>OZ010745.1:49833850-51308850 GCA_963932245.1 Tachinus rufipes | reverse complement strand
TATTTATTTATTTATTTATTTATTTATTTATTTATTTATTTATTTATTTATTTATTTATTTATTTATTTATTTATTTATTTATTTATTTATTTATTTATTTATTTATTTATTTAGTCGACGCTAAAATACAAAAAAAAAACCTGTGTTGACAATAAACTGTTAGTTTTAGACAATAAAGTTAAATTAAATAAAAGTAAACATAAATAAAACTCCAAAGTGTTTATTTTTTTTAAATTTTTACAACGTAATATAAATTTTAAATTTTAACGAGTGAAATCATACAGGCTGAAACTATCACATTGAAGACTAGATTTAAGCAGTTTGTAAACATTGACCTTGAATATTTGCGGCTTATAAGTTTGAATTTGTTTCATGTGTCATTAATACAGTCAAAATTTTTATTTTTTTTTATTTTAGTCTTACATCTTTGAACTGTCAGTAAATATTTGTTAGAATTCTTACCAAGCCTTGTTCAGTTCAGTTAATTTTTGTGGTTATACTACTTATTGCAAAGATTGTGCAAATGATAATTTTGCTCAGGATAGAACGGTTTTATTGGTTTGTGATACGGTTTTTAGCAAAAAACTTTGTGTCAACACCGTTTTAGAAGCATAAATCGTTCAATTGCATCTCTTTATTTTTCACTTACCGTTTGTTCAATCTATATTTTGTCAATTGTCAAGTTCGACATTTGTTTGATTCATCAATTACTTCATCAACAAGAAGAGAAGAAGAGACCATTGTTAGTTATTAACCTTCCAATTTGTTCTCCAAGTATTATGTTAAATTAGAAAATCGACTACTTTGCAATAATCATTCGCATATTTGGTCATCAAATTAATAAAAAATTGAAATTAATTAGGATTTGTTTGTTTAAACAATTGATTATTATGACAGGGCTTAAACTACTATTGGCAAATATGTTGAAACTTTGATCAATGCAATCATACAAGCATTACATGCAAGTATTCCGTTGCAGAAAACCCGTTCATTGATAGAATTTAATTGTAAACAAGCTAAACTAAAAAAACGCCTTTTTTAAGTTTAATCACTTTTTGGGCAGGTTGATTTACCTGTTTGATAAGTTACTTGTTCAATAAACATATAGATCTCTTGTATGAAATATGAGTAATGATACACTCGTTTATATGTCACGTAATTACTGAACGCTTACAAATACAATGTTATACGGGTAGTACAGTTTAGAAGAAATAATAGCTATACATATTTTTGTGAAATAGACAGAAATACATTGACTTTTTAGTTATACGGTTGTTGCACTACTGCCTGTTTTATTTGTTTGTGGATACATTCATGTAAATCAAAACAGCTTGAGGATATGTTCTTCTTGTTATTTACTTACTACTCTTAGTAGGCCAAAGTGATCTGTGTAATTTATCTGTCTTGCAAATTTAATTTAATAAAATAAATAGATGTTTATCCATAGCAATTTTATTAGTAACTCTATTAAGCACTGTATTAGAAAGTGAATAAATTGACCTTCCTATTTGAAGTTATTTTGCAAAAAACTTGCAAAAAGTTTAAAATAATCTTATTTAGATTACATTACATTAATTTGAAAACTCTCAACGGAAAATTGTAGGAAAAAATCAGAAACATTTTTGGTCTACCGCATCTATACTATTCAATCAATCAAATTATTACCAAATTTTTCGATATCTTAAATATGTTTATTTTGACGTTTCTTACAATTAAAATTAACATGGTGCACATTTGTCATTGAACTCTAATAAAATTAATTTATATAACGCACTTTTTAGTGTTTGAAAATTTGACTTGGCATTATCTGAACCGCACAATACTGCTCCAGGTGTTAATTCAATACACAAAACTTAATGGTTTAAGTTACTCTGCCAAAACATTAGCTTTTTGTAGTATATAACCGGGCATAGTCAGCATAGTCATGTGGTTACAAAATAGCTTTATAGTGCTAGTACTTAAACCAAATAAAGATAAAAAGTTTCCGACTAACAATAAATTTATTTTCCTTACTTCTTAACTATCTGCTTATGCAAGTTACTAGAGAAAAAAAAAACTATAGGAGTATTAATTGGTTATTAGATTCAAGAAGTTTAAATGCTGACATACCTTGTTCAACTATACACAACAATTAAAAATAGTTTTGTACAAAATCAACATTTTATTGCTGTATTCTTTGATGTTGCAAGAGTACGTAACATGGCGTGGAGGTACAATGTATTTGCAAAAACATATCATTGTTTATAGAAAATTTGTCGATTTTTTCTTTCTTTTATCAAAGTCCATTTTAAACGTGACACTATTTATGTATTTATGATAGTTATTACCAACATAAGTCAGTTTATCAAACATTCGGTGAGTGAATTTATATATGTTGATGACGTAGCTATCTATTATGCCTTAAGAAACATGCAAACATTGAAAAGTCAATTTGAAATAACTATCAACCGTATTATAAACTGGGTTAATAGCATTATATTAAACGTTTTTTATTTATTAAAAAAAACAAACTTTGGAAGAGAACCTATTTCTGTTCTGTACAGGAAAGTGTTTGATTTCTCGGTGTCACATTTAACCGTGCTTACTTAGCATCGCCATTTGAAATCAAGATGTGTTACGGGACTAAGTCTACTTAGATTGTTGAGTAAAAAGTTATAGAAAGCGGATTGATTGATTTTGGTAGATAAGCTGCAGTTTACATTTAGCTTGCTAAGTGTTAGCAGTTTATATTGCAAAATAATAATAGGTTTATTTCGTGCCTTTCGGCCTTGAAATTTACTTCACATTTACAAATATATCTATAATTTTTCAAAATAATAAATCAAAATCCTTATAAATTAGCACAATTAAAAATGTTTGCTTCTTTGTTTGTCAACTTTTTTCTTTGTTTTTTAACTGATTTTATCTATTCTATCTTTTTGTAATATCTTATTTTTGTATCTGTTTCTTTCTCATTTTGTTACACTCTTTTAACATAATATGTTCCATAGTTTCCTAGTCTCTTTGCACATTCTGAACACTTTCAAATCTTTTTTGTTCAATTTTTTGTTTACCACATGGTGTAAAATAGATGCTAACCTAGAAATTTCAAGACAATCTACCATATTTGTCAATATAAAGTATGAAAAATGCTATCACCTACAAAACTATAATTTTACTTATTTGAAAAAAAGGCAAGAGAGAACAAATTTTTTTGTTTATGATCAAGATGTATACAATGGATTTTATTGATAAGATAAAGTTTCTATACTTTATTAAATGTTTTGGAAATGTCTAAAGTTACTGCAAGATTTTCTTTATGTTTGTCTAAATATTAAAACGTTTTGTTCAAAATCTATATTAATAGCCGTATTCTGAACATTTTTTACAGCGATGCTAATTAACATTTTGAACGTTGCTAGGCAATATTTAAAAAACTCTATACCTGATTGGTTAAAAATCAATTTCTACAGCGATGTTAAAATATGTTCAGAATAGACCCATAAGTATCTGAGATGAAGTTAATTTGTTCTAAAAACTTGACAATGTGTAAATTAATATATTTTTCAATTTTTTTTTTACAGATTAAACAATAATGCACATATCCCAAGAACCACTCTAACAGAACTATTTCAACAAACTTAAGTCAACTTTTTTTAACCTTTTCTGTTGAAAGCTCTCAGTATTTCCGTGCACAACAAAGGCAGTCCATTTAGAACTGGTTATAAATCTAACAACGGAAGCTTTTGTAAATTGTTTGCAACGTTTCTTATGTATTTCAATTTCAAAATGCTTCTAACGTGTAACGTAAAATCATGGCGTAGATTTTGCACGCCATATCTAGTAGTGTTCTTTTCCTGTAGTTATTTACTTGATTTTTGCTTTTGTGTATCAAACATACAAACCTTTCTTTTTATATATTTAGAAACCCTTTTCCTTTTCATACTTCACTTATTAACGGAGACATTTTTTCAATAAACTCTTCAGTACCATACAACCAGGCTTCAACACAACATAACTAAACAAGAAAATGGCTGAAGAAATTAAAAAATTGAAAGATCAAGTGAATAATTCTAACGAGGTTATTAGTAAGCATGCAAGTGCAACACAACCAGATAAATTTAATTACAACAAAAAAAGCTGGCCAAACTGGAGGAAAAATTATAAACGGTACACAGTGGCAGTATACAAATCAACAATTTACTACTATATATGAGAATGAAAGTAAGCAAAATATTAAATAAAGCGCAGAAAAAAGTGGAAAATTTAACAACATACACAGAAACAACCATCATTTTAGAGGACTATTTTGTAAGCAAAACCAATGTAATATACAAACGAGCAAAGTTCAATAAGAGAACCAGACAGAGAGTGAGAGCGTAGAAGATTGCATAGATGTATTAATGAAACTCGGAAAGTCATGCAAATATAAGAATTTGAAAGAAGAGCCTATCCGAGATCAGTTATTAATCGGGATTAAAGACGCACGGCTTTCATAAGAGCTGCAATTGAACAAAACATTTATCCTCAGGAAAACAATAGAAAAAATAAAATAATCAAAAGAAATAAAAAACAAAACATAGAACTACAGAGAAAAAAAAAACTAGAAAACTGAACCAAAACAGCAATATAAGAAATAAGCAATTTCTAAAAAAGAGATATAAAAACTACAAGATGAAAGAAAAAATAATTGCAAAAGGTGCGGTAAAAGGTGCGGTAAAACACCATGGCACCTATAAAAAGAATGTTCAGCGTAAGAAATTGAATGCAGTAAGTAATCAGAGGACATTATCTAAGACTCTGTAGAACCATCTGCAAGGAAAAATAAGGGAACTTTAGAAGTAGCAAAGAGTTGTTAAATATAAAACAACTTAGAAGCGTGCAAGTGTACAAACTTGGACCTTGGTACGTACAATTACCAATTCTAAGTAGAGCAATAAAGTTCAAAATAAACACCGGAGTTGACGTAACAGTGATATCTCAAAAAAACTACAAAAAAATCAAAGACAAACTAAAACTGAGGAAAACACAAACAGTCTGCAAGGACCGAGAGATCAAGAACTCGAAATAAAAGGAGAAATACTCTTACCGGTAAAACAACAAGAAAAAAAATCTTAAAATTGTATGTAGCAAAAACCAAGAGAAATCAGTTAGGATGCTTAATAATAGTAAATCTCGGATTGATAGACTTCAAAAGAAAGAAAAAAAAATTCAATTTATAGAAATTTTAGAAAAAGCAGAATTTCAACATATATAGGGTTTTCCAATAAAAGGTTTCATTTGGATATTAAAAAAAAAGGGTATTTTTTAAGAGAAATCAATAAATGTTTATTTCATTGTAAAGAGGAAAAACGATATCAGTCAAATGGCTGCCACAGTTACAGTTGCAGTACCACATTCTTTTCATGAAATTTTCCATGAACAATTTGCACATTTGCGGCTGTAATGTCTTCGATAACTTTACAAGTTCCATTTTTATAGTTTTGATTTGATTGTGGAGCATTGGCATAGACCTTAATTTTCACGTGGCCCTAAAGAAAAAATCTAAAGGTGTTAAATCACAAGATCTCGGTGAGCAATTGTAATCACCTCTTTGAGAAATAACATGGTCAGAAAACTTTTCTTGCAAAATTGCGATTGTTTCGATGTTTGTGTGGCATGTAGCGCCGTCTTGCTGAAAATAAACGTCGTCCACATCAATATCTTCCAATTCCGGCCATAAAAAATCATTAATTATAGTTTGATAGCGACATCTATTTACCGTAACAGTTGCACCAGCATCATTTTCAAAAAAGTAGGGTCCATACCGCCAGCCCAAAAATTCCACCAAACAGTGATGTTAAGGATGCAAAGACTTTTTAACAATCATTCTTAAATTTTCTGAGCCGCAAATGCGACAATTTTGCGACCTCATCACTGAAGATGATTTTTCGATAAAATTCCGAATTATTTTGATGCATTTGAAGCAAAGATACGACGTTTATAGTGATTGGCCGGCTTGAGTTCTTGTGTTAACTGAACTTTAAAAGTCTTATGACTTAAGTCTTTATGCAAAATACGGTGTAATGTCGTTTGTGGAATGTCTAATTCCAAAGATCGACGAGTAATTGACAAACCTGGGTTTTCTTCAACACTACGGGCTACATCAGCAATATTCTCATGTGTTCTTGAGCAATGCACATGGTTTCAATTCTTTACATTTTAAACTTGTCCCACACTATTGCCGGCCGAGAAGGTGCTTTACGACGACTAAAAAGAGCTTTAGTTTTGCGAACTGTGACTGAAAATTGTTCATTATTTTTGTAATAAATTTTAATAATTTCAGAGCGTTGTTAAAGCGTGTATTGTTCCATTTTTATAAATGGCGTAGTTTTTACTTGTCAAATGTCAAAAGATAATAGCTTCAAAATTAATAACTGTCCAAATGGCCTGCTATTCAAAATGAAACATTTTATTAGAAAACCCTTTACATAAAAAGACATACAAAGAACACATTTTAAAAGAATACCCAAAAGTTTTCTAAAGACTAGAAAAAGTAAAAGGAGTACAGTACAAAATTAAAGTCTAAATGGAGGCAAAACCTTTCGCGAAAATACCTTTTGTCTTAATAGAAAAAAGAAGTAATTAAAAAAATAACTAAACCAACAAAATACTGCGCCCCACTAGTGGTCACAATGAAGAAAAAAGAACAGAAGAATAAAATTAAAATTTGTACAGATTTTACTAAAATAAACAAATACTTAATACAAGAAAGACTACAACTACCATTAGTAAATAAAACACTGTAGCATCTTCAGGGAGCAAAAATATTTTCCAAACTAGACGTAAAAGACGAATTCTATCAATTAGAACTAAACCCAGAGTCAAAAAAGTACACATGTTTTATCACACCCTTCAAAAGATATGTTTATAGAAGGCTTTTCCAAGGATTAACTTCTTTACCAATGGTTTACCAAAGAACTATGTCAAAGACAATTCGAGACCTGAGAGAAGTAAAAGTACACATCGATGACGTAATTGAATTTGGAAAAACAAAACGAAACATAAACAAAATTTAAAGGCACTGCTAGAAAAACTTAGAATAAAAGGAATAACACTTAATTAATAAAAATGCAAATTTAAACTGAAGGAAATAGAATAAAAGCCATTACAGAATTTGCTAAGTCAAAAAATATAAAAGAACTGTAAAGATTTGTAGGCATGATAAACTATTTATCCAAGTTTTATTAATAATGTATCCGAGAAGACAAAATTTATTAAAGCAGCTACTGAGAAAAGATGAAACATTTACATGGCAACAGTTCCAAGATAAGTGTTTTATAAAATTAAAAGCAATTTTAGCAGAAGCACTAATATTAGCACCATACAAAATAAAATAAGAAACCAGAGTGTCAGCAAACAAGAGTAGTTACGGAATAAAAGGAGTCTTAGAGCAGAAACAAAAGAACAAACAATGGAAACCAGTATGCTTTGAAGACACTAAGCGACACAGAAATAATATACGCGCAAATCGAAATGAAATGCTTTGCGCTAACTTGGGCATGTGAAACATTTGAGCAATACATAGAAGGTAAACAGATTGTACCAAAAACAGACCATATGTCACTACTGACAATACTAAATACAGAGGGATTTTATAAACCCAAACCCAGGCTAAAACGATGTAGAATTAGATTAATGAATTTTAAATAAAAGATAAAGTATATAAGTGGATCGGAATTTCACATTCCATATACACTCAAAAAACTAAAAAAAAAAAAAGAAAGAGAGGATAAGGATGTCCTGGAGGTAAATAGTGAGACTTACGAAGATTATCTAGAATATGACTCAGACTCAGAAATAAAATGCAGGAGAAAGAGAAAGCTCTACCAAAAATCAAAGGATTCATGGCAAAGGGATGGCCAAAGATTAAATTATGAGTATACTACTACTATACTACAAACAAAAGCAGAAGATTTGAATAACCGACGATATGATCACATACAACAGAAAAATAATTATTCCCAAAGACTAGAAGAAAACATACCTAAAGAAAATACACGAGGGCCATTTAAGTTCTAAGAAATGCCAGAACAGAATGGAAAGGCAGCTAGAAGATAAAATAAAACAATAAGAGAAAAATATAATATACACTATCAATTTGTTCGTCGACGGTACCGGTTTGTGCTAACAGTGCCTATATTTTTTTAAATTATATAAAGTGTAAATAATTATTAATATGTGATTAATCAAATTTCTGTACGTGCTTGTTATTTAAAACGCTTAAAAATGGACCTATAACTGAATTTAGGTATTTAGAATCTCTATTAGATCATTAAACAGTAAAATTTTGCGCTGCTACGTCATTCCTGGTTTATTTGGCCATTAGACGTGAAGACTCTTTATATACGATTTACCATCTTAGCTTATTATTCTACAGGTTAGTGCTCAGCGCACTTGGCTAACATACTAAAGGTATAGAGATCGATACTCGGCAACAGCATTCTATTTTTATTGTTGCATGTTTCTTGAATTAAATTGAATTTTTAATATTTAATATAATTTTATTAGTAAATACAATAATTCATTTTAATATTTCTAACTTTTTCTTGCATAATAATTGTAAGTAAAAATCAATTTTCATTTATTTATATTCCTTTGTTATCTTATTGTTTACCTTTCCGTGGTCTATCTTACCAATTGTGTGTCATAAATCTCGTCACTGCAAAAGACCGCGCAAGTGTGAAGACTGTGTCCCTGTTGTGTATCCTAATCCTTTTTTTTTGTATAATTAGTAATTCAAAAACAAGTATCTGATCAACACATAATTATGCCTCCAACAACCAGACAACAACTCAAAGAAACGCAAAAAGGCATTTTAAATAGTACTATGCGTAATGCTAATGTAAGTATAATAAACTTAACAATTACGGATGATGAGGAAAAAAATGAATACGTTGACTTATTTTCAGATCTACGTAACAAACTTGAAGAAAGAGATCATGATAACAGTGTTTTAAATGATAGAATTTTGATATTAATCAAAGAACTAAGTAAGACATTTATTAAACTAGATGAAAAAAACAAAATAATAGATACCTTAACTAAAACTATTAATAACATCAAACAGAAGAATCTTAAAGACGTCTCTTCTCAAACTACACTAGACAAAATAATAAACAAAAACATAGGAATTCAAACTAATTTACGAGATAAAAATAATACTCAACAGAAAACTGTTTTTATTTTTTTTTATTTATTTCTTAAATGATAGCACACAGAGTAATAAACATTATAAAAAAATATGAACTATTAAAGAAAAAATAGAATTTTATTTAACAGTAGAAACATTCGCCATGTACAAATTTTAAGTGATAGTTATGGTAAAGGGTTGTCATCAATGTTAAACAAAAAACTTTCAAAAGATTATATTGTTACGAATTTTGTAAAACCTGGAGCTACATTCTCAAATGTGGTTAAGAATATAGTAAAAAATAAGAAAACACTTACATCAACCAACAAATGCATATTAGTTATGGCAGGCTCAATTGACGTTGTTACCTGTTACAACTCTCAAAACATAAGTTCATTAATAAACGAAATCGACTGCAAATTATATAGATATCTGTGAATCAAATCAAAATGTGAAATTTATAGATATTATCAGTTCTATAGAAAGAAAACACTATACTAACCACAGGAAAAATTTAAACTATATGGGAAAAAAACTAATAACAATAGTAATTTCATAACTTATTTCCGCAGATGTATTACGAGAAGACAAACGCATAAATAAAAAAAAAACTCAACTGAATTATCTTTTTTAAGAACATTCCGTTTACATCGCTCTTTAATATAAATGAATTATCATTGCCTGAAAGTATTGCAACTTAAAAAAATTTAACATAAAAATTATAAATGTTAATTTACAAAGCTTGGCAAATAAAATAGATTTACTCGATATATTTTTAAACTACGAAAATCCTAGTATTATGTGCATAACTGAGCACTAGTGTGACAAGGACAAAATAGATTTAATGATACTAAAGAGATATTCAAAGTTTGCACATTTTTCTAGAATAGTGCATATTCATGGAGGATCCATGGTTTATATAAAAAATGACAATCTACATTTTGCAACAGAGATTAAATTTGCTGAGGAAATATCTTCTGAGTTTCATTTCAAGTGTTGTGCCTTCAAAGTAGAAGTAAATAATTTAAAATGTGTTATCATTAACATTTATCATGCTCCGCTACCCAATGGAAACTATGATATTTTTTTTTAAACTTATATGAGATATAGGAACATTGTTTAAAAGTATCTGCCAATTTGTTTTTATGTGGAGACTTTAACATTGACTACTTAACAAGCTCTTTGCATAAAGACCTTTTTAATGATATCTTAACTTGTTTCACTTTAAAGAGTATTTCAAATGAGCCGACAAGAGTATTTACAGACATTAGAGGTAAAACATCTATCACAAAAATTGATTATATAGTGACTAACGTAGATATTAGATCTCAGCACTCAAAAATTGTCCAAGCTAACTTAGGCAATCATCTAACTATAATTTATACCGTAAAACTATGTATACCGATAAGTAAACCTAACTATGATAGAAGTAATAATTATAGAAAAATCAATAATAATAACTTAGATGAATTATTTTTATTTTTAAGTAATGCTAACTTTGACAAAATTTTAAACTGCAACCATGATGATAGTGATCTCGATTTAAAATTTAATGAGTTTATTAACATACTAATGTGGGGTATAGACATTAATTGTCATATTGCTCAATCTAAAGTTAAAAAATCTGGGAATAATAGATGGATCACAAATGACATAATCGAAAAAAGCAAACGCTTAAAAAAACTTTACTGAATATCATTAAATAGTAATGACGTTAACCTTAAAATCAGATGAAGAGACAATCAAAAAAATATAAAAAACTTATTAACGCACGCAAACAAGAATACTACTCCAATATAATTTCTGAAGCAGACAATAAATCTAAAACACTATGGAAAATGATAAACTTAACGTTAGGGAGTACAAAAACAAATCAATGTATTAAATTAAAACACAATAATGAAATAACTTAAGATCCTAAAATTGTATCGGAACTCTTTGCAATGCACTTTGCAACCAAAACACAAAGAACACTATCAAATCACTTTGGACTACACACATCTTCTGAATGCACTGGTATGGTAGTAATAATGCAAATAGTTGCTTCTTCAATTCTGTTGAAATCTACGACGTACTAACTGTAATTAATAATATGAAAAACACAAACAGCACTGGTTTAATCAACATATCTACCAAAATAGTTAAGCACATATTTTCTATAACTGCAGATCCGTTAGTTTTTCTTATTAATGACATATTAAAAATTGGTAAATTTTTTCAATGCTTAAAAATGCTTCAATAGTGCCTATTTTCAAGAAAAATTATTCTCAAAATATCGAAAACTACAGACCAATCGCAGTACTTAATGCTTTTTCTAAAATTATTGAAAAAATTAGTTTCAACAAAATGATAAGTTTTTTAAACAAATTTAATCTAATTTACGATGCGCAACATGGTTTTCGTGAAGGTCAATCTACTGAAACAGCAACTACTAATTTTATCAATGATGTTTATAAAGAATTAGATAAAAGTAAACATGTAGCAAGTGTTTTTTTTTTATCTCTCTCAGGCTTTTGATTGCCTTAACCTAGATTTTATCATAAAATAACTCGAAAGTTACGGTTTCCGCGGTGTAACGCTTAAATTAATAAAATCGTTCTTAAGTGATAGAAAATTCTGTGTAAAGGCAAATGAAAAATATTCTACATATTTTGAAAGCAAAGAAGGGGTGCCGCAAGGCTCAGTATTAGGTCCTCTCATATTTTTATTGTTTATTAATGACCTAGTAAATTACATCCTACCAATCACTAATATTATAATATATGCTGATGATCATTTTTAATATCTGCTGATAGTTTGAATCAACTTCGTATTAATGTTGAAAATACAGCTGCTCAGTTTCATCAATGGTGTGAAAACAATATGTTAATGGTAAACATCAGCAAAACAGTTTGTATATATTTTTGTAACTGAAATAGCAACATTGGATTAACATTTGCAATGAACAATCTAAATATCTCATTGGAAAATAAAACTAAGTTTTTAGGTTTAGTAGTGGACAATTTTTTAAACTAGAACTACCACCTAAAACATGTATGTAAAAAAAATTAACTCAGGTTACAATGCAATATCTCAGTTAAAATTATTAGTAGACTTAACGGGTCTTCTTAATGAATATTATTCATTTATATATAGTCATCTAGCATATAACGTCGTTCTTTGTGGAGCAGCATCTAACTGGCAAAGAGTCTTTATTGGACAAAAAAGAATTATTTGCCTTATTTTTATATAAATATAACATTTTAAGTCTGCCATCGATATACATTTATAAAACACTGTCAATGATCAAGCGAAATTTCTCAACATTCTCAAAAAATTCCGATTTTCACAAGTATCATACACGCCATGCTACGTCAGTGCTAATAGTACCTCACAACTCTTCAAAATTTGAAAAATTGCCATATTACATGGGAGTCTTACTGTACAACAAACTACCACTTCAGGCACAACATATGAATCTCAAGGATTTTAAGACTTTTATAAAATCTTTTTTACTACAAAATTGTTTTTACTTTGTTCAGGACTATTTTAATGATTAATAATATATATTCTTGTGTTTTTTTAGCTGTTTTTATCTTGTGATATTTTTTGTAACTTGTATTATGTATTTTGTAAATTTTAAACATTATGTATCTATGACATGTATATCTATTTTAAAAATGGCCTAATACTAAATAAGTTATTATTATTATTGTTATTATTATTATTATTATTATTATTATTATTATTATTATTATAACAAGCAAAAAATAGAGGTCATTTTAAAATTATGACTTAGTTTTAGAATTTTTTGTTTTAATCTTGTTAGCAAATTGTAAAAAAATGTACTGTATTTTGCACATTAAATTAAACATTCAATGTTAGTTCGTAAAGCATATTTAGTTTTTATTGCGTATTTTGGAAATATCACAAATTTACAGTTCCGACAAAGTTTGAATTTATATTCCTAGGAATAATATGAAACAAAAAATATAAAAAAAAAACTTACCACTAATAACAAGTATTGTCCCCTTTTGCATTAATGACTGCTTGAAGTCAACGAGGAACACTTAGCAGTTCTTCTAGCAGATGTGTGCTTTTGAAAACGTTGTTACAACTTATAACAGACATATTCTATAAGATTCATGTCTGAGCTGAGAGCTGGCAATTCCAACACAAAATTTCCACTTTACCGAGATAATCTCTGACAACTCTGGCTACGTGAGGTATAGCATTATCTTGCATGAAAATCCCGCGCTTGCCCATAGTTGTCATTAAGGGCATAACATAATCTTTGAGAACCTCTATACTGTATCTGTGAGCTGTCAAGAAGCTATTTTCTATAAAGACCAATTCTGTGCGTGCGTGCAAACTATAACCGACCCATCGCCAAATAAAAGTTGCTCATCAAAACAAACTGAAAAGTATTTATCTTTGCGTTTTCTCCATACTTTCTGGCGTCCGTTTGATACATTGAGATAAAAACGCAACTCGTCTGAAAACAGTACCCTTCTCCACTCTTCATTATTCTATGCCCGAGAATTTTGGGCAAAAGCCAATTTTGCAACACAATGTCGGCGTTGTAAAAGTAGACCTGTAGCTATTTTTCTACAAGACAAACCAGCAGACAAAGCTATTTTCTAACGGTCAATTGACTAACATTTACATCTCTAACTTTATGGAGTTGATTTTGTAGATAAACTTCAAAAGCTGTTCTATTCCGCAAACTTGTGGACACCAAAAAACGGTCATTTCTGTTTGTGGTGACTTTTTTTGCTCGGATCTAGATGTTTTGGTTAACAGATCAGTATCCAAGTAACGCTGATACACCTTTTGTACAGAATAAAAGTTTTTACCAACAAACTTTGCAGTTTTATAAATTAACACTAAGTAAAAAAACCACAACTAAATGTAGATTTTCAATTAGAGCAAAATAAATGCTGTTTTATAAAAGTCTAGTCTGTAACACTGTGATAATAACTGACAGATAGATAACATTTGTCAGAAAATAAATTACTAAACGCTTACTTTGGTTTACAGTTTGCAAACAAAGTTAAGACAGCAAACATGAAATTATAACAATTTTTTTTTAAATTAAGTCATAATTTAAACTGACCTCTATTTTTTGATTGCCAGTATATAAGGATTGAACCATTGAAGCCAAAAGAGACCCCAAAGTACCCGTGGGAGGTCGTAGATGGGGACACAACGGAATACAAGTGGGAACAATATTTGGTATCATAGAATCCTCCAACACTCACACTTTGATAATGGCAGGCAATTTGTTTCTGCCAAATTTAATCAATTTAAGAAAAAAATACAATTTTAAACAAATAACAAGCAGTCTATACTACGCGCAATCCAATGGATTAATTAAAAAAAGAGTGCAGATAATGAAGAACATTCTAAAAAAAAATGAGGATCCATATTTAGGATTGTTGATCTACAGGATTACAAGAACACCTTTTTAAAATGCGAATCATCACCGTCTTAGCTGTTAATGGGAAGAATATTAAATGACATATTACCAACAACGAGTGCATACGTAGAACTACACACTCCGGATCATAAGAGAATATAAGATGAAATGCGGTTGGAAAAAGTTAATCAAAAAACATATTATGACCGAAAACACAGAGTAAAAAACCTTCCCAAGCGGGAACCAGGCCAAAGAGTTTGGGTCAGAAGCTTTGCAGAAGGAAGGCACAATACGAAAGCAAACTAAATAACCGTCGCACCTAGTAGAAGCAGACAAAAGGATTGTAAGAAGAAACAGGAAATTTTTCAGAGAGCTTTCAAACATACTAAGAATGCAGGAATAAAGAAAATTAGAGATGGAGCAGACACCAAAGCCAAAAAAATTCTTTCCATATGAAAAAAGTTGAGAAAAAAGATAGAGGTGGTTGTAAACAGTAAAGAGTGAGAGAGAGATTGTAATGTACAGAAAGTTTATAAATGAATGGGATTATGTAATCACTTTAAATGTGCCGCTTTTTTTAAATTGTTCACTAAACTATTTGTTTTGACAAATCAACTTTGACAGCTGTCAAGCAAACATATGAAAACATATGTAGTATAGTGAACGATTTTAAAAAGGCGGCATATTTAAAGTGATTACATAATCCCATTCATTTATAAACTCCCTGTATAATCATAACCATTCAGCATTACAATTTTTTTTATTTCATTGTTTATGTATTTTTATGCTTCTGTATCGGTCTTTATTTTTTTAATTTATATTTTTTCTGTTTTTATAAACTCACTTTTAGCTTTTTTGTGCCTTCTGCTTTTTTAGATATTTTTCTTTTGTGCTTTTGTTGTTTTTCTAGTGCCTTAGCATCTTTCGGGTTTTTAGTCTTCTCTAATTATATTTGCAGTTTGCTATTTTCTTTTTTTTTTAATTTTTTTTTTTAATTGTTTGTTTACAACTGCTTTAATATAACTAATAAAATTGCAAATAGCCATCACGTTGCAAATGCTAAAAAAAAAATCAGTAGACAAAATAAAAGCTGACAAAAAATTGTAGAACCCAGCAGTAATATAATTGATGGTTGTAATCTCTACTACGTGATAACTCATGTTTATGAAATGAAATAATAAAGAAATTAACTATGTTTTTTTATTATAAATTTATTCTTACAAATACATTACTAGAGTCTTCTACAGTTAACTCTAGTAGAGGTAAAACTAGTAATGTATTTGTTATAATAAATTTGTAATAAAAAACATAGTAAATTGTTTTGTTATTTCAAATCCAGCAATGTATAAGACCATTTACACTCTAAGACTATTGGAATTATTTAGTCATTTTTAGTTATTGTTTTTAATAGTTTTTGAAAGTTTATTATTTTATATCTTTATTACTTATTTATTTGTTTTTATTTTTAAAATGTCGCTTTACAGAATTTTATTTTACACTTCACACTAGTTTTTTGGCTGAAATGCCAAAAATCTAAACTAACTGACAAACAATTGCATTACAGTCTAATCTATTAAATAAAAGTCGAAACTCTATTTTTAACACTATCGTGGTAAATAAGTTTATGCCTCAACAAATCAAAATGTGTAGAGTAATTTTATTGCAAAATATAAATCTAATAATCTAAAGACTATAGTAATATAAATTTTTATTAATTGTTAATTTCAAGTCTGATAATTTGAGAAAAATTAAATCTTTCAAACTAAAAAGACTGACTATGTTCAAATAAAATACATTGTTTTTCTAAATGCTGTTAAAATGCTAATGTTATGAAAAGACTTGCAAATATAAAAAAAACTGAGATAAATTAATGCATATTTTTCAAATGTTATTTTTTGTGTTATTTACATAAAAAATAAATCATGCAGTAAAGTACTGTGATTTTGAAGTATTATTTGTAATTTCAAATCAAATTTGTTTCTGATAGAATGCTGGACTGGAATGTTATTGCAAATATAATGCCTTAATATTAAAAAAATATATATTTTTAATTTTATTATATGTACAATATGTTAATATGTAGCTTTTAAAAAAAAATATTTAATTAATACGATATCTAAATTTTATTGTGTTGTTTATTCACTTAAAAACATATTTAGAAAGTCAAATATTGCTGTGTTCAATATGCTAGAAGACGCTATCAAAAATCATACACGCGAACGTAGTAGCATCTTGGCGGAAGAACTAATAAAACAATTTGCTTAAATAACTTTTATGTACATACCTACATACATACATATTTAATAGAACGATTGAAAATAGTAAAGACGCTTATTTTACATTATTTATGGAAAGATCATCAATGTTAATTACTAGAAAATGCATAGAGCGCAAAAATTTCCATATGAAATCTGAGCGTTTTAACGTATTTTATTTGAATTGTTGCTAACACGCCGTTATTGCCCCATGCGACAGAGTCGCTTCCTGCATCCGGAAATACCAATAGCTATACATCGATCAGTGTTAATGGATTTTTTGGCAAGATTTCTTATTAGAATCTTACATTTGGGAGGTTAAAGATTTGAATCCTAGTGTTATGAAATTTGTTGCGGTGCTGTACCATTGCGTTGCGGCCTCCCCCTATGTTAGGAATGGACCAACTCGTAACGCGTTGCATGTTCACCGCTAGAGTGTGCTTGTAACGAATACTGAAGCAGTCGCGTTTCGTTGTTTGTAAAGGTTAGGTGCGTTGCCGTTGCTCTGCGTTTAGACACAGAGTTTAACCTCCACCCCAAACAAAAACAGTGTCAACCCAAGTCGCGTAGTATTCAATAAGATTGAATAGGATTTGAATTAGTGTGTTATTATTATTTGAATAGACTGATTCGAAGTTAATATAAGGACGCCGTGTGTTGTTGCGTGGGTTGCCGCCATTACGTTTTAAAATAAATTATTATTAAAAAAAGCTTCAAGATGAGTGCATCCGTATTCAAACCTATCCATCCACTCCGCATGGATTTGCAGCGACAATTCACCACCTCTTTCGTCGAGCAAAAACTGCGCGGGGATATCAACAAAGTCCGCCGCGCTCTTTTTGGGCCGATCAACCACCACGAAACTCAACTCCTGCTGGATACCGAATTACGGAATCACGCCTTGCAGAAATCTCAAGAATACGAATTTGATTTCACTAGAGAAGTGCCGTTTAGTCCAACTGCAAGATCGGGGACGGGACGATTTGTTTGGGAGCCGGTGAGGCTGAGTCCGCAGAGAATCACATTCGCCCCAAAACGCAAGAGGTCCATCGAAGTAGACATCGACAACTCGCATTTGTATTCGCATCCTCTGGATGAAATAAAGAGGCCTCATCCATTGAGACCCGACGAAAGCAATCGTATTCCGCTAGTACCCCTTGTGGAGGCGGTAGAAAAGAAACAATCAAAAATAACAGGTAAATATCAACATTGTTTATTAAATAAGCATATAAAAATATATTTTTTTTATTAGTTTCTATGTGTCATTTAAAATGTGCTATTGATTGACGTATTTAATGCATACAAAAACATTGCACATTAAATTTCACAGCTTGCTATTCAAATTTAGTTTCATTTTATTGATTTATTAGTAAGTTAGAAATTATTGAGGCAACGGGATTATTTAAATTAAATATATGGCATACATTAAGTTATTTTTTATGGATTGTTTCTTTTAATAGTTTTCGTGATTTATTGCGTTGGCAATTTCAATCGTTTGTTGTTTACGCTTCGCCTCTAGTCGAACTTTGATAGGGTAGTGAGGGCACCGACCAACAAAAATAATATTCGTCATAGTAGGAAAATGTATACATTACATTAATTTATTTCTGTATATTATATTAGCTACGTTATTTTGCTGAAAAAGTATTGATTGTTAGTGAAAAAATGTATTTTTACTATTATCGAATGAAGTTTCAATAATGACATACCTAAATCAAATTAATAATTTCATAACGTCAAAATGTATTCTTGATTTTGACAGATTAAAAAAAAATCTATTTTTTATGCACAATGCACTATTTAACTATAAAATGCATCAGTAATTTTTGTAGAAAAAAAGCATTTAAGCTGGTTGAATTATTTTATTGTTCGAATCTATCCTGGGTGTATTATTTTACCATATATTAATTAAATAATATAATTTTATTTTATTAGAAGTTTGAAGGAACAACAAAACAAATACAATAAATTATATTACTGCTTCATATACTAATGTTTCGTTTCATTTAATCAACGTTAATTCAATGCGCCAGCTGCAATTGATGCAATTACGCAATGAAAATAATTAGGACATAGATAACGAGATGTTTATGTAAGACGCTTTAAATAAATAATGGTGTGGCACTTGTACTGTACATCTTGCTTAATTCAATACAATGTGCATAGATAACGTGAACTAATTATTTTTGTTTCGAAAATGTAATAATGATAAAAAGTGGAATTTCAAAATTGCATAATATTCAATAGGTTCAGCCCCTTCACACAAGTCGTGGACTATTACGGACCTACGGATGTAAAATAGCAGTAAAAATGCGTAATAAATATAAAAAAAATTATGTTTTTAATTTGCATAATTAAAGCAAGAGTTTGTTTTTCTTCGCTGATTTGGTATGAATAAATATTAGTGCCTATATGGAGATTCTTGGAAGAATCATTGACTATCGTTTTATACTATTATTTTTGTCAACAAAATAATGAATCATTTAAAATAATTTCATTCTGTGTTAATATTTGAACGGCCAAACAGTCTGGCCGAGATAATTTTCGCTGCAATATCTAACATGTGTTTTTGCGGTGAATTACGTCATATAAGTTAATAGAAATTGTGACTAGTGGAAGCCACAACCTACAAAAACCTTGAAACGTTACTAACAAACAAACCATAAAAAATAATATGACCACAGTGCATTTATGTTTTTTTCCATTCGAATAAAATGTATGGAATATTTTAAATTTTAATGATTGACAGTTGCAATGATAAAATTTTATGTACTTACTAATTAGTTGCGCCGCACTTTCTCTTTTCACACCATCCGTGCAATTATATATGCCAATACACACTTTACACATAAGAAAACTGTATAATTAAATGAAACGTCAATGCCTGAAATTTTTATATAATACCATAAGAACTATTCCATTGCTCGAAATCATGTAACCTAGGAAAATATCATAGAGCAAACAATAATATTGCCAATTTAAAATCTGAAACGAAGTTTGAAACTTAATAAAAGTTGTGGAGAGTTTGCTGGTACGATATTTTCCGTTTGAGGGATTGCAAATTTAGTCGTTATAATGAATAGTTCAAATGGTATTCGGAAGATTAAGATGCTTAAAACTAATTATCTGATAGCTGACTCCAACAAATTATATTTTTAATGTCAACTGAAACATGGTATTTTTAAAGAATTTTTGAATTTTTTTGGAAATTTTGAAACCAGATTTGATTAAAGATTAGAAGAATATAATTATATAAATGTTTTTAATTTATTTGTTTTCTGTTTTACAGTTTTCTATAATTATTATGCTGGATTAGAACTTACAAATTTGTATTATAGAATATGTTGGTTTACCATTAAAGTCAAATTTCTAGCTAACTGGAACCGTATTCTGCAACAAACTTGCCATACGTTAAACTATTTGTTACGGGTCATTGATAGCTCTATTGAAGCGAATTATAGTGGTCAGTTAACGTCATTTTACTGACAAGGCCTTGTTACCGCTAGCAACACTTTCCGAGGTGTTGAATAAGGTATCATAGATGCTTTCTAAATCAGATTTGTTAACTTTAATATTTTGTTAGGTCATTTTCTGAAAATAACAAAAGCAAGGTGCAGAATAATTCTTCCTAAATTTCTTGTCAAAGCTATATTAAATTAAACTCAAATAATATCGACAAATAACTGCCGAAAATATCGCTCAGTAGCCGGCAAAATATCAAGAGAGTTATCTAATAAGAATCAATGCAAACAATAAATTGACGAGAAGCGTCGACCGGTGTGGGTGAGCGTTGCTGACAAGTGCGCGCTAGCCTTAATTCGATTTCTATTAGGTAATATTTATTTTTTTCTTGCTTTTACTTGGTTGTATGCGTTAATCAATATAATTTTGTTGAGAAATTGGTAAAAGAACAAAGAACAAAAGTGAAATTTCTCAATAAATTGTCAAACTGTTTAGCAAAGTAAAGAGAAAGTAAATATTATTTTTATTAATATAGATTATGTTATATATTGTGAATCACATTATAATTTAGTTCAATTGAATTTTGGTATAATTTATTGTCTAACTGTCACAATGAAAGATTATTTATTATGTTTTGATGACAAATCATTTATGGAAGTCGTTGACTTGGCGTGGTCCGTTTTTGTTATGATTCCAGCATGGTCCTAATTCAATTATAATTTTAATATTTTATTCAAGCTTTATTTATTCAATGTTAAATTTTGGATTAAGAAGATTTACCAGTAGGTTGTCATTTTAAATTCCCGTATCGAGTATCTGAATTTGCAATTCATTTGCATATTAAAGCCCCAATTCATGCCATAAATCTTATAAATTCAATATGGACCTACTATTCATAAAGCTCACACTTCAAAATCGATTTACATTTTGTTGTTAACGTACACTCGCCACGCTTTACAATTGTACATTTATTTTATGGGGGTTGATGGAAATGTATGCGCGTGCTATGGCAACAATAGATTTGCGTCCCTCATATGATGAGGGAAAGGGTAGTTTTTGCTGGGTTTCATATATTTACCATATTTTCCCGATGTCTAGTCAGATATAATTTATCGTACGGGCGAAAATTGAACAGCTGCTCGAGATATCGGCAGATGGCACAACCCCATAGCACACACGCCGAATTAAAAGGTGTGTCTAGGGTCGATGAAACATATGATCATAGGGGGTGTACTGAATTCAGATTCTAACGGTCGTTTTTAAATGGATACACATCGATGATGGTTTAATTGTTGTGCGTTTTGTTTATGGTTGTCTATTGTGGCAATCACACGTTCATCGACCTCCATGAGGAAGCCAATGTATGAGGATACTATATGCGCTTGCAGATTAGCTGTAAATTAAATTTCCTGATCATTTTTTTAAAATTAATGTAATGAGTTGCCAGGTTATTTTTATAATTAAATATAATTTTATCATTGAATTATATAAGTGAAGGAAGAGTACTAATCTGGTTACTAATATATATTGAATATATTTGCATTTTAGTTATGACACTAATAGTTAAGATTAGTTTTAGGCAATCTGATTTGATATGTTATTTAATCGTAGATAGCTGATTCATATATTTATCTGATAAATTGCAGGTCGACTCGCTTTTGACCTGCTTATAAATCTCGAACCATTACAAGATAAGATCTTGGGTTTGTATTTTTCTAAAATGGTCGGTCTTTAATATTAATTTACTCGATGCATAATAGTTTAATAGATTTGTTTTCAAATAGTATGAATGCAAATTTATAAATGTACTTTCTTGTTTTAAGTATTGCAATGACAATTTAATTTTTTTAAATAGGAATTACAAATGATAAAATAAGTACAATGTTAATTCGGCCAGAATCTAGAACCTAGCTTATTTGATTTATTGTATTTATTTGTTCTGAATGTACATTCTAACCTTCCTCAACAAAAAATATTTTAAGCATTAACTAATGCTATGCTAATGGTTTGTGAAATTTAGTGAAACATATGTTGCTATTTTGGGTCATCAACTTCAGGGGTGACGTAATAATTAAAATGTCAACCTGAATAGGTATCATCTCGCATTGATTTCGACTGTTATTTAAATCTAAAATTTCTTAATCATGCTTCATTAAAGTAACGGTTGTTTATAACTGTTAATAAAAGAAAGTTATATTTAATGTAAAACACATTGATGTGTTTGCTTATTGGTTATAGATATTATTTATGGGTAATAAAAATACAATCATACATGTAATATAAACCAGAATAGATAAAAATATGTTCTACAGTCATCAGCAGAGTTTTATTATTACTGCTTAGGAGGAAGAATCACTAAATAATTTAATATCGGTGACATATATCATATGTTTATCTTAATTAATTGATTTTACTCATGTGAAAATCAGCAAAGATTATTGATATATTATCAGATGTGCAAATAAAGATTTGTATTTGTAAACAATTCATATGAAAAAAATCGTCACGTTTTTGATTCTCCACTCAGCCGTGAATCATTTCTTTATTACTACAACCATCTACACTACATTATGGATTCTGGAAAAAAACAAATTCACAATGTGTTATCTTTTTTCTATTTCATCCCCACACTCCGAAGGATCTTCATTCTGTTTCGATTGGCTATAAATTAATTCTTTAATTAACTCGAAGAAAACTATAAATTTTACTTACGCTACCTGCTTGTTTAACAGCAATTCTATTGCTATAACTTATTAACATTCCAAACAATCACAAGCATCAGCTGTTTGTAGCAATCATTCTATTGTTTCAACATGATGTAATAATAAACAGTTGTTGTAGCGTTGTGTGATTAATGAAATCATGTTCTATCAATCAATCAGTACACATTCAATTCGATTTAATTACACTCTTTGCTTTTTTAAAACTTAATTAAAAAATATGAAATCAATACAATTTATATACGTGTATCTGAATAATAGCTATAATTAATTTTAAAAAAACTTTTAGTTTTTGAAACATTTCTATATTTTTCTGTACAACATGTAATGAACTGTTTTGATCAAATTGAAACCCATAAGTCTTATCAGTAGGGCAACCAAAAATATGCTTTAAAAAAACTACTTTAAGCGCTTAAAAAATGCTCTATAAAAATGAAAATATGCTCTATAAAAGTAAAAATATGCTTTATAAAAATAAAAATACGCTCTATAAAAAATTAAAATAAGCATTTAAAAATGCTTATAATTTTAAATTTGTAGGTAATATTTTTATTTAGAATAAAAAGTATAAAACATAAATAAATTTAATTTAAGTTTTGATTACATAAATGACAAATATCTCTCTTAAACTGTCAAAAAGGAAACTTTGTTTGTGCGCAAGACATTTTTATAAATCAAAAAACTTCTCTCCATATCAACCGATGTAATGGGTGCAAATTTAAATGACATTGTTTTTCTCTAACACTGTACTTTTGATTTGTTGTTGTAGTTCTTTCAGCCAAAAATGCCGAAGTTTCTTTAAAAATTAAAAAAACACGATTTTTTGAAATTTGTGACGAGTTTTTTTTTACCAAGTTAGCTGCTTTACTATTTACGTTATTGCTGTTAATTACATTCTAAACATGTGCTACCACCCCAATCTGTACAGAAAGTGGCAGCCCAGACGATTCTAATATTTTTATTGATGCGCTTAGGAATCCGCAAAAATTGGCCGGCAAATAGAAATACGTCGCAAACTCTTCTTTTTCCTCTCTTACTGTTGCAATTGTCATATTCACTATTTTGTTTTTCTTTATTAGCACTACATACCCCTTTTTATTTTTAAAATAATCAAATATAACTATTTCCAAAACAATTATTTATGTATTTCAAAGTTTTACTAAATCATTAAATTTATAAAAAAAACAAAAATATCGAAAATATGCATTAAAAATATGCAGTTTTTTTTCCAAAAATGCCATATAACTTCTCAATATGCAATATATGCTTTTAGAGATCAAATATGAAATATATGCCTTTATAGATGAAATATGCAAAAATATGCCTTAACCAATAGGGCTTATATGTCACAATTTAATCTGAAACAAATTTCTGTCTATTTCACTACTCTATCAAATGCTTTAAAAAAAATATGCCTTAGCATATTTTTGGTTGCCCTACTTATCAGCATTGGTTTTCAATATACTGTGTGTTGAAAGTTAATTTTTTTTTCAATATTTTGACAATAGATGATAGTTATTTTGAAGAGCTTTAAGTCAAATTAGATGAAGACTGGAGTGGTAGATACGATAAAGGTTTTGTTATAAAAACAGGTGTTGCGTCACTAGGTGTAATGAATTTAATTTAATTTTCTTGAGTTTTTTTTTCTTGCACTGTTTTTTGTACTATAGTAGTTTTATTGCGTTTTCATTGTATTGATATTGTTGCTGTTACCTGCCGCAGTCACTAGTTTCAATCTCGGTCTTCTGTTGCTTGTTATGAACGAGTATTTTTAGTTAAAAACATGACCTATATTACACATGTTCATATAAGAGACTTCATTATTTTGGAAATTGAGAAAACTACATAATTTTTGAGCAAGGTTTTGGTATACATATTAATGTTTCATAATATTGAAATTATTTTTTGGTTATTGCTTATTGTAACAACATAGAAATATTTAAAATTTAGACGTTTTGAGTCTTCTGACTATCTTAAGTTATGTAAATTTAGGAGTGATTATTTAGTAATGGTTCCTTCTTTCAAAGAAAAATAATGCTAAATTTTAAATGCGTTCTATTACTTCTGACATTTTGAATTAGATGCCAATGTATTTTCTAAAATATTTTCTTTTAAATCTTGTAATCGATTTGGTCAACATTTTTATCTATTATATGTGAATTCAATCTTTTCATTTAGCCGCAAAAAAAAACGCCCTTTAGAACGACCAATAATTTTATATATTCAATTTTTTGTTGTAAATTAAGCATTTGGAAAGATTGGCGATTTTGTTATAACTTTTCTCTGTTAGTTTTCACCAGAGATTTTTGTTTTATCATATTCAAGAATTCATATTTTAATAATTTTGTTGTGATTATATGGAATGGCTTCCTGTTTTATAAACTTTTATGTTATTAATTTAATATTAAAAGATAATTTATTTCTAAGTATAAGTAGTTTTATATGTAGATTGTTTTGGTAATTTTGAACCATACATAATGCATTTATATTATGTAAACGTTTTATGACGTTCACTAAAAAGACAATAAGCGCATAATGAAAAATGATATGGTAATTGTATACAAAATAACACCACATATGGGGGATAGTTCAACGAACGTTCACATAAACAAGAAACATGCTGGTGGGCAAAATGACATGTTGTGGATGAAATCTAATTTTAATTCAAAACCATTACCCAAAAAAAATTATTCAACTTGATGTGGTTATGCATATTCTTTAATTCTACAGCATTAATAATGAAAGGCTATTAATAAAATTATTTAGCACGCAAGCGAAACCCCCAAGGTACACCACACACACCAACGCGCGTTATCTTTATTTTTTTTAACTACTGGCTCTCGTGTTTGTGCGAGAGAGAGTACGGGGCGAGTTTTAAAAATAGCCGGCTCGTACTTCTCTGCAGTGGCATCTTGTGCATGTTTATGCTCGTGCCACAAACAGCTTCTGTTTATTGACTAAATTTATACACACATTTATGCCTGCTTTATTTATTATCTATATAAACTGTACATTCAAAGAATTTTACAAAGAGCACCAAAAAAAATTAGCAAATCAGTAGTATTGCTATTTTCAGTTTTTAAAATTGCAAATTTAAATATTTGTGTGTAAAAAATCGTCAATAGAGATTTTAAATTGTTTTTCCTTACTTCAACTTTTATATGAAAGTAAAATTGAAATTATTTTAGCAGGACTTGCTACCATATTCGAGAATTCAAAAGTTTCTAAAATATAAATTGTTTTTAGGAATTTAATTATCTAAATATATAATGTGTATACAAAGCGAGTAGGAAATCGGTTGGGGTTTTTATAAATATTTTTCGAGTAAACCGTAGTAAAGTTTCTGTATATAGTAGTAGAGATATAAATTTAATTTTATAATTCGAATAAAACCGGTTGTGGTGTCCCAAGATGGACAAGAAAACTTGCTGCGGGACGGAGGTCGTTCATAACTTTTAATATTATTAAAACGCGTGTGTATTGTATTCAGTATTGTAAAGCATAATAATTAGAAAATTTAATTGATCAGCAGTATAATAAAAAAAAATCAATAATTTACATTTGTCATGCTATTCTATTCAAAATTGTTAATTTGTTAGTCCTTCCATATCACAAATATAGAATTATGAAAATTTGAATCAAATTTTTCTTTGAATTATTATTATAGCATCCAGAGATTAATCGCGTCTTTTTCTTTCTTTATTCCTATATAATTTCGTAAGATGGACTTCACGCACCGGACACGCACTTCGGCCAAAGGTGGTTCACCTTGGACAGTGCGTTCACCTAAAGTAGTACGAGTCTCTTGAAATCAGATTATCTCAAAGCGTCGCCTCCGGCTCTTAACCATGTCCAACATGTTACATGCGTGTTTGGAACAATGTTTGATGCCCTTTCGACGTGATGGAAATGACCATAGGATGCCTCATACATATACATACTATTATATAATCAGTGCTGTACCCAAACGAATATAATAGAATACAAAAATAAAACGTGGATTAATTACAAGGTTGTACGAATTGGCATTTAAAATGCAGTTTATCTAGGTCTAAGCTAATTTACCTTCCAATATATTTAAATTTACATATATGCATTTTGTTCAATCTTTTCGATTTATAATGTTAATAGTACACATATTTTTCTAAAAGATGTCGATATGATTAATATAAAAAAATATTTTTATTAGTAAAAAATTACAGACTCCGTTTAGAGAAAATTAGAATATCTTATCAATCTGGTTATATCATCTTTGTAAGTTGTTATATGTATTAGGGTGAGATTCTAAGAAATTATTACCCAGATAAAAAGAAACCTTTTCAATTATATAAGATTACAATATAAAAAGCCCATAGAAAGCATTCATATGCTAAAACAAATTTTAATAAAAATTGTTCCTGTCCTAAATGATATAATGCAACATAGATTAATTAACCGATGCATAATTATTTCCATAACACATGAAAAGATTATTACAATGCGTTCCGCTTATAAATTCCAAACGATTTTGGACGCTCGTTAGTATAACTGCAGTTGCATTGAGATATAAACATGAGATTTGACGCGGCTTGTCGCAGAAAATCTGGAGTGAACCTGAAAAATAAAAGATAAAATCTCTTTAACAATAAAGCTTCAATTATGCAACCGGCTGTAAAATATGGCAGTAATCTTTAAACCTTTAAATAAATTGAAGCGAATAAAACGCTATCAACGCAGTTTAAATCTATTAAATTAGCAGCTGTTTGATTTTAATCCGGGTCAAATTAATCTTTAGAGTTCATCATGTTTCTACGCAAAAACAACTGGAACAAAGAGCGCACTTCATTAAGTTTTAAGTTTGTTCGCACGATGTGTAATATGTTATGAAATTATTACACAAATGTGCGTATTTTGTTAACTTGTTTTGTATTTATTTTTTCAGTCAGATAGCATCTCGTTAAAAATAACACGGACTTTAATTAGAAGGCAAAACAAACCTGATCTATCTTTTTAAAAACCGAGAATTAAATATATAAACAATTCAACAATGCCACAACAATGGTTATCTAATCTGTGAAAGAATTATGGTAATAATAGTATCGAACGTATCGCCTATGTCACAGCAGAATAATAATTTAAAAATAAGATTGCATGAATTTTTAATTTGACAAAAAAATGTATTTGCTTTATTAAGAGCGGATAAGTTTGCCAAAGCAGTGGAATTATTAATGTGCTTGTGGATACGTACACAACTTCTAATAGAATAGTAATGGTAATATTTCTAAAAAATAACTTATAGCACAATAAAAATTCTTTCACACTGCCGGTGACTATAGAGCACTTGACTGCTGTTGAATTGGAGGGTCAGTTTTTCTGGTTAAAAAAATATTTTGTGACAAGTACTCCCTTTTTCGGATAAGAGAAGAAAATTTAATAGATCCCAATAATTCATTTTAATTAAAAACAAAGGTTTAAAATCAGTTTCTCAAACCCAATTCAAAGCGGCCAACTAAACAAAACAATTGTTTCGGTTTTCACACCAATAATTTATGTTCGGCAAAAGTTAGAGAAGTCTTAGTAGAAATCTAATTTAAATATGTATTTGAAGTTTTGACACTCAACATCTTGTAAGAGAACCGGTGTAATTAGGTAATGAGTTGCAGTTGAATTATAAGTTATTAGTGAAACTGTTAAAAAAAATCAAACGTTTTTCATTAACTTCATCTTATCTTCGTGTTTTTAAATAATCTTTATGTGAATTGGGAAAGCGCAAGGGGATAAAAACGATTAACATAATTTATACGAATTTGCTAACTGGTTTAAATAGTTTGTTTTATATATGGTCACGCAAAGTTGATTAATATTTTGAAGATATTAATTATAGTATGTGCACAATTTCTATTCGTGACGAGAAATTCAATATTGATTTAATAATAGGGTTAATCACCTCTATTTGTGTTCGATTTTTTATATCATTAGATTAAATCTAAAAATGTTTCGAATATATCAACCGGCATTCTATTATTATTAATTATTATTAATAAAATGAAACGTTTAACATGATTATATCATATCTTATATAATTCCATTGTTAATTCAGGTTAATTACCTATGGGAGATTTCTTCTTGTTTCTTTGTTGAGGAAGTTGTTTTATAATGCTTCTTTTCTTAGAACGAATGATGGACTGGAGTTTACTTCTTGGTAATAATGTTAGGGTTAATTCGTGATGCGTAGAATCATAAAAAAATGTTATGTTTAGTATCTTGTTGTTATTTCCCGAAGTCAACGGCCGACGATGCTGCCGAACATGTGAAGGCATGTAATTTAATCTACCCGGATGTAAATTGGGTCATAGCATCATGGGAAAACTCGAAAGAGTGCACTATTTAGACATAGTCTTTATAATATGCATAGGGGTTAGATTTAACGTGGGAATGGACGCCCTTTTGGTCCACGTGTAATTGGACAGTAGCTGCTGCGCTCGGCATCAACGACGCACGTGTTCCGCTGAAGCCCTTTGTGCTCGATGATCGCCAATGTACCTCAGGTTTTTAACTTGTGGCATGACCTTTATTATTCGCGAACTGAATACAACAAAGACGCATAGAATAACGGTTCCTTATATTTTAACTAAAACCAACGTACAGGTTTTTTAAACCAAAATTACTCATGTTACATTAGGGTCATTTGACGAAACTATCATTACTAGAAATGCAAATTAATAAATATATTCATATTATTTTAACCGACATTTCCGTACGATTACATTATTTACAACGTACTACGCTATTATCAAATAACATTCACACCACAACTCTTCTACTATGATGATAAAAGCCGATAATTATAAAAGATAAATTGTCTTCCGTTTAATTTGATTTAATTATAAACTAAACATATACATTTCCAAGGTCTTTTATAATCTAACTATAAAATAAAATGCACTGACCTTTCTTATCCAGCTTGCTAATTCTAAATATTTTTGTTTGTTTCAGATTTCATGCAAGCAAGGAAACGGCCGGCCGATTCTGCCTTCGTCAAGAAACTGTCGTCGCCGAGACCCAGCAAAATAAGCAGAGAATCGCATTGCAGTTAAAACATCACAGTGCAAAACTTCCCACCACTTATTGTTACAAATAACCGATCTCGTATAAAAAAGATTTTTTTTTATTTGTATAGTACAATTAAGTTTTTTTAAAAAGGAAATTCTATTTTTAGTTGTACATTTCTTGAGTTTATTTCTTAGTTTTTTTTTGTAATTTATTATTTAAACTAGACGCTTTTTGCATTAATTTTGTTTGATCTCTTTAAAATCGCTTTTGGTTGATTGTATTCTTCTAAAATTAAATTATTTTCAAGTAATTTTTAGTTCGCATTGGCTGTGATATGTCATTATCTTATTAATTAATTTTAACTAAGGTATGACACTAACAGCCAGAAATGTAGGTACAAAACTTGTATTATATACTTAGTGGGAAGTTGGGAAATTGCTAATATTTTCTAACTTTTATAAGATTTTTTTATTGTGTTTACTTGCTTCGATTTTGCATTCGCAATCTTCTTTTTCAAATGTCCAAAGAAATTGGTATTAGTACAAAATCCGAATTATTTTTTTTTGTATTTGGCAGCTTGCCAAGATTTCTACAACACTGATAAAAAGTCATTGCTTGAAACAAAACGCAATAATTCCTTTATTTCAAGCAACCATAATTATTTCAAAGATTCTTTTGTAACACAAATCTATCTTTGAAATGAATAGTTATCAGTGATGTAGAAATAAAGACTTCCTTTCAGGTTTATTTCGTTATTCATCTAATAAAAACAATATGATGACAGCATAACTGTTTCTATATATTGTAAATATCCATTTTGAGAAGTTTTTTATTTTATTTGTTTATTAAATTAAAAAAAATAATATATTTTCGTAACACCTGTGATGTATTATTAGATATGATCTCAAAATAATTAGAGTTATCTATATAATATATATAATGAGTTAAGAGTAGAGGATATGAAATTACCTTTTCTTCCCAAAATTTGAAGGAAATGTAGTTTTGATACACCTCTTAAAATATATAAATATATGCATTAGATTTTAATACTTGTAAATTTGTTGTAACATAACATTTATGGAAGCATTTTAAAAGAATATAAGCTTCTATTGTTAGTATACATATGGCGTTTTTATGATGTTATCCCATTTCCCAATATAATTTTATTTCAGCTAATGACCAAAATTGTTATAATTGCTATAAAAATTCGTTATTATATTAAAGAAGAAAACAAATCTAAAAGATACCAAACACTCCACACCGAAGGTACAGGATTATTTAAATCTATCGGTTCTAAAGTTCCGCATTTATAGAGAAAATTAATAATTTTATTGATTTAATCTTATAGTGTAATATGGTTTTAAATGAAAAGCCTAGGTAGTTTATGAACTGCCGGCAGATAGTGTAAAATCACTTGCTCTATCTGTCTAGTCTCTTCATGAAATTATTTACTTTATATTATGTTTTATATGGTGCAATGAATTATTATAGACTATGTTAGGTTAGGTAAGGCCAGATTAAGCCAGGTTTAAGCTAACAGAACAGGCTTTTTATGTAGTCTAATTACACTATAAGACTACGACATGCATTAGTAGTACTAGAAAATTACAAAAAATATTCTTTGAAAAAAGTCGACTACAAATTTAGTGTAAATGAAAGTTATAAAAAAAAAAAACAAATAAATTAACTCTATTTCATAATTGTACCAGCAGATATTTCATTATAATGCAATATTAGATTTGTTATATTACAGTTGCTGGCTTTGTAGATCTTTGCAAATCTTTTCACTATGTTCCACGACATTTGAATAAGAAAATTATATTTTAAAAAATTATCCTGTCATTTAATTTTATTAACAAAACAATGTGTGTGTACTCATTAGAAAATACAAAGTATGCCTCAGAGCTCAAAACTTGGACCACTTTTTTTTCTGTTATATATTAATGATTTGCAAGCACAGATTCAATAAAGGTAATGTGTTATTTACAGACGATACATCAGTATCTTCATAAAGTGCATATTTTGATACGGTTTTAATTTCAAACTAAAATAATCTAAATAAACTTTCAAATTAGTTAATTAAAAACCACATAACAAACAAATAAATTATACCATTAATTTTTTTTGGTTTGCATTTAGACACTAAACTGACAGAAATACTACGAGAGCCAGGTAAGGATGTGGAAATGAAAAAAAGAGTGCAAATGTTGGATAGAAAAAAAATCAGAATGTTTGGAGAGAGTAAAGAGACGCATTTTGAAAGAATGTGTTGAATTAAGATGGTAGATAGGTAGAATGAATGAAAGGCGTAACAAAAGAATTGCAAAAAGATAATTAAAAGTGCAGCACACGTAAATACCGTTTTAAATCGGAAATCAATAAATTTCTTGGTTCTGAACGATTCTGCAACACATAACGCAAGACTACTCTCTTTAGATCATCAGGCAGGCATAAGCATCAGATTTTGTGATTAAAATACAAGATAATGTTATTTCACTTGTTTCAACGCTACTGTTTCATAGAATTTTACTGGCTCAAAAAAAAGAAAAAGAATTGCAGCAATATATACAGTTTGAATAGTTTGAACTGGTCTAGTAGTATCAGCTTTTGCTTTATGATAAAGCAAAAATCTCAAAAATCGATTAGTTTTGGAAATAAAGTCGCCGTTGATTGTGAGTTTTTGCTTCACCGAACTTTGTGGCGCTAGTAGGAAATATTTACTAACAACATTGTCTTTGACGGGTACCTTACCCAATCATCTGTTTTTTTTGTGGGCTTGGCATTACTTTTCGGTCAATTTAATCTAGATTTGGCACTAGTTTGAGGTAAGCTCGTTATTGCGGATTTTAACGCAGTATCTGCGGCACGCATGTCTTCGGCCTCTCTCTTCCTATAGCTCTTACCTTAGTCTGTCTCTTTCTTTTATTTTCTGAACCTTTATTTTGAGTTAGTACACTTGTTGCAACGTTTCTTAGCGCTCTCTATTTATTTTCATCTTTCCGGCATTTCTTAATGATTGTTGTTTTATCCACTTTGCTTTCCAGTATATTTTCTAGTTTTTTTTTATTTTCCTTCCACGTCTTGCATTCTACTAGAGTGTGTTTTTTTCTGACATAATAGACATTTTTTCTTTTTCTTGATCTTTTTTATTGTCTTCTATTAGTCCTCTGAGTCGATAACTGCATGCTTTGATTGTTTGTGTTGCTAATTTTAATTGGCAGCTCTAGTCTTTTTTTAATACTTTTATCTCTATGTCTCTACCTAATAGTGCTACGTTATTTGCAAACGCCGTTATTGTCATGATTTTTGGCATCCGACAAAATTAAGCGTCAACGACAAGTTTGACGAAATGATTAAAATAAAAACTGGCTTATTACGTGAGAAGCTTACGATTGTAAGTTTTTTTGTTAAACAAGTTGCTGAAGATGCCGACTTTTTTATCATTAACTAGGAGATAAAAATATTACCTTGTTACAATTTAGTAGAAAAAGCAATACAAATAGGGAAACAAGTCAAAAGAGAAAGAAGAAGAAAAGAAATCACAGAGGACTCGGAGGAGGATCTAAAAATGACGGAAAAACTTGAAAAAGTTATTAGGGATAGCATAAAAAGATGCTGGAAAAAACTGATAAAATCTATAAACGGGGATCCTTTTGGAAAACCGTACAAAATAATGATAAATAAAATTAAGAGGAAGAACAAAAAGAGTCTACCTAAAAAAACAAAGGAGAAGAAGTCATTATTGAGAAAATGTTTCTTAATGAATAATTGGTAGGAAAACCAAAAAAAAAAGAAACAGTTATGACAAGTTTTCACCAAAAACAAAGCACCAGATTCGGAAAATAACATCAAAGATTGTAGAAGCAGCGCTAGACTGGAAACGCTTTTAGGATGCTGAAATGATGTCACCCTAGTACAGATTGAGAAGAAGAATGAGTCAGGAAAAGCAACGTTATGCAGATGATGGCCTGTATTAATCAGCACACTAGCTAAGATAATGAAAAAAATCATTGTGCAGAGAATAGAACATTTGACATGTTATGGAAAGCAACTATAGAGACGTAAAAAAAGAAAGCTGAATAGGAAAACTATCAAAATGATATAGAGTTTCTTACACTTACTGGGTAGAAACTTGGTAACCAAAAAAAGGAAAAACTGATCAGAGGGGTACTACATAGAGCTTAGCACTAAAACCAAACTGTAGAACCTAATTTATAATGAGCTACTTTAGATGAGGTTGCTGTAGGTAGAGACGTAGAAATAAAAGTATTAAAAGAAAGACTAGTAGAATTAAGGGTTTAAAATTAGCAACACAACAACAGAAGCGGCATTGCTATCGACTAATAGGTAGGTAATAAAGTGCTAATCATAAGGAAGGAAATTAAATTCCTTGGAATGACACTCAAAGCAAAAGGATAGAACGAGGAAGCAATCAGGAGATCAAAGGAAACAGAGAGAAAGCTTGGTAGATTTATGTCAGACAACAGAAAAAGAAGTAGAAATTAAAAGGTCAATAGCAACGGCAGCAAAAAGCAAATTGTTATACGTTGATCTTGTTGCCGCAGGAAAAAATACTAAAAAATGCAATTTGCGTGTTTACACTACTTGCTAACAAAACTAACAAGGAACTTTTTCTTTTTTAATGGACAATTTCGAGTGTTATTTTTTTATAGATAATTTTATGGAACAAATAAAAAATGAATTTGTTTCTGATATTAGAACCGTATAAAAATACAAAAACAATACCGACATCACATTTGATTATTAATAAACAAAGACGCAATTGCGTGATTTGCTATTGGATTACAGGTTATTTTTCCAAAAAAAATGATATAAATAAAAGCCGTTATTCTTGAAACTTTTTTTTCAGCAACTATTAGAAAAGACAAACATAGTACCAATCAACGGTAATACATTAGAAAATTGGAAAAAGAAGTGTAATCGATAGACAATAATAACAGCTACAGATAAGTGTTAGAGTTTTCTTGTATAAAAAATTGGAACCAATAAACTATTTAAACTATTTATCTTGTTTAACTTGAAATTGAAAATGAGTTATTACCAATAAATAATGGAAATAGTATTATATATACATATATATGGGTAATTCTATTACTTTTTGACCGAACTTATAAACGAAAAGTATCTCGAAACTGGCTCAAAATTAAATATGTGATAGTACATACCAAAAAAACATATTTCCCAAATTTTTAACTTTTTAAATTATTATCTCAATTTTTGGGACTCTTTTAAAGCTTAGAAAAACGCCTAAAAATCACGTTTTTCCGGTAATCTTCAACATTTTTTTTTCAGCGTTGAAACATTGGAAAAAATACTGAAAAGTCTGATTTTTTTTGTAATTTCTTGTACTTTAATTTGTTTTTTTTTTATTTAGCCATTGTTTATTTCCCTCATCGTAGACCGTTGTAAAAATAGCCTAAAATTACAAATCAAGCACCACATTAAAAATGCCATAACAATTAATTTACCTTAATTTTTTTTGCTTTGTTTTTTCCGATCAAACCAGTAAAACGTAGCACTTTTCAAAGATTAGTAATTTGGTTAAAAATGCTCATTTGTGTATACATTAAAACCGCTGTAACTTTTTTCTACCAAAGTTTTTTTTTCTGAAATTTTTAGAAAACCTTCTTCATATATACCTAAAACACTTCTTAAAGTTTAGTTAAAAATTAAAATAGACCCAAGCTTCAAAACTTTCTTTTGTAAAACACAACATTGGTTTAAACATGTATAATTTTATATATATGTATAAATACATTTTAGTTTTTATTTTTATTGAACCTGTAAGACAAATACATAATTTTTGATAAAATCATATCATTAACGCTCTAATTCTATTTTTTATCACAAAACACGTTAAAAAACACACAGGGTGTTTCTTAACTGAAAGCAAAAAATAAAACTTTAGGTTTTTTTTTAAATTTCAAACAGAACATCTAAATATTTTTTTGTCTATCTCGCTTCGTATTTGAGATAATTAAAAAATACACATTATTTAGAAAATTATAGCAAAATTTAAGTGAAAAAACGTTTGTAACAATGGTAACAACAAACAGAACATTATTACATGTTTTAATAAGTTCTCATAATGAGCGTTGAAGCAAGCTGACAACGCATTAAAAAAGAATGACGAACTGCTTTAAAACCTGTTGTGTTTTAAATGTGCAATGCAGCATTTGCAATTCTCTCTTATAGTCCAATAGATTTTGATCAGGAAATCTTGCAGGTCAGTTTACTGGACTTTTTCTATCAATCCACCTATCATTAAAATTATTGTTAAGCCACCGAACTACATATCGCCCAACATCGCTCATTATTTTCGAGAAATTATGCGTATAAAAAAATTCTCCGTTGTTTACTAACCGAAACAACTAACTAAGCGCAACAATGCACACTTGTTAAAGTAATGTTGTTTTGTTTGTTTTTTTTTGCTAAAAAGAGTAATGTGTGTTTTTTATCATCTTGGAAACGAAGCCAGATAGACAAACAAGTTGTTTAGATTTTCTGTTGAAAATTAAAAAATGTACAGTAAAGTAAAGTTTCATTTTTTGTTTCTAGTTAAGAAACACCCTGTATAACTATATAAAACACTATCCAATATATTGTTAAGAATTTCTTACATTTTTATCAAAAATGAATGTTGTCAAATACAAAACAAATATAAAAATAAGCTGAATTCAAAAATATTGAATAAAATCTTTTTAAACCAATGCGATAAAATGTAGTTTTTTTGCAAAAATAAAAGCATAAGCATAAAATTATTACCAGGTTATTAACGTATAAAACGTTTTTTTTACAAATTTTAGAAGTTCTGTATCTTGGGCTCATTTTAATTTCCAAGAATCAAACTTTAAAAGGTGTTTTAGGTATATATGAGGAATGTTTTCAGAAAATTTTAGCAAAAAGAGTTTAGGTAAAAAAAGCTACAGCGGTTTCAATGTATACAAAAATTAACATTTTTGACCAAATTACTGATCTTTGCAAAAATGTATCTCACAATTTACAGGTTTGATCGGAAAAAATTTTGCAAAATTTAAAAAGCAATTTTAAACAAAAAAAGTAAGCTAAATTTGATTAAAATTTGACATTGTCATTGCATTTTTGTAATTTTAGGCTATTTTTTCAACGGCTTATGCTCAAATAAATAAAGAATTGCCAAATAAAAAAAAAAAACAAGTTAAAGTACAAGAAATTACAAACAAAATCAAACCTTGCAGAGCTTTTTCAAATGTTTCTACGTTGATAAAAAAATGTTGAAAATTACCGAAAAAAATATGATTTTTATTCGTTTTTCTGAACTTTGAGAGACTCCCAATAATTAAGATCATGGCTTAAAAATTTGAAAATTTAGAAAATATGTTTTTTGGTACCTACTATTACATATTTTATTTTGAACCACTTTGGAGATACTTAGTTTTTAAGTTTGGTCAAAAAGTAATGGTATTACCCATATACAGGGTGAGTCGGTAGAAACGGGCCAAACTCAAGGAATGCATTGTACACTTGAAAATAACTTAAATGTTGTTATCCAATTTTTATTTGTTTTTAAGTTAGAGCGTGTATCTACAAGATAACATAAAATAACAAATCATTTGCCGCTAGGTACAAATTGGTTCTTATTTCCAGTGCTGAGAAAACGGAAATTAAAAAATTGCCTTTTTTCGGTATTTTTTCGGCCTTTTTAAGGGTCAAAAAAGAGCAAAAAAGGGTCTAGAGTCTAGAAGGCAAAAACTTTAGGAATTCTTTTTTTTGATTTATACTCTTATGTTCTAAAATTTTGCGCAATTCTGAGACATCGAGTTTTTAAGAATTGTACAAAAGTAATGGAATTACTCATATATATGTTATTTTTTAAATTTTTGCGGATATAATTATTTTTATTTTAACTTGTTTTTGAATTATTTCTATTTATTTATTGAAACGTTAGAAAATGTCCTCTTACAAAATGGTTTCAATAAAGCATCATTAAATTTGTTATTAAACAATAAAATTACAAACAACGACAAAGAAAAAGATGAAACACAAACACAAACAAAGTTTCTAAAATATTAAAAATGATACGACATAAAAACAGTTTTTAATACAAATTTAAAAATAAGTCAAGTTTTAAAAAGCCGAAAAGATATCATCTCTTTAGAAAGTCAAGGCGTGTACGAAATTCTATGTGCAGATTGTTCTAGATCTTATATTAGACAAACTCATCGCAAAATTAGCACAAGAAAAGAAGAACATATTCGATTAGTTAAAAAAAAAAAATTCTACTTCATTTTTAACGACTTGAATTTACATACATGTTATGTAAATTCAAGTCATCACAAATTTAATTTTGAAAGAACTAATTATGTTTATACTAGAATTACAAGAGAAGCCAAATTGAAAAAAAGACGAAAGAATCTCAATAAGAGAGATTATGCTTTACGTTTACCATCTACTTGGAAAACAGCATTGGCAACAATTAAATTAAAATCAAGAAAACCACAAACAGCTTTTTTACCAACAACAACAACAAATTTAAATACTGCACCCAAATCACAACCAGTTCCTTTACAAGTTTTGACTCTAGAAAGATCAATTAGTTGACTAACAACCAGAAGAAGTATTCAAGCAAAATCAGCTTTATTTCAGATACAATTTTTGTGAGTACCGATGGAATTCCTGTATGATGTGCTCTATTAATTTTGCAAGTGAGATTATACTACTTTTTAAAGCAAGTTCTTAACTAACTATAAATTTATTATTATTATTTTAACTTTACCTCAAATATTTTTTGAAGTTTAGTACTACTTTTATGTGTAATCTCTTTGAGGCACTCTTATGTGTGCGAATAAGTAAAGTGAATTGAATTAAGTACGCCAGTCAGATATTGTTTTAAGAGTTTTTGATTTTAGATGCTCAAAAATAAAGTTAAAGAGCATAAGTTTAATGAACTTATAATTTTGACTATATTTTTTTTTTGCTGTCAAAAAAGTTATTAATTAGACTTATAGATTTGTGATCAAGGCCTAAACATTAAAGTTTATTAATAATCATCTAAATGGCATAGTTTATCAAATATTTTTAAAATGTCAGAGCTATTGCAAAGTTGTTTTTGTTTGTTCCAAATAAAATTTATTTTATTTTGTCACATATTTAAAAAATCTGTTGTTGAACGTTTTGCTTGAAATGTATACTGAGTGAGATAAAGTTAATTTGTTCCAAAAATTTAACAACGTGAAAATTACTATATTTTTTTAACATTTTTGGATAGATTGGATAATAATATAATTAACCTGTAATTTAAAGAACCAATCTTGTCTTTTTTAATATAGTATATATTTTTAAGATTTTGCAAATGTTTTTCATTTTATAATATAGCAAATAATTTTCTTAAAACAGAAATTAAAATATTTGCTAATGATAGCAAATATTTTAAGAAATTGCAACTACCGGTTCTCGAAGAATTGAAGGGCTTGGGGTAACAAGACTATGTGCCACAAAAAGTTGTTCCAAAATAATCGTATTTAAAGTTTTTTTTATTGCTTTAAATATGCAATTTCTAAAATAAATTATTTTTTTTTTAATATAAATATTCTTAAACTATCCATTAAAACATGTAGATTAATATACCTAAAATAAATACCTTGGTTAAATACCAAGATTTGTAAAGTCGGAAATTACCAAATTGTAGCATTGTTAACACGAGCCCTTCAATTAGTATTCAATTGGGCATTCCACAAACAAAAGTAATAAACACATTCTACAAGCAAGGTTTACATCCATACCATGTACAGAGAGTACAGTATCTACAACCAGAAGATTACCCTAAACGTATAGAATTTTGTTGGTGAATAAATAATAATCCTTGTGTTTTATATTTTTTGCAGATAAAACAACATTTAGTCGTGACTGCATTAATAACACTCAAATACTTATTTTTTTTTTACAAAATGAATTACATGGATCACTAGAGGATGCAAATGATTTACCTGCTCCTCCACATTTTGCTTGTCAGGTCATTTGGACAAAAGGTTTTCAGTGCGTTGGATTGGTTGTGGTGCTCTTATTTTGTATAAAAAATATAGTCCGAGGGAGCAATTTTGGTACATATTTATTAAACGTTATTACTTGTCGGTGTCCTTGATACTATTTTAAATAGATATTTAATTGACGCACAGTCACATTACTGTTTATTCAATAAATATTAATGTTGTTATTTTAGAATAGACAATGCGTGATTAATTTCTTTAAACATTGTAGATTTACACCTCTGCGCGGTTTGATTGCTTCATGTTAGTATATAAACATATATAAATATTTAATGGTTTTTAAATATTAATAATGCCTGGTAATAATGCTAAACAATTCACACTGGTAATTTTAATTAAATTATCTTAACTAATATTTGAAAAAATATTATTTTTGTTCATCCACAAATTTAAAATTACTCCAAACCATTGCAGGAGAATATCACATAATAGTCTGCGCAACAGGTAAAACACTTCATAGTGTATACTTCTATGACAATTGAATGGAGTTTCTTTATTACGTGTGACTGAATGAAATTGAAAGTAGCAAAGGAAAACAGGTCAATGCGTCTGTATTGTTTTCTGTTAAAAAATCTAGTTTCAATGAAAGTGCAAGTACATGATAAGAATAAAAGGGACGTATATGATTCATTAATCAATGGAAAGTAATGTGTCGCTATTAACATTAATCTCAACGCAGATAAAATTTTCTTAAATAGAAATTGTCAATATATTTCTAATATTTATTATAAGCAATTAACGCAGCCGTCAATATGTAAGGTATTTTTTTGTCTGTCAATGTATCAAGAAATAAACAAATCTCAACGTTAATATGAATGGCTTTTAGTACTAATAGGTGTTTGGAATTTATTTATGTGACATTAATGATATTTTTTCAAATACCTTTTTTAAGGATTATTTATAGATTCTTATAATTGCAAACCAAACATTATAAGTAGTATAAGTATAATGATTCCACTTGTATTAATGTTAATGTTCTATTTTAATTTTAGGTCTATAACGATTGTTTTATGGTATAATTATTTGTGGTATATTTACATAAAGTTAATGATTAAATACAGGTTTTTTTATCATAATCTTTCTTTCTTTCCTGTTGTAAATTAACGGCACATCAAAAATATGTGGTTTTAAAGTTTATTAGAAAATTTTATAATATATAAAATTGTAGATTTTCTGAAAAAGTTTCATGTTGTTAAATATAATATTATTAAGTTTTTATGTTAATTTATAAAGACTATAATTTAATTATATAAAATACAGTATAAAAGTTTTATTAACTTTTCTACGATGGCAGTTAATAAAAGTAAAATCTAAGAATTTTAGATAAATAAAACACATTTACTATGTACTACACGAATATATTTATATACTATAGATGTTTCAACCTTTACAAGGCTATCATCGGATGGTAATACAAACAAGTATTAATATAAAGGAAAAATTACAAAGCATATATGCGACAGTAAAACATAAAATGTACAGAGAGGTAGAAAGTTACATTAAAATTATTATAATATAAAGAAAAAACAGACAGATTAAGCAGGTAGAAAAAAGATTAATAGATGGCGGTTTTTACTTTAAGGTAATTAATATAAAGAACATATCGCACAAAGGGATATGATTAAATTAATTCAAACAAAAGAGATTTGTATGTATACTCTTTCTTAGTAATAAGCAAATTTGTGACTGTTTGGGTGTACAGAGTCAAACAGAATGGTTGAATCTGTATAGGTTGGATTACGGAAAATATCATATTTAATAATATATTTTTTTTTATTAATAAAATTTATATAATACAAATCAATACTGAATGTATAATAAATAATAATAAAAATAAAATAGATTCTTGCCTCTATCATCACTTGAGGTTTGCGGGTTCTTTCCCATCTCAAGTTATCAGTATTGAGGGCTCGTGGTTGTTGTTGTTTTTGTTTATTTTTTATATTTTGTCATGTAATAACATATGTTTTATTTTTAATTCAAATGATACTTAATTTAAAGTTTTTATGTATGTCGGTAGGCTGTTATATTGTTTTATTGTTTCTGTTGTTAGTATCTGGCTGCACTTGACTGTTGAATACTTTGTTGTTCTGATGTGTGATTTTCTTCTTGTTTGGTGATTGTGTATTTCTTTGTTGGACTGTAACTTTATATTGCTTTTTATCATTTTGTTGTTTATTTTATATATCATTAATATGTTGTTTAAAGTTATAATTTTTTTAATATTTAGCTTTTCTTTGTATAGTTCGGTTGTTGGTGTTCTTTTATCCATTGTGTATAAAAAATTTGTTTTGTTGTCTTTGTAGTTTATTAATGTTTTTTTTGCTTGTGTTTCCTCATATATGATTTAAGTATGTATTATAGGATGTAAATAATGCATGATATATAAATATTTTTAATTGTTTTGGGAGATATTTTTTTATTTTCCATACTGCTGCTATAGTTGCTGAATTTCGTTTAACAAGTTTATTTATGTGTGTATCCCATTTCAAGTTATCTTGGATTGGTAATCCTAGATAGTTAACTTTTTTAATTTGTTTAGTCTTTTCGTTATTTATTTTTATTGTGATTGGAATTTCTTTTTGTTTGTTATTAAAGGTCATGAATTCTGTTTTTGTTTTGTTAATAGTAAGTAGGTTATTATAATACCATGTTTTTAATTTTATTATGTCTTCTTCAATAAGTTTTTCTATTTTTTTGTTTTCTTTTCTTGAGTATATAATGCAGGTGTCGTAGGCATATATGTAAGGTGTACCGTGTAGTTTTAGTTCTAATATGTCATTTGTATATAGTATGTATAATGTCGGCGATAGGATTTCTCCTTGTGGAATTCCGTATTCAGCTTGCATCGGTTCGCTTTCTATAGAGTTTATTTTTGTTTTTTGTGGTCTGTCTTTGAGGTATGTGTTTATTAGGTTCAGTTCGTTGCCTTTTATTTCTATCGCGTCTAGTTTTTCTATAAGCTTTGATTTTGATACAGTATCAAAAGCTTTTCTCATGTCGATGAAAATTGCTACTACGGTTTCTTTCTGATCTACTTTGTTTTTTATGTGATCTACAAGATCATAAGCTGCTGTTGTTGTTCCCGAGTATTGTTGAAAAGCATATTGTTGTTTGTATATTATACTGTTTTGGTTTATATGTTCTGTTAGTCTAATATGGATTATTTTTTTAAATATTTTATTTAAAGTTGATAGTAGAGAAATTGGTCGATAGTTTTCTGGTTTTGTTTTATTTTCTTTTTTATGTATAAGCACTATTATTGTTTTCTTCATGTAATTTGGATATATACTTGTGTCAATGACTTTATTTATTATGTGTACTAAAACTGGTGTTATTGTTGTTTTATTTTGTTTTATTAGGTTGTTTGTAATTTTGTCAAAGCCGGGTGTTTTGTTTTCTTTCAATTTTATTATTATTTTGTGGATTTCTTCTTGTGATGTGTGTTCAAAATGTATGTCGGTTATTTTCTTTTTTATTTTGGTTGTATGTGTTTTGTTGCTCGTTCTTGTAATTTGTTTTTCTGCTAGAGTTTTTCCAATATTTGTAAAGTATTCATTTATTTCGTTTGCTATTTTTATCGGTTTTTTGGTTCTTTTTCATCTTGTTTTACTATTTCATCAATGTTGTTTTGTTTTGGAGTTTTTTTGTTAAGTTGTTTATTTATTATTTCCCATATTTTTGTGGGGTTATTTTTGTTAGTTAAAAATTTTCTTTTATAGTATAACATTTTAGTGTTCTTTATGATGTTTGTAGTTTTTTTCTTCTGTTTGTAATATTCATTTTTTGTTGTTTCATTCTTTGGATATTTAAGGTGATTTTTTTGTAGTTTGTTTTTTTTTAATACTGTCCAACACTTCTTTGTTGATCCATGGGCTTTTTTCTGTTCGTTTGATTCTTATTTTGGTTTGGTTGTTTTCTATAATTGCTTACAGTTTTTTTGATAGTTCTTGAAAATTATTTATATTATTTGTGTACATGTTATTGATATCTTTTGTTATTTTTTTGTAATCTGTGAGTGTGTGCTCAAAGTACTGATATATTTGTTTGGTTTTTTGTTTTCATTTTATTTTGGTTATTAATTCACAATGATCTGATATGTTTGAAGGTAATATTTTTAAATTTTTTATTTCCTGTTTGTTGTTTGTAATAACATGATCTAATATGGAATTTTTTCCATTTGGATCTGGATTCTTTCTTGTGTAGTATTTTATAGATGTTTTATTTACTATTTTATATCCATTTTCTAATAACATGTTCTTGTATTCTTTTGCTGTATTATCATTTTCTACAATGTTGACGTTTAAATTGCCTATTATTATTTGTGGTTTCTTTCTGTTGATTATATTGTTTTTTAGTGTAGTTTTAAGATCTTTAAAGTTTATTCTAGGTGGTTTGTATATTAGAGTTATTGCAGTATTTTCTTCTTTTAGTTGTATTGTTAATATTTGTATGTCTTTGATTGTTTTACTAGTTATTAATTTATATTCTGTACCTTTTTTAATGTACATTGCAATTCCTGCTCCTTTTGTGTTTCTAGAGTTGTATTCTACATTGTAATTTTCTAAAGTATACAGTTCTTGGTTATATGGTTTAAGCCAAGTTTCCGTTATAGCAATTATTGTAGGATTATTGTGTATGGTAGGTATAAGTTCAATTTTCTGATATTTGTTTTTTACACTTCTTGCGTTGTGCAGATATATAGTATACATTTCAGTTTTGTATTTATTTTTTTAGTTTACAATTGGATTTTTTTTTAAATTCTAAACTTTCTATATTGGAATGATTTTTAATTTTAATTTTTATACTTGCATATGTTTTTCTTATGTATATGTTTCCATCTCGAGTCCATAGGTATTTATGTTTAAGCTCCTTTCTTTGTTCTTTTGCTTTATAAAACAGCATATTTGTTTCTGCTGTTAATTGTTTGTTTATATATATTTCATTGGTTTTTCCTTTTAGTTCGCATTCTAGAGTAGTGATTGATCCAATTGTTTTTCGAGTTTTTAGTATATTTTCTTTATCTTCTTTGTTTTTGAATTCAACTATTATTGGACTGTTTTCGTTCAAAGTATCTTTTCTATAGGCTGATTTTATCTGTTCTATCTTTATGTTTGTGTTTAATCCTTTTATTATCTTTATTACAACTTCTACCGTTTTTTCATTTTTTTATTTCTTGTTTGTCAACTCCAACTATTATGACATTGCTTTTTATTTTTATTTTTTCTGTTTTTTCTAATGTTATTTTTAAAATTTCAACTCTTTCTTTTAATTCTTCATTTGATTTTTCTGCTTTTTTTAATTGATTTTTTATTTCTTTATTTTCTTTCAAAACTTCATCGAATTTATTGCTCATGTATTCCACCGATTTTTTTAGGTCTTTTAAGGTTTCCATAATATCTTTATTTGTTGTTTATTTTTTGCTTTCACTTGAATCTTCTTTTTTGTTAGTATTTTTAGCATTTCTAGTTTTTGATTTGAAAGATAATTATTATTGTAACGTATCGTTAAGTCTAAAAAGTTTTTATTCTGAGGTTTGGTCTTTACTGTAAACTTAATACTGGGATGAATACTATTAAAGTAAAATTAAAAAAATGTCTGATTGGCGTGAAGTACCTTTAAAGCAAGCTAAGATATCATCAACATATCGATACCAAAAGGAAATATGTTTTTTAGCAAGGTTTGAATTAAAAATCTTTTTCTTGAAGGAATCCATATGTATTTCAGCTAACAAGGGACTTAAGGGTGAGCCCATAGCTAGGTTTATGTTTTGTTTGAAAAACTTACTATTTTAAATTGAAAGTAGTTATTTTTAACGCAATTTAAATTATTTAATTACAAAAAAAGGTAAGGGTTAATACATATTTTTATTTTCAAATAAGTTTGAGACTAACTTAATGCATTTATTTGGAGAAATGTTAAAGAACATACTACTGATATCAAAGAAAACTAATTTAGAAAAATTTTAATTTTTTATACTAGCAAATTAACTACACCAAATTTTAAAGAAAAATGTGTATGTTCTTTAACTTATTTAATTAAATTTTTTATGAACTTCAAAACCACAAAAATTACAATTTAAATATTTTTTTAAATCTTTTTTATACATTAGTAATACATATTTAACTAACTTTAATTTTACCTAGTCTACCTAGTCACGTTGATTTTCTTTTTGGGGTAGGCAATCAAAGTGTCGGGCACACCAAGCTACAGAGAAGACATGTGTACAGTATGTTTCAATAGATTTATAAAGTGCATCACTTCTCTATCCAACTTGTGACCACTCTGGCCGTTGCTTAATTTTTTTTATAAAGTGCCACTATATTAGCAAAAAAATTTGACGTGATAATACCAAAACAAAACGAATGGATCAAGAACAAATACTTGAAAACGGTCAAAAGAATGATCTGATACACAGATGAGATCAAAGACTAAAAAGGCACCGGGGCTGGAATTTACAAGTACAAACACCAAGGAAAGCAAACTTTGCTACCTTTGAGTAAATATAGCTGCCATCGAGTGGTGCACCAGAGACATGATCGAGAAAGGACTAGAGTCTGACAGACCAATAAGTATCATGTCAAACAGTTAAGCGGCATTTCAAGCTCTGCAATCACCTGTAATAAAACCCAAATTGGTTATGATTAGATTGAATTGGATTGACAGTTAGAGGGTAAACCAAAGTCTTCTGCACATAGGCCTCGTTAGGCTTTGTGTACCTCCTTTAGTGAAGACCTCACTTTGTTGTCTTTGCTCTCTCCTTTATGTTGGCCATGTCAAGCCAGCAGCTCCTCAACATAGACCCTCTATCGTATGAAAAGGCGTCACCACAGGCATGTGCATAGCACGTGCTCGATTGTCTTATCGTCCATTTCACATTCTCTACCCGTTGGATTGTCTCCAATACCAATCGTGTGCATGTGTTTTTTTAGTTGGCAGTGTCCTGTCATAATTTTCTTTCTGGACAGTCGCAAGTAGTAATCGGCTGTCTTGGCGTTTGGAGCAGTCATTGCTTCCATTGTCTGTCTGCAGCCCGGAGTATCATCCCAACGCCGTCTCAGTGTATTGTGTGTGTTAATTTTTAGTCGATTAATTAAGTTTTTGAGTGTTAATGCGGTCCAGGGTTTAGGATCACACGCCATGAGGGTTGACTATTTTTGCGCCAGCTCGTTCGCTTTAATGTTACCTACTTTGTTGGAGTGTCCGCTAAAGTAAGGGCACGATGACATTCAAAAATTAGGTTTGATGTGATTCTAGACTTGTTTATAGCAATTAGAGCCGCTCTACTATCCGTTAGAATTTGGACATTCTTGCCAGATGTTTTGTGGTTCACAATTTTATGTTATCTGTTTGCGCTCTTAGCAAAGGTGTTTTCTTAACAGCCTCTTCCAAGCGAGTACAGTGTTTGCCAGCTTTCTTTGCAGTGTGCAAAAGTCCAGCTGCATTCAGACGCAAAGCTGCCATTGGTGCCATCTTCTCGACGTAAATGTCGAGAGGCGGCAGACACAACATTGCCTCTATAGCTGCAGTTGGTGTTGTCCGCATGTTTTTTGTTATACTTAGGCATGCCATTTGTTGCAACTGATTCAATTTGCTTGCAGACGTTTTTGTCTAGCTTTTGGCCACCATATTAGTACCCCGTATGTGATCATAGGTCTAATGACGGCTGTGTACAGCCATAGCACTATCTTTGGAGACAGTCCCCATGTTTCCCCACAGCTCGTCTGCATTGCCAACCAGACATTGAACTTTTTTGCATCTCATACTTAAATGTGGTCACCATTTAAGCTTATTGTCAAAATCCACTCCAAGATATTTTACCTCGGTTGATAGCGGTGGTGGGTATTTAGGAGTTTTGATAAGTTTAGATTTCTAATTTTCCTTTTTTTGTGAAGAGATCCAGTTCGGTTTTCAGAAGGTTGACCGTCTTTGCACCAATTTTTGATTATTCTTAAAGCTTCTTGCATTAGGTTGCAGAGTATGCTTTCGAATTTACCGCTTAGTAAGATTGTTATGTCATCTGCATAACCAATTGTGTAGAAACCATAATCATTGAGTAGCCGTTTAAGACTGTCGACTACTATATTCCATAGTAATGGAAATAATACATCTCCCTAGGGACATCCTTTAACAACGACTTTCCTGACCGTCGAATCCCCTACATTAACAGTAACGCCTCTTTTTTCCAACATGTGTTTTATCCATCCACTAATTGTGGGGTTTATTATGTGTTGCAAGAGCAGTTTCTATTTTATTGAAGGCGGTTTTATCGAAAGCGCCTTCAATATCTATAAATACGCCCAAGGTAGACATTTTGTCTCTTAATGATCTTTTGATTTGGTCCGTTACAAGATTATATAGGGCTGATTTGGTAGATCTTCCTTGGGTGTATGAATGTTGGTTGGGGTGTATTGGCTTAGTAATAAGAGCCGTTTCCCAAATTGAGCTTTTGCACAATTGTTCAAATGTCTTCAAGAAAAAAGACATGAGGCTGATTGAGCGATAGGATTTTGTAAGGGTGTAATTGTTACGCCTTGGTTTTGGTATAAATACAACTTTTACTTCCCTCCATGCTATAGGTATGTATCAAAAAGCAATACATGGTTTGATATGACCAGAAAATAAAAAAGAAATATCAGCGCAAATCAATTTGCCAAACAAGCAGCACAGAACATTTACTGGACCAAAACCCGCTATTGGAATCTCATACAAGCCTAAAAAAGCAATAATTTGCAGCAAACTTAAGGCGGAGCACAACAATCTGATACTAAAACAATGGTAATACAAATAAAGTAATATTAGACTCCGAAGGCTCACAAGACTGACAACTGGACACTGTATAATTAATAAACACTTGTTTAGAATGGTAATAGGAAGGCCCTTTATGCCGCGGGTGTATGGTAAAAGATGAGATTTTAATACACTTGCTGAATAAATGCAAAGCTTACAAACAGCAACGTATAGCCATTTTTGAGAAACACGATTTAAACAAAGACTTGCTAAAAGCAACCAACAGGCTAAAGGTACTTGACTTCATCAAAGAGACGGAGCTCCTCGAAGAGTAAAACACCAGAAGTGTACAAATGGTTCAATAGAACCGCAGTGCAAGGGGCTCCAAGCAAACCAATTCAAAGTAAAGAAGGTAAAAGGTGGGTTTTTTAGTCAGTAAATGCCTGACACTACTGGACAACACGGGCTGCCCAGTGTTGTTTGAAGATTTTTTTCTTCCTACAAAAAAAAAATGATTTGGGTAAGTACATATATAGAACCCGAATTAATACGGATTTTTTATACCGCGGATGTTTGGAGCACAAAGACACTCTATTCATTTGCCGATTAAATATAAGGCATAATAATAATAATAAAAATATGCTTATTTTCCTAAACAGGTTACAACCTAATTACAAAGGAAAAAACATTAGTAAAACAACTAGTACAAATCAATTCAAACTTAAAAAAAATACAACCCGTAAATAATAAAATAGTTAAAGTAAAAAAAATAACTCTGATCTATAATACAAATTAAAGCATGCAGAATTTTAATTCCTTTAATAAAATTTTCTTTGGTTATGCCAAATATGTCTACACCGTATTGCACTATTTTTTTACTATTGAAAGTAATGATAAATTTAATTGAAAGTTTGTGCATGGGGTAGCATATTGGAATAATTGTTTGCAGCAAACAAACAAGCTAACTTGGAAATGAATAATCTTATACAGCTCATTAATAAATAAAAATCTGTGTCTATTGTAAATTGATATCATACCAAACTCTTTCAAAAATTGCTCATAAGAGACATCTCTATACGGATATACATTGTATTTTCTAAAATATAAGTATTTCAGAAATCTTTTCTGCACCCTTTCCAGAGCATTTATGTGATGTGCGTAGGTAAGTGACCATATAAAATAAAACGCACAGTCTAGTTAATGTAAGCCTTACCGTCCTGTTTTTTTTTGTATGTTTTTTTTTGCTTGTTATTTTGAAAATTTGTATAACTGTAAGAATGTGTACGTCTAATCGTGTTTGAAACAAACATATAATTATTAAAAAAATAATATACAGAGTGGATTACATTCTTTTTGGGAAACATAAACAGGGTATTCTACTCACCAAATAAAACAAAAAAGTCTCTATAATCATGTATCTTTGAAAGTTTTAATACTAAAAGTCCAATTTATAGTATTATATTATTATCATCACTAGAGTTAGCAAATTAATTATCAATTAAATAAAAAAAATATTTCAGCAAAGTTTCAAATTGAAATCAGGCGACGTAAATACATTTTCTGCAACGCCGAGCCAACGCACCAATTGCGCATGATATTTCTATTCGATTTTGCCTCATCTCGTTGCATCTCTCTAATCTTTAAAATTAACTGGCTTCTTGTATTAATTAGGTTCTTATATACTTTATCTTTTAGAGTTTCTTAAACATATAAATCCAATAAATTAAAATCTGACAATTTTGGAGGCCAGACCGCTGGTCCTGCACGACCAATCCAACGCTGGGAATAATTTGTATTTAACCATTCTTGAAGTACTAATCTAAAATGTTACAGTAATGTATAAAAATATCATAAATATGCAAAAAAATTACTAAATCTGTTAAACTGTTATACAAAACTGTAACTACGTCTGTCGATCAATCTTAGTAACGTAGTAACTGTAAAATAAATTATAGTAAGGTGTATAAAACCATTGTAAGTTAGAAAAAAAAAAAAACCTGATTGCCAAAAAAAATGAACATGTGTAAAAATTTACAAAAACTGTTAAACAATGTACCAGACACGTTGAATTGCAATAAAAAAGTAATTACATTTAGCCAAAAGTTACTTAACAGTAATGTAACTAGTTGAATGTATTTTATAACATAAGTTACTAAAAAACTGTACATTTTGAAATTATTTAAAACGTTTTGTGTAAAAACTTTCAAAAAATTCTCTTTAAAGTAATGTACAAGTTTTAAATATCAAAGTAGTTGCTTTGCTATTATTATATTTTGATATTGTACAAATCTTAAATGTTGGAAAATCAGTTGAATTGTTAACTGAAGCTGTTGAAAAGTTACTAAACAAAAACTGTTAAAATGTCAAAGTTGGAATGATAATAATTATTCCAAAATCTGTCAAAGTTTACTTTTAGATTAAATCTGTAAATTTTCAGTTTTGGTTCATTTGTTGATCATTTAGTAAACTATTAGTTTAAGGGCAAAAAGTGTCAGTTAAATTTTGTACAAAAATGTGTAATTTTTTAAATTTCAGTATTTTTGAAGATTCTAGTAACTGGTTTAAGTAGTTTGAGTTATAATATACAAACGGATACATTACTGTAAACTTTTGAACAGTTTTATTGTAACTTTTTGACAGCTGACAAAGTAAACTTTGGTTATTTAATCTAACTTTTTGACAACTTTAACTACCAGTCCAACTGCTTTTCCAACTTTTAACATTTTTATAATACTATACAGTTTTAATAACTTTTGACAGATGTAGTAGCTTTTTGACAGCAAATTTATAATGTTTTTATACTACAGGGAGTTTATAAATGAATGGGATTATGTAATCACTTTAAATGTGCCGCTTTTGTTAAATTGTTCACTAAACTATTTGTTTTGACAGATCAACTTTGACAGCTGTCAATGAAAACATATGTAGTATAGTGGACGATTTTAAAAAGGCGGCATATTTAAAGTGATTACATAATCCCATTCATTTATAAACTCTCTGTACAAAAAGTTAAACAGTTTAAAATATTATCTGATACGTTTCTGCCAAATTATGATATTATTGTAAACTGTTTAATAGTTTTAGTAGCTTCTTGACAATTTTGAATTGTTACTAATAACAAAGAAAAATAAAACAAAAAAAAAGATGGAAAAAATAAGAAATGGAATGAAGGGTTACAATGTAAGGAAAGCCAACAACGTACTTACAGAACTAGTGATGATTAAAAATATTAGTTTGGAGACTAACAGAGAAGAAATCTTGGAAGAAATTATAATAAAGCAAACACAGAAGGAAGTACGATAATACCCATAAAAAAAAAGTTTAAAGAAAAACAAACAACAATAGTCAAGATAGACAAAAAAGCAGCAAAACAAATAATAAATGAAGAAAGAATAAACATAGGGTTTATAAGATGCCGAGTAAAGAAAGAAACAGCAAACGGGGAAAAATGTTACAAATGCTGGATGAAAAGAGAAGATAGGTCATTGATATGCCGAATGCAAAAACAGAGAATACTGCATAGAATGCAAAACGATAGGACATAGAACGGAAGAAAGAAGATGTCCGGCTACAAAAAAATGAAAACATGGAAAACGAAGAAAAAGATAGAGGACAACAACCCTAATAGCTAGAGACAACACGAAGAGCAAACAAAACAAACCAAAATGTATAAGTTTTATCCAAAAAAAGATAGGAGGGAAAGAAAGGCGCACGATATACTGATAGCAACGGCAGAGAGAGAAAGAGAGAGAGAGAGAGGAAATAGACCTAGTAATAGTAAGTGAACCAAATAAAAACAAACTAAATGGTAAGTGGATAAGAAACAATAAAATAGATGCGACTATTTTAGCTAAGGAAAAGTGTAGGGACAAAGTGATAAGATGAAGAACACTAAAAGAAGGATTACTGTGAGCTGAAGTAAAAAGTATGATAATATACAACTGTTATGTAAGTCCAAACTGCTGACTGAAATACTATTGAGAATGGATAGAAGAATTAGAAAACAGTTTAAGAAAACAGAAAATCAAAAACATCTAGTAGGAAGAGACAAGAAGACAAACTGACGTTTGTAAAAGGAAGCTCAAAATCACATATTGACATTACCATAGCAACATGGGCAATGGCAGGTATAGTAAATAAATGTATTGTGACAAAAGAGGAATCATTGAGTTTAACAAACATATACAACATAATACAAAAAAGAAAGGAAAACAGAAATACACAAAACAAAGTAGATGAAACGTAAAAAATGAACAAAAATAAAATAAAGAGAGCTATAGAAACAGAAAAAGTTACATAAAACAGAAGCATAGAGAAAAGATGCAAAAGAGAAAAATAGCAAAAAGCTGGAAAAGGGGCGGATGAAGCAGTTCTAAGAAACAGAGAAAGGGGACAAAAAAGACCATGCTAAGGAAAAAAATCAAAAGACAGAGAAAAAAATGGAGAAAATACAAAGAAAACTAAATAACGACAGAAAATCTTAAAAAAGGCAATTTGAGATAGTAGAAAAATATGCTGGAACGAAATGAAAAAATTTATAGACGGTGATAAACAAATTGGGAGAAAAAGTAAAAAAAGTCTACTTAATAGAAGACAAATGAGAATAATTAAGAAATTGTTTTCCAAAACAGGTACAGGAGCTAGAAAAAGAAAAAAAAAAGAAGAAGAAAAAAAAAAACAGTTATGGTAACAGTAAAAAAGATAAAAGAGATCATAAAAAAATGTTTAACAACAAAATACCAAATCCGGACAAAATAACAACAGAGATTGTTGAAACAGCTTTAGACGGGATCAAAGTGGAAATAATCAAATGATGCTTAAAAGAAAGAACTTTTACAGAATGTTAGAAATAGGTCACCCTAGTACTGCTAGAGATAAAGAAAGAAACAGAAAAAGCAACGTTATACAGGTTAAGATGCTTAATAAACACTCTAGCTAAAATAAACAAAAAAGTCATTGTACGGAGAATAGAACAATAAATAGGAGGAGGATAAGAATAGGAACAATAAGGATTTACCAAGTGAGATACAACCTTAAGAGCTATAGAGAAAGTAAAAGCAATATCAAACAAAGCAAACAGCGGACCGCAGAAGAAAAGACAACACAAAGACATACAAAACGCGTTTAACAGCGTGTTATAGGAAGCAATTATAGAGGCGGCAAAAAAAAGAAAACTGAACAAGAAAACGATTAAGATCATAAGGAGTTACGTACAGGGTAGAAACCCAGTGAACAAGAAAAAAAAGATTCAAACTTACCAGAGAAGTACCACAGGGCTCGGCACTAGGACCAACATTATGGTACCTTGTTTATAATGATTTACTTCAATTAAGATTGCCAGAAGACGTGACAATAACCGCATTTGCGGACGACGTAGCACTAGTAGGTAGAGACGTAAAAATAGAGATACTAAAAAGATGATTAAAGCTATCAAGAAAACAAAAGAAATTGATAAAAAGCTTGGTAGATTTATGTCAAACACCGGAGGTCCAAAAAAAGTAACCAAAAAGCTAAAAGCAATAGCAACAAAAACCAAATAGTTATACGCCGCAGAAACATGAGGAGAAGCCAAAAAGACAAAAAAGCAAGAATGAAATAAAAGGAACTACAAGAGCCAGCTCGTTAAGGATTAGCAAAGCTTACATAACGTTGTTGATTGCCGCAACATCTCCCGCAGATACAATGCTAAAAGAAAAAAAGGAAATTGAACAAATTAATAAAATAAAAACTAGTAAAACGTAAGCAAAGTTAAGAGCAGGAAAGAAGACGATGTAAATATGGCAGAGACAGTGGAATAGAGAAGAAAAAGGAGAATAGACAAGAGAATTAATCCCGAAGATAAAAGAGTGAGTAGAGAACAAACCCGAGACATGCTATTATACAACACAAATACTGACCGAACATGGAAACGTTGAAAAGCTCTTAAAAAAATTAAAAAAATTAAGAAAAAGGAAAGATGTATATTCATAGTCATGAAAAACCACACGATAATGTAGAACACATTTTAGTAGAAAGCAAATCGTAGAAAGAACATAGAAAAGAATTAAAAAATATACTGGAAAGCAAAATGGATAAAATAACAATTATTAAGAAATGCCTAAAAGATGAAAACAAATGGAGGGCTCTAAGAAATTTTAAGACAAAAATACTAAGAAAAAAAAAAAATTGACAATGGAAGAATATAGAAAAAACAAACACACAAAATAAATAGCAGAAATAAAGGAAAAAAAAAAGAAATGTTGAAAGAATGCAAAATAACAGAAATAACAAATACAATACCAAATGGTGGATACGTTATCTCAAGCTGGACAAATAAAGCAACTTTTGAAATGGTAAGAATATACCTAGCAACAAAAAAATAAAAAAAAGTAATCCCAGAAAGAAATACAAAGATATCACTAAAAGTAAAATTAACAAATTTAGGACCGCCAAAAGAAATACAACTAACAGAATTGCATAAATTATTTATGAATGAAAGAAGTTACAATAAAGAAAAAAAACAAAAATTTCAGAAAATTAAGAACGCATTTAAAGACAAACTAAATAATTAGAATAAATAACTCACGGATTGGAGAAAGAAAAGAATGCAGAACTTTATGTCAGTGTAGATAAAAAAGATACAAATAGAAAAAAAAAACTGAGCCACTTCAAACTATTGCCAATTCTAGACTAGTTTGACAAGGACATTATAACAACAAAATTTACGCAGAGAAGAAAACCAGAAGGTATTGCCATGCGTAAGTCATTCTAAAGAACCACTTGTTGAGGCCAACACCTTACTACGTTTAAAAATATAACTTGTTGACAAATGTAGTAACATTTTTGAAAATTTAAAAAATAATTTCGTATTTTTTTAGCAAACTGGAATACAACTTGACATATTTGGAAAATTGTATGCATTTTATTACATTGTTGTAAATTGTTTAACAGTTTTCATAACTTTTTAAAGTTTTCAGTTACATTTTAAACAGTTTGACAGATCTGGCAAATTTATGCCAACTTGACAGATGTAGTAACATTTTTGACAATTAAGTAATTTTTTACAAAAACTTTATTACTTTTTGGTAGTTTTGAATACTAATTGATAGGTTTATTATATTTCTGCTAACATAAATTAAACAACAAATATTTTTTTTTGTATTTTTTGACATTTTGAACAACTCAGAATACAATACAAAATATCAAGCATATGATACGCATTTTAACGTTGCTGTAAATTGTTTGACAGTTTTAGTAAGTTTTTGAAGTTTTTAGTAACTTTTTGACAATGCTAAAAGTTTTTGTAACTTTTTGATAAATGTAGTAATATTTTTGACAATTTAGTAACTTTTTGACAAATGTAGCTACATTTTATGACAGTATAAAATACATTCTCTGGCAAATGTAGTACATTTGGTCAGCTTATGACATTTTGACACATTACTGTAAAGTAGTCTTAGTCACAAACTTAAAAGAAATATGTTTTTTTGTTTACAGTTTAAAATTCTGTTTGACAAATCTGCCATATTTTTGTCAAATAAATTATGTAACTTGTTTGACTGTAAGTTTACGATTTGACTGATTTGATACAAATTTTCCAGTCTATAAGATTTTTACTCATATCTGTAAACTATTAAATTGTATGCTTTATGTCCAAAACTTTTCTTAATGTTTAGCGGTAGAGCTAAAAAACTTTAGCTACGCCAACGTGCAGAGGTTTTAAAACAAATAATTTTCTTAGTCCCCTTTTAATAAAATTTGACAAATAATGCAACTAACTTGATCAGTACAAAATTTTGATTTTATGTGTTATCATAATCATAAAAAAACGAAATATACTGCTTTCTTTATCTAATTTAAGATTGAGCAGACTTTCACAAAGTGATAGTTGTTTGTTGTGGTTTGTACTAGCGCCTCCTTAAATCATTTTTTTTGCAAAATAAAAAATGGAGAAAAAAAAAATGAATAATGTTCCATATCTCCAAAACCGTTGCTATGACAACCCATGTTTATTCAGACTTTTTTGTTTGTTGTAGTTTGTACTACCACCCCCTTAAATATTTTACATTATTTTTTAAATACCTTGTATATAGAAGAAAATGTTTTATTAAAAATCTTTATCATTTTAAACAAAGTGTTTGCACTAGCCTTTTTCTATTACCCTGTATATCATAACAGTTTAAAAGTAATCAAATATATATTTTTTTTAAATTTCAAATAATAAATGTTATTCTCAATTCTCAAATAGTCTATATGCGATTCAACTTAACACAAGTACGAAGAAATAGTATAATTGCAATGCTCAATTAAGTAAAAAATTGTATTACTAAGCTATAATATATAAAACCCTCTTGTTAAAAAAAAAAAATGTTAACGCTTCATAAGTTTTAATTAGAAGCATCAATATAAAACAATAAGGGGTTGAAGTTTATTCAATGACTTAAAAATAAAACGACGTAATAAAGAGCAATAAAAATTATAATAATGAGTACGTCAATTATATGACAAACAATAGAAAAACAATGAATTTAAACTTATGTACCGGTTGACATTAATTTCATTCATAAAAATTCTTAAAATTTAAATGTTTAGGAAATGTTTTTGTATGTATTATTATACTTTTAGTTTGTTTACAGAAAAACTTAAAAATAGTACTTTACGACAGATTCAACACTTCAAAAGTGAAGTGCACTTTTATAAAATAAATATTTTTTTCTACCAATATCAGAAATTTTTTTAATAGAACAAAACTTTACTACGAAGATAAACATAACCAGTAGAGGGCTTTTAAAGGCGCTTATCTAAAAATTTTAAACCCTTTTAACATTATCATAAGCATATATACTTTAAAATATATATCACGCTCTCGGTAAGAGACAGATAGGGGATACAGGTTTATAAAAAAATGCTTATCAAAAACCAAGTATTGTCAAACTTAACCTATGCAAATACAATGCTACCGTCTTACTCCAGAGCACACACCTATTGTGCCATTATATATATAAAAAAAACATTTACAATCGGTGTTCGTGCTGGAATTATGATTTAACCGTTTGTTTGACCATGGTAAGGTCGTTATTGACCATATAAGCTTTAATTTACAATGTTTGTAAATAATGGCGTAAATAACTCATATATGCAGGTGCATTAATATTTGCGTTGATTTATACGGGCTCATGTTACAATATGAAAACGAAATGGGATTGCATTGACTATGTTTCATTGCACATAAACCGCAGTTACGATGCTATTGGCATGTTCATTAGTGCATGGATTATTATTTGTTTTACAAAATAATAACACTACAATGACCAGAAATATGTTAGCAATGTTACATCTAATCCAAAAGAACTAAAATTATAAAATTTTGATTTATAATAGAATTTAGAAATTTAGAAAAAAAAATAGAATATTTACACTTCATTTTTTTTAAATTAAACTATTACATTTATAAATATGCTATTGTAAGCTGAACTAATTCACTCAATTTTCCTGACAAGATATATGAGCGTGTAAAAAAGCTGGTTTACAATTAGGACTCCCTTTTAATATATAATACCTGTCATTGTGGTATATTAAAGATATTAATCAGCACCTTTCAACTATTATTTTAGATCTGGTTATGCATTTTAAGGCGCAAAACAAGCGTGTTATTGCTTTATAATATGCAAATTCATTTGTATTGTTCTAAATGTTAAAATGTTTTGATGATTATACAAGTGGAAATTATAGGAATATAATCAACTTACTATGACATTATAGATCAATGTTATTCATCAATATTTTTATAAAAATATAAAATAAAATATTTAAAAGCAATGCTATTAATTTTGCTACTTTTATTGTGAGGTAACAAGTCGTGATTAATATGTACCATAAGTAACAAATATACTACAAAATCGGTTAATAACAGAAAGCTTTATAGATACTGATCAAGGTCTAATTAGTTTAGTACAGTGGTTTCATTTTTTGTATGACGCCGTGTTAGTACAAAATATGAAAAATTTGTCTTTATTTTTTTTTTATGTAAATGTATTTTGCCAACAGATTGATAAAATAGTTAACTAAAACTATTGTTAATTAATTATTAGTTTTAACAGTTTGTGTTTAGTTCCCAAGTACTAAAAAAACTTGAAGTGTCAGTTTTTTTTTGGGGGGGGGGGGTTAACAATTTATGCAACTATTACCAATTTTGACAAAAAAAAAGTTTTTACGTACTTGAGATTTTTTTGTATTTATTATATTTATATTCTTAAAAAAATCATTAAACGTCTTCTAAATGCCCTACATCAACTTTAATACTATTTTCAATTCTGATTGCAAAATTGTGTCTGACGATGTAAATCTTTATCTATTTTTGTAATTTCTTCTCGAATGTAGTGTTTTAGCATCTCAATATTTGCAATAAACTTGCAAAGACCAAACATGTTTATGTAGCGCCCAGAATTGACTGTTACAGAACGATTATTTTTATTCTTAAAAAAATAAAGATCAATAATATCAAATGATCTTACGCCAAACCAAACAACAACTTTTAAACTAATTTATAGAGATTTTCAGCTCTTCAATATCTAAAATTTTTGTAACAACTACATTTAAATAAAAATTTGCTTTGTTGGTTGTTTTTATGTATTAACTCTCAATACCGATTTAAATTTTTTTGACAAAACGTAAATTTGATTAATTATCTCGATTGCTAAAGTACTGTGCTATTTAATCTGTGTACGAAAAAAGTTTTAAATTGTTATAAAGGATTCTGTGAAGACTTCTTTCGGATATTTGTAGAGCAAGTGATTACCAGTTAACAGAGCTGGTAGGAATTTTTGTAAATGCAGCTTTCTCTTGTTTAATATTTGAAGGCAAGCACCGTTTTCCCACGTCTAAAAATTTTAATGCTTTTGACCCATTTTCACGACAGTGACAAACTCATACTACGAGGGGCATTGCTAAAATTTGCGGAATAAAGTATTGCTTGTATTGCCAGCGTTCTGCGATTGACATATTCGTAAAATTTGACGTTTTTCACCTATAATTCAGTTGACAGTTTGATTTCAAACTGCTCGGTTTTGTTTCAACAAAATTTAACAAAAGTAATAACTGTGTGACAAACGGAAATTTTAAATCGTGACTTCCGAGATATAATTTTTTATGATTTTTGATACGGTTCAACACCGCAGCAATGTCTGGAAAAACTTAGTTTGTTATTTGAGGATGAAGCACCATATAAAACTATGGTTTACAAATGGTTTGCAGAATTTAAGCGTAAAAGACCAACGTTTGACAATGCAAAAAATATTGATGCTGTGAGTAAAATTGTCAGATCGGCATGTGACCTATAGTGAGATAGAAGCATTGCAATAAAACAAATACATACGATTTTGCACAATCACTTGCATGGCAGGAAGCATTGCAGTTGTTGGATCCTACACAATTTAATAGAAGTACAAAAACAGGCACGTGTCAACTGGTGCAAGGAAATGCTAAAAATATTTGAAGGGGGTCGTTCAAATTTGGCAATTAACATTGTAACAGGTGACAAATCTTGGATATATTCATAAAAGCCTAAAACTAAACAGCAATCAACAGTATGGGTGTTTCAAAATAAACCTAAACCCACAAGAGTAGTGCGTTCACAAAGCGTTTCAAAAAGAATTATTGCTTGTTTTTTTTGGAAAAACGGGTCATGTTGCAACTGTTGCATTAGAGAATTGAAAGACATTTAATGCTGACTGGTATACTTTAATTTGTTTGCCGAAAGTTGTTGCTGAAATCAGAAGGAACAACATAAATCGGCAAATCATTGTTCATTATGACAATGCAACCGCTCACACAGCACGATGAGCTGTAGAGTTTTTGACCACATCCAATTAATGACTCTTTGCTCATATTTGCCTAATTTATTGCCTAATGACTTTTTCTTATTTTGACATATCAAAAATAAAATGCGTGGCAAGCGTTTTTCATCGCCTAAAGAGGCCGTTGAAGTATTTAAATCACTTGTTTTGGAGGTACTTTGTTCAGAGTGGCAAAATTGTTTTGAAATTTGGTTTTATCGAATGCAAACGTGTATAGATTTTAAAGAAGAATATTTTGAGAAGCAATAAAGCGATTTACATAACGTAATTTGTGTTTTGTTTTATCATTTTGTTTTATCTAAATATTTAAGATTCAAACTCTTTTATTTTTTTTCTCAGTACTGTTGTTGCATAATTTTTTAGTGCTTTCTGTTTGTTTTTGTTATTCATATACAAGCTAGAGCAGAAGTAATGTTATAATCTGCTATTTTGTTAGAAATAAAAAAAAAATAAATTTTGTTTTTACGGAAAAAAAAGTAAAATTGATGACATTAACTTGAAGAAATGATATAGGTTAAATGAGCACCTACTGAGTTGATGTGCATTTTAAATTGTTGTTCGCAAAATATCTGGCTCTAAATTAAAAATTTCTTTTTCAACGTTGGTTTTCAAGACTTGCATGGTTTGTTTTTTGGTGTGGTAAACACAAGATTTTAAAACGCCACAAAGGAAAAAATTTAGTGCTGTCGGATCTGGCAATTTGGCCGGCCAATTCAATTTGCCAAAACAAGAGATTACACAGTTTGAAAATTGATGTTTTAAAATCTCTATAGTTGCCCGAGCTGTATGAGCGGTTGTTCCGTCCTGCTAGAACCATCAATGGTCAAAACCCAATCTAGCAGCTGACGGCAAAAAAACTTGTTTAGCATCTGTCTGTAACGCTCACAAGTTAGCGTTCTAAAAAAAAGCAAACCACTTATTCACTGCAATTGTCACACCAAACAGTCAATTTGAAGGATTCAACGGTTCTCCGAGCATGTTGTGTAAATTTTGGATACCCCAAAAACGCAAATTTTGTTTGTTACCATAATTAGTTAAGTTAAAATAAGCTTCGTCGCTCATTATAATTTTAAATACGAAATTACCATCTTATTGCATCAGGTTTAACAGAACATGAAAGTAAGTTAATCTTACTTGACGGTCTGCAGGCAGCAATTGGTGAACGGTTTGCATAAAATGTGACAAACTAACGTCTGTTAATGCTAAACTGTATGCACTGTTGTTTTGTCGATGTTTGTGGACTCCTAAACTACAACAGCAAAAATCTCAATCAAACAAACAATACGGAGCCGGCCATTTTTTGCGACACCTGTAGTGGATCCAGTTTGCACGAGACGCTCAACCAAACGTTTAATTGTTTGCGCACATGATTCAAGACGACAAACAAATTGATAACAAAATTCATGATGCTGTGAAACAACAGACCGGAAGTTGGTCAAGCAAGCAATAACAATAATTCCGCGTTCTTTAGGTGTGTATTGCTTTAATGCTTGTTGTCAACTATTTTTTATATGTCTACATTATAAATGTCAAAGCACAATGATATTTGACGCAAAACTATGACACATTTATATTATGACATTATTTTTGCCTCACATTGTAATAATGATTGTAGATTTATCAATTTTGTTTTATAATACTTTTTCTTAATTCTTTTCTATCAATTGCTTATGTTTTGTACTCTACTAACGTATGTTCTGCGTTGTCATGCGTGTTTTATTAACAGAATATACATATTTTTTCTTTCTTTATCATATTAATTTTTGTAAATACTTTCTAAAGGCCGGTGAGTAGTTGTGTTGTATAGTAATTGTATAGTAATACGTCGCCGGTTTATTCTTTACTAATTTTTTTAAATTTCTGGTATTAAATTTTTTTTTCCACTGTTTCTGCCATCGTATTCTTTCTTAACCATCTTTTTGTTTTTTTATTTATTGGTTTTGTTATTTATCATTTTTGTTATGTCTAATTTTTTTTTCTACTATCAAGTTTGCGGGTAGTGTAGCCGAGATTACTTCTAGTGCCCCCTGTGATACCGTCCAGTAGGTTCTGCAGTTTTTTAACAAACTTGTTCTTGTGGCTACTCTTATTTTTTTTTTATTTTGTTTTTAAAACAAAACATTTTTTAATTTTTTTTTTTTTACCGCTTCCTTACCTTGTTTGTTCTATCCTTTTTTCTCAAGTATTTAATTTTTTTTCTGTATAGTTATTATTTTTTTTGCCTGTATTTTTCCATCTCTACTGCTAACTTTTTTAGTTTTTTTTTAATACTTTTCTCCTTCTCTGTACTTAGTGATTAATTTTTCTGCTGCTTTCTTTAAATTTTTGAAGTACTTTCTGCATCTTTCTCTGCTTACATAGCTCTTTTAATTTTTTTTCTGTTTATTTTTTTCTGTTTTATTTTTGTTTTGTTTTCCTTCTTAATAATAATGTTTATTCTCCTCATAATAAATACACAGATACAAAAGGAGAAATGGCATAGTTCAAGTTTCTTAAATTTTACAATTCTACTTGTTCTTTCACTATACCATTATATTGAAATTGATTGCCAAGATCTACTTGTAACTCTTCCATTTCAAGTCCCCAACAATAATCGCCGAACCAGACAGTCTCCATTATTTAGAGAATCTATACATTCTACCAATTATGGATTTAATAATCCAATTGGTAGAATGTGTAGAATTACTAATAGTTTCTCTAATAATATTGATTTATTTTGTGTTTCAAAATGTAGTTTTAAGTGTCAATTAAAATGTGTTGATGAATAATTTTATATTTTGTTTTTATTTATGTATACTTTTTTCCATGCTTTTATTTTTCAATATTCTTTTATATATTTTTGTGTAATTGTAATATTGTTTGTAATTCATCGTTATTTATGTATATAATGATGTAGATGTAAATGGTTTTGTATATACCGTGAATAAAGTATTATTATAACTTATAACTAACTAAGCCTAAGTAAATTACAAAATAACTATAATGTTAAACAAATTAAAAATATATAAAAATATTGAAAATAAATAAAAAAAAAAAAAAAAGAAAAATAAAAAAAATAAAATAAAGTAAAATAAAATAAAATTTAAAATAAAATTAACCACAACAAACAATAAAATATATCACAAATAGCACAAATAATATAGAAAAAATAAAAAGAAAGAAAGTAATCGGTAAATATTTGTAAGTAAAAAATAAGAAAAATAATCAGTAAGATAAGTCGACAGAATATGTTTGCTAAATTGAGCAACTGATAAAGATTTAACTTTTGATTTAATGCTGTTGTAGATATTTGCTATCTGATGGGAAAAACTTCTTTTAAAAAACTCTGCTTTATGAATTGGTATGGATAACAATAATTTCCTTCTGATATTTATGTTATGAACACTCCTTCTGTGTTCAGTTTTATTAAAGAGATTAGGAGTTTTGAAGATTATTATTTTATGTATAAATATTTTAGTATGATATTCTTGTCTTTGATTCATTGTTATCCAACCGGTAAGTTTTCTAAATTTTGATACGGATTTTTTTCTTCAAATACCGTAAATTAGTCTAACGCAGCTATTTTGTATTTTTTGAATCCGATTTTTATCTTTAACATCAAGACAAGGACTGCATAAGACATCACAATAGTTAAAATGACTTAGAACAATACTATCACAGAGCAGTTTTTTTTTTTTGTATTAAGTACGAGACGATTATTATAAAGGTTTTTAAGGTTGCAAAAAGCTCGCTTACAACAAGTTGATATATGCGTGTGAAATCTTCCTTTTTCCATTTACACTGTCCTATATATACTTATGTAAGCTTAACAATTTTTCTTCTGTCACTGTCTATCCTACTATAACAGCCGTTTTCACGTTGCTCTAGTAATGTCAATGTATCATTTAAATCTTTTTTTACAAACGTTGGTTTATCTTCTTGGTTGCATGTAAGATTTACAACCGTTATCATTTCCTCAAGAATTTGTTCTCCCTTGTCAAACTTTAGTCTTCTTTTTCTTGCCAATTTTGCGTTGAAATTGCCTGCTATCTGAATTTGTTTGCACTTAAGCTGTGTTTTAATTCTTTTATTCACCTCTGATAGTATTCCAATCCGCAGTTTGGACTGATGTAACAGCTGCGTACTATTATATTTTTTATTGACCTACACTGTTTTCTCCTTTACTGTTTTTCATCTTATTTCTACACTTACCCTAAGGTAAGGTTGCGTTTGTGTTTTTATCTTTTATTTACTCCCTACATATTACATTAACCATGCTTTTCAAGGATTATTTGTTTAATGATTTCATATGGAATTCCAAAAACAGGTTCTGGTCCAATAAACGTATTTGTAGTTTTTTTTTAGCCAGTTAGACCAACTCTTAAGGTTTTTCTCTGTCTTGATTTTTTGGTCTTTAGATCAAGAGTACTCTGCTGTTTTTAACTAAAGCTTCCAGACTAGTTATGCAGTCCATCACCAGTTTGGATTTTATGACTGTCGAGCGTATTGCCTGTAGTGCAGCTTGGCTGTTAGACATGTTATCAGATTGATAGCATGTAGTGCCAATTAAATAGTGTTTTTAAAGCATAATTTAATTGCAGCTATTTCAATTTGAAATACTGAAGTATGTTTTTGCAAGGACAACGTAACTGACGTGCTTTCGTTTTTCAATGGTCTTTGGCTTTATCTGTGTCTGACATGTTTTTCTTTTATGTTTACTAAGTATTTTTTGTTTACACACTTTTATTGCAGCTGTAGATGTAATGTTTATTGCTTCCGTTATCAGCATACATGCTAACTTTTGTAGTTTCTTCTATTTTTAATTTAGTTGCCGTAGTTCGTAACTTTTTTACACTATACGCATGCTCCGTACGTGATAATGGTAGACCCATTATCACCCTCATCGTTTTGGTTGCAAAAAACAAGGCTACCTCATTGTAGTCGTAGATTTTTTAGATAAATATGAAATGTTAGTTTGGTGTCTAGAGTAAGCTCCAGATACTTTACTTTTTTATCATGTAGAGTGTGGTTGTAAACATTTTCAGATTTATTTCTTTAACTCTTAGGTTTTTGTCTTTTAAGTTAGGTTTATTGATAGTCCTTTCTACTTTTTGACAGTGTTCAGTGCATTTTGCATTATATTAAATACGATTTTTTTTAACTTTTTGCTTGTCAGGATAGTGAAGTCATCTAGGACAAAGGCTTTTTGTTTAGCATATTACGTTTTTTTTTTTTAATTAGAGGTTTCTGCCATTGTAGAGTCTAGAAAGCGTGTTTGCAGAGTTCCATTGGCCGTTTTTGTATAAATACTTTTGTTTGAAGAGATTTAATTTTTGATGTGCAATCTTTGCTTAAGCTTTGTAAAGGTAAAAACATGTGGGCTTGTTTTGTTTGCTCTAGAGACGTATAGCATTGTATAGCATTGTTATATGCTGTAAGGCCTAATCACTATTTTTCTTGGCTTTGTTGAACATTTTTTTAGCGTTGGCTTTTAATCTGTCAAGTTTCTAATTCTTTATTTGACGGTGCTTGAAAAGCAATCTTTTATTTTGCTACTATTAGGTTGATAACGAACACCTATTTACCTTATGTTTTGCCGATGACCAAGTAAACATTGCCTAGGATGAAGAAGATCTAAGCTATAAGTTAAGAAAACTGAAAGAAGAATACCAGAAAGCCGGAATAGAGATAAACTATAGCAAGAGAGAATATCTTGAAACGGGCAGCGACGTGATACAAAACCTAACCATCGACGATAACATCGAGGTAAAAGGCACGTCAATGTTTAAATATCTAGGCGTCACTATATAACAAAATAACGCGAACAATGACAAAAAAATAAAAAATAGACTAGGACAATCGAAAACATGCATAAGAAAGTTACACCTCATTATATAAAATAGAAACATTCATAAGGAAACAAAACATAAAATATACAATACACTAATCAGGAGCATAATGACGTATGGGGCGGAAATCTGGGTGACAAACAAAAAGATTAGAGAAAAAATACGTGCAGTAAAAATGGAATACTGTAGAAGATGCTCTGATGCAAGGATGGACAAAATATGGAACAAAGAGATTTGGCATAGAATGGGCGTAGAATCCGACATAATGAAATACATAGAGAAAAAGAGATTAATGTGGTATGGACACACAAGCTGAGCAAACGCTAGCAAATTGATAAGAATAGTAACCGATTAGAGCTCAATGAAAAACAAAAAAAGGGTAGACCAAGGAGCTCATGACAAAATAAAGTAGATGAAGCGATAGAAACAAGAGACCTACGGGATGGAGAATGGAAAATCCAACAGAAGTGAAGAACCTGGCTAAAAGAAGGAAAGCAGTGATAGACTGTAATATTCTAATAATTAAAAAAAAGTCGATAACTTTACGCCTTTGTTATAACGTTAATATTAATATTAATTTTAATTTCAAAAATATATTTTAGAAGTTTTTTACTTTTTGGGTTGATGTTGGTGTTTCTCTATGCAATGTGGTGTGCATTTGCATTGTACTCATCCTGATCTAAGAATAATCTCTCGTTACATCTTCTTTCCTACAATAGCCATGTTGGCTGCCATTTGGTCTCTGAAACAAAGTTCTCATTATTGATGTCCTTATTAATTCTACCAAAAATAAAGGATTTGATAAATTTTGATTTTTTGGCTTTGAGTGAACTTTTTCCGCCAATCGTTTTTGCGATCGCTTTTCTTAAAATCAATCAAATTTTTTGCTTTAAAGCGTTTTAAAATTACTAAAATTTGTTGTTTTGCCAAAGAATCGACGGACCGCATAGCCGATTGTTGAACTTAAAAGTAAGAATAAATACCCCTACTGCTTGCACAATACAATTAGTGACATTAATTGCTACTGCAGTCTTGATATACTCAAATGCTGATTCTTATGAGATGAGACTGGGTTGGAAACCTTGGAAATCAGTCTGACCGGTAAAAACACCATGTACAAAAACCGGGTAGGTTGTCTCACTTGTTTAGCAATAGTTTAAATTGCTGTAACAAACTATTGCCGCCGATTAGATCTTCTAACACATGCTATAATAAACATGTGGCTAGATTAATGTTGTAAAAGTTAACATCTCTAACAAAAAAAATGAAAATCTAGATTGCAATTTTCTAAAGTTTAGTTTTGAGATTTTTTCATTTAAATAAATGGTAATTTTATGATTGGCTTAAAAACTTGTCAAAACGTTGCTTTTTAAGCGTGTAAGACTTCAAAGGTCCAACCATATCTTGCATGTGCTTTACCAGGATCATAAATAAAATTAATATCTCAAATGAAATTTGAGTTCTAAGTACTCCGATGCTAAAACTATTAATAAAAACTTTTATCTATCTATTATCAAATGACATTGAATACTAAAAAGTTATTAATGCCAAAATTTTAAAGTAATAAAACAAAACAAGTATATGAATTACATCGCAGTTGAATAGAATTGCGATTTCAATACAACACAACAATTAATAATATGTTTTTTAATTTTTCCTGTTGCAGGGAAAATGGTTTATTTTTTTCTAACCAAGTTTGTTCTTTTCTTACAATATTGCCGTCAGCCATCAATTTAAATTTTGAATACCAAACTGAATCCGTCGTCCCCGTTGCTGGAAAAAGAAGCATCTTGTTTTTTTTTACCTGGCCATCTGATTTTAGCATATTTGTTAAAGTTTTGTAAAGTTTTAGATATGCACCGACCTGAGAGTGTGTATTTTTGCTACATTTTGATTTTTGTAAAAAGAAGCTATGGACAAATAGATATTAGTATGTAATACAAAATGTCATAGCTACTCGAATTGTGGCTGCCGGAAAAAGTGACAATAACATGATATGCAGATGACTTGACTCTGGTAGGTAGGAATATAGATATAGAAGTATTAAATTAATTTGGAAAAGTTGGAGTTGGCAATATATATGATAAAGAGCTGGACGAGAAGTAAAAAGTTAGATCTGGCTTTGCAAAAAATTAAAGCGGCATGGTTATTGACAAAAAAGACTAAATGGAAAAATACAGGTAGGAGAACAAATTATAACCATAAGGAAGAAAACTAAATACCTTAAAGTTACACTTGAAGCGAAAGGATAAAATAAACAGGTTAAGGAAACCGCAAGAAGAACAAACAAAAATGGAAAAATGCTTACTAAACTCATGCCAAACAAGGGAAAACCAGGAAAAAGAACAAGGAAGCTAACAGCAAAAGCGGCTAGAAGTAAACTATTGTACGTTGCAGAAACATAGAGAAACGCTTTAAAGACAAAAAAAAAACAAAAAAAAAAATAAGAGAAATTACGAGAGCAAGCTCGTTAAGGATCTGCAGGGCTTACGGACGGTGTCACAGGAAGTACTAGAAGTAGTTGCGGCAACACTGCCCGTAGATTTGATGGCAGAAAAAATATTGGACATAAAGATATTGGTAAATGAAGGAACTAGTAAACATAAAGCAAAGAAACGGACAAAAAAAATATACGATAAAAAGATGACAAAAACAGTGAAAACAAAAGGAAAAGGGAAAATGAACAAGAAAACAAATACCAAAAATAAGAAAATAGGTAGAGAAGCCAGCAATGTGTTACTATACAACACAACTACTCACCAGACTTTTGGTAACTACTTACAAAAAAGTAAATAAGAAAGAAGAAAGACGTATAATAGAGTGCAAAACTAGGAAGGAAAATAAGAAAAAGTTAGAAAAAACATTGAAAAACAAAATCAACAAATCCACAATCATTAATATATGCCTGAGTGACAAAAACAAATAAAAAACATTAAGAAACTATGCAACGACAATGCTGAGAAAATAAAATAGAAAAGTTTGAAGCTAGAAGATTTAGATAAATCAAAATAGAAGAAAACACACAGATCAAATAACACAAAAACAAAAATAAAAAGAGTGCAAGAAGCTAAAAGACAGCAAAAAACTAAACAACTATGCCTACTAAAAATGAACGGAAAAGGATAGACAAGAAAAGAACAATTACTGAAACATTAGTACCAACCAAAACTGCAAAGATAAACATAAAAAAACTGATTAAAGAAAGCAAACTGAATAAATTGATTTAACAATGTCCATACTGCAGATACGCCATCTTGAGGTTGACAGACAATGCAACTTTCTAAATAGTCAAAGTATATTTGGCAACCAAGAAACACAAATAATTAATTGCAAATGGAAATTCTAAAATTTCACTAGAAGTAAAACTGGCAAATTTAGGACTACCAAAATGAAGCTACACAAAATATTTATGAAAAAAAAAAACAACAAAGAAGATGTTAACTAAGATATAGAAAAACTAAAAAAATATCTAAAGACAAAGCAGATATCTAAGCTGAATAACGCAAAAATAAGAGAAATAAAAATAAATGCCAGTGTAGGAAGTAGGACATAAAAAAAAGGTATATAAAAAAATAGGAGACAGCATATGCACTCAAGGATTACTTAGCCAACACCTCACTACGTTTTAAAAAAAACACGTTATTAAAGCTATTTATAGCCAATTTCACCAACACTTCTTAAATGAATACTTAGTAAGGTCTTTCTAACAGTTAATTGATTCTTAAATTTTATAAGCAAAATATTGTTAACGTTTTCAAGACATTAATTCGTTATCAATTGCAAAATCTGGGCATTACGTACTCCACTACAAAACAAATTTTGAAAAAAAAAACTCAATTCAAATAACACAAGAACTAAATCCTAGAAAAAAATTACGGCCTAGTGTTTGCCAAATGGATGCAGCAACAAAGAAGCAGATTTTTGTAAAAGACTCTCTAGTAATGCATTGCATTTTTATCTAAGCGGTTACGTAAATAAGAAAACTAACGTACTTGCATAATTTATTAACTAAAAAAAAAAAAAAAAAACAGACCGTGTCGGTGATTGAAACTAACTATTTAAAAAGATATATTTTTTAACATGTTTCTGTGCTTTCTTTAATACACTAGTAGAAGCACAAACTGCATTATTCTAATAAGTAAAAATTAAAAAAATATATACACGTTTTAAAAAAATTACGAATAATTTATTTGAATTTTTTTTCATTTTCTAGCAAAAATATTATCTACAAGTCTATTATTAAAATTTGTTGTGGTACAACGTTTGTGCAATGCGTTGTAGTCGTAAGTGAACAAAACGTACACTTAGGTTTTGTGGCATAACACTTCTCTTGACAATTATTTTCACTTAGATTATGAGTTGTAAAAATTTGTACCGAGCACCTCTTATATTGTAACCTTACTAAATTTAATTGTTAATAATATTTCTTTTTCTTTTTTTATTTTAATTTACACCTCATTGTTAGTAACTCTGTCGGTCAATAGTATTTATAGGATTTTACGGTATATCCACATTTCAAATGCCTCTATTTTGTTTGTTAAGTGTCGTTTAAGCGTAGAGGCTTCTATACCGTATAAAAAAAATGTAACATTGTTCTATTCTAATCTTAAGAGAAAAGTTACTAAGATATTTAATGCAGAAGAATTATTTTATTGAAAGAGCTGCGGACTTGTTTAATCTTGTTCATTATTTTTGGGTTAACGTTGTTGTTTTTGTTTACTCATGACTCATGTACTCAGGTATTTGTATACATGGACTCTTTTAATGTTTTGTTAATTAACCCTTAGCTGTGTGTTGTTGTTAACTGCGTGTTTGCTTATTAACATAGTCCGCAGCGTTCACTAACTTTTTGGACGAGTTTCGTAAGTTTACGTATGTTTTCTATATTTTTAGCCATCAATGCAGTATTGTTAGCATACCGGATGTTATTTACGGGATTGCAATTCACTATAATACTAGTTGTTTTATTTTTTAGTGCTTATTGCGTTATAGTTTCAGAAGATAGGTTAAAAAAAAATTGAGAAAAGAACACAGAACTTGTATATGTTTGTGTCTATTCTATTTTTTTGTAACAGTTGAATTAGTTTTTTGTGTCGTACTTTATCAATCGTTTTTTTGTAGTCAATAAAGCATGCATATCTTAGTTAACATTAAGACAACGCTGTAGAAGCACATTAAAATTAAGTAGTATTTTACGTATCTCTACCTCATTTCTGAAATCAAACTGGATATCACTTATTTTTTTTATAGTTTGTTGTACATTTTGTTGTTTATTATTTTTGGTAAATTTTTTAGTATACAAGGTCTGGCTATTAAATTACAAGATTGCAGAACGTGCTAGAAGGGTAAGAGAGATAACAAATGCAGCGTTGGATAGCTGGAACTGTCTACTATTCCAGTACAAAAACGCGTTTTTGTCTCTGTAGTACTATTTTTTCTATAGAAGTTAGAAACAAACGTGTTTTTTTCTCGTGCCAATAACAATGTTTGACCAAAAACACGAACCACGCATTAATGTGAAATTTTTTGTTAAATTAAAAATTGAGTGCTATAAGTTGTTGAAAGAGGTCTCTGGTGAGAATTCTCTATTTCGTGCGCGTGTTTTTCAATGGTATAAACGGTTTTCTGAAGGCCAAGAGAGCACCGAAAATGACTAACGCCAGGTCAACTTGTTTCTGTTTAAACTTTGCAAACAGTGACCAAAATTAATTGTGATGACTGAATGGGTTTCAGAAGGTTAAACTGTAAACCAAACTTACTATTTAAAATTTTTGGCAACACTGCAAGAGCAAGTTTGTAAGAAACGGCCGGAGTTGTAGAAAAACGCTCTGTCTGTGAAGCGTTATTTAGCCGCTAGAGGCACTTCAGTGCTTCAACACGCATTGTTCTTGCCTGATTTATTTTTTAAGATCAAGTCTGCTTTAAAAAGAACCCGGTTTGAGTTGATGGAAGAGGTAAAACAAAAATCGGCGGAGCTTTTAAATGCTCTTACAAAAGAAGACTTCTAACATTGCTTTGACCAATAGAAAAAATAAATGAAACGGTGTGTAGGGATGGGAGAGAAGTACATTTAAAAGAAGCATTCAATTATAGAATGATTTTTAAAATAAAACTTTTTTTCATAAGCAGTCTTATTATTTAAATTTATTTATTTGCTTTTTTGATGAGTTTAAGGGTTTTAGCCGGAATATAATTAGGACCAGACCTTTTTGATTTTATGTTTTTGAAAACGTGTTTGACTTTTTTCTTGTCTGTTAGCAGTCTATTCTATCCAGCAGGTATTACATCTTTGAATAGTTGTTTGATATGTTTTTATTATATACGTAGTCTGACTTGGACGTTAATGTTATAATCATTACCGTTTGTGTCAACCAGAACACTGCTTACGCCACGTTTTGAAATTCCAGCTGTTCTTTTTTAAATTTTTTTGTGTGTATTAAAAATATTGTATAATTTTTGCAAACTTTTTAGTTTTTCACATTTTTCATTTAAACATTTTTCTCTTGTTCTGCGGTTTTTTTTAATTGTTTGTTTCATTTGACATCCACTAATATTTTTTGATATTTTGTTGCTAAATAGTTCTATTCTTATGTTATCTATTATGTTTTGTTTAATAGATTGACGACCAACTAATGCAATTTGTTAAAGAGCACTAAATATTAATAAAAAACTAATTGGGATTTTGACACCATTATTCAATTGAAACAGCTTTGCAACTTGTCATAAATAGATGGAAAAATGCACTGGATAATCCCATAAAGAAAACTAAAGTAATTGCTGTTTTTGTAGACAAACCAATGTTGAAATAGATTAAAGAATATTTAACAGACCAAAAACAAGTAACATCTATAAATGGAGTGAAATCAAATGAATTATTTACAACACATGGTGTAGAATTTTAGGTCCACTACTATTTACGTCGGTCATAAATAACATAAACAAAATAAGCCAGAATGACTTTGAGTACGTTAATTTGCTTGCGGATGATACTCTGTTAGTTGTGGAAAAGAACAATATAAATAAAGGAGTTATAAAAATGAATGCTTTGTTACAAAAATTTGAAAGTTGGACAAAAAGAAATTGTTTAATTGTCAATACAGACAAAACAAAAGTAACGGTGATGGGCCATGATCTCAATGTTTGAGTGTGTTTACTAGGTGAAATATTAGATTTATAATATATAGAATATTGACAACAAATTAAACTTTAAAAGCCATTGTAAGCAAATGACATCCAAAATATTGGATAAATGTAAATACTTTCATCGTATATGTCAGTCTCTTGATTGTAGAAATAGAATTTTAGTCTATCAGTCAATTATTAGTCCGCTTTTTGTTTACTGCCCAACAGTTTTATTTTATTTAACTTAAACTGAACTAGATAGGTTACAGGTTCTCCAAAATAAATGTCTTTGATCTATACTTCAATGTGAGAAGCGCACACTTATCAAAAACATGACAAAGGAATGATAAGATTTAATAAATTAAATTTGCACATTAAGGCTGCTAAGGGTATTCTACAATTCAAAAGACTGCTAAAAACATATGTTATAAAATTATGATTCATTATACATATAGTAATAAGTTAAAAAAAGTATCTGTAATGTTTTTAATTATTATATATAATCTTATATTATACAGAATGTACCTGGAATTAATGCTACTTACTTATGTAATTATATATGTATCTTTTTTACATTTAATAAAAAACATACATACTATAGAATCGCTAACTTGTCTAATTTCTTTAGCCTTTTTAAACTGTTATTCAAAGTTTTTTTAAACAAGTTTTTAAGTTTTGAGACGTATATTCTGGTTTTAGGTTTTTTTTTTGAGCTTTACTCTAAAGTTAGCTATCACAAAGTTGTGATCAAAGGGGGCACCCTCTCCCGAATATCTTTTTGCTGATATTATGCTGTTCCTATATCTTTTTCGAATTAATTTATAACTGATTTGATTTTTTACTATGTGATGTTTAATGTGTTATGAGAATGTTCATCTATAAAGTCTTTTAGTTGGTAAATTGAAGTATGTATTTGTTTTAACCATTTCATTTTTTTTCAGTAAATTCTACCAAACGGTTTCCTGTTTCATTTCTTTGCCCATTCTAAAATCTCTTACTATATTCCTTTGCGGATCTTGTGTTTTTTAATTGTTTTAAGTAGGGTTTTCATGTTTTTATAAAAAGCTTTTATTATTTTGTCGTCTGAATCTAGTGTTGGGGCATGTACTTGAATTAAGCTTAATTTTGCAGTTTGTATTTGTAGTTGTAAGAGCATAACACGTTCCGACAGGAGTACGAAGGATACTTACTGACTTTTGGATGTATTTATCTACCGTTATTGCTACTCTATGTCTATGTTTAGTGTCTTCTTCATCAGCTTCAGAGAAGTCACAAAGTCCTAGTATTAACTCTTAGTTTTTTCTATTTCTGCTGCTACATTGTACATTACTTTTATATAAATGATACTTCTTATTTTTTTTCCGATCATTCTTAGCACCCTTCGATCATTTAAGATGAGGTGGTTTTCCGTTACCTTGCTTATCGCAGTACACTATTTGCCATTCGAGCCATAATTGTAGACCTGACTCCTTATACTTCAATCAATAAGATGTTGATCTTCAATAATAAACTAAAGACATTCGCAAATCGAAATCCTTTAGTAACACTCGTTGGAGATGATATAAACTTACGTAAAATTTTTTTTTACATTTTTTAGTTACTAAACCTGGCAACCATAGTCAGTTCATTATTTAAGACATATTATTACTAATAAAAATCAACAACCTTAAACAAGAAGTTTAAAAAAAATTGTTCCGATTTAAATTTTTTCCTATTTAATAAATTTTACGTTTGTTTTTATAAGGCGTGTATGTAACTAATAATGTGACAAGTTTTTGCTTATTCTATGGTTTTAATATAAACGTCACATAAGACAACCCATTAAGAATTAAAATTGAACAATTACGTTAGGTTTTGTTTAGATTTTTTATCTTCCACAAAAGTTCTGATTATGCTTAAAATGCTAAGTTTAATACGTTATAATTGATTATACTAAATTTAAAATAAAATTATACTAAATAACTATTACTAGGTTATCATAAATTTGGTAACTGCTGGTTATCTATGTAAATCAAGTTTTGGCCGCTATTACTTTTTGTGCACACAAACTTGTATGGCACTTATTTTAAATTAGTTGTTTTTAATTTTTATTAATGTTTGTACCACACTAGTCATTGTATACTATCAAGTACGATTTTTTCTTCTTTTTTAGTAAATAGTGAATATGATGTCGGAGTATGAACAAATAACACAATTAAAAATGTAATAAAAGTTTCGATTATTTATTATGCTTCTTGTTCGGCGTATAAACGATTTACCAAACAAGAATGCAAGTGATTTTCAGAAGTTTTCAATTGAAATACTGTAAGAAAAAATTTTATATTTGAATAAAACATTTTTTCATTAACTCAGACAATTTAGCAAAATTTAATATTTTTAACACATGATCTTTCTTTTTCATTTTTATATTAAAATAAATTTGTATACAATTCAATTATTTCAGATCTTATTTTCGTAAAATGTTCTTATTCAAATTTTTAATTTTAAATCGATATTATAATTTATTTATATATTTAAAATGTGTGCTATTTTCCAATACATTTTGAAAGTATAATTTTTAAATATCTATTGCATAAACATTAATATTTCAAATTTATGCTTTAACATTTATTTATTAACGCAACTGTATTACTAGATACCATTAGAACTGTCCAATAACATACAAAACAATCCTGTGAATGGAATTTAATATTTTGTTTACAGTAAAAACTCCTTGACCTCCTTAAAGTTTTGGCGGGAATTTATCTGATTGGTTGTTATTAGAAAGTACATTGATTTAATGATGAATTAACAATGCAACGGCATGGCACAGTTAATATAATACTATGGATTTTGGTAATGTCATAAAAACATGGATAAAAATAACATTTTTTAAATTTATTTATTTATACAAACAATAACAAATTGGATTAGATTTCAATTATATTTTCATATACATAAGTATGAAATAATAGCTATTATTAAGAAGAGTTAATTAAAGAGAACACATGTTGTATATTTTCTCATACATGTACGCACAATTTTGTATTTTATTGCAATATAAACAAACATTATTGAGTATATTACTGAAATATAATTAAAGCTGTGTTGATCTAGAGTGGTTAATAGGGTTATTAAAAGTATATTTCCCAGCAGGTTCTTGAAAACTTCCCACAGAATAGTGAGAACTCATCGAGTTCTTCAAATAATGGCATGTGTTACGCTCGTCGCCTTCGTTTTACGTTGAGAAAGATGCTTATCTTTCCAACAAGAAGTAGTTGCGGGAACAGAAATTAGGATTTCTGTTAAAGATCCGGCAGATATAACACGGGGTTTTGGTTACAGGTGACAAACACTACTAACAAACAGGTAACCGCAAATGTAATTTAATATAGATGCAAATCTCACAGGTCAAGGTAAATTTATTACCCTGTTACGAAAATTTTGTGTAATTGCCTTGGGAAAGTGATCATTGCCCTGACAATGGAAGTCACCGTTACTAAAATGTAAATTTAAAAATATTAAAATATTGAGCCACTAAATGCGAGCAATTAAGTGAATTTATAGCACGCGAAATATAGGGGTGGATTGAATAGCGAATAGAAATGACCTCGCCTATTTTCCCTAGCCTAGAAAACGTTTATACGGTTGTTCAAACTGAATTAGCAAACAAGGGGTGATAGATAAAGGTTACCTGTTTATAAAACTAGTAAGAGCTCCGTTTAAGACTCTACTATTGTATCGGGTAAGGTGTTAAGAACACACCTGAAAGCACTCGAAAGCGATTAAGGTGTTTTATGAGTGGTGATTGTTATGCAACTGTGATTTAGAAGGGGGATGCGTGGACCCCTTGAGGTGTGTACCCTGGCTCGTAACTAGTGAAAATTATTACCTCTAATAGTTCATAGGGAAAGAATAGAATGCCCTATTTGGTTGTACCATTATTGTTTCCTATTGTCGTCTAGTTTTCAGAGCGTGGTCCACCTCTTCCCCACGACTTGTGATGTTTATATTATTATAGGGAAGTGTTAACTTTTATAGTGAAAACAAACCCTCGGGGTTTTCTTTGTTGGCGGTATGTTAATTTCACCAAATTGCCGATAAAACATCTTATAATAACATGAAAGTTAGTTTCGCTTAATTTACACGCCATCTTGGATTTGAACAGTTATTTTTGGCATAAAGAAAGCAAGTTTGCTGCATAAACTCAAAGAGACAACTATTTGATGTGCTGTGTGGGGTCAACATGTTCTCACGCTGATTTGCATGCAAAAAGTTTAGATCTACATGTGTAACTGGGTCTATGGACACTTAATATTCCTTCAATATTTTAATTTGAAGCTAATTTATATGATTAATATTTAAATGTAATATTAGTTACTAATTTTAAAACACTTCAGATTTTAGAAATATGAGTATAATAAAAAAACTTTTAACTTTTCTTATATTATATTTATAATATATTTTTAGTTTTGTTATTTATAATATGATTGAAAAATTAAACAATATAATATTGTTGCAATATTGATGTAATTTGATGTAAGTCAACATATTAGATTTCTTGGATTTGTGGTCTATGTAACTCAATATTGAACGCCTCAAAATATAGCCTATCAATAACTATTAAATTATAGAAAACCAAAGTAACATTATATTATAAGCCGTATAAATTAAAATAAAATGAAATTGTATACATAACTGTTTCTAGTAGTTCTGTAACTTATAATACGTGGTTTATATTTCAAATAAAGCGGTTTGAATTTTAAATGCTCCTGTAAAGCTAAAGTAATTCTAAACACATCTTTAAGCAGCGCTAATTAATAATTAAATATGTTGGGAAGGTAATAATAACAATAATAATTAAATGTTTAATTTAGTATTAAAATATTATAGTGTGTTTCCGGATCGAAGCATGAATAGGTAAAATAAGTGAAACATTTTTGAGTTGAAAGTTTATCTTCGGGGTTCAGCTAGAATAGAAATTAATTTGTGTCATAATTTTAGTTAAAAATTATGTATGCTTAGAAAACTTACTGAAAAGATTTCCCACCAGTAAAGTGCACTTTCTAAACTAGACAAAATATTGTTTAGAACGTTAAACTGTGCTAGTGTACAAAATGTCAACAAGATTTATTACTTCAATATGTTCATCAGAATTCAGATTATAAGAGATATGAATACTTTAATAATAACAAAACACAAACAAATAAACCATTAGCAGTATTAATTTATTCAATAAGTTTGCCGCTTTATCTGCATATTTATCAGTAGTAGTAATAAATATATTCATTTCATATTATATACAGACAAATGATTATATATATATATTACATTATAACAATGGTTGGTTTGAATATGAAAAGGGCTATCGACCGAGGTCTTTCTGCTCTATTTAACAATATTTATTTAAAATGCTGTGAATGGTGCTTTTGTCTTATTAAGGGGAGTAAAATTTAAAGCATCTCTAATGCAATTTTTGGAGTCATTTAAAAACTTATTTAAATATATTATTTGTTTTATTTGACCCCAAAAGTAAAAACTTATTATTGTTAGATCCGAAGATCTTAGCGACCACAAAATAAGACCAATATTTGTTATCCATTTTTTTAATGTTTATTTAGCTATCACATACTTAGTATTAATATAAAAAAAATGTTTTGTATGGGAGTTTGACATACTAATTCAAAACATTTAAATAAGTATGCTAATTTAGTCTTGGCCAATTACTCCACAATGATAAAAATGGTACACTGAACTTTTTTTAAGTATTTCCGCTTAAAATTTATTACATAGTTGAGATTGTTCTCAGACCAATATCTACAACTAGTAGTAACATTCAATTAATAAATAAATATGCATATAAAAATTTTGCTTTTGTAGAAATTTCTTACCTAAAGTTAGAGAGAATTACAATCTTTTTACGTTTTATTGCTGTTTTCTAACGTTATATAGCTTTGCCTTAATTACATAATTTGCTAAAGATGTTGCAAATTGTTGGCTTAACCTTTAAATTCTGTTTCAAATTTTACGGTAAACAAATAAAACTGTATAATAAAACAACCATTTAAGTTTTAATTTTTTGGTTAAAAGCTTGCTAAATATTTGAAAAATTGGCGCGCATAATTATTGTACTGACATAATAGTCCAGTCAAAGTAACTTTATACCTCTAAAAATTCCAAAAAAATTAAAACTTTGTACACTGATTTATAGGTACCTAGTGAAAGATATACTAAAAGTCCTGACGAGTAAAATTGAGATACAAAATAAGCTAAAAAACACGTTTTATTGTAAAAATTCTGACCATCAAATGTGAGTCATTTTGAACAGGCAATCTTCTAAGGTCCAAAATTTTAGAAATCTCATTTTTTTCATCCATATTTTGACCCCTGAAAATTTAAATAAAATCAAAAAGGTCAACTTTTTTAAATTAGTCGAAAAGTAATGGAATTACCCAGCGTCAATCACAAAAAACAAGGCACTTTTTTCGGTTTTTTGTTAATATCTCGAGAACTGTAGGTTGAAGGTAAAAGTTAACTATATACACAATGAAAACTGATAAAATTTGCAATAAAAATGATCATATACATTTTTCTAGTATTTTTAGCGGTTATAGAGTTATAGAACACTAATGATTGCTTTCTTTAAAAAAAAAAGTAAACACGGCACAATATGTGATTTATTAAAGATGACAAAGCAAAAAAAATGTACTTTTTACCATCATTTGTTAGATACTTGTAAATCAATGTTTTGCTTACACTTTTGAATACGTTTTATCATTGTGGGATAGAGGTTATACATTTACGAGAAATGAGATTGAGGATTGCCTCAGGTTGTGCTGCATTTTACCATGCCAGGAATAGTTCGTTTTTAGCTTCAACTTTATTACATCAGTAATTCTTTGCAGTGTAGCTCGCTTCTTGAACAAATTGAACCAGACAAGTTTCTATTTTCAATATGCAGCGGATATCGTATTACATTCGCTGAATGCATGCACAAAAAGTATGCAGTTTTTTATTCCTATAGTTTGCAATTGCTGACTCGAATGTACCTTCTTTTCTACTCTGCCGTGGCTTGGTTTAACAAATAATATCTGTCTTTCAGATGAGGTTAAAGCCATAAAGAAAACAATAAGATCAACATCTTTGCTACTTTGTCACTAGTTTAGGATTTTATAACTTCTGTGCGGATGATCAATTTACCAGCGTTACTAGATTTTTGATTTGTTTTAATTCCATGGTTGTAAAGAGCAGTTAAAAAGAATAAAATAAGTCTGGTTTTATTGTGTTCATTTGAAAAAAAACCATCCTGTTTGACTGAGATTTGTGTTTTGTGTTCAAAGTTTATGTCAACTGACCTTTTTAGCTTGTAATTTGGATTTATTCTTTTATTCAGCTGTCTACGTACTGGATGGTGCCGCTGAATAGCCATCAAACGCAACGGTACAGCTCTTGCCGGCATAATGCTTGAGAACATAGGCGACATAACATTGGCAAATTGTTGAGATTAAAAAATTTTTGATGTCAAAATTAAAAAGATTAGCTTTTTCTTGTAGTAAAGGAAACGTATCGTATAAGGCAGATTTTTTTGTTTTCAGCATTCCAGTTTTCTCAAATAAAAATAAAAAGTAAGGAGCAAGCATATGGTATTAGTAGTTGTTAAGGCCTTATTACTCTGCTTGTTGATAACTATCTTTAGAAACATTGTTAAATGGTTGATTACCACCTTTCTCCATAAACAAAAATAGTTAAAGAGAGACCGCACTAACACTACAATTTGACGCGTATGCCACGCGTATCGTAAACAAGCGCTATGTGGAAGGAAGAGCAGGTAGTTAGAGGAGAGGAAGAGGACTGTTAAAATAAACGGAGGACCAAACAAATGAGACCGGCTTCTTAGCTCGTAACAATACAAAAAAAAAATCTATTCATTAGCGCCCTATAACTCAGTAACCGCTGTGAATAAAATGTATATGATCATTTGTATTGCTTTATTAGCTTTTATTATGTATATGGTCAACTTTCACCTCCTACCTACAGTTCTTGAGATATTAACAAAAAACCAAAAAAGTGCCTTGTTTTTGATCTTTACCGCTAAAGCTCGTGTCATTATTGTCAGGACTTTTAGTATATTCTTCACCTATAAATTTTGGAATTTTTTAGAGGTAAGATCAATATTTGAGCCTATTTAAAGGTACTATAAGGATTAAAAACAGTCTTGTGTCAAACGGCTCTTACGGGAATTTTTATTTAAAAAAAAAAAAAATAATCGGCAAAGGAATAAACAATCTATTATAGATAAAATATTATATACACTGCTCAACATTTGAACTGGTACACTTACAAGAACATATATAAAAAACAAATGACTACTTTTTGAGAAACGCCTTTTTGCTTAATTGATAGTATATGGTGCTGGACACACTTTTAGATTGAAGAATTAAAAGAATAAAACTTAAATAACGAATTTTAAATGTTTTAATAAAAAAATAACAAAATCTTCATTTTAGTATAACAGAAAAGCTTGCCTGAAAGAAATGATAACCAAACACTAAAAGATTAACAATGCGTGGGATCACTTCTAGCTTTTATGACCCCTTAGCAACGTTTTGGCATGCTGGAAATCAACATCCAAATGTAACGTTGAGGGATATTTAGCCATTCTTTCAAAAAAATAAATCGGAGCTACAGGTGATTGTTTGGATCCTTTTTTTGTAACCTTATCACTTACTCAGGTAATTCCATCAACTCTCTATAGGATTAAGATCTGAAAAGTTTGCAGGCCAATCCATGTGCGTAATAATGTTATCTTTAAAAAATGCATTGATTTGCTTTGTTCTATGAGGACGCGGGACGCGCATTATTATCAACAAACACAAAACCATCGCCTATTTTATTGGCAAATGGCAAAAGTACAGGTTTTAATACTTTATTAAAATACCTGACACTATTCAATGTAGGATTTCCAAGCATAACCAATTCAGTACTACAAGTTGCAGAAATACCTCCCCAAACGGTAATTTAACTGCTTTCATAAGCTTCATGGTAAGTTACGTGGTTTTCAATATAGCGTTCTCTTCTGCTTATCAAAACTTTTACTTTTTCATCGGAGCTATGGAGACGCATTCTGGTCTTGTCACTGAATAAACAACAACCCCAATTTTCAACACTCCAGTTTGCATGTTGGTGTGCCCACTCTAGCTTTCTTCTTTTATGGGCTTTAGTCAACAATGGACGTTTTTTAGAAGATCTGGACCTTAAATTTACCTCATGTAGCTTTCTTCTTACGGTTTGAGTACTTGTTGCATTAATAAACTTGGAGTGTACTTGCAGTAGAAAACCTATTTCTTCGACACTGAATTCTAATAAACCGGTTTTCCCTGACCGTTGTACTGCAATTTTGCCTTCCGCCTTGCCTATGTTGGACAGTTCCTCCAGTTTGTGGCCCATCTCTTCAACAATTAAACGCCTTAATGGCATCTTTAAAATACAGTCAACCACTCTGAATTAAAAGTTACTCGAGAAATTTGCAACATTTTTTTAAATTTAATAAATATAAGCGTCCGCATGCTCAGTAACTGCACTGATGACAGATAAACAACAATTGTTTCAAAAATGTTATTTGATAGGCATTTGTTTGCATTCCGAAACACAGCCTTTATTATTATTGTTATTATTATTCATGACAGAAAATTAAATTTGAAATTGCTTTAAATTTTTAATTAAAATAGAAGACTACCATTGTGATAAATTAATAGGAAATGGGTTGGATATAGAAACCTTTTAAATTGGAAAATTATCTGCTTTTTATAAAAGGTACAAAAAAGATTTAATTAATTTTCTAACCAAATTGTCAAATTTGACAACAAAAAATATTTTACTATATAAATAATATTTGAGATAAGGAGTAACACCTTGTTAAAAAAAACCTGGGTTCATTTGGCTCAGGATGATAGGACCTTGTAAGGGCCCCTGTCTAGGGTTACAGGCAAAGAAAACGACCAATGGTCTCAATTATAAAATTAGAAAGCGGAAGAGTCAAAAGAAGAGGTCGTTCTACAATCTGGTTAAGATAATTGACCTAAGGGAAGAACACCCTGAAATTAAATCACCTGGCCCTCCAGGTTGGAGGTTAAGGCGTTAGGCTAGTTCCCTAACACTTATAAATAACGTACACTACTAAAAAGCCTGTAATTAGCCTCGGAAACAAGGATGGATTTAAATGGACAACGACAACAGCAACAAAAAAGAACTTTGAATTTTGCCACTTGGAACGTACAAGGAATTAGATTGAAAACCGACGAAATTATAAAAGAAATAGAAACTCTGAAGATTGATGTGATAACTTTAACGGAAACAAAGAGAAAAGGATCTGGGATTGAACAAGTCGGAAATTTTATACAAATATATAGCGGAGTACCAAAAGAACAACGGGCTCGAAGAGGAATATCTATAATGATCTACAAAAAATATATAAAGTGCATAACAAACTGGGAAGCAATTGACGAAAACATCCTTAAAGTAAATTTGAACATTTTACAGAAGCACGTTACTTGCCTCGCTATATATGCACCATCCAACGATGAAACAGTAGCAAATAAGGATTTTTTTTTTTGAAAAAATTCAACAAATAGCAACAGACATTGGAAATACAAGAGAAATAATCATGGCAGGAGATTTCAATAGTTCATACAAATGATAATGGTGAACGACTAATCGAGATGTGCGAACAAAACGACTTAAAAATAACAAACGGATTCTACAAACATAAAACTATTCATAAATATACATGGATCCAGCATACAAGAAATCTTAGATCTATCATTGATTATATCATTGTCAAACAAACTACACACTTAATAATAAATGATGTAAGAACATACAGAGGAGTGACATGTGGCACCGATCACACCTATTAAAAGCCAAAATTATTATTCCATATAAATGGAGCGACAACCAAAATGTGGAAAATACCTTTATTGAAGAAGAAGTTATAAATTATCCTAAATATTACCTAGAAAGTCTTATAAATGATAGTGTTCAACATTTGTACCAACAAAGATTAGATAGAAAACTTTCTCTCGATCTAACCCAGCCAATAAACATCATATACAGCAATATGATTACAAGTATTCACCAAGCAGCACATGAAGCACTTGGTAAACAAAGCAGAAAAAAAAGTAATCAGATATGGTGGACAGAAGAGATAAAACAACTTGTACAAAAAAAGAAAGAATTATATTTAAAATGGTTAAATACAAAGAACCAGAACGATAAAGATAGTTATAACTACATATATAAAAAGACAATTAACATCAACTTTGCATAAAGAAAAAAATTCAATATGGGAAACCAAGTGCCAAGAAATAAACACTTACATAGGAGGCAGGAAGTGTTCAGAGATTTGGAAATTTATCAAAAATGTCAAAACCTCGGAAAGAAATAAAATAAGTACACAATATATACCAATAAGCACGTGGAGAACCCATTATAGTAACTTATTAACAGAAAACAAAGTAGAATATAATAATGTAACAAGATCAAACATAGATATAGAAGGAGAACAAATAAAAATAACAACCAAAATAGTAAAACAAGCAGCCATAAAGCTCAAAAATAAAAAAGCCCCAGGCCCAGAAGGAATAAATGCAGAACTTATAAAGTGTGGTACGGAAAAACTATTTGCGACTCTGGCACACATATTTAATCTCTGCCTAAATGGACATGAAGTGCCAAATGACTGGAAATTAGCATATATATCGTCGATACATAAAAAAGGCAACAAACTGGAGTGCAACAACTACTGAGGAATATCAGTCACAAGTACCATCAGCCGACTATATGAAAGAATAATTCGAAATATTATAGAGGAAAAATACAAGAACAATGAAGATGAAGAACAAAGTGGTTTCAGAGCCGGTCGATCATGCAAATAATAGAAAAAATTACAGCAACTAATAAAGAACTTTATCTAGTCTTTATAGATTTACAAAAAGCCTACGATAATGTACCTATCAACAAATTGTGGGATGTACTACAAGAATTCAACCTTAACCATACTATAATTAATGCCCTAAAAAATCTTTACGATGACACAAAATCAAAAGTAAAAACTGGAAATAGATTATCAAAAAAATTTGAAACAAATAAAGGATTACGGCAGGGTTGTTGTATTTCCCCTACATTATTTAAAATGTTTGTAGGAAAAGCGCTTACCAACTGGAAAAAGAAAGTAGCGGCATGGGTATAGAACTAAACAACACTTGCCTGTACACACTTCAATTTGCTGACGATCAAGTTTTACTAGCAAATGATAAAGATGATGCAGAATATATGACTAGAAAACTGAAAGAAGAATACGAAAAATGGGGAATAACAATGAATACACAGAAAACAAAATATTTATGCGTGGGAGGAAATCCGGGGAATTTAATCTTAGAAAATAACAAAGAGATAGCGGCATGTAATGAATATAAATACCTGGGCACAATATTTGACAATACCGGATCTGACAAAAAGGACATAAAAGCTAAAATAACACAAGCCAAAAAAACAATAGGATGTCTGAACGGAATTCTCTGGAGTGAAGATATCACAAATAAAAACAAATACAACATATATGATACCATGATAAAAAACCAGCTATTATATGGATCAGAAACATGGAGAGTTACAGATAGATATAAAAAGAAAAGAGAAGCCTTAGAGATGGACGCCTTAAGAAGATCGACAAGAATATCAAGAATAGAGAGAATTAGGAATGAGATTATTAAACAGCGTATGGGAATAGAAGGGAGTGTCTATGATGATTTAGAAAAACGACAATTAATATGGTACGGACATGTTAAAAGAATGAACTTAAATAGACTTCCTAGGCAAGCAATGGAATGGGTGCCACAACAAAGAAGAAAAAAAGGAAAGCCAAAAAAAAAGGTGGATTCAGGGAATTAAAACCGATTATTATATATATATTATTATTTTATTATTATTTTATTATTGTTTTATTATTATTTTATTATTATTTTATTGTTATTTTATTATTATTTTATTATTATTACTTAACTCTTATTTTATTTTTTCTATTATAAAACGTATACAAAATACTAAAGAACCTCTGACAGTGGTTTGGACTAACAACAGAGTCGCTGTTCAGAGCAGCGGTCAATAGAGTGATGATAGCCAACGTTCGCTAAGCGGATAGGGCACTCGAAGAAGAATACAAAATAAAAGATATATTTCATTTTGAAATTACAATTTAAAAAATTTTTTACCATTAAAAACATCAGAACATGGTAAAATATAATAAAACTAAACCTAAAATGGCTTTAAGTTTTTAAAACATATAACATAACATATAACTTAAGTACGTCACATGATAAGGTGCAGGTTTTTACAAGTTTTTAAACAAATCCCAACATAATCAGCTGGTACGTTTATATTTAAATGACGCAATTTCTTCTCAATAGTGGAGTGGATTAAATTGGCCTCTATTTGTATATCACTTTTTTCCAAAATAAATGTGTTTAATGTTTATATTAAGGTTAATAGACAAATTGATTGTTATATAATATAAATTTTTGTTCAGGTCACAGTTTTTAAATCACATTTAACTCTATAAATTTACAAATTGCAATTGCAATTGTTTGATGTCACTTCTTCTAATGCTTCACGCTATAGGTAACAATACCCAGCTTTAGTTTTTATATCAAAGATTGTCATAAACTATACCTAAGTTTTGTTTAAAAATAAAGCAACAAAGTATTGGACTTGAGAGACAAATACACTTGATGTGTTTTGTTTCCTCTATTAATAAATTTCCTGTATAAAGAGCAACTGATATTTTTTAGGTTTAAATAAAAACAAGTTTATCTTATCAAAAATGTCTTAAAATAAAGCAGTTGAGGCAAAAGTGTGGATTTCTCTTGGCACTACTTTTTATAAAATTTGCAAAATACAGACTTTAAGTGCCAATTAAGTTCTACATAATAGTAGGTAGTTAATGAATGACAATAATATGACACTATTTTTGTCAATTTATTTAAGTAGTTTTTTAAAATTGTTTTTACATTTCTTTAGCAAATTTTGTATTGTTTAATTTAGTACCATTATTGTTACTGTTTTTATCTTTTTGTAGCAAATTTTGTATCTCAATTTTTGGGCTTTTGGAAAAACATATAAGGTCTACATTGGCTTAAATTATTATTTATTACATGTACTTTAAAATCCATATGTCTATTTTTAATGTCGAGGCAGTATTTTGATATATCAAGCTTCAAACATTATTCCAAAAAACAGTTAAGTTAGCAAAATTGCCAAATGTTGCTTTTTTTAATCACAAAGAAATTTAGACCTTGTGAATCAAATTTTGTTAAGATTTGACAAAGTTAGAACGGTTTAAAAAAATTGCGATTTTGCTAAATTTACGTTTTTTTTTAATAATGTTTGAAGCTTAATATATCAAAATGGCTGCCTCAACATTAAATATAAAAATATAGGTTTTAAAGTACTACATGTACATGTACATAAGGAATAATTTGAGGCATTGTGGACCTTTTTATCTTTTTCCAGAGACCCAAAAACTGAGATACAATATAAGTTAAAAAAGACGTTTTATTGAGAAATTTCTAACCTTAATATGTGTGCCATTTTGAACAGGCAAAATTATTTTAAAGTCCAAAATTTTGAGAATCTTATTTTTTTTTCATTTTTTTTCATCCATATTTTGATCTCTTAAAATTTGAGCAAAATCAAGGTCATCTTTTTCAAATAAGTCAAAAAGTATACATAATACTGTATATACTTACAGTCTGTCTATTCTGATATTAATTGTATTTTTTGTATATTATTGTATTCTTACTGTTATTTTATTATTATTGTGAAATTATTAATTTATGTAATTAATTCTAAACTAAATATATTATTATTAATTTAGCTTACACAATTTTATCGGATAATATAAATTTAATTTCAAATATAGTGATATTAATAATGAAATTAGAATATTTTGGTAAGTTTAAAGTTTTGTAAACACATTTTTCTGTCCAACAAAATGTGGCGTTTTGTTTCTGATTGAAGGTTAGAATTGTTGGACTTTTGCTAATAATAATTAGTTTTATGTTGATTAGACGAGTATAATTTGTAAAAACAATTTTTTTACGAAGTAATTTGCATAAAACTTTGATATTATTTGATCAATTTTAACACAGTATACGTCAACATTTGTCTCAAAATACTCTTGTGATCAATCAGTGTCAAAAAAGCCGTCGGATAAATCAGTTTTTTTGAAACTTTATTTGTATGTCTATTGAGGATAAAATTAGTAGTTGTAGAAACTGTGATGTCAAATTGGTTACAAATAGGAAACCACACCAAAAAAATAAACATTTAACATCAAAGGACGTTAAAACAAGGTCAATTGTTCTATTATTGTATTATGTGGTTTATAAAACCGGTGTACAACAATAAATGCAAAAACAAAAAAAATCTTATATAAACCAATTATCAAAATTTTACAATTGCTATAGAATTGTTTAGTCAATTGTGTATGATTTGCATTTTTAGTTTTTTGGTTTCATAATCATATTAGAAATGTTTTGAATTTAAAACACAGCGGGATGTTTAAAATGAAAGTGTTGCAAATAATTTTTAAAATTTTTTTATATTTTTTTGTTTAAAAATAAATATAAAACTCGTGGGCAAAAAGACCTCAGTCAATAGCTCTTTTCATATTCAAAACAACCATTATCAAACATATTTACTATTACTACTACTACTAATAATAATAATAATAATAGTAATTTTATTTATGTTTTCAAAAAATACATTTTTTATATACGTCAAACTTAATAGTAATAGTTAATAAAATATAGTAAATAATAAAATAAATTACAAGTAAGTATAAGATTTCTACATCAAAACAGTTAAAAAAAAACAATAATAGTTACACCTTAGATTCAAAAATTGAATTATTTAAGAAATCGTTGACTGAATAGTATGCTTCTTTTACAAAATAATGTTTAATAAGGTTCTTAAAATTATTTCCTTGCAAATCAGTTATTGATTTTGATAACTTATTGTACAATTTTATGCCAAACAATTCACTAGTTGTGACTGTCTTAGTTAGCCTATATTGAAGTAGTTTTAGATGATGTTCTTGTGTTATGACTATGAATAGTAGTACTTGCAGTATATGAGTGAATGTTACTTTTTATAAATAAAACGCATCAAGCATAAATAAAGAAGATAGAATGGGCCAGCCAAAATTTATATAGCTTTTCTTTGTAAAAAAAATATTCTTTTAGACCCATGCGAATTTTCCCAAATCACAATAGCATAAGATAAATGTAAATGCAAATTTCTAAAATAACACAGTTTTATAACGGATTTCTTGTAAATTTCTTAGAGCGTCTATGTTTTATTTAATTTTTTATACAGTTTTTTACAATGCTTATTTCAATTGAGTTTGGCGTTCATATGTATACCAAGAAATTTAACTGATTTATTTAGTTGTATTGTTATAGGTTGCATAGAAAAAGTCAATTTTGTAGTTTTATTTTTGTTTAGTAAAAGATCATTTGAGAACACACTATAATATGTATTAAATAATCTATTTTCTTCAATATGATTTACAATTCTATTTTTAAGCTCAGTTTCTAATATTTTTGAAAATGATAGTATAATAGAAATGGGCCGGTAGTTATCTATGTTATTATGATTACCTTTTTTAAAAACTAGAATAATCTTAGTCATTTTTAAAATAGAAGAATATACACTTTCTTTAAAACAGATATTAATTAGTTATTACTTTTTTCTAGTATTACATTTAAACACTTTTTCTAGAAAACACTTATTAGTATTCTCTTAAAAAATCTTATAAATTTTATTAAATAAACTATCTTCACTTTCTTCAAAATTATTACAAAAATCTCAGGCTTTGAGTAAGTTGAATAATTTTAGCTGAGTTATAGGTCTGGCAATACTATATCTCCTACTGTTTTAATTGGTTTTAAATTTATTTCACAAAGTTGACAAGAATGATCGGATAAACAAGGGTAAAATATTATATTATCAATTATATTATTTTTACGGGTTGGTTCAGTAATATTAATTTTGAAACCATAACTATGACATAAGTCCGCAAAAAGGATGTTATCTGGCTCTAGTGTACCAAATTGGACATTCAAGTCACTAAGTAGAAAAACTTGTTTTTTTTATTTATAATAATTTTATTCATAGTATAAAGAAACGTAGAAACATTGCCAGAAGTAGTACCTTCTGGCAAATTTTCTACTACTATAAAACTTAAATGAACCAGTTGTAAGCAGTGATCTTCTATTTTATATTATATTCTTGCTTATTGTGTTTTTGTTCTATTTTTAATTTTTAATATTAGTATTATTTTTGTATACATATTATTTTTTATATAGTTGTGTGATGGAATTGTAATGATTTGTTACGCCGTTAATAAAGAATGATTGTTATTAATATTATATACACTGCGCGTCAGAGAAAATGGGCTACCCAAAAAAAGTACGTAATTATCTACCTTTTTAAATATTGAGTATTTTAATTATTTTTTTATTTTTAGTCTTGGCAGTATACATACTAACTTGTTTAATTTAATAAAAAATAAAAAAAAAAAATAGTTTTCTCTGACGCGCACACTGCGCTATTATAATAAAAAAATATTATTATTAATAAATGTAAATTTTACACCATAAATTGGTTTCCTATATAGGACGCTATTTGTTGAAAAATCTTATGTGGCAAATAGATTCTTTTGCAAATTTTATACAATAAATAAATTTGTATGTTGACTGATAGAATACTAACATTATTATGCCTCATGTGTCCAAAAATGTTTTTATTGTAAAAGTTACCATTTTTACTAAGAGCCAGAAATTTTGTGCTATATGGTAGTACACATTTATTTATTAGAAAGGTTGCGCTATAACAAGTCTTTGTATTATGTGTATAAGTAAAATACAAATGTTATAATGATTATGATTTGTTACGCCGTTAATAAAGAATGATTGTTATTAATATTATATACACTGCGCGTCAGAGAAAATGGGCTACCCAAAAAAAGTACGTAATTATCTACCTTTTTAAATATTGAGTATTTTAATTATTTTTTTATTTTTAGTCTTGGCAGTATACATACTAACTTGTTTAATTTAATGAAAAATAAAACAAAAAATAGTTTTCTCTGACGCGCACACTGCGCTATTATAATAAAAAAATATTATTATTAATAAATGTAAATTTTACACCATAAATTGGTTTCCTATATAGGACGCTATTTGTTGAAAAATCTTATGTGGCAAATAGATTCTTTTGCAAATTTTATACAATAAATAAATTTGTATGTTGACTGATAGAATACTAACATTATTATGCCTCATGTGTCCAAAAATGTTTTTATTGTAAAAGTTACCATTTTTACTAAGAGCCAGAAATTTTGTGCTATATGGTAGTACACATTTATTTATTAGAAAGGTTGCGCTATAACAAGTCTTTGTATTATGTGTATAAGTAAAATACAAATGTTATAATGATTATGATTTGTTACGCCGTTAATAAAGAATGATTGTTATTAATATTATATACACTGCGCGTCAGAGAAAATGGGCTACCCAAAAAAAGTACGTAATTATCTACCTTTTTAAATATTGAGTATTTTAATTATTTTTTTATTTTTAGTCTTGACAGTATACATACTAACTTGTTTAATTTAATGAAAAATAAAACAAAAAATAGTTTTCTCTGACGCGCACACTGCGCTATTATAATAAAAAAATATTATTATTAATAAATGTAAATTTTACACCATAAATTGGTTTCCTATATAGGACGCTATTTGTTGAAAAATCTTATGTGGCAAATAGATTCTTTTGCAAATTTTATACAATAAATAAATTTGTATGTTGACTGATAGGATACTAACATTATTATGCCTCATGTGTCCAAAAATGTTTTTATTGTAAAAGTTACCATTTTTACTAAGAGCCAGAAATTTTGTGCTATATGGTAGTACACATTTATTTATTAGAAAGGTTGCGCTATAACAAGTCTTTGTATTATGTGTATAAGTAAAATACAAATGTTATAAAGCCTCCGGCCACTCTTGCAATGCAAATTCCGGTACTGGATGTCATCCAAAATTAATCTTTCAGGATACGCAATTTAAAGCAGAGCCGCCGCGGCCATTTACAATAAAAATGTAAATATAGCAACACAACTTTTTTTTAATTTAAACTCAAAAATAATTGAAGGCTTTTAATTAAAAAATTTTTTTACAAATAAATTTACAATTACTACTCATTGAACCACACTCTATATATCTTAGTTTTACCGTTTTGTATCAATAATGTTGTCTATTTAAAAAAAGTGTTGGTGTAATTGCCCCATAAAATTAAAATCTACCAAATTAATGATATGAATGATATTAATGTGTACTTGGGCAGATTAACACAATTATTGTTTTATCAAAAACCAGAATTTTTTAGGAATTATTTTGGATGAAAAATTAAACAAATCATATGTTAAAAAATTTAAGTCTTAAATGATCACAAAGTGAGTTTTTTAGAGTTTATTATGGTTACGTGTATTCGGTTCTAAATAATAATATTATTCTCTGGGGTCAATCATCTGACATATCAAGAGCATTTATTATTCAAAAAAGGATAATTTGCTTGATATACAATATGCATTACCAAGATTTATTCCAAAAATTAGAAGATAAAAAAAAGTTTTTTGTATTCATCTTTAAAATATTTCAAGTCTATAAAAATAAACAACATTTAAAACCTAAATTATAAGTTTAAAAAATTGCCTAAATGTTTAGGTTCTTATTTATATAATAAATAATGTAAAAAACTTAAAGAATATGAGCAATTTAAGTTTTTTGTAAAAAAGAATCTAGTAGAAAAGGGTTTTTATAGATAAGTTCTTTGTACACTTTTTATTATTGTATTTTTAACTGTGTTTATGTATAACAATTTTTATACTATGTAGATAGTCTACTGGAATATTAATAAACTAAGCTAAACTAATTAATTAATTAATAAATAAATAAAAAATAAACAAATGTATAAATTAAAATATTTTTTTAATAAACATAATTTCTATGCTATACTGATAGAGCACATGTTTCTTTATATACATATTTTAACTGATTGGCAGTAGTTGGTTTTATTTGTATAATTAAATTTATAGTTAACAACATCTATTTAACATATTTTTAAATTTTTATTGAATTGTTTTTAACGTCAGAACTAAATTTTGTTTGTTTTATAATATATAAGATATTAGCACAATAAAATCAGAACTATATTAATTTATATTGACTTAATGATTGTAATTTAAATCACAATCAAATGTTACATGATATGGCAAGATTTATCTATATAGTATAACTTAAATAAAGCGTACCCATTGTGTATGACTGTAAGCAGAATATAGCCTATGTACATTGGCAGTTTATGGTCTTAAATGCATTTTACTTTATAAACGGTTTTAGTAAAATCTTCACCATAAATAAACGTCATCAATAATCGAGTAAAATAATCAAATTTATGCAAGCATTAGTGTACATGCAGCCCATACGCGAGTACATGATATATAAATCCCCATTGTGCGACTACAATAGAAAATTTCATTGTAATAAGTCATAAAATAATAGTTTTATAACCTTGCCTTATGGCAGTTTAATTGTGCTTTATGGTTTGATAAATAATTTATAGTATTTCTTTAATGTATAAATTGGCGTGCTAAATTATAATCATCTTTTATGTCCTTGCAGGAGATATGAAAGCGAATCACGTAAGATGTGCAATTGCAGGCATCAGCATCGAACCGTGAAAGGTGATTGCACTTTATTTACCTCAAGATACTTTGGTTCGTTGCACCTTGATGCACTTGCATAGTACTACTCTCTGAACCCATTGGCTAAAAATAAGTGCAAAAGAGGATTTGTTATTTCATACAAGATTATATAAATCTTGTAAATATATAGTCGGTGGTAATTAGGAATTCTCATATTAAAACATGATTATTCATATTGGTATGCCGGCTGAGTTATTAAATTTATAATTAAGTTTCCAGACATTACAAAATTAATTTTCAAAATGTTGGTTTTTTAATTATCTTAAACTTTAATAAACGTACTTTAAACTGAATAATAATTTCTTATTATTAAATTAATTTTATATTTATCATAAATTAATCACTCAGTATAGTATTTTTTAATATATTCATATCCCTTAAAGAATCAAATAAATTAAAAATTTTAAAGATATCATTCTCTTCTCAAATTGTCACATAATTGCCCAAACAATTAACTTAATCTCTTAAATTATACGTATCAATTATCAAATAAAACGGTAACTAGATTATTCTAAATTACATTCAACTTTATTTCAAAGAGGGTGCTAACTGAAGAGAAGATTAATTAATATTGCCATGTTGATAAATGATTGCGGTCATTTCCCATTCACAATAATGCACTGGCTATTTTATAAAATTATCATTTAATTACACAAATACGGAGCTTACAAAGAAACCGTTCACATGCATATTTTTCTCATGCAAAATGTATAGTATAATGAAAGAGAGCAAACCCCTTTCTCCCGTTCCACCCATCAATTTGATTTTATAGCTTGCATAGAGCAACGCACTTGGCTTACAACCCTTCCCTCTAATAACTATCTTTTGATTCGCAAATAAATAATGGCAAACCTACTCTGAATAGGACAGGTTTACAGGTTTTGCAAAGAACCAAATAATAATAAAAAATAAACGGGCAAGTGTGAATTGTCCGTTGGCGCCAAAACTGGTATGCTAATAAAAACACCTGAAATTCTCTTTGTGAATTGGGATGATCCGTATTAGTTGAGTTGTTGTAAGGATGCGTGTACCAGTTTTTTTTCCTTAAGCAATACACGGGATTATATCACGTACCATTACATATCCATAACGAGACCGAATTCCCAAAATAATACTAACAATGAAACGCGTCTCCGTAGCATAAATAACATCGAGTTTAATCAATTTTGCTAAACTGTCACCATTAATTCCCATTCCCGTTGAAATTTACATGTTGAGTTTTCTCATTAAATGCAATATGCAAAAACGACGTAATTATTAATAAATGCGACACCTTTAAGTTATTTACGAAGGCCATGTTACACAGTCGAATACGCAGTCTTAAATATGAAAAGAAATAATCAACATACGCTGTATACTTTAGTTAATTTATGTGGTGGCTTCATTAGCTTATTGATTACTAATATTAACACAGCAATAAAGCCTTTTTTGGTTGAAATAATTTTCAACTACTGTCCATATTAAGGAAATTGCTTGTATGCTGAAGACCGTTAATAAATGACTATTAATAATTATCAACTAATTTTAATAATCTTATAAAGTATTATTAGAATAGTTTACAATTTCAGTTTTTTGTTATTATAATGACACACTTTTATTAAAACTTAAACTTAAAAAAAAAAAATAGTTTTTTTTTGGCAAAAAGTGGAAGCTAAATTGTATTTTTATTTTTTAACAACCTTAATTTTATCTTAATTAACTTTTTTTTATTCAAAAATTTAATTATAAAGCTGAGAGTTTTAATTTTTCTTTAATCATTCGAAAAAAAAAAATAGATTATATTCGTCTTGTGATTATATAGAGAAGTAAATAGAATAATAATAATAAGTAGTTCCAGAATAAAAAGAGAACAATATTAATTAATATACATTAATATACCGGCATTGCAACATAAGAACAAAAAAAGAACAAACAAGTTACTTAAATAAAAAAAAGTAATAAATATCTGTTTATAACATTGTTGTTGATTTTTATTTTTAATTTATATTTAAAATTTACAGGTAAAACAAAAAACATTTATTTATTAGACGTAATGTAACATAAATTTTTTAGAGTGAGAAATATTTGGGGCTATTCTCTATGCATATTGCTAGAAGTAAGCAAGTAGTATAATTAAAAAAAAAATTATTAAAATATCAATCATATTTGAATTTATATTACATTAAAAATGATGATAAATCATTGAAACATGTCTTTATAAAAATACATAACATATTAAAATAAAATCTTTTCCATTTTAAAATATACAATAAAGAGATTTTATAAAATAAATAAAGAAAATATAAAAAATATATACTGTTAGCTAAAAATATAAACAGTCATTTTAACAAATCTTGTTAGCTAACAATATGAACTGTCATTTTAACTAATTTTGTTAAAAGAAAAGAACAGTGCTTTTCTTTAATTGTTTAAAAACTCAACGTGTCAGATTTAGTCTTGAAATATCTGAAAGTTCAAAACGGTAAAGCTCATGTACTTTTCTTTTAGAGATTTTTTAGAGGATGATTAAGAATAGAAACGCATTATAGGCTGTGGGATGAGTGTTGGCAGCAGTACCCTAGAATAAGAATGCAAATGTAGTTTGGGGTCTGAAGATGGTAGTGTACGTTTAAATTTTGTTGTTTTGCCAGAGCATTGGAACTAGTAGGTTCTTTGCCAATTTTACTTTATCTAAGATGAACTGTACGTGCAATTTGTACGTAAGTCCTTTATTAAAAGTAATTCTCAGATACTTGACAGAATCTAACTACAAGATTAGAACGTTGTTGAGAAAGATGTTTTTGTAAGGTGTAGTGCGTCACCGTAAAAAGAAAACAATTTTGCTCTGTTATGAGTTTACTTTGACTTGCCAGTCATTTAACCAGTCTTGAAGATAACTAGTACCTTTTTGTAACCTCATGATGACTTCAAATTGTGTCATATTGCGCCATTTTAACCTCGTGATTCTAGCTCAAAGACATGTCGGCTACGCGTAGGTTAAATAGTATCGACAAAAATTTAAAAAAAAACTATCAGTTTCATAAATCTGAAAATTTTAAAATTTTTTTTTAAACCATTTTTGTAGTTTTAGTCTAAAGTTTTCAATAATGTAATCAGTGACACAATTCAAAAATGAGCGGGTAGATAGAAAAGAGTTTACTTACCGCGTGTTTTTGATTTTTTTTTAAGATTACCCTTTCTATGACCTTACTTAAAATGCATAGAAAACTGATTGGCCGTTGGTTTTGGAGACATTTTTAGTTCTTATCAAATTATAGGACGTTGAGCCTTTCCAAGTTTTTGGAAAGTTACCTATACGTAAGATTGCGTTAGAAATATTAGCGCAAAAAATTTCAAAGTTTGATTGAGCGTTCAACTTTGATATAATTTATCAAAGTTTTTTTTTAGAACTTTTGTTGTAGACTCTTTTCACGTACTCCAAGTTAGATTTTTCTGTCATTAAGGAGGAGCATTAGAATTTGAGGTTGACAGCAAATGTTTTAGATTTTTACTCAATAAAATGCTGAAGCCCATTCTTGTTTTAAACAACTGAAATAAAAAAAAATTATTGCGAAAGGTTTTTGAAATTTTTTATATTAATTTTTTTGCCAGCACTGGTTTCTGTGCAACCTTTTGGCCGTTCTGAATTTGTAATTTTTTTTTAAGTTAGTTTGTCTATGCTCTCTTTCAAGTGTCTTGAAAAAAATTGCTGTGGGTAACAAATTGTTCTCTTCTCTCATTTGATCTCCTTCTGTAGAATTTTAGTAACACTGGATTCCGACCACAAGTCATTAATTGCCTTAATCTTAATATGCAAGTTAACGTCCTTGAGTATTCCTATGTCAAAAACTTTGGTAACTAGGTCCTAGAACTCGATGGCCTTTTAACTCAACGTAGTCTTGCAATGCTTGACCTTTGACGTAGGTTGTGACATTGTTTCATGCTTAGTGCTTGGAATTAAAATTCACAGCGATTGTGATAAGGAAGGAAAGTCAAGAAAACTTTATAAAAATTTGTCATTTTATTAAGGTTAGCTGGGTTAATCTACACAGATGCAAGCAAAAAAGTGTCCAGCAATGGCAAATTTGTAAAGATAGCATTTGATTCTAGCCAGAAAATCACTTTTCTACGCCTCCGGTTTATCTCCGACGTTTCCAAACACGTAAGCGTATTTGGTTATTTCAGTGCATGTCTGGGTCTGTGGTTTGACTCACACACTGACATAACTTAAATGTTGTGTTAAAAAAAAGCTTTTCCACTTTGCCCATTTAGTTTAGAATGTTGTTTGCATTTTAGAAGCAGATTCTCAATTATACTTCCGGTGTATTATTTATCGTTTTCAATATTGAAGATAATAGCATGTGTTGATTTATTACTTCAAGACAACGCTCTCCAGAAGTTGACCAAGTAAAGGGATTGACCGTGGTAGATTTTAAGAAAACAGTTGTATTTCTGTGATTGGTATTTGTAGCTGGAATTAGCCAAATACCATCATTGGTATTGCAGGCCAAAATAAAAAATATTTTATTATTTTTAAAGTATTTGAATAACTAAAAAAAATGTTTGTTGGCTAGAACAAATGCAGGTGGGCAGAAAGAAGAATCGAAATTTTTTAAGCATTGAGTAGGGGGTCTAAGACATTTTGGCGCGGCCATTTCAGCGCGGCTGATTCGGCGCAGGACACATCGGCGCTGGACGTTTTGGCGCCGGCCATTTCAGCGCCAGAACTTTTCAAATAAAATAAGTAAATACTTATGTATTATGATCATAAATTTTTGTTTGTTTTATATACATACTAAATAATGTATGATAAATAAAATCTTTAGTATGGAACTTTTTTAACTTTTTATATTGTTAATTCTATTTGTTATTTATTTTAATAGAGTATTAATTATCCTTTATGGTTTTTAGGTCATTACCTATAATTAAAAAGTAATAATCAATCAATTATTTGCAGGCCAAAATTGTATTTAGTTATTATACTATATATTGTATATTTGACAATTTAAACATGTACGTACATATATTATGTTTTTTATCTGTAATTTCTGTTTGATATGTTATGTAATTTTTATGTATTTTATATTTTATTTATCATAAAATATTTATTATGTCTCATAAAACAAATCAATTTTTATTATATAGTATATATTTATTTAAAAAGTTCTGGCGCCAAAACGGCCGGCGCCAAATAGGCTAGCGCCGAGGTGTCCTCGCGCCGAGTCGGCCGCGCCGAACTGGCCTTGCCAAAACGGCGGCGCCAAAGTGTCCCATTCCGTTGAGTAGGGTTGTAATCAGCGGCAAAGTTTAGATTTTTATTTGGGCTTGCTGATTTTGGTAAATTTCTTCTTTTTTTTAGTTTGCAAAGGCGGTGCAGTTGTTGGGGGCAGATGGCTTTTGTGCTTCTTGGTTTAAAGGGCCGGCAGGATTAACAGCTGTCCGGTAGCAGTCACTAAAGAAGACTGCCAAAGGTTGATTGATGTCATGTTAGACTAAATTAAAAGTAAGAATTTATCTTAGATTTTTTTTTGTTTTTGCTTAGTCTAGATAGTAGTAAATCTTTCCTTCTGATTTGTTTACTTACTTTGTAAGTTGCTTAGTTAAAAACTCAAATATAAAGCATTTTTTTCTTTTGCTAACTTTAATCCAAAAGGTTCTTTTACTTTGCTTCCTTTTTTTCTTTAAAAAAAAGCCAATTAACTCATTTTTGATATACTCTCAGACGGGTTATAAAAAAATACCAGCACAGCGAATGGTGTAAGTCAAATGCGGTTTTGCTTCTTTTGGTTTTAACTTTTCAAGTTCTGTGTCTCCGGACACTGCTATGTAAAGCTGTTGCTGCAGTCAATGTAATTATTACGTTCCAGAGTAATTGTAATTGGCCGGTTGTTTGCCAACTTAAGGTTCTTATACATTAAGTTTTACTTTGCAACCAAAACCACCATAACAAGATTTTGATTGTCAAAATAAAAGTTTCCACTCTATAGGATAGTAAAAGTATTTTATTATCAACCATTTCTAAATCCAAAATGATACCTTTTGCTGCGGATGTCTGGAAAATAAAGAGATTATGTTCCATCTGCTGAGCGACTGCGAGTCTTACAAAAAAACACAAATTAACTAAAAAAAGATCAAAACAATACCCCAGCAAAGTTTATAAAATAAGAGTAACAATTTAGTGAGTGACCAGCAGTCAAAAGAGCGCCAAACAAACCGTCTAAAAAAAATGTAATGTTTTTAGTTAATAAAGCCTGCTCAGTCTTGTTTCAAGATTTTTGCTTGCAAAAAACCATTTTTAAAAGCTTTCCCTAGTAGTAGCATCATTTAACCATTCAATGACAATGATTATATAATTGGCTATGTATATTATATAACAATCTTGCTAAGTAAAAATTTTGAAAGTATACTCTTATGACTAAGAAAATAATAAAAAATGATGTGACAACCGGACTTATACGGTTAATATTAAAAAAAAATCAAAATTGTATGTAATGAGTAAATATAGACAGTTTATTATATTAAATATATTATTTACAAATTCAGAAAATAATAAGTGTGCTAAATAAAAACCTTGAGAAACTTATAAAGTTAAATTAAATTTGTGTAAACAAACGTGATTTACTACATAAGTATGACTTAAATTATTTAAGTAATAGATTTCTTATACCGTATGCTCGCAATATTTAGATTATTATTAAATGATGCAATTAAAAGTTTTGCTAAAGTTAATGTAGATACTTTCAAATGCATAAACTATATAAATAAAAAATAGTCAAAACTTAACAACATTAAAAAACTTTTATATAATTAGATAATGTACTACTACAGTTTTAAAGACAATATTGTCCAAACCAAAACTACAATTAATTTTTAAATCAAAAGGTTTTTAAATTACGCATTATTTATCATTTTTAACAAGATTCTTGACAAGTCACTTTTAACTAAAAATACGCATGCATACAATAATAATATGTTATTTAGAGAATTAGATAACAAGACTACCGTGTTGTACTATGTACATGCTTGGTTCACTCATCGTTATCATCATTACCCAATTCACATAAGCTTTGTTAGGCATATGCCATTTCCATAACTCTCCATTGTCTTCTGTCTTTGGTTTCTTAAATCTAGTATTTTTCAATCATTTTTAGGTCGTGCTTCTAGCGCATAGGCAATCTTCTTCTGTTGCAATTGTCAAAACTTTGTCTTTCACTTCACCTACGTGGTTAGCCCAATTTTGTTTGAGTTTTGTTGTTTGTTCAACTACGTCTATCAGTTTGGTTTTTCTTCATAGATTCTCATCAATATTGCGCTGTTGTAGGAAGTGTTACAACTACCAGGCGGCACTGTCTACTCAAACATAGGCCCTTTTAAAAAACGCAACAATCAATCACGGCTAAGCAGGAGGGGATAAACAAAATAAAAATCAGAATTTCCAGTGAGTTATTTTAAAGCCTCGACAGCAACAACTTTTTTTGGAAATTCCGTCTAACAGTTAAATCTACAATGTCCAAGCTTAAACCAACTACAAATCCTTATTAAACTCATTAACAATCCCTGCAACAAACATAGATTATGCAACTGGCCACACTACAATAACGACGCTTGCTACAAACCCGACTTATGCAACTAGAAACGCTACAATGACGACCACCGTTAAATACCTGGCATATGCAACCGGCCATACTACAATAACGACGCTTATTACGTACCCGGTTTATGGAACTAGGCACGAAACAATGTCGACCACTGTTACGTATACGGCTCATGTAACCGGGCTTACATCCATGATGCCGACACCAAGTGCACAACCCCTGCACTCGGAAAACTTTAGTAACTACTTAAAAAAAAAAACTTTTAGTTGTTAGAGACCATCCTTGCCCACCGCGTTGAAATCAGCGTGGAATGAAATAAGAAGAGTGGTATCTGCAACTACAAACTCCCGTAGCATTGTCCCGACCACTAGCTGAGATAATTTATTTTATTTGCAGATGTAGAGTTGGCACTAACCAACCAACTTGCACATTCAATCTATGCAAATGGCTTCCACCACTTGCCATCTGTCCCAATCGGCACTACATAACGCTTATATTATGAAGAAGAGTCTGGTGACAGGAGCATTAGTTTTTTTTATTTTTTGTTAGGTTATTTTATGTTGTTTCCGCTTCATATGTAAGGACAGGTAATTTACATTTCATATACTTTTTGTTTTATATCGGGATTTTACTTTTAAAGATGTAAATGAGTTTTACATACGCTGCCCAAGCAAGGTTAATTCTTCTAACAAAGCATGTGTAGTTCACATGTCTTGTTATTTTTAGTTATTTTAATTTTATGACCGAGGTGTAGAATATACTATGTAGACCAGATCTACGTTTGCGTTTCTAATATTGAAGAGTTTATTTAGCACTAAAATTGTTTTTAAAAAATTGATCTCTCAAACAACATTTACATATATTATAAGAATTATGTCGTCCGCTAAACAATGGTTGAGTTTTTGACTATGGTGATGTTTTTTGTGTCTCAATTGAGTTTCTTGAAAAAATATTTTAATACGGTTACAAACAATTTTCGAAAATAACTCAACTGTATCAAAAGCTTTATAAAAGTCCAAGTGGCCAATGGTCTAGTACTTTACTGTTTTTTTTTAGTAGAACCTTGATGTTTTGTAGATGGTTGTTTGTTCCAATTCCCGAGCAAAATTCGGCTTGTTTGTTTGGTTGGTAAAACACCTGTGTAGAGAAGAAACTGGATTTGTATGTTATTATTTTTGTAAATTATTTGCAGAGTTGCCTTAAAAGTGTTACGAATTTTGCAAACCCGCTTTATCCCTTTTTAGAGCAAGATAGTAATTGCATCGTGCTACTTGTCTGTAGTTGTGTTATTGTGCAAGCAGAAGTTAAATAGTATATAGTGTGTATTTTAAATAATAAATGATGGGTGCCATAACTCGTCAACAAACTAAATCAACATTATTGAATAATGATATTTTAAACCAAATTTTCAATAACGGTAGCATAGATAATAGAAACAAAGAGGAAAATGATACTACATTATCTGAATTAATTAATAAATTACATGACACAACTCTTAAGTTAAAAGAAGAAATACAATTGCTTAAAATTGAACTTGAAATCAAGAATAAAATAATTGATGCATTAAAGCCAAACCAAAATCAAGTAAAGAAATTGACAATCAAAAATACTAAACAAAAAAATGTAAAAAACGTTTCCAGCCAGACAGCAGATTATCAAACAACAAATAGAACTAAAGTAGCACTTCAGACTAATTTTAAAAATAAAGAAAACAACGTTTTAATTCAAACTAATTCAATTATAATTAAAACATCTACAGTGCGTACCCAGACTGGCAATATAAGCAAAAACTATATAATATACAAATATAATAAATTCGCACCTTCTCAACAATCTTAGTCAAGGAATATTAAACAATGATATAATAAAAAACAAAAGTACAATTAAATTTTGCAATAATAAAATAAGAGAGATTCACATAATTGGAAATAACTACGCAAAAAACATATTGCCATTACTGTCAACTAATCTCCCAAATAAAAAAGTTTCTGGATATGTAAAATCTGGAGCAAAATTCCGTGAAATTGCAAAATCTTTTCCTATTAACAAACAGTGTATAGCATCAGCAAATAAATGTATAGTACTAATAGGTGGATCCAATGACATACAAGATTGTTACAACTCCGAAAATATTTGTAACTTGATTAACAACATTAAAAGCAACATAAGTAAACTGTCAAGCTTACACATAATAATAACTTCTATACCGCTTCGATATGACCGTCCAGATTATAATAGTATCATCAAACATATAAATAATCGCATTAAATTTATATGTGAAAAATTTAGTAATACTTTTTGTGCTGATATTAATAAAAATTTAGAGAGTAAACACTTTAACAGAGACGCTTTAAATAAACAAGGAAAAAGAACACTGTCAACATATTTACTTTCAATTGTTAACTTTGAAAAAAATAACAATTGTCTATTATGTAACATAGATGTACCAAGAACATCAAAAGAATCATGCATTTATTATACAAAGTTTAAAAGAAATCAAGTTATTAAGAAATATCCGATATTAAAATCTATTCAAATCTGTAAAACAACTTTATCACTACAACACGTAAACTTAATCAACTATCAAATCCAATGTTTCAACAAATCGATTCGAACACCACAAAAACGTATTAATGAAGAACAAAATTTTTATTTACCGAAAATTCATTGGAAACACTACCGATAGCATTTCTTCAACACACAGATGATTTTAAGCATTTTCAACACATCATGACAAATAATAATTCTAAATCAAATAACAATACATTAATGAATATTTTACATATAAATATTAGATCTTCTTTTAATAAAATAAATTGTATAGAATTGCTGTGCAATAAATGTAATTTTAGTATTTTATGTTTATCTGAAGCATGGTTAAATGAAACTCAATTAGATAGTTTTAAGATAAATGGTTACAGTATGATGTCAAGCTTTTACAGACAAAATAATTCTCGAGGAGGGACCGCAATATTGGTCAAGAATAATTTAGTAGAACAATGCAAGTCAATAAATATTATAAAGAATTTATCTGTTGAAGACGTTATTGAATGCTGTGGAATATCAGTTAATAAGTCAACTTGTATAGTTACTATGTATAGGCCACCTAATAACGATAATTATACAACAGAGTTGTTTTTTAATCAATGTAACAGCATTAGATGTTATAAGTAATCAATTTAAAAACATTATTATGTGCGGAGATCTAAACATTGACGAATTGAAAACTGACAAATTGACAAATTCGTTGAATGACATAATATGTTCGCATAATATGCATTCATTAATAAAAGACGCAACTAGAATACAAAAACGTCCAAATTCAGACAAAATTTCTAAAACATCTATAGACTATACAATAGTAAATAAACTGGATTCTGTGCAGTATAAACTTAACTTTGAACCCGGTTTGTCAGATTATTGTGCACAAGCTGTAATTATAAAAACAAAAAAAAACATTGTAGTAATTTGGTCACCTATGTCAATTTTCTGAAAAAAATTTAAATGAATTTAGGCTTGTTTTATTAAAAATAATGTGTTTCAGTTATGGCCAAATGATACGGATATTGATTCTCATGTTTAATTATTTTTATAAAGAATTCAAATAGTGTTTTGACGTAGCTCTCAATAAAAAAAGTAAGACAATCGACTAGTTGCTCAAACCAAAATAGAATAGTTTTTTCAAATAATTTGCGACGTTGGTATAAGGAGACAAAAGATTTAAATGTTTTAGTTAAACTAACGGGTCAAGAAGACTTATTATTATTATATAAAAATAAAAATAACACTCTTAATGACAAGATAATTTTTGAAAAAAAGCATCATGCTGCAATCAGCATAGATAAAACAAAAAAATAAAAATAAAGCTTTATGAAACTTAGTCCACATAAAAAAAAAGAAAAGTAAAAATATTGAAACTACTAAAAATAATACGGAAGTTGCTAACGAGTTTTCAAATTTTTTTGAAAGCACTTTAAAAAATCTTTTAACAAATGATAATAATAAAAATTATATATCAAATGTGTGTATGTTTAATACTATTTCTTTTATTCCTGTATGTGAGAATGAAATTATTGAAACAATATCAATTTTACATAATACTCAATCTACAGGTGTTGATGATGTCCCAATTCAGTTGGTAAAAGCAAATGCAGACATTATTGCTCCGTACATCACTAATATTATAAATGCTTCTGTAACGCAAAATAAATACCCGACCGTTTTAAAAAAATCTTATGTTATTCCAGTTCTTAAAAAAGGTGATGTCGTAATATCAAATCATAGACCAATTTGTATATTTAGTATTTTTTCAAAAATTATAGAAAAAACAATTTGTTGTCGATTATTTTCTTTTTTAAACAAATTTAATGTTTTAAATGATAAACAATTTGGATTCCGAGCCGGTAGATCGACAGAAACTGCCATACTAAATTTAATACAAAGTAGTTTAACCAATTTGGAATTAAAAACGAATGTTTTATTGTTATGTTTGAACTAAAAAAAGCTTTTGATACTATCAATATTGATATACTAAGTATCAAATTATACAATATGGGTTTTTGCGGCTTTATAAATAGCTGGATTATATTATACCTACGAGATAGAAAATATATGGTCAAATACAAAGATTCTTTTTCTGAAGAATATTCTCTTGATATGGGTACACCTCAAGGTAGCAACCTAGGCCCATTAATTTTTTTAATGTATGCCAACGATCTACCTCATCATATTACTGAAGGAGATGTCTTTATGTATGCAGATGATACTGCAGTCCTAATTTCAGCAAATACATTAGATGAAGCTAAATATAAGGTCACAACTATTATATCACAATTTAATAAATGGTGTAAACAAAACAAATTAATAGTAAATGTTGATAAAACAGTATTAATGCATATGTCTAACGTCTACAACAAGCATAACCAATTAACTTTTAATTTTAATAATACTGACTTAAAAACTGTAGCTCATACAACATATTTAGGCGTAGTTATAGATCAACATTTTCAATGAAATAAACATATAGAATACATTTGTTCTAAAGTTATTAAATCTTATTATTTATTCTCAAGAATCAAGAATCAATTTCACCAAGATTATATTATTAACATTTATTATGCCGTAGTATATTCACACTTATCTTACAATATTTGTCTGTGGAGTTTTTCTACGGACTTCAACAAGTTGTTTATATTACAAAAAAAAAATTATTCGGTTAATGTTCAATTTAAAATATACAGAAACATGTAAACCAAAATTTATTCGACATAAATTATTAACATTTCCATGCATTTACATTTTAAATATTTTATGCTACATTCAATCAAATAAATCTACATTTTAAAAGCCTTGCAACATTCATAAGTATCAAACTTGCAACAAAGAAAAATTAGTCACGTTTAAACACAAACATACATTTTTTCAAAAAATTTCACATTACTCTGGAATTGTATTGTATAATAACATTCACACACATTCAATAACAGTACAATTGATAAATTTAAACATAAGCTTAAGTTTTTTCTATCATTAAACGCATTTTACAGTACAAATGATTTTATAAACTTTTATTTAACTTAAGATCATCAAAGTGTTTTTTTTTACTTTATTTTTTTGGTTTTTTTCGATTTTTTTGATTTTTTTGATTTTTTTTGATTTTTTGATTTTTTTGTTTGTTATTTTTAATCTGTTTGTATATTATAAGTTGTAATATCTATGTTTGTTTTATCATAGTTTGTAATATTTATGTTTAACTTTAAGTGTACATATATTTTGACCTGTTTAATATTGTAAAAACAATGTGCTGAATCAATAAATTTCTTATCTTATCTTATTTTATCAAGGGCCGCATATGCAAGCCGAAAAGGATGCTTTCGGTAGAGGCAGGCAAAAATAGTATATAATGTATCAAAGATCTAAAATTGGCTATAGCTTTTAGCAGGACAAAGAAGCAAAGCAAGTGAGGGCTGCTAAAAGCAAAGGTCTGCTAAAACATTCGAGCCAACAATAGATGGTTTTGGTCAAAGCAGAAAAAAATAGTATTTTAATTTTCTCTGTGTGTGTTTTCATTGACTATATTGTCATCTCCAAAAAATTTGTTGTTTTTTGTTATTGACAGAGTTATTTTGATTTCTCCGATAGTAAATGTATCTTGTATAAGAGAGAGCGTTGCGCAGTGGTCTAGGCATCCGGCCGCTGTACCAAAGATCGTTTCTATACGCTCTTCCACTCTCCAACCCGCCTTGCCAGCGTGGGGTTTTACGGCTAAAACCTTCTCTGAGGAGTGATGAATTCTTTTAAATCCACTTTAAACTGTAGCTCCCTTGTAATGTTAAATTACAAGCAGAAAAGAGGCTAAGACGCTAGCAGTGACGTATGAATGGCTGACAAAGAAGAAGAATATGTATCTGGTGCATTTTTTTTTTAGTTATTTTTGCATTTTTTAGTTTTGTTATTTTTAATTTTCCTTTATTAAAGTTTTTGCGTACTACCTTCATGCATTTATTCTGCTTTATTGTTTGCCGATTTTTTTTTTGTTGCAATAACTTTTTAAATTTTGCTTGATAGTTTTGAAGCTTTCTTTGCTTAATTCTTTTTGGTTGTATTTAAATTGTTTTTTATTTGCTTTTGTTTGGCTATCAAGATTTTTAAATTAAAGCCAATTTTTTAATTAATTTTGTTGTTTTTTTAACTTTAGTTTTATTTTCTAGTGTACTAGTACCCACACAAAAAAAACAAACGCAGTAAGATCTAATAACTTCAGAAGACTATATATAGGCTTGGTATGTAAAATATCTTGTTAAATTCATAAAAGTTTATCAAATAAAGCTTTTGGAAAGAAGAATAACACAAACAATGTCAAAATTTGTAGATTGGTGCTATATTTAACATTTGTGGCTAAACTTGTTCTGTTAAATTAAGAGACTTACATTAAAATAGCGGAATAAAGTTTTATGACAAGAACACGTTTTTCATCTGAATATTGTTTTATAGTTTACTAAAAATTATATTTTGTAAAATATTCCTGTCAATTTCGTTAATGGCAAAATATTTACATTTTTGCTACTTTAGATTTTTTTATATTTCTATAGATATGTGAACAAAGATTGCATTTTTTTTTCAACCAGTTTAAAATGTAAGTTATTACAGTTTTATAATTAATCATCCATTTTAGTGTATATTTAAGATTTGCTTTTTGTGTCATTATATTACTTCAAAGAAATATCACAACCATATAGTATTACGATAACCATGAACAAAAAATGTTAAAATTGTTATGAGTATCAACAATAAAATGTTGTTCAGTTTTACTAATGCAAAGGTAAAACACACCAAATTGCCATTGATGTTTTATGAGTTTTTAAATAGAGTATACCAAAAAGCTCCACTTAATTTCCATGACGCACTGTAGTAAACATTTGAAAAACAACCTGTCAATTATAATATCATAAAAAATAAAAAGTTTTAAACTAATGTCAATTTGTTTCTACGCGACATACCATAGAATATTGTTAAAAATATATAATAATATGTTAATTTGAAATAATGAAAACATTTTTTTTGAAATTAGTATGTACCATTGATTAATTTAATATAATATATTTTTTTAACAAAACTTGAAAAAAAGAAAAGAAGTAAATTCTCTACTAAACCGTTTTTTAATTTTCTTTATTTTTGGACACTTAGTATATTATGTCAAGTTTTCTTAACATGCAAAACTAAAAAGTAAAAAAATATAAGTTGTTAAGTTGAACTTAGGACACACGGTATATTAATTTATATTGCATTGAATTTATTGAGATGTGATTAAGTAAACATTATCGTGTATTAAAATTGAGAATCTGTTTTAATAAATAATAGCTTTGTCAGATATTTTATTTTATTCAATTACAAAACAAAACCAACACATTATTTCTGGTATAAACCAATTTGCATTAATTAAGATATCTCTGTAAACAAACAATAATTAAATTTTAATATAAATCAACCGTAGTACATAATAATAATAATATTAATAACGTCGAAGATATTAATTTATTAAATTTAAATAAATTAACATAATTATAAATAATTATGTAACATAATGTGGGATTAATACAAACGTGCCAGACTACAAATAAACGCATTTAATTGAAACTGTATCCATTATTGTAAATTGAAGCCAACATATAAATGCAAATCGGTGCCATTAACATATTAGTCCATAATTTTCAGTCACTAAATATAAAAGTAATTATTTTCAAGGATATTAGTCTTAATTGGCGTGTTTTACAAATACAAACTGTACAGTTTTTTTAATTAAATTAAAAAATTAACCGAAATCATGTTATCTAAGAAAATATCATAGTGTAAATAACTACACTGCCGATTAGTGGTAGGTAGTGGAAGTATTTGTGCATACGGTAATTTTGAAAGGTCGGGATAATCTTGCAAATTAATAAATAAATAGTTAGAAAATTAATTCATAAAACTAATTATAAAAGAGATAACATTATCAAGTTATTTCTTAAATCTACCAGTTTAGTGATTGATATACAAAACAATAAAATTTTTGTTTGTAATTATATCATGTATCTAAAAGTAAGCCGGCAATGAAATGATGAAAGTAATAAGTAATAAATGTTTATCTACAACCATAAGTGCATTTCGATTGCAATTGAGCAATATTTAAATTTTGGTTGAGTTTAATTATATGCATTAATCAAAATAATATTGCATGCCGTTATATTTTCTCAAAGAAAACGGTTAAAAAAGAAACAAACTAGATTAAATCGAATGCGGGGTTGACATGGGAATGAAAAATAAAAGCAACGGAGTAATTTGTTCCGGTGCAGTGAATGTGACCGAATGTTTGTTTTCTTATTTATAATAAAACGTGCCCACAAAAATCGCTCACGACTTTCCCAGTATCAAATAAATCTCTTCAACCAACTCGTAGTCACGAAGTATAGACATAATTTGATTCGGATTCTTTTCTGTAATGACTCAAATAAATGCATTCTACAGAATTAAACGATTATAAGGGACGCAATCATCCATTACAAATGCACGGCTATAATTTTACATAATTAACAGATTCAATGTAATGTAAGAAATAAAATAAAAATGTGAATAAGCCACATGCCATTTTCAACCTTCGGACAATAAATTATATGAAGTAATTACATGCTTTTACAATATATGTCTGAAGTATGTTTTTTTAAATAATGTTGTTCTTTCTTAGTAAAACTTTTTAATCATTATTATTATTTATTGCATTGAAAAAAAAAGTCAATAATATAGAAGTATTTTTTTTTAAATCATTTTTAATTGTGTTTATGATTATTACTTGTTATTACAATTTATTAACTAAAAGTAGAATTACAAAAAAAAAAACAGTTGTGACCAATTTTTAAAGAGTAGTAAATATAAGCTAGGAGCAATATATTGTGCTATAGCCGGTTACAACTTTATTCGGAAAAAAATAAACAATTTATGCAACTATTTTCAATTAGTTTTATTCCATAACTGAACACACATGTATGCTACAGGTATATGTACAACCCCCATTACTACTAGAAGAATGATTATTTCAATTTATTGTTATAAAATAAAAATGTTATTATCATGCAAAATATTTAATTATAAAATACAGTAATTTTTTTATTGTTTAAAAATTACATATCTTTAAATTTTTCATTTCAAATATAGTACCGGTAGTGTTCAAAAGGTGTAGCATTTTTTTCGGATAACTATTGCAATTACATGCTAAACAAGCAAAAATACTTGTGTTATAAAACATTTGTATAGTTATCTTATTTTATTAAGTTATATATAAATGTATTTTTACACAAAAATTTAAAGTTTAATATAAATATTGTATAAACTCTCATTAGAACTGTTCCAAATTTGCAACATTATAAAGTTATAAACATATTGTATAAATATTTCTCAGATACTGATAGTATAGAAGATCAATTTTTAAAACAAAAAGAAAACACCAAGTTAAAAAAATTACATCCAAAGCATCTACACCAAGTTAGAAAAAAAAATTACAGAAAATGACACATAAAGAACATAATAACTGACAATGATGTGTATAAGTTTCAAAGACAATGCAGTTTTTTTAAATAACATTTTAGACTTAGATACACCATTTTTTTCAAATACTTGTTCATTGACAAGCCAATTAAAATGATTTTCAAAGTGTTAAAAAAATTTCGTACCGTCAATTTGATATAAATGCAATGGATATAGAAACATTTATGAAAATTTGTATATATATGTCTGTATCAAAATTGCCAAGAAATTGTTATTATTGGAGGTCGAACATAAGCATTTTAAACATTAGAAATGCAATGAGTTTAGTTGAGCAAATGGTCAAAACAAATTTATTATTTAAATTTAATAAATAATGTATTTTATGTAAATTGCTTCTGCACACAGTATGAGTTATATACATTAGTGTTTCAGGGTATGCATTCATCAGCAGTGTGCCTAGCATTTTCCTAGTCAAAGAAACAATTTACATAAAATCACAATAACTATTATACAGTTACAAAATATCAAAATAACTTGTTTTCTTATATACTTGTATACCTAGTCACGCCGTTCTCTTTTAGGGTAGGCAATTAGAGTGTCGGGCATACCAAGCCACAGAGAAAACATGTGTATGATGTTTCCTATGAACAAAATAATTGTCACTTTTTAAGTAAAATTAATAAAACCTTTACTAATTATTTATTATAATTAATTTTCCCAGTTCTGTAGCCATCCTTTGTTTATTTATTTATTTATTTATTTATTTATTTATTTATTTATTATCCAACAGTTTTATAAACTTATTACAGGATAATGTTAATTTAATTTAGAACAAAACATACATTAAATTTAGTTTAACTTAACAGTAAAAAAAAAATAATAATAATTAAAAAAAAGAACATTTTTTTTATAAAAAAAATTTACATAAAAAAAAATAAAACAGTAAACATATAAAAAAAAAAAAAAGAAAAACACATATAAGTATACACAAGACATAATATAATATATAATACAGTACTTCTCATTAATTTAATTGTTCGTACAAAAGCCTAATTAAAGTTTTATCACTTACATTAAATAAATCTATACTTTTGCAATACGTATTAACTGACCTGCACATTGAATTGATAGGTGAATAAGCATGATGACGTGTGCGAGAAAAATTAATATAAAACGTGTTGTCATTGCGTGATGTAGTACGTGGAACAAGAAGAGGTAATTTCAATAGTAAATTTGAGTCCCTTATTTGATTATTTAATAATTTATAAATAAACATTGTTTCTGCTACAATTCTTCTTGTTTTTAATGATATTACGTTAAATTCATTTTCAAGTGAGGTTGATGGGTATCCTCTAGGTGGGTAAATATTATGTTTTCGAAAATATAAACATTTTAAAAATTTTCGTTGGACGTTATCAATTTCTTGAATATGTACATCATATGACGGATTCCATATAATAGAACAATATTCAAGCTTGCTACGGACATAAGCATTATAAAAACTGATTAACGGTTGTATATCAGTAAATTGGCTTGTACTTCTGATTAAAAAACCAAGTGTTCTATAGGACGTTGTAATAATGTTTTTAATGTGGTTGTTAAAAGTTAATTTTGTATCAAAGTACACACCTAAGTCTTTAAACAACGTTACTTCTTGCAACGGCACACTGCCAATGGAATAGTTGTAAGTAATATTAGTATGTTTACGACTTATTCTCATAAACTTACATTTATTAACATTAAGGTTAAGACAATTATTAGTGCAGCAATCTTTCAAAGAATCTAAATCTTTCTGCAGTAAAGTACAGTCGCTATTTGATTGTATGCTTTTGTAAAGCTTAAGGTCATCAGCATACACTAGATATGATGATGTAAAACAAGTGCCAATATCGTTAATGAAAAGCAAAAACAATAGGGGGCCTAGGTTGGATCCTTGAGGCACACCACTTATTGACTCAAATGAAAATGATCTTACACCATTCAGATCCACATAATTAGTACGGTGTTTTAAATACGATGAAAGCAAGATTATTAATGAATTGTTCAAGCCAAAATTGTGTAGTTTATTTATAAGTAACTCATGACTGACAGTGTCAAAGGCTTTTGAAAAATCTGTGTAAACTACATCAACTTGTTGATTAGAATCTAAAACCTTTGACACATCATCAGTGAAAGTACATAAGTTACTTGCAGTTGATTTGCCTTTAACAAAGCCATGTTGCTCAGGTATTAAAAAGTTTTTAACATGAGAATAAACGTATTTAAAAAACATAATTTCAAAAATTTTTGCAAAGTTTGAGATAATTGCGATTGGTCTGTAGTTTTTAATATTTTTAACATCATCACTTTTAAAAATTGGAGTTAGTTTAGTTTGTTTCCAAATGTCCGGAAATATAGAACATTTCAATATCAAGTTAAATATATGAAGAAGGGGTTCGGCAAGAGCATAATGACAATCTTTAAAAATATTAGCAGGAATTCCATCCGGTCCAGCAGTAAAGTTGTTTTTGATTGATTTGACCGCATCAAGATAATCAGATAGTTTAAAAAAGTTAATACTTAATAAAACAGAGTTATTATGAATAATGGTGTCACTAAGTTGCAAGTTAGTTTTAGTGAATACTGTTGAAAAATACTGGGCAAAACCATTAACTATAGACTGAGGACAATCAAACGTCAATTCATCCAGTGACATATCACCTGGAATTCTTGTTTGTCCTTTTCGTTCTTTTATAAATGACCATAGATGTTTAGGTTCGGCTTTAACTGACTGTTCAATATTTGAAATGTAACAACAAAAATCTACATCGATGCAATGTTTAACTTTACGTCGATACTTAGAAAGCATTAATTTGTAATAGTTTGAGGTACGCTTTTTATATAACGTACGAAAATGCATTTTTAATTTAATATTGCTCTTAGTTTCTTTGCTAAACCAGTGGGGAAATTTTGGCTTTTTATTTACTTGTAAAGGTACCGTTAATTTAATGTAATTATCAAGTATATTGTACAACTCAAAACAAGCTTTATTTGGTTCTATAGTCTGAACTACAGAGTTCCAGTCGGTAGAGGCAATCATACTATACAAAGATATAAAATTAGTTTTCTTGAAGTTATAAATAGGAATATTTGAGTAAAATGATTTGTGTATTGTGTTTTCTCGTGAAAAACTGAAACTAAGAGCTGGATGGTATTTATCCTCACGCACTACAGGGCAGTCTATACGAGAGACTTCACAATCAATCCCTTCGGAACAAATAATTAAATCAAGAAATTTATGTTGAAAGTTTGGAATATTATTGTGTTGATTTCCTGACATAAAACTTATAAAATTGTTAATACGATTAGATTTTAAACAAGACACAGATGGAAACTCGCGGGCATTAAAATCTCCAGCAATTATAAACATTTGGTTCATTAGTATGGATTCTAATTTACTAAGTATGGATTCATATGAGGTTAAATTTGTTTTTGGTGGAATGTATAGACAAACTAAATAACAATTTACACTTTTATATTTAACACGCAAACAGAGAATATCGACATTAGAGTCAACTTCATTATTAGAAACGGGAACTAATTCAGCATAGTAACTAGACTTAAGCGCTATTAAAACACCGCCACCACGACTGCCCCTATCCTGCCTAAACACATTGTAATTGGATGGGAATAGTTCTGAATTAATAACAGAGCTAGTAGCCCACGTTTCACTTATCATAAAAACATCGATGTCATCATTAACTAATACATTCTTGTAAAACTCAAACATTTTTGTGTTTAACCCATTGACATTTTGATAACAATAATTTATTAAAGACTGTTGGATACTACCGCGTTTTTTTTCTTCAATATTTTAGGAAGCCCATCAGTATATTTTAATTCCAGCTCTTCTCCATTTCCGCGTCGTTCTTTAAACTCATTTACAGTATTTATTCTTTGGTTGTTTTGCCAGGGGGTTAAATCCTTGTTAATATAGATATTACGGTATTCTTCATTATTACGGAGGTTTCGAGCGTTACTTAAAACTGTTTGAACGTAAGTGCGGGATTCCATTAATACCTTTACTGGCCGCGGTTTGTTATCAGCTCTTGGCTTTCCTAAGCGTATTATACTAATATTTAATTCACCACTATTAATTGTTGAATTTAAAATTTTACGTGTGGTTGCCATATCAATATCCTTATTATTTGTCTCCGGTATGTTTCTAATTATAACATTTGTTTCCCTATTCCTCTGATCATTTAATTCACTTATAACTTCTTGTATTATATTATCTCTATCAATATCATTGTTTTGTGGCATGTTATTTTGATTTGCTTTGAGTTCAGCAATATCTGCTTGTAGAGCAACAATTAAGTTTTTCAGTTGCCCAATGTGATCAACGACATTAGATGTGCAACATGACGTACATGTCCACTTTATATTTTTCTTTGATCTTAAGAGTTTTGCATCATTTTCCAGTAGCAATGAACAAGGAATACAGTAAACGCTCTGACAAAGATAACAAGCAATTTTATTTATGTTTGACGACAAGATTTTACTACATTGAAAACAATTCATTTTAAATTGTTTTAAATAATACAATTAGTGTTTCAATCATTAATTAAACTTATTGAATATACATTTTTTAAATTTGGAATAAGACTAATTTAACGATAACAAAAGGAAATAGAAGTACACCCAGGGGCCGATCAGAGTGATTAACAATAGACAATTAACAGGTAGGCCACGGAAAGGTAAACAAAAGAAAACGTAGGTATATTGGGATAATAATATATAAATTATGTTTTAAGAGATTTAAGTTGTAAGATAAACAAAAATAGTAAAAGATTTAAAATTGTTTTTATCCACAAAAAAACTAAAAAAAATAAAAATAAATATTTTATTTAAAATGTTTGGGATTAGAATAAAATAAATAGAAAGAAATGTATGTATTTTCAATATAGAGTTATTAATTTTAATAAAACCTATTTAATTGATAGATTTGAAACAAAAAAAAAAATGAGATACCTATTGTAATTTGTGATGAGAATATTCCAGCCAAATTTCATAATTTTTGATTCACCAGATCATGCACAATTCACAATAATAACGGAGCACATGTGTGTATTATAGAGCTCACTTTAGAATATGTATTTAAGTCTCTACAATAAGGCCTGTAGAGTGAAGTGTAAAGTCAAGTCATTTTTTAAATACTACAAACTATGGCTTTTTAAATGGTAAATGTTCATCTGTCATTAGTACATCTACTGATTATATTAGATGTCATGGACCTTGTAACAAGAGACATCACATCAAATGCACAACATTGACAGATGCCAATGCAGATTTTTATCTAAATGAAAAAAATAATGAATGTGGCAAAACGTGGATTTGTGATATATGTGATTTGGCTAATATTTCGGGCGGATTTTAAATAACTACTATAAATCACATTAATATTTTACCATCCAGTTCTTATAACATGCAATCTGATTCTAGTAAGATCAATAGCTCAACAAAAATTACTTCTGATTCAAACTCATTATACAATATAAAACATAGATTAAACAAATTAGAATTTGAAACTCCAAATTTAAGTTCAAATATTAATAAAAATAATATTATATTGGAAATTGAAGAAAGAGCTAACTGTTCAAATGATATAATAGTTTATAATCTTTCTAAATCAACATCTGAGTCTGTAGAAACTAGAATAGCAAAGGATAGCAGTGCTGTAAAAACAACAATTAAACCAACTGGTATTGTATTTGAATCACTTAAAGTAATCAGACTTAGAAAGCAGTCTTCAAAGCCAAAACCAGTAAAAATGATATTTAAGTCCAAACTAGAAGCAGAATACTAGCAACCTTAAATTTAAAGCTAATTTATCAAACTCTTAAAGAAATTACTTAAATCGGTTAAGAACAAAAGTTGATAAACGGAAAGACAAAGGTACTATTAAATATGTTTATGTAGATGGGATAAAATGTAGATGGGATTAAATCTAAACTTGGTGAATTAATGTTAAATGCAAATTGTTGCGTATATGATGTAATTGTGCAAGTCAAAACATGGCTTAATATTTATGTAAATGATGAAGAATTGGGATTCCACAAATTTATTATATATAGAAAAGATATTAGTAGTGACAAAAACGGTAGAAGCATTGTTCTTATAGCGGTAAAAAAGAATTTGTGTACTACAAGGCTATCTACAGATAAAACTCTAAAACAATTGTTTGTTCAAATTAATATAAATATAATTATTGGGTCAACATATATAATCTGTCTCTAACATTTCTATGTATTTATAAACAACACTGTATTGCAATTGATGCCATTTGTGAGTCGTATCTAAATTACAAATATTTATTCTATGGTGACTACAATATCTTTAATGCACATTGGGATATATTCTAAGTACCAAATAAACTTAACATCTTACCATGCTCAATTTATGACTGATTATTTTATATTCCATAACCAAACAATCGTAAAATATATGTGGATTTATTATTTTCTAATTAAAAAAAAACTAAAAATTGAAGAACTAAAAACTATGATTTATTACATAAAAATTGGATATTGGATATTCTATCTTAGCGTTTATAAATTTAAACAATGTAGACTTAAAAATGGAATATAATATATTAGACTTTAAGAAAGCCAAATTAATTTTTGGTTATTATGTGTTTCTAGGAATAATATATTAACTATTTATGATATTATTGAAACTGTAGAAAATTTTAAAAGTTGTTTATGATGTAATTAAAAATTATGTTCCTGCAAAATGTATCAAAACAGCCAATTATTTTAAATGGTTCAACCAGTAAAGGATAAGAAAGTAGCACATGTTAAATTCAAAAATAGTCGTCTGTTCAACAAGTATGATAGTTTTTGTTTTATAAGATTTCAATGCAAAGATTTGAGTAAAAGTTTATATGATGCGTATATTAGTATAATGAAACTTAGTTTAACTAGCAATCAACTTAATTTTTGGTCGTATGTTAAGGAGGTTTGGAAAGTTAAAAACTATCCTAAACAAATGTTTTTAGGCGCAAATGTTAGTCAAAATAGCCATTGTGTTAACTTGTTTGTTGAATATTTTGCAACTGTTTATAAAAAATCTAATACAAAGCTGGTATTTATTAATTATGAAGAATTAGTTTGGCCAAGTTTAACGTTAATGCAGGATAAGTGTACTTCAAGACCGGATAGAATACCACCATACGTTTTAATAGAATGCATTTATTCTTTATGCATTCCTTTGCACATTTTATTTTCCAGGTCTCTTAACAATAAAGTTTTTCCGTCAAAGTTGAAAAAGTTAGATATTACACCAGTATTTAAAGATGGCAACCAAGAAGATGTTACAAATTATTGTGCAATTGCTACACAATTTGCAATTCTAAAAATATTGGACAAATTAGTTGCCGACCAATTAATCTGGAGCAGTAAAAATGTTATCATTAATGAACAACATGGCTTTTGCAAGGGAAGTCTACAGTATCCAATCTACTTGTATAGTGCAATGAAAGTTTCCTTTGATGTACCACAAGGATATCAATGCAAACCTGTGTTACTTGTTTTGTTTATTAATGATATAGGAAAACATTTTAAATATTGTAATTTTTTGTTATTTGCAGATGATTTTAAACTTTATAACATTTGAGGTTAGGGTATTTTAATAAGATGAATATATACTTTATTGTGCTGATCTTAATTTTAATTTTTATTAAGACCGGTTTCGGCTGTTAGGCCATCATCAGTTCTAAAAATATTACATAAATTATAACATTGTTTTTAGATTCTACCAATTTTGATAATTTTCAGATAGACCTTGCTGCTTTAGTTGATTGGTGTAATATTGACCACCTTACGTTAAATCAGAAAAAATGTATATCAATATTGTTTGATAAGTGTGGGATTGTGCAAAAACAATATCATTTGCAATTAGAAAAATTAAATTATCTAACAGAAATTAGATATTTAGGAGTTGTTTGTGATAGCGCTTTTACATTTGCTAGACAAATTAAAACTATTTGCACTAAAGTTTTAAAAACTTTTGGTTTTATTAATCGGTTTAGCAGACCGTTTTCTGTTTGGACAAAACAATTATTGTACTTATCACTAGTTCGACCTCATTCATAGTACGCAAGCTCTGTCTGGTCACTTTATTATTCTAATAAAATATTCAAATTGTAGAAAAAGTGCAGAATAAATTTTTACAAGCGTTACTCTTGATATGCACTACTTGTTACTCGTTAAATAATAACATTTCTGCAGACCAACAAACGTCGTTTAAAGTAGAAATTATTGCTGCAATAAATTATATATTTAAAACTTACTTTACACCTTACACTAATGAAATTAAAAAACAAGTAACTACTTGTACTGAAGCATTAACAGGTCTTACTGAACAAGTTGCTGTCTTAAAAACTAAAAGTACTGTCCTTAAACCTCAGATTGCAGCTTTTAATAGTACCAATCTCACATCAGAAGATATTATTTAGGAGATTGAGGAAAGAAAAAAAAAGATTGTCTAACGTTATGATGTACAATGTTTCTGAATCTCAAAACCGTGATTCTAAGATGAGACAGCAAGAAGAGCTGTGAGCGTATTCTTTATAATCAAATATACAACCATGTTGAACTTTATATCTCTATTAATCAACATGGGTTTGTTCTAGGACGTTTAACTGTAACAAATCTATGTGTTATTACACACGAAATAGCTAAAACTTTTGACACTTCTGAGAAAACTGACGTTATTTAGACTAATATGTCAAAGGCCTTTGATAAAGTTAAACAAAATATTTTTTTAGTTAAGCTTAAAGATTTTGGTTTTTGCAGTTCATACATTATGCTGATGTCATCTTATCTTAAAAAGCGTGAGTTGTAAGTGACTTGCAATTATTATAAATCTAATTCTTACTTTTTTACTTTCCTACTTCTGTAGTTCTGCAAGAATCAATATTGGGGCCTCTGTTGTTCAACTTATTTATTAATGACCTCTCCACATCACTAGGTTGTCAGCATCTTCTATATGCAGATGATCTTAAAATCTACTCAAAAAACAACAATATCAATGATTGCTTTCAAATGCAGAACATATTAAATCAAATTTTTACATGGTGTGATGGTAATCGATAGAATTTAAACATTAACAAGTGTAAGTTTATGTTCTTTGCAAGGAAAATTAATGTTATTTAGTTCAAATATCTTATTAATAGCTGTCCAGTTGAGTATGTAAATACGTTTAAAAACTTTAGTGTTTACTTTGATACTAAACTAACGTTTAATTATCACATTGAAAACGTTGTACAAAGTTTTATGACAGCTATGGGCTTTATTCATCAAAACACTAATAATTTTCAAAACCTTAGTGTTTAAAGGCTCTATATAATTATTTTCTGTGTTCTACATTAGAATACGCTTTTTTAATTTGGTATCCTCAGAACAAACACCAAACACAACAAATTGAAGGTATACAACGCCAATTTTTCAAATTTTTTTTTTTTTAAACTAAACGACATTATCCAATCAGAATCTTTAATTACCTAAACCTACTTAACAAATTTAAGTTTGAATCGCTTGAGCTTCGCCGTTGTAAAGCAAATGTTATTTTTGTGCACAAACTTTTGGACAATATTATCGACTTTCCGGAGATTATACAACATATTAGACTGCATATACAGTCTTTTAGCAGTCCACAAAAACCAACTTTTAATTTACCTACTATTATTATTGAAAGTAAATAATAACATTACGTACGTTTCATACTTCTATTTTGCATAATTATATCTTTGACATTACTTTCAAATGGTTCAAATTAAAAAAATTATTATTAAAATGCTGTGTATGCAATACACCGCAAATATATTTTATTTTTTACAAACATAATTTAAAGTAGTAAGGTTTAAGAAACACAAAAGTCCTTTAAAGACATTCTTTTTACTACATTATTTGCTGTTCCATGTTATATCGGTAGTTTGAGGTATTATTTGCGTTTGTCAGGAGCTAAGAATTTTTGCATTCATATTTAGAATAGTTTGATTATGGTCAATTATGTTATAAAATTATATATAATAAGGTGTTATAGGATGAAATTGATGTTCTGATGATGTTATCAATTACTCCATTTCTACACAATAATAAAAAGTTTCTATGTTCGTAGATTTAATAAAAAATGTGAAAATATTATGTTCTTAGGTTAATAAATTACAGTAATATGCACTTGTAATAACATATTTTCTTAAAATTGCTAATATTTATTAGTTAAAAGTAAACCTATAAAATAATAAACTGAAATTACCGTACGGAATATGAATTGCATTTTAGCGGTTGCTAAAAAAAATAACGGCCGCTATTTTTTAACTGATTCATAGGGAATACACCCATGTGCGTCCTGATTATAGCCTAAAGTCGCCAATTGATATGTTTTATAGCAATTATAACAATATGTCACCTTGCTGTGATATTTTTAGTGATTTTAATGAAGAAGTACAGATTTTTTCTAGTTGGTGTCAGACTAATAACCTACTACTTAATTTAAAAAAAATGCAAAATGTTGACATTTTCTAGACGTCAGTCTACGGTGATGTATGGTTACTCTCTCATAAATGTAATGTTGATAAGAGTTAACACTATTTGTGATTTAGGCATTACGTTTGATTTAAGCCTTTCATTTACACTACATATTGATACTGTTGTGGCTAAAGCTTATCAACATTTAGGATTTGTCAAGCGCAACTCTAAGGAGTTTTGTGACCAACGTACTTTAATTATCCTTTACAACGCTACGCCTCCATCTCGAGTATTGTTCAAATGTGTAGTCACCATACACCGCCGTCAGTAAAAGAAAAAAATTAACAGATTTAAAAAAAAGTTTGTTTGTTTTTTGGCGTATAAATGCAACATTGAAGGCAGCTACACGGAACTGTTCTCTACATTAAATATGACCAGTCTTAAAAAAAGACGTTTTAATTTTGACGTGACACTAGTTTTTAAAGTGCTTCGTAGGATTATTGACTGTCCTGACTTGCTTAGCTCTATAGGTATTCATGTCCCAGCTCGAGTTTTATACAATGACTATTTATTTCATATACCGTTTAAACGCACTGATTATGCAGTGCACTCTGCATCTACACGTATTTTGCGGCACGCCAACGATGTTAAAGTGGATTTTTTTTAAGTCTTTTAAAACCCTGTGACGTGCACTTGTCCACCCATACGTGACCTTTTTTATATTTTGTAACTATTTAAGTTTTATTCTTATTTTTAATATTAGTTATTTTATGTTTAATTTACGTTTTTTAAATTGTAAATATATATACTTATTTTGTAATGGCTTCCGTTGACTAGTAAATAAATAAATAAATAAATAAAAAGAATGATAAATGAAATCTTATTGTTTGAATATTGAGTTGGTTAGCGTTTTGTCCTATAACAACCTATTTTAATTTAAAAACGGCGCTGCACGTTTCAATATGTTTCTAGATAAAAAGGTTTACCGATATTCTCGTAGATGTAATAATTTTTTTTTTATAATAATACTACTAGCGGAAGCCCAACAGGACGCGGCGACTAAACTCAGCAATTCTCTAGAGTTAATAAACATATTATTATTGTTATTATTATTATTATTATTACTGGGTATTTTAAAAAAGTTTAATACACAAGTATTGTCAACTTTGTTAGCAGCCGCAGATTTCATCCTAGTATAAAACTGATTAACTCTTCTTTTAAAAATCATTAGTTCTGCCGCCGCAACGCGTTTAGCATACTTATTTTAAATTTTTATCTTTTAATTTAGCACTAAAAATTTTGCCGTAATAACTACATACGTCAATCTAGGACCAGCCAAACGAATATCTAAAACTTTGGATTACTAGTAAATTAGTTCTTAATTTAATTAAAACAGAAAGTGTGATAGATGCAGTCATATTTTTAGAAGTATTTAGAAACTTAATTAGTTTAAATTAAATCAAAATCTTCATATACAAATTGATTAAATAATATAATTTTATTGTATCAATATTAAACTGCTAATTTCCAAAGCAGAATCTTTCTCTTTGAGAATCGTATTTTTGTCATAGTTATAGAGTTTGAAAACTTACTGTAAAGTAGCGTTTCTTGTGATTGACAACATTCTATTTTAGTATAGATTTTTACTTAAAGATAAGGTCGAGATTAATCTACCTCAATTGATTGGCTGCGTTGTCCAGTCAAAAAACCATCAAGGTGAGTCTCTGGTTGAGGCAGGGTGCGCAGCAAGCAATACTTTGTAATAGTTAGTATGTGGTAACAGTTTCTAATATTTGACGTCCATATATTTGCAGGCTTCATAACGGATAGGAAATAAGAGAAAAAAAAAACACACACAAACCAATAAACATAGTTTGTTTTTAGATACTTCAGCAAAAGCAACATCAACAGGTTAGTCTTTTGACACCTTGTCTACAAACAAAACTCCGGTGTGTCTGGGTGCGTTCAAAGATATCCTAAGTAATCCGTCTAAAGCAACAACTTTACAGATTAGTATTTTAGACACCAAATCAATAAAATAAAAAAGATGGCATACATACATCTGAAGCAAAGTAAATTAAAAAAAAAAACATCTCAGCCATCACCTAGACAACCAAAAAAAAAAAATGTAAAAAATGCATCAAAATCTAAAGTACCTTTACCTATAAAAATAGCAACAAGAAGCTACAAGAAAGCTGCCTTTAAAAATCTTCACGTGATTATAATCATCTTAGCGCTGCTTAGTAAAAACACCAAGGAACAAAACCAAATTTACAAAGAATAACCTCTCTCAAAAACTTGATAAAACTCAATATATTTCAAAAGAATTTTTTTCTACTTTTAGGAAAATAGTCACACACTGAAAAAAATTTATTACCTGTGATGATGTCGTATTCCTAAGATAGTTACAAAAAGTAGTCTCTGGCGTACAATTGCTATGAGCAAAATCCAAGTTGAGCGTTGTGCCCGTAGATTCACTTTCTATCCAGACAAAAGTTACACTATGGTTTAGAAAACAGCCAAATGCTGTGGGGATAATTATGTGTCACCTGACAAACGCAAAATTAAAGTCTTGAAAAAAACAAAATAAAAAACAGATTTTTTGTTCTGAAAATAAGAAAGAAATACGTAAAAACTAAATAAAAAAGTGACAAAGTAATCTCGATGTTAGATGTCTTAAATTTACAATTAAAGTTGCACAAAAAGTGAAACAGCAAAAAAAGCAATAAAAAAAGAAAAACAAAAAAAAGTTTTTGGAAATAAAATACACAACTGCAAAATTTTTTAAAGCCATCTAATTGACGATGCGTCATTGGTATAATTTAATGTAACCTGCATTACTGCTGGGCAACAAACTTGAAATAGTAAAATCTCAACTCAACGGGACTGTGCTATTAAACCCTACAAATGGTAAGCTAAAGACAAGTGTTTACACACTTAAGCATATAACAGTTCTCAACTAACAATTTATGAATTGCAACAAATGGCATGTTTAAAAACAACAGGTAGCATGCAAAAAACACCAACTGCAACTATAAAAACAAAACTGCTAAAAAACTTTTTTAGCTTTTTAATACCATTTTTTAGGTATTCCTCCACATCGTTTAACTACTTATTTTAAATCCACTCCATTCTTTTTTTTGTAGTGCGCAGTGTTCACTGTACTATTCTATTTGTTTTTTGGTTTAAATCTTGCTTTTGCCACTCTGTATATCACATCTGTTGCCCATGATCTTGTGCGTAACACTCCATTTCTAATTTTGTTCTTTAGGCTTATGTTAAGCAATGCGATTTCATGGATCTTTGCGTTGTTTTTAATTTTTTTCTGTTAATGTAGTTGTTTTTAGTCTAGTTATTACTACTAGTAGTATTCATATATTGAATACCAATTTTTTAAATGCAGCCCAATAATTAATCTTATTTGTCTAAAAATTTTGATAACACATTTTTTAACGCAAGAGTAAACAGTTTAGGTAACAATGTATCAAAGTTGCATCTTAGTAGATGTTTTTGATTATGTATTATCTCAAATTGATTGCACTCATTTATTCTTATGGTTCTATCAAACCAAATGCTTTTTACAGTCAATGAATGTGAGAGTAGAGAAACACATTATATTCTACAATTTGTTCTATCGGGGGTTGTATTGGAAAATTTGTTTAAAAGTTTTTGAAAAAAAAAGACGTAATAATTATTAGGCGATAGATTTAGCAAGTATTATTTACCATGCTGTAGTTATTGTATAAATACAACTTTTTTCTGCGTTGTTACAAATCTTACGCAAGTCCCATACATTATTATCAAGTAGATGAGGATAAATTTTATTATAAAGTAAAGCAAAAAGATTATCTAGTCCTTCTTTTACCGCATTGGTAAAGAAAGTATAAGACTGGGGTTGCCGCACCAGACAAGTTTTGTAATAGAGTGTACATTCTTAGATATACTGAGCCAAAAGCATTTTTTTAAATCTCACTAGCTTCTACTACCGTTTACAATGTTGTTGCAAGTTGTTTTAAATAATTTGTTTATTACATCAAGGTATGACATCAATAGAACCAAAGATTGTAAGATTTAAGTAAGCAAAAGTTTTTTTTTTTAGTTTTCAATTTATTTAACACTTTCAGTTGTTTTAACTTATATGGAATTTATTGATCTGTGCTCTTATATTGAAGCTCACGTGTATGCGTACCAACCCTATATATTCTTTAAAATGTTCATGTTGCTAGTGTAATGCAAAATGTAGCTAACATAACCAATGCCTAAAATTAGTATTTTTATGCTAAAACTAATAATAAAACTGTATGAAAGTTTACCTCTGTTATTTGTTCTTGCTTAAACAAACAATATTCAACTGTTACATCAGTCCAAACTGCAAAACAAAATACTATCAAGAGTGGATAGAAGAACTAGAACACAGCTTAAGATAACAAAAGAACAAACAATTTTAATAGAAGACAATTTCAATGCAAAATCGCCAAGATGAGAAGGGACCAAGTACGACAGGAAAGATCAAGTTCTTAAGGAAATGATAACCAGCCGTAAATCTTACAATATGCAACCAAAGAGATAAACCAATGTTTGTAAAAGGAAAATCTAAATCATACATTGACATTACCATAGCAACATAAGAATCGGCTAGAGTAGTAAAGGGCTGGACAATGACAGAAGAAGAATTGCTGAGTTTACATAAAAATATATAATACAAACAAAAAAAAGGAAAAGAAATACAAAAGTGAAGGAAAATGGAACATAAAGATGGATTGACAAAGAAAGGATAAAAAGAGTTATGGAAGCAGAGAAAATGACTGAAAACAAGAACATAGAGAAAAGATGCAAACGGTACTCGAAAAAGTTGAGGAAGAGAGCGGAAGAATCAATTCCCAGGAACAGAGAAGGAGGAAGAAAAGGACTGTTCTGGTAGTGCAAAGAGGTCAAAGAAAACAGAAAAAAACAATAGAAATAGTAAGAAAGGTCAAAAGACAAAGAAGAAGAGGAGAAGATTCTGATCTAATTGAAGAAAAACTGTAAATGACAGAAAGGCTTTAAAGAAAGCAAGGAAGGACAGTAAGAAAAGATGCTAGAAAGAAATGTTAGAAACTATAGACAGGAATCACTAGGGCAAACTATACAAAATAGTAATAAATAAATTAAGAAAAATAAAGGCAGTGTGCTTAAAAAAAGAAGAGAAAATAAAATAGTAATAATTGAAAAATTGTTTCCTACTGGAGGAATGGTAGAAAAATTTGCAGGAGTACTTAACAAAGCAGCAGTCTCTGTAACAGTGGAGGAGATAAAACAGATTATAAGGGAATTATCTAATAATAAGGTACCAGGTCCATACGAGATAACAACGGAGATAATAAAGGCAGCGCTAAAAGAAAATAAGATAGAGATAACACACGGCTTGCTGGAACAATACAAACCTAGTACAAATTGAGAAAAAAAAAAAGAAAACAGGCAAAACAATGGCGTATAGACCAATATGCTTGATCAACACATTAGCAAATATTATAAATAAAGTTATTGTAAGAAGAATTGAACAAGAAACAGAAGAAAACAGAAGATGGGAACAAGAGCAAGTTTAAATTTTTAGCGTATCAGCTTAAGAAGACTATTAACGCCGATTTTTTTCTCTAACTATAAAAAGTGTAAAATAATATGCTGTAAAATGGCTTATTAAAAAATAAAATTAAATAAATAAATAAATAAATAAACAACAAAAATAAAATAAACATTCACAAACTTTAAAGACTATAGCAAAAATGACTAGATAATTGCAAAAGTGTCTAGGGTGTAAAAAGTTCTAAGCACTGCTGGATTTTACAATACACAAACATTAAACACAATAAATTAACAATTATATCCATATACTCAATTTGCTCCGTCAAATAAATTTAAGCATACAACAAATTGGGTGATAACTCAGACGCAACTCTTTGTTCCAAAAACTGTAGACAATTCAATAAGAAATTACAAAGAGTTAATAAAACATTACAAGTATCACAAACTAGCGGCACTTCAGATGCCAACAAATGTCAATAAGTCTATCAACAGTGAGCGATGCAAAGTTGCGTGAAGATAACCTCTTTTCTACGTTTCGGCCAGGATGACAAACTCCACGGTGTAATGACGCTTTTAGTACATTGTAGCTTGTTGTTTTAAGTAGCAAACCACTCCGGCTGTCAACTAGGCAACATCATTGCTGTAAAAAATTACAAACATTCTTAACATAAGTCTGTAACCACTTTGGCAAACACATCATTTATTGCCACAGATATCTACGTGACTGAGAATCCAGACAAAGTAAACTCTTACATTTAATTCATACACCTGCAGCAAAATCAACTGAATTTGTCTCAGCAAATAAGGATCAGAATATTGATAATCAATGGCATTTAATGCACTCATCGAGTCTGTACATATAACATAAAATGTACCTACACTTAGTTGGATGTAGAGAAGAACCTGGTATATAGGATACAGTTCAGCAGTATAAACACTGCTAACACTTGGCAAGGGCAAGGGCTAGTGCGGTAAGCGCCAGTTGCTAAACAAATTTCTGTATGGTGGACGGGATCAACAATACGTAATGTGGACGGTGCTGCAAAGGCATAGATTATGAAACCATAATCTAATTTTGAATGCAACAAAGCGCGATGCAAAAGTAACATTGTTTTACGATCCGCTCCCCATAACGTTTTACTCAACAACCTGAGCAAGTTTAGTGCCAAAACACATCTTGACCTCAGATTTATTAAATGAGGACGCCAAATCAACGCACGGTCAAATGTGACGCCGAGGAATCAATCACATTCCTGTTTATCATCAACATTCATACATCCGTTCACCGGATGCTTGATGAACTGACTGATGCCGTTAATAGCTATCATAAATAGCGTCACGCTTAAAATGGACCTTTGCAAAATACCGTTTTGTTGCTGACATATGCCCAAGATGCTAACACCTACACGTACCTTAAACAAATGGAAAGTGAAAAAGCTTTGTATAAACAATGCCATGCTTCCGCAAATGTCCCACAAATTAATAGTTCGTAGAACATTGTATTTCTACGTCATGTTATATGCTTTTGTAATGTCAAAGAATACAGCAACAAGATGTTAATTTTGCACAAAAGCATTTTTAGTTGCTTTATCTAGCCAAACAAGGTGAATAGTCGTAGAACAATGACGCCTTAAACCACATTGTATATCAGCAATTAGACTTCTTGAGTCTAATAACTAAGTAAGACGCTTATTGATCATTCTTTCTAATAACTTGCATTAGCAGCTAGTTAGAGAGATTGACCTATAACTTGTCGAAAGCTATTTATCTTTACTAAGTTTAAGTACTGGTACAATGATAGCCAGCTTCCATGACTCAGATCAGTACCCTGCTGGCCATGCATGGTAATAAGCTGCCAAAAGCTGAAGTTTGGCAGAGCGACTTATATGCATTAACATAGCATTGTGTATCAAATCGGCACCTGGAGCAGTATTGTGCGTTTAAGATAATGCCGAGTAAAATTCCCAAACACTAAACAGTGCAATATATATTTCATCATTGTCGGAAATGAATGACAGATGTTTCTTCTCCATGTTAGTTTTGATTTCTTGAAAATTTTCATTGTAATTATCATCACTAGAAGCGTTAAAATATACATTGGCCAGAATATTCGAGATATCAAAAATATTGGTAATAATTTGATCACTTGACAAAAACCCACTAACAGGTACAGATGCGGTTTGGCCAGAAATTTTTCTGACTTTTTTCCACATCTTTCCGACGGGGTTCTCAAATTGATATTCTGGCCATGATTCTCTTTTACTTTAAATAAACTAACAAGTTATTTTCAGTTGGAGAGTGATTAAACCTTTGAAAAGCACGGCGTTTGTTTAATTTAGCTTGTTCAAAATCAAAATTCCTCCAAAGAACAAGCTTTCTGCAAGATTTCCCTTAAGATAGAGGAATACTGGCATGAGCTGCTTGTATGATGGAATTGGTAAAAATTTCAACATATTTGTCAATAGTGGCCTGGACACTGTCATCATAATCAAATACTTAAACAAAACTATCCCAATCAACATATTTTATTCTCTAATTCCGATGACGGTTTTTATAGATTTTATGACCAAGCACTTGAATGAATATTGGAAAGTGGTCACTATCATAAAGATGTTCCGAGACTTTCCAATCCAGCAATGCTGCAATATTTAGAAAACAAATAGTAAGGTCAATAGCCAAAAACGATCTATTGGCCACGGAAAAGTAGTTATTGTTACCTTTATTTAAGATAATAAAATTCGTTTTTAAAAATAGTTTTGCCAAGTTACGACCTTTAACATCGGTTCAATTTAAGCTCCACATAGTGTTATGAGCATTGAAATTACCCATAAGGAGGAATAGAGATAGAAGTTGTTCAAGTAATTGATCAATCAAACAAAATATAGAGTGAACAAACGGTCAGTAAAAAAGAGAGTTGTAATTAAACGGCAATTGCTTTTAATGAAGTGTTGACACGGAGTTCTTTGCTGAAAACCGTATCACAAACCAATAATGCCGCTCCACTCAGAGCACGATCAACATTTATACAATCTTTTCAATAAATAGTATAACCACGGAGATTAACTGAACTTTCAACTTTAAAATTAGTTTTGTGTAAAGAAACGCAGATAGGTGAAACTTGGGCTAATACAATTTTAAAAGATTTGTAATGTGCATTATATCTATTGCAGTTCCATTGTATAATAGTTAAAGCCATTTTTAAAGCTACGTTGAAAACGTAATTTTAACTTTTTGCTTATTAGCGTTTTTTGTTTTTTCTTCTAAATTATCATCTGAAGGAGTAGGAGAACCCTCACTATTTGACGTTATTTCATCTCTCAGAGTAGGTTGTACGGTACTTCCACATTCATCGACTTTAACGACACGTCAATATTGAGGTCTGTGGGCGCAGGATTGCTAGAAATCTGCACTTTAGGTGGAGGTAGCTTAGATTGGGCTGCCGTCTTTGCAGGCTTTAACTCAGATTAAGTCTTAGATTGTTTAGGTTTTGATTCAAATTGAGTTATAGCCTGTTTAGGTTTTGACTTGGAAGTGGCCACCTTAATTAGTTTTGACTCAATACAAGCCAATACTTTAGATGGTTTAGGCTTAAGATTAGCTCCCATCTTGAGTAGTTTTTGTCCCACTTGTTGTGACCTTGGTTTTTGTTTGCATTTGTCAACAGTTGTGTGTAACAACTTATACCATGAAATAACTCCCTTGGAAATATTTAAAGATTTATGCGGTTCAACTGTTACCGCAATATTTCCTAATGCCTTGCATTCCTGCATTTTACTGCTCTGCAGTATATCTTTAACTTCAATAAATAAAGTACCATTTCTTAACTTTATGCACAAATTTATTGTTCCATTTAAAATGTTAGTAATAATCCTGTGAAATAAAAAAGAAGAAACCTCCTTTAGATTCTGGCCACTTTCCGAACATTTTACAATCAAATACCTTACAAACTGTCTCTATTCTCTTCTATTTATTTTGTTAGCTTTTTCGTCCGTAAACGGACAAGATCTCTTTATTAGAGGTTTTAAAAAAGTTGCCATCATTAAGACCATACCGACCGCTACCTTGATTTGTAGTATTTTAACCAGAACGGCAACTTTGGCTTCATTGCTGCTTCTACAAATAATTTGATAATCGATTTATTTTTTACCAGTACATTTAGAAAGGATTAAACTATAATATGTCAAAGTCTTTTTTGTAAAATTATATTTGTAATTAGCAACAAAATGCATTCAAAAATACAGAAAAACGCATTTATTTCAATATTTGATGAGTTTTTTTGGCTATTTTCTAACTATTATTTGACTAAAAGACTTCGACATATCATAGTATGATCCTTTCTAAATGTACTAGTAAAAAAATAAACTGATTGTTAAATTAAATGTAAAAACAGCAATAAAGCCAGAGTTGCCGTTTTTGTTAAAATACTACAAAGCAGTTGCCATGGCTAATCAAGTGATGTAGGTTTCATAAATGTAAATGAAAAACTTCCGCAAACGCAAAGTACTAACGGCCTTCAACCGTAGCACAATGCAAACCTTTCATCTATTACCACATAAATAATTCCTCACCTTAACGTTAAACAAAACAAGCCGATTGATTAAACTGGGTTAGGTTTAACCTCCCGTTTTACCAGAAGCTAAGGCCAAAGCAGTGTGTTAGAACTAACATTCTTCTAAACCTGAGTATTAACTCCTCAACTACCAGAATCCCCTTTTCCTGGCTTTCGAATTACCGCGCATAGCAAACACGCAGGTGAGTTTCAGTAAATTATGTCAAAAATGAACTAACAAATAAGTTTGACTTGTCCCGGACAAACTATGGTTTTTTTTACGAGGTTGTCACCTCGCCTATTAGTTGCTTTTTACAACAAGCAAAGGGGTTAGCAGAAGTATTTTTTTGCACCACCCCATTCCGCAGGGGAAAGAAGCCATTGAAAAAGTAAAAGCCATACCAAAAAAAAAACAAACAGTAGACCATACAGAAAAAGACAACACTGTGTCATAATAGAGTTAGATATACAAAATGCGTTCAACAGCATACTATGGAAAGCAATTATAAAAACAGCTAAAAAAGAAAATTAACAAATAAAACTACCAAGATAATATGGAGCTACCTTGAGGAGAGAAATTTTCTGACCAAAAATTAAAAAAATATGATAATTAAAGAAGTACCACAAAGTTCTGCATTAGGTCCAAAACTATAAAATTTAGTTAATAATTAGCTACTCAAGATGCGGCTGCCAGAAAAAGTGACAATAACGCCATTTACGGGTAACGTGGTTCTGGTAAGTAGAGATATAGACATAAAAGTACTAAATAAAAGGTTATAGTTGGCAATAGAAATGATAAATGGATAAAAAATAAAAGATTAGATCTGGCTCCACAGAAAACCGAAGCGGGATGGTTATCAACAAAAGGGACTTACACAAAAAATAGAAAAATACTAGTAGGGCAATTCCACGTCAAGTGAGCAGTCCATTTCACGCGACCCTCTCCGATTTAGCTCAAATTTTGTACACTTATTTTGAGTACCCAAAATATGACTTCATGCCAAATTTCAGACCTGTAGGTCACATAGTTCGCTTCGTAGAGCCTATTGAATTTTACGGCAATTTTTAAGTTCAACTTTTAACTTTATGTATCTTAATTGCATTTCAACCTGAAAAAATGTTGGAATAGTCATAACCGATGGGAAATTTCTCAAGGAATTGAATGCAGCAGTCAGATTTTTGTTATCTTGTCCCGCACGCGCAGAAAATTAAAAAAAACAGTTTTTTTTTTAAGTTTATTTCTCAAAAGTTGCCACCGATTAAGACTCCAAATTTTGGACAAAGACAGCCAAAAGTATGTACTTTAAAATGCTTAAATAAAAATTTCCCACACTAGTGGTGGTTTTTGCTCTAGAGTCTCTAGAACGCACAAAACCATTTTATAATCAAAATTTTAGCACATATTGATTAATATACAGGGTGTTAATGAATAGGGGTAACAAACTTTTAGGGTGGGTAGGGAGGTTTATTTGAGACACTTTTCAATCATAAACTTATAGGCAAACATGTTCACCCTAGATGCTGCACGTCAAAATTTTTTTGACTCTTTTAAAAGTCTAAATATAAAAAACAATAGAATATAAAAATTATAGGCAATTAAATTGTCTATTTTTTTTTAACAGCATATTTAGATCTATCTCTAACCGTACTTATGTAATAAATTAAAGAATAATTTTTAAATTTTTTTGTTGTTGTTTTTGTTAAAAATTATGTTTAAAAGTCAAATATTAAAAAAAAAAATTAAATTTGAAATTAAAGGCTATTCAATTGCGCATTTTTCACCTAATAACTTGTTTTAATGTAGCTCCTACCGATTGTGTGCTATTAAAGAAAAACTTCAAGCATTTTTTAACATTACTTAAAAAAAACATTAATAGAATGTTTCAAGTTTGACAAAATAAAAAAAATATGTACAATACGTTTTTTTAAAAGTTTTTTAAATTAAAAAAATGTATAGACCTTATTAAATTCTAATCATTTTAGTTTACGAGTCTAATTTTATGTTCAAAATTTAAAATAAAATAAAAATATTATAATTTAAAAAATATATATACAGAGTATATTAATGTAAAGTTTCATGTGGAACCTAATTAGCAAGTACTCATTTGCTTTTTTGGGGACCCAAAGTATGCATCTGACTCAAATCTCCAGATAGCTTATTAAGTATATTAATTTTAAAAATTCAATGGTAGTGCGACACGTGTTCTTTTGAATGATTAAAAAATGTTTTTGTGCGTTCAAGAGACTCTAGAGCGAAAACTACCACTAGTGTAGGAAAATTTTATTTAAGCATCTTAAAGTACATACTTTTAGCTACCTTTTCTTAAAATTTGGAGTCTTAATCGGTGGCAACTTTTGAGAAATGAATTTTTGAAAAAAAACTGTTTTTTGCGTTTTCTGCGCGTGCGGGACAAGTTAACAAAAATCTGACCGCTGCATTCAATTGCTTGTAAAATTTCCCATTGGTTATGATTATTCTAAAATTTTTCCAGGCTGAAATGCAATTAAGATAAATAAAGTTAAAAGTTGAACTTAAAAATTACCGTAAAATTCAATTGGCTCTACGAGGCGAACTATGTGACCTAGAGATCTGAAATTTCGCATGAAGTCATATTTTGGGTACTCAAAAAAGTGTACAAAATTTGAGCTAAATCGGAAAAGGTCGCGTAAAATGGACTGCTCACTTGACGTGGAATTGCCCAGTAGGTAAACAAATAATAACCATAAGAAAAAAAATAAAATACTTTGAAGTTACACTTGAACCAAAAAAGTGGAATAAACAGGTTAAGGAAGCGGTAAGAAGAACAAAGAAATGAAAAAAAATGCTTAGTAGGCTTATGTCAAACAAAAGAGAACGGTGGAAGAAAACATACAGAAAATAAAAGAACTATTAAGCAATAAGCAAAGAGACAAGCAAGAGAGAATATGATGAAAAAGTAGCAGAGACAGTAGAAAGAAGGAGAAAAAAGAGAATGAACAAGGAAACTAATACCAGAAATAAAAAAATGAATAGAGGAAAAACCGGAAAGGTGTTACTATATAACACAACTACTCACCGGACATGGAGCCTTTAAAAAGTACATACAAAAAATAAATAAGATGAAGAAAGGGGAAAAATGTATATTTTGTCAAAAACGTACGCTAGTAGTAGTAAAATATGTCTGAGTAACAATAACAAATAAAGAATACTAAGATACTATGCAACGACAGTACTTAACAAAAAGATGGAGGAGTTTGAAGTTTTAAGATTTAGGTAAACCAAAATGGAAGAAAACACACAAATTAAAAGCCACAGAAGACAAAGGAATATGAAAAAAAAAGTAATAAAATAAGAAAGAAACAAAGAAAGTCAAAACATCTATGCCTGCAAAGAAACGGAAGGTGAACAGAGAAACAAGAAAAAAATATATACTAAAACATTAATACTAACAGAAATTGCAGAAATAAGGAGAAAAAAAAGGTCAAGGAAAATAAATTGACAAAATTGATTAAGCAATTTTCAAACGGAAAATACGCCATCTCAAAGTTGACAGAAAATGCAACTTTCAGAATGTTCAGAGTATATTTGGCAATTAAGGGACACAAAAAACTAGTTCCAAATAAAGATTTAAAAATCTTACTAGAAGTTAAACTGGCAAACGTAGGTTTACTAAAGGAACACTTAATGGAACTCAACTAAATATTTATGAAAGAAAGAGGGTACGACAAGGAAAAAGTTAATGATATAGAAAAACTAAGAAAATACCTAAAAACAATGCAAATATCTAAACTGAATATCACAAGAACAGGAGAAAGGAGAATTGGGTGCCAGTGTAGAAAGTAGGGCAAAAAAAAAGGTATAGGAAGGGATGAGCTAGAGACAACATGTGTTGCCGCAGCAGACTGCGTAAATTCCACCAGGGCAAAACCAGTCCACCTTAAACTAGTACCACATTAGAGGCAATAACTAGAACAAATTATCAGCAAGAAAAAAACCAAAACTTCAGTTATTCTCAAAAGTCACTTGAAAAACCTAATACCTCATTACGTCCTTAAAAAAAAAACAATATTGATGGAAGTTGGCATTACATCTGAAACATAAAACTTGTCATTTGTATAATATTGTACAGAATTTGCATAACTGTTGGTGGACGTATAGTGTTTGTTTTTATTCAGATGGATAAGCTAATGCTCACATCTATAATTTTGATGATGAGTCCTAAGATATACGGCATAATGTTATAAGTTTTTAAGTGTTAAAATGCACATGCAGAGTAGATTTATGTCCAAGAAACGGAAATTGACTTGTTACTAATTAGAAGTTAAAAAAAAACAGTTTAACTTTTCTTTATTTTCTACTCTCAATAACAACAAACTTACTTAACTGCTGCAAACGTTTTGAAATAGACAAATCAAGCAATTCTATCTGTCACATCAGTAGCTTTATGATCACAAGTTGGGTTATTTGCAATTGCTATGCGCAGAGGTGTTTGGAACCAAAGTGCAAACTTATGTAATTTTTGTTAATGGTATCGTTTTAATTTACCAAACGTCAAATATGTGAAATAACGCAAAGTTTAAAATAAAACTTAAAAAACACCTTTGATTTCATTATAATGTCAATCAGTTATAATAAAAGCGTAGCATAAAACACATCCAGTGTGATATTATTATAACATCATTGTTTAAAACCCAAAAGCAAATAATTAAAAACATAATTTATTCATTTGTTATTCATAAAACTATAGAAATTGAGAAAAATAAGAAACATTGTGTTTAATTTATCATGCTGTTATAAAATATAACAATTGAAGGTTAAATAGTCAAAGCAATGTGTTTCTCATGGCTTATGATAGCTCAGAATAAACCTTTCTAAATATAAAAGAATCTATTAATTCGTTCCTTGGAATGCACTTTTCTATTCCAACAATATAATAATTATCAAACAAATCTTAGAATTCTAAATATACACTGCTGTATCAATGTCAATAATTATAGTACAATCGCACCACAATAAAAAAATATCTAAAAGACCATAGAAAATAACAGCGTTTAAATATTTTAGAATACATAAAGTCTATGCTGGCATTGTATAGAAAAGGATAGTAATTTTACTTTGTGGTTTAGGAGTGCGTAAGGTGTTATTTATATCTTTGTGGCCCTTATTATAATCACATTAGGGCGGCAGCGATTTAAAAATATCTCAAACTACCATGTAAAACAGATTCAAATTGTGTACCTGACTTATTGAAAACGTGATGATTACTAATCGATCAATTTTTCTAAAAAATAAGACATAAATTACATTATATTCATAACAATTTTGAATCCATGTAGCTTGAGTTATATCAAAATAGGCATCATCAATCTCAACAAGTTATTATAAGCTGTAATGGTGAGCAATTATCGTACTACTGGAAATGTTAACTGAAAAAAAAACTTCTTTAATTGGATTTGTACAATTCATTATTTGCAAACATAACGATCGGCAATTATGTGAAATATTTTAATTTAATTTATATCTCCTTTGTAATAAAATTATTTTTAATTGTAATTAAAGCATGCCAATTTTAATTAAACATTGCATATTTAAAATGTTTGTGTGCATTATTATTGTGTGCAAATTAGGCGAGTATATTGCAACTTTTAATGAATGCGGCAGCATTATGCCGAATGGATTATAAAAATATGATATAATTACCTTAACTCCCCGAGGGGTGAAACTAAATTAAATTCTCGGTTAGTGGGCCGCAGTCACGGTTATGTTGAGATTGTTCAGATAAATGCTTTGTTCGTTTCCCACACAAGGTGTTCATCGTCTGTAACAGAACAGTAGCTATTTTACAATTCAATCAGAATAATTACAGAAGGAAACGGTTAGACAAAAAATGTCATATCTTTGGATTTTGATTCTTAGAATTATGCAGATCTAATATCGAACTTGACATCTCAAATTGATTGATGGATATGTAAATAAATTATGTATGCTTCAACAATTTAAATTTATTTTAATGCAAATATACTAGAACCCACGTTATCATTGTAGTCATTTGTATTATATATAAAAAAAAATAGAAAAGAAAAATCTAAATGCATACATATATTAACATTAGAATAGGTTATAAATAAGACCATTTTGAATTTTATTAAAGTATATTGGTGTAATTCAGTTATCAATATCTTAATCCAAACTTAATTGCAACATATATTTGCAATTAGCATTAATAAAATATTTAACAACTTTTTTTTTTTTAATTAGATTTATATTGATAGTCAAAGCTGATGTGTGGCAAAGGTTATCTCATAATACCGCAACATAATTAGGTCATCAGCTACTGTTTTTGAGTTTGCACTTTTTCTATTTGCATTAAAATTATGGTTTTAATATAAGTGTTTGCAATCATGTGTAATAGATTTTTTAGTTAAACTGCAAACTTTGTGTATTAATTTGGAATATAATTTTGTTTATTTTTAAAGCACATTAAAGTGATAAATACATGATCGTTCATTAGATTTAATAAAATTTAATCTAGAATTTAAAAATATCTTATTTGAATAAATTTAAATAATATTTTCAAATTAGGCAGCAGAAACCTGGTAAGATGTAATTAAAAAAAAAATAAAGTGTTTACATTTTGATACATTGTTTAATCTGTGGACGTAAATATTACTATTATTACTTGTTAATATTTTACGCAGTAGTTTGTCGTAGCTTTATAGAATTTTAGGTGAATATGATTTTCTTTGCAGCAATGATGACGTGGTTTAAAAAGATAATCTTAAAAATAAACATACTTTATTTCAATTAATTTTTGCATTTTTTAAACTTAATTGAGTTCATTTCATAGTAAATACATCAATACATTATTTATATATGCAAAAAATAAGGTTTACGGCACAAAAATTTATTTGGGTTAATTTGTGATCAGATTTTGTAGATAGAACCAAATGTAGAAAAAGTTCCTAAACGTTCCTAAAGTATTTGGCTTCACATTAAGTTAACATTGTTTTTTCAAGACCGAGTTTTCTTTTTGAAAACGCTTTTAGCATTAGCTAAATTGTACAGACCAATCAGTGTAACCTTTTTTATACCAAAACTACTACTAAAGGCCTCTACGCCGATACGAACATGTTAACTAATCAGAAAAATCTATCAAGGTATACACTGCAAAGAAATCGTTTTGAAAGTTATTTTATATACACTTTACAACACTTTTTTACCTTTAGTTTAATATTAAGTAAGCACCGTGTTTAAAAATTAAACTGCAACCATTACATTATACGGTAAGACTGTAAGAGCTAAACTTGATAGCAAATGTCTACAGGGCGCGTGTTATAACTTTTACTGTGGTGTTTTGCCATATACTACGTCAATAATCTTATCATTCTGGTAAGCAAAAAATTTAGAGCTACTGTGTCTAACAGAACGCAATAAATACCGTAGAAAAGTGGTGCAAAAAGGAGGAACTACTAGTAAACATAAGTAAAACGGCAATTGCTCCTTTTAAAAGATAACAGAACACAAAAAACTTAAAAAATCTATAAATGTTTATACAACATAACAATAACAAAAGAAATAAAATTTCTGGGACTCATGCTTAATATCATCCAAATGTTTTTTAATAATCGGACAAACATAAGAACTAACACTTTATATGACCAAATGACAAATGCTATAGTGATCATAATATATCTATTATCATATAAGGTATAGATTAAAAAAACTACTAATAAGAGTACGTTAACCAAACCAGGTAAAATAAAAAAAAATGGAGCAACTATACAATTACTTATCTCCTTACCACCGCTGCACTAAGTTGTAATAATGGAGTCCAGACAGGCAACAAAATAAAACAAAAATTGCAAAAAAGAAAAACTTAATTAAAAGTTCATATTTTTTAAAATTTTAAATAAAGAAAAAGAATTGATTAATTAATTACTTGGATGATAAAATTTACTATAATCTTAAGATAAGTAAGGATTAACAAAAATAATAATATAGAGGTTTAAAAACATTTAAAAACAAAAATATAACCACCATATAACACAAATAGCAAAAGTAGCTTTTAGACAAATATGTAAAGGGTTTTCTAACAAGAAATTTTATTTTGAATAGCATATTTGGGCAGCTGTCAATTTTGAAGTTATAGTCTTCTGACATTTGACAAGTAAAAACTACGCCATTATTAAAAATGAAACAATACAAAATTATTAAAATAAACTACAAAAATGGTGAACATTTTTCACAGTTCGCAAAACTAAAGCACTTTTTGGTCGTTGTAAAGCACCTTCTCGGCCGGCAATAGTAAACTTGGTAGAAAAATTTGAGCTGGTGGGACAAGTTTGTGATGTAAAGAATCGAAACCGTATGCATTACTTAAGAACACATGAGAATATTGTTAATGAAACCCGTAGTGTTAAAGAAAGTGTTGCATAAAGACTTGAATCTTAAGGCATTTAAAGTTCAGTTAACACAAAAACTCAAACCGGTCGATCACCATAAACGTCGTATCTTTGCTGATTGGGTCCTTCAAATGCATCAAAATGATCCGGAATTTTATTGAAAAATCATCTTCAGTGATGAGGCCCATTTTCACCTCGGAGGCTACGTTAATAAGCAGATTTGTCGCACTTGGGGCTCAGAAAATCCAAGAATGATTGTTGAAAAGTTTTTGTACGTTCAACGTGTCACTGTTTGGTGCGGTTTTTAAGCAGGCGGTGTGAATGAACTTTACTTTTTTGAAAATAAGGCTGGTGAAACTGTTACTGTGAATAGATAGCGCTACCGAGCTATAATTAATGTTTTTTTTTTTTTTGCCGGAATTGGAAGATATTGATGTGGACAACGTTTATTTTCAGCAAGACGGCGCTACGTGCGACACAAGCAACAAAACAGTCGCAGTTTTGCAACAAAAGTTATTTGATCGAGTTATTTATCAAAGAGGTGATCACAATATTGGCCACCAAAATCTTGTAATTTAATACCTTTAGACTTTTTTAAAATAAAGCAACAAGCATTGAAATAGTGGAAACCATCAAGAGAACAGGACTTGGACTATATAAATAACTTATTTAATTTAATTTTTTGTTTTTTTTTTTAAAAGTTTGTACAGGAATAAAAGATTGTTAAGTACTCACTTAATAGACCCCTAATCAGCTAATCCGATAAGTCAAAGTAATAAAACCTTTGGGCACACTATAACATAATCGCCGTGTGTCGGCTGTAGTCAGAACGCATATGGCAAATTTTGACAACTAAAATTTCAAAATACATTAACTGTAGTTTTAGAACTAATTTTTCTAAATTTCTTAAAAGTTGTAAAAGTTAAAACAAAAAGTGAAGGATAAACATTGTGCAAAATTTAATTATATTAATAAAGTTCAAATAATTTTTTTAAGTAATTGGACAATTTTGCTGCCAAAAAGCAAACAAATTGGTTTTAATACTAATATTTTTAAACACTTTTAAAACTATAAAAGTTAGAATAAAAGTTGATACATAAAAGTTGTGCAATTTCTACTTATATTAATAAAATTTAAGTAACTTTCTTTATTATTTTGACAATTAAACTGTAAAATAGCAAAAACTTGGTTGTTGAATTAATTTTTTTAAACATCTTGAATTTTATGACTGTTGAACAAAAGTTGATACATTAAAGTTATTTAATTGTCTTAATATAGTTCAAATAATGTTTGTTAAATATTTTGACAATTAAGCTGTTAAAATGCAAAAAATGGTTTTAGAGCTAATTTTTTCAAATATCATGAAAGTTAGAACAAAAGTTGAAGTATAAAAGTTGTACAGAATTTACTAACTTTAATACATTTTAATATTTTTTTTAAGTTTTGTTAGTTAATCTATTATTTTGTTAAAATATATAAATAAATATAAAACATTATTTTAGTATTATTTTTTGTTCAAATATTTGACATATTTGAGTTAGAATAAAACTTAAAGTTTAAAAATTATGCTTAAGTTTAAATAAAGTTTTTTATTATTTTGACAATTATTATAATTACGCAATAAATTTAGTTTTCAGTTAGTTTTTTAAAGTATATTTTGAAAGTTAGAAGTAAAGTTGAAATACAAATTTAATTATTTTAATAAAGTTCAAGTAACTTGCTTTAATACTTTTATAATTAAGCTGTGATAATGCAGAAAACTTGGTATAATATTTTTTTTCAAATATCTTTAAAGTTGTAAAAATTAAAAAAGAAATTAATTCATATTTAAATCAATTTATAAATAAGATTTATCAAAGTTAAAAAAGCTTAAAGAATAAAAGCTGTAAAAAAAATTTAAACCTATTTTTTTCAAATATCTCAAAAGTTATAAAGTTGAAAAAACACGTTTTCGTGTAAATGTTGCAAGTCATTATAATGTTTACAAAATTTCATAGTTTTTCTATATTTTGACTAAACTTTCAAAATGATTAAATACTGGTTTTGACAATTGTTTTCTTTGATTATTTTAAAAGTTGCAAAAGTTGAAAAAAACGTTAAAATATAAAAGTTTTGTTTAACTATTTCAAAAAAAGTAATTAAATTTTAATGACATTTTAATAATTAGTTTGTCAAAATGCAGAAAACATAGATTTGAAACTAATTTCTTTAAACAAAATTAGAAAAAATATGTTAATATTAAATTAACTACCAAATTTATTAAAGTTAAGCTGCTAAAACTGCAAAAAATTTGGTTTTGGATATACATTTTTTAAACACAACTTTCTGTGACATTTTAGTGTCATCTCTAAGTTTAGTTCTAATTGCATAAACATTTTTCATTTTTTATATTTAAAAAGACAAAAGTGATTTTCAACTTAAACACAAAAGCGTCATAATTTTTTATCAAAAGAAGGCAGTAGCCTAAAGAATATATATGAGAAAATAGAGGCAATGTATAGAAAAAATAACTCGTTCTATTTTTAAGTCAAACATTAATGCAAGCAGTTTAAATGAGACAAGAAATTTATTTATAATGACTTAAAGTGTAAAAGATCTCTAAAAGCACAAATTGTTAAAACTATCAACAAAATTGAAGATTTAGTCTTGCCTGTAAAAGTTTCAGTTAATGTTAGAAAAATTAACAAAAAAGGATAAGTGTTTTTAAAGTTCTATATTAAGATTTGAAAATTAGCAAAGTGTACGTACAATAGATTCAATCCCAAAAAAAAAATTGCAAAGTCGATAAATATGCAAGATAAATTTGACTGCTTTATTCAAAGATGAAAAGTGCTAAAGCACAAATTGTTCATAAAGTAGTCAAGAAATGCAACTTTAAGGAATTACAATATATGTTTCTAATGCTGTGAAGTTGTATTTTGCAGAATTACCAAAAGATTTTTTATTCAAAAGCATAACGTCACTAAAAAAACATTAATGTAGTTAGTTAGTTGTTAGATTAAAAAAATGTAATTTTGTTTGTTCTGTAATTCCTTGTAAAGTTAAACTAAATAAAAAAAATAATTTATCAAAATAAATAATAAATAAATAAACTGTAAATATGTGTTACTAACCTATATAAAAAGTAATCTATTTTAAAGTACTTTTCTTTTTTAATTAAAAATAAACAAAAAAATTATTTTTATCGGGTAATCTTTATGATCATACAAACAAACCAATTTGTAAATTTTTTTAAGTTTATTTATTCAAATGTTGGTTTTAACTACTGCTAACATGGTCCATTTAAAAGTTCTAATTTTTGATGACGCGTTCAATGATTATGAGTGGTATTTGGCAAATGACGGAAGTAATGTTGGTCTCTAATTTTCCAATTGTAGTCGGCATATACATGTAGACTTTGGACTATATGTAGTCAAAAAAAAAAAAGTCTAGCCGGCAAATTAACCGGTCCGCGTAGTAAAATTAACTGTTTACAGAATTGTTCTCGCAATAAAGCCATGGTTTTACGAGTTATGTGGCGCCGTTTTGTTAGAACCAAATATAGTTAAAATTACAGATTTTGCTTTTAGGCAGCAAATAATCTGTTATTATTGTGCAATAACGGGCGCCATTTACAGTTACGTTTTGGCCGGCCTTATTTTTAATATATTGTTAAATCAGCCCATAAACCACACCAAATTGTGGTTTTATTTGAATGTAATGGCAGCTCTTGAATCTCTTGTGTTTGCTTTTCAGCTCAAATTTGCCTATTGACGTAGTCATTAAGCCAGAAATGAACCTCATCTTTGAACAAAATTTTGGTTAAAAAAAATATCTTTTTGAAGCTTTTCAAGAGCTCAAAGCCTAAAACTATGACAATTTAGAAGGTAGACCAATTTCAATTTTTGCATGAATTAAAAATGAATAACTTTAAACCAAGATTTTTACCAAATTGTTCTATACAACAAATCAAACTGTTGAGAATAGTGCCAAATCATACTATCATCGAGTACACTCTCAAGCCGCTATATTTTTTTTACTACGTGCTGGATGTAGTCTATTTGGTGGCGTATGATCTAATAATGAATATTGAGTTTAAAATTTTTCAATGATAGAGCAAATTGTGCGTTTGGTAGGCCAATTATGTAAACCATAAGTTGCTCTAAGCGTACAAAACACTTCCTCATAGAGCGCTGATTTTTGTAATGCAGCTGAATAATTTGTAGACGCTGTGCCGGGCTATTTCTTTCCATAATAAAATGTCAAACATTACTAAACAAAAATACCATAAAAGTTTGACTCAGCGCAAGGTACTTGCGGAATACGTCCACAAGTATACAATAAAACAATATGATTATCATATACAGTACAAACAAACCCATCACAAATAAAAATATCTGTTTTAATCTATTAATTGACTTTAAAAGACAAGAAATAAATGGTAAATTAGGCTCAATTTTTACAAACAATTTATTTTATCATAGAACACGGCAAGGAAAACAGGCTTGTGCCTCAGACTTGCTTCAAATTAAAGAGATCCAACTTGCACAACAACCATATAATAGTGCCTTTCAAATTATAAACATTCTCCTAGAACCGGAGCATTACAGAACACGTAACAGACGGATAAAAGCAAAGGGCACTTTATATTAAAAATCAACAGAACAACAAACTTGTTTTCTCTACTTTCCGCAAGACTTTGCGTTTTAAATTAATTAAATAACAAGAAATTTTACTCCGACCGCAACAAAACTAAAAAAGTCATTATTATAGACCAAATATAAAAAAGAATAACAAAAGGGTAAGTGCGTACAAAAATACATTGTAAGCACTGCTGCAAAATGGAAATAATGGCAACCATACGCATCTTTACAAACTTAAGTAAACAGGACAACATTTAAAATTGTTGCTATAAACCTTAACAAAACCCTTAAAAAAAAAAGAAATATCTTGGTGCTGGTGCATCTGTTCAAAATAAACTAAAGCATTTGTGACAAAAATTAAAACCGTATCTATTACCCGCATTCAAAAAGAGTAGGTGTTGCTTCAAATATTTAGACAATTCATCAACAACGGCCCACAATTTAAATTCTACAAATGAGTGCAAATGCATCGACAATAGAAGTGGATTATATACAGGGTGGGGCATAATGGAGAGGCGTTTTTAAAATAACAATAACTCCGCTGTTTTGAACTAAAAAAAATGTATTTAAAAATTAAAGTATACATATTACCATTTAACAACTAAAATGTGAAATTATGTTTTGAAAATAATGTCAGGCAGATGACGACCGTTTTCGGCAATGCACTGCTGTAGTTGTTCCTCAAAGTTCCGCATCAACCTCGCACACAAGTCGATGTCAATTGCACTAATTTGTGCTGTGATTGCTTCTTTTAACTCTTGCAGATTTTGAGGTTTATCGGCATAAACTTTACTGCTTGTCTCACCCTTTCTACGGCAGCTGGTGTCCTTACACTTCGGGGATGGCCTTTAGGTTTTGGTGTATTTGCTAATGCCGTCGTTCTAAAATTCTGTACCCACCTATTGATTGTGTCACCTTTAGGAACTGAACCGTTACGACCAATATTAAAGCGTAGACGAAAGAGCCGCTGCACAACAATAATGGACTCGTCAGATTTGAAATACTCCTTAACTGCAAACGAGCAATGTTCTCTTGTCCAGATAACCATTGTGACTAACAAACGGTAAGCTTGCCTGAATCGAACGATGTCAACCGCGGCCCTCTACCCCCACCCGTTTGCGTGTACTAGCCGCTCTAAAAACGCCTTTCTATTATGCCCCACCTTGCACATACTTTACATTAATCTACTATCCTCAAGCCAAATTAACACGCAATAGCAGCTTGCAAACACTTGAGCTCAACACATTTAAACCCTGCTATTTTAGCTACTGACTCAAATAACGCGGCCAGGTTAGGTTTTTATAAAATTTAACCTAACCCAATCTGACAGTTTAAGGATTTCTACAAACCGTCTATCAGCAGCACAGCAACATAAAAATTAAGAAAACAGGCTGAACAACACTTTTGATACGTATAGCAGTAATACAAATTCAGACAACACATGCCAGTAGCATCCGACAACTAATAAAGGCCTATCTACGTACCAATAAGACAAAAGTTAGAGCCAAATTGCATCTTGAACACCTTACAACAATATTAATCTACAGAAAAAAATAATTTTGGAATGAGAAACAACATTTCCGTTTGCATGCGGATAATCAAGCAGTAGTGCTCACACTTATAACATATAAAGTTGTTGTAAATGCTAAACTTTAAAAAAATACATTTATTTCTAGTGACAACTGTATTTCCGGTTTTAACTAAAACTTAAAAATTGTAACTTTAGTTGGGCAAAACCATTTTCTATAATATTTTATTTATTGCTTCAAACTGGAGTATTTTCTGACAAATGAAAATGTACTATTTTAAATCCAGTATAAAAAAGGGATTTATTTATGATGGATTGGTCTTATATTTTACATTTTTTTTAAATACTTGAAATTATTATTTGTGATATTATCTACAAACATGTGCGGAATATATCTCCTCTCAACTACAGGTTTTTACCAGGGCGTTATACATTAAATAATTTTTAGTTTTTAGTTTTCTTATTTTGAAAGTAGAACAAATATGGTTTTTTAAAATTGTTTTAAGTAGTTCTATTGTACCACAAATCTTAAACCTAGGTTTCTATTATTTGTTCTCTCTATAGACAATTTGATTGCATCACTATATTACCAATTTAGTACAACAAAACCTTAATCTTATAAATCATTGTTGCCCTACAAACAAACTTACAATAAATATAAGATAATGTTGTGTTGTCAGTTATATTTGGAAACCAGTTAGTATTTTACAAATTATGTTATTAATACTACTTTTTATAGCAGCAATATAAAAGAGATGTGGGAGTATTACTTACATTTTTTAATAATTGTATTAGCAATTTTAGCAGTTTTAAAGCTAACACTACACATGTTTATATGTTTCAAAACGGTAAGTTGGTAGTCAAACTTACTCTTTCCAATCATATAAACGTTAACCGTTAAAACAAAACCTATATTCACCGTCAGATTGTTTTATTATTATTACCGAATTTGGCTACGCTGACAATTATTGTTCTACTACTTTCAATTTTATTAAGTTTTCCATAAACTTTTTTGCATATATACAGATAGAGAATACTGACGTTACTTAATAGGCATGTGATTACTTGTTATATAATGTACAATATTGTTACGCGTTAACTCATTTTGCTTAAACTATCAAATTTTTTTATACTTGGTTTATAGTTTAGACATTTAGAGTTAAAATTGCTTAACATAAAAAATGCATTCTATCATAAAAAATTACATGTATTTTTAAAACAGTATTTATATTCTGTTCTGTTTAGTTTTAATCAACGCCTGGTTTTAAGCAAAACAATTAAACAATTTGCCCCACAACGTCTGATAAATTGTTTTTTTGTACTGCAGCATTTATTATTTGATTCACAAGTTTATCTCTATTGTAAAAATTTGTATAAAATAAAGATAAAAGCTTGTTAAACGCTTTTTTTAGTTATTATTAATACCATCTCTAAGGAAAGTCAAAATGTTGTCAAGAAGATGCTTATGTTCAATGAGCTAAAAACAGAACTGTACCCGCAAATCCAAATCTATTAGTAACAAAACCTGTATTTATTGAAGCTGATATGAGTATAATTTATGTAAAGTCCTATACTCTATCTCAGGTAACTCTTGTATGATTAGATATTTTTTGCACACTACTCATGTTTAGCCAACTTCATATTCTCTTGAAACTCATTATTTTAACAGAAAATTTAAAAGAAAATTGACTTCTTTTAGAAATTGGTAAATTTTTGCAATTAGGAAATTGCCGCTGGTATTCTACAGCTACTTATTTTTAATTTCCATTACAATAACAACAAATTTATTAAATATTGGCTTTTTTTTTTTTGAAAAAGACAGTTTACTAACCTTACAAACAATAGCAAACTGACATATTTTAATAAGATATTAGCAGTTTTAATGGTTATCAATAATCTGTTTTTACTTTTTCTCTACTTTGAGATATCGAATCAAAGCTAAACGTTTTAAAAAAATTAGACGTGCTGACAATGCCAAGAGTTGTTGATAAAACGATTTGGTACTGTCAAAGGTGGTGCGGAAAGTAGAATTGTTTTGTATATTAGCTTTGGCTACAGTAGACGTTAATATGCTTTTTACACTTTGTGTTTGTTTGTTGCAAGAGCCAATATTTTAGGGCTTACGCTTGTGTTACTACCTCACAAACTGCCTTTGAATATGTTCTTGAAAACAATCATATGCTATTACAACCGTTAATTGAAAGAATGGAGACGCTGTAGACATTAACGAGGCCTAGTATCTGGTCCGCTCACACTCTCATATTATATGTAATTATATTGCTTTCTTTAATAATTTTTGCACATGTTGTAGTTATTTTTGAGGTTAGAATAAATAAATTGGTAAATCTTATGTGCTTTTAAATCAATCATATATAAGAGCCGTCTTACACGATGCTTATTTTAATATTAAATTTAATATTAAATGATGCGTGCGCTACTTTACAATAAAAACTTAGTATAAGCACGGGTGTGTTTTATACATGTCAATTAGCAATTAAACCTGTATTTTTAACCATAAGCTTAAAATTAGATTTTTAAAGTTAATTTCATTAAAAAAAAATGTAGAATTAAATTTTTGTATCATAGTTTATTTATTTAATCTTCTGTCACTAGCGCAATCTCTCACTCTGCACAGATTATATTTTTTTAATATCTTTAAACTCTGAAACTCAATTAGATATAACACTTTCTTGCAATTATTAAATATTTTACAAATTAATACATTGTTCTCACATTTTGAACTAAAATAATCTTTAAGATTAGTGTATTCTTGATATACAGGGTGTCCGGAAAATACGTGTACAACGTTTGACGACAGACTCCTGACGTCAAAATAGGTCGATCTAAGCCGACTTAGTTATATCCAAAATTGTCTCGTTTAGCCGGTAGAGGGCGTCAAAAATTTGTAAATATTAAAAAGAAATTACCTATAACAATAATTTTTTAAGTGACCTTGTTGCTATGGCGTTTAATAATTTGACAATTATTGACAAATTGTCACCAGTCTATGAAATTTACTCAAGTATACGATCAACATTCTTGAATTACAAGTTCATTTTACCATTAAAAATGGAAAATTATACAAACTCTCAGAAAGTTGACATGCTCTTGGTATACGGGTTTTGTCAAGGAAATGGGCGTCAGAGTGTTAGGGTTTACATGGAGAGGTTTCCTAACCGTCGAATACCAAACCACCAAACATTTGCCAATATTGAGCGTCATCTTTGGGAAACGGGCAGTTTTGAGAAAAAGTTTGAAGGCAGGGGTCGTATGCGAACAACTCGAACTGTGGAAACAGAAGAGATGATTCTGGAAAGAGTTGAAGAAGAACCAAGTACCAGTACCCGTCTCTTAGAACGTGAGTTAAATGTTCCTAAAACGATTGTCAATGAGGTTTTAAGAGAACAGTTGTTACATCCTTACCACATACAAAAAGTCCAGGAACTTTTACCGACTGATCCCCTCATGCGGCTTACATTTTGTCAATTTATTAGAAACAAAAGAATCCTTGTTCCAAATTTTTGTAGAAAAATTATGTTTACTGACGAGGCATGCTTTACAAGATCTGGGGTAACCAATCTGCACAACGAACATATTTATTCCGATGAAAATCCACATGCCATTAAAGTTGCACATCATCAGCATCAATTTAAAATTAATATTTGGGCAGGTATTATTGATCACTACCTTATTGGTCCCATTGTTATTCCAGACAGGTTAGATGGAAATATTTATTTAATTTTTTTGCAAGACACATTACCAATTCTTCTGGAAATATTGCCCCTTTTACTTCGGAGGGAAATGTGGTATATGCATGATGGTGCCCCGCCCCATTTTTCCGTTGCCGTTCGGCAATACTTACATCATCAATATCCCAACCGATGGATTGGAAGAGGCAATGATGCACCAGTAAAATGGCCACCACGTTCTCCTGAGTTAAATATGTGTGACTTCTTTTTGTGGGGCGCTATTAAAACAGAAGTTTACAAGACTCCGGTAAACACACGCGATGATTTATTGCAGCGGATTTTAAATGCAGGCAACCATTTTAATAATCCCGAGACATTAGATAGGGTCCAATATCATTTTTTAAAGAGTGTTAATAAGTGTATTCAGCAAGATGGCGGTCATTTTACACATTTGCTTAAGTAATGTTTTTGTTTTACTTAGTTTCTTACAATAGATACTTTCAACTTTGTTATACTTTTGTTTTTTTTGACGCCCTCTACCGGCTAAACGAGACAATTTTGGATATAACTAAGTCGGCTTAGATCGACCTATTTTGACGTCAGGAGTCTGTCGTCAAACGTTGTACACGTATTTCTCGGACACCCTGTATATTTAATGTAATTTTATATTATAAAATCACCGAAAATTTCAGGCAGTTTTTAGATCCTAATTAATGTTTAATGTACCTGAGGGTTTATATTTTATTTAAAATGATAAATATGTTTTGTTTATTTTTATGAATTTTACCCATAAAAACAAGCGTGTACTTCTCAGTCCGCTGTCAGTGACGGTTGTAGCTAAGATCAAATGTCAGTGACAAAAGGTTAAATAATAAATTTAATTTTAAAATTTTTGTAAATTTCTGATGAAAGTCCCGTTGAAATGACCACTGTTCAAAATTATTTCTTGGAAAACTGAAACCACTATAAATTTTCGGCTTGTATTTTTTACTAATGCAGCCCATTTTTCTGGCAACACAATCTTTTTTCGTTTCCTCTTCTCCTTTTTGATCAATTCAAAGCTCCAAACACAAAGCAGAAAACTATCTACTAGTTCTAGATATCTGTGTATAATTTTAGCAAATCTATTAGTATTTGCAAGTGCGTAAAGATACTGAGCCAAAACTTGGTTTTTAATTTGTAAGCTTCAGTTATCAAAACATAGATATAATTTTGTCAATGTTGATACTATAAAATTTTCAAAAAAAAATGTAAAAAGCTTACTACATTATTAGCTCTTTTATTGGCTATGATAGTAAACAAGAAAACATTTAAAATTGTTGCCATAAACCTTATTGAAACCCTTCTAGAAACAAGAAAAGAAAAAAGAATATCTTGACAAAAAGGGTTAAAACCGTATCTTTTACCCGCATCCAAAAAGAGCAGGTGTTTTATTGCTTCAAATATCCAGTCATTATAATTATCAACTTATAGTGCTGGGATATGCATCAACAATGGAAGTAGTCTATATACATGCTATACCCCTATCTACTATCCTCAAGCCAAATTGACAGAAAGGAAAAACATGAAATTAAAAAAATAAGAATATAGTCGTAGTGGCAGCTGGCAAACCCTTGAACCTAACACATCTAATTTCTGCTATTTTTGCTACGGAATTAAAAAAATGCGCCCAGTTAAGCTTTTATAAAGTTTAACCCAACCCGATCTGACAATTGCATGATTTCCACAACCCGTCTACCAACAGCACTGCAACATAAAAGTTTAAAAAAACAAGCTGGAAAACATCTTTTGATTCGTACAACATTATTACAAATCTAAGCAACACATGTCATTAGCATCCGACTACTAATAAAGGCCCATCTACGTACCGATAAGACAAAAGCTAAAATCAAATTAATTCTTTAACACCCCACAACAATATTAAACTACAAAAGAAAAAAACTTTTTGAGCTGAGAAACAACATTTATGTCTGCAAGCAGATAATCAAGCAGTAGCGCTCACACTTATATCATATAAAGGTATTGTACGTGCTAAACATCTAAAAAATATACTTATTGGTCTTATATTTTGCTATTTTTTTTTTAAATACTTGATTATATTATTTGTGATATTATCTACAAACATGTGTGGAATTATGTCTTCTCGCAACAACATAGATTTTTACTAAGGCGCTCTACAGTAACTAATTTAATAGTTTTAACACATTACTTATTCAAAACCGTGAGTAACAATGTGCAAAATAATGTGATTTACACTAATTTTACTCAATTGATAATATAAATAATATATTTATTTGCAATAAAAAAAAAACAGAAATATCATTGTCAAAATAAGTAAGAAACAATAGTCATAATTAACTAAACGAAAGGAATCACAAAATATAATATGTAAAATTGAGCAATTTGAGTAAACAAAAATAATGCAAACTGTAATGTCTGTATGTAGCTAGACAACATCAAAACAAATAATGCTTGTTTAAACATAAGTACGGATTAAAATAATTAAAAGTAAGTTAATCCCATGCATAGTATTAAACATAAAATTAATATTACAAAGATAATTTGAAACATAGAACATATTAAATAAAATTTTAAGGATGAGATCCTATCACAGATTGATTACTATATTATAAAAAAAATTAAAGAACTTCTTTTGTTAACATTGTTTTAACAATCGTCTTAATTTTTTTCATTAGAAGTTTATTAATATGCTGATGTAGTTTATTAAACATTGTTTTTGATAAGTAATCAGAATTAGTCATAGGTTTTTGCAGTTTTACTTTGTGTAACATTAAGTTATGTTTTAACATAGTGTTATGATTATATACATTAACAACATTTTGTAGTTGTGTAGAATAATGTTTTATGTATAATAGACAATGCAACACATTGTATGTGATGTTATTATACCTAGATCTGCAAAGTATGACTAACATGACACAATTATTTGCACTTTTTTTTTTGTAGTATTAATATTTGCTCTGCTAGTAGTAAATATTTCTATAGTAAGATACTTTAGAAATATAGTGAGTGAATGTATGCATAATATGCCATTTTTGTAATTTTGCTGTTAAATTATCTGCATTTTTTTTTAATAAATTTATATTTCTATTGATTTTTGTGCTTAGATTGATTATTTGGAAGTATGTTTTGGTTAAAAATAAACTTCTAAAAACTTAATACTAGTATTTTTATGTTTAATTTTCAGATCAAATGTAATGAGGTAATTTGTCTTATCTCTATTCATTGTGTGAAAATTGCTTGTTAAGTCGCTTACATAAACTAGAGATAAAAACGGTCCTAAAATTGACCCTTGCGGGACATCACAAGTTAGAGTAGCTATGTTTGATGTTTTACTATTAAATAGTAAAATTTGTTGGTACCACTCACTTTATAATACTCTAGTTTGTTTAACATTTGATCATAAAACACGCAGTCAAGTTTTACTTAAATCAATATAAGCGGAATCAAAACTGGATCCAATTTCAAAAGATTCTGTTATATTTTTGACTAATTCACGCTTAGCTTCTAATGTAGACCACAATATGTTATTGAACAAGCTTGATACTTTTAGAATTTTTGATAGTAAAACAAATATGGTTCCTTAAAGTTGTTTTAAGTTGTACAGTTTTAGGTTTAGTTCTACTGTACCCCAAAACTTAAACCAGGTGCCTCTGTTATTTGTTCTCTTTATACACAATTTAATTACATCATTATATTAACAACTTAGTACAACAAAACCTTAATCTTATAAATTGATGAGCTACAAACAAGCTTACCTTAAATATAGATTAATGTGTTGTCAGTTATATTTAGAAACCTATTAGTATTTTAACAAATTATAATATTAATATTATTTTTTTATAGCAGCAATATAAGAGAAATCTGAAAGTGTTATTTAATTTTTTTAGTTAACTGTATTAGCAATTCTAGCCGTTTTAAAGGTAACACACACACATGTTTATATGTTCAGAAAAAGTAAGTTTTTAGTCAAACTTACTCTTTCCATTCATATAAACGTTAACAGTCAAATCAAAACCTATATTCACCGTCAGAATTTTTATTATTATTACTAAATTTGACTAGGCTGACAACTATTCTACTACTTTCAATTTTATTAAGTTCTACATAAACTATTTTGCTTTTTAACAGAAATTCTTAGATATTCTTTGGTCACTAGTCATGTTCAACCAACTTTAATACCATTTTTTTTTAAATACATTACATGGTTTATTTTAACAGTGAATTTAAGAAAAATTTGATTTTTATAAATTGGTTAACTCTGCCAAATAAGCGCAAATCTGGTACTTTGCAATTAGGAAATTGCCGCTGACACTCTACAACTACTTATCTTTCATTTCTATTGCAATAACAACAAACTTAATAAATATCGACGTTTCCTTTGTTTACAAAAGAAAATGTACTAGCTTTACAAACAACATCAAACTAACATATTTTAATAAAGTGTTAGCAATTTTATTGCTAATCAATAATCTGTCTTTAGTTTGATAGTCAAGTAACTGCGTTTTTAAACAATGTATACCACGATCATTAGATTAAAAGACTAATGTAACTTAATTTAATACCCTTTGACTATACTGTAGTATGTGCAAATGAGAAATTCTCAAGACGTTGTGAGACGATCTGTTCGATAAATTTTACTTTAAATTAAAACTGAAAGAGATAATTTTAAACAAAATTTGTAAATAATGTAATTAAAATAAAATAAATAAAATAAATAAATTTTTGTTTACGTTTTGTTAATGGCTGTAGTTCTGTGAAGAAGCATTTTTGAACATATGTTTATTTCACAATTTTAATTCTATCAAACTTTAATAACGCGTTCTTAAGCTATAGAACTTGAGTCTACTTTGTTTGTTTAGTCTCGCCTTTGGTGGTGTTGCAGGCTGCAACGAACTGACTTGACTGACTCCTCTCTAACGGTAGTTTTGTTAGCGTTTATTATTTGCTTATACATTTAAATAACTTTTATATGGAAAGCGCTCTAGTGCTAAATAATTAGTGTTAACACCTCCATGGGTTACATCTTGTATAGAAGCAGTAGTATTGTTTCTACTCGAGAATGGGTGTGTGCTGTCTTCACATGGCAATTGTTGTTAGTTTTTCTTCTACTTGTAGATATCGAGTTAGTCTTTAAAGAATCAAGCGTGCTGATGGTGCCAGGATTTGTTGATAAAACGATTTGGTACTGTCATAGGTAGTGCGGAAAGTAGAATTTTGTATATTATAAGCTCTGGCTACAGTAGACTTTGCTATACTTTTTACACTTTTTTTTGTTTGTTTCAAGAGCCAATATTTTAAAGCTTACGCGTGTTACTACCTCACAAACTGTTTTTGAATATGTACCTGAAGACATTTATATACCATCGCAACCGCAAATTGAGAGAATGGAGGCGCTGTAGATGCTGACGAGGCCTAGTATCTGGTTTGCCCACACTCTCATATTAAATGTAATTATATTGTTATATTGCTTTGTTTAATCATTTTTGCACAAAATGTGGTTATTTTTGAGGTTAGAATAAATAAATTTGGTAATTCTTATGTGCTTTTAAATCAATCATACATTAGAGTTAGACTAACTTATTTAAATTGCTTAGTTGATTTGCAAACAGTTTTAGGACAGTTTTATCAATTGTGCTTTTATTTTTTAACTACCATATTTACTAATGCCACCCATCACTTTTATGTTAATTATACTTAGGCCTGTAATATCCAACTCCTAATAAGGCACCTAATAAACTATTAATAGTTTATTAGTTGCTTTACAAGGAGTTGGATATTACGGCCCTCAGGGCTATAACACACCACAGATGTCACCACCACACATCTACATTATAACAAATAAATTATAAGAATCCTGATGATGACTAAAAAATTTTAGTAGAAACTAGTTGAAAATAAAAAACTAAACAAAGCATACAAGTATATTATATTATTACTTTCCAAACATTAATAATATATATATTCAATGTCCTAATAAATATAATTCAATTAGACCTATAATTTATTAGCTGTCAATACGAGTTAATAAAACATATTCTAATAAATATTTGTTGTGCTAATAGTAGTGATTAGGTGTTTTATTGGGAGTTGGATATGACAGCCCCGTAATAACTAACGCTCCCGCATACATAATATTTCAATTTGCTATTCATTATTTATACATCCATTTAAAATATACTAATTTTTGTTCTGGCTACCTAAAAATTTAATCCCATCGGATAGTAATGATAATATCTAGCTACAGATAATAAATCCACATAATTATAATGTGCCCACTTAAATAATAAAATGCGCGCCTGGCATAAATGAACCCTACCTTAAATTGGCCTGAGTTATTAAGCAATAAAAATGCGATTTCAGCGCATTTTTCCTTTCATGGCAGATATAAAATTAGCAAAAGGCAGCGTGAACATCACGATCAAGATTAAAATGGACGACCATTGTGTGCTATACAGATTTTTAATATTAAATACACAACATATGCTGCCATAGAATTGAGATGATATAACGTGAAATTGAATATAATATGTATATTGTGCTGTTGGGATAATAGACGGAATGTCCATTATATTAGTGTCAATAAATCAGAAAAGAGTCTCTGTACAGATTCATGCCTCCTTTGTTCAGCCATTATTAAACGAGATAGAAGAATGTCTTTATGGGATTTATTGCCGGAATGTCTTTTAACACTTTTATATATTATAGACGGCATTTAATTTTATGCATTTTAATCGAGTTGGATAAATAAATAAAGTGTGAGAAAATTAATAGACACGTTTGTCTATTGTTATTTTGAAAAGTAATGTCGGTCATTTAGATTCCAAGGAAATGTCATGGGAGGGAGCACACAATATACAACTTCAAGGTCAGTGTTTTCCAAGTTTTATTGTCGAAAATGGTTAGTGATTAAAATACATCCTAATCAAATTGATTTTGAATAAGTAGACAAAAATTATTTTATTAAATAAAGTAGGTATTGTATTATATAATAGTTTATAATAGTTCAATTGAAAATTGTAGATAAAGTAATATTTTAACAGCAAGGGTAAGTAAAGTAAAATTTAAAAGATTACATTGTTATATACATATTACTATTGTTGAGAGTTTATTTGTATTACATCTGATGAAGATTTTTTTAAATTTTTTTACACATTTTTGTATCAACTAGTCTACTTGTGCAAAATGGCTAATGATATTTAGCACACGACGATAAAATTCAATTATCAACTCGGGAAATTAATTCTCTCTCACACTTAAGATAATACATCCATTTTTAATATTAATAATAACATTGGCAAAGTAATCATTATTTCATAGTAAATGCATAGTTGAAGTATTTTGCCCCAGTGCATAATTTTTTTTGTAATCTAACATCTTGGATTGGCTGCAGTTTCTCAGCAAGTTTCTCAGTCATGCATGTCCGTTGCAATCTGTCACTCTCGAGTGAATTTCAGATATCCTCGATTTTTCTGAATGGTATGGAAAACCGTTGCTAATCCGCAAACGAGACACTAATTCAATTTTGTTGTAAACACACAGGACAAAAAAATGGTTTTAATTTTATGCTGTTCAAGGTTGTACGGATGCACAAAGCGTAAAGTTAAAATGCATTTGTATGTCTAGAGACGATGGGAAGCGCTGAAATATTTTATAATTATTTAAATTGTTGCGTTTAATTTATTGTTATAGCTAGTTTAGACACTGGTATATAGTCAGAGTGGATGGAAATACTTATATTTGAAAGATATTTATAGTGTTTTCTATTAGAATTTAAGTTAAGATATATTTATATTCAAATACACATATTCATACAATACTTTATTAAAAAAATAGTAATAAATAACAACAAACATTTATTTTAAAAATTACTTGAAGCGTGATGTAGTTATGCATTATACTGTTTCTGTGACAACTATTAATAATAGTAAAAAATAATCTTTTTTAAAACGTTGTATCAAGTGAATTCATTATCTCACATATCATAGCTGCATTTGTTGACTAACAATAAGGTGGGTGGGTGCAGCATGTAAATATTTGTAATTGTGACGGTGATTTAATCTATATTTTATTAATTTTAACAACTAGGGCTTATTGTCACATTTATTATACTTGCAGTAAAATAATAGTTAATTTTTTCTGTTTTCGCTAATAGTTAGTTAAATAAACATTGATTAACTTTAGATAGAGTCGAAGTTATTTGTATTAATTATTACCAAACAAAAGCCGCAATAATGTATTTTACTTCCAACAACAACAAAACAATATGCAATTGTAATGCACGCATATCAAAGAAAAAAAATTTCTCGGTTAAAAAATCAACCAACCTTTTTTGATTTGCAAAGATTAAAAAAAATCTCCTTTTGTCAAAAGATCTGTTAACAACTTCGACCTATCATAGAGTCCCAAAGCAATTAAAACACCCACAGTATAGTATTCAAGAAAAGTTTTTTTATATTATCTACTCAGCTATGCAAAGAAGGAGTTTTCTGAGCATAATTGTGTTTTTTTTTGTATAGCTTTCAAGTTCTCAATTTTGTTTTTGTAAACAATCACTGTTATTGTAAATCTTTTTGACATATTCTCACTTAAAAGAATCCTTCAGCGTCCCAAAAAACAGCTGTCATTACTTAAAGAAAATTGCGTCTTTGCCTTCTTGGGCGATAAAGAGTACACTAACCTATTGCATGGACTCTTGTTATGTAAAAGAATCCCGGTGGTGTATCTAGGTTTCATCTTTAGTTATAATTCTAAAGACAAAAGCTTTATCTTTGGATAAAATAGTCAAATTTTTGGGACTGAGCAAGTTTGAAATCCATCGTGCCAACACTTCATTCATTTCCAAAGAAAACATTTGTTTGTGATATTCCAATTTTTTTAGCAATACTGTCATTTTTACTTGACGCCTAATTAATACCAAATCTTCAAATTTTTGCTGTCAGTGGTCTTTTATACTTTGGGTCATCATGAATGGATTTCCTGACTCATTTAAACTGCTTGCATCAATAAGTTGACTTGAAAATAGGACGGGCAATTTTCACAATAATCTGCTATTATTCTCTCATTGAAATTTTTTGGGCTACTGTCTTCTTTTGATAAACATTTTATAACGCTTCTTTATTCAAGTTTTAAACCATTTATATTTGCCGCTTTTTATAGCTAGGTAGATAGTATAATTTTTTTCTTACAATACATTAGTCTTTGCAGACGTGCAAAGCCTAACAGACGGAGATAAAACAGATTATAGGGGAACTACCTAATAATAAGACACCAGGTCCAGACGAGATGACAACGGAGATAGTGAAAGCAGCGCTAGAGGAAAATGAGATAGAGATAACACAAATAATAAACAAATGTCTGAAGAAAGGAATTTTTCTGGTTTGCTGGAAAGATGTAAACTTAGTACTAATTGAGAAAATGAAGGAAGCAGGCAAAACCGACCAATATGCCTGATCAACACATTAGCAAAAATTATAGAAAAAGTGAGGAGAATTGAACTGGAAATAGAAGAAAAAAAAGGATAGAAACAGGAGCAATATGGATTTACAAAAGAAAGAACGACTCTAGAAGCCATTGAAAATGTAAAAGCCATAGCAAAAAAATACAATCTGTGGACCATACAAAAAAAACAATACTGTGTCATAATAGCACTTGATATACAAAATGCGTTCATCAGCTTACTATGGGAAGCAATTATAGAAGCCGCAAAAAAAGAAAATTAACAAATACAACTATCAAGATAATATGGAGCTACTTTCAGGAGAGAAATCTACTAATCAAAAATGGAAAATTTAGGCTGACTAGAGAAGTACTACAGGGTTCTGTACTAAGTCCAAAACTATGGATTTTAATTTCTAATCAGCTACTCAGGATGCGGTTGCCGGAAGGAGTGACAATAAAGGAATTTGCGGATGACGTGGCTATGGCAGGTAGAGATATAGACATAAAAATACTAAATGAAAAATTAGAGTTGGCAATAGAGATGATAAAGAAATGGATGAAAAATAAAAGGTTAGATCTGGCTCCGCAGAAAACCAAGGCGGCATGGCTATCGACAAAGAAAACCAACAAAATGAAAAAATACAGGTAAGTGAACAAATAATAACCATAGAAAAAAAAAATTAAATACCTTAAGTTACACTTAAAGCAAAAGGTTGGAATCAACAGGTTAAGGAAGCGGTAAAAGAAACAAAAAAAATGAAAGAAATGCTTAGTAGGTTTATACCAAACAAAGGAAGACCAGGAAAAAAGGCCAGAAGGCTAATAGCAACTGCGGCTAGAAGTAAACTATTGTATGCCGCAGAAATATGGGGATAAGCTTTGAAGACAAAAAAAAGATCAGAAAAAAGTCAGAGGAGCTATAAGAGCAAGTTTGTTAAAAATCTGCAGGCCATACAGGATGGTGTCGCAAAAGGCATTAGAAGTAATTGCGGCGACTGCAAATTTGATGGTGGAAGAAAGGTTAGGTATAAACTAAATGGTAAATAAAAAACTAGTAAGACAGTGGAAAGAAGGAGAAAAGGGAGAATGGACAAGGGAACTAATATCAGAAATAAAAGAATGGGTAGAAAAAAACCGGAGATGTGTTACTATACAACACAATTACTCGCTGGACTTTTGGAAAGTACTTACGAAAAATAAATAAGATAGAGAAAGAGGAAAAATGTATATTTTGTCAAAAAAACACGCATGACAACGCAAAACATACACTAGCAGAATGCGAAGCGTGGAAGGAAGATAGGAAAACGCTAGAAAATGTATTGGAAAACAATGTAGACAAATCTACAATTAAAAAAACAAAAACAAATAGAGAGCACTAAGAAACTATGCAACAACAGTACTGAAGATAAAAGAAGTTTTAAGATTTAGATAAACCAAAATGGAAGAAAACAAACAAATTAAAAACCACAGAAAACAAAAAAAGGAAAAACGAGAAGCTAAATGCAAGCAAAGTATGAAAAAAAGTAATAAAATAAGAAAAAAAAAAAAAAAGAAAGAAAGTCAAAACAACTGTGCCTGCCAAGGAATGGAAGGTGGACAGAGAGGCAAGAAAACAACGTATACTAAAACATTAGTACCAACCGAAATTGCAGAAATAAGGAGAAAAAAGAGAGAACTGAATTTTGAGGTTGACAAAGAATGCAACTTTCAAAATGGTCAGAGTATATCTGGCAACCAGGTGAAACAAAAACTAATTCCAAATAGAAATACAAGAATCTCACTAGAAATTAAACTGGCAAATGTGGGACTACCAAAGGGAATGCATTTAATGGAACTGCACAAAATATTTATGAAAGAAAGAGGATACAACGAGGAAGAAGTTAATGAAGATATTAAAAAAAACTAAGAAGATACCTAAAAACAATGCAAATATCTAAGCTGATTAACACAAGAATGGGAGAAAAGAGAGTATAGGAAATAGGGCAAAAATGGGGTATAGGAAGAGATGGCCTGGGGACAGCATGTGTTGCCAAAGCAAACTGCGGTAACTCCGCAAGGCCCAAACTTGTCCACCTTAAATTAGTACCAGATTAGAGGCAATGACTAGAACAAAGAAACAAAAACCGAAAGGTATTGCCATGCGTTAGTTTTCAATGGCCACTTGTTGAGGCCAAGACCTTACTAAGTCCTTAAACAAAAATAATTAAAAAAAAACTTTGTTAAAAAAACAACGTCTAGCATGTAAAACATCAAAAACTTGTTATATTCCATTATCCTTGCATAAGAGTAACAAATCAATAATAAGTATAATATTACTTGAAAATAATAAATAAAATTAACAAATTAATTATACATATTGATTTTTTTAAAAATGTTTACTAATAGGTTAATTAAAAAAAAAAACAAAAATGTGCTCATTGAACGAAATTTTAAAAATGGGATACCGTTAACAAATTAGAACCTTTTGGCTATCATGTTAGCAATTTCTATTTTATTTGCAGCTGCCCAAAAGAAACATGTCGTTGTCGTATAAAACCAGTTCTTTAGATTCTTAAGCAATGAAATTTTTTTTTAATCTTGTATCTACTAGAGTTGAGCATGATGTGTTTTAAGTATTGTAGTTTCTTTGGTTTGATTGTAATTTTCACCATAATTTCTTTTGTTTTGTCTATTCTTGTTAGTATTTTGTCATTGGTAAAATCTTTCCATGATATTCTCAATACTATTCCAAAAGAATTACATTTCATACGCTTTCAATTTTTCATGTTTTCTTTTGTCAACGTCTATGTTTTTATTCCGTATAATAATACAAAGAACACGTAGCAGCGTATGAGTCTTATTTTTGTGTCTTTAGTAATATCTGTACTTTTGTTTAGGCTGTCGCTATTTTAATGAATAAGCTTCTTTTATTTTAGTTTTTATTTTTTGTGTCTGGTTCCATTGCTCATTTATGACGGTGTCTATAAATAGATATTTTTTTTACTTTTTCAATGTTACCCTGCTCTAGTCTTAGTTGTTGTTGGTGGTGTTCAGGGTTATTCTTACTTATGATCATAAATTTAGTTTTATTTATATTGATATCTAGTCTATATCTTGACTAGTGCTTTTTAATCTATTTATCAGGTGTTATAGATTTATTATGTTGTCAGCAATGATTATAGTATCATTTGCATATCTCATGTAGTTTATGCATTTTTTTGTTTAGAAGAATTCTTTCTTGTACATTTTTTAGGGTTTTTTAAAATATGTGGTTAGAGTAGATATTGAATAGCAGAGAAAATAATATACATCCCTGTTTCACTTCTCGTAAAATTTTTACTATGTCTGTGCTATCGTCGCCAATTTTTACGCTTGTTGTTTGGTTTCAATATAGATTTGTAAGACCTTAAAGCTTGTTTGCACCATTATTCCTTAAAAGTGTTCCATAACTAAAAAACACTTTAAATTAATTGTTGCTTAATTTGGATTTACATTGCACTACACAAAATAAAGTAATCCTTAATTTAAATTAAAGATACGTTTGACAACACTGCATAAATTTAGTAAAATTTAATTGCGCTACGTCTCTGACAGTGCAATATTATTCACATAAGTTTAAAAGTATGTATATTTGTAGATGTTATAAATAAATACAGAGAAGAGTATATAATGTTTGTGTTTTTACTTTATTATTACACAGTTTTAGAAAAATGGATTTTTTTGCAAAAAGAATTTTTTCTGCTAATTTTACTTCTACGTATCTATTTTTTATTTGAGAACTATTAAATATTGTCGCATCATGAGCGGAACTTGGCCAACTCGCAACCGAATTTAAAAATTTTATTTTACTATCTGAAACTACCTAAACAATTGTTTGTTTCCACCTATGAACAAACTCGTATTTTGCAGGAGTTGTTTAATAAATTATCAAAAATTACCAGGTGACTGAATTTGGATGTGCGTTCCTTCTATAGCACCAAACACCTTTGGAAAAACAGCAGTATTTAAAAACTTATGCCATTATTGTTGTTTTTTTTTAATTTGTTGTGTGCCACCGAAACTATTAACGATTCTACAAACCGTAGATAGATGTGTTCCGCTAAAATCACTAATACTTAATAAATGATTTTGAAAAATTGGAGTTATGTTTGAAATATGAAAATTATATAATGACAAATCCTTACTATTATTTATGTTCATACTTATCATATGGATATTCTATATCATGTTTAATTTCTTCGAGTAATAAAAACACAGTTTCTTTAGTAAGGCAAAATCTTTTAAAAATTAATGTTTTATTCATTGTTTCAAGGTAATTGCTTCTAGCATAAATTCGTCAAGGAATCCCAACTTGTAAATACCTCTACATCATCTTTAAAAACTAGATGTATATCATAATCATTTTTGAATAGCATTTTTGCATACACTATTCACTGTTATTGGGTTAAAATGACGTTTAAGTCGCAAAATTTTATAACTTAAATTTAACCTTCACTTAAGCTTGTAAGTATTTTTTAAAAACTTGGTGCATTGTAATAAGGAACACACTTGACTATTAAAGGTTCCTTAAGATATAAGGAACAATAGTGCAAACGGGCCTAAGTCTTATTTTGAGTTTTTTAGGATTTCATCAACTTTTGGTGTTGAACTCAAGGGTTTTCTTGTAGTCTACAAAACAGACATGTACATCACTATTGACAATTTTGTATCACTGTACTAGTACACACTGAAGTAGTCTTTTTTTGTTCCTATTACGTCCCTAAGTCCCAATTGTTTTTTTTTATTATTTTGTATATTTTTTTCTTTAATTCCTGCTATTGTTGTGGTATAATACCACTTGGGGCCTTATTATAATTATTATAATATAATTGTTTGATAAATGTCTTCCAGGTGTTTTTTTATTGAGTGTATGTCTATTAATATGATGTTATCGTTGTCAACAAGTTTGTTTCCTTTTTTTTTTCAATGTTTTGTGACTTCACCTTTTTGTGTACGATAAACATATCATGTTTGTTCTGTAGAGTTTTTATTTTTACACACCTCTGCTTTGTTTTTTATTCTTTTGCTTTTCTTATCTTTTTTTTTTTAGTAAGTTGTGTTTTATTATATTCTTTGTTATCTGTATTCTTGTTGCTTCTTTTTCTTTTCATTAATTGTATAATCTGTTATCTAGGATTTTTGTTTTACTACTTTTTTGGCTTTCTTTTAATCTTCTATACTTTTGCATTTACCTTATTTATCTCATGTTCTGCGCATGTGGTATAGTTTGTTGGTAAATGTTCCGGAGAGTAGCTCAGTTGGGTAATGCATCTAACTTAAATCTTGGCGCATAAATTGCCCCATCTCCGGCAGAACATTTTTAAGAAATTGTGGCATTTATTAATTCAGGACATTAGCTAATACAAAATTAGTGTTTTTATAAACCATAATTACATTCAACATAAGAGTGTGGGTAGACTAAATACTAGGCTTTGTCAGTATCTACAGTGGCTTAAAAAAAACAGCTGTGAGGTAGCAACACAATCATAATCCATTAAATATCAGCCTTTGTAACTGAAAAAAAAAAGTGTTTTTGTAGTTGTTTTTTTTTACCTTTTTATTCGGACTCTTGAGTATGTTTTCACTAAGGTAATTCTCTTTCTGTATCTTTGACTTACAAGAATGTTGTCGATTTGGTTTCTAACTCTCGTTTTAGGAGTGTGTGCAGGTGATGCCCATGTATTGTACACATGGAATCAATATTTACATTTAATATGAGAATGTAGGTAGACCACACACTAAGCCTAGTCAGTATCTACAGCGCCACCATTTTTTCAAACAAAAAAATGCCGCAATATCTTTATCACTCTTTAATACAGTCAACTCTAAGACAAGAATCTCGTTCCTAATTACTAACTATTGTACAATATAAGATTTGTCCTAAACGTACTGAGGACTTAAAAATAGAGGTACCGGTGGGGACACCAAATATTTATTCAGCTTATCAACTTGTTTTGAGACCTTGTGGTACTAATTTTGTCACGCTTTAGATTTTTTACTTAGTTGCAGAAAAAGATACAAAACAGTTTTAAACAACGATACGCAACTAGGTTTTGCATTAAAAAATAAAAATAAAAAAAATTAAAAAACTTTTAATAGAATCTTTAGGGACTTTTTCTCAAAAGTCTTGCATTACCAATAATCTTAAATGGTGCATTGATTTCTTTTTCATATCTGAAAATCCAGAAACTACCAACACAAACATTCTTGGTAAAACTAACAAATTTAAAAAAAAAGAGTGAAGCATTTGTCCATTTTCAGGAATGCCTTAATAAAAGAAAAAAAACTAAAAATCTAGTGTACAAACAAGCCAATCAAGGAATGACACCTTAGCACATTAGCGGAAAAAACTTTTTCAAAGAAAGTAAACTTTAGGTCGTTGCACTGCATTTACAGATTAAAGAAGGGTAATTACATAAGTACCAGGCACTTTATTAAATAGGTTAGCGGTGCAAATCAACGTCTGCACCGAGACTATGCCAGTTATCAACTCTATGACAAATTTTTGCTGCTAACCGAAATCAATTCTTTCAAACTACTGCCCCATAACATCAAATCAGCGGAAACATTTACATAATATTCGGGAATTCTAAATGTAAAATAATACATTTTAAAAAAGGCAAATGGGCACATACGAATAACATGAAATTGAGTGGTAATTTAACTATTCAGATAATACAACAAGAACAAACCTACAAATATTAAAATATTGCACAAAAATTAAAACAGACAAAAACTATTAAAGAAACAATTTTTTAATAAATATAATCAATTAAATTATTAAACAAATTTATGAATATTAAATATACCAACTACAAATTTACTTCAAATTCTAACCGAAAAACATATTGCAAACTGACAACAATTACACCGCACTAAAACTAAATAAAAACCTAGAACTACAAAAAACTTATATAAGAGTGTAGGTGGTTTAACTAACAAAAGCATAGTGCAATAAACTTTCCAGCTGCTAAGGCGAGCTCCTGCAGATTAGCGGAACCGTGGTTCCTTGGCAGCTTGTCCTTGGTTGTAATCCTGTGCATTATGGGGTTTGCAAAGCGCCATCCCGGCACTGGTGTAGGTAGACGACGCAAACAGTTAAAATGAAACAAGCACCTTGTTTTGAATAATGGTTTTTGGTGTATTACATTAAGGCACGATAAATATTTAGACACAATTGCAGCGCAATGGATATCCGCTTACGCGTATCATACAAGTAGTAATAAAGTGCCACCACGTGCAGTTTAAATCCTCCTCATACGAGAAGACAATTTGTACTTAACCGGACGGAAGTACTTGAGGAACTGGTCTCCAGTCTTCTTGCTCTCCGTTCTCTGAGTTATTTCCATCGCTTCCGGGTATTTAGCCGCAAGATTCAAAACAATAGTTCTTTAAGAAATAAAACCGTAACAGTGGACCAGATACTAGGCCTCGTCAGTATCTGCAGCGCTTCAATTTTTTCAAATAACAGGTGCAATAGTATGTATTTGTTATTTTAGATACATATTTAAAAGCAACATTTGTGAGATAGTAACACAAGTAAGCCCTAAAAATATCGGCTCTTGTAACAAAAAATAATAAAAAAATACAAGACCAAGTTATTAAAACTAAAACTATTCAAAATACATACTTAAAAAGAAAAATATTGAAGATTAATGCAGAAAATGCAATGAAACAATTACACACATAATATCAGAATGTGAAAAGCTGGCATCGACAAAATACACAAAACCTAAAACCATAATAGAATCAGAAAAATACAGGTACCTATTCAAACTGACAACACTATCATCAGGCCGATTTAATATTAAGAACAAAAACTTACTTACCACATAGACATTGCAAATTGTTGGAACAAGCACAAACTAAAAGTAAATATAAAATTAAAAAGATATGAAAACAGGAAAAAGTAAAAATAATTTTCATAGTAATCTCTGCCACCTGCCAGCTTATATAGCAATAAGAGCTAATTAAAATAAATAAAAACAAAAATAAAATAATAAGAGATTAGAAGCTTAAGAATTTATAATCAAATTTAAGTTTAGAGGAGTAAACAAAGCAACAGGTTTCAAAATGCATCGCGTATTAAAGTTATCGACCTTATCAAATAGAAAAACCAGTAAAGTGATAAACAAGTGAAACGTGTCAAACTAACGATTGTTGTCTGACCTCGCATACAGTTGGTTAAGATCTATTCAAATATGGCAAAAAAATTACATAAACTAAAGACCTATTTGTAAACTCTAAAAAGACGGCTTTCAATAAATCCAAAGCACTGTCAAAGTTACCTACAACAAGATTACTTGGTAAAACATAGTGCTCGACTAGGCTAGAGCAACCACTTACTGGTAACACAGTTAAAACTGGGATACGCATAAAACCAATCTCATGGCACACAACAATGACATAAAGAAAACCAAAAAATTTTTGGAAAAGTTATTGTAATAGCATTCAGAACAAACTTACATGTTCTAAAAGATTTAAGCAAAGATTGCACTGGAATATTGAACCTCTGCCAGGTAAAAAAGTATTCAGAATTAGACAAAGGTACTTTGCAAGAGCTACAGCAAACAAATTTGCCGGGTTCTACGTTAATGGAAATTTCTAATCCTTAAACTGCTAACCAAAAACGCGATTAGAATAGAGCAAACATCATAGTTTACCAAAGTAGCCTAGAATAAAAAATCAACAAGTTTAAACATTTGAAGTTGACTAAAGTTGATGGAATATATCCTATCAAGTTATAAAAAAAGTTAGCAGCTCTGAGTTAAAGTAATATTTATACAAAAGCCAGAGGAAACTACGAGTGCTAAATCGTACAGATTGGTCAGATTGAAGTTTTTTTATATAAAAACTGTTAAAAAAATAGTCGACGGGTACATACTAAACAAGGTGCTAAAAGCTTTGTTACTGCACCAGTACCAGAACGCCTACAAATAAAAAAATCTTGCAAACTAGCTATAAACCAGCAAGTGAACAGGTGTAAAAAAAAAACATGCATTTTAAGTAAAATTGAAAATGTGCACTAAACACCGTAAAGAGCTGGTACTAAAAGAAGGGGTTTATAGTGAAAAACGGTTATCAACTTTTTTACCAAACGACAAATCACCAAAGAACTGTAAAACTTAAAAAAATATAAAGCTACGCTCTTGGTGATAATGGAAATAAAATACTTAGAATTTACGTTTTGTTCTAGACTAATCAACACTCAAACAAACAAAATATAACTACAAACTTTTGCAACTAAAATTATAGTTGAAAGCACATAGAGACTGATGCTTAGGATAGATGAAACTTATCATTACATACAAAGCACTTGTATACGGTAAAAACCATCAGAAGACTAATAAGTAATACTATTACAATACTTAGATGTATTGGCTAAGGCAAAACAAGCAGCGTATAGAGTACAAACAAATACACATTTTAAAAAACAAATGTGCATTACATCATAACTGAAGAGCTTTAAATAAATTTGTAAAAAAAAATTTTGATAAGCAAAAGCAAATTGTCTACTAATCTTATAAGAAACGTCTAGCAACTGAACTACTCAAAAGAAAATCTTTTTAACACAGTGCTTAAAAAGTTACAACCAAAGCTGTAAAGCCTATGACAATAATAAATTTCCAGTATTGCTACAAGAAATAACAAAAATGGCGCATTGCTACTTTAAAGATAATATATTAAAGTATTGTACTGTATTTTTAATAAAAATTATTTAAAAAAAACTCTAAAAAGTTAATTAATATTCACTAGACGTGAGTGCGTACATTCCTCACTAAACACACCTTTGTGCACTTTCAATAATATCTTATCTCGTTAATTATTAACTAAACAAATTGACATATTGATTATTATTGTATCCTTGTCTAAAGTTTATATGATTAAAAAAATAACTAGAAAAAGAAGTCTACAAATGAAAACAAAAAAAATATGAGAAAAAAAAAACATCTGAAACAAGGTTACTCAATGTTTAAGCACAAACAAATTATCACCAGAAAAGACAAAAAAGTCGCATATTTTCCGCAAAATCATCAACAAATATGCAAGTAAAGAATATCAACGATTTTGGCATTCCGCTTCTAATCAAAACTATAAAAAGTCAATTATCCGATTGTCCAACCAACTTCAACAAATAGAATCATATTCTCCTTCTTGCTCCCTATAGCTTAAAGAAGCAACATCAACCTCTGGACGATACTACCACCGTACAATTTTAGTAAAGATAAAACAGCGGTTTCTTTTACTATCAGGGCTACAGATGAGCTATAGATTTTTGGAGTTTGATGACATTGTTGCGCATACTAAGATCTACTTCTGCTTAGTGCAATATTAGGACTACAAGTCTTTTTGTTCTAATAATCCACTGACGCAGATTACATCTATAATTTAAAAACAAAAGAAATCTTAACAGGTTTCACTAAAATAAAAAAAAAAGATATTTTGTTCTAAATTTTGCACCATTGGCCACTTTGATATAAACTTGTTTAATTATAGTATTATCTATGCATGACTGGCGGCTATAATATAATACTGAGTTAAGATAAATGTTTAGCTTTTAATTATTTTATAATTAAACATTACAATATTTATATCTTTTTATGATAAATTAAAATGATTAAAATAAAATGTTGTGCTCTATTAAAAATTAGTGGTATTTGATGTGTTTTGTTAAAAGACCAATTATTCTTGAAAGTCTATTAAAATTGAGTTTACATTGTAGACATCGTAAAAGTAAGCGCTCATTTAATAAAATAAATGTTAATGAATTCTATTTACAGGACAATATAAATTGTATAGTGTTCATTCTATCTCAATAATTTACTGAAAAGTACACTTACAAATTTTATTTTCATACACAAACAAGCTACGTATTTTTTTAATTAATTAAAAATCAATACCACACCAAGTTAAAATTTATACGATCGATTGTTTATTTCACATAGTAAATAAAATGTACAGTTTATTGAAGATATTAAAGAAAGCACTGAATATAAGAAACAGAACGAGTTTCGATTAACTGAAACAAAAAAGTATTACCCAAGGTCGCCTTGTAATAAGAGTTCCCTCTAATACACGCAAACAATTTGTATCGTTTCTCGTAAAGTAAAACGGGAAGTAATTTTTATTTTTTACTATATACATTTTTAATTGATATTTTTTAACTTATAAATTTTAAAATTTTAAAAATATTTTTTTAATGCAATATTTATTTTGGTTTGATTATATAATATGTATGAAACAAATTAATTTTGGTATTGTGTCCATCTGAAGTGAACAGTAATTTACAGATTTAGCTACCTGTTGTTATGGTTGGCCTTATGGTAGTTTATAGTACCTGTCTGGCTACCGAGATACCCACGGGTATATATAGATACCCATCACAATAACCCCACCCGGCATCGCCCTTGAATAACTTAAATCATCGAATTATAATGTAGGTATTCCAGAGTTGACTAAGAGCTACCAATTGTTTTATGTTATCTATTTAATAGTATGTTTACAAATTAAAAATACAATTAATAATATGAGTGTATCAATTTTAATTTGATTTTACTTAAATATATAAATAATAGTAAATATTATATTCCTTTAATGTCAGTAAATTAATATATTGAATAAATAATAAAATATTGTTCATTTATAAATTATTATAAGTGGTTCTGATATAATTAAAAAGAGTAATTTTGGAACAGTTATCAAAAAGAATACGTCCTTCTAAGTGGATAGTAGAGCAAGTGACAACAACCCACAGCAATCAAAATCAAACATGACTTATGACAATTAAATTGGCATTAGAAGGTCTAGCCTGTTCCACAATCTAATTTAATCAATCTGACAACTTATTGTTTTAAAATTAATTACACTAATATTAGTGGTATTAAAAATAAACTCTGTTCAAATATAAACTATGTAATGCTTTCAGTTTACAAGCCGTAATTTAGGTTCTTTTTTATATAGTAGAGAAGACGAAAAATAATAATAAATAACAAAATAAAAATAAAATTTATTTTCAATGAAAATTTAATGAAAATTTCGATATACAAAAATACAATAAAGGAAACAATATATACAAAGATTGGCTTACAAAAGAAAAAATTGGTGCGTAGCTAATATAGTTTTTTTACGTAGTGTTGGCTTCAGCAAGTTTTGAGAATGACCGGTTTCCTTCTCTGCGTAAATTTTGTTGTTATATCAATCTACAGCCAGACACGAATATTGTGGTCTCTATAATAGGCAACTTAGTATACACAAAAATTATGTAAAACGTAGTTAAACTAATGCCTTTGTCCGTTTTAGCACTAATCATTTGCGCTTACATTTTAAACATTCTATGGGCGACGTTGTTCTGGAATTGAAAGATGTTAAAACGGGCAAAGGCATAAGTTTAACCACATTCAACATAATTTTTGTGTATACTAAGTTGTCTATTATAGAGGCCACATTATTCATGTCTGGTTGTATCTTAGATTTAGCAAATTTTCAAGCAGCATCTGCAGCACGCATGCTGTATCCGGTCTTTTTTTCGCCCCTAACCTTAGTTTGTTTCTTGTACCTTTTTATCTGCACTGACATTCACTGACATCTGCATTCTCCAATTTGTGTGTAATTTATTCTAATTATTTGGTTTGTCTTCAGATGCGTTTGTAGTTTTTTAGGTATTTTCTCTTCTTCATAAATAGTTTATGCAATTCTATTAATTGGCAGTCTTAAATTTGTTTTTACCTTTAGTGGTAATCTTGTATTTTCATCTAAAATTACATTTTTAAGTTCTCTTGTTAATAGGTATATCCATATCAAAGGTTGCGTTAGCCATCAACCTTGAGACGTCGTATCTACCAATTGACATTTGATTTGATAGTTTTAAAAACAAAATTTCCTTTTAACATTTTTTCATTTCTTACTTCAATTTTGTTTGGTATTGTAATCTCTGTACATGTTTTTTTTTTCTATTGTTTTTTGGTGTGCATAAATGTTCCGTTCTTCCGTATTTCTTTCTTTTTGATCTTTTCTTTGTTTTATTTTGCTTCTCGTCTTTTTTCTTTTTTTTCTGTAGTTTTTGTTTTTTTGTTGTCTTAATACTCTTGTTGTCTCTTAGCGGCCTCTATTTATTTTTATCTTTCAAGACTTTGCTTTCCAGTATATTTTCTAGTTTGTTTTTTTCTATTTGTTTTTCTCAACAGAATAGATATTTTGCCTTTTTTAAATTTTTTTGCAATAACTTCCCAGAGATTCTTTGCGTGGTTAGTGTTTGTGCACGTATTGGGTTTATTCTAAACCCATTCTTTTATCTTTGAGGTACAATTTTTGATCTATTTATTTTTTCATTTTGTATCGTTGAGATATAAACCACAGTGGCGTGCGGAATTTAAAATATTAAAATATAGACAGACCGGTAATGCATAAAAGACAAAGAGAAGTGGAAGAACAAGAATATCTACAAGCATTTACCAAGAGTAAAAAAGTGATAAGATCCACTGAACAACTAAAAAAACAAAAACAAATCTTTTTTTGTTTAACGGACATAGGCATAATTTCACATTCAACATAATTTTTGTGTATACTAAGTTGCCTATTATAGGGGCCACACTATCCGTGTCTGGCTGTATTTCTATCTCAATTCCGTCTACGTTATTTTATCAGACCTATTTTTTGTTGTAAGGCAATTCTTTTATGGTCTTTTCTACAGTTGCTGTAACTGCTTGTCTTTTGCATATCTTCTCTATGTTTTTGTTTTTTATCACTTCTTCTGTTTATATGATTTTCTTTACTTTCAAACTTCTATCCATCCTTCTTACGTTCCATCTATTCTTTTTTGTGTCTTCATGTATTTTTTTTCTTTATGTTATATTGTATGTATTTGCGTAAGCTTATCGATTCTTCTTCTGTCACGATCAAGTCATTCACTATTTTTGCAATTTTGCAATATGTGATTATATACTTTTTTGTTAGAAATTATAAATTTAATTAATTATATCATCTAAAAGAAATCTTTTTTTATTCAGATTTTTTTGTTTTCTCAAACTTTTTTTTAATTTTTTTGTCTATTTTTGATAGAATTCTATTCCATAATTTAAACTGATAACAGCTGTATATTATCATACTTTCTACTTCTGTCCACACTATTCCCTTTGTTCCTACAACTTTTTCCTAACTTATATTTGTTTGTATAAACTGATATACTTTGGTTTATTATCTGCTCTTTGTGTTGTCTCCAGTTGTCAAAGTTGTTGTCTTCTGTACTTTTTTTTTGTAGCCGGACAACTTCTCTTTACCTTTCTTATTGTTTCGCATTTTATGCAGTATTTTTTGTTCCTACATTGTCTGGTGTCTTTCTTTTTTACGTTTTATGCGTAGCGATGACTTATCTCTTCTTTTGCATTTCGCTGCATGTCTTTTCATCCAACATAGCTGAAGAATTCAGAAAAACATATAAGCAGTTTTTACTTTAATGCTCAAAGGAAATATAAAGCACTTACGGCTTTTACGTTTTCTAGATTGTTTGCTGCAGCTGCTGAAAAATTTATTTAAACACCAGCTATAAAATTTCCTGTTATTGCAGAAACTCTTAACATGGACTCTAATTTAAAGCGTCAAAAATCGGTTGCGGATTCACAAGCTCAAAACCAAAACTAACTACAGTCCAGTTTGGACTAAAATTACAACAAATGGGATTTCAACCAAAACGACACAATTTAACTCAAAGATTGCAATAGGTTACTGCTACCTAAAGTGCAGGCTCTTTTAGAGATTATGTGCCCGCAGACCTTAATATTGTCAAAGTCGGAATCTACTTAAAACTGTAGATCTCTTGTAATGTAAATTGCCAGCATTACAAGCAGAGAAGAGGCTATGAGCCAGCAGTGGCGTCTCCATGGCCGACGACGACGACAACAAACAACACTTCAATAGAAGCAGTAACTTTTCAAATAGATCTCCATTTCACACGACGGACGGTTTGTTTAATCTATATTTTGACAAATGTGAGTTTAGACATTTTTTTAATTGATTAATTACTTGATTATGGGTGATTTTAATGCCCATAACACTATATAGGGTTCAAGTCAAACCAATGTGCAACTTAGCCAATCTATTTTCAGAAATGGATTTAGTTATCTTAAACGTAGGTACCAATATCTACTTTTTTGTGACCAATAGATTAAATTGGATTTTTATAATAACGATTACTTTCATTTGCGTTTTTTGTTATGAATTTTATAAAAACCGCCATAGTAATAAAAAATGCTAATTGTGATGTGCTTGTTCAACTATTTGATTATAATGACAGTGTTTAAGCCACTATTGATAAAGAGTAATTTGCTGCCTTTATGGAAACCTTAAAGAGATCACGTTTCTTGGTGAAATTTTGATTGTATACAAGTTGAACAAACACCATTAATTTTGTAATGTTAATCATTCTCAAACTAAAAAGACTTATTACCCTAATTGAAATGCAAAACTGCTACACAATCGATCGATTAAAGTTTGGGTCTCTAATTATATATTTTTTATAGCTGTTTGTGTTAATAACTTCATCTTGGATTGCTTGTATAAAACCTTTAGTCTCTAGAAATAACTGCCCTACTTCTAGGTATTTAAATGTTTTACTTTGATCAACATCAAGATTGTGACTTTGACCATAATACCTACTATGTAATTGTTTTGATGCCCATTTTGTAATGTTTTCTTGCTTTAAAATTTTAAGGTCATCTTGCCTAAATTCTGTATTATAAGTAAGAGAAGTGTGTAATTTTTATCTGCTTTTACTTTTGCCTCATGCAATTGACTATCACTTCTAAGATAAAAATAATTTCTTAAATTTTAGATTTGTTTGCTATGCAGATTTTGTATATCTGCAACACTGTTACCTCCTTCTGTTCTTAGTGTATTAATTTGTTTTATGCAAGTATTTGGATATTGCATTCTATGTTTTGTCAGAATTGTTCTTGTCATCCTATTTAACAAAGTAAGATCTGTTTCAGACTATTTAATAACACCAAACAAATAAGTGAGGATGGGTATTGCAAAAGTATTTATGGCTTTTCTTAAATTTTTAGAATTTAAGTTTGATTTTACAAGCAGTTTAAGTCTTGACAAATACTTTTTACTGAGTTTTGTTTTAAGTTGGGTATGGTCGAGTTTTGTTGTTTGTTCAAATCCAAGGTATTTATAAGATTTGTGTTGTTTCATAGATTTTATTATGTTGTCATTTATAATTTTTAACTCATCCGTTTTTATCCAGGTACTTTTTTTCAATTGTGTTGACTTTGCATTTGTTAATAATAATAATAATTATTATTATTATTAAAAGGAAAAATTAAAAAATGGTTTAAAAACAACCTAGACAATTGGAAGTTTTAGGTTAAATTAAGTGGGAAACTGGGCAAAAATACTATAATTGACAGGGGTGTGCCCCAAGGCAGTATATTGGGACCAATACTCTATCTGTTATATGTAAACGACGTAGGATTATGCTTTAAAAATTCCAAATACTTTTTATACGCTGATGACACATTAATTGTATCAATTTACAAAAATGTACAACAAACGTTGAAAAACATGCAAAAAGAATTTAAACAGTTTCAAAAATGGGCTCACGACAAAGGACTCATTATTAACAAAAAATAAAAGAAAATAGGTTTTTATAGTATCACCACAATCAACCTGATTTTTCACAAAGTCCAAATATCTGACAACTGTGATTGCCATAAGCAAATAGAAGTTGTGAAAAGCAAATGTATTTTAGGATATGGATAGACCAAGATCTGAGCTGGAAACCACACGTAAACCAAATTACAAACAAATTAAAACACATTGCAAACAGTTTTTACTACCTTAGACAGTTTATACCGGAACAAAATATGACAACGATGTATCGCGCACATCCAAAATCTATAACTACGTATGGAATAACTGTGTACGGTCAAGCGTCGGATTATATTATTAAAAGACTACAAAAAACACAAAACCGAGTAATAACAAATCTACGCAGTTATTCAAATCAAGATTTATACAAATTACTATTAAACAACTTTTTAAGAATAATAATGAACAACACAAAAAAAATACACATGAACTAAACTAAACCATAGCAAAGAAACAAGGAGAAATGTAGCTGGAATATTTAGAGTAGAAAGTCATAACAACAATAAATATGGAAAAAGAAAAAAAAATGGCCATACAATTGTTGTTTAATAAAACTTCAAATAAAATTTTAAGAACAAATTTAATAGTTTAAACCAAAAATAAAAAAAATGAATAAAAGACCATCTATAAAGTGACCGATCAATACATATACTAATAGTGCACAACTATTGCCACTGACAAGCCAATCTGGCTTAGTGGCACTAAGAAGTAGAACATAAAACATGAGTAGAACATCAATAAAAAACTGATGCGTTTACCGAGCTGTCATTAACAAACGCTGAAAATTTTACAGACAAATCTCGTGTTTGGTAAAGTTGTATTTTTTACAATTAATATTAGCAGACAAAGTGCTTTGCTATTCAAGGCAACAAACTGTGATATACTATATAGTTTATATCAGTTTATTTTATCTTTGTCATTTATTTATTTATTTATTTGTTTTTGTTTTTTAATATGTCATTTTACAGTTTTATTTATAATACATAAGTTAATGTTAAAAAACATATTGTGAAAGGCAGAATCCGTAAAAATGAAAAGCATATAATTAGGGCAGAAAGACCTTAGTCTCTATTCATATTCAGAACAACCATTATCAAACATGTATATGTCATTTGTATATAAATATAAAAAAAAATATATTCACTACAGCTAGATAATAATTTATAACAAATTTTGAAAATATATTTTAAGACAAACAAACTTTATATTAGCTTTATTAACAAAATATTTTAGGCAAAATTGAGAATCTACAAAATTATATATTTATTTGTAATGAAAATATTAGTACGGCATTTCAAAGTCAAATTAAAAAAAAAAATACTTAGCACGGATTTATTTTCAAAATAAAACACATTTTTGTTTGAATCAAAATTTCATTATTACGGGTTTTCAATAATAAATAAAAAAACAAAATATTGAGAACAAATCTTGAAAAATCGGGATATCTAATTAACCTCCTTGCCTTACTATTACTTACTTATGTTGTAAAATCATTGTAAGGTCAAATTTCACAAAAAAAAAAAACACAATATATTTGTTTCTTTTAAACATTTGAATTAGGTTTAGTTTATGTTATTTTGTTAAATTTATTATTTTATTCTAATTAATATCATACTTAATACTCTTAAATACAAAATAGTTTATTCACTGCAAGTGAATTACTTGATAAGAAATATAAATACACACGACATAATTATACAAATATTTATACATGATTAACAGCTCACGACATGTACAAGCTTACGATATAATTGAGTAATTAGCAATTATATGTTGTTAGATTATCAATATGTAATTTGTTTCATATTGCTGATAGTTACAGTTACTTAAATATTATTGTAAGCCAATATTAGTCAATTGATGAGAACATCGCCAATTATATAAACAGACAAAATGGGTTAAACAAACTTGATTAGAATATAATTTTGATAATAATAATATAACAAATTTAATTTCAAAATTACTTTATAGAGTAAATATTAATCGTATTGTTTCCATTAATCTAATTAATCATAAAAAATAATAAAAGTGAAATCGATTGTTCGTCGAATCTCTGCATGTTCCCTTGATATCATTAAATTGAATTCACAAATTAGTTACGTTTGTTTTGACGAATCATTTATAAGGGCCAACATAACTGATTGATGATTCCGGCCAATTTAAAAACCGTAATCGATCATGTTTTCAGACAAACGTTCCCTGTGAATGATTGCAATTGTGCGGACCGTGATTTTAATATTATTAATGACAACAGCAGAAAAAAATATGTAATAAAAATGAAACACAAGCAATCAGATTATTTTGAAACGAATTTAATGGTTGTGTAGATTTTATTTAATTAAAGTTAGTGCCGGTGATAAATCGAATATTAATTTTTCATTTATAGTGCCGCTAAATATACATTAAATTTACTTTTATTTTGTAAGTATAATATTGCATTGCTGTATTTACTTTTAAACTGAGTAAAATAAATTATTTCAAATATGTACAAAAAATGACATTTTTTATTATTACTTAGTAATTATCATATCAATTTTCAGTAAATATTTACAAAATTGATTAAAAAAATGCCAATTTAGTGAAACAGTTTGCGATTTTTAATGGAAGAGACTACATGTGCTCTAGACAAACTTTATTCTGCCAACGTTCATTGGCTTTTACAAGCAGTAAAATGCAATTTCTATGAAATGTTCTCTCAAAAATGAGAGTTATTTAATTAGAATTAGATTTTTTTTAATTAATCAACGTGTCTAATATATTAGACAAAATTTGCTTCCAAAAAATCAAAACTAATTTGAAATGTTTGCAAAAGTACAAAATTGATAAATTTTCTTAATAATGCAATAAACTCTTTTGTAGAGAAATCTGTCAACTAATTTTATATGTGCAGTTTTAGTAGAAAGGTAAACAGATATAGCATACGCCTTAATCTTTCTTTTGCTTCTCTGCTAAGTCATGCACACTTTTTGTACTGTATTGATGGCTGTTAAAATCCGTCACGTATAATCTGTAAATTTTGCTTGCTCCAGAAGAATGTTGTAGTAGTATGAGTTGGTTTTTTTTGACAATAGATTTTAGTATGTTTGCACATACCATCAATTTTTTTTTACTTTATTAACCACAAACGTTTTTCATTTTTCACTTTTTGTTCTTTGATTTTATTCAATTTAATGTAATGGTTAAGTCTAAAACCATATGTTTATTTTTTATTATGATACTTACAGCTGTTGATATTTTATTGACAAGTTTGGACAACATCACTACTGCACACGCTAAAAAATTAACACAGACACTGGACGTGTTTTGACCGTTCTTGACTTGATGTACACAACTAGACCATAAGCTGATTTACTGGCATTCAAAAAATTATAAATTTGTTGTCTAATACAGCTGCAATTTTGTGGGTATTTGGTAAACTACAGATTTGTCTTACTTAGTTTTTTTGTTTTCAAGGTGATTTCTTGATGTACACGACTAAACCATAAATTGATTAACTGGCATCTTAAAAATTATAATTATTGTCTAATACAGCTGTCATTTTGTAGGTTTTTTTTGTTTTCAAGATAATTCAAAATCTTGCCTATCAACAAAAAGAAATGTGACCAAATCAAATGGACGCAACCTGAACAAAGACCGAATTAAAAAACTTTTAAGACAGCAAAAAAAAAACCTAAAAGTATCTATTAAAGCGGCAAAAAAGAGTACTGGCTGAAGCTTTCTATCCAAATTGACGCGGATATATAAAGTTCAAGTTATAAAATTGTGACAAATAAACTGGGCACCGGGCACCCAGAGACCCGTCAAGTTTCCAGTAAAAAAGCAGTACAAGACGGCACAAACCATCCGGTGGTAAATTAAGTGAATAACGTAGTTGAAGAAAAAAATATTCCGGTTTGCACTGTAGAAGAAATCAAATTAGTAGGGTTTAAAACTAAAGCTGGAAAAATGGTAAAGCCAGACCAGATTTCTCTAGAGATTATTGTGAAGAAGATATCCTGGAAAAATAAAACTAGTGTTTAACGAACTGTTAAAAAATAAGCACTTTTCTCAATATCTGAAAAGCCGCCAAGCTACTATTAATTATAGACCAATAAGTCTGATCAACACACTGGAAAGCTTCTAAAGCACATCCTAAATAACATGCTCTTAGAGAAATAGAAAAAAATAAACGCCTGACCAGAGAACAATATGGCTTCCTTCAAGCGCGCCTCTAAGGTAGACGACATAAAATGAAATAAAAAAGACCGCAAGTGGCCAAGAAATACAGTCAATATGCAGCGCTAGTCACTGTCAATGTGAATAATGTTTTTAACTCCGTTTCTTAAAAAAAAAATTATACAAACACTCAAGAAAAATTTTTTTTTCTTATTTTATTAACATGATATGACTTACCTAAGAGATCGTAACATAACAGCCAAAAATTGTATTATGCTACTGGCATGTTGTGTTCCACAGGGATCAATTATAGGCCTAACTCTATGGAACATTTACTATGACGGTGTAGTAAAGCTTAATATGGGCAAAAGTATTGTGGTTATTGCATACGCTGATGACTTGGCAGTGGTAATCTCTAATAAGTGCAAGAAAAATATAGAGATGCTAGCGGAATGGGCGCTCAGAAGGATCTGGCAATTGTTAGACATGAAAAGCTTAACTTTGAAAAACAATAAAATGAAAGCTCTAATCCTAACAGACAGATATTCCCTAAAGAACATAACTGTAAGAATGGGTAGCGTAAATATTGACAAACAAAGAACTATCAAATACTTTAGAATAAGGTTAGGCCATAACTTATATATGTGGGAACATATGGCGAGAACGGAGGTTAAAACTGTGAGAGTTATGAACGCGTTAAACCATCTAAAACTCAATATTAAAATCAGGATTTGATAAAAGAAGCACGTTGTGCTTGGTGGTCAATTACTTTTCAGTTAACAAAAACGTGCTTTAGTCTAAATGCCACATTAAAAAGGTAGGTAAATATGATTATCCTTTTTCATTTTTCAGTTGCTTTAGAATTTTGCCTGTAACCAAATCAAATCTTAAACATTTTTCTGGGTCAAATTAGTTTTGATGTCTTTTATCAGTTTTTTTGGAGCAAACACTATAATTTCTTTAAGGAAGTTCTTGCTAAATGTTTAGCAAAATCTGAGCTTTTTGCTTATTATCCTTGTCTCAAGGGTAAATCTTTTTTTATTGGAAACATGAAAATTACTGATTTTTTAATTTTTTTGTAGCTTTCTATACTAAGTAGTCCGTTTTTTTTTTTCTGATGTTAAGTATTGCAAATAAGAAGCTACCAATTTGTATTTAAGCAATTAAGTTCTTTTTTTAAATTTTTGTGTCATATTATTTAAAATGGTTTTATCAGTTGGATCGGTTGACTGTTTTTATCTTCTTCTAGCGTTTCTTTTTATATTGATTAATTTTTTACTTTCCATTGAATAACTTACCCTCTTTGTTATTAAGAAATGTTTTTATTGTTGTTATAAGCTGCAACTTGGACTAACCTAGTAAACTTTTTAATTTCTATTTTTAATTGTTTCATTGTTCTTAGACAGATTTAGGTTAATATATTTAAAAACTTTTATAATTGGTGTTTTTAATTATAGTTTCACTTAATGTCAGGATAAACAGAGATTGATTAGAGCCCAAATCATAGTTTTCTTCCACTTCAATAAAGCTAAGTACAACCTGCCTGATAAGAAGAAATCTATTAAGTCAATGATTTTATTTTGGTTAGTAGGCCAGTAAGTAGGCTTTGAAGTAGAGTAAAAAATGCTTCTTGTTTTAGTTTCAACTTTTCTTATTTTCTTTAGTCGTTGTTTATCTGAATCCCCAATCTAAGTGTTTTGCATTAAATTTACCTCTAATAATAAATATTTTTCCAGGATGTTGTAACAATATTTTGTTGCCTTGTTTTTTGAAATTATTTCTAAGTGGAGAGTATACTACTCCAACAGTAAAGTTTTGTTTTGTAGATTTAAAGGCAACCATGGTATGTTGTTATTATACATTCTGTAAATGGCACTTTTCTTAGTTGTTAATGGCTTCTTTAATAATGACCTCACTTCTAGCTTAAATACGGTTATCCGGATAGGTAGTGGAAAATACTTTATAGCCTTTGATTTAAAAAAAAGTGTTGTTAAATGACTTTATACAATGAGACATAAGTTTATTATCTTATGCATTTAAAAAACTTCTAAATCTTATTTTTTTTTAAATGTTATTGGCATTTCATGTAGCAACCCTTAGATTATGCTGATCCATAACTTATTTTTTAATTTTTTATTTTTGTTATATAATCGTGGTGGTCATCATTTCTATAACTATTAATATTTCTCTTAATATGTAAAAGACATTCTAAAATGTACATACAAGGATATTTTAATATTTCCAGACGTCTAAAATGCATTCTGCAGTCTTCCTTTTAAGTTAACCCGCATATAATCCTTATGGCTTTTTGTTGTAAACTAAATATTCTATGCCTAGCAAATGAGTGTCCCCAAGTTAGTAAACCATATCCGATGTGGCAGTGGATTAAAGTAAAATAAGCAGTTTTTAACATAAACGAAATAAAAGCTAAAGACATGTTTCTGAGGCAAAATAGATTTTGGGTTAACTTACTTGCAAGAGTAGTTTTATGATAATCCCATATCAAATCTTTGTCTAATTAAATACCAAAAAACTTTGCTGTATTTTCAAAGTTGTTTTCAATATGGTTAAAAGTAAAAGCATTTTAACAATTTTTGTTTCATTTAGACTAAGACTATTTGACTGGAACCAAGAAAATGCTTCTGCAAGCGCTGTATTGCTCTTTTCTATTACGTCTTCTACAGTATTTCCGGTGTAAATTAAAGTGGTGTCGTCTGCAAATGATAATACTTGTGCCGTGGATAAACTACCAAGAACATTGTTTGTATAAATTAAATATAATAATAGGGGACCTTGTGGCACCCCGTGTTCTATTGGTACGTAATTCGATTCTTTCCCATTTACACAGACCTTTTGGCGTCTACCCGTTAAGTAGGACTTAATAAGCAAGACGCTAGATAAATCTATGTTATACATTGGCAATTTAGACAAAAGATTTGAATGTGACACGCAGTCAAAAGCTTTAGATAAGTCTAAAGAAGTAAATATTGCTTTTTTTTTTGTTTTCAAAACAATCAATAGCAATGTCTGTCATAGCATGTACAGCATCTGTAGTGCATTTGTCTGCCTTAAAGCCGTACTGATGATTGCTAAAAAGATTATTTTCTTCAAAATAATTTAATAGTTGAGTTTTCAGTATTTTCTCTACTATTTTTGATATCATAAGTATCGGTCTATAGTTGTTTACATCCCACTTATCCCCTGTTTTAAAAACTGGTACTACCTTAGACAATTTCATGTTTGTGGGAAATGTTGTGTTACTTTTTATAATATTATTAACAATAATTGTTAAAAAGTTAACAATTAGAATTTTTACATTTTTTATAAGTTTTGCTGTTAGTCCAAATGCATCGGTACTTTTACTAGACTTTAAACTATCAATTGCTTCTCAAACTTTAATATCTGTAGTTTCTTGTTATTTGAAAAAACAAATAGGGTTAATATTAATTTAAAATTCCCATACGGAGTCTAGGTTAGGCCTGTGCTGTAAAATATTTGTTGCTGTATTAGCAAAAAAGTTGTTAAAGTCATTACAAGTTATATCACATTCACTATCACGTTTTGATTTAATTCTGTAATTATTTATGATATTCCACATTGCTTTAGGCTGGTTGTTAGCTTGCCTTATAATTTTGTCGTTATATGAAATTTTTGCATCATTGATTGCTTATTGATATCGTTTCTTAAACGCAGATAAAATAGACTTTGGTAGATGTGGGTAGTAGCAATTGGTGCAGTTAGCAAGATTAATTTTAGACTCCTTGCATTTTGCTGGCAAATAACTAACACTTGACTAAATAAGTGTGCGTTTGGAGAGTTTCTAAATGTGCCCATATCTTTGGAATTTTTTAGGATAAGGTGGTATCTTTAACTTTTTCAAATTTTATTTTTATATGAGTGTGTTAAATACTATATATTTTGTATATGTTTATAGATTTGTCAAATGTATGCATGTATAAAGCAGAGAAATATATTTGACTTTGTTTTTATTTGTTTTTGTAAGTTTGTGTGCTCAATTCTATTAATCACCTAACTTGCTTTGTCTCATAGTATTTATCAAGATACTAGTCATCTATGACTTTTTTTTTCAACTCAATACTCAACTGTATAGCTGATAACTTGCTTATTCTTGTTGATGCAGTATTTTATCTTGGTCGTTAAAGTCCAAAATTTTCTGTTGACCACATTCGCTTATAATATGATTACAGTTAAAGCTTAGTAAAGCGTCTTAGATACTTAAGAGTAGTATTATGTATTGAAGAACTAACACTAAACAAAAGTTATATATTTCATCTTTGACATATGATGTTTTTCAGTGTTAGTTTTGATTATTTTTTTTTAAATTATTATTATTGCTAGAAGCAATTGGTTATTGACTACGTACTGGTAAATGATGAAACGTGATAAAAGATAGAAAAAATTAAGGTTGGATAAAGTGTAGAATCGGACTATTAGCCACTAGTAGTGTATATAAATGAAAGTATAAAAAGAGAACCAAAAAAGAAAAAGAAAAAGAAAAAGTAACAAAAATAGTTTGCACACTAAAGAGCGTAGAAAAGTAAGGAAAAATTTATATAAAAAACATTTTGAAAAAAAAAAAGTACAAAAAATGGCTGAACTAAAAAATATAATTGCAGGCGCAACAGTAAAGAAAACTTTTTTACAAACAGAAAAAACATTTAAAAATAACAAATGGTAGAACACAGAGTGCACTCAAAAAAAGAAGCTAGAAAATACTCCAAAATTGAAAAAATAACAAAGCGACTAAACAACAATACCAAAGTGCTCAAAAAGTATACAAAAAAAAATGCAAAGAAGTTAAGGCAATATATAAAAAAAGAAGAAATAGAAATAAAAAAATACGTTTGGAAAAAAGCATGGAAATACATACAAAGAAAGCAAAAGACAAAAAAAAACAAACAAATTTTGATAAAAGATACACTTTTTAAAATTGTATGAATAATTAAAAAAACCGATAGGCAACCAATGACAACACAACAAGTGAAACAAAATGTAAATGAAATAACAAAAAAAATATATGGAAGGAAATAAAAAGATTAAAAAAACATAAAACGCCAAGTTTGGATAGAATACAAAATGAAGCATGGATGTATGGCACGGAAGATCTGATTGAGAGACTGAGTGAAATAATAAATGAAGTATTAAAGAATTTCCTAGTCAATGAATAGTAGGTCTTGTATGATGCACAACAAAAGAAATAAATAAATTGCAGAAAATTACAGAAGTATAACGTTAATAACTACAACACACAAAATCTACGCCATGGTACTAAAAACAAAACTAAGTAAAATACTAAAACTAAAGAAGATATTGCCAGACGGACAAACCGGGTTTAGAAATAAAAGAGGGACCATGGATAATGTAATGAAAAAGAAATAGCAGAAATGAGAGGAAAGTTGAATGCTTTATTTTTGGACTTAAAAGAAGCATTTGACAGTGTGATTAGAAAGAAATTGTAGATGCATTTAAGAAAAAAAAATATATATGAGCACCTAGTAAAAATAATGGAAGAAATATACGTGGAAACAGTTAGCAAGGTCTGTATAAATGACAAATGTAGAAGAAATGCTATGTATAGCGCAGACAAATAGGGTAGTGGTGAGCAGAAAAAAGTGTGGTTGCTGACTTATGCAGACGACATGGTAATTATAACAAAACAAGCAAATAAAATTAACAAAATAATTAAATGCTTGGTTAAGTATTTAAAAAAAAAAAGAGTTGGAAGTAAATGTAATTAAAACAAAAATAAGGACTTTTAGAAAAAGGGGAAAAATACGTAAAACAGAAAACTGGATATGAGATTTAAAAAAAATATTTATTTAAATACCTAAGATAAGTTTTTTGTAAAAACAATAATGAATATTTTTTATGTGTTTATTACACATAAAAAATATGACAAGAAAGGCAAATAAATTTTATATAAACTTTACTTCTAAATATGTTTATTTTCTTTATAAAACATATAAGTTTTATATGTGTGTATATGAAATAAATTTGTTTACTACTGGTAAAAAAATGATTGCAAATTTTTAGTGATGCCACCGGAACCGGATCCAGATTTGGTATCCGGCGGATTTGGCCAATATTTGAAAGATTCGGTTCCGGCCGGATCTTAATAACTATCCGGTCGGATTCGGCCAGATCCGGATCCATTTTTTTTTAAATATATGAATTTAATGAAAGTAGAATAAAAATTTATTAATAAAATGTAAACAAAAAAATTTTTATATAAAATATAAAAATCATAATAATGAAAATAAATATAATATAATAATATTAATAAATAATAATTAAAATATTATATTAATCAATATTATCAATAATATTTAAATTATAATGTAAGAATATTATATTATATAATTTGTTTGTTTTATAGACATCGCCAGCTTGAAAACGCTGGATGCCGGCGCTGATAGATATTTATTATTTTTTAATATTTTTATAGATCCGGCCTGATTCAGTTGGATCCGGTCTTGGATTCGGTTCCGGTCTGGTTCCGGTTTATTTTGTAGGTGATGGTTCCGGTATTCGGTTCCGGCCAAAAAGTGGATCCGGCGGCATCACTACAAATTTTGAATGGACAAGAAAAAGAAAATGTGAAAAATGTGTGGAGAAGCTAAGGAAAACATAATACACATACTAAAATCCAATCAGATGAGAGAAAAACAAATGAGAAGAAATGAAGTACTAAAAGAAGACTGATGAGGAATAAAATGGATGACGGGGGTAACAAAAAAAACAATTAAAACAAAACTAATAAATAATTAATTAAAATCAAAGTTTAAGGTTATTAAAATTATGTATTATATTAGTAGTAAATTAAGTTGTATGGTAAATGTTATGTTAAATTTTTGAATTTTAAAGACCAAACGGCAAGAAATAAATGTTTATTATTATTATTATTGCTGGAAGCAACAAAATTAAGATTGGTTAAAATATTTATGATATTGATAGGTTTAGTAGTACAAATGCGGTTTGGTTATAATTTTTTTGTTTTTTTCTTACATCAACTCTACCTCTCAGATTTATAAAAGTTACGACATTGATTTTCTTTTAAATTTTTTTCAATTTTTTTGTTCAACTGGTTTGTAGCTTAAACACTGTTATTATAGTCAAATACTTACTTGTAAATATAAAATGTTGATTGGGGTAATCAACATTTTATATTTTCCAACTATGTAAAGATCAAATTGTAAGATCAATAACCAAAAATTATTTATTGTTTTATTTAAAACAACTAAATTTATTTTTGAAAACATATTGGCCAAGTTTTCACCTTGCAGAGTTTGGTTAAACTTCACATAGCGTTATGAACATTAAAATCACCTACAAGGAAGACTTAAAACAAAAATGGTTTTAGTAATCAATCAAGCAAATGAGTGTTTAAACTGACATTTGGCAAAATATACAGTGTAAAATTTAAAAAACTTTGATATAACTGTGGTAATTAGAAGAAGAATTTGGTTGACAAAACATATTTTTACTTTTAGTACTAACTGCACACATATTTATATAAAATGGTAACTCAGAGAAAAATGCAGGACTATCAGTAACTCTGTTTACAAGCTTATGCATGAAGCACAAATCAGTTTTAATGCGTCTAGTACGCAATGAATCATGATTTAAATGATTACCTACAATTTCAAGTCCATTTGTTATTTAAGCATTGATATTTACATCTGTTTAAAATTTTTGTTTAAACACGTTTAAGTTTGTTTATATAAATGTTATATTGTGGGCTTCAAATACAAGAATTATATTCTAGTAGTGATCGTACCAAGGAACAATACACTGTTTTAAATGTTTTTAAATTAAAGTTTGTTTTTGTTCTGGTAATAAAACCTAGCATTTTGAAAACTTTTTTTGTTAAAGTTTGTATGTGATTACTAAAATTAAGCTTAGTATCAAACAAAATTCCCAAGTCTTTAATTGTCTCAACTTTTTTTAATGCAGTACTATTTAAAAAAAAGACCCAGTTGTGCAGCACTTTTACTCTACTAAAAGTTATAAATTTACATTTATATATTATATTAAGATACAATTAATTATCTACACACCACATAGAACTTTGATTGAAATCTTCTTGTAGAAGAAGATAATCATCAAAACTAGAAATTGATTTGAATACTTTAAAGAAAGACATCCGCAAACATAACACAATCACTTTTAATAAAATTACACAAATTATTAACAAAAATTAAAAACAAAATAGAACCACAATGAGAACCTTGCGGTATACCCGACAAAACATTAATATCATTAGATATTGTGTTCATAATTTTTACACGTTGGAGACGACTGCACAAAAATCTATTAATCCATTTTACAATATTTATGTTAAAACCAATTGATGTCAATTTTTAAATTATGGTTAACTTTATCAAAGGCTTTTGAAAAATCTGTGTAAACAGAATCCACTTGTAGTCTGTTTTCAAAAGACTGATATAAACAATTGATATTTTATTAAGTTGGTAGCTGTTGATTTTTTTTTTAATTTATGTTGCTTAAGTGAAATTATTGATTTTGACATCCAAGCCAACTGTTGAGACACTATTTTATTCAAAATTTTGGGAATTGCAAATTGAATTGACACTCCACGATAATTTTCCACCAATTCACGTTTACCAGATATGTGTATAGGCGCTACATAACTGACTTTCCAAACTGATGGGAATTTGCTTTCATTTAAAGATTGAGCAAGTAGTTTATGAATATGATAAGCAAAAGTGTACACACAGTTAACCAAAAATATTTCTGAAAGTTTATCTGGACCAGATAAAAAGTTTGTATATAATTGTTCTAGTTCTTTAAAAATTTCAATTAATAACACAGATAATGTACAATACAGCACATTTTTATCACAGAAAAAAATAATTGATTTGTTATAGGTAGAGTTGGCATATGTTGAATTAAAATATTCTATAAAAGCATCGGCAATATCACAGCTGTTTTTACAAAGTTTGTTATTATACATTATTGATGCTGAAATACCATTTGTCTTTTTGTTTTCACGTAAGTAAGTGTTGTACAACAATGTAATTGCAGTGCATACGTAATAATTTAAACTGATTATAATCGTTAACGTTATCAGATCAAATCTGTATTTGTTATGAAATCGTTTTTTTTTCTTTAGTAAGTCGAATTAATTACGGACTAAACCAAGCAGGAAAAGTTTGACTATAATTCTTTTAACGAGATATAATATATTTTCAATATGTAATGTCATTTAATTCCACTTAGTAATGTTATTAGGTTTAATTATTTTTGTATTTTTTTAAAATATTTATCATTCTTTCATCCAAGTGTTGTACGTTGTAATCTCATATATTTATTAATTACTTATATTGCCTTCTTTTTTGATTTTTTTAATAATATAAATTTAAATTTATATGTGCCGATTAAAAGGTATGATGAGTAAAATGACAAGCGCGTTCAGTTCAGTCATTATTATTTTAATTGACTTTTACAGCGGCATATATGAAATTGAAGATTAAATAAAACAATTACTATGTTTTTATATCACTATTTATTTTGTCACACTGTGACTGCAGTTTCGACTGTACCTCAGCCTTCTTCAGGCAATACATGAATACATTAATAAAGAAACAGTTAACAAATACAATTAAATAAATTCAGTAAATTTATTTATTATTTTACTTTATTACAACTAGTTATAATATATTTATATCATTTTCAAGTAGTTATAAAAATATATAATATAATATAAAAAAAAATGTATTTTCCGCATTTCCGTTGAGGTTCTACTGTATAATATTAGAAGCCATGTGAGTTATAATAAAAACGTTATTTTAATTTTTTGTTTTTATTTGTTTTGTCAGAAATATTATCTAAGAAAGAAAAACTTTTATTTTTGCAGATTCATTTTGAGTCTTAATGCTGAGTTTAAAACTGAAAATTGGTCGCTGTTTTAATTAAATAGTTTTGGTTTAAAATGAATAGAAATGAATAGAAATGAATAGAAATGAACATTTTGAGTAAGTTAGGTTGAATTCTCTCTTGTTGTAGTAAGCTATAACACTTATTAAAAAAAATCTTTGCAATAGCAGTAAATTTTACTGATGTTTGAACAATAGATATTTTGACAACTGCAGCAAACAATCTATTAAAAGTAGAAGCCTTAGTTGTTTTATACTTTTTTTCACTATTATCATTACTATTTAACTATTATCACAATTCCCAAAGATGTGCAGTTTTACATTTTACTGCTATTTTTTTTGCTATTAGTTTTATTAATAATATTTAAAATAAACCTGTGCATAAAAAAAAAGTATCTTTTTTTAGATTGTGGTTACTTTCTAAACATATGACAATTAGACTGCATTACAAAACCTCCGGTCCAGGTTCAATCCTCTCTCAAAAGATCTGCTAAAAACCTGGTCGACTCCGAAGTTGCATTTTAAGTCAAATAAGTGATGAATGTCCACCAGGATAACAAGTTACGCCCCACTCTAAAACCCCGCTCCAAAAAAAAGGATTAATTGTAGTGGGGAACAAGAAGAAAACAAAGAAGACAAATAATCAAAAGAAAGACACTGATCAATTTCTTTCAATTTTTGATTTTATCAGCCAAAAAAGCTCTATTTGCAAATTAACAACAAAGTCAGGGCATGTAGCAACGTCGCATACAATAATAAATATATCTTCTGGGTCTAAATTTAAGTTCATATTATGTTCTTCTTCTTTTTCTTTTTTTTTCCGGAAGCCTAAAAGTTTGTTTTTTTTACATCTTCAATGCACGTGCTCTTAAGATTCTGACAACCAGATGTCTTTTCATTTCTTTGGTGGTTGTCCTGAAGGTCGACTTGATGCTGGTTTTTTGTTTTGCGCGATTTTTACTACTCTTTGATCTTCCATCCTAGATATGTGTTCATTATAGGAAGCGCATTTGCGCGCGTGTCCACCTTACCATATCTTTTGTCTCGCATTCTTCAAAATTTTTTTACTCTTTCTTTGGTTTTTGAGTGTTTTTCCCGTTATTGCTTTTAGTACTTTTATTTCATTAGTGCGCTCCATCCTTTTGGTCTCGGCTGTGTCGGCTCGTGTTTTTGTTGTGTATGTCATTACGGGTCTTACACATGCTTTGTATATTCTGACTTTGGTTGTAGTTGCTATGCATGCATTTTTCCAGATCGTTGTTCTCAAGGCTCCTGCTATTCTGACTGACTTGTTGATCTGGTTTCGTACGTCAGTCATGAGGTCACCGTAAGGTAATATTGTTGTTATTGCAGGTAGTTAAACTTCTATTTTTTTTTTTGTTATTGAATTTGTCCTTATTTCTGTGGTATTGTTTGTGTTTAGCTGTCTGACTGTCTTGATGATGCTTGGATGTGTTCCTCTGCGTTTTAGCTTTTTTAGAACGTCTTCCAACTTTATTCAGTCAAACGCTTTTGTCAAATCTATGAAGCACAGATATGCTGGTTTATTGTATTCTATTGCCTTCTCTACGATCTGTCTGACAACAAACACTGCATCGACCGTCGACCAATTTTTTCGAAACTCTTGCTGTTCTTCACTTATAATGGTATGTCTGAGAATGCGTTGCTGCAGAATACGGGTAAATAATTTCATGGATGTATCCAGAAATCATATTCCTTAGTTGTTCGCAGGATCTGAGGGTTTTCCCTTTTTGAATAATGGGATTGTTATGCTGTTTTTTCAGGTCACTGGTGTTGTTCCTTTCTTCAGTATTTTGTTAAACAGTTTAGCAAACTGTTTGAGATGCTATTTAATTGAACTGTTTCATTGACTTCCCTTTGTGTTGCTGTGAGCATTTTCCAGATGCGCTTTTGGGTTCCGTGGAAGTCACTTTTCATTTTTCTACAGAAGTTTTTCAGTGCTGCCTTTTTATTTCTCTTATTCTGTTGTTTACTCTGTTTTTTGTTTCTATATATTTGATATAGTTCCTTGGGGTTTTATTTGCTTGATATGTTAGGTGGGACTTCTTCTTTTCTTAGGCGAGTGGCTAAACCTCTGGTTTAAACCAAGGGTTTTTATTTTTGTGGTTTGTCGTTGTGTTGACTGTGTGTCATATTATGTTAGTTGTAATAATTATACTAAAAGTATATTAATTATTTTTTTTAATTTTAAATAACTTCCAAATGTGTTTTAAAGTTTTATAATAAATTAAATGAAATTTAAAATAGCATGCATGAGTTAAATAAATCATTTAATAGAATAAGTTCAAATGTATTTTTAAAAGCATTGGAATTGTAACAAAAACAGCAACTTTATTAGCTTACCAATTATTTTATTTTACTAGAACATTTAAATATAAATATAGTATATCTAAGATACATTTTTTTGAAAAAAATTTAAATGTATGAGAAAAAAAATTTTAGTTTAGTAAGAAGTAAGTTATTGTAAGGAGCGGAAATTTGAGGATGGAAAGAGCATGAAAAATTAGAGACTATACAAAATACTGAAAATAAGTATTAGGGGTAAACAAAAAGCATATATTGTAATAAAAAAAGTTAAAATAGATAAACTAAGAGTAGAAGTAGGAAAGCGTGCAATGAGGATAAAAAAAGAATGAGAAAGAAAAAGTACAATATTACAAGTGTGCCTAAAAGAGAAGATAAAAGGAAAATGCGGAAAAATGGGATCATGCAGAGAAACATATTTTAACAGAAATGGATATGCTAGTGAGGAACTAGAAAAATTAAGAATAGATAAAAGTATGTGAAATAAAATTATGACGAGAGATGGAGCAAAGAACATCTATCAATAAATCTAGGTACAATTTAAATTGTGTACATTTTTATTAAAGTACTTAGAAAGTGTAAGTTATAGAGAAATAGAAAAAAAAAGAATGCATTCATTCATTCAGATTTGGATATGGAAATAAAAAGAAAGTGCGCAAATTTAGGCTGAAATTCAATGAGATAAGATAAGAGCAAATGAAAAAAATAAGGTACTAAAATAAGATGAATAAGGAATAAAATAGATGTTGGCGGTAACAAAAAAAAAAAAGAAAATTGAAACAAAATTGAAAAAATTAATTAAAAATAGGATTTTGGATTATTAAGATTATATAGTATATTAGTAGTGAAATAAGTTATATGGTAAATGTTATATTAAGTTGTATAATTTTTAAGGTCAAAAGACAAAAAAATAAACATTTATAGTTACTTTTGCATACATTTAACGCTATTTTCAACAATATATGCAACAAAAAAGAATAAAACATACACCAATACAATTCCTTATCCAAAACAATGATTTTATTAAGAAAAAACATACTTCAAATAACAAATTACTTTACTATTGTTAATTAAATACTTTAAATTAATTATTTTTGTTTTTATGAACAATCAGATGATCAAATTTATCTGTGAGAGAATGCTTCGGTAATTATTAGTTACGCCGGAGATGTATATCTCCACATGATATTTTACTATAAAATTCACGGCATTTTAATTAAGATTAAAATTTACGATAAAATAGAACAGCACTCTTTGATTTGATATTCGAAACGCTTCAGGAATTCATTCATGCGAAATGTAGAATTATTTCGCATTCTAAGAAGCCTGTATAGTTCACATTTTTATTTTTAAGAAGCCAATCTACATGATTTATAATGATAGTGTGTATGTTTATGGGCAAGGTGGAGCATCTTCTTGGAAAATGTTTCACCCAGTTTACTAGAAGTTCGTTTAAGCACATCTTTTTGATTAACATGGTTTTAATTAAGTTATATACAGAATTATATTTTGTTCTATATACTTTATCAAATTTATTTATTTTATAAATAATAACTTTTTTATAACATAAAATATCAAAAATAATTTAAAAAAAATTGATTAATATTTAACAACATACAAGAAGTCAATTATAAATGCAAGTTACATTTATAATTTGCTGTTAACCTGTACTGCAAACAGTAGCTCAAGTTGGAAATTTATGGTTCAACATATATGACCATATATTGTGTGCACAATAATTTAAACCGTCATAATTGACATTAATCTTAAAATATGGCGTTAGCCAAAGAAAGATGCAATTATAGAATGCCCCATAAATCTAATTAATTCACAATTAAATTCATGTTTTATTCCTAATAAATCATACTGGCTGGTTTCTTCTAAACTGGATCGTCTATTATTTTTCTTAATACAATAGACGTTAATTAAACTAATCGCACTTATGTGTTTATGCATTTTACTTGGCTGAGTTTGTATAATGTATATTTGTGTAATTACACATTGCCAATTAAAAGCCGCAAGCAATGTTTTCAAAAATTAATAATTTATTACTGACTTTATACCATAACTAACGTCTTGTTTTATATTTGTTATAATACTTATAATAGATTAGACAAGTTTTTGATGTTTCTTCTTATAACCGCATTCAAATTATTCAATAGCCATTATAATTTTATTATCCCGACATAGAACAAAAAAAATTGAACTTTTACTGAAACACAAATTTGTTTATTTTATTTTAATTATAAATTTAATGCTTTTTGAGTATTTACAAATAACTTACATATTGCAGAACTAATTGAATACGAATAAATATACCAGGTAATTGAAATTAATAAGATATTAAAAATTTGCATAAGCAAAAATAATTATATGGAATTCTTATTACCAAACTTGCTATGACATAGTTTTCTCTAAAATAAAACAACAACTAAGTCAGTGAGTAAAAGAATCGTACAAGGCTGTCTAAATTAACATAACCAACAACGTCTAGAATTAACTAGTCATAAAATAAATGCCAGAAACTACAAGCAAATTGAGTAATATTGACCTAATAAAGTAGTATATTATATTTAATAAATTTGGAGTTATAGCTCTTTAATGTTTACAATATTTTTTTATTTTTTTTTAATATTTTGTAACAATATTTTGTTTATATTAATTTATTTTTTATTTATACAAACTGTTAAAATTTGAATAAAAAATGTCTTCGGAAAGATAGTTTTTTAAGATTCTTTAGATGTTTAACCTTTTGGAACTTTTTAATTTTTAGGTAAATCTATTTTTTGATTACTTCTCTTTGTGGAAAATTTAATTTGAAAACTTGTCTGTTTTTTGATAAATTTTGATAAAATACACGGTTTTTGAGATAATCAAATAAAACCAGAGGTCAATATTTCTTAAAAATAATAAAGACTATAAAAATATCATTAGCCGTAGACGTTAAATTAAATTTTATTTATTAACAAATTATTTGGGTGTAATTGTGTTTTCTTTAATTTTTTGTTTTTTTTTATAAATTACATTTTTACTATTTAAAAAAAATAATCACCTTTAGTGTTACTTGATTTATTTAAAAACCGTGTATCTGATCAACATTTATCAAAAGACAAAAAAGTTTTTAAATTAAATTTTTCACAAAAGAAATAACACACGCCCTGTATAAGTAGGTAAAAAACGGCATTCATCATAGTTATTCTAATGGTTTTATATATGTTCTGATAATAAATAAAACATTAAATAAATTATGTTTACTAATTTATTTCAATAGTAAAAAAGAATGTTTTACTCTATGATATAACATAATGTTATATCCTTATTTTTAGTTTTAGAACTATACGGTTTTTCCACTCACCGATTCAAATATATTCTTAACATGAAAATTCTAATTATAATTTGTCTGTTGTCATGAAATACAGATTGTTAATAAATATAGAATACCTAACTCAAATGCTTTGGAAATGTCAAACGCTACTGCAAATTTTTTTCTATGTCTAAAGTAGTTGGTCGCTTTGCCTAACTCGAATCTTGGCGCATAATTTGTCGCAGGTTTGAGCTCCAGCTTTGGCAAGTTTTTTTTAAGAAATTATGGCATTTATTAATTCAGGAAACATTAGTCTTATATATGAATAATGTCCATTTAACCATAATTACATTTAATATTTAATATGATAGTGTGTGAGAGGAACAGATACTAGGCCTTGTCAGTATCTACAGTGTCTCAGGTACATATTCAAAGGCAGTTGATGCGGTAGTAGCATAAGCGTAACCTCTAAAGTATCGGTGCTTGCAATTAAAAAAACAAAAAAAACACAAAATATATTATAGAACATCTGATCGATCTGAGATAAAGTTATAGACCTGCTTCCCTTTATAGGTTTAGGTTTAACATTTGAACTTTTCCAACATTTTCATATAAATATCAAATATTTTAGACAGAATAGAAACTAATTTATGAGTTCTAAATGTTTGAAAAATAATAGATGGAGTTTTATCATTTTAGTATTTAATTTTAAAAGATATCTTTTGACAACCTGCCTACTGGTACTTAGATCCATCATTTTGTTAGTAACTGGTGATGAAGTTACAATAGTTAGAGAATTTAAAATAGTAAATCTGGATTAGTCAATAGATTATTTTAATCATTTTTAAGAGAAGGTATTAAAGATCTTCAATTATCTTACAATGGAATTATTGTTTCATTAACGTTTTTGTTAGTTATCAAAAATTAAAAAAAACTGATTAGTTTTAGTCTTGTCAGTCTTTTTTTTCAGTTTGTATTAAATTGTTGCAATGTATTTATTTTATATTGATTAGTTTGATTGGAACAATTACTAATAAGTTTTTGAATGTTTTTGCTTATTATTAGTGACAAAACAGGTTGTTTTGTATAAATTCAGTACAAGTACTTTTGTATTGGTTTAATAATGGAAAATGATACACGTTTTTTGATAATTTTTTGATAAGCAATATACATTAATAAGTAAGAAAATGTTGTGTGTTTTTTTGCTATTTCCATTTTAAAATAATAATAAATAAATTGCAATTTAAGGTTAATAGAAAGTTGTAATAACAAACGAAATAAGAATGATGAAATGAGAGTGCAAATTGAGCCTACAAATAATAAGCCAGCTCAGTTAGTTTTTGATTTGTTTGCCTTGTATAGTTTCTTCCAAATGAATACAACACGAAATTCACGTGGAATAATTCTAGATTTATTATTCACAACTGAAGAAAAGACTGCAATATGTATAGCTGACGATTTGCTCTGTAATAATAGTATTCATCATAAGGCAATTACTATTAAAATAAAATGTCTATCATTTCCAAAACCTTGATGCAATGAGTACATACCGGATTTTAAAAATGTCGATTATGTAGCGTTAAATGAGTTTTTGTCAACTATAAACTGGACTAATATGTTCAAATGCTGTGATTTATACTGTGATATAAATGTTTTAATAAAATTATTTTACAATATTATTTATGATGCTGTCTCTTTATCTGTAATGTGTACGTCAATCTAGCTATCTTGTGTGGTTTAATTCTCAAACAACCTAAAAACATTTTGGAGATATATAAACGAGAAGAAAAACACCAACGGAGTCTCTGTTTGCATGTCTTATTGTGATTAAGACTGTGTGAATTTGTTTGCGGACTTTTTTTCCACTACCATGTAAATTGTGATAATAGTATTGTACCTGATTTAACTTCTTCTGATCTTGCACGTTCTGATAGTTTTAAGATAAATGTTTGTGATTTGAAGGAATTTTAGAATTAAGTGATTTGTGTAAATATGAGCCAGATAATCTTTCAAATTTATTTTTAAAAAACAGTTTATATGCTTTATCTACACCGATTAGCATATTATTTCAAACACCAATAAAATGTGAGACATTTTCTAAGTTTTGAAAGCAATCATATATAACACCAATTCATAAATCCGGAGCAAGATCATTAATCAGCAACTACAAGGAATTTGCAAACAGTCCGCAATTCCTAAATTATTTGATATGATTGTTTCCCAACAACTGAAATGGATGTCAAAAAATGTGATCATTCATGAAACAGCATGGTTTTTGTAAAGAGCGGTCTACTACTACTAATTTATTGTTATATCAGGAATATATATTAAATGCATTAGAAAATAATTTACAAGTAGATGCCATTTATACAGATTTTGCTAAAGCGTTTGATCGGGTACATCATATTATTTTGGTTGCTAAATTAACAGCCATAAGTTTTAGCAACAACATTGTAAATTGGATAAAAAGCTACTTAAAAAAGAGTACACAATGTGTAAAAATAAATAACTGCTTATCCAAAAAAGTATCTGTTACAGTGTTCCTCAAGGCTCACAATGTGGGCCCTTTTTATTTAACCTTTTTGTTAACGACATGGTAACTTTATTTGTAAATTGTAAATTTTTATTATTTGCTGATGATCTTGAGTTATTCAAGAATGTAAAGAATATTAAAGATTGTAATTTAATTCAAGATGACTTAAATCAATTAACAACATAGTGCATTAATAATCATTTACATTTAAATGTGGCTAAATGCAAGTACGTTTTGTAGAACAAAAACTATAGTAAAGCAAACATACAACTTGAATAATTTGAACCTATGTGCAGTGAATAAATTGTCTAATCTTGGCATTTTACTGGATAGCAAACTTACATTTAACAACCACGTTCAATACATCTCAAACAGAGCATTTTTGGATTACAACCAAACACTATTTTAAAAATTATATAAGTCATTAGTAAGGTCAGTCATATGGTCTCTATATCAAAAAGAGTCATCAGTTAGCATTGAAGCAATTCAATATAAGTTTTTAAAAAAATTAAGTTATATAATTAGATCTTTATTACCAACTAACCAGCTATTGAAACAATTTAATTTAAGTCCACTTAAAGATCAAAGAATTGTTAGCAACTTATGTTTTATGCATAAATTAGTCAATGGCTACATTAACTGATCCGAATTGTTGTTAAAACTAAATTTTAATTTTAGCCCACAACCAATGACCTTACTTTTTAAGCAAAAAGTTTATAGAACTAATTTTAGCTGTCATATTTTTTTATCCAGCTTAACAAGAATTTTTGTATTTTTGTATTTGTTTTGAGTTTTTTATTTATTTTTAATTTTAACTTATACTTCTGAATATTACATTTAAAAAAAAATGATTTTATATTATTATTGTAATTTAAAGGATATTATTTCCGTAAATAAAAGAATTATTATTATTATTATTATTATATTATTATATTATATCCTTGTATTTTAGAAAAAAATCATAGCTTGTTGAAGAGAATTTCATTTAATATTATGTACTTTACTAAGTCTTAACTAATTAATTTTATTAATATGTAGATTAATATAGGTCCTTAATCCAATTTAATAAAATAAAATAAATTTATTTAATGATAAACATTTATATTTATTTTGAAAGCTACCGGTTTCGATCATTTTGTCATTTTCAGGCTTTTGTTTTTATTATTAAAATATATTATTAAGTGAATAATAGTAAGATGTTATACATTTAATAAAAACATTTTGTGATAAAAAATACACAAACCATGGTGTGTATTGGGTGTCATATTTGTTGATAATACATCTTCGGACAATCCTGTTAAGGGATGATTTAATGCATGGTGAATTTAGAATTGCATCGGTGATGTTGATGGTGAAACTGTTTTTTTGATTAATTTTAATTTTCCTGTAGTTTTTTTTTTTAAAGTCTATCAATACTAAAAAAAAAACATTAAAAAGGTTTGGGTTTCATTTTGAAATCGCGATATGCTTATTGCAAAATAGTCTTATTTAAAAAAAAAATATGCTAAACTTTGAAAGTGGCCACTTTAGAATAAGCTTGTTGGTAGTGAATGTAAGCACAACCACCTTATTGATTAGCAAATAAATGTTTGAGATAATAATTGACATTAAAGCATTCTATATTTTTTGTTTCAGATGCTAATAAACAAAATTCATTTTTTAGACTACAAATATTAATAAAACTGGTTTTTAAACTTATATTTTTATTATAAAATATTATAATAGGATTAGAATGCAAGGCTGCGTTAAAGAATTTGTTGGCATGTACAGACTACCCACTACAAAATAGGAAGAAAAAAAGAAACACTGAACTAAAGAGAATTTATTTTTATGTTATCTACCTAGTTATGATAACAAGGAGTTACAGGACAAACAAAATATGATTTTTTAACGTAAGAACCATTAACACTAATACACTTAATCCAACATTTTTTTGATAACGCTATGCAACGCAAGAATCAATCTTATTAGCCAAGTAATGTTTTTAGGTGTTTTTGACAACAATAAAAAAATGGAAAGATTACATTGACTACATTTCTATCAAACTAGGTAGAATATGTTATATGCTCAAAATCTTAAAATCAAACGTTTCTTTTACAGTTCTTAAATGTACGTATAATGCCAATTTTATTGCAATTATAAAATTTGGAATTATATAATACAGTAGTTCAACATACTTCAATAATTTTTTTATTATTACATTATTATTATAATTTAAACTTAAAATATAGTGAGTTTTGCAGAACAGTGTTTTCATAACTTTGACTGTTAACAGCAACTGCAATTTATATTATGGAATGTTTTCTTTTTATGTGGAAACAAATCAATATTTGTTGGAAATAAGCCCATGCATAATTATATAGGGTTTTCCAATAAGAGCAATAAATGTTTATTTCATTGTAAAGAAAAAGATATGCCATTAACATTTGAAAACTATATCAGTCAAACGGCCGCCACTGTTACGGTTGCAGTACCACATTCTTTTCATGAAATTTTTCACTAATTTTAATTTTTAAACTAATTTGCACATTTGCGGCTGTATGTCCTTGATAACAAATTCCATTTTTAAGATCTTGAATCGATTGTGAAGCATTGGCACAAATCTTATCTTTCACGTGGCCTCAAAGAAAAAAGTCTAAAGTTGTTAAATCACAAGATTTTGTGTCCAATTGAACCTCTTTGAGAAATAACACGGTCAGGAAACTTTTTTTGCAAAATTGCGATTGTCTCGTTGCTTGTGTGGCACGCAGCGCCGTCTTGTTGAAAATAAACGTCGTCCACATCAATATCTTCCAATTCCGGCCATAAAAAATCATTAATCATAGCTCGGTAGCGCCATTCATTCGCCGTAACAGTTGCACTAGCCAAATTTTTAAAAAAAGTAGGGTCCAATCACACCAGCAGCCCAAAAACCGCACCAAACAGTGACACGTTGAGGATGCAAAGACTTTTTAACAATCATTCTTGGATTTTCTTATTAACGTAGCCTCCGAAATGAAAATTGGCCTCATCACTGAAGATGATATTTTAATAAAATTTCGGATTATTTTGATGCATTTGAAGAACCCAATCAGCAAAGATACAACGTTTATGGTGATCAACCTGCTTGAGTTTTTGTGTTAACTGAACTTTAAAAGCCTTAAGATTTAAGTCTTTATGAAAAATACGGTTTAATGTCGTTTGTGGAGTGTCTAATTCTAAAGATCGACAAAGAATCCACAAACCTGGGTTTTCTTCAACACTACGGGCTACATCAGCAATATTCTCATGTGTTCTTGAGCGATGCACACGGTTTCAATTTTTCACATCACAAACTTGTTCTAACAGCGCAAATTTTTTTACCAGGTTTACTATTGCCGGCCGAGAAGGTGCTTTACGACGACCAAAAAGTGCTTTAGTTTTGCGATTTGTGACTGAAATTTTTTTACCATGTAGTGAATTTTAATAATTTTAATGCGTTGTTGAAGCTTGTATCGTTCCATTCTAAATAATGGCGTAAAAATTGTCAATTGTCAAAAAATAATAGCTTTAAAATTGACAACTGCCCAAACAGCCTGCTATTCAAAATGAAATTTCTTATTAGAAAACCCTTTACATCTCTCAATAACCAACAGTTTAAATACCCAAAGCTTACAGTTACCAAAAACAAAGTTTATTATTAAAAATCATATTTGAAATTTTAAAAGAGATTGAACTTTATACTGTTATGGACTTTATGAACTTTAGTACTGATAACTTTATATCTTTCTAAAGCTATAAAATACAACACCACTTGACACCCATTCAAATAATAATCTTTATTCTTTTTTTTTTTTTTGTAAATCTGTAGTTGAATTGTTTATTAAAATAAAGCCGTTTATTATAATTTATTATTATTATCAGTACTTAAAAATAAATGTTTTAGTATTTTTGCAATATACTACAACACAGCGTTTTTTAAACTAGTCATTCAATAAAAGCAACATCTTCTTAAATATTTTTTGATAAATGTTGTAACTTCTTAAAGCCGTGTTTGTTGATTGCTTTTTGAACAACTTTTGGTTTATACACCCTGCAGTTGTCTAGCAAAAGACGAGTTTTATGAGCATGATTGTAGGGTCCTTGTGTGTAACCATTTTGTAGACATATTTTGTTATTATTATCTTTTTTGGTACTCAATTAAAAAAACCCACTCAGCGTCTCGAAACACTGAAACCATTAGTTTTTGCAAATAAAAATTATAAAACCGATGTTTTGATTTTTGTTTCGTAAAAAGATTTCAGTGGTGTTCTCAGATCTTATAACCGGATACAATTCTACTGAAAAAGTTTTTATTAACAGTTTAGAAATCCATTTTTTTAGTTGCAAAGGCCGATATTTTAAGGCTTACGCTTATGCTACTACGACACAACTGCCTTTGAATATGTACCTATAATTGAGAGATGGAGGCACTGTAGATACTGATAAGACCTAATAATTGGTCTACCCACACTCTCATATTAAATTTTATTATGGTTAAATGGACACTAATCATATATTTGACTAACGTCCTTAATTAATAAATGCTATAATTTCTTGAATTTTTAGAGTCTGGTCAAATACCAAACTATATATATATATATATATATATATATATATATACATGCAGCTGTAGCAGTAAACGGTAGTCACATTTTGCTTCTACGTTTTATACATAAAACAATTCCGAAATAAAATAATTTTTAATTTTCTTTTATAAAACAGTAAAAGAATTGATCCATACAAATAAATATAACAAATTGTGTACATACACTAAATTTAAGAAAATTTAAACTCTAAAACTCTGTTTTGTTATTTGATAGCATGTTCCATATTAATACTGTAAGACCACTTCTTCTGATATTTATAAAAACAATAATAAAACAATAAAACAATATATAATAAACTATTAGGCATCAACCAGAAAAAAATGCTATACTTTTTTAATTAAGAAACTAAATAATCAGATTGAATAACATATTATATTGTCTTAACTTTTACCTAAAAATGCTCTTAAAGCAATATTTGCAAAGTTTGTTCAAAACTACTAAAAACAAGAAAGTTTTTGCAAAAATGACTTTATTTGTTTATTTATATATATAATCAATAACCTCTTAATACCGTTAGGTGTCGAGGTGTCGGAGACACCGAGCCATAGAGAAGACATGTGTATGCATGGATGCCTATACGAGGTAACGGACCTATATTGGGAAGAACGCTACGCTCGGCATCACTTTGGGTTCACCCATCCAAGTTGTGACCAGATCGGCCGTTGCTTTGTTAGCGCTGGTATTTGTACATGCCCTCTCTGCCGTACTGCCGACAATTTGTTTATTTAAAACTTCAAAAACATAAATTTCATCAATCCACTAGAAGAAATATAAACATAAACAGTATTAAACATAACAGTAAATATATACACATAGGTTAGTACAATACATTAAACTAATAATAAACAGTTTTAAAAGTTAATGCAGTTTATTTATTGTTTGAACATTTGTTCAAAAGATATTAAAATTAACATTGTTTCTTAAAATGTTGCATTCACTGTAGATATAATTATGTTTTGCAATTAGAATATTTTGTTTCTGTTTAGCCATTGTATTAACTTTTTTTTTGAACTCGCCTTATAGTGGATGTTAAAAAATATTGTAACATATTTAAAACAGAAATACTATGAATCAAAATAAACAAAAAAGTCTTAATAAACATGGGTCCGCAAATTAAGGATTTTGGAGATAAAAAAGCTTTTTTATATTTCTATCAAAAACAAAAAACAAAATTACATAAAATGTTTGAAGTGCCCTCTTTTTATTTCCAAGCAGACACGACACTTTAGTCTAAAAGATATTCAAACTCAATCTAAAGCACCCATATTATCTCAGATGTGTTGACATTTTTTATTAATTCGTAGCTGGAGCTCCTTGAGGTTACTTACAGGAGACTAACGGTTTGGAGGCATACAACAGGTCTACCCATCTACATGGAAAAATTTGATGTAAATGCTCTCACATTTGTTGTCTTTAGTAATGTCATCAAAAAGATATTGTTAACGGAAAGTTTAAGTAAGCAGCGCCTGTTAATCAGTTTGGTAAAACAACAGAGGTATAAATAATATATATAAATAAACCAGTATCACGTAATCTTTGTTGAGTTCAATTTGAATCAGTTTTACCATAAAAACGCCGTACTTCGGTTGCAATCCCATGAGCACAACCATACATGAAACGTATGTCTTCTGATACCAAAATTAAAAATCTCAAAACATTAAATCTCCTAAAAAACTACTCTTCAACAAAATAGTACAATTAAAAAGAAAATGCAAACAGTTGTAGAGGTAACACAAACCATCATACATGCGCAAAATTTAAAAATTGAATTAAAACTATGTATCGTTCAGTGTTTACATTGAATCAAACAAGAACTAGCTCAATCAAAAATCAAAATCCAGCAGGATTTTGTTTGAACAAAAAATGAAATTAAACAAATTGAGAAGCTTTGGGTGTAATTGTTATGTACTTATCCTTGATCAGAAACTAGGCAAAATAGATAGAAAGTAGAAAAAGAACAACCTAGTTGGATTTGCTGTGCTATCAAATTTATCAGATTAATCAACGTGATATTATTCCAAGAATAACACGCAGAACAACCAAAATTTAAACGTAAATTGAGAAGAGAACTTAAAAAAATCTAAAGTTTACAATACAACGGATAAAGAAAAGAGTTTGTGTAAAGTATTTGCGCAATCATCTTTTGCCCGTGGAAAACCGGATAACAGGCAAGAATTAGCAATTAAATTAGTAGTCAAAACTCCAAAAAGACTGAACTTGCGTAATTGTTAAACCTTAATTTATCCTACTCGTTTCTCAGAATTTGTAATAAATTATAAAAAAAAAAAAATTAAGCAAATTCACCAATGATAAAAGAATACTAACTGATAAAGAATGGTACGCAGCCATGGCCGACAAATTTAATATCCTTTATCAAAATAAAAACATGAGACCTTGTCAAAATTCTAAAACACGCAAAACCACTTATCTATTTTTGGGCGTAAGAAACAAAAAAAATATGTTTGTAAACCCATGTGTTGAAAGATGATTTAAGCAGAAAGAAGATATTGACTACACCGACACTTTTAGTTCTGCGGCACGTCATACGTCTATTCTGATCTTTAACATTAAAGTCCAAATGATAAAAAGTGACAACTTTTGATGTCATAAATGATTTATTAGTAGAGAGCGAATTAAAAAGCATTAAAAATACGAAAAAAAACGCTCAAAAAAGCACAAAAATGTTACTAAAAAAGCATTAAAAAAGCACCAAACATGTAAAAATCATTAAAAAAAACATGAAACAATTGAAAAAAAAAAAAAAAAAAAATCCAAAACTATGAAATATTTTAATAAAAGTTTTACAACATTTATAATTACAACAGTTTGAGTGATAATATTTTTTACACTCATTTTAAATAATATAAAAAAATATTTAAATAACTCAATTAAAACTATCCACAAAAACAGTTAATAATTAAATGTTGCTCTAAGTGTTCAACTGTAAAATTCTGTCTTCTTTCTGAGAGGGAAAAGACATCTTTTGACATGAACATTTGTTATTGGTGTATCTAGTTTATTATTTGACTATAATACTCTAAAGAATGATAGTTTAATCCTTTCTTGATGTACTGGTAAAAAAATTAATTGATTATCAAATTATATGTAGAAATAGAAATGACGCCAAAGTAGCTGTTTTCACTACAATACTGAAAATCATCGTAGCGGTTGATATGCTTTTAATGTAGATAAACTTCTACTTTTTAAAAATTTACCTACGGATTTTAATTTTACTGTTTGCCCAATACAGCCTGGTACTTTTGAAATTGCATCTTTAAAATCTCTAATTATACTTAGACGTTCATTTCACGTATTTTCTTGTTTTTCTAACAATTTTATGGCATAATTCACAAAATTGTAATTAGCTTTTAAGAAAGCTAAATTATTTTGCTCCTTATTTTTTAGAACTGCTTGGCAGTTTTTCACTGACTAACTTGCAGCATCCAAAAATTGTATTACAAACGTTTTTTAAAGTTTTTGAAATTAAGAGAATCTTTGACCTACCGACAACTTTGGAAATTATAAAATACATTTATTTGACTTGCTTGAAGAGGGTGGCACTAAAATACGCAATGAGCTCAGTCACGATTTACAGAATTATATTGAACTTGTCTAAATAATATTATAAAAATATGCAAAATCTTGATACGTAGATATTGCTTCACGTTTTCTAAAGATAAAAATAATTTACGTTTTTTTTTTAATGTACATTTCAATCCACAAAATTTCACAAAAAAACTTAATTATAAAAAAATGCGCCAAATCTGAAGAAAAAGCTTTAAAATAAGCACAAAATCTTAAAATAAGCACCAAATTAAAAAAAAATTAATAAAGCAAAAAAAGCGTAAAAAAATGCCAAAGTGCCAAGTGCCAAATGATTACATTCTTTACAATTCGTGCATATATTAAAACATATTTTTGATGCTTTAAGTATTTAGCGTAAGCATAATAGCTAGGAATCCGCTCTCTATTTATTAGTTATAAAAATCTATATGTACCAACCAAACGGTTAGTAGCTACTTCATCAGCTGAAACAGAGTATCAGAACGCAATATCTTCAATTGATGACATCAGTTAAATTAGGCTTATCATTGAGAAACTTTATTTGCAAAATGTTAAAAAAAACAACTACTTTGTATGTAGAAAACCAATCTGCAAGTATTATGTTGAAGAACACTCATGATGGCTAACCCATAAAAAAAAAACATACTAAAATCTCAAGGAAGTTTATTGACAGTTAGTTGGTTAGTAAAATAACAAAAGGCTCCGTCTAAAAGTTAATTTTTTTGCCTGTAAATGTTTCCATCCAATGCGTGCAAATGATCAACATTTATGCAATATAGTAATTGGGCTATGTAAGTTCATTAATTGAGTGATGACTTTCTTTAATGAATGAGTTGTTCTATTTATAAAGAAGTTGAACTAAAGTTATTTTACAAACAAATAAAAAATCAAACACAAACCTTAACGATAAGAATTTAATAATTATAGTAAACAGTAGTTATACACAAAAGTTGTAATTAAAACATGTTAACCCCGCAGTTTAACGTCAATTATTGAGCAATAGATTGGAGAAATAATATTTTTTATTTATGTACCTATCTCAATGTGTCAATTGCGTAGCATCAAATCAAACGTAATAAAACTATACCAAAGTGACAAAATACATAAAGCGTAAGTAACAGGTTAGATGCAACATTTTTAGGTGAAAGAACTATTGTAACGGACATTTTTATAAACAACTCTCAATGCAAAACAATAGATGAACAAATAGGTTATGTACTTGACCATCTACTTATTGTAAAACAACAGATTATATGTAATAATAACTAATATTCAGATAGAAAAAATAAAAAACATTGACATACATACTGCATAAATAACAAAATACATCATGTTGATAATTTTTCAAAATACAAAGTAAGATTGATTAGATATTTCAGGCAATAGATTCACTTAAAGTGATAAAAAAAAAAATTAAAATATATAAAGAAGAGACGCAATGTCCTCAAATGAGACAGTTGTATAATAGTAATTATAATTTATGCAAAAAAAATTATTCTATTTTTAATTTTCAAATTTCCTTTTTAATTCTTTCATGTCATTACCATCAGCTAAATATCCCGAAATAATTAGTTTCTCAGAATGCTATTAACCATAGCCATTAAATAAAGTCATTAAGTCAGTTAGTATAAATAGTCAATACACCCTTTAAAATATTCACTTTGAATTGTGGTGGTGAACAATGTTGACGAAGTAAGTTAAAAATCAATTATTAAGTTTAAATAAATAAAGCCATACTGATGAGAGGTAAACCTCGAAACGCGTCTATGGATGTTTTTAGTTTAGAATATTTTTTCATAAATTTAATTTTTTAATGAAAAAATATATTAATTGTACTATACCAGTTTTTTTAAAACTTATTGTCAACATATGTTAAAAATTATTTGTAATCATAAAATATAAAGCTATATGATCAGATAATATATTTGTAGCTACTTCGTTTGTCGCAAAAAAAATGTAATAAAAATATTAACAAGGTTCTTACGCAGATGGACAATTCTTTTCTTTACGTTTAAACAAGTCAATAATGATTGTTTCAACACACTTAAACTTTATAGTATTTGCTTTTATGCAAATTGCTACCAATCAGGTTCTTTGTTTATGCTGCAAGAAGTACACTCTGGAAACGTTTTTACTATCTTACTACACGGCCCGTGTTTATTTATTTGATGCTGCGTTTCAGGTTCAACGCCCGTTAATTCTCTTCGCCTTGTAATGTCTTTTTTATTTTCTCTCTTTCCCTCTGGACACGAACCAGGTAGTTGATTACCAAACAAAATTTTTAGGTATTTTAAAAATTCATTTACTAAAGAGAAAACTACATATACAATACAAAGACAAATTTGCAAACAATGGATTTATTTATGCGTAATAAGTGTTTTAAAGAGGCGTTAATACAAATGTTTAAGTGATATAATGATATACAATAGGGTCGGTGTTAAGAATAGAAATTGACATAATCGGGGGTACAACAATAGGTCCTTTGCTCCATATAAGTTTTCATCTGATTTTTATATTTGAATAATTATTCAGCCAGTAATAATAGGATGGCGTTTGTTATTGTGCGAATATGATGCAGTTATGAATATATTTATGCCATAAGTTGATTGTTATAAGGGTAACTGAGAGCAAAGGAGTAAGACATGATGTTTTTGTAATCGAGATCGTTCGTAAAACGAGTTTTGAGATTCTTTTTAATTTTTTTTCTACTCATTTTAATGCCTCAACCCCGTACGCTCGCGGCTACAAACAAATCACCATTTCACAATCACTTCTTTGTTCGATACACATTGTTGATAATAAAGATGATTACAATAATTCCGCTGCTGGACTTTTTTCTTTTGCACTTGCATTATCTTCTTACTTTAATTATTATGTACGTCTGTATGTGTGCATCTTTTTGCAAGATGCATAAGAACTAATTATATGTTACCTTTCTATGTGCTCTAGCATTATTGTAAAGCGATACGTATTGCTATATACATATCAACAACAAATGTTACAAATTCATAATTTATTTTTATATGCAAAATTAAATTCAAATACAATTTATATAATATGAACCATATTTTAATTAACTTGGTACAATTTAAACACTGATTAAAAGCTGCATTTATTAATAAGTAGCATCATTATTAAATTAAGCCTTCATTTTTTTTGCTCTATACCAATCTTAAACTCGCTTTATAAAATAAGATGCATAAGAACTTAATATATTATAATTAAATATTTTATATTAAAACACAAAATTTAAATCAATACTCACCACATCTTAATATGCTGTTAGAAATTTTCCATAATATTAAATTATACAAAAGTTGATGAGCATAAGAGCTAATGATGTTTTAGTTACTAGTAAGTTCAAATTATTTATATTCAAAAGTTATTTATTATAATAAGATTGCCATCGTTAGATATTTATATCAACGTTGATTGAGTGACCATGTATTCTTTTAGAGACAAATCTTTTGATAATGATTTTTATTTTAAATTGTCTACACTTATGGTGAGTTTGTTTATTCTACTCTAGGTGCTTTTTTGACTCTAATTACTTTTTACGCGTTGGAGACAAAAAACAAACAAAACTATTTTAAACTCTTTTGATATTGTAAAGACCTAAACTCAACTGTTTATTGCACTGTTAATAATTTGCTCAACCAAAGTGGGTTTAAAATTAAAAATTATACCAGAATCTTTTATTTGTGCCACACATTGTTGTCAGTAACATAACCATAATATTTTATTCAGAGTTTTATTAAAACTCATTGAAAAACATTCATTAAAGTTAAAAAGTTTTTCAAAATCTATATTTTGCTGTACAAGATATATATCATTTGCAAATAAAACAAATAATAATGAATTAATACAGAATTAAAATCATCTGAAATAAAATAAAAATTTGCAAATCTATTAACAAGGTTTTCACTGTTACTTATTCTAGTTTTGTTTACAAATTTTCAGAAGTGTTTTGGATTTGATTAGATATTGTTCTCTAATAATTGTAAAGTTGTGTGCTAAGATTTTTACTTAAAATGCGAATAGTTTCAAATTTGTAGTTATCAGAAAAAAAATAATAAGATTTAAAGCGATTATGTACTACATTTTTTAAAATTTAGTAAATAAAATCAATTCTTTACTAAACCAAATAGTAAAGTTTATTGTAGAGAATAAAATAAATCAACACATCAATATCATAATTAATAAAAAGAGCGGTACATTCAATGTTCAATCAAAAACCATTAATTGCGCTAAAATTGGTATACAGATTAAATTTTGTTAATAACATAATTACATTTTAAAATATTACAACTAATATCACAATTTATAATTAACGCATAAGTATGATATTGACTTATTTTTTAACAAAACATCTAATGCAGACAGTTTACAATCATTTGTATTTAAGAACACACAATTTTTTATTGAATATTGTGCATATTATGCATTAAACGCAATTTAAAAAACTAACAAAGCTGGCAACTAAATAAGCAAGATAAGTCTTATTACATATTACAGCCGTTTTTAAATCATTGTTTGTCTATGATGATACAGGTAGATTGTAATTTTATTGTAAAAAATTAAATACAAACAAAACTAGAGGGTAAATATGAAATAGAAAAACTAAAATATTATAAGCCAAGAACAAAAGTTGTAGGACCAAAAGAAGAATATACAAGAAGAAGAAATTAAGAAAGCGATGACTCAACAAAATTATTAAATTACTGATGAAGATGAAATTAAAGTGACTTACTGCAAGCAAAGTAAGTATAATAAATTCAATAAAACAAGTTGGAATATATCCATAGAAACAAATGGCTCAACATTTAAAAAGTTAATTGATACAGAATCAATAAACATATGATAGAGATCATGTAAGATATATAAAGACATAAATCTTTTAAAATGCTAGAATTGCAACAAATATAGACACAAAACAACAGAATGCAAAAATGAATTTTTTTTTACATTGTGGAATAAAACATGAAGGAGAATGTCAATCGAATCAATTAAATTGTTCAAATTGTTGGTGGAGAATGAAGAAATACAAAGATAAAATAAATACATATCATTCTGCTAATGATACCTATATACAGCAATTACAAATAAAAAGAGACAAAATTGATTAAACAAGTTAATAACATAATAAAAATTAATAAATACAAACTAAAAATATTATATTTAAACGCACGTAGTATCCTTAATAAATTAGATATATTAAATTTGTTTTTATAGATAAAAAAAGTGATATAATAATTATAACTGAAACATGGCTATACAAAGACTGGAAAACATACATTAAATTTCCAAATTAATGCTTATACTTTTAATCAAGAGACGATAAAAAAGGGGTGTTGCAATTATTATAAGAAATAACATTGAAGCAGAAGTGATAGCATCAATCAATTAACAACGCCAATTTTCTTAAAATAAAAATTAACAGTAATCCTTAACTAAAAATTCTTGCCACCTACAGACCTCAAGATTCCAAAATAAATCATTTTATAGATGACTTAAAACGATGATAAAAACTTAGTCATAAATGGAGACATAAATATTGATTTACTTACCAACAACAATAACATAAACAAATACTTAAATTGTATCACAATGGCAGAATATAAAGTGGCTAATACAAATACACTGCACTAGAATACAAAAAAAAAAACAGTAGAACTACCTGAATTAGATCATAAAATATTAAACATCAGTATTGCAATCTAAAATCAGCTATATAAACACTTTCTATAAAGTTTAGTGAGCTTTTTTTTTTTGAACGTAGTAAGGTGTTGGCTTCAACAAGTGGCCCTTAAGAATGACTTACGCATGACAATACCTCCCGGTTTTTTTCTCTGCGTAAATCCTGTTGTTATATTTGTTATATGTCCTTGCCAAACTAGTCTACATATGGCAGTAGTATAAGGTAGGCTGGTTATTGCCTCGCAATTTTCACACAAAATCTGAGGCACGCATGCTGTCTCCGGCCCTTCTCTCTCCTTATAGCCCCTACCCTTTTTCTGTCCTTTTTGTCTTTTTTTTTTAATCCTTTTTATCTGCACTGACATCCAGCTTTACATTTTCTTCTTTCTCCAATCCGTGTGTTATTTATTCTAATTATTTGATTTGTCCTCAGATGCGTTTTTAGTTTTCTTAGGTCTTTGTTTACTTTTTTTTCATTGTATCTTCTTTCCTTCATGAATAGTTTATGAAGTTCCATTAGCTGTATTCCTTTTGGCAGTCCTAAACTTGTTAGTTTTATCTCTAGTGATATCCTTGTATCTCCATCTGGAATGACTTTTTTGTGTCTTCTTGTTGCTAGGTATATTCTTACCATCTCAAAAGTTGCGTTATCCGTCAACTTTGAGATAGCGTACTTACCATTTGGTATTTGCCTCGTTATTTCTGTTATTCTGCTATCCATCAGCATTTCTTTTCTTCTTCTCCTTATCTCTGCAATTTTGTTTGGTATTGTAGTTTTTGTAAATGTTCTTTTATTTTCTTCTATTTCTTGGTATGCATAATTGTTTTGACCTTCCTTATTTCTTTCTGTTTGATTTTTTTCTATGTTTTGTTGTTTCCATTTTGCTTCTCCCGTTTTTCTCCATTCTTTTCTATGGCTTTTATTTTGTGTGTTTGTTTCCATTGTTTGTTTGTTTTTTTCTATATTCTTCTATTATCAAACTACTCATTTTTTTCTTAGTATTCTTGTTGCAAAGTTTGTTAGCGCCCTCGATTTATTTTTATCTCTTAGGCATTTCTTAATGATTGTAGTTTTATCCACTTTGCTTTCCAATATTTTTTCTAGTTTTTTTCTATCTTCCTCCCACGCTTTGCATTCTACTGGAGTGTGTTCTGCATTATTGTGTGCTTTTATTAGTTTCTTCATTCCTATTCTTTCTTTCATCATCATATCCGCGGGAGGTGTTGCCGCAATCACCTCTACTGCCTTTTGTGACACCGTTCTGTAAGTTCTGCAGATCTATAACAAACTTGCTCTTGTAGCTTCTCTTATTTCATTTCTTTTTTTTTTGTCTTCATGGCTTTTCCCCATGTTTCTACGGCGTATAACAATTTGCTTTTTGCTGCTGTTGTTATTAACCTTTTGGCATCTTCTCTTGGACCTCCGTTGTTTGACATGAGTTTACCAAGCTTTCTCTCTATTTCCTTTGTTCCCATGACTGCTTCCTTAACCTGTTCATTCTATCCCTTTGCTCAAAGTGTCACCCCGAGGTATTTGATTTTTTTCTATGGTTATCACTTGGTCTCCTACCTGTATCATACCTGTTCCTCTATTAGTCCTCTAAGTCGATAGCCAGACCGCTTCTGTTTTTTGTGTTTCTAATTTTAAACCCTTATTTCTCATCCATAACTGTATCATATCTATTGCCAGCTCTAGTTTTCTTTTTAGTATATTCATTTTTACGTCCTTACCTACTAGTGCTACGTCGTCCGCAAATGCCATTATTGTCACGCCTTCCGGCATCCTCATTCGTAGTAACTTATTATAAACAAGATTCCATAGTTTTGGTCCTAGTGCAGAGCCCTGTGGTACCCCTTTCGTAAGTTTGAATCTTTTGTTCTTGATAACTTGGTTTCTACCCTGTAAGTAGTTCTATATAATCTTGATTGTTTTCTTCTTCAGTTCTCTTTTCTTTGCTGCCTCTATAATTGCTTCTCATAACACGATGTTAAACGCGTTCTGTATGTCTAACGCTATCATTACACAGTGTTGTCTTTTCCTCTGCGTTCCGCTGTTTGTTTCTTTTGATATTGCTTTTACTTTGTCTATAGCTCCTAAAGTTGTTCTTCCCTTGGTAAATTCGTATTGTTCCTTTTTCCATCCTTTTTTTTTCTTCTATTTCTTGTTCTATTTTCCGTACAATGACTTTCTCAATTATTTTAGCTAGTGTGTTTATTAAGCAAATAAAGTCGCTTTACCTACTTTTTTTTTTCTTAATCAGTACTAGGGTGGCTTATTCCAACATTCTGGAAAAATTTCGTCTTTCAGGCATCTGTTGATTATTTGTGTTATTTCTACCTCATTCCCGTTTAGAGCTGCTTTAACAATCTTTGTTGTTATTTTGTCCGGACTTGGTGTTTTGTTGTTGGACAATTTTTTTATGATTTTCTTTATCTCTTTCACTGTTGCCATAATTGTTTCTTCTTTTTCTTTATTTTATGGTTCATCTACCGGTTCTCCCTTGGAAAACAATTTTTTTATCCACTTACCATTTAGTTTGTTTTTATTTGGTTTATTCACTATCACTAGGTCTATTTCCTCTCTTCCTCTGCTGTTGCTATCAGTATATCGTGTGCCTTTCTTCACCTCCCTATGTTTGTTTGTATAAATTTTTAAATTTTGATCTGCTTCTCGTGTTGTCTCCAGTTACTGGGGTCGTTGTCCTCTATATTCTTCTTCGTTTTCTTTGTTTCTTTCTTCTTTGTAGCCGGACATCTTCTATCTCCCGTTATGTGTCCTATTGTGCATTCTATACAACATTCTCTGTTCTTGCATTCTGCAACCTGATGTCCTTTATTTTATGCATAGCAATGATCTATCTTCTCCTTTGCATTCCGCCGCTACATGTCCTTTCATCCAGCATTTGTAACATTTTCTCTCGTTTGCTGTTACTTTTTCTACTCTGCATCTTACGAGTTCTATGTTTATTCTTCCTTCTCTTATTATCTATTCCGCTGCTTTTTTGTCCGTCTTGACTATAGTTGTTTGTTTTTCTCTATACCTTTTCCTTATGTATTTTATAGTATTTTCTTCTGTGTTTGCTTTGTTCATAATTTCTTTCAATATTTCTTCTCTGGTAGTCTCCGGACTAATATCTTTAATAATCACTAGTTCTGTGAGTACGTTGTTGGCTTTTCTTACATGGTAACCCTCCGTTCCATTTCTTATTTTTTTTTTATTTCTTTTTCGGTCTCATTTCTCTTTGTTATTAGTAATAACTCCCCTTTTTTTGTTTCTCTAATCTCCTTGAATGTAGATCCTTTTATCTGTCGTTTTGCCTGTTTCAACAAGTCTGCATATGTTACGCCCTGTTTGCTCACTATTATAGCTCCTGTTGCTGTTCCTGGTCTTTTTTTCATTTTTCTCTAATACCTGTACCTGTGTTGGCACGCAGAGTCTTACTTTTGTATGAGTTCTTCTTTCCGCCATCTCTATAAATTTTTTTGCCTCTTTTGGCACACTGATATTTAATACTTTTGCTTTGTTGAGAATTTTTTCTATAGTCATTAAAATATTTATCTTTCTTTTTCCTGATGTTTCTCTCTGTTTAATGATGTGTACTTTTCTCACATTTTTTCCGCTTAAATTTCTTAAAATTTCTACATATGGAGTTTCTTCCTTTCCGTCTTCCTCCATTAATTCTAGATATTTTACTTTGGCTTGTAGTAGAATACCCTTTTCCTATTTCATCATCATTTATTAATACTCCAGTATCACTCTCTTTTCCCATTATTGGATTATTTTTTTCCAATATTACAAATTTGTAGTCCGTTTCTCTCCATTCTTTGTTAATGATTTTTTTAATGTCGTCTTCATTAAACATTTCCATTATCTCTTGGTCCGAGATTAAATGGGTTTGCTATTTTCTTCCTTATTATCTCCAGTCTTTACTGTTTGTGTAGACATTTCTTTCGCTATTTTTATTTTATTTTTTGTCTCTTGTTCTGTTTTCTGAATTTCTTTAAACTCCAGTTTCTCCATATTCATTTCTAGGAGATTTGCCAACTTTTTAATTTCCACTTTAGTGTTTGAACACTCAATGGTTAAATCTCTAAGCTTCCTTATTAATTTCCCTATTATTTTAATTGTTGTAAGGTTATTTACTCTTTTCGCCTCATTGGTATTGCCTGGCGAGTTTACATCTCTTTCCCTGTTTGTGGTTTGACCCGGGTTCATAATTTGTTTTATCTCCGGCGGTGTTCTTTGCAACTTCCCGCTTTTTAAAAATGCATCTATAGCGCGTTTTTTGACCTTTTCTTCTTGGCTTAGTTTCGCGCTTAATTTGCTGCTCCCGCGGTAAATGTTTTATTGCGTAAACACTAATCTTGTCGCACGTCACGACACGAGTGTGTTTTTAAAACACGACCGCACCTTTTTTAATGTGTCCCTATCACAGTTGTTACACCTTTTGTATTTTCACAAAACTTTTCTTGCACTTCTTATCACTGTTTGTGTTAATTCACAGTTCTCTATTTTTTAAATTTCTTAGATAATGATCTGCTAATCACTATTTAAATCACCGTTAAGCACTTTCGCGAACACGTCCGTTCTCCGTCGGACGTTAACCGCGACTAAGTTTAGTGAGCTAATTGTGAAGTAAACAGCAAAGTGAAACCATAAAAATTGTGCATGTCAAAAATATAAATTGGATGAATGCACATCTTGTTTCATAATTTAAACAAAGAAAAATAATTTATAAACAACTACTAAATGAAAAAAATAACATTTAATTGAAACAAAATTAATCAAAAATATCGACAATTAAAAACTGACATTCAAACACAAAACAAGAATTACCTAAAAAATAAAATAATTAATGCTAATGAAGACCTACTAAAGGTGTGGTTTATAGTTAATAAAATACTTGGCAAAGAATAATCCAACACATCCATAAAACAAATTAAACATAAAAACAGAAAAAAAAAAAGATATTGCAAACTGTATTAATAATTTTTTTCTACACATGCAGCTACACAAAACAACTAAATAATGAGAACAGGTGAATCGTTAACACCAAATACTTAAAAAGCTATATTCTGCAGCTGGCCCAGACAAAATTTATTTAAAATATCTTTTAACTGTCTCGAGCATTATTAACCCAATATTAGCTAAACTGATAAATAACGTATTTGAAAGTGCAATCTATCTTAAAAAACTAAAATTATCATACAAAACACCAATTTACAAAAAAAGGAGATACTAAAGATCCCTAAAATTATTGTTCAATTTTGCATATAAGCGTATTTTCAAAAATAAATCAGACAATTATCAAAAACCAACTAAACAAATTTGTTTAAAACACTATTGGTTTTGACAAAAACCAATACGGTTTTCAAGAAAAAAGTGGAACACAATCGGCCATTACACATCTAATAAACTACATCTACAGCAACCTAGACAACAGCAAGTTTGTTGTTACTATATTTGTAGAAAAGCTTTGGACACTGTAAATCATAACCAGTTCTTAAATTACTTGGAGTCAATAGGCATCAGAGAAAAAGCACACTAACTACTAAACAGTTACCTTACTGATCGAAAACAACAAAGAAACATTAATGGAGAACTAAATGAAGAAAAAACTGTTAAACTAGAAGTTCTACAAAGATTGGTGTTAAGACTACTATTGTTTCTTTTTTACATACAAAACTTCTAAAACTGTGATTTTAAAGGAAGTTATATAGTGTATGCTGATGAAACAGTATTACTATACACTAGTAGTCATATAAACAGAATAAGTAATTCCATCAACCAAGATCTGTGCATATAAAATAAATGGCTTGTAAGCAATAGACTAACCATGAACAAAGACAAAACAGAATATATAATATTCAAAACAAAATAAAAACTGTAATCAGATAAACCTAAAAGTGAACAATACAATTTTAAAACAAGTGAAAGAAACAAATTACCCAGGACAAAAATTTAACGTGATCTAATCAAATAGCAAAAATTAAAAAAAAATAGTACTTCTAATTGGTGCTAGAAAAAGATGTGATATTAGATGCAGTAAAATAAATAATTATTTCTACAACAATGTGTTAATACCTAAAATAATGTGCATGGTAGGTTTTTAGTCAAACACATCTCAATATTTAATCATTTCAATATACAGACTACAAAACAAATGTATAAAAACACTATTTAACTTACCATACCTCACACTTTCAAAAACATTATACAAAAAACAGATTATAACTTGAAAACATTATTAAAATAGAAAAATGAAAACTTATATTTAAAATTAACACCGGAACCATAAAGACAAACATTTCATTAGTAAAGAGATGCAACATGTATAACTATAATACAAGAAGAAAAAACGACATATATAACCAAGTATATTGGCACTAATAAAGGAAAACACAACATCGTATACGACAGTGGAAAAGTATACAGTAAAATACCAGAAAACAGAAAACAACGTAATAATATAATCACTTATAAAAAATTACTACCTACAACATTAACTTGTTACCACCTATTGTTACTATCATATACTTTACTGTTATTTATGTCTTCAAAATTGTATAAAAATGTGATAAATAATATGTACCATCTTTTAAACAGTCTGTAAGCCTACTGGTGCTGCATAATAAATAAATATTATATTAATATTGTAATAATAAATGTTTGTATTGTATGTATTATATATAAATAAACAATAAAAAAAAATCAAAACCTTGAGGAACATCAGCATTTATAATTTTAAGGTCAAAGTTAAAATCATCAATTCTAACTATAATTTTTCTATTGTCAAAAAACTACTGTAAAATTTTTTCCATGTTTTCTAAAGTAGAATTTCTGACTAACATAAATCAGAAGATCTGTTTTGTCAAACGTTTTGATCTAAATCTATATTAAATATTTGAGATAAAATTATTTTGTTCTAAAAACTTTACAATGTAAAAATTAATATATTTTTTAAATATTTGTGACAGATTGGACAATAATGCATATGGTCTATAATTAAAAAAAAAAATTGTCTTCTTTTTTAGGTAAAATATACCAAACATTTGCAATTTTCCAACAATTAGAGAACAATTCTTTTTTGTAAAATAATGCAAATATTTTAGTCAAAATGAGCGCTAATTCATGTTTTAAGAATCATAAGTGAAATTTTATCTATATTACTTTTTGGCAGCCCGTTGCCTAAAATAAATTGGATTATTTTGCCACTAGCCGGCTAACTAGTAGAGTTATTTGCAAATTGGTATGCAAAAATATCTGCTTGTTCTTCTAGATTAGTAACTAGATTGTTTTGATCATTTCGAAAAGAAAGTATTAAAAAGTTAATTAAAAATTCTTGTTGTTTGTGGATGTAGGCACAAATAAAATAATCAAAATCTACTAGATTGAAACGATTTAGATTTTTATTATTTACTTTGATGCAGAATTTAAGTTTTTTTTTAGTCTACAAATATTAGAAAATTTAACTTTTAAGCCACAAACTAAATCAGTGTCTTGTTGATTAAATTGGTTTGTGGAACAGGCAACAACTTGTTCCGTCAATTTAATTGTATCATAAGCCTTCTTCCTCGATGTAACTCTCACGTTAGTAGTACTTTTGATGGTTTGTTCCAAATCTACGGCCCCTGTCCGCACCTACCGCCAGGTTGAGGTTAGTAGTTATTATTAGTAGTTGAGTTAGGAAGCAATTTTCTTTTAAAAGATGAATTAGGACGGTCCCGGGGCAAGGAGTTTGGGTACGCAAAGTCACCAATCCTGGAAACATAAATTCCCTGCGTTTGAAATAAGTAGAAATAAGGTATTTTAAACCAAGGTCACGAAAATTTGGGACACAAAGAGGACCATTGCCCCGACCCTGGCATAGTACCTTAAAATTTTTACAAACATAAGATATTTTAACATTTATTTACTTATTACTGTTGTAAAGTAGTTATATTATTAAACTTAATCAATTGATGTAATTAATCACTAACGCCACAATTTTAAACCAAAAAACTGTAAAGCTTAATTCAAAAGAAACAAAAATACTATCCATAAGGTCGGAGCAAATATTAGCATTCTGTACACAACTTAATATATCAAACGGCAAATTTGTAAATTGGTTATTTAATTAATTTTTATTGATTTTATATATACTTATTTTGCTTAAATTTTCTCCAACAAGAATTAGGTCAGCGGTTGTCTAGGTTTTATTAATTAAATCAATTTATAACAATAAAAATGTTTATTAATTACTTTAAAACAGCAAACACAAAAGAATAATTAGTTATTTTAAAATAGTAAAATTTAAAAAAAATAGTAAATAGAAAAGCCGACAAATCTATCTGAAGTTGAAATAGGAAAGCAATAATCAAATTTATTAGACAATTACGGCACCTAAACTAAGTAAAGTACAGAAATGTCATATTTGCTGATAGCAAGAGCAATAAGAAAAGCAGTGTTTTCATGGCTAATGTGGGAGCTACATTAGTCATGAAAACACTGCTTTTGAGATGATGGAGACAAGACAAGCAGCTTACTGACTACACATAAATGTATTTATAGAATATCTTACAGAAAGAAAATGACAAACGTGTTCCATAAAGTAAAGACACTAAAATTAAAATCTTTATGAAAGGTTATTGCGTACAGAAGTTATTTAATGTAATAATATTGTTGCGAGACAAGTGGACAAATTAAAAATATCAATGCATATTCAAATTATCTATCTGGTATACATATGGAGCTAAAGATTAAAATGCAATCAATACTAGATAAAAAAACATTAAGAGAAATGCTAACTTCTACTACCGTATTTGACACTTTGCATAAATAGAAACTGATTAGGCAATAAATCAACTAATTAAACTAACTGATAATTTTATGCTATAACATTTAATTGACGTTTATAAAGCCATTTAATAATTTTGCTGACTACTGGTATAGAGCGTCAAGTATCCAGTTGGTATATAAAGCCAAAACAGGTTAAAAAGAAAAGGATTAAACCTAAAAATAATATGATAAACAATCAAACAAAAACAAAGTTTACAGAACAAAGGAATACCCTAATTTTGATTGAAAGCGGTGGCAACCTTCATCAAACGATTGACATAAAACTACATTGTTTGAACTGAGTCTAATAAATACAAAACCAAGTCTACCATAGTTTGTAGAGCAAGTAGCACTAATCTACGCCCACATGATCAAACATAACTTATGATACAATTAACTTGGCAAAATAAGGCCTAGTCTGTTCCACAAACTAATTTAATCAACCAAACATTGACTTTGACTTTAAAGCATTTTTTTTAATATTTGTGGTCTAAAAAAAGAATTCTAATTCTATTCATCTTAAACATAGAAAAACTTTATTTTCTTTTTTAACTAAAACCAAAGTAAACAATAAAAATTCAGATTTATATTTGTAGGTTCCGATTATTATTATTAGTGACCGAATTATATGCAAATGCATATTTGCATATGCATTTGCATATTTCGACTATATTTAAGCTTTGTTACATATTTCATTCATTTTCGGTTTTTATGCATATTTCTTTGATTTAAATTATGCATATTGACATAAAAATATCCCAGAAATTAAACATTAGTTATTTTTACTGCCAACTATTCAATTACAATAAATTTAACTAAAAAACATAAAAATGTTTTTTTTATTTACTATGATATATTTAAAATATTTAGGAAATTTAAAAAAAAAAAAATATATGTTGCCCTTTAAAAAACTAAAATTGGTTGTTATTGCAAGTGTTTTACAAGTTAAAACATACATGTGTGTACCTCCCTTTATGGTACTTAAAAAAACCATTCAAAATGTAAGTTATAAGTTATTTTGACGTACGTTTATTGTCAACACCCTGCATATATAAAATGTATATTTTGATTAATTAATAAAATTTAAAAAAAATAGAATTTGTTATATATTTTGTTTTTTTTATAAGAATTGCATACTTTTGGGTTTTTTAATTGCATATTTGCATGCATATTTCAGTATTTTTAAGTTTCATATAATCCGGTCTCTTATTATTATATTTACTTTGACAAGTTTCTCTAATGTAATGATAGAAAAATAGAAATTATTTTATTAGGAAAATTTTAATGTCCATAATACTGAATGGTTAAGTTAGTCACTAATTTCCTACACACTATTATGCTATAATTTTTGATGCTTTTTATAATCTTACTCAACTTATTTAACAACCTACTTATTTTTTATAGATTTTTAAGTGTACTCAGGCTTTTGGATCTATATCTTTTAATATTGTTACAGCAATTACTGATCATTAACTTAGTACTTCTAATGTTAACAATTGTCTTTTTATTACTTCAAAACTAAAACCGCTAACATTTTTCTAAGATGAACATAGTAACAATAAAACATTTTTTTAAAATAATTTTTATTTTCCTACTTTTGCTCATATTTTAAAAATCTCCATATTGCAGCAGAAAATCTTACACTTGTTTTATTTTTAGTTGTTAAACCAAAACAAAAGTACTTGTACTCGTCTCAGACAAAACATGTAGTTAATAAGAAGCAAAAAAACATAACCAATTCACTAGTAATTGTTCCTATCAAACTAATCAAGATTGTAGAAATGCTCATAAACAATGAAAACCTAATACAATTTGAAAATGATAAGAATAACAAAAACAAAGCCAAACAAACTTATAATAAATATAAAGAATTTTCCAATAAAAAGTTTCATTTTGAATAGCAGGCTATTTGGGTAGCTGTCAATTTTGAAGCTATTATCTTTCGACTTTTGACAAGTAAAAACTACGCCATTATTAAAAATGGAACAATACACGCTTCAACAACGCATTGAAGTTATTAAAATTCACTATAAAAATGGTGAAAATTTTTCATTCAAAGTTCTCAAAATTTGGTAGAAAAATTTGAGCTGTTGGAACAAGTTTGTGATGTAAAGAATCAAAACCGTGTGCATCGCTCAAGAACACATGATATTATTGTTGATGAAGCCCGTAGTGTTGAAGAAAATCGAAAACGACATTACACTGTATTTTGCATAAAGACTTAAGAACTCAAGCCGGTCGAATACCATAAACGTCGTATCTTTGCTGATTGGGTCCTTCAAATGCATCAAAATGTTCTGGAATTTCATCAAAAAAATCATCTTCAGTTATGAGGCCCATTTTTACCTCGGAGGCTACGTTAATAAGCAGAATTGTCTCATTTGGGGCTCAGAAAACCCAAGAATGATTGTTGAAAAATCTTTGCATCCTCAACGTGTCACTGTTCAGTGCGGTTTTTGGGCTGGCGGTGTGATTAAACCCTACTTTTTTGAAAATGAGATTGGTGCAACTGTTACGTTGGATGGCGCTACCGAACTATGATTAATGATTTTTTAGGCCGGAATTAGAAGCTATCGATGTAGGCGACATTTATTTTCAACCAGACAGCGCTACGTGCCACACAAGCAATGAAACAATCGCAATTTTGCAAGAAAAGTTTCCTGACCGTGTTATTTCTCGAAGAGGTTATCGCAATTGGCCACCGAAATCTTGTGAGTTAACACCTTTAGACTTTTTTCTTTGGGGCCACGTAAAAGATAAGGTCTATGCCAATGCTCCACAATTGATTCAAAACCTTAAAGATAGAATTTGTGAAGTTATCTAGGACATCCAGCCGCAAATGTGCGAATTGGTCATGGAAAATTTTATGAAAGTATGTGGTACTGCAACCGTAACCGTGGCGGCCATTTGACTGATAATTTCAAATGTTATTGGCATACCTTCCTCTTTACAATGAAATAAACATTTATTGATTTCTCTTAAAAAATACCCGTTTTTTTTATATCAAAATAAAACCTCTTATTGGAAAACCTTATACACACTTATATACCTATAATAGAATTTAACAACTTAATATTGTGTTTTTAAAACAAAACTAACGATTTTTGTTATGCGAGTGAAAATAAAAACTTATATTATTTCTAATTATATCATTTCATTAATATAGTTATATACCTAAAATATTAGTTGGTTTTGCTTTTGCTAAATCATAATACATAAATAACAGAATTACTAATTATGTTGCAATTTAGTCACAAATCTTAAATCAACCCACGTATATACTTAATAACAATGCCAGTTACTATTTATAAATCAGCAACAACCATACATATACTAGGCTTAATAATATATCTAAAAAAGACACACAATCATGAGTTGTTGACGAGATACTTGCTACATAATTAAACAATGTGTTAGACCAGTTTTAGATTGTTTAAAATGTTTAAACTGTTGCAAAAATATTTTTGTCAAACTTTTACAACAATTTATAGTGTCATCTCTAAGTTTGGATTCAATCGCTTAACATTTCATAACTTTTATACATGTTGAAAAATGCATAAATAAATTATTTGCAACTTGAAAACAATTTTTTATTGAAAAAAGACAGTCGCTCGGTATCTATGATATAATGGTGAAAGTATATATTTTCAATTCAAATATTAGTGAATCTGTTTATAATGGCCCAAAGTGTAAAATGCTCTTAGCACAAACTGACAAAGTTAAAGATTTGATGTTTATTCACCGTTGAGTAAAATTTCAGTTATTGCCAAAAAATTGGAATATCTAGATTTTTAAGATTCTACAACAAATTTAGAAAAAAAATTAAACTGTTTTATCCAAAGATGAAAACTTAGAATGTAGAATTGTAACTAGAGATAAATTTTGAGTACACCACTGGCATTCTTCCACAAATCAAAAGTCTATACAATAAGTTTATAAAGACTATACACTACCCAAAAAAACATAATTTTCTATATATAGTATATGCCAAAACTAACTACAATAACAAAGAATGTCTTTAAAGACACAATTAAAAATAGTTATAAAAAAAAAGTAGTTAATAAACGCAGATTTAAGGAATTACAACATTCACCTTACAGTCACGATCTTGTCCCCTGTGATTATTATTTTTATTCAAAACTTAAATAACACTCAAGAATGCGTTGCTTTTTATTGAATGACAACTTGGCAAACGCTATAAAATTGTATTTTGCAAAATAACAAAAACCTTTTCTATAAATTAAAAGCTTTGCACACTCATTATAAAAATAGAGTATACTAATCTTGCAATATTGTTTCAGTTTATATTTAATTTATCTAAAATTCTAAATAATACAACAGGCATGTTCAGATATGCACAACACAATGGCCGCGTTCAGTACAACTCATCAGTTGCCAGCGCTGACTCATCAATTGGAGATAAGCAATAATTTATTTTTTTTAAATATATTTGCCGATTAAACGCTGGTGGTTAATAAGTTGCTTTGTCAGCATAAAAGCGTACCTAAATGTATGATGAGTCAAATGACAGGCGCTGCCAGCAAACGATGATTCCCGCCGCCCGTTCAATTTGAATGATTGACAGCGCTGAGTCGTCCTGAACGCAGCCATTGCTATTATTGGTAAAAAACGAGTGACGTGTGACGTTTTGTAACTATATATATATATATAAACTATTAGTGATATTTCTTAAATACAGTGCATCTTATATTATAAACAAACATAAGCTCAGTCCGATTTTCGTAAGAATAGCTGGAAAGAGGCATCGGGAGAGCAAATAAATCAAAGTAAATATCTAGAATTAATTGTAGGTTAGAATTTATACGTAAAATATAAACATACATAAACATTTTGTTTTGCTGAACACACAAACAACAAACAAAATCTAAAGACCATAGTAGCGCAACGCAGAGAACCGCTTGGCTCACAAACCATAGAAATAAAACGGCAAGTTCGAGTCCCGGCAGAGTAGTATTACTTTTTTACTTCTTTTTATTTTGTCTACATTTAATATTTACAATAACTATAATATTAAATACATTATGGCAAATACACGTCAAACTATAAAACTTAAAGATAAAGAATATACAATTGAAGGACTGGCCGAGACCATAAATGATTTAAAACAAAATTGAATTTATGTCTAATAAATTTGATGATTTATTGAATCAAAATAAAGAAATAAAGGATGATTCAAAAAGCATAAAGCAAGATAATCGGGAAATAAAAAATAAAATAACAACAATGGAAATCAAAATAAACGACATGGAACAAGAAAAAATTAAAAATAATCTAATATTTAAAAAAATTGATAAACAAGATACAAATGAAAAGGTTATGGACATAATAGTCAAAGTAACTCATGGAATGGGATTGAAAATTAATAAAAATAAAATAAAGATAAACAGTCAGGAGATATTATTGTTGAGATGGGAACTGAAGAGCTAAAAAAACAAATTATAGAAAAAAGAAAAGAAATTAAAACAATCAAAATTGAAGACTGTGACTTAAAAGGAACTAGTAATAATAATATCTACATAAACGAACAACTTACTAATTACAACAGTAAACTGTATTTTGAATGTAGACAACTAAAAAAATCAAAAACATACAAATATGTATGAACAAAAAATGGTAAAATATTTGCTAGAAAATCTGAAAACGATAAAATTATATAAATTCATTGCTTAGAACATAAAAAAACTAATACAGTAAATATTTTACAAATCATATTTACTACTCTACATAAACAATAAACCTTTAAAATGGCTCCTCTAACATTATATTTTCACAATATTAGAAGCGTTAAACAAAAACTAAACGAACTAGAAATTATTCCAAAATTAGACAATGAACCATCAATAATATCAATAGCAGAAACATGGCTATATGAAGAACTAGAAAACTATTATTAATTAAAAACTACTACAGCGTACAAAACTAAAAAAAAAAAACGAAAAGAGGCGGTGTAAACACATACATTAAAAAAAGTATAAAACATAAAATAAAAACTAACAAAAAAATTAATTTTGTAGAATTAATTACAATACTTCTAACCGAGCAATATATATATATATATATATATATATATATATATATATATGCATAGCTATCTTACTCGCCTCCGTACACACATAAGGCAACCTAGCCTCCACCCTAAATCTAATAGTTTTAACTGTGTATTTTTTTGCATTTAGTTATTTAAAATATTCTTTATTAGAACGCCTAAAGAGGGGTAAAGAAAAACAACATTAATTATATACAAAAAAAATTGGTATATTAATAATAGCAATAGAACTCCAAATGCCAAAGCATCGTTTTAGGCTCCAGTTGTATAAAATATATATGTGAAAATGTCGAATACGCCTCTGCCAATGTTGCCACTATCAATATATCGTATTTTGTAAATTTCTATTATTCATAGGCATTTATTTGTTGTATTCAGGAGGTGGTTTAGTTTAGTTGTTTTTTTGTGTGTATAAGATTATAAAAATATTGAAACCGTAACACAGTCTACAATAAATAGTTATTTTTAAAAATTATCAAATGTAGGTACGAACAGTTATTTGAAGTTGTTTTGATTTTAATTTTTTATGTGGTGTACATTACAACAACTATAGTATGCTACCGGTGATTAATTGTTACTACATTATAGCGTTTTTTAAGTGGTGACTTACTGCTGTGGTATTTTAACTCTCATTATTAAAAAAATATGTTCCAAAACAATTAACCACTAATAATAAATACTACACTGTACTGATTGTTACCGGTTCATGAATGGATTCCCTGCCTCAGTTAAACTGATAATTATTTTATTTTAATCTATTTCAGTTATTTTGTTATTATTTATTAATTAATATACGTTTAAACGTAAAAACTCTTTAGAAACCAAACCATGGAATGGTAAACAACGGCTATTAATAGATTATTACAAACATGTAATAAACTCAAAAAGCAAGAGTACACCACCAAAAGAACTACTTAACTACATAAAATTTCCACCGATATACATCCCAGCAGTAGCAAACATTAAATAATTTACTGATATGCTAAATAACAATCAGGATAATAAACAAAAATTTAATCTTAAAATAAATAATAACCAAATTGTTGACAACAGATGTGCTAAAATATCAAGCAGCTGTTCAAGAACCAAAAAATCGTGATGTGCAATACTACACCTTTTATTTAAACCAAGAACCCAGTTTTTATGTAATGTTAAAAAACGTTCTTTGTATCATTTAAACCACAAAGTAACCTCAAGTTAATCATCTATGAATTGTAATACCTTTAATACCACAAATACATATTAAAATCAGTTAACAAAACAAAAGTCATGCCTAAATGTGCTAACTGCCTTCAACTGGGACGTACCAAAAATTACTGCATTCATAATCAGAGTCTACAAAAAAGTACAGCAAACATAATTTCAAGCGCTGAGACCTAGAACTTGGCCAGCTCAAAGCAACTACACACTGGCTATGTAACATAAAAAACAAATGTCTTCCATTTTTTTGTATACAAAAGTTATCCCTTAAATTATCTGCAAGTAAAAAAAAAATTAATATTTTTTCAGACTATTTCCTGTCCTAATCTACTTAAGCTCACACATACACCATAAACAAAAACCAGATTTTTTAACCAATAAAATAACTGGAACCAGTTTTAAAACATATTAGAAAAAGAAATACACCCAAATGTCTTGCTTAAAACAACATTTAAGCATTAAGCAGTTTTGGAACCTACAAACACTACAAACAAGCTACATAATGATTTAAAAGTAACTAAAAAAGCACTACTAATAAATAGAAGAATATGGAAGTCTACTAGAAATCCACAAAACAAAACTAAATACAATAACCCGCTAAAAACCTACTCTTAGAGAAAAAACTAAAAAATCAAAAATTTTCTAAAAAAACTACCACTACTACAAGCAGACAAAAAGCAGTCATCAGTTTTGGAATACCTTTATCAATGACATTGTTTATTAACGCCATCTTGCCATGTGAGTCAAACACGTGATTAAAACATGGCTATGATCTCCATATTTCTATGAAAAAAGTTACAGCAATTAGAATTAGTTTCCAAAAAATGTGCAAAAAGCACTCACACATATTTTCAATGCTATACTACTTAAATCTGAACATTTTCAATTTCAATGAAAAGTGGCACAAATTATTCCATTAACCTGTGCTAGAAACATTTTTCTGTTGCTTAATAAGTTTAATTAAAATGTATCTTTGAAAATATATTTCTGAAAAGACTGAAATTAAAAGCATTTCATCTAATTCCAAATTACCAATTTGATTTTTTAAACTAACACACAACTACAGAGCAGGTTTACAGAGTAATAAAGCAAATTACACTAAAAAAAAAGAAACATTGTTTGGCTGCTTTTCTGGACAACAACCAAGCCTTTGATAAAAGTCTGACACCGGAGATTTTTAAGCAAATTGAAAACGCAATTGCCCATTACACATTTCATGTATTATAATGATACCTAACCAAAACATTTTTATGGTTAAACATAAAGATAAAGTAATTAACTTACACCTCATCAAATCAGCGGTACTACAGGAAGGTATTCTTGGACCGGTGCTATATCTACTTTTTACAAAAAACCTTTAAGAGTTACGTTTGTCATTCTAACAGTTAGTAAAATTCCAAGTTTTGTCTCTGAGAAACTTCAGACTTTTTTTAAAACATCCAAAAATAGCTTAAAACCTTGAAAATTAGGGCCAATCAATGTAAATTTCAGCATGTCACCGTCACTCTCCGGCAAACAATTATTACAATCTACCAATGCAAAGTACCTTGAAATAAATTTTAAAACCTGTATGGGCCAACTGTTCTTAACTATGGGATAGTATGTTTCTAACATTCTGAAGCTGAAGATATATCAATTACAAACAGTTCAATATTTATCTCCAATAAATCTCTCTACAAAAATCTGAACATCTCTAATGTGCTACAAGACTCCAAGAACGCTAGTAGGAATTACTTATCTTGGTTTGAACATCATACCAACACGTACGCTGTCAACCTTCTTTAACATGTCACTACTAGCAATCAATGAGTTACCTAATTAAATTAGTTAGAACCTTAATGTAGTAAATCTTTAACCGCACGTTATTAGGTTTATATTAAAAAAAACTTTACAGCCTTTTGTAAAATAAATTACTGCGTTTTTTGTGTTCAAGTGTTAATTAGTTGAAACTAAACTTGAAGATGACACTATAATTTTTTTTTTGCAATAGTTTTTTCATTGTTATAGCTAGTTAGAAAACATAAAAAGCCTTTTTTGTAACATAATTTTATTTATGTAAATATGGGATAGTTATATTTATCTCCGTAATTATTGATCTAACAATTAATTCAAATTGATAAAAAAATAATGATAACTAATTAAGGGGGGAGAATAGTTGTGATATTATAAAGCTTCACAGAATCAAACTCAGTAAGAAAACGCATGAACATAATTGAATAAAATTTTCACACATTGTAGAAGTCCACACTGTGTCATTAAATTTGTAAAAATTTGATGCAATAAGTCGTTTCTTCGCAATTATTTTTTTAAAAGTAGCGTTTTTAATTAGTTTGTTTATTAATTTTTTACTCGTTAATTATAACTTCAAATCTTTAAACAAAAACATGAAAACATAGAATATTGTCAGTAGTTCAACATATAAAAGAGTGATGATTAAAATCTTATCCTTTGAATATTGAGTTGGTTGGCGTTTTATCCCATAAGAACCAATTTTAATTTAAAAACGGCGCTGTACGTGTCAATATTTTTCTAGAGAAAAGGTTTGCCGATATTTTTGTAGATGTGATAGGATTTAATATTTTTCCATAACAATACTACTAGTAGCACCCCCACAGGACAGTGCGACTAAACCTGGCAATTCTCTAGCGTTAAACGGAAAATAATTAATTTTAATTTAACATGCAAATGATGTCAAGTTTACTAAACAAGACTAAAATTAGAATTTTATAAATTTTTAAACTAATATAAACAATATTATTGTTATTTAATTTATTTAAAAAAATATATTTAAAAATAATAATTTTTTTTTGTATGCACATTTAAAAAAATTATTATTAAAGAAATATTAAATAGTATTATATCTGCGATTTTATAATATTTTTAAAATCCATTCTACATAGCACAATACCTCGATAGAATAATTTAAAAAAATATTTATAATATATTATAAAAAATATTATTTATTTGTTTCATTGGACGTAAAGTTGAGTAATATTTTCTGTTTTATTTTTACATATTTTCTATACAAAACTAATAAACAACGTGAACCGTTTAGATATATTAAAAGTATATAATTATTTTTATAAATTGTATTTGCTATGTTGCCAATTGTAAGAGGCGTATTAGAACGTTTACTTATGAGGAGGCCTATTCTACTGGCACGCAACAAAATATGTATATCAGTATAAAAGCATAGCGCCACGTAGTGTTGACTTTAATGTACTACAATGTATAACTGTATATGTGTATGAGTCGAAATGGTCACCGAACAAAATTTTGTAGAATGACTTCTAGTAAAGTATTATGTTGAAATAAATTGATATACACACCAAAACGTATTTGCCTCCAGTTTTTCGTACCTGCCTCCGTTCTGGAGGCCAGTACTATCAGCGTGTATATATTTTGGAGGAGTATTAGTTGTTTTACATCTATATATATATATATATATATATATATATATATATGGGTAATTCCATTACTTTTCGACTAATTTTAAAAAGTCGACCTTTTTGATTTTGCTCAAATTTTCAGGGATCAAAATATGGATGGAAAAAAAGGAGATTCCCAAAATTTTGAACTTTAGAATATTTTTCTTATAAATAACCATTTTTCTTGTGGTCTGAAAAGTATATACTGAAATTTTGACTAAAATCGACATAAGGTGACAGCGTTTTTTCGAGACCTAAAAATTACAAATTTTGAAAATCGCGAAATCATGTGCAACTTTCTGCATAAAAATAGTGGTGAATATGTATTAATTTTATAAATCTTGTGTAATCACTTTAAAGAAAGATTGAACACGAATAAATCTAGGCCTCGTAAATCAAATTTCTTTAAAATTTTACAAAGTTATAACGGTTTAAGCAAAGTACATGTAATAAGGAATATTTAGAGCCATCGTGGACCTACTTATGTTTTTATAAAGACCCATAAAATGAAATACAAAAATGTGCGGTTTGCCAATTTTGCTAATTTTTTAATATAAAATTTTTTTGATAACGCCCTATATACCATTTCTCATATGGATTACCTTTATTATTGTGCTCTTAAGGTGAAGCTTTGCGTGCCGAGTAGTTTCTGAGGGACGCAGCGAAGGAACGAGGTAGCGAGTGGGCCGACCCGAAAAGTCTACCCCACTACCACAAATAAGCTCTATTCTTTACTAATAAAGTGAGACTGTCGCACAGACGCACACGCATGATTATTGAAACCAAGAGCGGAGAATACATATTAGCCAGGACAGAATTCTATCTTAGAAATTAAATATAAAAATTATATATTTCGTACATATATAAATTAATTATTTGAAACTTTAAACTTGATAACGCAATGCTGTAATGGTTAATAAAAATATAATGTTGTCAATTACATGATCTACGTTATAGCAAAAAAAAGAAAAAAAGTTTTATAATAGTTAGTTGATTAATGACTAATTTAAATCTTGTGGTAGTAATATTTTTTGGTTGTTGGTGACTTTTATGTTAATTATAAACTTTATTATTATGATAATAATTTTATGCTTTACTTGACTTGAGTAAATATTTCAAAATAAATGAATTTAACTGTTTTACTATACATGAATTAGATACTTTGAATGTTTTATTATATACTAATAATGTTATTATGAATTCGTTTACACTATTTTATAAAGTAATTCTTAAAGTTCACTTTGGGATCTCAAAGGTGTCACATCGCAAACATCAAAGCTAGTTCATTCCAAAACTGATGTAACATATCTTCATTGAGATTTTCCACAGCTCTTGTAATGTGTCGTTTTAGCTCATCTAAATAATTAAGAAACAGAGGGACGCAAACCAGGCCTTTGTAGTTTTAAACTTGGACGTGTTATTGGCTGTGGAGTTTGTTAGTAAACAGCACAAACACTGTTACTTCTGACAGACGAGGTTTTCCCAGACTTTTTCATTTACATAAACATCCTGATTTTTCAAGTTTAACAATTGTAGATTAACTGTCTAGTAGGTTAAGTTTTTCAAAACGTGTTCAAAAATATTGTTGGACAATAGTTACGGATTTTGATTTTGCAAATTTAAGCACACAATATGATTTCTTTGTAGAATTTGCAGCCATTACTACTTACTGTACTATCAAAACTTTTACAGTTCCTAAGTTATCAGCGCAAAATGCATGCCGATATAACAAATAACTTTTGTTTTAGACAATATTAAAAAGGTTTATTTCTTTTGTAGTAACTATGTATAGCTGAATTGTATGGTAAGAACGATAAATATTTTGATATTTATTTTAAAGTGAATGTAAAAGTCAATCTAATAAAAAATATGCCATAAGGAATTAATTATACATAACTTTATGCATTGTGATTTAATGCTGACATATAATAGATTGTGTTCAAAATTGTTTTTTATTTGTAACTTTTCTAATTAATTTCTATTAATACCGACAGAAATTTAACGGATCTTAATCATGCATCTCTTATTGGAGAGATAATATGCTATCAATGCCAAACTGTAATGCATAGCAAAAAAGAGTTGTTGAGTCAAGTTTACTGGCCGTATTAAGAATAGATCTACTTATCAAAGTTGTTGTGATTGTTTTTGAATAAAAAGCTCATGTAGGTCAAAACCCCACAATTCTTCTTCTAGACGTGTTGCTATTGTTAGGGCAAAAACTAAGAAAATGCTATTTCTTATTCCAAATTAAGTTTAGTAAACATGCGCAATTAAATAGAATTGAAAACATTACAAATGTTACAATAATGAAACAGCATCATCTTTTAGCATGAAACCAAATATACTTTCTGAAAGATTTGCATAAAGCGTTTTGATGCACAGCATAATTTATGACACATAAATTATTGATGGTGATAGAAACAACAAAAAAAAAATTTTTTGCATTAATATATTAATAAATTGAAAGACTATAAAAATTAAAAAAAACTATTTAAAAATTTAAAAACATTTTTAGCTATCACAAAATATAGAAAATACTTGAAAAAACAAAAATTAGAGCTACTTAAGACAGACATTAAAAATAGTTGCACAGTCATATTTTTGGAGAACATGCTAAATCTAATGACATGCAATACTTTTGTAAAGAGAAGTACAAGATGATAGTATGCCCATATAAAATAAATTGAATTATGTGACTATTTAATGCTACTAAGTATTTTGCTAATAATGCAAATAGTTTGATATGCATTGTAGATAACAATGCTGTTAAACATTATTGCAAAATTTATAATAAGTAGCAAAAGAGTAAGTTTTACAAAAAGTTGATCGATGAAATCCGTTGTTTTTCAGCAGTTGTCGCATATGACATCAAAAAAGTATGTCGAAAGAACAATGAAAACCATTTTTTTAAGAAAAAACGCTCAAAAGCAAATCAAAAAAATATTTATCAAAAATTAAACGCAGCAGAATAAAAGTTATGGACCAAAAAGCAACAAACTAAATATTAATTCTGAAGAGATAAACAAGTGCAAAACTGATTTTTTATGTGAAAGACATAAAATTAAAAACACAGAACATCAAACAACACACCAAAATAAATGTCAAGAATAGTTTATTCATAGAAAAAATAGTAGTAAAAATTTAGTTAAAAGTTTTATAAAACCAAAAACAACATTTACCGCAGAATATACACCAGAAGATAGAATTCAAATGGACTTAGTTAAATTCTGGTAAAAATCAAAAGAATTAGTTTATTATAAAAAGGGAAAAAAAATTAACAGTTTTTTTAGTAGGTTTTATGTTACCGGAAAATCTATAAAGTATAGAGATATAGTATACTCATAGATATAGTGTCTGTATGACATGAGCTTACCTTAGCAGATTATTTTATTACCCTACTCTACTTAGTTTATAGGTCTTATAACACATCAGTATTCAATGGTAAAATTTACAATATTTTCACTCTTGAATACTACTTTGAGTTCCAGGTATATACATAATACAAACATAATGGTTGGTAATGAAATAATCTGCTGAAATAATTTAAACACATGTTGCAGAGACACTACATCTATGGGTAAATAGTATGCCCATAGTCTTTACGACAAAGGCTTGAATTGTCTCAGCGGATTACTTCATTACTAATCACCTTGAAGAGACAATTATGTTTGTATTATATACCATAAATAGCTTATAACACCTCGATGTTCAAAGGTAAAAATATTATATACATATATAGTGTACTCAAAGAAACATCGGCTTTATTATTTTGACTTATCGGATTAGCTCATTAGTAAACTCCTTGGGTGTTCATTAAATCTCTCATTTTTTATACTTGTACTAAGGGGATAAATTTTTTTTTTTTTCAAAAGAAAACTACACAAGCCGTTCACAGAAAATGTAATTAATTTTAATACAACATATGCTTTTATAGCATTCAAGTAACATTTTATTAACCCGTTCCGTACAGCTATAAAAGATGGGAGATTAGTAATTATTCATTTAATGGACGACCCAAGTAGACTACTAATGAGACAATCTGATAAGTTAAAGTAATAAAGCCGATATATCTTTAGGAACACTATACTATACTATATTTTTACCCTTGAATACTACCTCAGGTTTCAGGTATATAATACAATCATAATTGGTTGCTAATGAAATAATATAATAATATGATTTATTATAGTATGCCCATTATAGTGTCTTTACAACATGGACATCATTACTAATCGGCTTACGGAGACAAATATGTTAGTATTATATACCATAAATACCTTATAACACCTCGAATTCTAAGGGTAATAATGGTCTTTCACTATCAAGCGGTGCAGTACCACCAAGATGCACTAATGAGGATTTGTAAAAACCGTAACAGTTGTCTGTACTTGGTTGGCCGCTTTGGAGTTGGATTGGGTTTGAGTAATTGGTATAAATAAATAAGATTTAAAACTTTTGTTTTTACATTAAACTATATTTGATTGTCTACATCATTAGACATTGCAATTTGGTTGCCAGTTGTGATATAAAGTTTTTATCGATGATATTCGGCTCTTTGGTTGAAGCAACATGATGGAGCTACAACTACTTTGCACCACCAATTATTAACTTACATTGCAATTTAAAAACCTAATATTGTGATTTTTCAAAATTTTATATTTTTATATAATTAATTGTAAAGAATAAATCCAAATTAGATTTATTATTTTATTATTATGTAATAGTTACATTTTATAATATACATTAGTTTAATCTAATAAATAAAATACATATTTTAGTCAAAATGTAAATGTTTTTGTTACCGTCGAGTGAATAAAAAAAATCTCGGAAAGATTTCCAAGTTTCAAAGATTGTCGATAGCTAGTGTGCGAGGAAGACAGATCTTTATACAGACGGCATACATGTATAGTATGCCCACAGATATAGTGTCTTTACGACATGACCTTAAATTATCTCAACGGATTACTTTATTACCAATCGTCTTGAGAAGGCAATTATGTTTGTATTATATACCATAAATAGTTTATAACACCTATTTGTTCAATGGTAAAAATATGATATAAATATACAATATTTTCAGTCTTAAAAACTTTCTCGGTATCCAGGTATATAATACAATTACAATTAGTTGCTAATGAAATAATCCGTTGAGATAAATTAAGACCATGTCGTAAAGACATTATATCTATGAGCATACTATACGTACGCATAAAATGTATATTAACCTTGCGCCTCATTTACTCAACGCTGCTACTCATTTCCATGCATATGCGCGCCGAGAGAATTGAACGAGAGGCGTTCACTAAAACTCTGTCTCTGTTTGGTTTCTGTGTTGCCTCCCTTGTTAACTAACTTGTCGGTAGAGTGTAGCTGATTTTCATATATATTTTATAAATAATTTGCAAAGTTCTCTCGCTAAATTTTACAATAAATTTGCATAATTTTAGAATTCTAAAACATTTAATAATTAGCATTATAGATTAAACATGTGTGTGCGAAGTTAAATTAATAAAATAATATGTCAAAATAGCTTTAATTAATTATTTAATCAAGAAAGAAATTAAAAATATTTAAAAACATTTTTTTTGTCACCGTAAAAAATAAAACAAAATTTTAATAATTTGAAGAAAAAAAAAATCATTTTGATTTGATGTAAATTAACGTCACAATCATGCACACCTTGTAAAGGTATAATTGCACGCTCCGTCATTCCTCTTAAAAGTATTTACTAAAATTTTGACTAAAATCGACATAGGGTGATAACGCTTTTTCGGGACCTGAAAATTACAAGTTTTGAAGATTGCAAAAATATGTACAACTTCTTGCATCAAAATAGTAGTGTATACGTATATTCTATAAGTATTGTGTGATCACTTTAAAAAGAGATTAAACACGAGGAAATTTAGACCTTGTGGATCAAATTTTGTTAAGATTTGACAAAGTTAGAACAGTTTAAAGAAAGCAAAGTTTTGCGATTCTGCTAAATTTACGGTTTTTTTTAAATAATGTTTGAAGCTTAATATATCAAAATGACTGCTACGATAATAAACATAAAAATATGGGTTTTATAGTACATGTAATAAGGAATAATTTGAGCCATCGTGGACCTTTTTATAGTTTTCCAGAAGCCCAAAAATTGAGACACAAAATAAGCTAAAAATGACGTTTTATTGTGAAATTTCTGACCTTCAAATGTGTGTCATTTTGAACAGACAATATTCTAAGGTACAAAATTTTGGAAATCCCATTTTTTCATCCGTATTTTGATCCCTGAAAATTTGATCAAAATCAAAGAGGTCGACTTTTTCAAATTAGTCGAAAAGTAATGGAATTACCCATATATATATCACATCAATATATAAGCCAACAGAAATAACAAACACTGAACTATTAAGTGTTTATGAAAATAACATACTTAATACAAAAAAAAAAACACACATTATTATGAGAGATATGAATATAAACCTGGCATAAAACTCAAACAAAACCAACACATATAAAATGTTGATAACAAAACAAGGATATCAATTAATGAATACGGCTGAGAGTACAAGAACAAACAAAAAGAACAAAATATCAATAATAGATCATATAATTACAAATAAACCTGTACTAATGGATAGTTTTGAAATAAAATATGCCCCATACTCTGATCACCATGCAATACTGACAACATTGAACATTAAAGACAAAACAAATAAATATACAATAACAAAAAAATACAAAATAAATTACGACAATATTAAAAAAAAAATTGCCAAAATGGTTAAAGAAAATCAAATTCAAACGTTTGATAAGTTAACTGAAATAATGACAAACCTAATAGAAACTAATACTAGAGAAATACAACTTAAATATAAACAAGGAAATGACTGGATTAACACCGAAATACTTGACGACATAAAAAAAAAATGATCTATATAAAAGAGACAAACAAAACTAAACAAACGCCATAATCAAACAAAACTACATTAAAATGAAAAACTACGTTGATAAAAATGTAAATGAAAAGAAGAAAATGTACTATCAGAATAAAAAAACCAGAACGTGTACAAGATAATCCTAAAAAGACATGAAATGAAATAAATCAAATTATAAAAAATACTAAAAAAAAAAGATATAACAACAATCGCACAAGAAAATGGAACCATACTTACACATCCGGAAGACATCTCAAATACAATAAACACGTATTTTGCAAATATTGGAAAAAACCTTGCAAATAAAATGACAAAATCAAACATAATCACATTTTGAAAAAAATATAGAATCAAGCGTAACATTCAACCAAACTACCGAAGCAGAAATTGAAAACATTATTAATAAACTCAAAGAAGGAAAAGCGCCCGGAAAGGATATGATAACAACCAAAGTCATTAAAACTGTGAAAGATGACATAATACTAATACTCACAAAACTGATTAACACCACAATACAACAAGGTATATACCCAGAATGTCTGAAACCAACAGTTATCATACCCATATTTAAAAAAGAAAATAAACAAATGCCGGAAAACTATAGACCTATAGCATTACTATCTATTATAGCTAAGATAGTCGATAAAATTATCTATGAACGGATACTCAAACATGTGGAATCACATAATATTATAAATACTAGACAATATGCATTCCAAAAACAAACCGGTACAAGTTCTGCGCTTACGGACATAATCCACAACATCAATAACGCACTCAATTCAAGAAAAGAATGTCTTACAGTATTTATAGACATTCAGAAAGCATTTGATACTGTAAGTAAACAAAAATTATTACAAAAACTAGAAAAACTGAGATTTCGTGAAAAAGAACTAGATCTAATTAAAAGTTTTCTAAAATACAGAACTTAACAAAGATCAAAAACATAAGTGCAGTAAAATATAGTGACTACGTTATCCCACAAAGTGGTGTACTTGCACCACTTTTAAATTTCTTATATATTAATGATATATTTGAATTAAAACTAAATTGAAAGATATACATATACGCAGATGATACAACTCTGATACATACAGAAATAATTAAAACAAAATTTTAACACGAAGTACAAGAAGATTTAAATAAAATTAGTGACTGGTACAATAAAAATCTTCTAACAATTAATGAACACAAAACAAATTTTATGCAGATAACATAAAAAAAAAGAATTAACAACATTACACTATGTATAAATAAAAAACAATTAAGTAAAGTTTTACATACTAACTACCTTGGAATCACAATTACCAATAATCTAAAATAGGATAAACACGTACAAAACCTTATGAAAATAAAAAACACAATAGCTATAGGAGCTTTTTACACAAAAAACAAGAAACATTATTTATAAGGCAATTTTTAGTTCACAAACTAACTACATGATGACCATATGGTCACAAACCAATATAAGAAACATAGACAAGTTACAACGACAACAAAATAAGGCAATAAAAACACTATATCAAATGGACAAACTAACACCTACAATTGATGTTCATAAAAAAAACAAACCAACTAACAATAAAAAATAAAATTTTACAACAATGGACCATTTTAATAAAAAAAATACAACTTGGACTAACTAAAACAGAACTAAAATTAACAACTAGAAAAGAATTTCATACACACAACACAAAAAAAAGAACACCTTAACATGGAAGTAAATCGAACAACATCAAAAAATCAAAGTTTAACTGTCAAAGGCATTAAAGAATTTAACAACATACCAGAAGAAATAAAAAAATATGCTCAATAAACAAATTTAAAATCAAACTTAAACTATATTTAATGGAAAAACAAATATGAAACCAATACACAATATTAATACAACATAACAGGATAACTAAATAAATTTCCAATAGCAGGCCCCTGGAATCCGAACGGATAGATGGCGGTACTGCTGGAATATTACAATTATTATTATTTTTTATTTTAAAATGAAATGTATATATGTATTTATAAATGAATGTATTAAAAAAAAAATTTCATTCAAAAGTATTTCAAGCTGTTCAACTTTATTTGATAAAGACTATATATTTTGATGTTTTCTTATAAATATCGCTATTTTTGCATTGATTTTTCTATTAAAAAATGTTTGTGTTTTGTTGATTTAATGATCTTTGATGAAACGGTAAGAGTTATGAAGATGATATGTTGGATTGCTTTGTTAGTTTAACTCCTATCTTTGCTAATGTAATGAACAATATTTTTATAGATTGAGCAATTATTATTAGTGTTACAGATGCGACTGATACGTGGTTGCGTTAGTTTTATTTAATTCAACATAAGTTGGGGTAATTTTATTGTTTTATAATTGTATAACAGCGGCAGTTTTGTTTACATTATTTTTATCTTGGAGTTTAACCTTGTATTGTGTTAGCTGGAGACCTAACGGAGAAAGTGGTAATGCTGCTCATCTAACGGAGAAAGTGGTGAAGATATTTTATTGCAATTGCTAATCTGATTGCTAACTGTTTTGAAAATTATTTTTTAACGTCTTTTCTAAATTTGATAAAATTATTGCAAAAATGATTCAGTAAATTTGTATTGCTATCTAACAAATCTTCATGTTTTGTGATTTTAGTTTATCCACCATAGAATGTATAGTTGAATTAATTTTGTAGATACAATTATGTAATACTAATCTATCTTTATAACACAGAAATCTAATAAATATAACATAAGTGTGTAATAAATTCGTAATTTGCTTTTTAAGCAGTTTTAATTCAAAATTGAAAAACTAAAATTAATTGTGACGATGTAAAAGTTTATTAGTGTAATTAATGAAAATCTTTATTTTGTAGTTTTTATTGCTTAATAATTACGTAACTAACGTAAGAAAACTTCAAACAATATCTTGAAAGTTATTTTTAACAAATGTGGAAACGTGACGTTGTTCTCAATACATCATGTGAATGTGAATACAATTTGACAACTCTGTATTAAGCTTAATGATTGAGCATAACATAAATATAAACCTGTGATGATTACCTTCAACACAAAAACAAATAGAGATTAATAATTAATGAATAAAAATAATAATTTCAATCTGAGTGGTTACAATTAAGCGCATAATTGAACGTAGCAATTGATGATTGTAACAATCGACACGACTATTAATTAAAATCAGCCGCACCAACAAATTAAATTATTAAATACAATGACGTTGCCATCTCTATACATCTTTTAATAATATATTCAACATAATGCAAAATACAAAACGGTTATTAAATTGCATTGAGAAGTCATGAACTTAATTAAGAAACATCGACACTTACATGCAGTATCGTTCTGTAATTTTTAAAAGAAAACTTTTATTCTATTATGTTTTTTTTTATTGTAGCAATGATTCAACAAATTTCAGCCGTATATTATTTTAATAATTTATAAAACTAATATGTAATGTAGAAAAAATATTTTAAGCATGTAATAATAGTTTTGCAATACATGTTTTTTTTTTAAATAACTGTGTTGTAAAAGTAAATATTTAACTTAACTAAAAATAACTACCTTAATCATTATTTATGCAGGGCACCTTAAAATCTAGATTTCATTTGAGCAAGGTTAACGATTGCACTAAAAACTGATTTATGTGAATAGAATTGATGTCACTGAATATTTTTCAATAAATTTTAAAACGCAATCAAGATACATTTCATAAATATTTATTTTTGTTTAAGAAACTAATGGATAATTTTGTTAATTTAAAATACTAAAGTTTAAGTAATCCGGATTAATATTTAAAATAAGAAAATATCTTCTATATTCTACTTCTATGGTTATATTCAAAGACCAGTTTATAACTCGAATTTAGTTGGGCAAGGCTTACACAAAATAAAACCAAAAACGCACTCGCTCTGTCTTGATTAATGATTGTACTGTGTTTTTGTGGTTAATTTTCTAGCTAGACTACACGACTATGCCGCACGAATACTCGGAATAATATAAAAAAGGGTTACTTACAACGTACTATTATAGCGTGAAGACTACACGTGGGGAAGTTCCAGCCTCAAGTTTGTATAGCGTGGATAAATTACGTAATTGATGAGGCGTCTTTTTACGGAAACTGTATCTGATTGACTAAATAATAATGTTATTTATTTTTTATATAAAATAAGGAAAGACATTACTGAAGATAATTAAGGAAAAAAAAATTGTGGCTTATGGGAAATTGTTTTTTAAATGTCGTATATTCATCAACCCTAAAAAATGTGTTGGTTGGTAATAACGGTAACATTATTTAATACGGGTTTCGGTAATTTTCATCAAATTCTCGTTATCTGGAGTTTATATTAAATATGCATTTAACAAATAATAATCATAATTATAATTACTTCATTATAACCAATACAATGCAATTAAAAGCTATTTGAAATAAATTAAAAAAAAAACAGAAAATAAAAATAATATAAAATTTACTCTTTTTAAGATGTCTTTAATTAGTCTATTTTACAATTACTACAAAACTTATAAGGACTGCTATCTCTTCTTGCCTTATATAATGCTTTAAGTTACTACTATTACTATGTTTGAATGATGATAGCTATTTTCCGGAAAATACTACTTCTCATCAAAGGCTTAACTTACTTTAATTAATTAATTAAAAGGTGAAACATTAAGAAACTCGTTTGCTTGCAGTTAATTGACCAATAGAACTGGTTGCAAGCATTATAATGAGCCATTATTGCATATCGTTGAAAAATTTCAGCATATTTATATATTTTTATTAATTATTCGTAAGATTGTATACTATTATACGAACTGAAAAATTTATGTTTTGTAAAGTCATGAGAATATATTAAGATATAATTATTTTAAACGTGAATTAGATCAAGCATATTAAAAGGATGTCGTTATATTAAAGCATATAGTTTTTTTGATCGTGATATTTATGATTTAATAATATTATAAAAATATGTAATACTGACTGACAATTATTTGCACACAACATTGGTTTTTTATACATATTATTATTTAGTAATTGTTCGTAACAAAACAAATAGATTACAAAAATGATAAGATTATTTATTTTTTATACATTACAGAGTATACGTGTCTAGCTCTTAGTCTAAAACAAAGTCTGCATAAAAAAATATAGTTAGAATTAATAATAATAATAATAATAATAATAGTAGTTGATTAATTTCTTTGTCTTCTAATTTTTAAGTTGAGTTTTTTGTTAATAAAAAATAAATTAGCTACTAGAACATTTAATATATTGGTACATCTCATTTAATTAAAGGACGTTTCACGAACACATGTATTGTCCTTTCTCAGCACTTTTGGCTCTCTGGAGTATGCCATTTTTTTGACAAAAGTTATTGAAACCACCGTTGAATTGGTTGATAAATTTTTCGTATTTAAAGCTATGATTTTTTGATTATAAAGAATAAATCAGATACTGAAACGTTTAATATACGGGTTACATTACATAAAATGTATGTATGTGTTCAGCAAAATTTTGCTTGAATTTATTTACTAATATTTTAAAATTGTTACTGTTTCAGGTTAAACTTGGTTATATTAGGCTTAAATAAATAAATAAATTCAAAATATAATTACACTTACAGTGTTAGGATTAACCTAACGTTGTGGATGGTTGCTAGTGTTTGAAGAACTTAGATAAAAGATATTTTATTATAATGTTCAAAATTATGTATTACCAATTTATTCAATGACAGTAACTACCACAAAAAAAATTCTCTCTTTTTTTTATATTCAATGTCGACTCGTTTTAATATGATCATTACTATTAGAGATGAGGTAAATAATATTATTTAAATATATTAAATAAGATTAATTGAAAATTACTTTACAACAACAGTACTCCTGCTCAAAGAATGCATATAAATTATTTAAGACATCCTTGATCAATGTTCAATCAATATTTCCGTTAAGACAAAACTTAAGTAAGCTTTTAAAATGTGCATTAAACAAAACTATTTAAAATTTAATTCTAAATTGTACCAACAAAACTGTAGCATTCATATGGGATCACCACTTACTTAGTAAACTTTTTGCCGGCATCTACATACTTCTTTTTTTAAATTACGCAAAAACACATATAAAATTTTGGTACAGATGTGTAGATGATATTTAAACAGGTTTTACAGCTTCAGCCCAACAGTTAGAAACTATTCTACAATTTATAAATACCATTCATCCACGCATTCAGTTTATAGTATAATCGGAAACTACCAAATTAACATTTTAGACTTTACTTTAACTAGAGAAAATATCAAACATTGTTTAATATATTTAGGACGTTTACATATGCCACAATCACCCTCATATCATATAAAGAAAGCGTTCTATGGTTCATAGAGTCTTGGCAGTTCCACTGAGCAAAAAAAAACAAAAACTTGAGTTTCAAACAATTAAACAAATTGTCATAAATTATGAGTACACATTTCAAACTACTGATATAGTAATAAGTTGAAAGAAAAAAATAGAAATGAAATCAATTTTCCTCAGTCAAAAACTCAGAAAAAATTTGATATATTACATATGTTGACCCAATCTCGGAAAAAATAGGAAATATTCTCAAAAAACAAAAATTAAAAGTAGCGTTTAAATCAAACACAAAATTAAGCAATTTTTTCTAATGCCAAAGAAAGAAATAATAAACTAAATGGATCAAGAGTCTATAAGCTAACATGTACTGATTGTGAAAGAGTATACTTAGGTCAAACTGGTCAAAATTTCAAACAACGTTTTTAGTGAACATAAAAAATCATATAATTAATAAAAATCACACTTTTCCAAATTTAGACAATTTAGTAATTTTGCATAAAGCCAAAAAAAATAAAAAACTAGACCTATTAGAAGCTTTAGAAATTCACAAATATTACTCTCTCGCTTAATCTATAATTTTAATGCTATTTGCAAATATAATTTGACCAAAATACTTTGAAAAACATAGTTTGGCTCTTTCTGAATGTACTAAATAAAATTAAACTGATTATTAAATTGTATACAGAAATGGGAATCATTTGCTGTTTTTGTTACAACACAAATCAAAATACCGGTCAAAACGGTAAAATGATGATATATACTGCAAATTAAATCATTTTAAGCATATGTTTATTGAAAAACTGTAAAACATTAAGCAACAACACAAGACAGGTTGATTAATATATACATATTTTTTAAAACTGTCTACGCAAACACAATACTTAATCTGCCTTATAACTTGCACTAACTGCTGAATACCCGCGGAATACTTGTTAAACTGTAATATTCCTAAAATGAAATCAAATTATGCAGCATCTTTAAGCTTTACATTACACCGTTTTTGTTTTGTTTTGTAAAACAGAACTGTAACTTTAATTGCGTTACCAGAATTAAAACTATTTGTCATGGCACTTGGTTTAAGTCACATTTTTAAACTAATCTTGACGTTGCTAACTTAGCATTAGATAGTGCCAAAGTAAGAAATAATGTACTTCTAAACACCCAAACAAACGACATTTTAGGTTACGTTGGGTTGCCCCGAGTTTTGACGTTCAACACTGAGGGCACCCCAGTGCGCAAATATTGATATAACCTAAAACGCTATAAGTCAACGCTAGAGAATTTGTCGGGTTTAGTCGCCGCGTTTGCTAATAGTATTTTTATGAAAAATATTATTACCAAACATTACAAACTAAAATCTTATCACATCAACAAGAATATCGGTAAACCGTTTTCTCTAAAAAAGTATTGACACGTACAGCGCCGTTTTTTAATTACATTTGAGTCAAATAGGACAAAACGCCAACCAATATCCAAACGATATGATTTTAGTCATCACTTATTTTATGTTAAATTACATACAATAATCTATGTTTTCAAGCTTTTGGTTAAACATTTGCAATTATATTTGATAAGTAAAAATTTATTAAAGCATTAAATAAAATCTTTTTAAAAATTAGTTGCGGACAAACAACTTATCGGATAATTTTTTTAAATGCTTGAGAAAACAGATTGGACGTTTTCTATCATGTTTAAGAGTTATAGAAAGGTTAAACCAATTGTCAGTTAATTTTTTTTCATTAAGTTTTTAGATCAAGAGTTGATTTGTTACCCTCCAAAATCCTTTTTTATGAATGCATGCAATTTTTATTTATTTATACGTTTATTGAAGTTTGTCGGTATTTTTTCAAATTGGCAATTTTAAATTCTCCGCGAAATTGACACCGGCAGTAACATATCCCGCATGTTAAAAAAAATTAGCAGATGCACCTATGCTAGGATATACAGTGAGTTTATAAATGAATGGGATTATGTAATCACTTTAAATGTGCCGCTTTTTTTAAATTGTCCACTATACTATTTGTTTTGATAGATCAACTTTGACAGCTGTCAAGCAAACATATGTAGCAGTGGACAATTTTAAAAAGGCGGCATATTAAAAGTGATTACATAATCGCATTCATTTATAAACTCCCTGTACCTCGGTACTGTACAAAGAATACAAGTTACTGCTGCTTACAAAACCAAAGTGCGCAAGTTATTTTACCAAATGTTATTAAAGTTTTCTTTGGCTAACTTTTAGAAAAAATGCAAATTTTTGGTACTACCAAAATTATGTTTTATTATTTTAGAATAAAACTTTGATTTTATTCATAAATACAAAATATAATTATTTTACATAAAAAATTCTTCAAATTTCTAACATTACTGCGTACTTTATAACAGGTCTGCGTTTGTAATCTTATTACATAAACATTTAGAAAGCTTTGAAACTAACATAACTTTTTTTGGATTTGCAATACTCTTACTTGCAAGTTTTGATTAAAAGGAAACATTGTCAATACACCAGATTGTGGGTGGAGACGCAATAGTATTGCTTTTTGGTTTAAAAACAGCAGTTTTATGTAGCGCGCATAAATCTATCTAGGCTACATACAAACTGCAAAAGAAGTTTAATCAATTTTTTTTTGCCTTTAAATACTTGGCAGTTGTAAGCGTTTTTAGAGATTGCCAATTTTGATGGAGCTTTTGCAGAAACGTATTTACTTTTGCGGCCTTGTTGATTACTGCAAAAGCAAAATAAATAATTTTGGTCTCACAATAGACAGCATTTTATACAATTAAAGACGTGGTGGCAAAAAAAACGTTTTTTCATCACTCTTTTTGCTTTATGTTTAATCTAAACTATTGCTTAAATATAAGTATGTATATAGTATCCAAAAAATAGTACTAAGCGTAGTGTGCGCAATAAAACGGTAGCAGGTTTTCTACTTGCAAACCCGTTTGTTGAGTTAACACAACAAACCATTGAACCCAGGTATACTTTAATAAAATTGTACGTTGTGCAATAATAATAATATATGTACGGTTTTAAAAAAGTTTTTTTAGTAACATTTTTTATTACATTTTACAACACTTTTTATGGTCATATTAGTGTACATATAAGTAAAGCTTATTGTGCGCTACCTTTATTGGCTTTTTATGTTTTTTTTTTTGGTTTAACAAGTTTTAAAAATGTACAATTCCTGCTAAAAATATAAAAAAATAAGATTTTTTTACCCAGTTTTTGAAACAATTTTGCTTGAAGGTCTCAAAATCTAGTTGCAGTGGACTTGTTTAGTCTTTTGCCGCGTTTTACCACCGGAGTAGTTTGCTTGTTTCTAGCCGTAGACGTTTACAGTAAATTAATCACGCTTTACTCCAAAACAAACTATTACACCAAACGCAATTTTCTGCAGTTTTTTGACGTAAATTTTTACAAAAGCATTCTGTGCAATTCAATTTTTAACTTGCAGATAAACCCAACTGGCTATGCATGTACTTGGGCGTATGTTTCGGACATATTGCTCTGACAAACGTAAAGCTTGGGCCTAGGATTAACCATTTACTTTATTATACAAGCTTACTACAATACAACTTTAAATATGTGTATAAATTTTATTATTAAAATATAAGAGTATAATATAAAACAGACTATACTCGAATTAAACTAACAATTAAAACATGCATTAATAACCTTATCAGAAACTTTAATGTTCAACTGTAGTGTGCTTAATTTTAGCATATCAAATCATAGTGCAATTAAAATTCTAATTGCCAACGTTGCTTGGCTTATTACAAGTACTACAATAAACTAAAAATAAAAAATTACGTACATAACTAAGCTTTAGGTTAAATAATATTAGTTTATTGGTCAATAACTTATTGCACTACTACTATTACTTAATTAAATTGCAATACATTGTAATAAAAACAGTTATTTATGTATTTGTGAGTACATTATTAAATAAGTTTTCTTGTACCCCATATCTAAACAAAAAATATTAAATTTCAAAATAAAAATGCGCATAGATTTTACATAAGTTATTTAAAAATGCATACAATTTATGTCTGATCTACTGTCAAAAAATCAAACACCAAAATTGTTTTAATACATTGACATTAAAAAATAAAAAACTTTAAAATTATGACTTAGTTTTGAATTTTTGTTTTTAGGACTAAGATGGAACAGAAAACATAAAAAAGAAATTATTACTAATAACAAGTATTACCCCCTCTTGTATAATTGACTGTTTGAAGTCGACAAAAAACACTTTGAATTAAATTCAGGATCACATTTTGGTCGATATTATTCCATTCCAGCAATAGCAACTGTTTTAGTTCTTGAGCAGTTTTTGGAGCAGGTGTGTGCTTTTGGATACGTCGTTCCAACTCATTCCAGACATGTTCTATGGGTTTCATGTCTAATTGAGAGCTGGCCAATTGAACACACAAAATTCCAACTTCATCCAGATAATCTCTGACAACTCTAGCTACGTGAAGTCTAGCATTATCTTGCATGGTTCTCATAAAGGGCATAACATGATTTTTGAAAACTTTTATAATGTATTTGTAAGCTGTCAGGGAGCCATTTTCTATAAAGACTAACTCTGTGCGTGTTTTGGTAGAAATTCCTGCTCAAACCATAACCGATCTATCGCCAAATAGAAATTGCTTATCAATAGAAACTAAAACGTAACTTTTTTGGCAGTTTTTATAATTCTAAGCTCAGTGATTTTGGGCAAAAACCAATCTTGCTACACGATGTCGGCGTTGTAATGGTAGACCTGTAACCATTTTTCTAGAAAACATTCTAACAACCCAAAGTTTTCTTTTAATAATCCATTTACTAACTCTATTTTTAACTTTTTGGAGGTGATTTTGTAGATAAAATGCAGAAGCTGTTCTATTCCACAAACACTAAAAAAAACTTTTTTGCTCGAATTCTAATCTTCTGGTTATCAAGCCAGTATCGAAGTAACGCTGTTACACCTTTTGTACAGCACAAAGGTTTTTACCAACAATCCTTGCAGTTTTACGTTATCTTTGCCCATCTTTAATTGACGCTATAATTTTAGCTACAACAATAGGGTCTAATTTTGACCTGATAAGTGCAGTACACCATGTAGTTGACAAGTTTTGCAAAGAAAAATTAACACTAAGTAAAAAAATCAAAACAAAATGTAGGTTTTCAATTAGAGCAAAATGGATGTTGTTTCATAAAAGTCTATAACACGGTAATAATAACTGACAGATAGATAACATTTGTCAGTAAATAAATTATTAATTGCTTACTTTGGTTTACAATTTACAAACATAAAGTTAAAACAAAAAAATTCCAAAAATAAGTCATAATTTTAAAGTGACCTCTATTTTTTTGCTTGTCAGTGTATTTCTACCAATAAAGATATTAAAGACAATCTGCTTAATATAACATTTTTTTGTACAACCTACTATAACTTGCCAATACGCTGAACTGGATATTACAATAATGAATAAGACTTCTTTCTGTTAACATTGGGCGCGTTTAGACACATCTGTTAGCAACTGTTGGCAACTGTTGTAAATAGTTGACCAATTATGTTCCCTAAACGCTAGCGTTGAGTGTGCGTTGACTGTAAACAGTTGTTAATTTCAGTCATCGGTAAAATTTTACGCTGCATCGCGCTGTCGACTGTTGACTAAAACGTCATTATATTATAGGTTATAATATAAAATATAATTATATAATATTATATAATTATAATTATATTTAAAATGTCGTATTATACCAATAATGATGCTATTCGAAATAGTTTAAATGGTATGTATGATTTTTATATAACTTTTTTTAATATACATCCTATTTTTTATTACTTTTAGAAGAATTAGAAAACTCTCAATTAGGTGATAGTGAAAATATTTTTCATAAATTTATAGAAAATAATATTACAAATGAAAGCTTTACTTGGAACAACAAAGCAACTTTATTGTTGCTAGAAGAATATGAAAATAAATTTGAAAGTTTTCGAAACTCAACCGTAAAAAAAACAAGTATGGATAGAAATATCTAATACAATGTATAAAAATGGATATGTTGTTACATGGAAAATGTTAGATAGAAAAATTCGTAATATGAAGCACACCTTAAACAAAGTTAATATTAATAAAAAAAAACTGGCCAAGGAAGAATAAGTTGCGAATACTACAAAAAGATATCGTCAATATTTTCAGTTGATCGAACTATAAACGTGTTGCTGTTGTAGAAGATATACCAACACTGGCTCTCTCAGATATTGCCTCTCCAAATACTGAGAGTGCCATTTCCGAACAGTTACTGAAACTCTTCAAATATCTACTGAAACTAGCAATGAAACACCAACTACGCACACAAGAAATAAGCAGCAAAGCCTTGAAATCTTTCGAAAAAAACGGTTAGAAATAGAAGAAGAACGATTAGAAGCGATAAGGCGACTCAGAAAAGCGGCTGAAGAAAATAATGAAATTAATAGAATAAAATTAAAACAGTTCGAAATTTATTTAAATTCAAAGAATTTAGTTAGTTATTTTTTTTTTTGTTAAATAGTTAATTAATAATAATTAATGTTTATATTTGATTAATAATTTACAAAGTAAAATGTTAAATATTTATTGTTGTTTTATATTAAATTTATTATAATAATGATGCTATATAATTTTGTTTTAACGTTCCATCGTTGGGAACATCATTTTCTTCGTGTTCATGATTATTTATTTCAAAATCTTTAACAGCCTCCGGTGGTCTTGTTAATTCAAAATTGTAAAGAACACATGCAGCTGCAAAAACTTGCGGAACTTTTTCCGCTAGCGACATATCTAAATATTTAAGTCTTCTCTATTTACTATGATAAAAATATTTATGATATATAAATTTAAAATATTTGTTACTTATTCAATTTTAGTAAAATGCACTATCTACACACCTTTTAACAATGCAAAAGCTCTTTCAATAACAGATTGTTGACGTGACAAAACTTCATTAAATTTAAGTTGCGTTGGTGTAAGGTGACCATTATCTCGATAAGGTTTGAATAAGTTTAGCATCAACGGATAAGCTGAATTGCCGAATATATGTTAAGTGGTGGGTAGCAAAAGAAGATCATTTTCTAGATTGTTGCATAACGGGCTGTTTCTAAACACACGAGCATTGTGTACTCTGCCTGGCATTCTCACAAGTACATCAGTAAATAATTGGGTGTCGTCACATACAGCTTGTAATATAATTCTGTGTTGACTTTTTCGATTGTAAAAATCAACAGCATTATTATTGTGCTGCTTAATTGAGATATGACACCCATCAATTGCACTGACAACTCCAGGTATTCCATAACGATTTTTGATTATTTTAGAAATTTTATAGCATTTTTGTGCATTTGGCCACTTAATAAACTGATCTTGTAGTTGAGTAATTGCAGACAAAATTTTTATAAATATGTAGTGACCGGTATCTTTTGCAAATCCAAACCTGTCACTCGTAGCCAAAAAACTTTCTTGTTTAGCTAATAACCATATAAAATATAATATTTTTGTTTCTAATGATATAACTAGATGTTGTTCTTGACTAAATTGGGCTACTAATGTACATGGAGCTTCTACATCTTCTCGAGTCATTCTGAAATGGCTTTTAAACTGTGAAAAGTTATAATACGGAATTATATTTTTTACATAGCCTTTGTTAAAAATAGCAATTTCACGTTCAGGAATAATATTATTTTCAGGATCTATTTCATCAACAACAGCTTTAATTATAGTTGATATTTGAATATCTAATTTAAACAAAAAATCTACTAGTACCAAAATTTCTTCTATATTATCCATATTAAATAATAATTAATTTGATTTTATTTTTTTCATTAGCTGTTGACAGTTAAATACAAAATATGTTGGTAATCAACTATGCGCTGCAAATAATAAAAAAAAAAGATTTTATTTTTATCTATCTGCTTTTATTTGCGTTTAGAGAATTTACAACTGTTGACAGTTATCAAACAAAACATGTTGACAATCAACATGCGCTGCAAGGCATCGGTCGCGTTCCCTAAACGCGCCCATTGATTGCAATGATGTATATTCTTACAAAGGTAAGTAAACCTAGAACAAGCCAAAACTACGTTACTACTTGCTAAATTCACTGCAAACAACAGTCGTAAACAGTATTATTATGTGTTTACTATAGAACCGAGGCACAACAATCTCAGGCTATACATGAGCTTAACTACAAGATACTTCTTAGTATCACAACCAAAAGAAAACTGCCTATTTACTGACTGCCCTGTTTTGGTGCATATTCCAAACTTACCAAAAAAAAAACACTGGGTTTAGCTAACATTATTTTTGTACATGACCAAACTGCATTAGACATAAAATCTATAAAAAAATGTTTTATTTACCAATTGCGCTATTTTAATTTTTCTGCTGAACAAAATTCCACTCAACAAGCAATTCAAAGAGAAATATTAGCTTGAACAAACCAGACAGACAAAACATTTCACTACTACCTGCGCTATTTTGATTTGTATACCAAATACAATCAACAAAAAAATAAAAGAACAACAGCTTAAACGTATCAGAACGCAACACTTACTTAATGCTTTACATTTTTTGACCAATATGCACCAGTCATAATTTTTATTGTTGAATTAAGTTTTTATTTACCGACTAAGTCTTTTATATGATTTTTTTCAAATAAGAAAAAAGAAACATTTTTGCGCAATATTGTCTTCGGCTAACATAATGCAAGTAGATTACCAAACTGAGACAGATATAATGTCTATCAAAGACTAAAATAAGCGTAGCAACAAATCACAGTATTGAGTAAAATGTGTCCAACAAGATCAGTGTATCAAAACAAGCTCAAAATGACATAAAACATACTTTGTGAGTCAATATGGTTTATTTGCTTTACAATTTTGACTGTCAGCATTATTTCCTTCAAAGAAATTAAAAACTAATTAGAGCACCAGGATGCAACACTGGCTTCAAATAGTACCTGGTCAAACTATTTTTATGCAATCTAGAGAAATTTGTAGAGCGTTTGGCAAATTTGTATCTTAATATTTTTGGGCATTATTGCAAAATATTAAGAGAGCCCCTTTTATAGTACGTTTAAAAAAAGTAATTTGTAATTATTGGCAAACTGTTCCATGACTTGCAAAATTTGCAGGTTTATAAATTTTGCTATATTTTTAATAATAGTATTTAATTCAATTATAAATAATAAATTTGTGCACGCTTAATTTATTTGGCCGTCGTGTGTTTCGCTCACAACTTTGCGACGGCCCAGGATAGGATTGACATAAACAGAGCATATTTTTTTTTATTTTTTAGCTTTTTATAAATTTCAAAAAAAATTATAAAACAATAAATTATTGCAACGTAGTACAAAATAGTTACTAATTCAAAAGAAAAAGCAGATATTTTTGCAAACCAATTTTTGCTTCTAATCTAACTAATTTAAACCTTTATATTGCTGTACATGATTTAATTCATTTTAGGCAACGGGTTGTCAATATAATAATATAATAATAACATATATTCTTGTAATAACTAAAAGATGTTTTACACAGGTCAAAAATACATAGATATGACATAATATACATGTACATAAAATTTTGTTTGTAGACTTAATTTAAATATAATTAAAACTAGAATTAAAAGGTTTTCCTTGATAAGCATCATTGGTAAGCATTAAAAAACAACGTTTTTTAATGCTTACACAATAATTTGATTAAAACTAACTTATTTTAAGACTGAATTACATAAATAGATAAAATCCTAGTTAACTACTAAAACACAATACAATATAACACATTTAAATTTATTAAGTTAATTAAAACTGAGAAGAGCATAACTACAATTCAAATTGTTGTTAAAATATTTGTTAAAATTATAAAAAACATTTGACAATAAAAAATCTTTTAATTTACATCTAAAAACATTGGCGGCAATTGTTTTAAATTACTAGCTAGTCTATCTAAATTAAAACATAAGATGCTTACTTTTACTATTACATTCATGAATAGTTGAATGTTGCGCATATATTGTGAAGTGATTTTTTGAGATATACTAAACATTATAAAAGTATAGACAAGGTAAACTCAACATTTCAAAATATTTTAACTGTTTTCTACAATCTTCTTGATAATCTATATTTACTACTATCCTCACAGCTCGTTGTTGAAGTTAAAATACTTTTTTTAATGTTAAAGTGACTTCAAGCTAAAAAAAATATGATAGGTATGTGGTTATGACACTAAGAAAATTAAAAATTTTAGTATAATTTTAGATACGGCACAACTGAGGTCTCTAAGCAAAATTATGTTACTGCTTAACTTATTAATAATAGCTTTACTTTAATACACCTAGTAATTATTTAATTTTTAAAATAAATGCCTAAAATTTTTTTATCTGCACCTAAATCTACAGGTGACTTTACAACGTTTTAAAGTAAATAATAGCATTGATATCTTGCTATTGTTTAAACACAACCTGTTACTTAGAAACTTTATCAAAGTTTTTGATTTTTATTGCATTTGCTTACAAACTTTGCTCAATGTTTTCTCGTTATTGGTGCTTGAGGTTTCATCTGCAAAAAGTATATTTTTTGGTATAGGATCACTATATAATTGGCAAATCATTAATATAAATCAAAATAGGGTAAATATTGTATGCATATAACTATGTCATGTGATGCATAATCAAATGCCATTAGATAACTCTATAAACGTTGATAACAAGTATAAACCATTTTCAAAGAAATTAGTTATTTATATAATTCAAAATTGCACTAAAAGTACATTTATTCTTTCTAAAACTATATTGTTTCTGGCTCAACAAATTACAATCTTCAAGATATTGAAGTAGTTTTTTTTTTTCTAGTAGTTTAGAAAACTGGAATCATTTACAACATTTCTTATATATTGGTATTACATTTGCAGCTTTCAGAAAACTAAGAAAAATACTATTTCTGATATTAATTATTTATCAGCGTTGTAAAAGGTTGCGCAATATTATTGATAGACTATTAATAATATTATAAAAAAGTTTTTAATTAATTTCTACAAAAATAAAATATGTAGTAGTTGTTAGTATTACTCACACTATTACACGTTAAAATGAGTAGATCAATGTGAGGTTTAGGTCGACATTTTTTCAGCTTCACTAGTAAAGTATAAACTATTAATAACGTTTCACATTGCTTTTGGTTTGTTGGTATCATTAGTGATATAATTGTTATTACCAATTATTTGACTTTCTGTAGGTTTTTTTGCACAAATTTCTGTAATATTTTGTTTGTACTAATTTATTAAGATTTGTGTGTGTGTGTGTGTAAACATCAAAAATAAGCTTTTAGCTCATGATACGTAAAGTATCATTAAACCATGAAATGTGTTAATTTTTATTATTTTTTTGACGTTATATTGTATTAAAAACTCTTTTATTAACACATTACAGATTGTATTAGAGTTGGAAAAATTATCTAAATCCTACCTAGATTTTTTTAATAATTCAAAGAAAGTACTAATTGACAATTATGCTTCATATGAAGAATATTGAAACAAGCATTGATTTCTATATGATTATGACATGTTACTATTTGAAAAAAGCATTGTATGACTTTTGATGTTGGTAAATACGTTATTAATGCAGTTGCTTAGACTCAAACTGTTTGTTTTAGTCCAAGTCTCTTTAACAGATTAATTCAATCAAACTTTCTAGTATCCTACTTATAAGCTGCAAATATTCAAGGTAAATGCGTGTAACTTTTACCATAATTGTTTGGGATGATTGTGGACTATTTAATTTATTCAATTTTAAATTACAAATATCTAACTTAAAAAATTGATGTCTTGCAGTTTGATTTGGCTTGGTTGTTTCTATCCAAATTGATTCTTGTACTTGACCATTTCTACAACTCTTTTCTTAATTATTCGATTCCATGATGTGTCAAAATATATGAAACTAGTTGTTTTGAAAACGTTAAATGATCTTGATCAAATGTAATTTTGTATGTTTTGGAATATAATTTTTTAAAGATTTTATCTCGTTCAAAACGAGCCTCCAGCTAATAAAAACGTTTCAAAACATGTTCTCTATTGATACCTACAACCGGACAAACATTTGCTTTGAAAGGTAACTAAGTAATGTAACGTTCATTTTTATTTTTAAACAGTTTTTATAAAAAAATTTTTACACAAAATTTCTTCTGGCAATAAAAAAGAAATTGAAGAAGATTCCTCCATCTCCCAAAAAATACGAATTAATTGCTCAAAAGAAAGACAAACAAATTTCGGATTTATGACTAAGGAATTCAAGGCCAAGCTAGTTTTAATAATTTCGTCCGGAGGAGAGTTGCTTAAACAAAGTTTCTCCAGAGGTAGCAAACAAAGATTGATGGCAGAGACCTTGTTAAAACAAGACAAGTCAGTAACGACGTATTCCTCTGCATTCGAAAAAGATAGAAAGTTGATGTCAGAACCCTTGTTGAAACAAGACAAGTCACTAACGACGTACTCCTTTGCATCCGAAAAAGATGTAAAATTGATTGCATTTTTGTGTTTGATATAAACAGATAACTCTACAGACAGGCTCAATTCAGGTGACATCAAATCTAAATGAACACACATAGAATTCGTTATGTTTAGCTTATTTTCAATCTAATTTTTTACAGAACCCATCACTATCCAACCTAAATTAGTTAAAATAGCACTCAAATTTCTTTTAATATGTGCTGTGCAAAGTGAAGTAATATCCAAAACAGATTCCACTCCCAACATAATATATACAGGTGATATTACAAGAAAATATGGATTGGTTAAAGATAAATTTGAAAACCGAGTTTTAACTTCATTAGAGATAGGAACAGTGGGCAAATTAGCTGTAATTTTAGATAACACTACAGCTTTAAAATTTAAATAAAAATCTTTATTAAATTTAGGGCGTAAAAGGCAACTCACCATTTCTTTAGATAAACCCACCGAAGACTGACCTACTCCATTTAAAGAAAAGAAAACATCTTCTTCTTAAAAGTTGCAATCTGTTAGCTAATTCTTGAGATATAAAATTGATTAAACTTGCTGAATCAATTATCAGTAGGCAGTCTACCCAATATCCATCAATGTTGCAGTTTCTCGCTTGTGCAGTTTTTAAAAGAGCTACAGAATTCGTGAATGATTGAGGACTCACAGAATTTAAAGACACAGAATTTGCTGGAGACCCATTAATTGTCTTGACCAAAAACTTTGAAATACATCTTGAAGAACGATGAGAACCCAAACAAGCAAAACAACGTTTATGAGCTTTAGCTATTTCATATCTGGAATTTGTGGTTCCCGCTAAGATTACAAGACAGTAATTAAACAATGTTTGGTCTTACATAAAAGACACTCAAAGAAAAATGTAGTGGGTTCGATCTTTTTGACCCCCATGTAAACTCTTTTAGCAAAATCCTTTTGGATAAGAATAATATAAATTAGATTTTGTTAGAACTGGAAAAAATTTCAAAACAAGTCAGCAACAGTTGTCTGTTTGGTTAAAAAATCTATAAAATTTTTAAAAGAAAGAATCTCAAAATCTAAATGATGAGATTCAAAGTCTTTTCTCGTTTTAGAATCTAATAATCTTAAAAAAAATTCTAACAAAATGTAATTTGATAAATCATTCAAACTTAAAATTTTCAAAGAATTTACATTGACTTGTATCACATCTAAAAGATGCATGACCCTTTTAGGATTATTAAATTTTACGAGACTTAATTTCAATATTTTTGAAAGGTATTGATTTGCTATTAATCTTTTAGTTGTATATCGTTTTATCAACATATCATATGCCAAATGATAATTATCTGGCATAAAGGCAACAGTTTTAATAAGTTGAAGAGCATTACCTTTCAAATAAACTAACAAGTAAGAAAACTTTTCAATGTTCATACGGTCTGCACTATGAATCAAGTTATTATATAAAGCTACAAACAAAGAAAATTTTTCATAAGAACCATTAAACCTGGCCAACATAATTTTTGATAAACGTGATTTTGTGTAAACTACCACATTTGTATTTGAAAAATTCTGAATTGACAGAGAAGCCATCAATTCTGACTTTATCAAATAATAACCAGACTCAAATTTAGTTGCCAGTTTATTAAGATCAACATTAAACTCCTCATGATTAAAGGTCAATAAGGATAATTGATCCAACAAATTCTCATGAATTTTTAAACTCGGCAATAAATTTTTGGCTTACACCTTAAAAGTATTTTAACCGGCTGCTCTCCAATCATGTTTATACATGATTAAAGTTTTGCCTCTAGTCGGTCTCTCTTATCAATGAGAGCCGAAAACTTCTTCTTTTCAGCAATTTTCGGTATAGTTATTAGAAAATGCTAGATTTAAATGGATAAAAAATAGAAAGAAACCAAACCCTTGCCACACGCGATACAATAATAATTATTGAAGAAAAAAATAATTCAGTAAATTATATAAATTGTCAAAATGACATTTAAATATTTTTTTTGCATGCCGACTCTAAAAAACAGTTTTTCCGCCCGTATTTTAAGGAGGAAAGTGAGCTTTCTCTCCCTATGGAGGTAAAATACTTTGTCTCCCGCTAAGGGTTTTGCTTTTAAAACACAGATAGCGCTAGTTAAAAAAATAATATTTTGATTGAATATAATTATAATAATAATTTAAATTAAATTAATTTATTACATGATTTAGTTATAATATTTTTTAATATTTGCTTAATTTGATAATATTATATACAAAACACAGAACTATTTACATGTAGTGTACAGTGATTGTATTACAAGACTTTTTGGTTACGTCATAACAATAATTGACAGTTTAATCATTAAACTTAAAATAAAATTGACACTTGAAGTCTTAAACACATTTTTTTTTAATAATATTAATGAAGTTGTAACATGTTATTGTTTTCTTACAGGGGCAGGCAAAAAACAGTCGTAAGCACTACGGGCAAGAAAGCGTTTGTCCGCTCGAGTAAGCGAGGGAGGCGAGCAGCGAAGTGCTGCAAACAGTGCTTTTCTGCACTTGGTACTATTCAAATTCCAAACTACAGCAATATTTAACAACAGAGTGATGAAAGTTGGGAGCATTGCAATATACATTAAAAACGTAATAGCAACAACAGTACAAAAAAGTAAAACAGAAAAAAATACTGAAATACATACTAACAATAAAACTTAATAAAACAAACATACATATAACAGCAATATATAAACCTCAAACCGCAAAAAAACGATGATTTTCTAAAAGTAATAGACAAAATAACAAAAATTAAAATCAAAAATATAATGGTAGGCGACATGAACATTTTAAGAGAAAATAATAATCTAGCAAACAACTACAGAAACTTAATTGTAGAAAATGGTCATTGTATATTAAATAAAATAATCAAAGAAGGAGTGACAAGAAACAACGCAGATCAACTTGGCACAATAATAGATCACGTTATAAAAACCATAAAAAATTATAACAAAAAAATAAAATTAAAAAACTAACATCAGACCATAATGCAGTAAAAACAGAATAGAATATAAAAAGTACTAAAATGGAAAATAAACTATGAAAAAATTAAAAAAGAATTTGAAAACATAGATAATAAAACAGTACACGATTTTGACACACTAACAGCAATTTTACAAAACACAATAAAACAAAATAGAAAAGTAACGGAAATAAAAAGAAAAGAAAACAATGAGCGGATAAATATAGAAATAATAACATTAATAAAAAAATAAAAACAAAACACAAAAGAGATACATCAAAAATCCAAACAATGATGTTATTAAAAAAATTAAAAAAAAAGAAAAAGGAAGTAGAAGATAAAATTAAGGAAAGATAAGAAAATTACTACAAAAACAAAATAAAAAATGCAATTGGAAATGGAAATCAAGCTAAGAAATTATAACAAAACACAGACAAAAAAAACAGATAAAATTGACATAGCGGACGAACTAAACAACTACTTTGCAACAATAAGAAAAAACTTGGCAAACGAAATTTAAAAGAATGATGGCAGGGAAACAGCAAAAGAAGAAATATAGATATAATCAAACAACTAAAAATAAGAAGTGCGCCAGGAAAAGATCAAATAACCCATGACGTAATAAAAGCTATAAAAAAAGTAGCACCAATACTGAAAAAACTACTAAATAAAATAATACAAACAGGTGAATATTTACAAATACTCAAAAACAAATTGTAAAACCAATACACAAAAAAGGAAAAAAAATAAAATTAGAAAATTATAGACGACTATTGCTTATATCAGTGTTAAGCAAAATAACAAAAAAAGCAATATATAACAGACTAATGACACACATAAACAAACATAACGTAATAAACAAAAGGCAATATGCATTTCAAAAAAACTTAAACACAATGGACATAACAACTGACATAATACAACACATAGCAGGAAAGCTGGATGAAAAACAGTATGTAATACCAATATTTATAGACATGAGAAAAGCCTTAGACACAATTGACAAAGACAAATTGAACAAAATAATAAAAATTATTGGAATAAAAAACACAAACTTAAAACTACTAAAAACATATATTAAAAACAAAACACCAAGAACAAGAATAAACGGCATACTTAGTACATCTACAATAGCAGAATATGGGCTACCACAAAGTGGAGTACTATCGCCAATATTGGTTGGTGAAATATATACATATGCTGATAACACATGTATAATATATCACGGAAAAAATAAAAAAAACATAGAGAAAAACATAAATGAAGACGTTAAGAAATTAACTAAATGATACGACATACAAACAATAAATTAAGAAAAAAAACTTATATGATAATAAGATAAAAAAACACAAAAGATATTAACATAAATACAAAATTTTAAAAATAATACACAAACTACCAAAACTAACAACAACAAAAAAAGTATACAAAATAACTAACGAAACAAATATAAACAAAAAAATAAAAATAGAAAAATGCAAACTAATATACAAAATTTAAAAATAAAGAAATTAAAACTAACCTCCAAAAAAAAGCAACAAAAAAATTTACGGACATAACACTAGAAAAAGAAGCAATATACATGTACACACAACAAGGACAGAAAAAGCAAAACAAACAATACTAGGCAATGAACTAGTCACGTATAATCAAGTTCCTGAAAGTATTAAGAAAACAACGACTTACAATGAATTCAAACTAAAAATATAAGAACATTATATATTAACAAGACTAATACAAACAAATGAATAAAAATATATAATACACACAACATAAATAAAAACTATAACAAATGAAATCATAAAATGGTGCCCCGAATGGAAAGTTCTGCAACAATCCATATGGAGACGGTGTAAAGCAGAGAATAAAAAAAAATATACCTTAACTGTAAATATGTAAATATATTATAATAAAAAATAAATAAATAAATAAAAATGTGTTATATTGTTCTGCATTTCTATTTTTTTGGAATCTTTTTGTCTTTGCCAAATATTAACTTATATAACGCTTTTTGTAAATGCTTTTTGTCATATTTTATTAATTTTTGCTTTTTGATTTATATTTATTACTTTCATTATTTCTTCTATAGTAGGTTTTTCTATATTGGTTGTAAAACTTCTTCTTCAGATATCACCTTTTCTTCGTCTGTTATCTGTATTTTATTCTTTAGTTTTTTAAAATGTTCTTTCCATATTTTCTTTACTTACAATTCGTTTTTTGTCATTTTTCCAGATCTTATATTTTTATTATAGATTTTTTTTGTTTTTTTTTTATTTTTTTTTTAATTTTAATTATTTCATTTTCTACCCAATTTTGTTTTTCAGTATTTTATTGTTTTTTTTTGTTTCGTAATCTTGTTTATCTCTATTATTTGTTCTTAGCTTATTTAAGCTGGCGTTTGCTTTCTTATCTATCGTTTCTTGACATTCCTTATTCCACCACTCGTTTCTGCATTTTTTTTATATTATTCTTTTTCTGCTATTTTTTTTATGCATTTTTTTATTTGCGCATATGGTATTTTTTTATTAATTGTTTTTTGCAGACATTCTATTATGTTCTGTTTCTACGCTTTTTTTTCTTTTTTCTCTTTTTAAATTTTTACTTTACATTTCTTGATTTGTACGCGCTTTTTATTTGTTTTTCTTACTTTTTGTTTAATTGTTGCCATAACCAAAAAATAATCCGAGACCGCGCATGCTTTATTGTATGGCGTGCTATTGTTGTTATTGTATCTTACGATTAAGTTATTGTTATTGTTGTTATTTTGTGTTTTTTGAGGTATTTAAATTTTACACTGACAGTTATTAGGCTTGCTGCTGCGGCTAAATTACACAATCTACTTCAATTTTTGTAAGTTGTTTTATGTACTGTTTCCTTTTCCGCTACATCTTTTATGTGACGTAGAAAAGTTAGTTTACTTTGCAATGTTATAAAACGTTTCATTATTGATTTATGCTGCATATGAGAAATATTAAAACAATCATTAATTTCTATATACCATTTTAAATAGTGGCATGTCAGAGCATGCCACTATTTAATGGTAACATTTTAAGAGTTTTTATGTTAGTAAATAAATTATCAATACAGTTGTTTAAACGCTTTGAAAACAAAAATTTGTTTTAATTCAAATCCATTTAGCAGATCAGTTAAATCAAACTTTTTAGTATTATTATCATTAAACCTAACATTAAAATTATCTACTAGAATTAGATTTTTTGTTGTAAAATTATGATAATTTAACATATTGTTTAAAATATTAAAAAACAAATTAAAATTGCCACTAGGCAAACGATAAACACTAATAATTAAACAGATATATTTAGTAAAAATATATATAAAAACATTAATAAGTAGAAAATCTAAGAATGATTTTAGCTTAACCATTACTTTGTCACGTTTATAAATTATTTTTGAAAAGGATACTGCCAAAAACAAATGAAGAAATTTGTTTTGGCGCTTTATAACCAATGTTTACTAATGTAAATTAAATCAAATTTAGTTTTGTTTTTCCAACAATTTATGCTTTAGGTCTTCTATGTTTAGTGACAATATGTTAACTTGTCTCATTTTTTCTGCTTTGCTGATTCTTCCATCTCTTTATGTAAAATAAAAAAACGATTATAAATTTTCTATGTACTCAAATTGCTTTAGAAGAACAACAATTTTAAAAAATGAGTATTTATTTGAGGTGCTTTAATATTATCGAAATCGAAATCTTGCTGTAACTTTAAACATTTCTAAATCATTTGATTGGATATGGCATTTTAAGTTGATCAGCAAACTCTATTGTAAAAGTTTCAACCACAAATCTGTAAATCTTATCAATATTTTTTTTTTATTGAAATTGAAATTGATGGTTTTAATTCTGGCCCCAAAATCTCAAGGTTCTGTTTGCTAACTTTATTTTTAACTTACATTAATGATTTTTTTTAAATAACTAAAAGTCTTATTTATAGCTTTGCAGATGACAACACCCTATATACTTTCTAAAGACCAAAGACTTTAAAACAATATTTGTAATACTGCGTACACACTTGCAACAATCTGCCGTACCGCAACATCGTCGCGTAACATCCTCGCGCAACATCACCCCGCAACAGCGTCTCATTGCTTGTCGGTTTTCTGCCGTCGGATCAAAGAAAATGTTACGCGACGATGTTGCGGTACGCAGTTGTGTTGCGGAGTGATGGTACGCGACGATGTTACGCGACGATGTTGCGGTACGGCAGATTGTTGCAAGTGTGTACGCAGTATTACAAATATTGTTTTAAAGTCTTTGGTCTTTAGAAAGTATGTAGGGTGTTAGGTTGCAAGTGTGTACGCAGTATAACAAGTACTCCCAACATAGTCAATTTTAACTCAACTTCTTACTGTTTCAAAGTCAAAATGTAAGGTAAAATCAGTACCAAATACTAAACTAAACAACAAATCTATATCTAAATCTTTTTTATCTTCTAAAAGTCACAATCTTATTTTTTTAAAGGACGATGTTGTAGAGGTAGTTTTAAAAGTATTTAGGTAACTATGATTTCTTAATAGGTGTAAACAGTTTTTAACTCTTGTTCAGTTTTTGCATATATATAAAACTTATATTTGTCCTTGTATTGAATATTGTTTTTAAGAATGAGGATAAGCATTTAAAACTACATTATTTCTATATAATACTTACTGACAGTTTAGAGATGTAAGATCGAAACTTTTAAGAGAGTTTTTAACGGTGCTTACAAAACTTATAAACCGCAAATATTCAACGCTTTATTGCTCCAATCTAGCCTTCAATGTAGTAGTTTTAGCAAGTGTGTTTTACTCTTTGAAATTCAAAGATATTTTTTTGATGTGACATATTTTTTTAAATAACTCATTTTAAAAACTTAGATTAAAAATTAATAATACTACTTAAAATACAGAATTTTATTAAAAAAAGACGTTTAAATTCTAACATAATAGTAAATAATACAACAAATGACAATTATCACCATAAAGACCTACTGATTGGCAACAAATTAACATAAAAAACTGGGATTTTAAAAAATACAAAAATAATCCAACATACAATTTAGCCTAAATATTTAATTTGTTAGAATTACTTGGACTTGTCACCATCACAGCTAAATATATTGCAAGGCAATATTATTGGACTGACTCGACGATAGTATTTGACTAGATCAAATCTTATTCAATACTACAAAATCTTTGTTGCCAACAAGATTAACAAAATATTAGAATTGTTGTTTATTTGTCATCTTTAGGCAATCTTTCATACACAGTAATTTGTTTGTGTGCATAATTTGAAAGGTTTGCAAACTGTCCAAATTGTATGTTGGAACAGACCTATAGAAACACATTTGCAAGAACAAAAAGTCTATAAGAATGCTTCAATGTCAAGTACTCTACCGTAAAGGTTTCTACAAACATTTTATCCAGACATCAAGTGATGGTCAGATAAAAGTACAACAAACAAATTCTTTGCTTAAAATTACTTATAAAACTACAGAACCAACCAAGAATGTGCGTGTATTGCAAACACCAGATACAACGCAACGCGCAATTGAGTAAATGGGACAACCTTTTTTAATTTTATTTTTAGTCTTCAACAAGTAGAAAGCCTTATATTGAATTTATATGTTTTTGTGGGTGATTTGTTATACCAAAATTCAACATTTGATATTCTTGTTTCTTACTAACAGTTATAAGTTTATAAAATTAGTTTAGAATTTTGCGTCACTGGCGGTATGATAAATCATTAATAGCAATATGTGTTTGCAATAGCACATGTTTGAAATGATAATATTGTATTGTCGGGCTCTTACATTGTCAATTAAATCAACGTGTTAATAAAATATTTATCTAAAACTTATATCTTAATTAAACTTCATAAATTATTAAACATAAAATTTGCTGTTTGTTTACACGTTATTGATATTATCCAACTACCAATTAAATTAAGAACCAACAGTACCTTACATGTTTTATATCATAATCATACATTGGCCTATAATATAAAACAGCCTAAGGAAAGCAGCTTGCTCAGCTTAACAAACTCCTCTTAGCAAGCACATACAATTTATTTTCCTTCAATTATAAATTTAAAAAAGTTCCAACTAGTCAATTTAAATTCCCCCGTTTCAAACGTCGCTACTGAAACGCTACTTTTTCTCAATTAAATCAGACAGCATCCTCCTCCGCGACAACAATAATAAATCTTCGACTGGTACAGATCAGATATGATAATTATCGCGATAATACTTAACCATGCAAATCATTAATAACACTTTATGTCTTTGATATTTTATTTTATTTGAAAATAGTTAATTTGTATTCGAAATCGATTGGATTATAAACGGAGTTAAACCAAAACGGTTAATTAAAGTCCAAGTAAGCATATACATTTACAGGAATAAGATTATTTATATAATTAATTGACCTTGCAGTGATCTAAATGATTAGATCTGAATATTTTAATTCTTACCGACAAGACCAATTATTTATGCAATAATTGCAGAGTTATTATATTATATTTCTTCTGTAACTCAACTACATTGCATTGGTTATATATCTTTGTTCTTTAGATCTTATTAAATTAATTTTATATCGGATTATTTTCCGTCTTTTTATACGCTATACAAGGCGGCATCGTACAAAAGTATAAATACTTAAGCCGCTACAATGTATGTGATATTAATTTTAAGTTCGTAATTCACACATCGCACACGGATCCCATTCAGGAGAAAGAAAAAAAGACGTTTCTATATTGTATGTCAGCAAAGGAACGTGACAACTCTTGATATTTAATGAAATTAATGCTTTACACGATATTTGTAGTCACGGGGAATTGATTATAATGATCATTTCCTTTGCAACCCGAGGTGATGAAATTTGGAGAACAAACGTGTTTTTAATTGTTCGTTAAGTATACAATAAAAATAAATTGTGTCAATTTGCCATGATAAAACTTAATTATATTATAATCGATTTGATATTATAGATTTATAGATTTATAGATTTATAGATAGAACTAAATAATATGTAAAAAGCAAATTAATTTTAACAGCCGTTTCTCACTTTGAAGGATTTTGAGTATCATACGTATATAACTCGTGCAATTTTGCGGTGCAATAAAGTAAGACTCAATGTTTGAACAAATATTCTGACAAAAATAGACAGTTTTATTTCAAAATTTAACAATTAAAGATTTTGGATACTCATATATTTTATTTCACTGAAAAATGTTATTCTTTACTTACAAAATGCAGAAAAACAATTTTAAAAGTAGTTAAATTGAGCGAATTGTTACATTAATTAAAAACTTAAATTTATACATGGTGATTATAGTAATATGAATTATAGTAATCAAATTAAGACTTAATACTTAATATTGGTCTTTCTTAATCATTTATCAATCAAAATATAGAAACCAGAGATACGTTAACCTATCGTAACATGTTTTCATTTATTAAACGCACTTAGCACATTTGCTGTACCTCATTAAAAAAATGTCTAAATGGTTTAGATCAGGTGAGAAGCCAACGTATTGTTTATTTTTTATTATTTAATTTTAGTGTTTCACTAATTCTTATTATTACGGCTTTGTCGTCCTAACTGAAATGATTGAAATGAAGAACGTTTTTTTATTTTTCAAAAACTTAAATTTAAATAAGTTAAATTTAATTATTTTGTTAAGCATGCTTTTAGGTAGATAATAAACTAAAGTCATGTCAATTATACAGTTGCTACCCTACTATAATCTCTGGCCTCGCAATAAAACTAGAAAAAAATAAGACAACTACTAAGGTTATTTCAGTTCTCTAAATCCTCAAGATATGGCAAAACACTTAATAAAATATTGCGTTTGCCACACAATGTTAAAGAAATAGAATAACAGTAATATTTATTTAACATTGATAAGTTTGCCAAATATAATGTAAGCTATAATTTATTTTTAAATGTTAACTAACCTTTTTAAGTTAACTGACATATTCTATTGAACGGAGCAATAAATTGCCCAATCTATCCAATCTATAGTATAGCTTATAAGTAAGTTTTTCTAATTTTTGTGATCTAAAAAAAATTTAATAAATCTGTTCACCTTGAATATAAAAAACCTCATATCCTTGTTTTGACTAAAACCAAGATAAACAATAAAGATCCAGATCGCTTTAATCTAGTTTCCAATTGATTATTTATTATGTAACCATCTAATGTACGTTAGTGAAATAGTTTGATGGTTGTACACAGTTGAAGTTGAACTGTCAAAACAAAGTAAATAGTTTGGTAAACATTTTAAAAAAGCGGTACATTTAAAGTGATTACATAATCCTATTCATTTATAGAGACCCTGTACAAACAACGAACATATTTTAGATTGACAACGTACAAAATTTAAGGAGTTTGTTATAATAGCATATTTTTTATCAAAATCTTCCCAATAAGATATACCGTTCTTAAAATAAAGCAATTCTAAACTTTTTTGATAAAAGTTTTGATCAGTTTTTTTGAGATAATTATCTTAAAGAAACTAAAACAATTTTATTAAGAGATTTTAATGTACATAATACCAAATTTAGTCACTTATCTTTACTATCCGGCTAACAAGCTAAGATTTTTGTAGCTTCTCATAATCTTGCTTAACTTATTCCACAATTTACTTTTTATTTTGTAATGGATTTCTTAGTAAAACAAGATTATTTTTTACATTTGCATTATTTAACTGCTCCATAGATTACAACAACTATACTGTTGCTAAAGCTGTTTAAAAAAATTTCAATCATTCACTTAGTTCTGCTGTTTTTTTTATTGTTATCAAACTTAAGCCTTTTTTGTGGCTTAGGTTTGATAACCTAAGCCACCGGTAAAAAAAACAGAAAATGAAGAAAAAGAAGAAACAGTCATGGCAACAGTGGAAGAGATAAAGGAAATCATAAAAGAATTGTCTAACAACAAAGCACCAGGTCGGGACAAAATAACAACAGAGATTGTTAAAGCAGCTCTAGACGGAAATAAGGTAGAAATAACTCAATTAATCAACAGATGCCTGAAAGACGGATTTTTTTCAGAAAGTTAGAAAGAAACCACCCTAGTACTAATTAAGAAAAAGAAAGAAGTAGGAAAAGCGACTTTATACAGGCCAATATGCTTAACAAACACAGTAGCTAAAATAATGGAGAAAGTTATTGTACGAAGAATAGAACAAGAAATAGAAGGAAAGGGAGGATGGGAAAAGAAACAATACGGATTTACCAAGAGAAGAACAACCTTAGGAGCTATAGACAAAGTAAAAGCAATAGCAAAAGAAGCAAACAGCAAAACGCAGAGAAAAAGACAACACTGTGTAATAATAGCGTTGGACAAACAAAACTTGTTTAACAGCGTGTTATGGAAAGCAATTATAGAGGCGGCAAAGAAAAGAAAACTGTAGAAGAAAACAATCAAGATCATATGGAACTACTTACAGGGTAGAAACCTAGTGACCAAGAATGGAAGATTCAAACTTACGAGAGAAGTACCACAGGGCTTAGCACTAAGACCAAAACTATAGAACCTTGGTTTATAATGAGTTACTTTAAATGAGGTTGCCGGAAGGCGTGACAATAACGGCATTTGCGGACGACGTAGCACCAGTAGGTAGGGACGTAGAATGGATATACTAAAACGAAGACTAAAGCTGTGAATAGATATGATACAGTTTTGAATGAAAAATAAGGGTTTAAAAGTAGCAACACAAAAAAGAAGCGGCCTGGCTATCGACTAAGAGAACTAATAGAGGAACAGATATGATACAGGTAAGAGACCAAGTGATAACCATAAGACAAAAAATTAAATACGTCGGGGTGACACTTGAAGCAAAGGGATGGAATAAACAGGTTAAGAAAACAGCCATTGGAATAAAGGAAATGGAAAGAAAGCTTGGTAGACTCATAAAAACAACGAAAGTCCAGGAGAAGAAGCTAGAAGGTTAATGGCAACAGCAGCAGGAAGCAAATTGTTATACGCCGCAGAAACATGAGTAGAAGTCATAAAGACAAAAAAAAAACAGAAATAAAATAAGAGGAGCTGTAAGAACCAGTTTGTTAAGGATCTGCAGAGCTTACAGAACGGTGTCACAAGAGGCAGTAGAGGTGATTGCGGCAACACCTCCCGCAGATATGATGGTGGAAGAAAGAATAGAAATAAAGAAACTAATAAAAGAAGGAACCAGTAAAAAGGATGCTAAGTTAAGAGCAAAAGAGAAGACAATGGAAAGATGGCAGAGACAGTAGAATAGAGGAGAAAAGGAAGAATAGACAAAAGTACTAATCCCGGAGATAAAAGAGTGGGTAGAGAACAAACCCAAGACGTGCTACTATACAACACAAATACTGACCAAACATGGAGCCTTTGGAAAGTTTTTGCAAAAAATTTATAAAATCAAGGAAGATGAAAGATGTATATTCTGTCAGGAAGAAACACACAATAATGCAGAACACACTCTAGTAGAATGCAAAACGTGGGAGAAAAATAGAAAAGAACTAAAAAAAATACTGGAAAGCAAAGTGAATAAAACAACAATTATTAAGAAATGCCTATTTTATTTATTTATTTATTTATTCAATTGCCTTTTTACCTTTCGGTGTCAGGCGTATACATTATTAGTTTGTGTAATATTTTCTCCATTTCTTCCTATCCCTGGCAATCTCTTTTATTTCTTCCCACGTGTTTCCTTTTCTTGTAGCTTCTTCCTTTATTGCGCTGTTTCATTCTTTTCTGGGTCTTCCTCTTTTTTGTTCTCCTGTTACTCTTGTCTCATAAACTTTCTTAGTATTTCTTTCTTCACTCATTCTTCTGATATGTCCATACCATCTCATTTGACCTTCAATAATTTTTTCTTGTATTGGTTTTATATTTAAATTTGTCCTATATGTCTCGTTCCTTATTTTATCTTTTCTTGTTTTGTTCTCAATCTTCCTAAGAAATCTCATCTCCATAGCATTTATTCTTTCTATTTGTTTTCCTGTCATCGTCCATGTTTCGCTACTATATGTTAATGTTGGTCTGATTACTTTTTTTACAATTTCTGTTTTTGTTGTTTTTGATATTTCTTTTTTGTTAAAGAAAGTATTTTTTAACATGTTATATATTTTTGCTGTTTTTCCTATTTTGTCCTCTATCTCTTTGTCTAGTTTTCCGTTGCTTTGTATTATTGTTCCTAAGTATCTGTATTGTTCGACCTGTTCTATTATTCTTCCTTTTATTCTTATTTCGTGATTCATTTTTTCTTTTGCAATTATCATGGTCTTTGTTTTTTCATAATTTATTTTCATGTTTATTTTCTTTAGTTGCTCCTCTATTATTTCCATGTTGTGTTGTAACTCTTCTTCGGTTTCAGCAATCACTGCCATATCGTCTGCAAATAGCAGTTCTGCTATTTTTGTTACTTCCATTTTCCAATATCCTATTTTTACCATTTTCATTTTTTTCTTTGCGTGTTTTATTGCCCTGTCTAGCACAATTGAGAAAAGCAATGCGCTTAACACACATCCTTGCTTCACACCTTTTTTCGTTTGGAATTCTTTTGATTCTTCGTTATTCATTCTGACTATGTTTTTGTTTTCTGTGTACATGTTTTTAATTACGTTTATTATTTTCTTCTCAATTCCTCTCTCTTTTATTTCTTTCCATATGTCCTCTCTCTTGATCCTATCGAAAGCTTTTTCAAGGCCAACAAAGCATACGTGCATTACTCTATTTTTTTTAATCATTTTCTCACTTAATTGTCTTAATATAAATATTAGATCCTGTGTGCTTCTTCCTCTTCTAAATCCACATTGGCTGTCTTCTATTGTTGTTTCTAGTTTGTCTCTCATTCTTTTTTCAATAATTCTTGTGAATATTTTGCTTGGTATGCTTGTTAGTGTGATTCCTCTATAGTTTTCACATTTCCTTTTATCGCCTTTTTTATGTATGGGTAGAATAATTCCTTTATTCCATTCCTTTGGGGTTTTCCCATTCCTCATTATGTCGTTTATTAATTCCGTTATTTGTGTAATTCCCTCATCTCCCATGTATTTCATCATTTCCGGCGTTATTTCATCTATTCCCGGTGCCTTTCCGTTTTTTATTTTCTTAATTGCTTCTATTACTTCGTCTTTTTTAATTTCTTCTATTTCTTCCGTTCTTCTGTCCTGTAGCAATTCTTCATCTTCTATTGTTTTGTTTTCTTCTGCTTCTTGTTCTGTTAGTTCTTGGAAGTATTGCCTCCATTTTTCCATTATCTTATCTTCTTCCGTTATTATTTTACTATTTTTGTCTTTTATGTTCATCATATTGTATTCTTTTTTTTGTTTTAGATGTTTTAACGTTCCGTAAAATAGTTTTGGTTTCGGTTGAAATTTTCATTCATTTCTTTTCCAAATTTTGTCCATGATTTTATCTTTGCTTCTTTTATTATTTTCTTTGTATTATTTCTTTTTTTTTGTAATTTTCGTAATCTTCTATTTCCTTTGTTTGTAAGTATCTTTTCCATTTTTCTTTTTTGTCCCTTATCTCTTTTTTGACTTCTTCTGTCCACCAATTAGTTTTTTTAGTATCTTTGTTCACTATTTTTGCTGATCCACAGCTTTCTTCTGCAGCTTCTAGAATAATTTGTTTAAAAATTTCCCATTTTCCTTCTATGGACGTTTTTTTTTCTTTCTCTCTGAATTTTTTTTGTAGTATCTCTTGGTATGCCACTTGTATTTGTTCTTTTTTTAGTTTGTATGTTTTTATTTTTATCTTAACTTTTTTCCTTCTTTTGTCTGGTTTAAGTTTTGCTTTCCATTTCATATCCATTCGTAGTAAATGATGATCGCTTCCTATTTCCGCCTGTCTTGTTACTTTTACATTCTTTATCTTGTTCCAGTTCTTTCTGTTAACTAGGTAGTAGTCAATTATTGATTTCTCGTTTCTAGTTGGTTGTGTTCTTGTGTATTTGTGAACTTCCCTGTGTTTGAATTTAGTGTTTGTTATTACTAGATTGTTTTCAATGCATAGTTGAATAATTCTTTCTCCGTTTTTGTTTCTAATTTCTTCTCCTTCTTTTCCCATAGCCTCTTCTATTCCGTTGTTTTGATTTCCTACTCTCCCATTTAGGTCTCCTAGTATCATTATGTTTTCTGCTCCCTCGTCTATTTCTTCTTGTAATTTTGTATAGAAGCTGTCTTTCTCTTCTTTTTTTGCGTCTTCATTTGGTCCGTATGCTACTATCATGGTCCATGTTTCGTTCTCTCCTAGCTTCATTTCTACTGTCATAATTCTTTCATTTATATGTTTTTCTCTTATTGTATCTTTTATCCTTTCCGGAGCTATTATCATTCCTACTCCTCCTTTTGCTCTATCCTTTTCCTCCACTCCTGTCCACATTAACCAATAACCTCTATGTATTCTTTCTATCCCTTGCCTTTTCTTTTTTGTTTCCGTTATTCCTAGTATTTCTATTTTTTTGGTTTATCATTTCTTCCACCAGTTCAGCTTCTTTTCCCATGTATCCTCTTATATTCCATGTTCCTACTCTTTCTTCTTTATTTTTCTTTTTTGTATTTTTGCTATTTTTGTTCCTTTTGTTTACATCGTTTGCCGTCGAGTTTATCATCTTTCTTATACCATTTTCTCGCCGTGTATTTTTCTTTTTTCCTAGCCGTTTTCCTATTAGTTTTTTGGATCTTCAACTTCTTCTAAACCTTTTATTTCTTTATTCCATCTATATTCCTCTCCGTTAATTATTAACTTACGGTAACCTATTCTTACCCTCTTGCCATTCGATTTTTCTTCTCTTGCTATGTTTCTAATTTGTTTTTGTACGTATCTTTCTTCATGGGTTAGGTCATTGTCAATGTAAATTCTGGTCCCTTTTAAATTTCTTCTGGCTTTCATTATTTTTTGTTTTGTTTTCCATGTTCCGGCTTCGACTCTTATTATTTGTTTTTCTTTATGTATTAGCTGAGCTTTCCCTATTTTGACTTGAATCTGAAGTATTTCTCTCAAGAAGTTCTCCACTTTAATTTGTTCCTCATTTTTATTTGTTTTTATGCCAGTTATTATAATGTTATTTCTTTTTTTCTGTCTTTCTTCTTTTTCAGCTTTATGTTCTAAATTTTCAATTTTTTGTAACATCTGTATTTTTTCTTGCTCCCACTTTACTTCTTTATCCTTTATTTCTTTCTTTAGCTCTCTAATCTCTTCTTTTAGTTCCTTAGTGTTCTTTGCCATCTCCTTCATTAATTCCTTGAACATGTTTTTTAGTTCCTCCATTTCCTTCCTTGTATTTGTATTTATTTTGTCTTCTCGGCGTGTTTTATACTTGGCAACGTCGCAATTACCGCTGTACAAACTATCCTTTTATAATCCTTATTATTTTATTTATTTAGTTTTCTTATTTCAATTAATTAAATAAATTTAATATAATTTATTTCACTTTTATTTCTTGTTTTAGTATAATTTTTTACTTAGCAGATTACTTTTTTGTCGTCTGGTTGAGTCGCAGCTGTTCCCTAGTCGCTTTTCTCTCTTTCTAGCGCGGCGCGCATGCTGTGGGTCTGTCTCTCTTCCACACTGACTGGCAATTTTATTTGTATTTGTTGGTGTTTATTATTATTATAACTTTTACTTAAATTTTGTTTACTCACTGCACTTCATTTACACTAGAGTTAGTATCAAATTGATTTTTCCCGTTTTGTTTTGGCGATAAGTCTCGTATTTACGAGTTGTTTGTCGGCCGTAACAAAACGTGTGTTCGCAGAGCGAGTACTGTGAAGAAATGCCTAAAAGATAAAAATAAATGGAGGGCTCTAAGAAACTTTGCAACAAGAGTACTAAAAAAAAATTTAGAGTTTGACAATGAAAGAATATAGAAAAAAACAAACAAACAATGAAAACAAACACACAAAATAAAAGCCATAAAAAAAAAAGAAACGAGAGAAGCAAAATGGAAACAACAAAATAAAGAAAAAAATCAAACAGAATAAAATAAGGAAAGTCGAAACAATTATGCACACCATGAAAAAGAAAAAAATAGAAGAACATTTACAGAAACTACGATACCAAACAAAATTGCAGAGATAAAGAGAAGGAAAAAAGAAATGCTGAAGGAATGCAGAATAACAGAAATAACAAGGCAAATACCAAATGGTAGCTACGCTACGAAGAAAAGAGGATACAATGAAGAAAAAGTGAACAAAGACCTAAGAAAATTAAGAACGCATCTGAAGACAAACCAAATAATTAAAATAAATAACACACGGATTGGAGAAAGAAGTGAATGTAAAGCTGAATGTCAATGCAGATAAAAAAAAAGACAAAAGAGACAGAAAAAAAGTAGGAGCTATAAAGAGAGAAAAAGGCCGAGGACAGCATGCGTGCCACAGACTCTGTGTAAAAATCCGCGAGGCAATAACCAGCCTACCTCAAACTACTGCCAAATCTAGACTAGTTTGACAAGGACATATAACAACAGAATTTACGCAAAGAAAAAAACCGGATGGTATTGCCATGCGTAAGTCATTCTTAAGGGCCATTTGTTAAGGCCAACACCTCATTAAGTCAAAAAAAAATTAAACTTAAGCCACGCTTTTTCTATTAATATTCTAAGATAATGACAGTACAACTAAAATTTTTTTAAATTATTTTAATTTTGATAATCATTGCTTATATTTTAAAGATCTTTATAATGCAGCAGAAAATTTCACAAAAACTATTTAGAATGTCTTTAAAAATGTATTTTGTTTTCTGTTATTAAACCAATAAATACAAAAATATTTGTATTAAATTTAGACAAAACAGGCAGTTAAAGTAAGTATTTAACAAATTTGTCAGTAATTGTTTTGATCAAACTATTGAAATATTATAGAAAAAACTTGTGAACATTGTGACAATCTAAAAAAGATAGAAAAAAATTATTTAACTTTCCATAAAAAAAAGGCATTTTTAAATAAATTTATTGCAAGTAAATCTTAAATACCTCTTTTTGAAAATAATTGTTTTGAGCATTTTAATTAAATATTTTTAATTATAATTTAATTTGTGTTACTTATGGTTACTATTTTCTTTTTGCTTTCTTAAACTCAATTTTGTTTTGTTGTTTTTTTTTAATTTGGTTTGGATTGTGTTTTACTATTTTGCTTCATCTTGTGCTATCTTAAGTTTACTTATCTAGTTTTCTGTTTTTTTTTTTTATATTTTTTTAGCTTTTTCAAGTCCTACTTTTTTTATTGTTGATATATTTATTTTTTTGCTTTATATGCAACTCTGCTATCACAAGTGTATGGTCACTGTGTAGTATATCGGCCATTAGCAACCCACATGCTTTTTTACTCTATTTCTAATTCTTTCTTTAATAATGATCAAATCTATTTTGTTCTTGTGCCGTCTTTAGGTACCTTCCAAATACAATCTCCTTTTGTGGTATTTGTAAACCACGTGTTTGTAACTTTCTTCTTCTTCATTTTTCTTTCCAAAATTAATTTAGTTTTTTGCTATTTATTATTTCTCTGTCTAAGTCAATAGTTGCTCTCTTATTACATTACTTTTACTTTAATTGACATTCTAGTTTTCCATTACAATATTGCAGCAACTTCTGCCGCATCATCTTCATAACTGCTGGTTGGCATATAAACTTGTATTATTAGTATGTTCTTTCTTGCCATGCTAATTTTTATTGCAATTACGCATACTTGAATAACGTATTACTTACTAGCACTCCTAGCATAATTATACCTTGTTTTTTCTTTTCTAAAATAAATCTTTGCCCTGTTGCAGTCTTTTGTTTCTTTTTTTTTCTATCTTGTTTCACTAACTTATATTATGTCCAGTTTATTACTCAGCATTTCACTTTTATGTTTTAGTTTTTTTTTCCTTCAGTAGAGTTTTGACGTTCTAAATTTTAATTTTAATAATAATAATTGTAATTTACGTTTTATTGTGTTTTAAAAGTTTTAAAACGTGACAACAAGTAATATTAGGGAAATAACTTTACTTTTTGCATCAACAATTATAAGCAAAAACTAACTATTTATGAAAATTGATGAGAAAAGATGCAACACTAAAATGTATAGATAAAAAACTTATTTGTTTGCAACAATTTTTTAACTACACATTTTAGTTTTAAATCATTTTGGATCAAACAGACTTGTTTGTTAAACAAGTCTGTTTGATCCAAAAAGGCTGGTTATTGCCTCAAATTTTTACACAGAAACTGTGGCACACATGCTGTCCTCGGCCTTTTTCTTTCTCTATAGCCCCAACTTTTTTTCTGTCTCTTTTGTATTTTTTTTTCTGCACTGACATCCAGCTTTACATTCTATTATTTCTCCAATCCGTGTGTTATTTATTTTAATTATTTGGTTTGCCCTCAGATGCGTTCTTAGTTTTTTTAGGTTTTTTTCCACTTTTTCTTCATTGTATCCTCTTTTCTTCATGAATAGTTTATAAAGTTCCATTAGCTGTATTCTATTTGGCAGTCCTAAATTTGTTAGTTTTACCTCCAGTGATATCCTTGTGTCTGGGATTACTTTTTCGTGTCTTCTCGTTGCCAGGTATATTTTGTCCATCTCAAAAGTTGCGTTATCTGTCAACCTCGAGATAGCGTAGCTACCATTTGGTATTTGCCTTGTTATTTTTGTTATTCTGCATTCCTTCAGCATTTCTTTTTTCGTTCTCTGTATCTCTGCAATTTTGTTTGGTATCGTAATTTCTGTAAATGTTCTTCTATTTTCTTCTATTTCTTGGTGTGCATAATTGTCCTGACTTTCCTTATTTCTCTATTTCTACACATTTTAGTTCTAAGTCATTTTGGATCAAACAGACTTGTTTGTTAAACAAACCAGTCCAGTTTTTACGCAGACTGTGAGCACTATATAACTACATGACTAAAACGACATTTAGCGCATGTTTGGCCATATAAACTATAGCGGTTTAATTACAAAAGTAAAAAATATATAATTACAGATTAGTTTAAAAGGTTATTATATGTATAACAAGTTGAATGGTTTAGTCACAGTGTTTGCAATTTTGTATGTTTTGACCATTTTAACATTAACAGAATTAAAGATCACAAAAATTTTTTTTAACTCCGGCAATACTAAGATTCTAACGTAGGTAAATTTAGTTTGAGTTGTTCTCATCCTCTGTGGTGTGAGTAAACCTACAGAATGGCCCTTAGAATGCTATTGCTACTGCCATATTATAAGCGGTTTTTGCCGGAGTTTCCTGTACGCTAGTTTTTTTTTTGGTGTTTTACTATGTTTTAGTCTTGGTCTCTAAGGAAACGCTATTCAGAGCACCAGTCTGTACTGCTTACTTTTTGGATTGTCTGTTAAAATCTGGTTTTTAATTTAGGTTGTCATTGCTGTTTGATTAGTCAACTATAACAGATTATTTACAAAATATTCTTATGTGTTGTTTGTATGCTACATAATTAATTATGTACAAATGGTTAGTTAGTATTATTAAACTATGCTGAGATGCCATGTAGATGACACTAAAAGTCAATCGTGTTTTTTTTTTAGTGCAGGGTACCAATAATTGTTTGTCTTACTTTTACTTTTGACGGAAGACGCCAAGCAGAGATGCCAATACATTTATCAACACTGTTTTTCACCTACAATAGATTTAAGGTGCTAACTCCAATAAACAAAAAGAATACTATTATAAGTCAATTTAATTTTAATCTATCGATCAATAATTCTACAATTATATTCACCGTTATTTGTTTTTATTTATTAAAAAATTTTTTTTTACATTAAACGTGCTTTTAATAACAGCAGTTTGATAATTACGTAACTAATACAATCTTAAGGTATACACTAATGTGTTTATAACTGTTCTTTACTAATGTGATGCGCTCTGCAAACAACCTCAACAACCAACTAGCCTGTGTAAGCTTGACAATTATTTGCAGTTATTGTACAACTTCAAAGCCTCTACTGCTAGTGCACAACTTACTTTTGGCTGTTACTTATAAAGTCTTATTGTCAGGTACAGTGTTATCACACAACTTCAAGGCTTCAGTTGCCAGTGTGTAAATAACATTTTTTTACACACACACATCAGTACCTTGATGACATCACTGCTACTGTATTTTGTATACACAGCTTTAAAACCGGTATATGTGTGAATAACTTTTGATAACTGAATTGCACCTCTATTGTGTAATCAAATCTTTTTCTCCTGAAACTTGTAAGATAAAGATTTACTAATATTTTTCATTAACAAATATAACTATCCATAACTAATCTATTGCCCTTAACACAACCTCAGACGCTCTACCTGTACGCAAATAACAATGTTTCGGGTACATTAACTAATATAAATAACGTTAACAAAAACTACTGTTTACATAAGTCTGTTAGATTGAAATTATACTACAATAAAAAGCTGATATGTTAATGCAATTGTTGTTAAAAGTGCTGCATTACTATCTAAAATAAATGTTTGGATTGAATAAAAAGAGACTGTAGCACAGAACCAGAAATCAGAAAACTAGCAATCTCTTCAAGAAGAAGCGCACTAAAAGTAGTAACAACAATAAAACCGTACAAAAAAAATTAAAACCTTATAGAATATGGTAAATCTTTAAAAAATGTTGCAAGTTAAACTACAAGTTTTAAATCATTACTTCAAAGCCAAAACGTTTAAGTAATAATATTGATCGTGTTTTAATTTACTAAAATTGCTTAACTTTTTTTTTCTTAATCTGCATGGTTCAATTAATACCTTTGCTATAATTTTTTTAACTTTATATAATGTATACAGGGTGTTAGGTAAACATGTAAAAAGTCAAGGGGTTATTTCTTGGCATAAATTTTATTCTATAATGGTTTCTAAAAAACCGTTTGTTTCAAAGATACAGGGTAAACAAAATTTGCGAAAACCATATTTGATATTTGTTAAAATTATTAATGTAAATAAAAGTATGACGTGCTTCAATAAGTTTATCAAGTACAAAAAATTGTTAACATAACTTAAAACGGCTGTTTTAAATATCAATGTACAAGTTGATTTTATTTAAATACTTTTTGTCATTAATTATCACATGTATCGGTCGCAGTTGTTTAGATTGAGTAACGTTTGGCGGTTGGATGTGTATTTAATGGTTAGTAATTTCTTTTACCATAAATCACTATACAAACGAAAATGAAAATCCGCCTCAGGTATTAAAGATTGTTTTCAACATCAGTTTTCCTTAAATGTTTGGGTTGGAATTGTGAGCAACTGTCTAATTGTACCATTATTTCTACTAAGAAGATTTACTGGCGAGGTGTATTGCAAATTTTTGGAACACATAATACCTCAGTTTCTAGATAATGTACCAACAAGAATGGCAATGTAGTTTATGCACGATGGTGCACTACCACATTTTAGTTTGGTTGTTCGTGATTATTTAACAGCAATATACGGAAATTGCTAAATTGGTCGAGGTGGGCCACACGTATGACCTGCTTAATCTAGAGTTTAATTTTTTGGATTATTTTTTACAAAGCTATCTGCAGTCAATAGTTTACGTCACTTCCAGTGGAAAATTTGGACAAATTGCAAAATTGGATAATTGTTGGGTTTAACTCAATTAGAAAAAAATACACATTGTTTAAAAGAGTTTGGCACTCAATGACGAGAAAATTGAATGTTTGTATCCAAGCTAAAGAAAGTCATTTCGAACATTTATTGTAGATTCAGCAACTTTACATATACTTTTTGATAATAAAATGTTGTAACTGTCTCAAATTTTGTTCACCCTGTATTTTCAAAACAAAGATGTTTTTTAAAAATTATCATAAGTCAAAATATTCTTAAAATAGGCCAAGAAATAACCCTTTAAATTTTTGCCGCATGTTTACCTAACACCTTGTATAATAGGTAAAGGGTAATGATGTCATGCCATAGAGGTAGTACAGAAATAGGTCATATCAAGCGTCATATACGGGAGGTGAATTCTTGTAACTGGTATTTGTGGGGCGCACAACTCTTACTCAAAACTCCACGTGCCACATCTTGGTAACTGTGTTGACACTCAAGCAAAAAAAAAGTAAAGTAGCTAGATATGACAAAAATACAGCGTTCCAGAATGAGCAGCTGCAAACAGAGTCTGACCCAGGTTGGGCGGCTAAATTAGACACTGGAAAAAAAACTATCAAACACGCTTAAATGTTAAACCTTTTCAAATAAAAACTATGTCAAACTCAAATATTTTATTCCAGGTGAGTAGAATATGTTTACAATCTCACATTGATACATCAATCTGCTTCGCGGAGTTTGTGGGAAGCAAAAATTTGATAGAGACACTTATACAGAAGACTAAAACCAACATAAATTTTACACAAAATAGTTACCCGAGAACAAAACTTAAGATACAACATATAACATCAGGACATTAAAGCAGGAGGATCACCTTGAATCCTTAGAACAAAAGCTTAATTACATTAAATGAGATATACTAGAAATATGCAAAACAAGACAAAGAAAAAACAATTATATTAAAATCAGAGCACATTATATACCAATACAATACTAAGACAAATTTGCATGTAGAAAGAGTAGCCATCATGGTATACAAAAATACAAAACATTGCGTCCGTAAAATGAGCTCAATATCACATGTGGTAGCATATATTATTATGACAAACATGACAAAAAGTACATAATTTAAATTATACAGTGCTATGTACCAACCAGCACATCAGAGGATAAAACGTAGAACAATTTTATAAAAACCACCGCAAAAGCAAATGAAAATACAAGATATTGTATAATTATGGCAATTTTAATGCAAAAATCGAAAACAAAATAGAAAAACACAATGAAAATATATGCAACTTTGGGTTAGAAAATAAAAATTGCAGAAAAAAAATGCCTCTCCAAAATGAAAACTTCTATTGTATGTATACACATTTTTTTATGAAATTGTTACAAAGAAAGTGGGCTGACGTATCAGTACTAAACAAATTTAATCCCAAAAGCGACCATAGAATAGTCAAAGCGTCTTTTATTATTAACACCCAAAATGGACGCAAACATTAAAGGCTAAACTAAAAACAAACACAATACACAAAACATACACATAATTACTCTGTCACACAAAATTACAGAGAGTATTCAAACAGCTACCAAAAATTAATGTACGCAATCAAAACAAAAGTTTTGTAAAATCAGCTCCAAAACCATAAAACTAATAGAAACGCGGAAAAAAACTAGCCAACAATTAACTGAATACAGCCAACTAAACAAAAAAATTTGCATTAAAATCCGATAAAAATTTAGAACACATGACACCAAACTAATTAACACTATAAAGGAAAATATAAATATTAATATTACAATCTAAGCTCTAAAAAAAAAATATGCAAGATAAAAATGAACAAGGAATAGTTGTCACTAATAAAAGTAAAATTAAAAATGTAATCCAGAACTTTTATCAATACTTGTACAGCTCAATAGCACCAGAGCTAGAACCGTCGACAAGTAATAATAAACGTCGGTTTGAAGAAACTACCTGACATCAACAAGACGGAACTAAAGATGAAACATAAAAAAATAAAAAATAAAAAATCTTTTGAAGAAGATAGAATAACAACCAAAATAAATAAACTGGGTAGAAACACCTTAGAAGAAGCCGTTATAATATTTTTAAACAAATGTCTTCACAAAGAACACATGGAAGAACGCCAAGGTTATCTTTAAAAAAAAAAATAACTTTATTTTAAAAACAAATAAGTTTGCTATCACACTTGTATAAAGGCAAGGTTTCAAAAAGGGTTTGGTACAACATACACCTACAAACTATACGTAACCTAATTGAGAAATGCACCAAACACAAAGTACTTTTTTATCATGCTTTTATCGATTACCAAAAAGCTTTTGACTCCATTGAAAGATGAGCATTCCTAACTGCTATCAAAGATGACATATAATAACCCAACTTCAGAAAACATCCAAACAAGTAGTTTAAAAGATGAATTCAAATAAGACCAAAAAACAACAACCTACACATAACTACCAATAAACATCTTTTTGACACAGTAAAAAAATATGTGTATTTTGGTCATTCTAGCAAGTTGAGCAAATATAACCAGACTGCCAAAATTACTAGAAAAGTGCGTTTGAGCTGGACAGCATACGGAAAGTTATGACATATCTTTAAAAATGATACACTACCTACCAACCTTAAAATAAAGGTATATGATGCTTGTGTCTTACCCGTTGCTACCTACGGTCTGGAAACGCCAACTAAATAAAGCGCAGAATGCTTACAAACATCACAAAGAGCAATGGAATTATTCATTCTTAAAATAAGTTTATACAACGCGAACAGAAGTAAAAAATATTGTCGAGCGTGTAGCAGAACTAAAATAGCAATGAGTTGAACAAGTAGCAAGACAAAACCCTGACAAGTAGACAATACGCATTGTAAAATGGGAACCAAGACTAACAAAGCGGAAAGTTGGAAGGCTTCACAGCGTTGGCTTGACGACATCAAACAAACTACGAGCAGAAACTGGCACCAAATTGCCCAAGATAAAGACATATGAAAAAGTATGGAAGAAGCTTATACTCAAGAGTAGGTAAATAGAGGCTAGAAAAGAAGAAGATATAACTGGTTAGGTTAAAACAGAATTTGTATACAGGGTGTAGATTAGTTGGCGGACAAACGTCAGGTAACTTTGTAGACCGTGCCAAAAGAAAACAAAAATCCTAATTCCAAAATGCTTTTTTTTTGGGGTTAGGCGGTAAAATTTTTTAAAGACTGGCAAAGTGTCGGAATAATTTCCTCTTAGCTTAAAATGCCTACCAACTAAAAAACTATAAACCGCCCAATAATGAGTGTTTACGGAAGTTTGAGATCTTACGGTTTATGTACCTTCTTTTTAGTGATTAGTAGTTTGAAGATGGTTAGACTACGCCCTATAGGCTTGTGCGGTATTAGTTTTGTTTGTTAGTGTGTTAGTAAAGTAGTTCGGAGGTAGTTCTAGGTCTGCCCAAATTTTTCTGTTTCGGACAAACCACGGAACCCTGTGGAACGACCTTAAAGATTTACTTTGAAAAACCTCTTGCTTATTAAAATAACAGATAGCTGCTGTTCTCCAAACTGGAGACGCGTAAGTGAAGATGGATCTAATGATAGACGTGTAGAGCCGGGTTCTATTCCGCTACTCCGACGCATTATTGGAGTGAGAACGTTTTTTGTCATTTGAGCTTTATTAAGAACGATTGCAAGTGGAGTTTGTACGTGAGTCCCTTGTCAAAATTAACTCCTAGATACTTGGCAGAATTGGACTACGGTATGGAAAAATTGTTAAAAAAAACTTTGCCATCGGATTCAATTTGCCGTTTTGTGAAGAATACAGCTTTGCTTTTTTCTGGGTAAATAGTGACTTGCCACTTGTCTAACCATTCTTTGAGGTCGTCGGTGGCTCTTTGAAACCTTAAAGTGACCATCTTGGGCAATTTGAAGGAGTTTAGAAGAGCAGTATCATTGGCAAATTGTGCCATTTTAACCCCGTGCCTACATCCAGAAGACATGTCGGTATCGTATAGATTAAATAGCAGCGGAGAAAGAATAAAGCCTTGGAAAAACTCCTGCCGTTATCTCCCTAGGGGTAGATATGTGATTACCAAACATTTCTTTCAAAGCTCTGCTGTCTAGAAATGAGGCCTTACAAGTCAAAAAGGGTAATTAGCTTAATGCAATTTAAAGATAAGTCCCTCCTGTCAGACCTTATCAAAGGCTTTATCGACGTCGAAAAAGACTACTTTTGTAATTTGACTCTAAAACCTTTGACTAAAAGGTCCGTCACGCGGTTTAATTGATAAACTGACGAGTGCCCTCATCTGAACCTGCACTGGTGACGGGGAAGAATGTTGATCGATTCTGTGTAGTCCTGGAGTTTGTCCAAGACCACCCTCTTATTAACCTTGCTAATTGTGCTGAAAAGACTGATGGGCCAATAGTTTTGAAGAAAAGTTTGGTCTTTACCTGGCTTTGGAATATTAATTACTACAGAGCTTTTTCAATCTGTAAGAAAGTGTACATTGCATTAGCAATGTTAGTGAGCGCCATTATTGCTTTATACAAGAACGCTTTAAATACCTTGTTAGAGATATTGTCAGGGCCCGGAGGCCTTGCGAGATTTAAAACGTTTGATGATTTCTCTGATGCAAGAAGGTCGCACGCTTTCCAGCGGTTCGTCGTCGTCAACCACTTGTTTGACTCTTTTGACGTGCTCCGTGTCCACCGTTTCCGACGGGGAGCATTGGTGTTTTAGGCTGTCGGCAAATGCCTCGGCCTTTCCCACGATATCAAATTGAAGCCCATTTTTGCCGTGAATGGGTGGAATAGGGGTTTGAATGTTCCGTAACGCTTTTTAGATCTTCCACATCAGATTATCATCGTCTGTGGTCAATTCCAGACTGGTTTGCCAACACAATTTTTTGTGCAACCTTATTACCTTCCTAACTTTGCCGTGGAGCAAGTTTCGAATTTTGCAATTTAAAGGGTCGCGGTGCCTCTGCCATTGACGTCTGACGGCATTTTTTGTGCGGATCAATGCCTTGATTTTGCGTGATAGTCCGAGTGGATTATCTACCCTGACTTGATGGGCCCGTTCCGTGGTTTGATGGGTTTGGCGCGAGAAATTTTCGACGGCTTTTTCGATGTCGTCAACCGTTTGTACTGGAGCAAGTTTGCCAATGCTCTCTTTTGGGAATTGCAAAAAAAGATTTCAATCTGTTTGTGTTACAAATTTTCCTCCCTCTCCAAAGGATTCCCTTCCGTAGAGCTTCAGTATTACTGGGCTGTAATCGGAGCTAAGGCCTTCGACGACGGATATGGTGAAGTGGTAGTTGACGTTTTTTAGTACTGATACATCTAGAACGTCCCCTACGTGACCCGCGGCGCTGTGACCTTTGGCGTTTCTTACCAAGCTATTCCAAGCCGGATCAAAATGCTGTATTACGAGTATTTATTATAAACTACAAATGTTCATATTAGCCACCATTTACTTCTAAACATGCGGTGTTGAATTCATGACATTCTCAAGCATCACCAACGTAATTTGCATGTTCATTCAAAGTAAAAATCATAATAAAATAGAAATATCAACTGACATTCATTGCATAGTCTACGTTATAATTTCAATTTTATTAAAAAAATTGCTACGTTGCTAAGGGTATTTTTAATTTAAATTTGATTTATTCTTGGAAAGCAATTTGCACATTTTTGAATATTTTTTTGTTATTAATTTTTAATAAACTTTGTAACTTTTATTATACTAAAACAAAAAACAACTTGTTACATAAAATACGCAATTAAAACAATATTTGTATTGACAAAATTGAAACTTTGAAAAAATTGTGAGGCTAAACAAAGAGTTTCTCAGCATTTTGGAATTATGATTTTTGCTTTCTTTTGGCACGGTATACAAAGTTACCTGGCGTTTGTCCGCTAGTTAATCTACACCCTGTACATACAGGTTTAGTCAATATTACTGAAATACCTAAATAATTCTCAAACACAAAAACAATTAAAAAAAAGTTTTAACAAAAGTTTTTTGTTTTAATTTAAACAAGCTATCGTTTAAATATATTTTTAATATAAGAATAATCATTTTGTTATGAAAATTTGGTAATTTTTTTTTTTTTTAATACACACCTTGTATATTTTTACATTTATAGTTTTAGATTAATTTTAAGTAAAATTTTGTTAAAAAAAATATTTTTGAGTTATAAGAAATTAATTCAAATTTTAATTAAAAAACATTTTTTTAGAAACATACACACTTAATTAATTAAACGGATAAAAAAACATCAAAAACAAATTACAAAAAAAATATTTCAATGACAAACCAATCAAAAACAATGTTTAAAATAACAATTTCTTTTATCATAATAAAACTTTGTAAATTTTTAAACTATTACAATAACATTTTACGACTAAATTCTAAAGTTTTTAAACTTAACAGTTCTACTAATGAGTAAGCAATTTTTGACAAAACTCATAAGCTTTAAAAAAAAAATTCAAAATGTTAGTTATTTAGATTTAAAAACTCACAAAGGACAGTCTTAGCGTACATAGCTGCTGTTTTGAGTAATAAAGAATGTAAAAGTGCGTCTGTTAAAATGTACACTTTAAATTGTTACTTCAAATAGTTTTTTTTTTCAATAATTACACTTTTGTTAAGAAACTGTTTTGAGTTTTTGAAGAGGAAAGAATTTACATTGCGTATTGTATGCTTTGCACTTGGTCAGCAAATGTAGTGTTTAGATCTCTATTATTTGCATATGATTATTTAGGCTACAGTGTCTAGTTATTAGTTCTGTGAGGTTTTGCAGTTTTAGTCGATTCATCTGCATTTCACAGTTTGTGTAGTGTGTAATAGAATAGCATTGTGTAAGTGCAAATGTTTGTAATTTACTACGCATTGTTTGTTTTTCGGTCTTGTATAGAATTTAATTAACGTCTATGTTTTTTTGCAGATTGGTTTGCCCAAGATTATCTATTACCTATTTATCTTTATACATTACTTAATTTTGTTGCCGTACTCGAAGTTGTTTTTTTACTCTATACCATGGTAGATTATTACAATATATAACTATCGAGTATTGGTCGCTATATTTGTTTGATTACTGATTTAGTAGCAAAAAGCATTCTGACAACTTTTGGTGTTTTATTTTTAGTCTAAAGCAATAATGTCTATGTTATTCAGTAACCGCAGTAAGCCGTTTAGTAATACAGTGCTCTGTGCTAACGATTTTAGCTCATTCAGTCTTACTATATAATGTAATTGTTATTGTCTGATTTTTGAGCATAGAATTTACTTAACGTTGAACAAAAGTTTTATTTTTTTGTTTGTTATCACTTTGACAATAGATGTAAAAGTGGCAGTTCCTGTCCCGTATTTTTATAGCAACAAATTTCTTTTTAAATATTTGTAACATAAAAAAATGTCAAACTGATTGGACTGTAAAATTTAGCCAAAGCACGTGTTTTGGCTTTTGTATCTGGTATCAACACCTCCCAAATTACTCTCCAGGTGCTTAATATGTCTGAAAGTGCTAAGCTAAAATTTAATACTCCTCTCAGAACAACAAACATTTTTGCAATATGATATTTGCAGTAAATACAGCTAGTGCTGTCAAACAAAAACGGTATTAGTTAATATCAATTTTAACAAAAGCTGTGAATACAAACCAAATTTTTGTTGTGAATGCCGTTTAAATATTTTGTTAATTGAATTTGAAGATGTGATTGTATTTGGTAGCATAAACTTTGTACAAATATAAATCTTTAATTGTAGTTAACATATTGATTACAAATAACACATAAGCATAACTACTAGGTTGCTTAGTTACCAAGCAATTGTACCTAAAAGTATAATAAATAAAATGATTGTTGCTATCAGTAGTGTGAAGTTTACATTTTGCCAATCAACTTGCAATGACGAGTTGATCTCAACGTAGCTATTGTTTTTATTGTTATTATTAAAATTAACAAGCTTTGACTTGTGTCTGTGTTTTGTTATATAAATAAAATAAGTAAAACCCTTAAAGTTTATTTTTTAATTGGAAAGTATTGTATTTTACAATATATCCTTTGTAATAACCTTCTTTTTATCAATTTAACTTTTTAAGAACCATATAAATGCAATCCATAAGCTACGCCATTTTGTTAGAGTTGGACCACAATGAAACATTTTTTAAAATATACATTCCAGTTTGCTTGATTTCACTAAGAGATGCAAAGTGCCAATAAGATATCACGCACGACTTACATTGAATATCCATCATTTTATTAATGAATCGCGACCGCGGTACATTACACACCATATGGTTAGTATCGTAACAATAAGTACACATGCACGTACCATGATCTTGTAATTAATTCCCATATTGAATAGCTTAAGTGTTCATTCTTTGCCAAAATAGGATTTACAGTCATTGAAACCCAGATGTACTCAGCATTTTTTTAACATTTGTATTCTAACTGTGTTTTATATCAGTGTATTATGATGCAGATGACTACTTGTTAACACGTGGATGTAACTAATTGAATACAGTAAAATTGTTTATTTTATTGCATGCAGTTTGGGAATTTCAATTGCGTGTCTATTGTTAGTTTTATTATCTATCTAGCACAATAACGATAATTGCCCGGGCCCCATTTATTTAATTATCGGGTTGAATAAATTTTTTATTATGTTTTTTGAAAACAACTTCTTAAATTAAAAAATTCTATAACATACTGTTACAGCAATTTTAAAGGTATTTTGAAATTGGCAATTTATAATCATTTTTTACAAAATATATATTTTTTTAATAAAATAATAAAAATTTAATTGATAAAATAATATGGTTTAAAATAAGCAATCAAAAATGTTAAATTATTAATATTAATGTAAATATGTAACACTCCACCTCAAATTTAAAACTTTTACAGTGTTGTTAACAACCACATAATTAGCTAAAATTACAAACTATTGGGGTTGAAGTTTATTTAATTTATTGCCAATCTTAATAAGACTAGCAACATTTGGTAATTTTAAGAAATAATCGAACTAAGTCTATTGGATTGTAATAATGTATTTTTAATTATGTTTTCTAACAATGCTAAATTAACACCAACTGTGCAATAGCTTTGGCTATTTTATTATTTGGTCAAAAAGAACTTTCAAAGTAGTGACCCAACGTGATCTATAACAAAGTTGTTATGATTATGTAAAAGAGCAAACATTTTTCAAGTAGCTTGTCTCCGACCTGTAACTATTGTTCTCAATAATAGAAAAAAAATTTGCACTACAACAAAGTTTTTGTATATTACGAGCACACAATATGTGTACACAACGTTAAAATAAAATTATAATTAGACAAACTGTCAAAGTAATTACAGCATCTTAAAGAGTTTACCAAGTCAAACGTCTCAATTGTATGCTTTTTACATTTTGGCTCGAAAGATTACCGATGCTGTTCACAAAAATCCAATCTTAAACAAATTGTAGATTGTGCATATTTTGTCATGAGCTTAATGTATTGAGTATCACATCAAATTACATTTGAAACAGCAGCGTTTTAGAAAATCTTACAAAACAGTTTATGATGGCAACAAACAACACCTGCTCAACTAAATCACGCCATATTTACATTACAAGCAACGTCACAAAAAAAACAATTTCTGGTAGAATTTTATTCTGTTTTATCTTGTATTATTACTCTTATACTCAAGAATAAACAGAACAAGATATACAAATTTGCTACAACTAACGAAGTACCGTTTAGAACATATGGCATTCTGACTTTAACGTTCAACATTAAACTACATGAAAATTTTACATAAAAGTTTGTAGTAGCAGATATTACTAAACCAATTGCCGTAGATTTCTTTGTAAATGTAAGATTGACACAATTTAGCTATAAATCATCAAACTAAACACCATATTAATTAATTAACAACACCAGGCTGTAGCAAACAAGCCACAACAAATGGCTTCAAAAAATTTGTAAGTAGCCAACAAATAATTTGATAAAATCATAAAACTTAGAGTTACTAGACTATCCTACCACATAGTGTCAAAACAATTCACAAACTGAGCCTGACCGCTACTCAGTTTAAAACATTGAAGGCTTACTATAATTTTGACAAAAAATTTATCTTGTCAACGTTTCTAAACAGATTTTGTTTGAATTTTTATGATTGTTTAAGATTTCTTGCTTAACGCTGCTTACACGTTTTTTTTTTTTTTTTTTTAATTAAGATAGCGTTGCTTTTATTAAAAAACACTTAAGTCACAGAGTTATATACACATCTAAATGTATCGTCCGCCATTGACCCGTAAAATTTTTTGATTTTATCTTTGGCAATAAAACTTAACTATTACAAAATAAGGTTAAAGTTATACAAATGTGCCCATAATTGAACATCATTAATAAATCAAAAAGTTTCTAGAAATACTAAATTTTTTTATAAAATTATATCTCATGACGACACACCTATAACAACACTCAACAATCTATTTCAGAAAAACATTAAAAGCATTAGTAAAATAGAAATGAGGTTTGAACATAAAACTTAGTGCAAGCACCGTTACACGTTCATCCTAGATGCAACGTCCTATCATGTTTAAGAAAATGTAAAATATATTTTACTTTTAGTGCAGATTTTCAACAGCAAGCCAAGAAACTTCTTTCAAGGATACCAAATAGTAAAGAACATTAAAAACTACTAAATCGGATCAAATTTAAAACATATAATTTTTACTAATTATAAGCTATTTACCTAATCAACAAGTGTAAACACTGGAATTTGGTTAGCTTGACTATATAAAATAATTATTTACAGACATAGTTACGTATTAAAAAAATAACATTGTTTTTGATGCTATTTCCCGCATTAAAAAAAAGTATAGTCTGCAATTGTCTTAAAAGTGTTGGCAGCTGCGATAAAAGTGAACAATAAACAAATTAAAAATAATATTAAAAGTTATATGATAAAAGTATGAATATAACAAAAGGTCTATTAGACCCTACTCATGCGTTTTAGGGTTAAGAAAGTTATTACAAACTATAACATTTTTTAGATATTTAAAATCTTTATAAACTAACAAAAAACCGTTATGTTTTTAAATTTAACTTGTAAAGTTTTGTGCTTAATTTAAAAGATCTTGTCTTTCTTGCTGATAATTATATTAGCAACCAATTAGCTTTACAATTATATCAATTTTACTGCTTATATTATTATTATTATTATTATTATTATTGTATAAGTATTTTAACCTAGAATTATAGTCTCTCGCTTATTGTTTTGTCGCGCTTCCCGTGGCCATATTATTACCTATTTATACCAGTGGCGTAACTTTTGTTTTTTAACGTGTGATTTTATTATTAATTTTTATAATCCTACTGTTTCTTGTGTAACCTTACCGTGGTCTACCTGTATTTGTTTATAATCAGTCACCAGTGATCGACCGCATCGGTGTGAATTGTGTCTTTGTTTCAACCTTATTCTGTTTTTATTTATTTACTGCTCTAGTTGTTTTTGTAATTGTTTCTGTTACTATGACCGGCTTAAACTGTATGCAAAACTGTTGCACAATCTGGTATAACTTGTAGCAATTGTGGCGTTAATTTTCATAACAGTTGCGCTATACGCTATAAGAAACGCAATTGCGGTACTCTATTTGAATTGGATAATTCCGAACTTCCAAAACTTTATAAATAAAATATTATTTTTTACCAAGTTTTATGTGATGAATTGCGGTCGAGCAATAAATTAATCTTAGTTAAAATTGCATATCTTAAAAAAAAGATTGCCGAAAAAGATAAAATTATTCTTCAGTACGAAGCTCACAGTGCTAATTGTTCCTACTACTGTGCCGCTCACTAATGAATTGGTGCAATTGATTCAGCTTGCAGTTTTTCCTTCTTTGGCAAGCTCTGTTGTTAAAGAAAAAAATAATCAAAAACTTAGCCAAAAAGTTAAACTATCTTTGGTTGTGACCCAACTAATGACAAACTGCAAGCTTATGTGCCTACTTCTTATATACGTACATGTTTCTAAACTTAGACGTGGAACTAAAAAACCGATATAATAAATCATATTAAATCTAAGTTTCTTACAATATCAGTTGATGTTGTTGAGTTACAAGTAAGCTACAGCAGCTTTAAGGTTTCTGTTCCAGCTAATTATGTTTAATCCATTCTTTGTGAAGATTTTTGGCCTTCAAATATAGCAGTCAAGAAATTTATTAATTATGGGCGAGTTAATAATGTTCCTGTTTCATCTTTGGTGGATTTTCAAAATCTGGATTCAGCCAACAACCTAAACCCGTCACCAGGAACACCAGCTGTATCTCCATCTATTACCAGAACGTCGGGGGTATAAAAACTAAGCTCAAAGAACTTTTGCTAGCTGTATCTGTATCTAACTACAATATTATTGTATTGACCAAAACCTGTCTTAATCAAGACATCAGCAATGTGGAGCTACAATTAATTGGTTACAGTTTGTTTAGATGTAATCGCTTTTCATTAACAAGCTCTAAGCTTGACGGAGGAGGTGTCTTAATTGCTATTAAAACTTGTTTTATTTGTACTTTATTACAACCTACATTTTTAAGTGTTGAACATTTGTTTGTAATTGTTAAGTTTAAGTTTGTATCATATATTATCAGTGCAGTCTTCTTACTACCTAACTCGGCATGTGATAAATATGTAGATCATTGTTATTCTGTTGAATCTATCATTGACAAATATCCGGACAGTAATCTAATTTCACTAGGCGATTATAATCTACCCGCAGCGGCATGGGTAAATGATGAGTTAGGCATAAGTGTTATTTGTAATAATAGTTATTCTGCTCATTTTGTTGCCAACTGTTATGGATTTCTAAACTGCGCTCAATGTATTTCTATACCTATTGATGGTGGTGTGTTTTTAGATTTATGTTTTTCCAATGTTTGTGATATTACTGTGATTAATGCTGTGGATGTTTTGTTAAAATTTAGGCAACATCATAATGCTTATGTGATTGATGTAAAATGTGATACTAGCCGTGATATTTTAATGTGTAATTATGTTTTTAATGATTTTTAATTTGCCGACTTTAACGCAATCAATAATTTTTTGTTTTGAATGTTGATTGGTCCGCCCTTTTTTTAATTGTGATGTTGATAATTGCGTTAATTTATTTTACTCTGTGTTGCATTTTGCTATTGACTGTTTTGTCCTCAAAAAACTATTGCGTAAAAACAATTTTCCAGTTTGGATTAATAAAAAATTGATTTCACTTACTAGACTTAAAAAAACTGTTCATAAACGTTATAAATTTTCAAGATTTTTGTCCGATTATAACAAGTTTTATACAATTTGTATTTTGTGTAAAAGTCTCAGTACATGTCTATACAAGCAATATACTACTCGAACAGAAATCAACATTCAAAGTAACCCTAAACATGTTTGGAAATTTGTTAGTGACACTAGAAAAACTAATGATTTTCCAGCTACAATGTATTAAAAACAAAAAAATTGCAGTAATGGAAATGAGTATGTTAATAGTTTTGCTGAATTTTTTTTTTGTTTACAATACACAAACTCATCCAATTTCATTGTTTGATTTTAAGAAAAACGTATTACATTGAGCATTTTCAATTAGTCTGTTGGATATATTTAAAGGGATTGAGAACCTTAAATGTAACTTTAGCACTGGACCGGACGGTGTTTTATCTATGCTGTTAAAACAATGTATTTATTCAATTTCTACGCCATTGCATTCACTTTTTGAGGCTTCTTTTAATGAAGCCAAGTTTCCTCTAGTTTGGAAACAAAGCTACATTATGCTTTTACATAAATCTGGAACTAAGGAGGATATTACTAATTATAGAGGTATATGCATCCAGTCTACTATTCCTAAGTTGATTGATCAAATTGTAACTGGTCAAATACAATGGATGTGCAAAAGCATTTTAGTAAAACAGCAACATGGGTTTCGTGAAGGTCGTTCTACTCTTACAAATTTTCTTTGTTACTAAAATGATTTGAATGATTGAATGCCTTTTAATCAAAAGTTTAAGTAGATTCTATTTACACAGATTTTTCAAAGGCTTTTGATTGAGTTAATCATAAAATTTTGATTGCTAAGCTTTGACTTTGGGCTTTCATAATTCTGTCGTTGCGTGGTTGTCGAGCTTTTTGGAAAATCGTACTCAGTGTGTGAAAATTAAGAACTTTTTATCACAACCTATTGTTGTTTAATCTGGGGTTCTTCAAGGATCTTATTGTGGACCAATTCTGTTTATACTCTTTATTAATGATCTTGTTTATTCTTTTAATTTTTTGTCTTATCTGTTATTTGCTGACGATCTTAAAATTTATAGAAAAATTTCATCTATTGATGATTGAATTAGTTTGCAAAATGATTTGGATTCTGTTTATTCATGGTGTCTTATTAATAATTTGTTATTTAACGCAAATAAATGTTTTTCGATAAACTTCAACAGAACTTTAGGTAAAGTATTGTATGACTATACTATCTATAATAATGTTTTGGAACATGTTACTCAAATAAAAGATTTGGATAATTTTTGACTTAAAACTAACTTTTGTTGAGCATATAAACTATATGTGCAACCGTGCTATAAAAATGTTAGGGTTTGTGCACAGAATGTCAACTGAACTATCTTCAAGCACACTCAAACTACTTTATTGCGCTTTGGTACGTTCTCATTTAGAGTACGCTCAGTCTTTTTGGTGTCCATTCTACAGCATTTATATATGCAATATAGAACGTATTTAAATCAAATTTTTCTGTTTATTATTGTACAAATTAGACATTTTATCTAAAAATTACGATTTTAACCTCACTGCGTTGCAATATAATCTTCCGCCGCTGAAAACTCGGTGCAAAAATGCTGATTTATTATTTTTACGTAGACTAACAATGTCCGAGATTGATTGCCAAGAGCTACTAGTAACTCTTTTATTTTTAGTTCCTAACAATAATCGCCGAACTAGACAGTCTCCATTATTTAGAGAATCTATACATTCTAACAATTATGAATTTAATAATCCAATTGGTAGAATGTGTAGAATTGCGAATAGTTTTTCCAATAATATTGATTTAGTTTGTGTTTTAAAATGTAGCTTTAAGAGTCAATTAAAATGTGTTAATGAATAATTTTATATTTTGTTTTTATATATGTTTAATTTTTTATGTTTTTATTATTCAATATTTGTTTATATATTTTTGTGTAATTGTAATATTGCTTGTATTTCATCATGATTTATGTACAGAATGATGTAAATGTAAATAGTTTTTTTTATCTACCGTGAATAAAGTATTATTATTATTATTATTATTATTAATATATTGTTGTTATAGTTTGTTTTGGTTTAAACTGTCTAAGGCAGTAAAAACTGTTTACAAGGTGTTTTGATTTGCTTTTTAATTCGTTTACGTGTGGTTTCTAGCTCAGATCTTGGTCTATCTATATCCCAAGATACTTCTGCTTTTTTACAACTTCAATTTGTTTACGGCAATTGCAGATGTCAGATATTTGAACTTTGTGTAAACATTTGGATTCATGAAAAATCAGGTTGATTTATTCCTCTTTTTTTGCTGATTTTCTTTGTTGATAGTGAGTCCTTTGTCGTGAGCTTATTTTTGAAACTGTTTAAATTTTCTTTGCATGTTTTTTAACGTTTGCTGTACATTTTGTACATTTTTGTAGATCAATACAATTAATGTGTCATTTGTGTATAAAAAGTATTTGGAATTTTTAAATCATAGTCCTACGTCGTTTACATATAACAGATAGAGTTTTAATCCCATAATACTGCTTTGGAGCCCACTTCTCTTAATAGTTGTATCATTGCCCAGTTTTTCACTTAATTTAACTTGAAACTTTTGATTGTAGTAGTGTATTAGGTAGTTTTCAAACCACTTTATAGTTTCTCTTTTAATTTTATTTTTTTCTAAAATATTCATTATAGTAATATTGTCAAGGTTATCAAATGCTTTTGAGAAGTCAACAAACAAGCACAAAGTGTGCATGTTTTTATCCAATGCTTGGTTAACTGTATATGTAAATTTTCCAAGTAGTTGGATTGTGCTTCTTGATTTTTGATATCCATGTTGATTGATGTCTATTAATTTGTTTTTTTCCAAATACACTGTTAACGTTCTTTCAATGTATCTTTCTAATATTTTTAATACAGTAGCATAGAAATCGGTTTGTAGTTTTTAAGATTGTTTTTTTTTGGTTTATTGATGGGACAAAAAATTGCTTTTTTTAAAACATTTGAGATCTTCTTTTGGTTGATGGTTAGATTGATAAGTTTGATCATTGGCTTTCTTATTTCTTTCACGGTATCTATGAGGTTTTTTGTTTTAATTTGGTCGTAACTTGCAGGTTTTGCAGGGTTTATAGACAAGATATTTTTTTCAATATTTCTAGGTGTCTTTTCTAGTATTTTCAATAATTGTATTTGATTTGTTTTTTCTGTTTTATTATGCAGTATTTTGCTACATGATTTGGCAAGAGAATTTGTTTGATTTTTAAATGTATCAGTAAACTGCTCAAGTGTCTTGCTAGTGTCTTGTTTAAATTTTTTTATTAATTTTTAGTTTTTTAAATCTTTTCTGTTTTTTTTTCAGTGTTTTGTTAATTAATTTCCAAGTTTCTTTCATATTTGATTTTGCCGAGTTTAATAGTTTTGTTGTGTTCTCTTTTAGTTAGTTTAATTATGTTTGTAACTTTATTTCTCGCTTTGTTATAAGGTTTTTTAAGCTCATTTTTTATACTGTTAGATTCTGTACAATGTTTCCATATTTGAAACTTTCCATCTCGTTCTTGCATTTCTTTCAAAATTTCTTCATTTGTTTATACTTTTTGTGTTTTTTTTAGTGTCGTTTTTTATTCTTAGTGCATGATTCTTTGCTATCTTTATGTATCTGATTTAATTGATTTAGTAGTTGATCTGGGTCATTTAATTTGTTTAACTGCTTTTTCTTTATTAATTAAGAGAATTGATAAATAAACTTTGATCTGTCTAGATAAATGATTATTTTTGTTTTATTAACCACATGTTTTGTTTCCAGTTTAATAGTACCACTAATTAGATAATAGTCTGATATTTTTGTTGCAGTTCTGGTTGTTTCCATATCTTCTTTTTGACTTCTGTAATAGATGTGGTTCAGACATCATTTTACAAGATTGTTTCTTCTATATTCTTCTCTAGTATATTCATTTTTATTTTTTATAAAGCCATGCCTATACATAATTTCTTCATAATCTTCTGTATTTTTTGAATTTGTTAATATGTCTATAAATATATCTATAAATAGATGAAATTAAAAAAAGACGTAGAAGTAATAGAAGCAATTATCAAACTAAAGAAACACTGAAAATATTGAAATAAGAAAGAGTATTAGATTTATTAATAAGATTTATTAAATTAATAAAATGTTCACCTTACACCGAAAGGTAGAAAGGAAATTGAATAAATAATTAAATAAAATAATATGTCTATATATATGTCTCCAATGATAATCATCTTTTTTTTTCTTTGTTTGTTTTGAGAAATGTGTCAATTTTTCAAGTTTTATGTTTTCCGGTAGTGTAACATGTTGTATTCAATTATAACTACATTTAGGTTTTTCCAAAAATGCATTATTCTACCACTCAAATTTTTGTCTTTTAGTTTAGTATGCATATTAAATGAGTCATATAAATAAATATAAAGATAAAGAACAAATAAGAAGAAAAAAAACGACAGAAACGCAAAATGATTTTAAAGAAAATTAAAAGTTATTTTATAAATAAGTAAAAAGAGAAAGCCAAAAGATGCAAAAAAAAGTTTTAGCACTCAAATTAGAAAGCTTTAAAAAAAATATTTTAAGCAAGTAAGATTCATAATGTCATCATACACATTATGAATCTTACTGAAGACAAAAGAGATACTGGCGCATAGTCTAACCAAAAACAAAGTAATAAAAGCTATAAAATTATAAAAAAATGGCAAAACCGCAAGTGTAGATAAGATTACTAGTAAAATGTTAAAATATGAAGATACCACTTATTAATAGACTGATTGGCTTATTTAATTTGTGCTTTAGAAAATTAGTGCCAAATAATCAGAAGGATGCTGTGATTAATCATTTGTACAAAAGTAAAGGCAGTAACACTTAATGTACAAATTATTGTGCTATTAGTTTATTGAGTATCCCAGAAAAAGTGTTTGTAAGAGTTGATTGAAAAAGTTTGTAAAATAAATACTGACATGATTTGGGTTGTGCAGTGTAGGAGTTGCATAGACCAAATTTTAGCACCGCAACAACTAATTGAAAAATGTATGGCAATAAAAGTGTACTGTGCGTTGATCTAGAGAAAGCATATATGATTGAATAAACATACATATGTTATAAAACGTTTTAAATGAGTATGGGGAAAATAAAAGTTTAGTAAATGCTATTATTGCTTTATTTTAGTAGAACGTGCGTTAGAGTGGATAGTACACTAAACAATTGGTTTAACATAAAACAAGGGGTCAGGCAGCGATGCGTTACGTCCCAGTATTTGTTTAATATATTTATACATAAATGCGTAAAACATGTGTAAAGACATTAACAGTGGATGGATGAGTAATGTAAAAATAAGTAAATACAGAATGCGCTAAACTGACTGAATATTGCAGCAAAATGGATCTTTGTATAAAAAGGAAGTGATTGTAAAAACAAAATAAAAACCAGAACAAAATAAAATCACAATAGATCTAGTCAAATGTGCTATGACCATAAGAGACAATTTGTTTTACTTATATACATAAATGAATGTATAAAAAAAGTGTTTTTTTAAACTTGCTAGAAGAACACTGATAGAAGATTAATAACAAAAACATTAAAAGACAATGTTACAGCTATGGGTAGCTACAAAACTATTTGTTTATTACCGTGCATAAAAAAATTTTTAGACATCATATTAATTAAACGTGTTAATTATTATTTTAAAGTTAACTAAGAAATAGCAAACAACCAATACACACGGTACACAGTCATAGACTATATCAATAGAGCAAATAAAAATAGTAATATTGCGTCGTCGTTTTTTTTTTAAATATTACAGAAACATTTAACAATACATAGTGGCCAATAAAAAAAACAAATTAAGTAGAATAAATACTCCAAAAAACTTAAATAAAGAAAACAAAAAATGTTGACAAATAGAAACGCTCAATCAGTAAAAAATTGTAAAAGGTTGTCTAAAAGAATCAAATATGAGTCAATTTTTTTTTGGAAAATTAAATACGCGACACTACTCAAAAAAATATATGTAAGCGTTAAAGAATAAAAAGTATTGCAACAACTTAGAATTGAATGCAAACCAACGTGAGGATTACCAAAAAAACAAGACAAAAACAATACGTTTAAAAACAATCAATCTGGATATAACTTATGAAATAATAACTTAAACATACGCAACAAAAATAAACTGCAATCAACATTAAAAACAATGGCAATAAATTTGGTAGTCTTTGCAGTATACAGAAAATACTTAAAAGTCTACAACAACAAAAAAATCAGAGGTAAAATACATTAACAAATAGACGGACAAGGCGTGGCATGTAATATCTAATTCTAAGAAAGCAATATATAAACTTATATCAATGGAAATACTGACGGAATTAATAATAAAGATTATACAAACAACTAAGAAAGCACAATAAAAAAGCACACTTCTTGTTGGTCAACAGCTCCGGGTGAACGAGCTGACAAAAGCAAGGGCACTCTCATGTCTTTGGGACGAGAAATTTTCTATGCATATTGCTAGAAGTAAGCAAGATTTATATTGTTAGCTAACAATATAAACCGTTATTTTAACAAATCTTGCTAACTAACCATATGATCTGTCATATTAACAAATTTTGTTTGCTTACAATATAAACGGTCATCACATCAGAAGGCAGAGCAAATCTCGAGATAAAATAATAATATATATGGGCAATTCTATTACTTTTATACAATTCTCCAAAACTCGATGTCTCAGAATTGCGCTAAATTTTAGTACATGAAATTATGAACAAAAAAAAAAAATTCCAAAGTTTTAATCTTCTCTTTGACTTTTTTAAACCTTTAAAAGGGCTTAAAAAATGTTATTTTTTAAATTCTGTTTTTTAGCCCTGGAAATAAGTACCAATATGTGCGCGGTGGCAAATGTTATTTTATGTATTTTGATCTGAAAATTTTGCATATTGAGGTATCTTGTAGATACATTGATATATACAGCTCCGATTGTGAACACATTTTATGAAATTTTACCAGACTTCAAAGTAGTGCCACATTGCAAAACCACAATATAATTAGATTAACAAGGGCTCAAAATGTTTCTGACTTAATACCCTTTCTAAATGTTTAAGGTTTTTTATGATCACTCAAGTACTTCTAGAGACACAGTGTTTTAAAATTGGCCATTTTTGACGAAATACGCATAAATTGGCATTTTCAAAAAGCCTAAATTTATTTTTTTTTACTTGAAATTTTAAGAAAATATTCTTCAAACATGTTTAAATTTAATTTCTGAAAGTTTGAATATGAAACTCACTCCGAGTTAAAGTAGCTAATATGAAGTCAAAAAATTTTAAAAAATTGTTCTAGCATTACATTGTTTTTCGAAGTTTTGATCAAGAAGTATGCATTTTTTTCAAAACTTATAAGAAAACAAAGTTGTATGTATTATATAAAATGACAGATGACAGATGACAGATGACAGATGACAGATGACAGATGACAGATGACAGATGACAGATGACAGATGACAGATGACAGATGACAGATGACAGATGACAGATGACAGATGACAGATGACAGATGACAGATGACAGATGACAGATGACAGATGACAGATGACAGATGACAGATGACAGATGACAGATGACAGATGACAGATGACAGATGACAGATGACAGATGACAGATGACAGATGACAGATGACAGATGACAGATGACAGATGACAGATGACAGATGACAGATGACAGATGACAGATGACAGATGACAGATGACAGATGACAGATGACAGATGACAGATGACAGATGACAGATGACAGATGACAGATGACAGATGACAGATGACAGATGACAGATGACAGATGACAGATGACAGATGACAGATGACAGATGACAGATGACAGATGACAGATGACAGATGACAGATGACAGATGACAGATGACAGATGACAGATGACAGATGACAGATGACAGATGACAGATGACAGATGACAGATGACAGATGACAGATGACAGATGACAGATGACAGATGACAGATGACAGATGACAGATGACAGATGACAGATGACAGATGACAGATGACAGATGACAGATGACAGATGACAGATGACAGATGACAGATGACAGATGACAGATGACAGATGACAGATGACAGATGACAGATGACAGATGACAGATGACAGATGACAGATGACAGATGACAGATGACAGATGACAGATGACAGATGACAGATGACAGATGACAGATGACAGATGACAGATGACAGATGACAGATGACAGATGACAGATGACAGATGACAGATGACAGATGACAGATGACAGATGACAGATGACAGATGACAGATGACAGATGACAGATGACAGATGACAGATGACAGATGACAGATGACAGATGACAGATGACAGATGACAGATGACAGATGACAGATGACAGATGACAGATGACAGATGACAGATGACAGATGACAGATGACAGATGACAGATGACAGATGACAGATGACAGATGACAGATGACAGATGACAGATGACAGATGACAGATGACAGATGACAGATGACAGATGACAGATGACAGATGACAGATGACAGATGACAGATGACAGATGACAGATGACAGATGACAGATGACAGATGACAGATGACAGATGACAGATGACAGATGACAGATGACAGATGACAGATGACAGATGACAGATGACAGATGACAGATGACAGATGACAGATGACAGATGACAGATGACAGATGACAGATGACAGATGACAGATGACAGATGACAGATGACAGATGACAGATGACAGATGACAGATGACAGATGACAGATGACAGATGACAGATGACAGATGACAGATGACAGATGACAGATGACAGATGACAGATGACAGATGACAGATGACAGATGACAGATGACAGATGACAGATGACAGATGACAGATGACAGATGACAGATGACAGATGACAGATGACAGATGACAGATGACAGATGACAGATGACAGATGACAGATGACAGATGACAGATGACAGATGACAGATGACAGATGACAGATGACAGATGACAGATGACAGATGACAGATGACAGATGACAGATGACAGATGACAGATGACAGATGACAGATGACAGATGACAGATGACAGATGACAGATGACAGATGACAGATGACAGATGACAGATGACAGATGACAGATGACAGATGACAGATGACAGATGACAGATGACAGATGACAGATGACAGATGACAGATGACAGATGACAGATGACAGATGACAGATGACAGATGACAGATGACAGATGACAGATGACAGATGACAGATGACAGATGACAGATGACAGATGACAGATGACAGATGACAGATGACAGATGACAGATGACAGATGACAGATGACAGATGACAGATGACAGATGACAGATGACAGATGACAGATGACAGATGACAGATGACAGATGACAGATGACAGATGACAGATGACAGATGACAGATGACAGATGACAGATGACAGATGACAGATGACAGATGACAGATGACAGATGACAGATGACAGATGACAGATGACAGATGACAGATGACAGATGACAGATGACAGATGACAGATGACAGATGACAGATGACAGATGACAGATGACAGATGACAGATGACAGATGACAGATGACAGATGACAGATGACAGATGACAGATGACAGATGACAGATGACAGATGACAGATGACAGATGACAGATGACAGATGACAGATGACAGATGACAGATGACAGATGACAGATGACAGATGACAGATGACAGATGACAGATGACAGATGACAGATGACAGATGACAGATGACAGATGACAGATGACAGATGACAGATGACAGATGACAGATGACAGATGACAGATGACAGATGACAGATGACAGATGACAGATGACAGATGACAGATGACAGATGACAGATGACAGATGACAGATGACAGATGACAGATGACAGATGACAGATGACAGATGACAGATGACAGATGACAGATGACAGATGACAGATGACAGATGACAGATGACAGATGACAGATGACAGATGACAGATGACAGATGACAGATGACAGATGACAGATGACAGATGACAGATGACAGATGACAGATGACAGATGACAGATGACAGATGACAGATGACAGATGACAGATGACAGATGACAGATGACAGATGACAGATGACAGATGACAGATGACAGATGACAGATGACAGATGACAGATGACAGATGACAGATGACAGATGACAGATGACAGATGACAGATGACAGATGACAGATGACAGATGACAGATGACAGATGACAGATGACAGATGACAGATGACAGATGACAGATGACAGATGACAGATGACAGATGACAGATGACAGATGACAGATGACAGATGACAGATGACAGATGACAGATGACAGATGACAGATGACAGATGACAGATGACAGATGACAGATGACAGATGACAGATGACAGATGACAGATGACAGATGACAGATGACAGATGACAGATGACAGATGACAGATGACAGATGACAGATGACAGATGACAGATGACAGATGACAGATGACAGATGACAGATGACAGATGACAGATGACAGATGACAGATGACAGATGACAGATGACAGATGACAGATGACAGATGACAGATGACAGATGACAGATGACAGATGACAGATGACAGATGACAGATGACAGATGACAGATGACAGATGACAGATGACAGATGACAGATGACAGATGACAGATGACAGATGACAGATGACAGATGACAGATGACAGATGACAGATGACAGATGACAGATGACAGATGACAGATGACAGATGACAGATGACAGATGACAGATGACAGATGACAGATGACAGATGACAGATGACAGATGACAGATGACAGATGACAGATGACAGATGACAGATGACAGATGACAGATGACAGATGACAGATGACAGATGACAGATGACAGATGACAGATGACAGATGACAGATGACAGATGACAGATGACAGATGACAGATGACAGATGACAGATGACAGATGACAGATGACAGATGACAGATGACAGATGACAGATGACAGATGACAGATGACAGATGACAGATGACAGATGACAGATGACAGATGACAGATGACAGATGACAGATGACAGATGACAGATGACAGATGACAGATGACAGATGACAGATGACAGATGACAGATGACAGATGACAGATGACAGATGACAGATGACAGATGACAGATGACAGATGACAGATGACAGATGACAGATGACAGATGACAGATGACAGATGACAGATGACAGATGACAGATGACAGATGACAGATGACAGATGACAGATGACAGATGACAGATGACAGATGACAGATGACAGATGACAGATGACAGATGACAGATGACAGATGACAGATGACAGATGACAGATGACAGATGACAGATGACAGATGACAGATGACAGATGACAGATGACAGATGACAGATGACAGATGACAGATGACAGATGACAGATGACAGATGACAGATGACAGATGACAGATGACAGATGACAGATGACAGATGACAGATGACAGATGACAGATGACAGATGACAGATGACAGATGACAGATGACAGATGACAGATGACAGATGACAGATGACAGATGACAGATGACAGATGACAGATGACAGATGACAGATGACAGATGACAGATGACAGATGACAGATGACAGATGACAGATGACAGATGACAGATGACAGATGACAGATGACAGATGACAGATGACAGATGACAGATGACAGATGACAGATGACAGATGACAGATGACAGATGACAGATGACAGATGACAGATGACAGATGACAGATGACAGATGACAGATGACAGATGACAGATGACAGATGACAGATGACAGATGACAGATGACAGATGACAGATGACAGATGACAGATGACAGATGACAGATGACAGATGACAGATGACAGATGACAGATGACAGATGACAGATGACAGATGACAGATGACAGATGACAGATGACAGATGACAGATGACAGATGACAGATGACAGATGACAGATGACAGATGACAGATGACAGATGACAGATGACAGATGACAGATGACAGATGACAGATGACAGATGACAGATGACAGATGACAGATGACAGATGACAGATGACAGATGACAGATGACAGATGACAGATGACAGATGACAGATGACAGATGACAGATGACAGATGACAGATGACAGATGACAGATGACAGATGACAGATGACAGATGACAGATGACAGATGACAGATGACAGATGACAGATGACAGATGACAGATGACAGATGACAGATGACAGATGACAGATGACAGATGACAGATGACAGATGACAGATGACAGATGACAGATGACAGATGACAGATGACAGATGACAGATGACAGATGACAGATGACAGATGACAGATGACAGATGACAGATGACAGATGACAGATGACAGATGACAGATGACAGATGACAGATGACAGATGACAGATGACAGATGACAGATGACAGATGACAGATGACAGATGACAGATGACAGATGACAGATGACAGATGACAGATGACAGATGACAGATGACAGATGACAGATGACAGATGACAGATGACAGATGACAGATGACAGATGACAGATGACAGATGACAGATGACAGATGACAGATGACAGATGACAGATGACAGATGACAGATGACAGATGACAGATGACAGATGACAGATGACAGATGACAGATGACAGATGACAGATGACAGATGACAGATGACAGATGACAGATGACAGATGACAGATGACAGATGACAGATGACAGATGACAGATGACAGATGACAGATGACAGATGACAGATGACAGATGACAGATGACAGATGACAGATGACAGATGACAGATGACAGATGACAGATGACAGATGACAGATGACAGATGACAGATGACAGATGACAGATGACAGATGACAGATGACAGATGACAGATGACAGATGACAGATGACAGATGACAGATGACAGATGACAGATGACAGATGACAGATGACAGATGACAGATGACAGATGACAGATGACAGATGACAGATGACAGATGACAGATGACAGATGACAGATGACAGATGACAGATGACAGATGACAGATGACAGATGACAGATGACAGATGACAGATGACAGATGACAGATGACAGATGACAGATGACAGATGACAGATGACAGATGACAGATGACAGATGACAGATGACAGATGACAGATGACAGATGACAGATGACAGATGACAGATGACAGATGACAGATGACAGATGACAGATGACAGATGACAGATGACAGATGACAGATGACAGATGACAGATGACAGATGACAGATGACAGATGACAGATGACAGATGACAGATGACAGATGACAGATGACAGATGACAGATGACAGATGACAGATGACAGATGACAGATGACAGATGACAGATGACAGATGACAGATGACAGATGACAGATGACAGATGACAGATGACAGATGACAGATGACAGATGACAGATGACAGATGACAGATGACAGATGACAGATGACAGATGACAGATGACAGATGACAGATGACTGATGACTGATGACTGATGACTGATGACTGATGACTGATGACTGATGACTGATGACTGATGACTGATGACTGATGACTGATGACTGATGACTGATGACTGATGACTGATGACTGATGACTGATGACTGATGACTGATGACTGATGACTGTAGACTGTAGACTGTAGACTGTAGACTGTAGACTGTAGACTGTAGACTGTAGACTGTAGACTGTAGACTGTAGACTGATTACTGATTACTGATGACTGATGACTGATGACAGATGACTGATGACTGATGACAGATGACAGATGACAGATGACAGATGACAGATGACAGATGACAGATGACAGATGACAGATGACAGATGACAGATGACAGATGACAGATGACAGATGACAGATGACAGATGACAGATGACAGATGACAGATGACAGATGACAGATGACAGATGACAGATGACAGATGACAGATGACAGATGACAGATGACAGATGACAGATGACAGATGACAGATGACAGATGACAGATGACAGATGACAGATGACAGATGACAGATGACAGATGACAGATGACAGATGACAGATGACAGATGACAGATGACAGATGACAGATGACAGATGACAGATGACAGATGACAGATGACAGATGACAGATGACAGATGACAGATGACAGATGACAGATGACAGATGACAGATGACAGATGACAGATGACAGATGACAGATGACAGATGACAGATGACAGATGACAGATGACAGATGACAGATGACAGATGACAGATGACAGATGACAGATGACAGATGACAGATGACAGATGACAGATGACAGATGACAGATGACAGATGACAGATGACAGATGACAGATGACAGATGACAGATGACAGATGACAGATGACAGATGACAGATGACAGATGACAGATGACAGATGACAGATGACAGATGACAGATGACAGATGACAGATGACAGATGACAGATGACAGATGACAGATGACAGATGACAGATGACAGATGACAGATGACAGATGACAGATGACAGATGACAGATGACAGATGACAGATGACAGATGACAGATGACAGATGACAGATGACAGATGACAGATGACAGATGACAGATGACAGATGACAGATGACAGATGACAGATGACAGATGACAGATGACAGATGACAGATGACAGATGACAGATGACAGATGACAGATGACAGATGACAGATGACAGATGACAGATGACAGATGACAGATGACAGATGACAGATGACAGATGACAGATGACAGATGACAGATGACAGATGACAGATGACAGATGACAGATGACAGATGACAGATGACAGATGACAGATGACAGATGACAGATGACAGATGACAGATGACAGATGACAGATGACAGATGACAGATGACAGATGACAGATGACAGATGACAGATGACAGATGACAGATGACAGATGACAGATGACAGATGACAGATGACAGATGACAGATGACAGATGACAGATGACAGATGACAGATGACAGATGACAGATGACAGATGACAGATGACAGATGACAGATGACAGATGACAGATGACAGATGACAGATGACAGATGACAGATGACAGATGACAGATGACAGATGACAGATGACAGATGACAGATGACAGATGACAGATGACAGATGACAGATGACAGATGACAGATGACAGATGACAGATGACAGATGACAGATGACAGATGACAGATGACAGATGACAGATGACAGATGACAGATGACAGATGACAGATGACAGATGACAGATGACAGATGACAAAAGTGTAATTTTATTATTTTTATTTTTTTAATACTCAAAAACTCGATGTCTCAGATTTGCGCCAAATTTTAATACATGGAAGGAAAAAATATATATACAGGGTGTAGATTAATTGGCGGATAAACGCCAGGTAACTTTATAGATCGTGCCAAAAGAAAACGAAAATCTTAATTCCAAAATGCTGAAAAACTCTTCGTTTGGCCTCACGAGGTCCTCAAAGTTTTAATTTTGTCAATACAAATATTGTTTTAATTGCGTATATTATGTACCAATTTGCTTTCTTTTTTAGTATAATAAAAATTACGAGATTTATTGAAACTTAATAATAAAAAACATTGAAAAATGTGCAAATTACTTTTGAAGACTAAATCAAATTTAAATTAAAAATACGCTTGGCAACGTAGCAAAATTTTTAATAAAATTCAAATTATAAAGTAGGCAATGCAATAAATATGATTCTGATCTCCGGTGACTTTTGTCATCAGTGACTTTTAAATTCAAATAAATTCAATTTAAATATTATGATATACTTTATTCTTTTGATAATCATTAATTTGAAATTGTGTGAGGTTCAACAATAAATTATGAATGGTGTTTTGATGCATTTGCGAAATATATGTTGCGTTGGTCTAGTATGCGGCGGTCTGCCTTATGTCTGTCTCGGATTAACAACTACTACGTTGCCATGTCAATCCCGTGACCACCCTTGACAAAAACCATCGGTGACTGTCGTTTCACCATGCGGCTAAAATGCGTTTTCAAAATAAATGTGTGAATCTAGCAAATAGGTACTATAATTATTATTAAATTATAGAACAATTTATACATTGCAGCTGATACAACTATTATAAATTATTAGATTCTGTCATAAATAAAAATATTAATTATTTCAATGCACAATTGGTTGTTTGAAAATATATTTAAAATAATTGACATGAATATAGCAACTCTGACAGATTTAACATTTAACGCCGGCGATGCTTGAGAACGTTATAAATTCGATATCGATACGTGCTGTAAAGTGTTTAGAAGTAAACGGTGGCCAATTTGAACATTTGTAGTTTATAATAAAAAATAAAATTTTATGTGTGTATTAAATTGCTTATTTTATGTGTATTAAGTTGCCTACATTATACGTTTGAATTTTATTTTGAATTTAGAAAGTTTGCAACGTTGCCAAGCGTAACAAAACTTTGAGGACCTCGTGAAGCCAAACGAAAAGTTTTTCAGCATTTTGGAATTAAGATTTTCGTTTTCTTTTGGCACGATCTATAAAGTTACTTGGCGTTTATCCGCCAATTAATCTACACCCTGTATATATAAAATTTATTTTCATCCTTGTATATTGCTCTCAAGTATAGAAAAAAGCATTCAAAATTACACCATCTGTTCTAAATTCAAAAACAAGCTATTCGGAGACCCAAAAGATATTTCTATAGACATTGTTAAGACAAAATACAAGACATATTGTAATTTAAATAAATATTTACTCGTAGTACAAAGCTTGCTAACTAGTAATAATATAACTGTAATAATAGAAATTAAAGAAATATTTAAAAAATTCATAACCTTTTGCCAACCCGCACTGACTAGCGTAGCAAGATAAAAGCCAAAATACTTCTTATTTCAAATTGAGGTATTACAAATCCATAAACAACTTCAATTAGATAATAAATCGCACTTCTTTTAAAAGAGCAGGTTCCATGCATTGTGGTGGAAGCAATATATTGGTAATGCAAACAAATACTAAATAGAAACAACATAAAACCAAACTTACAAGAATTCTAAACATAAGATCTGTGTAAAGCCTAACTGAACAAACTAGAGAATGGATTGAAAAACATATAATGACGTCAACATAGGCATCAGCAAAATGAAATGAAAAAGAAATTGTTTTATTTTAAAATTAGGCCATATACTATATTAAATCAATTCCCAAATAGAAAGTCAACGCAAAGTAAAGTTGTATTTACATATGTCAATTTGTTGTGCAATTTTAAGGATTTACTGATTTTAAAGCCTCAATAAGATTAAATTGTCATTTTACATCTGTCAATTTACTTACTAATTTCTAGTCAGATGTCCTATTTTCCTTCAATTTAATAATAAGGTTAAATATTGCTATATAACCTCAATTTATTTATCAATATTTTGAAGTATTTTTTGTTGATCCAGTGTAAAATAATCTGCATTTTGTGTTAATAAGTACATACATACATACACAGAATGATTGTGTAATGATAACCTATGGCAATGGCAGTAATTCAAAACTGGGAATCATCTGTTTAAAACAGTTATTATACAGTTGGCAGTATCAAAAAGTGAACAATAAATTGCGGAGTGTAAGTAAAACAAATCCGCAATATATTGCCGTAAAATTGACAGCAATAAATCAAATAAAATAAGTCTTTAAAATTGAACATTAAATTGACAAATCTAAAAACAGCTTTAGATTAATAATAAATAAAGCTTTGTCATCAAATGTCACTAAAATTGACAACATTTCAATAAGAAAGCATATGTAATATAATAAATCTCAAACTAACATAGGATCAAAATTATTCAATTAAAATTATAGGAAAATACAATTTTGAAAATAGAAATGAAAAAGCACCATCTTAGTAGAATTCCTAACAGAACAACAAATGTATTCTTAAAGCTTTTTTTTTTTCTAAAAAAATACAAGTTTATGAATGTGGTTAAGCCCAGATAGTCGAACAAAAAACAAAATTGACTATGTCCTATGAAGGTATAAATCTATAGTTAAAGACGTTAAAGCAATAAATCGGTGCATTATAAACAGTAACTACCAAATAGTAAAAGTCAAATCATTCTGAACATAAAAGAGAACTCAGTACATAAACATATTAGAAAAGAAACATCAACAAATATAACAAAAAAGAGAAAAATTGTAAAAGCAGAAGAAACCATAGACAGAAAAAATATAAATGACTTCAGCAACGTTTTAACAACAGGAATAAATTTATCGGCAAGAAAAATAACAAAAAAAAAGTACAAACAAGAAGAAAAAAGTAAATTCTAAAACAAAAATAGAATTCGGAAAAAAAACTGCTATTCAGACAAAGTTTGAAAGAAAGTTTTAAGATTTTAGACGTAAAATTAAAGATAAAACAAGAAAAATGACAAGACAAGACTTAAACAAGTATTATAATTGCAAAACCAAGAAGCTACTATAGAAAAACAAAGAACCAAATATTATTAATAGTAGTACCAAGAAAGAGGATTTAGTGGAAGTCTTCCCGTGCGATTAACGGATGACATCAAACGCAGACTTATTGTGGCTGGTGAAAAAATTTTAAATTTAAAATAAAATAGTCTATGTTTACAATTGAACCAAATATAGTTTTCAAAGCTTTGGCAATTTTATTGCAAAAAAAGATCAAAATATTTAAGATATGGTTTCAAATATTAAACCTTCAGACCAACTAAGACATAAAAACGTTTATAAAAAAATAAACTTTACAAATATTAAAAAAAAAGTGTTAAAAAAAGCTTCTAATTAAAGTATAAAGTAAAACTAGGCAAAACAAAAAAAATGTTGATGTTTTGAAAAATAAAAAAAAGATACAGTAAGATAAACCGTAATTTATTATATATTTGTCTTTTTTTAATACTTAGCATGTGTTCAATGTTTTCTTTAAATTCTACATATTTTCTTGTTTATTTAATATTTGCACATTTTTGCCTTATTTCTACATTCGGATCTTGCTATTATTTTTCAAGGATTTCTCTACCTTTTAACATCATTTTTGTCTACATACTTCTTGTATCTATTCTCATTATTTGTACTATCTCACTGACATATCAATTTTTGTTAAAATATTTGTCTTTGTAAGTTGTTATTTTTATTTTATCTTCTTTTTTAGACACTTAGGTAGTTTTTTACATACATTTTTTTTCATGTATTAGTTATTTGTTTATCCCTAATACTTATCTTTATTATTTCAACATATATTTGTTTTTGCTCTTTTTACTTCTTTTCTGCTTCAAACGTACATACATTTTTCTATATTATCAAACATTATTCATTTTATTTTCATACATTTAAATTTTTATTCACCAATTTCCTATACTTGTTTTACTGCTTTATTTGCTTTTTTGACATATTTGTATGTTTGATGTTTTTTTGTTTATTCTATGAAACGTTTTTATATTCATAATAAAATTATTAAATTAATATTGTTTCATATGTTATTTCTAATTTTTATTAATTAATATATTATTATTACAACCATTTTCAAGTTTTTAATATATTGAAAATTGTTGTAATAATAATATATTAATTAATAAAAATAAAAAATAACATATGAAACAATATTAATTTAATAATTATGAATATTTGTATGTGTTTTAATTTTTATTATTGGTTGTACAAAAAATATATCTTAATATTTAAATGTTTGTAGATTTTTAATTTCTTTCTCTTCCTATTTCCATATTTCTACTCTACGTCTATCTACCCTCTTTCTGACATCATCATTTTTGTTTTATTTCTATTTACTTCCAACGCTTTTTTATAAAATATGTTTCCAGGCATTTAATAATTTTATTCATTTCATTTGTTTGTTTTGCTACAATTACCATGTCGTCTGCATAAGCGCCCACACTTTATCTCTACCCACCACTAATAAATAACATTATTTTTTTCAAATCAATAACTATTTTTATCTCTTTGTTTATCAAATAAAATTTACCTAATTACTATAGTTACATATTTGATTTAATTTATTGTATTTTCATTCATGACAAATGTTTATAAAAATATTTACGACATAGCAAAATACATATTCTTTCAATATATACTCAGACAGACTTATATATTTTTTAACAATTTTGTATTACCTTTAAATTAACTAAACTAAACAGTTTGTCATATACATATTGATATATAACATTTTCAAAATAAAGTATATAAGAATATATAAGATCGAATTAGTTACGTTTGAAAATAGTTTTAGATAATTAGTTCTTATTGTGCAGGCTAATATTGATGGCCTCTTGACTAAGACATTGATTGATCTGGGTTGGGCCAGCATCTTGATATTTGGTTGCAAATAATATCCCTAGGGCACGGTGCCTTAAATATTTGTGGGCCGGTTCAATTTGAATGTATCTGCCTCGAACGCTCACTGTTGTCTGCTTTATCTGTATGCGGAAGTCAATTATTTTATTTAATAATAATGAAGTTTAAAATTGGCCAATTAGCTATTATAAAAGAACAAGCATGTTGCATCAGTTTAGAATATAAATACATTATGAATGTGATTCATTAAAAAAAAAAAAATTTTTTTTTTGAATTAAGTATTTAAAATTGTAGTTTTAATTAGGAAGGATTCAAGTAACATTCTATAAGCATTAAAAAATATTCATGTTATAATAATATACATTTGAAATCTAAACTAAACTAATTTCAGTGCCTATGTACAAATTAGTGTAACGATCAACAACTGACTTAATAATTACTCTGAAGACTGTAATTAAATAATTATCTATTGGTTATGCAGGTTGTTATTATGATAATTTATACACCCTCTATATACATATTCATACCAACATAGCTGATACACTACTGATAGTAGATTTTAATATTTTTTGTGTGTTTTTATGTTAAGTATTGATTAGTCACATCAATCAATTAACAATAGTATGAGGGCAATAAATAATATTATGTTTATAGCAAAAGTTATGTAAGTTTTTATTGTATTCAATACACTTACTTCAAACCATTTCACATTTAAATAATACATTTTTTTAACCTTGCTTAACATCACTGATCTTATTAAAGCTGAATTTTTGTCAGATATATAAATAAATAATAATAAAATATTAAATAAGACATTTTACCGATAAAGCTTGGTGGTTATTGTCAATCCCTAGTTACGCAAAACAACTTTACACTCAATTAGTATTTGAAATGCAATTTTAAGGTAAAGAATAAATGCTATATTTTTTTATAAAACTTTAATAAATTGATTCAGGAACAACTAAAGAGAGTACAACCTGTGTCATATTGATTCTTCTACTGCGATAATAAATCTTTACTATAAAAACATTCTGTTTTTGTGTATATTGTTGTGTACATATAATTTAATCATTTAATTCACAATTTTCTACAATTACCTATTATTATTATTATGTTAAATACTGAGTGTTAATATTTTTTTTAATAATTAACCAAATAAAAATAAACATTTGCAATTTTTCATAATGGTAATTTTGTCAATTAAAACATAGAAACATTTGATTTAAGTTTATTTATTTATTTTTATATTATATGTATAATCAATAAAATTGTTTTTTTTTATAAAGTTTTAAAATAGTTCATTGTTGTGTATTATGTATTTATTTTAACTGTTAACGTTGCCACAAATAATTTTTTGTTCTTGTGTAAACACCATTGTACATATAATTTAATACTTTAATTCACAATCCTGTACGATAACCTGTTATTATTATTATTTTTATTATGTTTATACTGAGTATTAATTTTTCAATCATGATTAACCTTATAAAAATATACATTTGTTATTTTTTATAGATGCCAATTAAAAAATATTTTTTTTTATTATATGTAATAAATTATTCAAGTATTATTTTTATAACCTTTGAAATTGTGGTTTTTTCTTTTTAAATAAAGTTTTAAAATTATTTACCATTATTTATTATATACTTTGTATATATATTAATTGTTTATAATTACATCAATTACCACAAATACCAAATTTGTGTTACGTCTATGGTGATAGTCAAGGCCAGTCTAAGAATATATTTTTTTAATATTTACAATAAGTGTATATTTAGTTGCCTACATTGTAAACCTCGGGCATTCTCGCTCACCCTGTAGTTGTTTAAGGTATATTATGCAGATGTAGAAGCATAAAGCGTATTTATCAATTTTAGTCATAATTAGGCATAGTGCCATGTTTTATGTGTTCTTAACTATTCTTCAAAACGGTATGCGTTGTGGCACCACATATGTACGTTTTTGAAAGAATCTAAGCAAAAGCAAAACTTATTGTGCTTTATTTCTGCTTTATTTGTGCTTGTACAACAGTAAAATTATTAAACCATTTGTATTTACATATAAGTAGGTCTACAATTGCCTCTGTCTACTCTTTCAATTTTTTTCTTTGTTTTTTTCTGTTTTTTATTTGTTACCTCACCTTATCCTTGATTGATTATCTTGGCTTTCCTCTCCTTGTTTTTATAAGAAGACTCCATTCTGTAATTGTTATTATTTACCTATATCTACCTTAATTAGTTTTTTTTTACATGCTTATACCATGTTAATAATGTTTGTTCTATATAAAATGGTACATTATTTTTTATCTTTATTATGTTTTTTGACACATGTTTGTGACTTGGCGACATATTTTCTAATATTACAATGTTTATTTTATTTATTTTACTTTTTTGTTTTTACTTAAAAAATTTATCTCACAAAATCAGTTTATTTGTTTCATAACTGTGTATGCTTATCTGTTTATATTTTCAGGCTAATTTTTGATTTATTTTTTAATCGTTTTTATTAGTGGTTGGATGAAACCAATATTTTTTATTGCTTTAAGATTTATAAGTAATCTGAACAGCTCTATTTTTATAGACCATTTCTTCTTCCTTCACCTCCCAATGATTGCAATTTGGGTAATACCTTTATAGTTCGTGCAACACTTTTTTGTATATAGATATTATAAATGTTTAAATCTATTCTTTAGGCATTTTTTTTTAAATTTATTAAAACATTTTTTTTTCAGATTTTGGATCCACGTTTTATTAGTTTTATTGTTATTTTATGGTTTTTATTACTGTTTTGATATTAGTCATTGTAAATTATTATTGTATCAAAACTGAACTTAAAAGCAAATCAACAGACTTGTTGTTAAGTTGTTAAGTATTATCGTTAAGTCGGTGCTCCAACGACTCTATCAAAACTCTAGAAAAAGCCTTGGTCAAAATAAGTTAATAATTGTTGACTTAAAGATAAGTAACAAATATTATTGATATAAAACAAAGTAAAAGTTGTAAGAAAACCTTGGATATATATATATATATATATATATATATATATATATATATATATATATATATATATATAACTAGATACTTGACTCCTTTTACTGATGCGTTTCTATAGTAAAGTAAATTATTTTACAGCGGCCATTTTGAGTGTTATTTAGTAATACAAAATAAAATATATTAAAAACATCTTACATTTTATTATTTTAAGGTTTTAAACATTTAAAACAAGCATTGTGTGTTATTAACAATAAAAAGAAACTATTTTAATAATTCGGACAAAAATTGGTTTATTGAATTCAAAGTTAAGACCAAAAATGTGTTTTTAATAAACAATTGAAACACGTATTACTGACGTTTTATTATCTTAGTCAAACTTTAAAATTGCATTGATTTTTGCAGTACAGTAGTTTGAAAAAATACTTTGAAAAAAAAAAGGTAAATCTAGACAACTTTTTTACGATTAATAGTACAAAAACTATAAACAATTGTATTATAAGCTATTTACATAGTAAAATTGAATTTGTACTTGTCTGTGCGTGCCATCTGCAATGGAAGTAATTTTTTATATGCGCAGCATACTGAATTAAATCTTCCAGTAGAATTACTAACTAAAAAAAGTGTTAACATTGCATACATACATTATATGCATTACGTATATATAGTTACATGTTAAAATTTTGTAAAATTAAAAAAAAATTGCTTTGAAAATTAAATATTATTTTATTTTTTTACACGCCACTGATTTATTTACAAACATATTTTCTTAAAACTTTAACGTTATTATCATATACATAAAGTGTATAATAGATCAGTGAATAGTAAAACGTCAGCAATACGTGCAATAATGTTGACTTAAAAATTGGTTTATATTAAGACCTCCGCTTAGAATATATTAATTGTAAATCACAAATGCATTTTTGGTTTTAACCTCAGATCTAATGAACTAATTGCTGTCCGGATCATTTTAATAGTTACTTTACAATGTTAATAGCATACAATGCATGTTTTAAATGTTTCAAAAACTGTTTTTAATACATATTTAGTATTATCAAGTCACACACAAAATGGCCGTTGTAATATAATTTAAAACAAATAAACACAAAATGTTACAAAACTATATTGATGTGCTAAATATGTATAATAAAGTATACAACTGTAAGTCTTTGACGTTTTTTATAGGTTTAGATGTTAATCTATATTTGTTGATAGTTTAATACTCATTGAGATTAAGTATTATCATAAAATAGATTAAACTATAATGTAGCAAGAGTAAAAATAAATGATTGGTTGTACCTGCTTTATCACAGATGCAGAGTAAGTTATCTACAACGTTGATTATGTATAATAATTACATACCAAGGTGTTGTAATTGTCCAGATCTAAAACAACTCAGAAAACTTTTATACTATCTTCTTTTTACCACTTGATTGGCTAATAAAGTTAAAATGTTGTAGCCAGTAACGACATAGAGGTTGATGTAATTGATAGTAATATTATTACAGCCACTTTACTGTCGGATAGATTGCCACTCAACAAAATTTACTTGACTTACTTGACAATAATAATCCTTTTGATGTGAAACATAATAATAATAATTATAATAATAATAATAAATTTTATTTCTATTACATACAAATTATACAAATAGAAATAGGCAAAGTTCAGACTAGGTCTGTTTTCCCACTTAACTTTTATAATTTTCACATTAATAATTTTGATCTAAATTGTTTACAAACTTCTTTTTCTTCTATTCCTGTTTCTTTGCTTCATTTAATACATGGTTTAATCTTTCATTTATTACTGTAGGTGTTGTAGGCACTTTAATTACTATATAATTGACATTATTTTTGACATTTATCTAATTATCTTTAATGTTTTTTTTTTTATTGGCTTAGTAAGTAGCTCTTGAGAATAACTTACGCATGGCAATGTCTTCCGGTTTTTTCTTTGCGTATATCCTGTTGTTATACTGTTTTTGTCAAACTAGTCTAGATTTAGGTCTAGTTTAAGATGAGTTGATTGTAGCTTTGCAAATTTTAATGCAGCATTTGCAGCCTACATGCTGTTCCTGCCTTTTGTTGCCCTATATCCTTTGTTTCGTCTGTCTTTTTGGCTATTGTATCTTTTTATCCGCATTGACATCCGCCTCTGCATTCTTTTTTTTTTCTAACCCGTGTGTTATTTATTTTATATAATTGGTTTATTTTTAGATGCGTTTTTAGTTTTTTTAAGTCTTTGTTAATTTTTTTGTCGTATCTTTTTTATCTATCTGGAATTACTTCTTTGTATTCTTTTGTTGCCAGATATATTTCATCAAAAATTGCGTTATATGTCAATTTTGAGATGGCGTATCTACCATTTGGTATTTAACTTGTTTTTTCTATTATTCTCCTTTTCTTTAACACTTTTTTTTATCTTTGCAATTTAATTTGATAATGCTGGCTTTGTAAATGGTTTTTATTATTTTAATTTTTTAGAATGCGTATATATCTTCTTTAATTAAAAAAAAAATAGTTTTGTATTTTTTTTTGTTTTCTTTTTTTTGTGATTTTGTTTTGTTTTCTTTGTTTGTTTTTTTTATATTCTTTTGTTGTCAAACTCTTTAATTTTTTTTCTTAGTACTCTTGTTGCAATATATTTTTATATCTCAATCATTTTTTAATTATTATTGTTGTTTTATTCTCTTTATTTTTTAATTAATTTTCTAGTTCTTCCTCTTATGTCTTGCATTTTACTAGAGTGTGTTCTGCATTATCGTGTAGTATTTTGTTTTTTTACATTGTCTTATCTTTTGCTCTTAACTTTGCTTTCTTTCTACTGGTTCTATTTTTACTAGTTTTTTTTTTTCAGCATTATATCCGTCGGATGTGTTGCCACAGCTCTTTCTACTGTAGGTATGTCTTTGCGTACCCAAACTTCCTGACCCGGTTTTAAATTAATTTGTTTCTTTTTATATTTTACTACTTATGCTATCTTTTTTTTTCTCTTATTACATTCTTTGATATAGAACAACGTTAACAACAGCTTGCCAGAATAACTATAAAATAAAAGGACTAAGTTATTATTATAATTATTATTACTATTATTATTGTTATTATTATTATTATTATTATTTTTATTATTATTATTATTATTATTATTATTATTATTATTATTATTTTTTTTTTTTTTTTTTTTTTTTTTTTTTCACAGGTATTATCCTGGGAGTTATTTATTGGACGGGTACGGGACCAGGTCCAGTAAAGATTGTCATTGTTTTAGAAAAGACCTAACGATGTTATTATTTTTTTTTTTTTTTTTTTGTTGTGTTTTAGCGTCGACTACTAAGGTCATTAGCTATTTATTTTAATAATAATAACCTCAGGTTATAGACCTGAGGAGACAAAACAACACATTAAAATGGTTAAATAAATAAATAAATAAATAAAACTAAATCTAATATCACAGTTGCTTAAATTAAAAAACTAATATCACAAAACTTACTATTTAACCTAACCTAGTATCACAGATGACACCGAAGCTGTAAAATGCTTCGATGCCAGACCCTAAACTGTAAAATGCTTCGATGCCAGACCCTAAAAACTAAAGTAACTAAACCTAATATCACAACTTAACCTAATATCACAACCTAACTTAATATCACAGATGACATCGAAGCTGTAAAATGCTTCGATGCCAGACCCTAAAAACTAACTAAACCTAATATCACAGATTGCACCGAAGTTGTAAAAGACTACGATGCTTTAAACAACTCAACAACACAAACTGATCAATAAAAATAAATAAAAAATCATTATAAGACAACACAAAAACTTGGTTACACCTGTTTGAGGAGTCCTGCGTCTTTCAAGAACTGGACGCACCTTCCCATGGACTCTTCTCTATTTAATAAAATAGACGCCACGTTGTTAGGGAGCGCGAGCCGATTACGGAGGGGAAGGTAGGCTCGGCATTCCTCCAAAATGTGCTTCACCGTTAGAGGGTCGTGACATGTTTGGCATTCTGGTTGTTCGTCGCCGGTCAGGAGATACGAAAAGGTCAAATTAGTATGACCTATGCGCAAGCGACATAGGGCGACCTCCTCTCTCCTGTTGAGATCTACCGGCGACTTCCATGCCGTCACGGAGAGCTTGATTTCCTTTAATTTGCTCTCGAAGCCGTTCCATACTCTTTGCCAATCCTCGATGACCTTCGATACGACGTAACCTTTGAGATCATCGGGTCTTACGGGAATGTTGTCCGTAGGATCCGCGTCAGCCGCCTGACGGGCGGCTTTATCGGCCAGCTCGTTGCCCTCGATACCCACATGACCCGGTGTCCAGACAAAGATAGCTCTCTGTCCAAACCCGGCCAGGCGGAATATCGAAGTTTGTACGAGCTGGACCAGCGGATCGACCGAGTACATAGACTGTATACTCAGGATGGCACTCAGCGAGTCGGAACAAAGGAGGAACGAACTGTGAGATGACGTCTCACAGTTTAGCAGGGCTTTATGCAAAGCATGTAATTCTGCGGTGTACACGGAAGCCTCTTTAGGGAGAGACCATGAATGGGCCGTACCGTCTAAAACGAAGGCACTTCCCACTCCCCGATCCGTTTTCGAACCGTCCGTATACAACCGCGGAGAGTCTGGGTATTCGGCAACGATTTCAAGAAACTTGCTCCTCAAGACGTCGGGGCAAGTTTCTCGTTTGCTCTTGGAGGTCAGATCAAGACGAGTTATAACCCTCGGCAACAGCCAGGGTGGAAACTCGCCAGAACCGACCTCGAATACCATCGGATAATTAACGTTGAGACTCTCCTCTAGCTCCTGCGCTCGGACGCACACCGGCCTACTGACGGTAGGCCTGAGTCTGTATTTACGTTGCTGCGTTTCGTTGGCGGTAAATATGAGTCGGTTGTTGTGACCCCTCTTTGCTCGCATCGCCGCGGCGTACGTGAGTACAAAGCGACTGCGACGAGCAGCTAGAGGGAGTACACCCGACTCGCAGCAAAGACTCGGTGCGGGACTCGTCCGGAATGCTCCCGTGGCGTATCTAATGCCTGCGTTGTGGACTGCGTCTAGGGCTTTTAACCGGGATTTTCTGGCGGATGAGTATACCGCGCAGCCGTAGTCGACCCTGGATAAAACCAGAGCTTTGTACAGCCGCAACAGTACCTCTCTCCGCGCACCCCAGTTGATGTTGGCCAAGCACTTGATCACGTTCAAGGCTTTTTTGCACTTTGTGACCAGTTCATCAATATGTGCCCGAAAGGATAAGGTCCTATCAAGCACGAGCCCTAAGAAACGGACTGTTTCGACGCACGTGATTCTGAAACCCCGCAAGACAAGTGCGGGGTCCCGGTGAGGTCTTCTGAGGCGGCAAAAATGCACGCACGAGGTTTTCGTCGTAGAAAAGCGAAAACCTCTCGCCTCTGCCTCTCTGTCCACTTCGTCTATGGTGATCTGGAGTTGACGTGTTATGGCAGGGATGGTATCTCCCGCCATGTAGATCACCAAGTCGTCGACGTACAGGCATTTTTGTACAGGTGTAACCACCGAAGCCGCAATATCATTAACCGCAATCGCAAAAAGGGTGACGCTGATTGTCGACCCTTGGGGAACACCGTTCTCTAGACATAATGTCTTCGAGTTAGTGCTTCCCACCCTTACTTTAAATTTGCGATCGCGCATGAAAGATTCAAGAAAAAGAGGCATACGGCCCCTGAATCCCCATGCGTGCAGCTTCTGCAAAATTCCATATCGCCAAGTCATGTCATACGCCTTCTCCAGGTCGAAAAACACCGCTACGAGGTGTTTTCTTGCTAGGAAGGCGTCTTGGATAGAATTTTCTAGACAGATTAAATGGTCAACGGTACTGTGATTTCGTCTGAAACCCGCCTGGTATTTAGCTAAAAGATTGTTACTTTCCAGCATCCACACCAGACGGTTGTTGACCATTTTTTCTAAAAGTTTACTGAGACAGCAGGTAAGTGAAATCGGTCTGTAGCTGTTGACGTTGTTTGGATCTTTGCCCGGCTTTAACAACGGCAGGATAATGGCCTCTCTCCAACATTCCGGGTAGACGCCGCTTTCCCATATCAGGTTGTAGATTTCCAGCAACCGCTCCGTCATGCGGGAGGGAAGCTGCCGGATAACCTGATAAGGCACGTCGTCTGGTCCCGGTGCGGAGGAGGTACCTATACCGTTAATTGCCGTTTCCAACTCTTTTAAGGAAAATAAAGAGTTGTAGGGCAAAGAATCCGGGGAAGAGAAATTTAGCTGAGTTTCTAATTGATCTTTTTGACGCAGGAATTGCTCACTATAATTTTGAGAGCTACTGGCAGACGCAAATTGAGTTGCCAATGCGTCTGCAATGTTGGCCGCTTCGGTGACTTCGCGTCCCTCGACGATTAGGATGGGAGCCACAGAAGGAAATTTCTTTCCCGACACGGCTCCCACCTTTTTCCACACTTCGCCGACCGAAGTGGTCGGCGTGATCGTCGATACGTAGCTCTCCCATGACTGTTGCTTGCTTTCAAGAATTTTGCGGCGCGCAACGGCTCGCTTCTTCTTGAAAGCGATCATGTTTTCCTGCGTCGGAGTTCTTTTAAAACAATTAAACGCTTTCTTTTTCTCTTCCACAGCTACTCGGATATTGTCGTTCCACCAAGGAACCGACGGACCGGCCAGCTGACCGCTGGACTTTGGGACAAACACATCTGCTGCTCGGACAATACGATTAGTGAAAACCTTCACGGCGGTCTCGACTAAGTTATTATTATTATTATTATTATTATTATTATTATTATTATTATTATTATTATTATTATTATTATTATTATTATTATTATTATTATTATTATTATTATTATTATTATTATTATTATTATTATTATTATTATTATTATTATTATTATTATTATTATTATTATTATTATTATTATTATTATTATTATTATTATTATTATTATTATTATTATTATTATTATTATTATTATTATTATTATTATTATTATTATTATTATTATTATTATTATTATTATTATTATTATTATTATTATTATTATTATTATTATTATTATTATTATTATTATTATTATTATTATTATTATTATTATTATTATTATTATTATTATTATTATTATTATTATTATTATTATTATTATTATTATTATTATTATTATTATTATTATTATTATTATTATTATTATTATTATTATTATTATTATTATTATTATTATTATTATTATTATTATTATTATTATTATTATTATTATTATTATTATTATTATTATTATTATTATTATTATTATTATTATTATTATTATTATTATTATTATTATTATTATTATTATTATTATTATTATTATTATTATTATTATTATTATTATTATTATTATTATTATTATTATTATTATTATTATTATTATTATTATTATTATTATTATTATTATTATTATTATTATTATTATTATTATTATTATTATTATTATTATTATTATTATTATTATTATTATTATTATTATTATTATTATTATTATTATTATTATTATTATTATTATTATTATTATTATTATTATTATTATTATTATTATTATTATTATTATTATTATTATTATTATTATTATTATTATTATTATTATTATTATTATTATTATTATTATTATTATTATTATTATTATTATTATTATTATTATTATTATTATTATTATTATTATTATTATTATTATTATTATTATTATTATTATTATTATTATTATTATTATTATTATTATTATTATTATTATTATTATTATTATTATTATTATTATTATTATTATTATTATTATTATTATTATTATTATTATTATTATTATTATTATTATTATTATTATTATTATTATTATTATTATTATTATTATTATTATTATTATTATTATTATTATTATTATTATTATTATTATTATTATTATTATTATTATTATTATTATTATTATTATTATTATTATTATTATTATTATTATTATTATTATTATTTTTATTTTTCAAAACTCGTAATACATAATACGGAAGATAAATTAATTTACGAACCTTTCGGTTAAAGTAAATAAATATATTATATTTTTTATTATTTTAAAAATTTTCTAACGGTGCTGCAGGTATCTAATATAACTGCACGCTGCAATTGAATGTAGATTCTTTTATCCAGCTTTAATTCTTTCAAGGCGCCATGTAATGTTAATGGAATGATGCCGGTAGCAGATATCACAATAGGAATTATACGTATTTTTTTCATGCTCCAAAGTTGTTCAATTTCTATAGATAAATTTGTATACTTAGTAATTTTTTCCGTGTAAGACTTTTGTAAATTGTTTGAACTCGGTATTGTAATATCAATCAAAAACGCAATTTTATTAATTTTATCGACAAACGTTATATCCGGGCGGTTGTGGCTTATTGATTGATCCGTTAAAATTGTTCTATCCCAATATAATTTGTAATTTTCATTTTCCAAAACTTTATCTGGCGTATATTTATAATATGGTCTTTTATTAGTTACTATAGAATTTTGAAATGCAAGCTCTTGGTGAATAATTTTAGCTACATTATCATGTCTATTTTTATAGTCGGTATTTGCAATAATAGAGCAACTTGATATTATGTGCTGAATATTTTCGTTATGTGTTTTGCACTTTCTACATTTGTCGTCTTGTGTTCCGTCTTTGATAATGAATTTTTGATAATTTTTTGTTTTAATCACTTGATCTTGAATTGCTATTAAAAATCCTTCAGTTTCAGGGAAGAGTGCTCCATAAGTTAACCAAGCGTTTGATGCTGTGAAATCAACATGAGCTTGGATTAGTTCTTGTAAATGTTTGCCATGTAATGCTTTCTCTTTCCAAGATTCTATTTTTTCATCAATTGTTGTAATTCTAAATTCTATTAAGTTAGCCATATTTAATGGTGTGTAGTTTTCGTCAGCATTGATTATAATTCGATGTAGTTCTGATGTTTCTATTTTGTCATTAAAATATTTTCGAATTTTTATTTTTTGTTTGTGATGCATATTTTGTATATCGATTATACCTCTTCCACCACTTTTTCTTGGTAATGTTAATCTTTCTGTTGCTGATCTAGGATGATGAAAATTTGCCAAAGTTAGTAATTTATTAGTTTTTCTTTCTAAATCTTTAATTTCTGTATTTGTCCAATTTATTATACCAAAAGAATATATAAGTATGGGAATTGAATAACTATTAATTGCTTTCATAATGTTTTTGCCATTCAACTTAGTTTTAGTTATTTTTTTAATTCGTTCAAGATATTTTTCTGTTATGTCTTTTTTTGTTTGTTTTTGATCAATTAATTTTGATTGGTTCATTCCTAAATATTTGTATACTTCATCTTCTAAAAGTCCTTTTATTTCTTGGTCATTTTGTAGTTGGTAGTTTAATAATTCACGTTTACCTTTGTTAATACTTTGTGTTCTGCATTTATCAAGACCCATTTTCATGCGAATGTTAATACTAAAAACCTCAACAGTTTTTAACAAATGTGCTAGATTTTGTTGAGTACTGCTGTATAATTTTATGTCATCCATATATATAAGATGAGTTAAATTGTAGATAGTTCTTCTGTTGTTTTTAATATTGAATCCATAAGTAGTTTTATTAAGCATATTTGAAAGAGGTTGTAATGCTAAGCAGAACCAAAGTGGGCTTAATGAGTCACCTTGATATATTCCTCTGTTTATCTTAATTGGATCAGTAATTATGTAATTATTTTCTTTGTATAATTTTATTATAGTTTGCCAAGAAGACATAGTGGCAGTTAAAAACTTATTATTATTATTATTATTATTATTATTATTATTATTATTATTATTATTATTATTATTATTATTATTATTATTATTATTATTATTATTATTATTATTATTATTATTATTATTATTATTATTATTATTATTATTATTATTATTATTATTATTATTATTATTATTATTATTATTATTATTATTATTATTATTATTATTATTATTATTATTATTATTATTATTATTATTATTATTATTATTATTATTATTATTATTATTATTATTATTATTATTATTATTATTATTATTATTATTATTATTATTATTATTATTATTATTATTATTATTATTATTATTATTATTATTATTATTATTATTATTATTATTATTATTATTATTATTATTATTATTATTATTATTATTATTATTATTATTATTATTATTATTATTATTATTATTATTATTATTATTATTATTATTATTATTATTATTATTATTATTATTATTATTATTATTATTATTATTATTATTATTATTATTATTATTATTATTATTATTATTATTATTATTATTATTATTATTATTATTATTATTATTATTATTATTATTATTATTATTATTATTATTATTATTATTATTATTATTATTATTATTATTATTATTATTATTATTATTATTATTATTATTATTATTATTATTATTATTATTATTATTATTATTATTATTATTATTATTATTATTATTATTATTATTATTATTATTATTATTATTATTATTATTATTATTATTATTATTATTATTATTATTATTATTATTATTATTATTATTATTATTATTATTATTATTATTATTATTATTATTATTATTATTATTATTATTATTATTATTATTATTATTATTATTATTATTATTATTATTATTATTATTATTATTATTATTATTATTATTATTATTATTATTATTATTATTATTATTATTATTATTATTATTATTATTATTATTATTATTATTATTATTATTATTATTATTATTATTATTATTATTATTATTATTATTATTATTATTATTATTATTATTATTATTATTATTATTATTATTATTATTATTATTATTATTATTATTATTATTATTATTATTATTATTATTATTATTATTATTATTATTATTATTATTATTATTATTATTATTATTATTATTATTATTATTATTATTATTATTATTATTATTATTATTATTATTATTATTATTATTATTATTATTATTATTATTATTATTATTATTATTATTTTTATTTTTATTTTTCAAAACTCGTAATACATAATACGGAAGATAAATTAATTTACGAACCTTTCGGTTAAAGTAAATAAATATATTATATTTTTTATTATTTTAAAAATTTTCTAACGGTGCTGCAGGTATCTAATATAACTGCACGCTGCAATTGAATGTAGATTCTTTTATCCAGCTTTAATTCTTTCAAGGCGCCATGTAATGTTATTGGAATGATGCCGGTAGCAGATATCACAATAGGAATTATACGTATTTTTTTGTTCATCCAAAATATTTCTTTTAATTTCTTCAATTGTAACATCCGGAAGTAATTTATTTTTAATAATTGCTCTTTTCTGATCAGCAATTCGTTGTTCGGTTGCTATTATATTTGGATATTCTGTTTTAAAAAGTTCATACATTCTTTTTCTATATAAAATCATATTATTTTCTAAATTTGTAGATAAGTAATAACAACGCATAACACATATATTCATTGCTGTTGTCCATAATGCTCGTTGTCTTACTTTACCTGTTTTGGTGGTAGTACTTTGAGTAGTTACTAAAGCACCTTCAACAGGCCGAGGATTCTCGTCAATAATATCATTTTCGTCCAGCATAATTCAATACTTTAATTTATATTTATATTAATAATATAATAATTTATAATTTGACTGACATACATCAAAATTAATTTGTCAAAGATTTCGTTTCCATTTTCCATTCTTTTTAACCAAATATTTATTGTAGATTAATATGCAATTGGTAGCAAATTTTTCATTTATACAGTAGACCAAATTTATTTTTTAAATTTGTTTTAATTATTTGAAAATTTTCAATTTTTGCCGGGACTAAAAAAAACTGATGTTTGATTTAAACAGTGGCGTGATATTATTATTATTATTATTATTATTATTATTATTATTATTATTATTATTATTATTATTATTATTATTATTATTATTATTATTATTATTATTATTATTATTATTATTATTATTATTATTATTATTATTATTATTATTATTATTATTATTATTATTATTATTATTATTATTATTATTATTATTATTATTATTATTATTATTATTATTATTATTATTATTATTATTATTATTATTATTATTATTATTATTATTATTATTATTATTATTATTATTATTATTATTATTATTATTATTATTATTATTATTATTATTATTATTATTATTATTATTATTATTATTATTATTATTATTATTATTATTATTATTATTATTATTATTATTATTATTATTATTATTATTATTATTATTATTATTATTATTATTATTATTATTATTATTATTATTATTATTATTATTATTATTATTATTATTATTATTATTATTATTATTATTATTATTATTATTATTATTATTATTATTATTATTATTATTATTATTATTATTATTATTATTATTATTATTATTATTATTATTATTATTATTATTATTATTATTATTATTATTATTATTATTATTATTATTATTATTATTATTATTATTATTATTATTATTATTATTATTATTATTATTATTATTATTATTATTATTATTATTATTATTATTATTATTATTATTATTATTATTATTATTATTATTATTATTATTATTATTATTATTATTATTATTATTATTATTATTATTATTATTATTATTATTATTATTATTATTATTATTATTATTATTATTATTATTATTATTATTATTATTATTATTATTATTATTATTATTATTATTATTATTATTATTATTATTATTATTATTATTATTATTATTATTATTATTATTATTATTATTATTATTATTATTATTATTATTATTATTATTATTATTATTATTATTATTATTATTATTATTATTATTATTATTATTATTATTATTATTATTATTATTATTATTATTATTATTATTATTATTATGGGCATGGCTTTATAAGAAAAATAAATAAATATACTAGAGAAGAATATAGAGGAAACAATCTTGTAAAATCATGTCTAGACCACATCTATTACAGAAGTCAAAAAGAAGATATGACCACAGCAGTTTTGACAACAAAAATTTCAGACCATTATCTAATTAGTGGTACTATTAAACTGGAAACAAATCATAAGGTTAATGAATCAATACTTACCACTTATCTAGACAGACCAAAGTTCATTCATCAATTTGCTCAATTAATTAAGAAAAAGCAGTTAGACAAATTAAATGACCCAGGCCAACTACTAAATCAAATAAATCAGATACATAAAGATTGCAAAGAATCATGCACTAAAAATAAAAAACGACATCAAAGAAAACCACAAAAAATATGGATTAATGGAGAAATTTTGAAAGAAATGCAAGAACGAGATAGAAAGTTTCAAATATGGAAACGTTGTACAGAATCTAACAGTATAAAGAATGAGCTTAGAAAACGTTATAACGAAGCTAGAAATAAAGTTACAAATATGATTAAACGATCTAAAAGAGAACACTATACAAAACTATTTAACTCGGCAAAATCAAATATGAAAGAAACGTGGAAATTAATCAATGAAACACTGGGAAGAAACAGAAAAAATTCAGAAGACCAAAGATTGATACAAAATTTTAAACAAGACACCAGCAAGATACTTGAGCAGTTTACTGATACATTTAAAAATCAAACAAAATCTCTTGCCAAACCATGTAGCAAAATACTGCATAATAAAACAGAGAAAACAAATCAAATACAAATATTGGAAATACCAGAAACGACACCTGAAAATATTGAAAAAATTATCATGTCTATGAACCCTGCCAAACCAGCAGGTCACGACGGAATTAAAACAAAAGACCTCATAGATACCATAAAGGAAATAAAAAAGCCAATGACCAAACTTATCAATCTAACCATTAAACAAAAGAAGATACCAAATGTTTTAAAAAAGGCAATCCTGCGCCCCATCTACAGGGAGTTTATAAATGAATGGGATTATGTAATCACTTTAAATATGCCGCCTTTTTAAAATAGTTTACTATACTACATATGTTTTCATATGTTTGCTTGACAGCTGTCAAAGTTGATCTGTCAAAACAAATAATATAGTGGACAATTTAAAAAAAGCGGCACATTTAAAGTGATTACATAATCCCATTCATTTATAAACTCCCTGTATAAGTCAGGAAAAAGAGACAGTCCTAAAAACTACAGACCGATCTCTATACTACCAACTGTATCAAAAGTATTAGAAAGATACATTGAAAGAACATTAACAGTGTATTTGGAAGAAAATAAATTAATAGACATCAATCAATATGGATATCAGAAATCAAAAGGCACAATCCAGCTACTTGAAAAATTCACGAATACAGTTAACCAAGCATTAGATACGAACATGCACGCTTTGTGCTTATTCGTCGACTTTTCAAAAGCATTTGATACTCTTGACCATAATACTCTAATAAATATTTTAGAAAATAATGGAATTAAAGGAGAAACTAAAAAATTGTTTAAAGACTACTTAGACAATCGAAAGTTTCAGGTTAAATTAAGTGGCAAACTGGGCGAAGAAACAATTATTGACAGTGGTGTGCCCCAAGGCAGTATTTTGGGACCAATACTCTATCTGTTGTATGTAAACGACGTAGGATCATGCTTTAAAAATTCCAAATACTTTTTATACGCTGATGACACATTAATTGTATCGATCCACAAAAATGTACAACAAGCGTTGAAAAATATGCAAAGAGAATTTAAACAGTTTCAAAAATGGGCTCACGACAAAGGACTCACTATCAACAAAGAAAAAACAAAGTTGGTTCATATAGTATCACCACATCAGCGAAAAAAAGAAGATCAAATCAACCTGATTTTTCATAAATCCAAATGTTTACACAATGTCCAAATATCTGACGACTGTGATTGCAACGAGCAAATAGAAGTTGTAGAAAAGCAGAAGTATCTTGGGATATGGATAGACCAAGATCTGAGCTGGAAACCACACATAAACGAAATAAGAAAGAAATTAAAACACATTTCAAATAGTTTTTACTACCTTAGACAGTTTATACCGGAACAAACTATGACAACGATATATCGAGCACTTCCAGAATCTATAATTACGTATGGAATAACTGTGTACGGTCAAGCGTCGGATTATATTATTGAAAGACTCCAAAAAACACAAAACCGAGTAATAAAAAATCTACGCAGTTATTCAAATCAAGACCCATACAAAGAGTTATTAACAATTAATCAACTTTTTAAATTCAGAAGTATAATGAACAACATAAAAGAAAAAGATACATGGACTAAAGTAAACCATTGCAAAGATACAAGGAGAAATGTAGCCGGAAAATTTATAGTAGAAAGTCATAACAATAAATATGGAAAAAGAAGAAAAGAAGTAGCCATACGATCGATGTTCAATGAAATTCCAAATGAAATCTTAACAACAAATTCAATAGAAATGTTTAAACCAAAAATAAAAATCTGGATAAAAGACCATCTCTAAAGTGACCGATTAACACATATACTAATAGTGCACAATAATTGCCACTGACAAGCCAATTTGGCTTAGTGGCACTAAAAAAAAAAAAAAAATTAAACATTAAACATGAGAAGAACCTCGAGGGGGTTGGTTTTTAGTGGGTACACTCCCTTCAGAACAAGAGGAGGAGTCCCACACTCCGTCCATAAATGGATTTTCCACCTCCAAGAGAAAAAAAAAAAAAAAAAAAAAAAAAAAAAAAATATTATTATTTTTTTTTTTTTACAGGGGCTTTTGCCTCTTAAGTGCGGTGTCCAATCGCGCCTTAAGTTGCCCCGAGGCAAGTGACTAACAAGTCCATGCGACCGCATGGTAACTAATTAGCCCTGGAGTGGGCCGAGTGCACCCTTAGTAGTCTGGCAGAACCAAGTAAGATGCATTTTTGCATCTCTGTAGCAAGAGATTTATGATTCTTAAAGCAACCAGGTAATTTTTGAATATTTTCTGTAAAATTTGTTGATATGCCGCCTAAACAGCCTATTATGAGTGTAACGGTTTTAATTGCATACTCTGGGTAAGTAATATTTAACTCGGAGATAAGCGGGCGGTATTTTTGCTCTTTTTCTGTGAATTTTTTTAATATATTGTTTTCTGCGGGAGAAGAAAACTCTATTATATACATAATTTTTTGATTTAAATCCTGTAATACAATATCCGGTTTATTAGCTGATATTTGTCGTGTTGTAGAAAAACTAAAGTTCCAAAACAGTTTACAATTGCTATTAGATACAACGGTCTCTATGTCGTCTTGAAGGTAATATGCAATTATTTTTTCATCTATTTTAAAGTAATGCCTGAGATGAAAGTATAACACTTTAAGCGCGTTGTTATGCCGGCTTATGTACTCTGTTTTTGCGTAGTGAGGACACGCTGATAAAAGGTGCATTAATGATTCCTGGTGTTTGTGGCATGCTCTACATAATGTGCTTATAATATTTTGCATTTTTAGTACTTGCTTTGAATACAGTAGAGTGTTATGCACGCCATCTTGGCACGATGTGATAAAACCTTCGGTTTCCGATCTAAGGTTGCTAGAATGCAAAAAAGAAAAAGTAAGTTGGCTCGATAACTTGAGATCTCGGATGTTTTTAAAAAAGATACTGTGCATATTTTTATCTAAATGTTTAGTTAGTAAAGTATTTTGTTCGGCATTTTTGCATAAGTTTTTAACTTCTGATACCGGTAATATTCTAAGGTCGTCTAAGTTCTCTAATTGAAGTTTTAATATTGTTTTTAGTGCCGCTTGACGTAGAAAGCTTCCTTGTTGATTTATTTCATGATCTTGAACTAGTTTTATAAGAGGATCGGATTTTTGAAGGACATTTATTATTATTATTATTATTATTATTATTATTATTATTATTATTATTATTATTATTATTATTATTATTATTATTATTATTATTATTATTATTATTATTATTATTATTATTATTATTATTATTATTATTATTATTATTATTATTATTATTATTATTATTATTATTATTATTATTATTATTATTATTATTATTATTATTATTATTATTATTATTATTATTATTATTATTATTATTATTATTATTATTATTATTATTATTATTATTATTATTATTATTATTATTATTATTATTATTATTATTATTATTATTATTATTATTATTATTATTATTATTATTATTATTATTATTATTATTATTATTATTATTATTATTATTATTATTATTATTATTATTATTATTATTATTATTATTATTATTATTATTATTATTATTATTATTATTATTATTATTATTATTATTATTATTATTATTATTATTATTATTATTATTATTATTATTATTATTATTATTATTATTATTATTATTATTATTATTATTATTATTATTATTATTATTATTATTATTATTATTATTATTATTATTATTATTATTATTATTATTATTATTATTATTATTATTATTATTATTATTATTATTATTATTATTATTATTATTATTATTATTATTATTATTATTATTATTATTATTATTATTATTATTATTATTATTATTATTATTATTATTATTATTATTATTATTATTATTATTATTATTATTATTATTATTATTATTATTATTATTATTATTATTATTATTATTATTATTATTATTATTATTATTATTATTATTATTATTATTATTATTATTATTATTATTATTATTATTATTATTATTATTATTATTATTATTATTATTATTATTATTATTATTATTATTATTATTATTATTATTATTATTACTATTATTATTATTATTACTATTATTATTATTATTATTATTATTATTATTATTATTATTATTATTATTATTATTATTATTATTATTATTATTATTATTATTATTATTATTATTATTATTATTATTTTTGATGTTCAAACAGACAGGAAAAACGTTTGCAAAACAAGAAAAGGATACCATAGTTTCGGTCGTGAGCAGTGACAACATACTAGGCTTTGCCTGACCGTTATCAAAAAAAGGCAAATGTCGCTCATTCACGGGATAAACCGCCTACAAGACCAAACAAGTTCTATGATACGGTTAAATTGGCGGAGCAAGGCCTTGCTTGTTCCACTAAACAATTTAACCAACTAAGTATTGACATTGACTTAGTTTGTTGGCTTAAATGTAAATTTCACTAATATTTGTAGTCTAAAAAAAATTAATTTTGTTAATCATCATCTTGAACATAGGAAACCCCATATCCTCTTTTTAACTAAAATTAAAATGAATAATAAAGATCAAGATTGCTTTAATTTAGTAGATTTTCATTATTATCTTAAACTTTTATTTGTCCACCAATAGGGTGTTTGTCCTTACATCCTGTTTGTGGATGGAAGGACAAACAAACAAGCATCTAGACTGACGACGTACAAAATTCAAGGCATTGCTTACAATAAAATATTTCTTAAATTAAATCTTCTCGATAAGACTATTTCTTTTTGAAAGTTTTAACAAGCTTCTTCAAAGTAATCATAGAAAAACTAAAATAATTTTCTTAGAAAATTTTAATGTACATAATACTGAATGATTAAGTCACTCATCTTCTACAACACTATCCAGACAACGAGCTATGATTTTTGCTGCATTTCATAAACTTACCCAACTTTATTGTAAAATATGTGGTACAAAAACGTCAAGTATAAGTTAATATTAAAAGAAAATATTTTGGCATTTTTTTAAAGAAAACTTAAATTTATTAGCTGTTAATTTTTAGATTGTATGGGGTAAAATAATATACAATTTGACTGACTATAATGAAACAAATTTAATGTTTTTGTTAGTCTGCAGTACGGCATGCAGATGTTTTTACTTGATTTGGTACAAAATGATGTAATTTATTTTGAAACTTGTAATTTCCAAATTTTCAGCATCTATACCTTCTCTCAAATGCACCAAACATGCCAATACATATAAACTTGCAATAGTCATAAAACATCTCTAAAACCCTTATTATTCAGCAAGCCACATATTTTCTTCGTGATGGACTTTTTGGTAAACCAATATTATTAGATAATCTCTGAAATAGTTGAAAAATACAATTTTAACTATTTTAGAGATTACAACAAATATTGTTGAAGCTTCTTTAGAAAATTCTGATTATTTACTTATTACTTCTGTTGCCATCAAACCTAAACCGCACCTCATCTATCATTATTGAAAAGATACGATAAATATAGTAAAAATGAGAAAAAAATTTAATAATTTTAGTTTCGATATTTATTGTTTATATTCTAATGAACCACATATTGCAGCAGAAAATCTTACATAAACTATTCAAACATGTTATCAAAAAATTTGTTCCGTTCTCTGTTGTTTAACTAAAACAAAAGTATTTGTTTTCAATTCAGACAAAACAGGCATGTACTACAAAATCCTTAATACCTTTTTTTTTAAATTATCAAAAAATCTAGTTACTAATCCAAAAGAAAAGCAGACGTTTTTGCAAACTAATTTTCATCTAACTTTACTATTATAAATCCTTTCATTGCTATACCTACAATGTCGGTTAGTGAAAAAATAATAGGTTTAATTTATTTTAGGCAACGAGTAGTCAAAAGATATCTTCTTAAATTAAATACCAGAAAGACATCAAGTATAGATAAAATTTCATTTATTATTCTTAAAACATTTGCAAATGTAGATCCCATTTTGATCAAAATATTTGCCTCATCATACAAAAATGAAACATTTCCAAATTGTTGGAAAATTGCAATGTTGCCTGTATAACCTATACCTAAAAAAAAAACAAGTCTAATTTTTAAATTATAAATTAATTGCATAATTGTGATAAATGTCAAAAAATTTAGAAAAATCTTCTTAGAACAATAGAACTTTATTACAGATAATCAATATTAATTTTAATCAAAACGTATGATAACAAATTTTTTGACTTATATTAGTCACAAAAAGAGTTTTACTTTAAACAAACAAGGAGAAAATCTTGCAGTAACTTTAGATATTTCCAAAGCATTTGATAAGGTATGGTATCCTAATCTTATCAACAAGCTTAATTGTATAAGTCTTAATAAAAAAAATTGTTAATCTTATTAATAGTTTGCTTGACAATATAAAAATTATAGTACAAATTGATGTTTTTAACTTGAACCTTAAAATTATAAATACTGGTGTTCTCAAAGTTCTGTTCTTTTGTTAACTTAATTTTTGACTTACATTAATTAACTTTTACAAATAACTAAAAGTCATATTCATAGTTTTACCGATAATAGCACTCTTTATACTTTATATTTTTCAAAAACCATATCAACAAATATAACATACACTTATCCTATTCTTACTTTTAACTTCATTATTGGTAGCACCAACTACATTAGCATTTTAAATTTTACTACTAATTGTAATAGAAAAAATATTAGTATTTTTATACGGTCTGATATTGTGTTGTGTTGGTTATATATTGTTACCATTATTATATACAAAAATTATATTTTACCAAACTTAAACAAGCTAAAATTAAATAAAATTTACTAAAATAAGATTATGTTAAAATAAACTTAACTAAGTAAATAAAGATAATCGTCACATTATGACTAGTTTAGTTCAAGGTTAAAAATTTGTTCAGTCTAAACATTTTAATATGGTCTAGTATATTATCTAGTAAAAAAATATCTAAAAGAAGACATACAAAAAGCAGTGTAAAAACTTAAAAATGAATTTAAAGAATTAAGACAGGAGCTTGAAAATAGATAAACAAACAAATTAAAAAAAAAACAAAGAGATATTGAGGCAATACCGATGAAAGTGTGAAAAGAACAACTTTTGAGTTTGTTTGAAAGAAAAAAAAAAAGAAAAAAAAACAGACAAGCAATCCAGCAAGCGGAAAAAAGTTAAAGAAAACAATATAGAGGATGATAAAGAAATTAAAGAAAAATAAAACGCCAGATATGAAAGAGTTGATTGAGATTAAATAAATTAATAATTGGAGTATAGAAAAAATAAAAGTTACCAAGTCAATAGAAAGAAAACTTTGTATGCTTGATACACAAAAGTGGAAGCAAAAATCAAGTTTATAACTACATAGAAATAACATTACATGCAAGATCTACGCCATGATATTAGAAAAAAAGTTGAATAAGATAATTCTAGACAGACAAGCCTACGGGTTAACAAATAAATGAGTAAAAGATTTTGATCAACAAAATGAGTAACTTTGTTTGCGACTTACATAGCAAGTGTAAAAGAGAAACTGAAGTTAGCTCAATGAGGGGGTAGTAGTAGTAGGTAGAGAAAAAGTGTAGATGCTAGCGTATGCCAACGACATGGTAATAATTGCAAAAAAAGCAAACAAATGCTAAAATGTTCAAAAAAATATTTTAGAAAAAAATGTTAGAATAAAAATAATTGTGTTCAAACAGGGTAAAAAAGTACAAGAATAGAGATGGAATGGGCAAAGTATTGCAGAGATAAAATCTTTTAAATATTTAGGATATGTATTTTGTACAAACATGTACACAAAAAATGGGAAATAAATTTTAAAAAGAGCTCATGTTTGATAGTTTAGTTAAGAGTATGATATTGTACGGGTCAGACATATGGGAATAGAAAGAACAAGAAAAATTAGATGCAATACATGCAAAATATTAGATATGCGTTTAAATAAATTGTGAGTTTAAAATAAAAGCAGGAAAAATAACAATAAGGTACAAGCAAAAAATGAGACAGTGACACAAACGTACGTAATATTTTAGAAGAATGCATAAAAAAGAAAATAGCAGAATCTAGAAGTATATAATATATAGTTTAAATAATTATAATTAAAGTACATTTTATTCAATAATTGAATCAATATGATATATTTATAAAAAAACGACAGCATCACTAAATTGTTTTAATATAATATTATAATAATACGTTTTCATATAAATAATAACTAGCTACACGGAAAGCTCATTAGAAATTCCGTATGTCTATCAAAATTATAAACAATCAGCCAAGCGTAAAAAAATAATCATATCGATATAATTCTAATTAACATAACGCGATAACTCATCAAAGTCAAACTAATGGATTGCTGATGAATACATATGTACGCGGTCGTTAATGTAAATCTGTTTTTAGGTTTCCTCAAGATTAATCAACGCGTCAATAGAGAGGACACCCATTTCAAATTAACGATCCCTTTAAGTTGGATAATTAAATAGGCCTCTTAATTATGTCACAAAAATTGGAAACGGAAAGTGTTTAGTAAATAGAAAGTAGTTACACACATTAATAATTTATACTTAAATATAAATAGAATTTAAAAATGTTAATTAAATTTCATTAATATTTTTATATATAATTAAGTATGTGAAATATTATGTACATTAAACACTTTTTTTGTAAAGCTAAATTTTAACAAATAAATAAAGAAGTTTAATTATTTTTTTGTTTTGTTTTAGTTTTATTGATAACATTTTTACATAATTCAGCACAATTACTTCCTATAAAATTAATAATAATTGCTCAATAATTATGTATTATTAATATTATAATAAAGTTTTTACAAAGCCATTTGAAAGAGGTCAAAGTCTTATAATAAGATAGCAATCTGTACAATGTAAATTACATTTATTATTATTCCTAGAGTGTGCATTCATATTCTATTATTGAGAGAATGCCCTTGAAGCAGAGCGCACAGTTGTGGTATAATGATAAATATACGTTTTGATTTAATGAACTAAATCATTTATGTGTGCTATCTGTTGTATATCTTAAAGGTATAGCTGAAGATACTATATAGTGGTGGAGAGTAAGAGGATGGCCCAGAGTCACTGACTCCCATGGAGTTCAAGGAGATGTTTTCATCCAGCGGTTCTAAAATGTTGGCGCAATTTATTGATCTTTATGTAATACTATACGTGCTTGTTGATGATCATTAACTCTTTGTAATAGAATCATATTAATTTTATGAGAAATTTATGTATTATTCTTAAAGGATTTATATACATTATACATTATTTAATTAGATCAAATTTTGTGTTATAATTATCTATCTGAATTTATGACAGCAAACAAAACTCATAATTATTTATATTGCAGCTTTAGTTTGTATTCAAAATCACAGGTTTTGTATTATACACTTTCATAATATAGTTACATTTTAAAAATTATTAATAAATTAATATTTTTAAAATAGTATAAATAATAAATGCAGCGTGAAGAATTGAATTTTTTGTACAATCATGTTTTTATGTTACTTTTTTATTTCAAAATGTGATATTTGGGAATTACTTAATATGTTACTACAATATAAAATACCTCTAAATTTTAACAAGTAAAACAACATTCGTTAAAACTAACACATTAATAGCGAGATTTAAGAAGTAAACATTAACATTAAATATGTATAGATTACAATTAGAGTGCGGATTTATGGCATTTGCTTATTTGTTAATATTAAATGCAGAACAAAATCCTTTTGGATATATACGTTTCATAAAAAATGCAACATTTAGACACTACTCTTGTTTTGTTTATTTTGCTTTATTTTGACATGCGTGCTTTAAATGCTTAGTTATTGTTTTTTTGGCGTTTTATAGTGCTTTTTTACCTTTATTGCTTTTTTGGCTTTTCGTACTTTTTTGTTAATTTTTTTAAATTGATTTAATTAATAATAAATAAAGTCTTATACATTATGTTTTGCATCATGTTTTGTTTTTGATGTTTGTGTAAAAAGAACATATTTTAATTACATTTGAATTCACGCGCCATTCAGTAACTTTAGAAACATCGATGTAATCCGGCATAGTCTTTAAAAGCTTAGCCGGAGTTTTTATTAAAAATTTAGAGTATAAGTTGACACTAAATATTTTTAAATTATTACCTTAGTAGATGCTAAGAGAAGCGTATCATCTATTTATAAAAACATTTTGTTAGAATAAAAACAAAACTTTATACCTATATTATTTGAAACACGTGACAACAAGATTAGAGGTGGTGTAGCTATATTATTAAAAAAAGAATTTCCTTATGAAACTTTACTATCAGTAACTCAAGATAACTGTAGCTATATAAAAACTAAAATAAATAGCTTAAAATCAAAAATAAGAATATTGGCTATTTACAGACCTCAATAAATAAAACAAAAAATTACGTCTAAAAAACTTACAGTTACTGATGAAAACAGGTTTAGAAATATTGTTAATGCACAGAACCTACAAACAAACTGCAAAACTTATTAAGAACTAGTAAATATCATAAACCAAGCAAAATCGCAAACTACAAGATCAAAAACAGTGCGATACAGAAATATAACTTGGATAAATGACAAAATTAATGAACTATTTAAAAAAAGAAAATGTAAGTATGTTGCTATGAAAAAAAAATAGATATAATAATGAATTGAAAATTGAATATAAAAAATCATCAATATAAAAAATTTGACAAGTTTGTAAAAATGCAAATTATTATACAAAAAGAAAAAACTATAACTAAACATCTGGAAGAGGCTGGTAGTGATTTAAGAAAGATGTGGAAGATTATTAATGAACTTTTAAGCGGAAATAACAAGAAAGTAGAAACTATACCTAAATTAATAGAAAACAATAAATGTATTACTGATCCGACGGACATATGTAACACACTAAACAATTTTTTTGCAACCAATGCAACATATCTTCAAAATAATTTACCAACTAGTCAAAATAAAAATAATAACAGTCTAAATACAAAAACAATGATTCTCAAACCTACAAATTTTTCAGAAATTATTTCAACAGAAAAAAACTTAAAAAAGAATTCTGCTGCTGGATCGGATAATATCACCGTAAAAAAACATGCTACTAATAATTGATATTATAGCCCCCTTTTTAGTTAAATTAATAAACAGCTGCTTTGAGTCTGCTTACTACCCAGATAAACTTAAGCTTAATCACATTATACCTATCTATAAAAAATAGAACCCAAAAGAGCTGAAAATTACAGACCAATATCTTTAATAAGCACGTTTTCTAAAATATTTGAAAAAAAGATTTGCAGAAAACAATGGATACTGTTGACAAAGAACTGCTATTAGAGTATATGGATCAAATGGGAGTAAGAGGTAAACTAAATTAATTAATACGTAGTTACCTAATTGGAAGAATTCAACACACTAAAGTAAATGAATATCTCAGTACGGGACAAACTGTACAAATGGGTGTACCACAGGGTTCAGTACTGGGTCCTGTGTTATATCTGCTGTACATTAACAACATTAAACACTGTAGACCATTCTGTTGAATATGTTGTATACGCAGATGATACTGCTTTATTATATCAAGGAAACAACCTACACAAACTAAGTACATTAATAAACAACGATTTAACAATATTTCATAATTAGTTAATCCAAAACAAATTATCTATAAACACCAATAAGACTGAATACTTAATATTTGTTAATAAAAATAAACAAAATTCCAGTATAAACCTAACAGTTAATCAACAACTTATGAAAAGAGTATACCAAACCAAATACTTAGGATTAACAATTCATGACAAACTTAACTGGCAAAAACACATCAACAACATAAAAAAATGTATTGTTCTTCTTTTTGGTGCATACCGAAGATGCAATATTAGGTCCATTAAAGTATCAAATCATCTGTTTGACAGCATAATTATTCCTAAATTATCTTATATGATTACTGCTTGAAGCTCAACTTTGCAAACAGAATTAAACTCTATGCAGCGTTAACTAAACAAAAGTTTAAAGATACTGTTTAATTTACCATACTCGACTCCCACCATAGATTTAAACCCAAAACTTAAAAATCTTTCTCTACCAAAAATTATAAAACTTAAGAAATGTAAGTTAATCTTTAAAATAAAACCCAATCTTGTCACTTATACTAAAGCACTAAAAGACATTTTAATTAAAACTTCAATGATGTTTGTTTGTTTTTAAAAATTATGTAATAACTTAAGTTAGAAATTAATTGGAATATATATAATTTATGTAAATGCAATAAGCATTACACGCTTTATACAAGCTGTAGAAGCTTCTTGGCGTATAAGAGACAAATTGTATTATTATTATTATAAATGTATATAATGTATTTAAAAATAAATAATTAAAAAAAAACTTTATATCTACAAATTTGGAAAAATTTATTATTGTTAATTGCTTTAATTCCACACGAGACATTTATACCGTTATCTATCATTTAAACGTTAAATTTTTCTAAAAAATGTTACCCGTCTTTCAATTTGTTGGTACTTAAAAATGCTTTCTATACTGGAGCAATTTTTGCGCTAATTGTATTCTATAGAAAAAAGTACAAAATGTACAAAATATTTTTTGTACACATTATTGATTAGTGTCTTAAATAAACAAAAGCATCTCATTTGGTTGCTTTTGTCTGCTGTACTATTTGTAATGTTTGATACACCATACACGCGATTAATATTTTTTTGCGCATCATTATTAATTGCATTTTTATTTGCCTAATTTTTGTGTGTTTTGTCAATGACGATTTGTCTAATTATGCGTCTTTCTTTACACAAAAAAAATATATTATTACATTATCTAATAAAATTAAAAGAAATAAAAATTATATTGGCAGAATATTGTGTAAAAACAGCACCAAAAAAATATAACTTTGTATGGCTGGTACTTCACGCCTACTTACGTTCATAACATCTTACTTTATTAAGCAGTAGTTATAGAAGTCGGAGAACTATTTAAAAAGGCACAAAAAGATAAAAATAAAAGTTTGCGGCAATACAAAAATTACTGCACTATAAATATTAGTGCCCTAAAGATAAAGTTTTTTATCAATTAATTTTAAGTTTAAATCTTCAATTAAATTTTTTTGTCAGCAAATAAAACCATTTTCTATTTAATCAATATTTTCAAAAAATACTAAAATAGTTTTGATAAAAATAATCTCTAATTTTCAAAAGTGTTTTTAGATGTTATTATCTTATTTTACCAACCTACCTAGTCGCGCCGTTCCATTTAGGGTAGGCAATCAAAATGTCGGACATACCAAACCACCGAAAAGACATGTATGGTATGTTTGGATGCGTATATAAAGTAACAGATCCATTTGGAAAGAACGCTACGCTCTGCATAACTTTGTCGCAGACACCTATTCATTTTTTAGATTTTTCAATCACAACATTTTAATAAATACTTTTTATTTTAATAGCTAAATGTTTTATATAAAAAAAATTTAAAATTATTATTTATTATTTCTTATCCTTGGAACGGGTAAGTAGATACCAAATCCAATAACTATTGTTTTAGAAAAAACCTAACTATGTTACATGTTTTTAATATTACAGCTGTTTGAATAAGTGTTACAACTTGTTCTTTATGTTGTAATTTAGTTAAGATTTTTTTTTAGATTTAGTGTACCATACTTATTGATGACATAGTTATGGATATTATTCCAACTTTATTTTTTTAAATTTTTTTTAAATTTTTTGTGCTTTAGGTAACTACTACATTTTTTTTGTTATATTTGACTCTGATGGTATGGCCTGCTGGATTTTCTACATCTATATACGTAATTTTTGTTTTTTTTGTTGTAATGGTAATGTTTGAGTGGTTATGTGCAACGGTTTTGTTTGTTTGATAGCTCTGTTTTAGAATAGTTTGCAGTTGTTGTAGTTTTCTAAGATGTAGTACAGTCAAAGCAGCTTTTTACCTCTGGAAAAATCTAAATTTTGAAACTTTTTACACTAATTTATAAGTACCTAGTAAGATATACTAAAAGTTCTGACAAATATAACACGAGTTCTAGCGGCAATCACTAAAAACAAAGCATTTTTTTGGAAAGCTGATAAAATGTAGCTTATAAAATTCTAATGAGTTTTTTTCAAAAAAAAAAGATCCAGCAAACTCAAATGCCATTTAAGCTTTCTTCATAGCAGTTGTGGCAAATGTTTGTGCACATTATTCCTGCTTTGGCAACCACATCTGTTTTTATATCTAATTATACATGTGCAAGAAATGAGATTGAAGACTGCTTCAAAATCTGCTGCATCTTTTGTAGTTACTGAAACAAACCGGCTGGCTTAAACTTCTAACCCCGCTGTTCAAGAAAAAGTTTATTTTTGACGACAGCGCAGAGAGGTCTGGTTTAGCATTTAAAACTGATTTGGCAAAAGCATTGTAACAATCTATGTTAAAGAAAGTTTGCTTGTGGGGTGCATTGTACCATGCCAAGAATATATTTTGTTTTTAGCTTGAGGTTTATTACATCTGTAATACTTTGCAGTGTAGCATGCTTCTTAAACAAATTGAAACAGGCAAGTTTTTTTTTCAATATGCAGCGGAATGCATGCACAGAAAGTATGCAGTTTTTTATTTCCATAGTTTGCAATTGTTGACTTTTATCTACTCTGCCGTGGCTTGGTTTAACAAATAATATCTGTTTTTCAGATAGGGTTAAAGCCATGAAAAGGACAATAAGATCAACATCTTTGCCAACTAGTGCTACTTTGTCACTAATTAAAGATTTTATGACTCCTGTGCGGATAATCAATTTACCAGCGTTACTAGATTCTTGTTCTGTTTTAATTTCATGGTTGTGAAGAACAGATAAAAAGAATGAAATAAGTCTGGATTTATTGTGTTTATTAGAAAGAAAATCATCCTGTTTGACTGTGATTTGTGTTTTCCGCATTCCAGTTTCCTCAAATAAGGATAAGAGGTAAGGAGCAAGCTTATGCTATAAGTAGTTGTTTAAGTCCTCATCACTCTGTTTGTTGATAACTATCTTTAGAAACATTGTTAAAATGTTGATTATCACTTTTTTCTATGAACAAAGAAGGTAAAAAAAGACCGCACTAACACAATTTAACGTGTATTGCACGCGTATTAGAAGGAAGGGCAGGTAGTTGAGAGAAAAGGGGAAAACTGTCAAAATAAACAAAAGACCAAACAAAGGAGACCGGTTCCTTGGCTCGTAACAATACAGAAAACTTTTTTTTCTATTCTTTAGCGTTTTATAACTCTGTAACCGCTAGAAATACAAAAATAACTATAGAATCATTTTTATTGCAAATTTTATCAGCTTTTATTATGTATATAAAAAAAATGCCTTGTTTTCGGTCATTATCGCTAAAGCTTGTGTCATATTTGTCAGGACTTTTAGTATATTCTTTATTAGGTACCTATAAATCAGTGTACAAAGTTTCAAAATTTTTAAATTTTTTTAGAGGGTAGATCAATATTTAAGCATATTTGACTGGACTAATGTTGGTTTTCATTTTCTTGTTAATTTGTATTTTAAGCTAGTTTTTGATGATTTAAAAAAAATTAGTTACTGACATGTGCCGTTTTGTACACTGGATGAAAGCTGAAATTTTGCAGTCGTTTGTAATATGCTCAATAGTTTTCTATTTGTTTTTCTAGCATCTACTTTTACTGGTTGTGTTTTGAAGATTTTAATTATGTGCAGTCTATAGTTTTTAGTATTTATTACTTTGTCTTAAATGGCTTGTATAAATTTTTTGATTTCTGAAAATGAATAATTTTGTTCAAAATATGTAAATGTAGTTATTTTGTCTATGTTCTCTTTGTGATTTTAATAGTATCTGCCATAAAACTGCTAATTTTTTAATATCATCTTGTTGTACTGTATTAGTCTTTAAATATCTGTTCTTTGTCAGCAAGTTTAAGTGGGGTGTAATTTATATTAATTTTAACAATTGCTTTATGCAATTCATTATTATTTTAAAGATAAAAGTAATTTGTAAGTTTTGCAACCTGACTGTTGTGTACACTGTGTATTTGTTAGACTTTTTCTATGTAAGCGTTTGTGTGATGCATTTTGTGTTTGGTTAGAAGAGTTTTTGTGTTTTTAATTCGTCCATCAAGATGATCACTTAATAATACCAAATGACTAGATAAAGATTAATTGCATATATATTTCTAGCTTTAATAAGATTTCTTGTATTTATTTTTTTTTGTTAGAAGTTGATTTTATATTTCAAAACTTAAAATACATTAATTTTTTTTTTACTGTGCTGTGTAGGTATCTAATATAGATATTGTTTTTGTTGTTATTATTGTTAATAATTTTAACATTATTATTATCAATGAATTTACGTTATTGTAGTCTTTTTTGTCACATAGTCAACTAAAAGAATCTTCTCAGTTGCAGAAAACTGTAGACATTACTTTTTGCGCAAAAAATTGCAATTTGTCTTTTTGTTGAATGATTTCAGTGGTGTACCCAGGTCTCATCTTCATTTACAATTCTATAAAAATAGTTTTTATTTTAAGATAAATTAGTCAAATTCTTCTTGCAAATTTGTTGTCTACACAGTTTTTATTTGGGATTACGCAGCTTAAAAGTCCATCTTGCTTATTCCCAAATTTTAATATAATATTTAAAAACATTTGTTTCTTAAATTCTTAGCAATAAAAATGTTACTTGGTTGTCAATAGACATCAAGTCTACAACTTTGTTTATGTTTTGTCAGCTTGTGAAATAATTTTCTACGCTTTAAGTCATTATAAAAAGATGGGAACCCTATTTAAACTGTTTGCATCAATATTTAACGTATCTGGTAATAAGCCACAAGCTATGTGTAAAGTCTATTTTATATAATTTGCTTAGTCAATCTTGTACCCAGGTCATCTGTATGAGTAGATAGTTATTTTGAATTTAGTAAAATTTTTAGTCTAAATGCTATAGATAGCATTAATAAACTGAAAAACAAAAATAGCAACAATATTAATAGATTGAATGTACTTGTACTTAAATCCATTAAGGAAACAATTATAATGCCTTACTAAATTAATTAAATTAATTGAAAGTAATCCGTGTGAAGCAAATAATTATTGCCCATGTCACTCTTCCAAATGCTTTCAAAAATTTTGAATTTTTTTTACAAAATAACCACGAGTCGCAAACTTTAAGAGCTATGTTGCAAGGCAAGATCCAGCAAAGTAGACGATACGGGTTATGCAGTAGAGACCACGGACCTCTAAGAAAAGTGTGGGAAGACCCAAAAAAAAAAGTGGATAGACGACATCCAAAAAGTCGCCGGTTATTTGTGGCAACAGAAAGCTAAAGATAGGACTATGTGGCAGAGTTTAAAGGACGCCTATGTCCTGAAGTGGATAGATACTGGCTGAAGAAGAAGAAGAAGAAACTTTTTGTAAATTACAATTTGGTTTTTGCAAAAACCATAATACAATCGATGTTTTAATAAACTTCGTTAATAAAATTGTTGATATATTTAACAAAGGTATACAGCAACATTGCTGGCTTTTGACTACGTTTACCATTCTATTCTTATAAGAAAATTATACTGTTATAATTTTCTACCAACTAACCTTAAACTTATATCTTTTTATTTAAGTAATAGAACTTGGGGTGGTGCTACCTGTAAGCAAGGCTCTGCAATGCAAAAAGGCCCAAAAGCACAGAAAGCCGTACGACAATTATTTCACAACCGGAGGCTCTCCACAGTTTATTTTATTTAAATAAATGACAAAATTATACTTTTTTTCTTAATTGCTTATGAGTGGGCCTTGTTCAATGTTTTGAGATAGGGCCCAAAATCATAGCTCCGCCACTGAATAGAATGCAATGCGTTAGTTCTAATATCAAAGTATGATATCTATTGAACATATTGTACCGCAAGGTTTAATACTGCGTCCACTTTTGTTCCTTATATTTATTAAAAACTTGAATACACCCATCGACAGTTTAAGTAAAGTAATAGTGTATGCAAATGATACAACTTTATCAAATGTTTTAAATTTTTTTTAGAAATCATTTTTGCATTTTAAAAACTTTACCTTTCTATATCCCGTACTATCATGTTTGAACAGCACATAATATCATGCACCACTAACAGTTTATTTATTGGTCTACATACTACATTACTTTACCAGGTGCTGTTATATTTCTGTTTATTGTTGCAGATTTCAACTTGTGTTGCTTAACATAAACACAACAAAAACTTATCTCAGTTTCTTTTAAATCAGTAAGATTAATAAGACCAAATTTTTACAACATTTTTTAAGCAATGCACTATGCTTTAATGTGCTTATTGCTTTTAACACAAATCAGCATTCTTTACAAATTATTTTACCTTAATTGGCAAAAGTTTATTTTCTTTGCTAACTTTTGCTTTTGTGTTTTGTTTTATTATTCAGAAGTGTAAATTACTTTTAGAAATTAAATTAAGGTAAGTGATATACATTGTTTATTTCACCGTCAAAGCATTGTTCATCAATTTATGTTTGAATTAATTTTACGTTTACAATAATAATTTCTTTGTACGTTATAAAACCTTTACAAATACAAGCATTTTATTCGTTTTAGGTTTTTGTTCATAAAGTGAGTTTAGTTTGTTCAAATTATTCTTAAAACTTTTACAATTTTCAAATAATAAAATTTGCGACAGTTCCATAGGCAAAGTTTGAAAGCACAAGCTTCTGTCTCGTTTTGCTCTCAATGCATATTCTATTTAAAACTTCTATTGATAAAAACTTTGACCGTTAAATGTAGCAACTTAAACTAAATTATTTACGCCGCTTTTGATTATGTTGATTCTTTAGTTTTTTTTATTTGCTTTTATATTAATGCTTTTTTAATATATTTAATTCTAGAAACAAAGAAATTAGCGAGTTCTTGGTAAAAAGAATGGAAGAAGTGTATAAAGAGACATCAAGCAGGGTGTGGGTTAACAACAAAATGAGTAAAAGGTTTTGGATAACCAAAGAAGTAAGACAGGGCTTCCCACTGAGTGCTACTTTGTTTGCAAGCTACGTATCAGATCTAAAAGAAAAACTGAGGTTGGCTCAAACAGGGGGTAGTAGTTAGTATAAGAAAAATGTGGTCGTTAGCATATGCCGATGACATAGCAAAGGACTAAAAATGAAATGGCTAAAGTGCACAAATAACAGCAAGAGCAAACATATTAAAGAGATGGTTTAAAAAGCAAATAAAGTACTAGGACAAGTTTGAGGAACAAATGAAAAAAAAATTGATTGTATAAAAAAAAAGGTTTATGTTTGATACTATAATTATGTATGAGTCAGAAATATAGAGATGGAAGAAATTAGAAGCAATTTATGTAATATTTTGGAGATGCTAGGTTTAAACAGAGAAACTTAAGCATATATTGTGATTAAAGAAGAAAAAAAAATAAGTTTAGAGTAGAAACAGGAAAAAGGCAATAAAGTATGAAGAAAAAATGAGACAGAAGGACAATTCTAAAATTTTACAAGATTGCATAAAGAAAGAGAAAAACAAAGCTAAAAAAGATCAAAGAAAGTTATTACAATAGAAATAGTTATGTTAGCCAAGAAATTGAAAGAATGAGAGAATTTAGGAGAAACATAGCACAAAATTGTGGAAAAAGATAGAGATATACAAAAACAAACAAAAAAGAATACAAGTGAAAGAGTCTAGATACAACGCAAATTATAAACATATTATAGAAAGTGAACTGCAAATGTACTTAGAGAGCAATAGATATAGTAAAAATGATAAAAAAATGATTGCAATATTCAAATGTGGTAATAAAGAGAAAATGACAAGACTTTGGAAGGAAAAGAGTTTAAAATTGTGTAAAATGTGCGGAGAGTTTAAAAAAAAAACTATGTAACATATGTTAAAAGAGTAACAAAATAAAAGAAAAACAGATTAAAAAAAAGAGCAGTTAAAAAACAAACAAAAAAGTAGACAATAAAAAAATAGTTTTGTAAATTATATAAGAATTATAATTTATTATTTTGGGAAGTTATAAATTTTGTAAATGTAATTTTCCTGTTTTGCTGTCAATACATGCTTTTTAGTATCTAACCATTGTTTTTTTTTTTATTGAGTTAGCTCATTTTCTTATTTTTATTTATATTGATCTTTCATTTTTTTTAAGTCATTATTTATATATGTTCTTTTTTGTAGACCAAAATACTCTTCTTTTTCAATAACTTTTTTTTATCTATAGACTGCAACCTAACCAATAATAGCCGTTTTTTCCTTTCATCTTCATACCCAATCTGAATGCTCCTTTCACTTAAATTAACCTTTAAGTTTTCTGCCAGTTTTGACCCAGCAATGTCTGCTACATATTTTTTTCCCAGTCACTTATTACAACATTATTTCTTTGTATATTTCTTTAATCACTTACTATTAAATCTTTTTTCTTCTCTTCTTATTTTGTATATTTTTTTTTTAATTTCTCTTTTACTCAAAATATTGCAATTGAAAGCCCTAAATTTAATTAAAGAAAACTAGAAATTTAAACTGATGATTTATAAAAAAAGAAATTATGGACTAAAAATTCTGTAGTTATTTATGTTTTGCAAAAAAAATTCTTTGAAGCATTAGATATAACATTTAACAATAATTCAAGAAATGTACCTGTAAAACCAAGAAAACAAAGTGTCATACAAATAAGTGTTTTTGTTTTAAGGCTAATTGAAAATTCTGTTTAAATAAATAATATCTATTTTTTGATTTGTGGTTATGCGTTACCTTTTTTGAATTGTTTTAATTAGTTTTGAAACATAAATAATAATTTACTAATTACTATCTTACAACATATTTTTTTAAAGACTTTACATTCTGGCAAAGGTTGCAATTAATTCATCAAAACTTGTTTCTGTAATGTTAGTTATTTAAAAAATATTATTGTTGTAAACAAATTAATATAATATATTATAATTTATAAAACGACTGAACAGAATCAGTCTAACAAGCTGTTAGTCGTTTATAAAACACTAAGATTTTTAGCCAAATTGTAAAAAAAAAACTGTTTTGATTCATCATATTACAATTCTACTCATTTAGAAAATAACTGGGGAGTTTTATAAAACACCTGATTTGATTTAAATTTTAATAAAAACTTACGATTTAAATGTTGGGTTTATAAACAAATCTACTATAATTAATTTATTTGCCTAATTTTATTTTTAAACTTGAATTCAGTTTCCGCCTGTTTAAGATCTGATTTGATAAGATTTATAAAATATATACTATTTTATTATTCAATAGTATTTTTTCAATATATGTTAATCATTTTGTCATGTCTCCACATGTCATAGTTTGGCGGTATTACAAATTATTATTAAACAGTCAATTATTAACTTTGTAATAGAAAATAGTAATTAATGTATATATTGAATAAGTTATTGAGTTATAAAAAATCATTCACACTTTATGAAACCATTAATAGTTATAATAAACAATCACTTAACTTAATTAGCGCTATTTCATAAATTACAATTTATATTTGCTATAATTAAAATAGATTTTTTTAAATTAAAATAATACAGTATGTGTACATATAAGCGTATTTTGTTTTCTCAATAATAATTATATCATCATATTAATTTTTATACTGCGCATACTTTTAATAATTGTATTTAATTAATATCAGTAATTTAATATTAATCAACTAAATCATTCACCACTAAAGTCATATTAATATTAGTATTTATATTAGTTCATTCAAGCATTAAAATGTTGTTGGCCACTGGTCCATGGTCCGAGCAACGCGTAACACAGTGTCCAGTCCCATCTGTATGCAGCAGCGTACTCCAGAACGTAATGCGTTTGTTGACTTTATACTTACTATAGTCCGTTAGTTCTGTTTATTTGTTTATATTTGTTTAAAAGTAGACGCACAGCTTCTTAATAAAACAAAAATGAACCTCACACAATACAAAAAATGTAACATTCAACTAACCACATACGCATACAGAAAACATCTGTGAAATTATTAAAAACTTAAGGAGCTGTGAAATGTAAAGTTAGTGTTCTGTAACGTAATTCGTAATTACCAGAATTGTTATTTCTAATTAATTATAAGATTACAATTATTAGTGTAATTTGTTTTATTATGGGCGGTGATATATGAATACAAATGATGAATAAAATTCAAGATTACTATAGAAATTTACATATAATGAAGTTTGCATTTTAATGCCAGTTAATGGTACCGAAATTACTTCCTGCAAGCAGGTTCTGAAATTTTCAAAATCTACATATTCCATTGTTCGAAGCGGTAGCGTTAGTGGTGGGTGGATCCACACCCACGGTAGTATAGTTTTTTTGTGGTTGTGGTGCCGTCGGACAATTATAAATGCAGCACCAAGTACCAACCGTCAATATTTTTGTTTTTATTTATATATTACATATTATAAACTAATTTAAGAATAAGATTACGTGCATCGAGTAACTAAACGAACCAGTTCATACAGTGCTATTTAATTGTAATAATAATTGCTTAGAAATATATAGCTCATGATGTTTATTAAGTTATAAATGCTAAGCAAATTATAGTACTGAGACTCGCTATATTCAAGCAAATTGGATTAAAAATAAGCATACAAATATAAGGTTTTTTTTAACTTTTTAGTTAAAATTCTTAATTAAGTCTAGCAGGATTCAGTTACAATTAAACATTTATGCCAACAATTAACATTGTTAACATGAAATTAAAAATACAAACAATTCTCAATGCTAACATCTGAAACAATATTCAGATTTTTTTATGATGTTTTAAATTACCAAAATAAAACTGTCATAACATGAAACCGTTAAATATTAACTTGATATAAAACTCTAGTCTAAATTTATTTATATTGATCACGTATCAATCCACTTTTACACATGGGCTATACATAAGTATGAAAATAAAATCAAATTCGAATAATAATTCCTTTTTCTGTTATTTTACCCAAGCTCAAAACAGAATTAAAAAATAAATCACTATGACGTTTTTGTTGTTGTAAATAAGTTAGTGACTGGGTTTTTTAGTATTTATAATATTTACTTACTTGTATCATTATATTAGCTTTTTGGTATTAATGCTACTAATAATTTACTTAATTTTCATTTTGTTGAACATAGGTTATTCTTATCATTTTTTTATTTATTGTCGTTATTTATTGTTTTTAATTTTATTTCTCTATTTTGTTCGTTTTGAGATCATTTTGTGATATCATTTTAGTTATTTTTTTTTTTAATTGTTTTTTTAACATTATTTTATTACTATACATATAACATTATAATGTTATTAATTTTTAACTAGTGCAGTTTTGTGTGGAATTTAGTGTCTATAATTCTAAAGTTCGTGTCAATCCGGCTGGTAATTATATTAGCAACCAGTCATCTTTACAATTTAAAAAAAATTCACTGGTTTAATTATTTTTATTATTGTAAATGTATTTAATTAATTAATTTTTATAATCCTGCTGTCTCTTGTGTAACCTTACCGTGGTCTACCTGTATTTGTTTTTAGTCAGTCACCAGTGATCGACCGCACCGGTGTGAATTGAGTCCTTGTATCAACCTTATCCTGTTTTTATTTATTTATTGCTCTAGTCATTTTTGTTTTTGTAACTGCATCTGTTATTATGCACTGTAAATGCAAAACTGTTGCACAATCAGGTGTAACCTGTAGCAATTGTGGCGTTATCTTTCATAATAGTTGCGCTATTCGTTACAAGAAATGTAATTGCAGTAATTTATTTGAATTGGATGATTCCGAACTTCCTAAACTTTATAAAGAAAATATTACTCTTTACCAAGTTTTATGTGATGAGTTGAGGTCGAGCAATAAATTACTCTTAGATAAAATTACTTATCTTGAAGAGAAGATCACCGAAAAAGATAAAACTATTCTTCAATACGAAGCTCGCAGTAAACAACTAACTGCTCCTACTACTGCGCCGCTCACTAATGATACGGTGCAATTGATTCAACCTGCAGTTTTTCCTTCTTTGGCAAGCTCTGTTGTTAAGGGGAAAACTAATCAAAAAACTCAGCCAAGAACTCAAACTATCTTTGGTTGTGGCCCAACCAATGACAAACTGCAGGCTTATGTGCCTACTTCTTACGTACATGTTTCTAAACTTAGACGTGGAACTAATAAAACTGATATAGTAAATCTTATTAAATCTAAGTTTTCCACGATATCAGTTGATGTTGTTGAGTTAAAAGTAAAATCTGAAAACTACAGCAGCTTTAAAGTTTCTGTTCCAGTTAATCATGCTCGATCTATTCTCTGCAAAGATTTTTGGCCTGCAAATATAGCGGTCAAGAAATTTTTAAATTATGGGCGAGTTAATAATGTTCCTGCTTCATCTTCGGTGGATTTTCGAAATCTGGATCCAGCCAACAATCTAAACCCGTCACCAAAAACACCAGCGGTATCTCCATCTATTGCCAGAATGTCGGGGGTATAAAAACTAAACTCAAAAAACTTATGCTGGCTGTAACAGTATCCAACTACAATATTATTGTACTGACCAAAACCTGGCTAAATCAAGACATCAGCGATGCGGAGCTACAATTAATTGGTTACAGTTTGTTTAGATGTGATCGCTCTTTATTAACAAGCCTTAAGCTTGACGGATGAGGTGTCTTAAATGCTACTAAAACTTGTTTTAATTGTACTTCATTACAACCTACATTTTTAAGTGTTGAACATTTGTTTGTAATTGTTAAGTTTAAGTTTGTATCATATATTATCAGTGCAGTCTACTTACCACCTAACTCGGCATGTGATAAATATCTAGATCATTGTTATTTCGTTGAATCTATCGTTGACAAATATCCAGACAGTAAACTAATTTCACTAGGCGATTATAATCTACCCGCAGCGGTATGGGTTAATGATGAGTTAGGCATAAGTGTTATTTGAAATGATACTTATTCGGCTCAATTTGTTTCCAACTGTTATGGATTTCTAAACTGCGCTCAATGTATTTCTATACCTAATGATGGTGGTGTGTTCTTAGATTTATGTTTTTCTAACATCTGTGATATTTCTGTGATTAAAGCTGTGGATGTTAAAACTTAGCCAACATCATATTGCTTATGTGATTGATGTAAAATGTGATACTAGCCGTGATATTTTAATGTGTAATTATGTTTTTAATGATTTTAAATATGCCGACTTTAACGCAATCAATAATTTTTTGTTGAATATTGATTGGTCCGCCCTTTTTTATACTTTTGATGTTGATAATTGCGTTAATTTATTTTACTCTGTGTTGCATTTTGCTATTGACTATTTTGTTAACAATGAACAATGGCGAAAAAACAATTTTCCAGTTTGGTTTAATAAAAAATTGATTTCACTTACTAGACTCAAAAAAACTGTTCATAAACGTTATAAATCTTCAAGACTATTGTCTGATTATAACGAGTTTCAATCAATTCGTACTTTGTGTAAAAATCTCAGTACATGTCTATACAAGCAATATATTACTCGAACAGAAAACAACATTCAAAGTAACCCTAAACATTTTTGGAAATTTGTTAGCGACTCTAGAAAAACTAATGATTTTCCAGCCACAATGTATTATAAACAAAAAACTTGCAGTAATGGAGATGACTATGCTAATAGTTTTGCTGAATTCTTTTCCTCTGTTTACGATACACAAACTCATCCAACTCCTTTGTTTGACCTTAAAAAAAACGTATTACATCGATCATTTTCAATTAGATTGTTGGATGTATTTAAAGGGATTGAGAACCTTAAATGTAACTTTAGCACTGGACCGGACGGTGTTCCATCTATGCTGTTAAAACAATGTATTTATTCAATTTCTATGCCATTGCACTTACTTTTTGAGGCTTCTCCTAATGAAGCCAAGTTTCCTTCAGTTTGGAAACAAAGCTACATTATGCCTTTACATAAATCTGGAGCTAAGGAGGATATTACCTATTATAGAGGTATATGCATCTAGTCTGCTATTCCTAAGTTGTTTGACCAAATTGTAACTGGTCAAATACAATAGATGTGCAAAAGCATTTTAATGGAACAGCAACATGGGTTTTGCGAGGGTCGTTCTACTCTTACAAATCTTCTTTTCTACGAAAATGATCTTTTGAATGCCTTTCAATCAAGAGTTCAAGTAGATTCTATTTACACAGATTTTTCAAAGGCTTTTGATCGCGTTAATCATAGTATTTTGATTGCTAAGCTTCGGGCTTTGGGTTTTCATGAATCTGTTGTTGCGTGGTTGTCGAGCTTTTTGGAAAATCGTACACAGTGTGTGAAAATTAATAACTTTTTATCACAACCAATTGTTGTTCCTTCTGGGGTTCCTCAAGGATCTCATTGTGGACCAATTCTGTTTTTACTCTTTATTAATGATCTTGTTTATTCTATTAATTCTTCGTCTTATCTTTTATTTGCTGTAGATCTTAAAATTTATAAAAGAATATCATCTATCGAGGACTGCATTAGTTTGCAAAATGATTTAGATTCTGTTCATTCATGGTGTCTTATTAATAACTTGTTGTTTAACGCAAATAAATGTTTTTCGATAAGCTTCAACAGAACTTTAAGTAAAGTATCGTTTAACTATACTATCGATAATAATGTTTTGGAACATGTTACACAAATAAAAGATTTGGGCGTAATTTTTGATTTAAAACTAACTTTTGTTGAGCATATAAACTATATGTGCAACCGTGCTATGAAAATGTTAGGATTTGTTTACAGAATGTCTACAGACCTATCTCCTAGCACACTCAAATTACTTTATTGCGCTTTAGTACGTTCTCGTTTGGAGTACGCTCCGTCAGTTTGGTGTCCATTCTACAGCGTTTATATATGCAGTATTGAACGTATTCAAAACAAATTTTTTCGTTTATTATCGTACAAATTAGGCATTTTATCCGAAAATTACGATTTTAATCTCATTGCATTGCAATATAATCTTTCGCCGCTGAAAATTCGGCGCAAAAGAGCCGATTTATCATTTTTACGTGGACTAATGATGTTTGAGATTGATTGCCAAGAGCTACTAGTAACTCTTCCATTTCAAGTCCCCAACAATAATCGCAGAACCAGACAGTCTTCATTATTTAGAGAATCTATACATTCTACCAATTATGGATTTAATAATCCAATTGGTAGAATGTGTAGAATTGCAAATAGTTTCTCTAATAATGTTGATTTATTTTGTGTTTCAAAATGTAGTTTTAAGTGTCAATTAAAATGTGTTGATGAATAATTTTATATTTTGTTTTTATTTATGTATACTTTTTTCCATGCTTTTATTTTTCAATATTCTTTTATATATTTTTGTGTAATTGTAATATTGTTTGTAATTCATCGTTATATATGTATATAATGATGTAGATGTAAATGGTTTTGTATATACCGTGAATAAAGTATTAAAGTATACAGGGTTAGTTAATAAATTTTTATGTTTATCAACAATTGACAAATTGTCATTGAAATGATTGTTTTATCTGTTTTGTTAAAATAAATGTGCATCTTTGTGAAAAAAAAAATTTAATTTAAAATTTAAAAATTTGGAATTTTATGAAACAATTGACAAATTGACATTAAAATTATTGTTTTATCTTTTTTGTTAAAATAAATGTGCATCTTTGTGAAAAAAATATTTTTAATTTAAAACTTAAAAATTTGGAATTATTCAAAAATTATGCTTTTTATAAAAAAAACCTTTTTACAAAAAATTAATCTTTGAATTTAAAACACTAAACCAAGCTGCCAAAGTACCAAACGCATTTTCAACTATACATCTTGCTCGAGATACGCAATAATTGTAATTCATTTATTCTGTAAGCCTGCCTGTCTATATAGTTTCATCAGGTCCAACCTTAAAGAAAATGTATCATCTCTAATAAATACATAAAGCAAGAACTTTTTATTCTTAATAGTTTGTAAAATTGTGCATTTTTCATAACACTTCCAGCAAAAACTTTTTCAAATTAAATTGGATAATTTTAGTTTAAATATCAACCAAATTAAATTTGTACTTTACTTTCACTATAGCAAATAAAACTAAGCTATGTTGACCTTTATAATTATAATAATATAAAATGTTTTTACCTGGAAAAATAATGGCTATATATTTGCCATCAATGGCTCTAAGACAATGTAGAAAATTTTATTTTTTTTAAACTGTTGGCTGTTGTTATTTATTCATTGAAATAATTAGTAAGACTAAAAAAATTATAATCAATAATAAAATATTTTTAGATTTTACTCCAAACTCAACACCCAATACTCTACTTCTAATTCCGATCAATGCCATATTTTTTCAACTTAGCGAAAAAAAGTCCTTATGGGTGTAAGAAACCATTTTAAGCGTCCAGTCATATTGAAAAATTGTTACCACTATTATGGCAAAGCTATTGGACTAACGTTGCGCAAGTTGCCAACAAATCAAAGATTACTAGCAGAAAAAAATATCAATGACACAATATTTGAAACACTCTCAAATAAGCAACTTCAACACAGACTCACTGAGGAGACACTGGTCTTGACGGCGCTCCAAAACAATTTGCAATTTCTAAAATAGTATTTATCTTTCTGCCTAATTACGTAATGTCTTGATTTTACTTCTCTTCAATCAAATGCTCGCAAAAGTCTCAAATCCTTATTTTTTAATTATTTTTCCACACTTCTCTACAGGATGCACTTCAGACTCACAAATCATTATCTTTTAATTACGTCAGCACAATTTAAATTTTTGCCAATTCTCAAATTTTTATCTTTTTTACGACTTCCGCTCCAGACATTTTTATCGTTTTTATGACTTCACGCATTTTTATCTTTTGACAAGTCTTCACCTGCAATATTTCAATAAGGTTATCCATCACCACTTACTTTTTCTAACACCGCTCGCTGACGTTCACTTATTCTTCATCTCATTCTTTTTTAGTTTTTACACACTTCTTCTTGCACTCACACATTCTTATGGCAGTACAGCCCACTTTGCGCACAGAAGGGCGCCACAGACGGCGCCCACTTTATGCGCTCGGCCTTACAGACACGCCCAGATGGGCGCCTCCGGCCGGATCTGCAACCCCGGCGGCGCCTACTTTCAGCCGGCAAACATGCCCAGATGAGCGTCCCCGACCGGATGCAAAATCCAAGATGGCGGAAAATGGCCGTTTTTGACCCCCATGTAAATCTTTATAAGAAATTGAGCACGTACTCTCTTAGCTACTCTACTTACATAATGGCCCGAAAACCATTTATATAGTTTTTTTGGTGTTTTAGAAACACCAAAAATGTTTTGGATTGGTTTCAATTTTACTTTTAGTTTGTAAAATATATTGCTGGTATTGATGTGCTTTAAAATTTGTATGTAGTTCAAATATATTGGAATTCAATTATAATCCGACAATAGTTAAGAGAGTTATCATTTATGTACAGTTTTTTTGAGTTTAGTAAGTGTGAGCATTTCTTTGCTAAAACAAATTTAAAAAAAAAACAATCAATAGCATATTGGATTAGTAAAATACATCATGACACATTTAGATATTAGAGTTATAAAAGAGTGCAGTCCAATCAACATTAAACAAATAATTATGGATAGCCGGCAAATTTAAAATTGTTAAAAACATAATTACAAATTAAAATATTTCTATAGATATAATGTCTTTACGACTGGGCTTATATTATTTCAACGGATTATTTAATTACTAACCAATTATGTTTGTATTATATACTTGGAACCCGAGGTAGTATTTAATAGTGAAATATTGTCTATTTATATAATATAAGCTATTTAAGGTATATAATACAAACATAATTGGTAATGAAATAATACTTTGTGATCATTTAAGCCCATCGTCGCAAAGACACTATATCTATAGTATCTCACATTTTATAGTTAAATTTAACAAAATATCCACAGCTTCTCTTATAGAGTTATTACAATTATTGGTAAAGCATAAGTCTAAAACTACACCTTTACTATTAGAAATAGATATGCATTCTACGCAGTAATACAGATTTGAAGTTGAGCTTTGATAGTAAACAATTTGCAATTTAGCAAAATTGGTTGAAAAATAAAATAGAACTTGTTTTAATTAAATTGATAAATTTGTTTTTATTAATTTGGAGTTACAGCAGTTTTCAGTTTCCACTATTCTGTTAAAAATCTATACTTTCTTGAAATATTATTAATATCAATCTCAACTTAAAAAAAAATTAATTTTCCACCATTTAAAAACAAAATATAGGTAATTTGTTAAATTACGATTTTTTTGAAACTTACTTTTTGATTAAATTTTGTGTTTGAGTTTTTTTATTGTTTAAATATGCGTTTTTATAAGATCTTTGATGACAATTTTGTTATTTAACTTAAAATTTATACTATATATTTATTTTTATTTTATAGTTGGTTCATCAGTCAAGTTTTTTTTTTTAAATAATACAAAATATATTAAGTACCATATATTTCGATTTTGTTTAAAATCTTCTTCAGTAGTGTTTAAAAATAAAACTAAAAAAATAAAATTAATATAAAATAATACAAAATGATTAATACTTACAATTAAAATAAAATATTTAACTTTTATAAATATATAATTATGTAAACGTTTTTTTTTTATTGATTTTATATTTAACAAAAATTGAAATACATGATATATCTAATTTTTTTTAAATTTTAATGAACATACACAATTTAATATAAAATTTATAATAAAAATTATTTATTCAATAACAAAGTGTATATAGAATTTAGATTGTTTATATCTGTTCTAAAGTTCATATTAAATTTATCTCTATTAATGTAAAACATTTCCAAAAATAATCTGTTTTTGACTTTAGATTCATTATCTAAAATTTGGACATTATCAAAATTAATTTAGTAACTTTTGTTAAGTGAATGTTTTGAATGTGCACTGTTATCTTTAGAATTTAGACAATCACGTTTATGTTGATCTAAACATTTTTTTAGAAATTGGCTTGTTTGACCAATATAATTTTGATTACAATCTGAACAAGAAATTTTGTATATAATAATATTATTTCATAATTTGGATGTTTTATTTTTTAATTTATTAAAAAGATTATTAGTAGTTAACGGATTATAAAAGACAATTACAATATTCTTTTCATTTTTTAAAACTTAAAAAATAAAACATCCAAACTATTAAATAGTAATATTATATACAAAATTTCAAGCCAATTTCTAAAAAAACGTTTAAATTAACATAAACGTCTTCCAACAATTAAAATGTATATATGAATTTAATTATTTCTACTTAATTTAAGTTATTATATATTTTATTTTTTAATACATTATGTCTGCTTTTTGTGTAATTTTACAATCTAGTCATATCTGTTTAGCTAGATGACATTCTTCAGCATATGTACAAACATTCAATTTTCTGTCATTGAATGCCAAACTATTTCAAACACACAAGGGCTGTTTCTAATTGAGTTGCACCCAGCAGTTATACAATTTTGCAAGTCGTCCACTGGAATAAACTAATGACTTCAAATAACCCCATAAGAAATAATTCAGGAGGTTTAGGTCTGGGGATCAATCAAGCTATGCGTATACCTTGATCAATCCAACAATCTTTGTATGTTGCTGTTAAATAATCACAAGCAACCAAACTAAAATGTTGTGGTGCACTATCGTGCATAAACTACACTTCAGTTCTTGTTGCCAACATTACATTATCTAGAAACTGAGGTAGCATGTGTTCCAAAAAGTTGCAACACACCTTGTCGGTAATTCTTCCTGGTAGAAATACTGGTCCAATTGGACACTTGCTGCCAATTTCAACTCAAACATTTAAGGAAAACCAATGTTAAAAACGATCTTCACATACCTGATGCGGATTTTTATCTGCCCACACATGGTTGTTATAAAAATTTCTTATTGCATTTTTTAAGAAACTGACTTCATCGGTGAAAAGAATATGTGTCAGGAGTAGAGAGATTAGAACTAATGTTTGCAAAAGAAAGAAAATCAGCAGGTAGTAGTGCCTTAACACGCTGAATGTGGTATAAATACAACAAATACAACTACTTGGATCTTTTTCTATTATGTCTAGCAGATTTTGTTCTAGTTGATCTTCCTGGCCTTTTGGTTGGAGATATTAGAGCCAGAAAACCGTTCAATGTACAATCGTTTAGCTTGTAATGAATTGCCATCAGCAAATCAATGCATAAAATGCATGTCAGTCATCTTGGCGTTTGTATAGTGATTCATGGTAGAAGAATTCACTAACTATTTAAGACACGTCAAACAGCCAAACGTCACTTAATCTAAACAACTGCGACCGATACATGTAATGATCAATGACGAGACGTATTCAAATAAAATTCACGTACATTAGTAGATAAAATAGCCGTTCCAAGTTATCGTTAACAATTTTTTGTACTTGATAAACTTATTATTTTTTTTACTGTATATATTCATTGGCGTACGCTATACTTTTATTTACATTAATAATTTCAACAATTATCAAATATGGTTGTCACACATTTTATTCACCATGTATCTTAAAAATCTTAAAAAAAAGGTGGTAATATTTTTTCAGTTTTTTTATGGGGTTTGCCTTTTTATTTAATTTTATTTCTTTGTACTAATCTACTCAGTTTTCTTTATTAAGTCTCCTTCAACTGCATAATGTTCAATTAGCTTTTTTTTCTGTTTTGATTCCAGTCTTGCATATTTTTCATAAATTGATTTGATTTGCAGGATAATAAAAATAATCCGTTTTATTTTTACGTCAAATATTGATGAACAGTTTAAATAAGAAAAAAAATTATTTATATTGACCTAAAGTGTAAAGAACTTCTGTTTTCTGAGACGCTGAAAAGATTATCTTTATTAAGTGTATGCCAAAAGAAACTAAAATAACAAGAAATATTTACAATTATAAACTTAAATACAAATACAAATTATGTTCAAAAAAGTTAGGTTACGTTAAAATAGGTTAGGTTAGGTTAAGGCTGAGTTACAAAAGTGATTAAAAAAAATGACTTTCAATGATTACAGTAATGAGCATGCTGTGCAAATAATAAAAATATTAAAGTAATACTTAGTTACAAAAAAAATCACCAATTGCAAGCAATACTTGTAAAATTACAATGGTTTGCTAATCAAATATACACGGTGGAAAAAAAAAGATGCTAAAACTTTAAAAGACATACGTGTATTAATACAAATTTCAAAGATAATTATTTCTGGCAGATTTGTTGATTTTATATACACTGGCAAGCAAAAGCACTTAAAAATTATGACTTATATTTGGAATTTTTTGTTTTAACTTTATGTTTGCTGTTTTAACTTTATGTTTGCAAATTGTAAACCAAAGTAGGCATTTAATAATTCATTTCATGACAAATGTTATCTATCTGTCAGTTATTATCACTGTGTTACAGATTTTTATAAAACAACGTCCATTTTGCTCCAATTTGTTGTGGTTTTTTTACTAAATGTTAGTTTTTTTCTGCGAAACTTGTTATTCACATGGTGTACTGTACTTAACAGGTCATAATGCTTTTAGGCCCCATTGTTGTGGCAAGATTTTTATCGTTGATTGAAGATGGGCAAAAAAAACGTAAAACTGCAAGGATTGTTGGCCTGATAACCAGAAAATCAAGATCCGAGCAAAAAAAGTCACAAGTTTTTGAAATAAAACATTTATTTATGAAAAAATAGTGAATAAACTATTAGGAAAAAGCTCTGTGCTGCTGGATTGTCTTGTAGAAAAGAGGCTACAGATTTATCTTTACAACGCCAACATTGTGTTGCAAGATTGGCTTTGCCCGAAATTACCGGACATAGTACTTTTTTTCAAATGAGTCACGTTTTTGATTCATAGGATCAGACAAACGTCAAAAAATGTAAAAAAAAACGCGGAAAAAAATACGCTTCAGTTTGTATTAATGAGCCACTTCTATTTGGCGGTGGGTCGGTTATGGTTTGGGCAAGAATTTTTACCGAAGCACGCACAGAGTTGGTCTTTATAGAGAATGGTTCCCTGACAGTTCACAGATACATTATGGAAGTTCTCATGTTATGCCCTTTATGACAACTATAAACAAACACGTAGTTTTTGTGCAAGATAATGCTAGACCTCACTTAGATGGAGTTGTCAGAGATTATTTGGATGAAGTGGAAATTTTGCGGTTTGATTAGCTCAGTCCAAACATAATTTTTATAGAACATGTCTAGGATGAGTTGGAACAACGTATCCGAAAACATACACTTGCTAAAAGTACTGCTTAGAAGCTAAAACAGTTGCTATTGCAGGAATAGAATAATATTGACCAAAATGTGATCTATAATTTAATTCAAAGTGTTTCTTGTTGACTATAAGCAGTCATTAATGCAAGAAGGGGTAGTACTTATTATTGGTAATAAGTTTTTTTTTATATTTTTGGTTCATATTAGTCCTAGGAACAAAAATTCAAACTTTCAGAACTGTAAATTTGCTAACATAAGATTAACAAAAAAAAAGTGACCTTTATTTTTTGCTTGCCAGTGTGTTTTTGTAATGGCAATCTATCTAGAATTAAGCAGATATCTTTACCCTAACAATAAAAATAAGTACCACAATAATAAATGAATGCCTATTTCTATAATTACTTCAAAAAGATCAATACTTACTTCTTCTTTGTCATTTATTACATGTTTATACTTTTTATTTCATATTACACTCTAGAAACCCTTTGTTAGTTTTAAACTACTTTATACAATTTTTTAATTTATTATTTATTTAGCATTTTTGAGTTTTGTAGAGCAAACGGACATGATAGTTTTTGGTTTGTGTCAAATAAATTGCCAAAAAAGTGTAAGAAAAGAGCATACCAACCGCTACCTTGATTTGTAGTATTTTAACAAAAACGACAATTTTGGCTTCATCAATGCTTCTACAAATAATTCGATAATCGATTTATTTTTTACCAGTACATTCAATCAATACAAAACAAATATTTACTTGCACTACAAGACATGCTAAAAATTTTAACAATGTAAGACCAAGTGTGATTCAACTCATAAATATCTTATTTTGAAATTTAACAAAAACTAAATAAATTAGTTTTAGTTTATTACTAAAAATTTAAGAAAGATATCAGTTTCTAAACTTGACAATTTACAAAATAAACATGTAAATGCAAAAATTACCTCATTTTTTAAAGATTGGCAATTTTAGCACTAATTTAATATAAATAAAATAATTAAGTAATATATTTAATTTTAATCTAAAAATTTCTACTTTGCAATCCAGGTTTCACAATTTTTTTTATAAACAACTTTAAATTTTTTTATTATAGAACTTCTGTAAATACTATAGTTGAAGAACTATTGACGTAAACTCAACGTAGTAATTAAAGAAAAGTATTTAGTTACGTAAAATCTTTAAGTTGTTGAATTATTAAGTGTTAGTTGCAAAAATGTTTTAACAAAACTCAAAACTTTCATTTAAATAACTTTCTAGTTAATCAAATTTAACTTAAAAGACTGTAAATCTATGTAAAGAAAATGTTGTTCAACACCTACTTGTGACAATAAAACTTAAAAACCAGTTTTTGCTTAGTTACAAAATAGATAGATACAAATATCTTTATCATCTGTTTTACTTTTGCGTAAAACTTATTTTGATTTGTTTTTATAGTGTGCAGTATATTTTTACCACTGCTTACGTAATTTCATATTTATTTATTTGTTTATTTATTAGATAAACAGTCAAATAGGTACAAGTAACTAATTACAAAATATTTAAAATACAATACAAAAAACAATGTTAAAAAAAGATATAAAAAATTAAAACACTCAATAAGTTGTAGCCAAATTTTTATTTTGATATGCCAATTTTCTAAATATGTTTTGGGATTAATTTAACAATATATATAGCACTCTCTAATATAAGTAAACGCTTTTTATTGATAATGTTTTTGTGAAACCGTTTTTGTTAAGTAATATGCTTACTTCTTTAACAACTTTATTTCATTTTGTTCAGTGTTGTTCACAATCAAAGTAAGATTAGTTAACCAGTGTTTTTACATTTAAAATATTGTTTTAAATGATACCGACTCTTCTAGAGCTGTTGCTCTTACTTAAGATGGACCAGTACAACGCAGCTTATATTCTTGGTGTTTTAAGATGTAATGTGCAAGAAGCTAAAAACGGGTTTAAAAAACACTTTATGACCATAAGTCTTGCAAAATGAAGAGACTAATACTGTTAATTAATAGTGCGCGGAAAGATTTGGTACAAATACAAGGTATAACAATTAGTAAAAGACCCGTAAAAAGTAGGTTAGAAAAACAAGTATTATGCACAAAACAACTTGCAAATGCCTTACAATTGACAAAAAAACATTGAATAAAGCGTCTTTGCTTTGCTTGCACCAAAAAAACTAAAAAACTTAAAAAAAAAATAAATTTTGATTAATCAAGATTTTGTGGTTAGTACAGTGCAATATTGTGCTCAACTTGCACCAAGTTAGTGTTTGTTAATAAAGAAAGAATAACTGCAGACAGATATATTAGAAAATTTTTGAATCTAAATGTAGTGCTTTTTTAATATAAGTACTTGAACAAAGTTTAAATCCACACCATAAATTGGCTTGCAAGGAATCTCAATCTAAATCCGATCAAACATGTTTGGATCATTATAAGAAGTTAAGTTTCAGCTCAACTTTAAGTTTGCTAAATGTTGTTAAACTTATCTAAATCACATGAATTTATTTTTTGTATGCTAAAAATTATCAAGTGATCAAAAGTTGCAAACTATCTACAGATGCAGCAATGTGTTAATTACAATAAGAACATTAACTTATATAATTTAGGTAAATGTGTACAATTTATATCTAAATAACTACACAAGTGTTATACATAAAAAAAGATTTGGTACACAAGCAAGCTATAAGCCATATTGCAATACATCCAAAGAGCTTATTTAGTAAATATGCATTAATTTATATAGAAATAATTGTGTTGAGATTATTTGCCTAAATTTCAGTGGAATAAAATTGAATGTATTGAGCGGTACAGTATGATCAAAACCTTGATCTGAATAAAGTCCAAACTTGTTCATATATATGTAATTACTTTAGAAACTTAAGCTAAATATTTTTAACTAAGTTAATAGTTAAGATAACTGAAAATTAAAGTAACAAAAATACAGATTGTAAATTAAAGAACTGTTTGCACGATTGTTTAACAAAGCGTAAAGACTTTTACAATTTCATTTATGTGATGTTTAAAAAAAAAAGTTTTTTTCACAATTTTTTTGTTAACAAAACTTTGTCATTGATGCAATAAGGAAAAATAATATTTATTTTCTTGGTTGCAGTTACACTAATAATGTAAGTTATTCAAAGAATTTTTGAAGTTTAATGTTGTTGTAGGTTTTAATTAAAGGTTATCAGCATATAATAAATAATTGATCTTAATCACATCTGTAACATGATTAATATAAATTAAATAACAGACGGCCTAAGTTAATTCCTTGAGAAACACTAGAAGATAGAGCAAAGGTATTAGAAGTAAATCTATTATATTTAACAGACATACCTTAATTTATCAAATAAGATTTAAATAACAATATAAAGTTGTTGAAAAAACTAAAACCATCCAGTTTTTTTTATGATTTATTTTGTCAAAAGTCTTAGTAAAATTTGTCTAAGACTGTACTAGTATTTTTATTAAAACAACTTAAATTAGATATAAAACATAGCAAAATAGATATTAGTCTGTAGGTTTCACATAAACTTGAATCACCGTTTTTGAATACGAAATATTTGAAGTTAAAAATATATGATAAAATAATTTGTGGACTATAAAATAGCATTTCTTTCTTACATGTAATAATAATTCTAAAATAAACCATAAATGAACTGAAAATTAAATTTTTATTTGTCCAGTTTAGTTTAGTTCGCAAATCACTCTTTATACATTCACTTTGGCAGATGTATATTGATATTTATAATTAAGATTTATTTATATGTTAATATAAAAATTATAAAAGAAACTAATAATTTATTCAACAATCACAGCGCCCAAGACTCAAGCACTGAAATTGACATCTAACTGTATTGTTAATCTAATAATAAAAGTAAATCAATAAAATTGAAATACAAATTAATATGACACAAACTAAAGCACACGTATGTATATAAATTTAAAAACGCCTACGGGTATAAATACTATCCAATTCATCAATTCATATAATCTTGACATACGCGGTAATTTCAACCAATAATCAATTCACCACAGCAATTTTAAAAGGTCTGAGATAACAATGAATTTATAATTTCATCTGAAGTGAACACGGTTATTTACCATTGGCGTGCGTTAATCTACGTCGGCCTAACTATTTTTTCTACATTCCTTTAAAAGTGCTTTTAAAAGAAACACGCGTATGAAGATTAAAAAAATATACAGGAGATACACAAGGGGAAATAAAAAGCAGTAAAAAACATTAACATGTATCTGATACATATTGGGCGTTTCCTACGCTGAGCTAGAGGCTACTGGATTTGTAAGAACAAAAAAATATGATGCGTAAAGGATGACCACTTGCGCCGGTGGCTACTAATTTCCATTTTGAAATATAAATTATAGGTCTGATTTATATTAAAAGAAGTGTGTATAAAATGGGGTTTTGAGATATAAGCATAAATGATCCTCACAATTTGAGTTACGCAATTATTTAAAAATATAGCAATTGTTTCTGGAAGTTATAATTTTACTTGATAAGCCAAATTTTACAGACTAAATTTATTATAATTTAAATTATACAGGGTTAGGTAATTGACTACAGGGCTTGAATATTCTACGACGAATATTGAAATTCATAAAAAACGGTTACCTTCTCAAAATGTTAAAAAAATTAAATATTTTTATTTGCAAAAATAAATTTTTATTATTGAGTAAGTGTGGAGTTTTGACTACTAACTACACTAATATAAATAACATAAAATATGTTTTAGCTTTTTCATTTGCAAACTCCAATAATTTGTCACAAATTATTCAATCTATTTACAAAGAATGACTTTAAACTTTAATCAATCAAATATAAGTTTTGACTTTTCATCATATAATAAATTATAAATATATAAAATTTATAAAAGACTTTTTTTATTCAAACTTTAACAGTTTGTATAAATAAGAAATAAAATAATGTAAACAAAAAATTGTTACAAAATATTAAAAATTAAAGCTGATAATTAAAAAAAATTAAAAATTTCTGTAAACTTTAAAGAGCTATAACTCCGAATTTATTAAATATAATATACTACTTTATTAGGTCAATATTACTCAATTTGTTTGTAGTTTCTGGCATTCATTTTATGACTAGTTAATTCGGGACACCTGTATTTGTTTTAGTTACTAGTATTTATTTTTTAATTGTGTTTTTCTTTTTACCATTACATTCTATTCCACAATTGATAAATTGGTTTAGTAGAAAAAAAGCGTTTTACTTTTACGCTATTTTTGATATTATTAAATCAGTATCTGCGTGGTGTCATGTATAATATTTAAAACAAATTTCCTATTTTAAACTGATCTGTTTACATAAGTATATCTATATCTACAATTGGCAGCGCTTAGCACTTGCTAAACAAGTAAATGAGGTTAACTTGCGTATAATTTGTCATTTGAGTATTATGTGATTTGTAAATTTTAAACCGTAGCATTAACATTTATTTTAGATTTGACTTAATATAGTATAATTGTTTTTATCAATATCGTAGATTAGTCACAATGTTACTACGTTACTCTGTATTTAACATTGCGTTTAATCTTAAGGTAGAAGATTGAAACGCAGTTGGAATAACTTTTTTGTTTTATTTTTAATCATATTATAGATTGAAGAAAATTTTTGTAATTCTCTTCTATTTTTTCTTAAATAAATCAACACCAAACTTTTTTAATGCATTTTCTAAAAAAATTAAGTTTTTAAATTTATTTATTTGTTGTGTCAGATTGTATTGTTCCGTATTCAGCAACTGACAAGTTTAGATTATTAGATCAATATTTTTCAATTATTACAAGTTTTTTTTTCATTTTGTTAAAACGTCTACTACCACACCAAACGCAAACTGCAACTTATCTGTCATTATTTTAAGATGAACATATTCCGACAATATACATATTTTATCAAAAAATATAAAATTGACAGAACCAAGATCAATACAAAGTGTTAATATAAAACTGTCTACGTTTTGGCAAATAAAGATTGAAACAAACAAATTTACTTAAACTCGAGTATAGTATGCTCATAGATATAGTGTCTTTACGACATGTGTTTGAATTATCTCAGCGGATTACTTAATTACTGACCGCCTTGGGGAGACAATTATGTTTGTATTATATATCATAAATAGCTTACAATACTTCGATGTCCTAGGGTAAAATATTATATAAGTATACTATATTTAAGTATACTATATTTTTATCCTTGAATACTACCTTGGGTTCCAGGTATATAATACAATCATAATTGGTTGCATAAAAAAAAACCTGTTAGGATAATTTAAGTCTGTGTTGTAAAGACACTATATCTATAGGCATACTATAATTGTATACACAACCGCCCGGGTGGTGTAGTGGTTAGCATACTCGACTGCTACACTAGGGGTCGCTTCAAGCCTCAATCCCATTATCTGAAGAGTCAGTTTTTCTGGTTAAAAAAAATGCAACATTTTCAAAATTTAAAGAAAAAACATTTTTGTTTGTGAAAACTTATTCTTTAGACAAATTTGAAAAAAAAGTTTGTTATAATTTTTTTTTAATGCTATTCTGAGTAGTTACAAATGATCAAAAAATGTAAAAAAAACTCAAAAACCTCGATTTTTTTAAATTTTGATTGCTTATTACTTAAAAAAGGTTTACTGAAAAAATTTACATAACTAGGATTTATGTAAAGGAAGGCATTTTTAGTGGTTTGAGCAAAAAAAAAATTCATTCCGTACATTTGACTCATACTTGGCCATATTATATAAACATTTGATTAATTGGCAAAACTTGTATTATTGCAGATACTCACTATGCAATCAAAACGTTTGTTAATATGCACTCTGACATATAGTATTTACAAGTAGAATTGTCCTGTATACAAATATTAAAATCTTGCTTAAACTTTTGAGAAATTTTTGTTAACAAGCTTTATTGTTTATGTCTTGGTCACAAATTGTTTTTTTCACAAAAGATACATAAATGGTTTTAACTGTGATCCCAAAATTATAAATGTTAATATTTTCTTAAAGTTATGACTCCGTATTTGATTTACTATAATAAACTTATTTAGAATTTAAAAAAATCTATTTATGGTTTAACAGATTATAGCACTTTTTGTTTTTTTATATTTTCTAAAAGACTATATTAAACAGTATAAAAAAGCTAATACTTTTGGCATATAATATGTAGCAACTATAATCAAAAATGATCTTTTAAAAAAAAGTTACCAATCTTACCAAACAATAAGTTGAATAACAAATTTGTATTTAAATTGTTTTCAATTTGTCTACTTGATGTTACAATCTTGCAAAATTTGGAATGAGCATATTGTTAAAATAGCTTTGAAAGAATCTATAAACTAAAACTTTTCATAAAAGTATTTTTTATCTGTGCAATATTTTGATGTGTTTATTTTAAACAAATTTAATTTTTTGAAAATAAAAAAAAATAATTGTGGGGCACTTATAAACTAATTACGTTTTTGTATTGAATATTGTTCTTAAGTTTAGAAAAGTGCATCTAAAACGCCATTTCTTCTAACATCAGTTTAGAAACAAGTTATTTGAATCATTACAAGTTAGTTAGTGAGTTAATGTCTTCAAATGTTTTGACAATTAAATCAAAACTTGTTCAGAATTTAATTATTTTGGTATAGCTCAAAGAACTTGCTATAATATTTTTTCTTGTTTTTATATCTATTTTTTTTTTAAATATATCAAAAGTATAAAAGTTTAAGAAAAAGTTGTAGCATAAAAGTTGTTTGCAACATTTATTAAAAGCGTTTTTGGATGTTTAGACGTTGAATTGTCAAAAGAAAAACCTGGTTTATACAGGGTGTTAACTCCGTTATTTTTTAACCAATTTATATGGTTCAAAAACCATTTAAAATGGTTTTTTAAGTGTTATAAAGGCAGGTGCACACATGTTTGTTTTAATTTTTTAGTATAGTTGCTATGGCTACCAACTTTATTTTTTTAAATAGCAACATACATTTTTTTATTTTTTTTGTATCTTTGTAATATTCTTAATACAACCATGTAAAATAATAATATACTTTTTGTTATATAATTTTCTGATAAATTTAAGAAACATAATATTTGATTTTTATTTAAAATAATCGTAATTAAACAGTTGGCTTTAAAAATAAATTATATTTATTTTTTGGAATGATTTTATAATATTATGCATAATATAGAAACATAAAAACATATTTTTTAAATTTTAAAAACGTATTTTTTTATGTTACCATATTATGAATAATGACATAAAAACACTCAAAAAATATTTAAAAAAAATTATCTATCTTGGTTCTAGCAGGCCAAAGGAGTTTTGACGCCAATTTCTTCAAATATTTTAAAAGTTATAAAAGTTAAAAAAATAACAAATTAATTTTACTACACAAATTATAAAAAAACTTAAAGTTATAGCTGTCAAAAATTAATAATATTAATTTCTTTAAACATTTCAAAAGTTGAAAAAAAATTTTTGCATAAAACTTTCCAATCATTACAATTTTTACGTTAAACAATTTCTTACAACTTAGTTTTCTGCTACTACTAGAAAGACAATTAATGTAGTAAATAATTTCATATCCATGTGCATATGTAAGTTAATAAGCAAAACGGTTAATTTTTGAAGCATTAAATATATCAAATAACAGATTGGTAACTAGGAACACTATAACAATAAATAAACGTTTTTTTTCAAAAATTGACTTACAAAATAATAGTTATTTTTAGCAAAATCAAACTACAAGCTACACAAGCTTTAATAGTATATAATGTATCAAGAACTAAAAAAATAAGTTTTAGCAGCACACAGAAGCAAAACAAGCTAATAACACTATCGGACTTAAATTGCATACGTTTTAGAAATACCGCCATAAAATTCTGGTTTACTACATTTCTAAAAACTTCAGACAAAATGTCAAATATTGTCAATTTTAACCCTCTACTATAATAAGTCTTTTGGTAATTTCCAGGCAAACATCGTTAAGTTTCAACTATGCCAAATTTGCTTAAAAATTGAGTACCAAGTCATCAAAATCAAACTCTTTGCATTAGAAGGTTTTACCTCTCATCAAACTAAACAATGATTGAATGGCGTATACGGTGAAAATTTACTTTCTTATTCTTCCGTAAAAAAATTAGCCAAAATGTTTAAACCTATAAAAATTACTTACGTTCTGATCGACCAGTTGAAGTAATCACAGAAGAGTCAATTGCTTTTATTAAAGAACTGGTTTACTAGCCGACTAAAAGTGAAGTAATTATCAGGTATGTCAAGAGATCAGATATATTGATTACTAAGAAAACCCAGGGTATGCCCGTCAACAACAAAAATTATAGCCACAATCTTTTGAAGTTGTGAGGGCATCTTGATAATTAATTTTAATTAAAAAAATACCATTGTATATAACGCTTATTATGTTTAATACATAGATTGAGGAAAAATACTCAAGCAAAGTTTAAAAAAAAAAATAACAAATTAGTTGTAGCACGACAACGCACTTGTGCACACCACTGAAGTGAAAAATTGATCATTGATCCCTAGCGACTACTTTTTCTTTATTAAAAATAAACCTTTGATGATTGTTTGACGATGAAGAAGTGAAATCTGCTGTTTTAAAATATTTTGATGACAAATCTTCAAAATATATTTTATGAAAAAATAGAACTGATACTAATTTTTTTTTTTCAAAAATCAGCATTTTTAAGTTTTTCAAAACTCAATGTTTGTTGCAGCTCATCGTCAACATACTTGATTTTTTTGCTAATTGATCTTTATACGAGCAAAGCCCAACTTTTTTTCTTTAAATTTAATGTGCTAGAAAAGTTTAATTGTTGAAAACAACTGCAAATTGTGTTGTTTTGGTTTTGACACATTGTAATTTTTTAATTTTGACTTTGAAAAATCACATTTTTTGTTTAAAAATTGCAATTTTAACTAAAAAAAAAAATAATTACTAGTAAAAGAATCTCTGTCTATAAACCGCAAAAGCCATAAAATCAATTTTTTGTTTTCATTGGGCTGTGCAAAAAGAAGCATTTTATATATTTTTAACCGCTAAAGTTGACGTATTTTGATGTAAATGATTTGGAAAATATAAATTTATTTTGTGTATTTAGGTTTTAGAGGTCTAAAACTTAAAAAAAACTGCAAAGATATGGTAAAAATGCCTACTTTTGAGCATCAATTTTTACAAATTCACGTTTAGCAGCGCTTAGAGAAACAATATACTGAATATTACTAAAAAATTTAATTTGACAGACAAGTCTACATATAAAATAGTTAGTGTCGTGATCATCGGCCGTAGATTATCAATTTATTAAATATTTTTGTTCTTAAATACTTCTAACACTTGCAGAAAAAATACACTTTTAATTTCTTGGTAACAAACTGTTAGGATATGGGTGTGTACTCCAACTTAAACTACGCGATGGTAATCATAATTTTTAAAATGTTAACAATATTTTTGAAATTTTTAGAAAAAGCTTTAGTAATGTTTTAATGTTTTTTTTTTTAATTTTCTAAAGCATCTATAACGTTTTACAGTGCTTTTAATGTTTTTAAAGTTTCTGTAAACCACTTTTAATGTTATCAAGATACTTCTGCTCTGCTTGCAGCGCTTCTATAATGTCTGCAATATTATTACACTTTTTATGAAACTACTGTCATATTCTCAGAATGTTTCACAGTATTTTTATTGTTTTTAAAGTTTTTGGAAACCATCTATAATGTTTTAGCAGTAATGTTTTTGCAGTATTTGCAGTATATATTATGTTCTTAAAATATTAACAATGTTTGCAATGCTTCTGTAATGTTTTTTTAATTTTTTTTAAAGCATCTATAATGTTTTACACTTTTCAATGTTTTAAAATTTTGTAAAGCATTTTTAATGTTTTCAAAATACTTGTACTGTGTCAGCAGTGCTTCTATAATGTCCGCAATGTATTTACACTTTTTATAAAGCTTTTGCCATGTTCTCAAAATGTTAACAATGTTTTACAGAATATTTGCTATGCTTTACAATGTTTCTTATCCCAATTTCGCAAAATGTCTGTGAAGCTTCTTTGTGTTTCCATAATGTCCGCAATGTTTTTGCAGTTTTATAAAGCTTTAATAATGTTCTCAATGTTTCTAAAGTTTCTTGAAGCATCTGTCATGTTTGTATTAAGCTCCTGCAGTATCTTCAACGCTTATAAAATGTACACAATGTTTTTACATTTTCTATAGTGTTTTTAAAATGTTTGCAGTGTTGTCAATGTTTTTAAAAATTTTGTAAAACATTTATATTGTTTTTAAGATACTTCTGCAGCATCTGCAGCGCTTCTATAATGTTCACAACGTTTTCCGTTTTTATAAACTATTAATATTGTTCTAAGATATTTAGAAAACTTTACAATAATTTTAAAGTTTCTGTAAAACATATATAAAGATGCTTTTCAATATCTGCAGTGCTTTTATAATATCTGCAATGTTTTTACACTCATTATGAACTTTAATGTTCTCAGAATGTTTACAATGCTTTACAGATAAAATTTGTCTGTAATTTTTAACAACTAAACAAAGTTTTCAGATGACAATTTAACACAACATTGCTTTTTGTTGTTATACACAGTTTTAAAAATTTAAAAGAAAAAATAAAAATTTTTGTTCTACTCTACGCTAAATAGAAAAAACTAAATAAAAATGTTAGATCACAATTTTCTCTTGTAACAAAATGACTTCTGATGCTTGCAAAGAAGTCAAGTAATTAATCTTCTGATGACAAATACCTAAGTGTGTGGGTGGAACATTTCATACCATGATAACAAAGCAGTAGTTTGGAGTGGAGTGACCCAGCCACCCACCCAAGTGTTAGTTATCAAAATGTTAGAATACGACTTTCTCTTGTGATAAAATGACTTCTGATGTTGGCAGAAAAATCAAATATTTAATCTTTTAATGACAAACACTTGGGTGTTAAGTTACAACTTTTTCTTGTAAAAAAGCAATGTTTGACGTTTGAAAAAAAACACGTGTTCAATCTCTTGATGACGGGTTGGGTGGGTAAGACACTTTATAGCATGATAGCAAATCTGAAGTTTAAATAGGAGTAGCCTACCAACCCACCCAAGTGTTAGTTATCAAGAGGTTGGATCACGATTTTTTTTTGTGATTAAGTGATTTCTGACGTTTGTCAAGAGATCAAACATCCAATTTTTTGATGAAAGTTACTTGGATGGGTGGATAAAATACTCTATAGCATGATGACAAGTCAGTAGTTTAGATTGGAGTGCCCTATCCAGCCCCTGAAGTGTTAGTTATCAAAAAGTTGGATCACAATTTTTTATTGTGATTAAGTTATTTCTTCACATTTTGTAGTTAACTTTTTTTTTTATTTTATTATCTTTTAAATAGCGGTTTTCCTAACTGCGTTTTCAAAGTGTATTAGCAATAGAACAATAAATTTCATTGTAAATTTTAAAGATGCGTTTTGCGTTTGATGACTAGCGTCAAGTCATTTTTTTTAAGTTGGTTATGTAAAAAACTGTTTATTACAAAGTGGTTATTAATGTCCAAGTTTCACTATTTTGATTTTTTTCTTGTTTTCAAGTCGTGGAGTCAACATTTTTACAAGTGTTAAGTTACACCTAAAATTGGCATTTAAAACTTTTTAAGGGGAGAATAGTTGCGCTATTATAAGGGTTCACAGTTTTTTATTAATTTTTTACTCGTTAAATGTAACTTCAAATCTTTAACCAAAAACATGAAGACATATAAAAAGAGTGATGACTAAAATCTTATCGTTTGGATATTGAGTTGGTTGGCGTTTTGTCCTATAAGAACCAATTTTAATTTAAAAACGGCGCTTAATATTTTTTTAGAGAAAAAGGTTCACCGATATTCTCGTAGATGTGATAGGATTTAATATTTTTCTATAACGATACTACTAGTGGCACCACAACATGACGGGGCGACTAAACCCGGCAATTCTCTAGCGTTAAAATAAAAAACTTTTCTTAGCTGGTTTAGTGCTCCAGTTTGTAGTTATTAGAGACTTTTGAATTAAAAAAAAATGTCATAACTTTGTTCCAAAAACTAATAAAAAATAATAGTTTTTGGTTCTTCAAACTATTTGCATTTACACTTGTTTTTTAAGTAACAAAATTGGCAATTGGTCAAAAACTTTTCTACTAAACTACTTTATCATTTTTTTTTAAATTAAACATTTATAAAAATTTTAAATTATCCACTAGAACATTTTTTTAATATATGGTGCGTGCAAATTTTTGTCAGCTCACGAGAGTCAAGTAATTATAAGTTAACCCTGTTTTTCAAGCAAGTGTTTCTAGTAATTTTTTTAATACATTTATAAATTACAAAGTTAAAAAAGCCAACAAAAGAAGTTTTAGTTGTAAGTTGTTAGATCCCAAAACTTGCACAGTACGGGCAGAGAAGGCCCTACTTCTTCAGAACTTGCTAAATTGTTACATAATTCACATTTAATCTGTTAGCTATTACGTATACATTTTTTTCTAAAAATTTGGCGAGTTGGTTGTTGACAATTTAGGTATCTTCACCGATAGATTTTTGGCAAGATATTACTTTGATTTAAATTATTTTTTTATTACTTAATACTTAGTAATAGATAATTTAAAATTTTTATAAATTTTTTGGTTTAAAAAATCTGTAAACTGATTATCAAAAAAACTATTCAAAATATATTAACTATCTATATGTATAGTACGTTGTAGTGTGTGTTTGTCTATTATTTTTACGTGTTGCATAAGTAAGTTGTGTTATGTCTTGTGCCAGGCTTCATTAGGTCTATTCCAACACACGATTTGGACGGTATGCAAACCGTGCACACAGACAAAGTTTACTTGTGTGCATAATATGGTGCATAATGGTTTGCAAACCGTCCAATTCGTGTTTTGGAGCAGAGAAAGTGAATTACTATAAAACCAAAAAAGCAATTAATCGAAAATAATAATGAAATATATAAATATACATTCTGATAATATAATTATAATTGCAATTTCAATAAATTGGTTCATTTAGTGAATATAAAAAAGACAATGTTAAGTATTTGTTAATAAAAACATAAAATTGTCGTGACGATTTCAATTACAAAAGTGTTATAAATAATAAGTGTTTAAGCTAGAAAAAGCAGCGTAATGTAATTTGTAAATTAAAATTCCAATTTTCCAGTCGACTGCTTGAATTTATAAGATAATTTAATGCGTCGTAAAGACAAATTCAGTGGTTAATTCCACTTCATAAATATGACTTCCCGAATGAAAACCATGCTGCAATAATAAGATTTCAAATTAATTATAATTTATGGAATAAATGGGCATAACATATGTTTAACTGCATGTAATAACTAAGTTTTTATTTTTATAGTTTTAATTCACTTTTTAATAAAGGAAAAATGTGTCTGCGGCCATAATATAAAGCATAAATAATGATTTTCTTTTATAAAGCAGCTTTAAAAAGTCGGAGCGTGAACAAAAAGAGTAACTCTTGTTAGTAGGTGTATAGTGGCTTGCGTCTGTATTGGGGGGCAAAGGGACGACCACAAGCTACCTGTATTACACACCTGTATAATTTGTTTTTTTTATCTCGTCTGAGACTGGAATACATAAATTTCGATGAAAGTGAAGTTGGGGGGAGACATGAGACGATTGGATTTTAACTGTAATGTGCTTCAATTTTGAATGGACACTGATATTAAATTTACTGTTGCATTTAAACTGAAATAAATAAAAGTGATATTTATGTTCTTTCCGAGAACGGATTTAAATATGAAGTTAAAGAAATCCCTTTTATATTTTACGGCCACTTAAAATATTCCATTTTTCATCCACTCGTACTCTCGTTTTGTGCATTATTATTTCCGAACAAAGATTTATTCGAAATACACATATTGTTAAATTTATGTTTGTTCGAAAGGCTTGATGGACAGCTGAAAAAGAAATAACTTTTTCAACTGTGAAAGAGCTTTTTTACAGCGCGCATTAAAAGGATTGTGCTTTATATCTTCTCTTTTTTTTTATTTCTTATATGATACATCGTGCATGTTTAATAAATTATCATATATTTGTATTGTATGTAAATTTACCATGGCATGGTGAAATATCAGGAGACACACTGCACTAATAGATAGTTAGATAAGTGTTGGTACTTAGACCGAATCTCCCAAGTGCACTTCGTTCTCACCCCTAAAATATTCCAATTGGAAACACTTGTTTTAATTATGTGAATATTCTAATCTTTATTTTTACTGCTTGAATAATTTGGATAATAAAATATGTAAATTACATCAAATGTCAAACAGACTTACTTAATAGTATACATAAAATAATTACAAAACTAAGAATTGTAATATGGAATTTATTCATTTAGACAAAATTTATTACACTTTATTATTATAAAGTATTATATTCATGTAAGTATAATATTTCAATTTTAATCTTTGCTATATTTCATTATACAATTAAAAATCTCAATTGGAACTCATTATTCATTTCATGGTGTTGACTTATTTGTATTGAAAGTTGCAACTTTGTAATATGCAAATGTGCGTCTGAGTATTTTTGAAATGTTAAATCATTAAACTGATTTATAAACAACACATCAAATTTTATTACGATATTAGAGATAACATTAAACTTATGTCAAAGTGGTGAGAATATAAACTTTAAGAAAAACAACAAACAAGTAGACCTAAACAATACATAAAAACGTTTTAATTAATAATAGATTTCAATCAAGATTTCAATTACAACTAAAACTTGCTTATGCTACAATGTGCAGATAATGATCAAAGATAAGATATTAAAAAAATATTTGCAGTAAAAATGTTAAGTAGAATAAAAAATAATGATTTTTTACATAACCAATCAAATAAAAATTCTAATTAAGTAATGAGAATTTAGATAGAAGCTGAACGATTTATTACCGCAGTAAAAATAAAGGTAAAAGATTAGTGACCGGGATTTGCTCAAAATATTAATGTATTAATATAATTTTATATATATCGACCGTAGTCTTTCAGCCATATATAATTTTATTATTATCTATTTTGTATAAACACATAAATACATAAATTGATATTAACTAAATATTAATCACATACAATCTTTTATTTACGACAACTGATTTGCAAAACTTGACAATTATAATCCATATTAGTTAATAAGAAGTTTCTGTCTACAATATTTAACTAAAAGCACTATATTATTATTAGTATTTTACATTTAAAATTTATAAAGATTTTACTACACCACTGACTCGCAAAATCAGAATTCAAACATTTCTATTTTAATGCCCAGCTTAGTTATAATTAATATACAAAACCGGTGCAAATGCGTGATGTTATGTAATTATTGTAAATATTATGTATATAATTATCTACACCATCAATAATGTAAGCGTTTGCAAAATTGCATGTAAGGATGTAAAAGCTATTTATATGTTGGTGACTAGTAATTGCTTCCGGCTAAGTATCTTATGATATTTCAATCAAGTTAAAAAGTTTTTAAAAAATTACTCAACTTTTTATATTTTATTATTTGACACTAAGAAGTTGCAGTTTGGTTACCAGTTCTAATGCTAATGTTTTAACATAGTATTTTAGTTCTTTAGTAATTAGAACAAGATGGAACTACATTTTGCACTATTTATCATATTCAATGTTTAATAATATTAATAATACTTTAAATACTGTATAAAAATCTTACCATTTACATAAATGTGCAGTTTTACAATATAAAAATAAATTATACAAACAAATAACAAAAAAGCGCACATATTAAAACCAAACATTAGTCAGCATGACTCAGTTGACTTTTAAACGTAGACTAGATACACAAAATAAACTAAAATTAGTTGGTAATTTATTTGCTAATCCACACATTCTACTGAGCGGATTATTGAAACCATAATTAGCAGAATGGGTAGACTCACGGAATAAAGAAGAATGCCTGCTGTGTCTATTATTAGGTACTAAAGGAATAGAAAAGTACCAAGCAGTTCCGACAATTGATCTCTGACATAATTAAATTACGTAAGAACGACAAATCAGCCTAATTGCAGCAAAAAAAAAAAACTTAAACTTAATTAGTAAGTGTGAAACGCCTTTCATAAAAACCATGCTGCTCTTTCTCTGAGATGCTTTTGCACATATATTGTAACTGACTGAAAGATAGCAGATTGACTGCATTATCTCTAGTTTAATTCAAAAAGCTTAGCAATAGGACAAATGCACTTCTTTAAGAGCATAGATGGAATGCCGTCTGATTTAACGCTTGAAGTACATTTAAGATTCTCAATTCTCAAAAATATCACACAAACTAATTAAACATTTTGAATAAATTACGTTATTTTTAAACTCAAACAATAGAGTTGCATAAGATTTGTTATTGGAGACTGAAGAAACAAAACTTTGCAAAACTATTAACAAAATTGTTTCTATTATTACAGGTTTTATCCTTATTTGTAGTTAGAAAATCATTAGTTTTTGTGGTTTCATTAACAAATCTTCAAAAATATTTTAGATTAGTTACAACTTTACTTTGTAAAATATGTAGCTTGTATTGATCTGTACTATGATTTTTGCACGTAATAAAAATAGATTAGAATTTATTACAATTCAACAATAAATTTGAAGATTTATAAAGTTTATGTACAGCTTTTTTGAGTTTGGTAAGGAGAAATCAATTTTTTGCTAAACTAAGTCGGAAAATTGTTTTCACGTCACAGTTTTTTAGAGAGACAAAACAATCATAACATAATAGAAAATACATCAAGACACATATCAACATCATAGTTATAAAAGAGTGCAGTCCAATCAACATTCAACATTGCGTTAAAATTGGCAAATTTAAAATCACTAAAAACATATTTACACATTAAAGTATCACGGCTAGTATCACAATTTACATCTATCACATAAACATTATGATGTAGGTTTAATTTTAACAAAACATCCACAGCATTAAACACAGAAATATCACAACCAAAATTACTAAATTTATGGCAATCTTCTCTTCATAGCGATTAAAGAGAAGATTGCCAAAAAATCATTCATCTCATAAAACATGGTACAGAGTTATGTTTTTATAATAACTAGAACCAATAAATAAATTAAAACAGGATACATTTTATACAAGGACCCAACTCACACCAGTGCGGGGTCACTGGTAACTAACTAAACACAAATACATGTAGGTTACAATAAGATTACACAAGAAACAATAAGATTATAAAAACTATTAATGGGATTGCACAATAAAAAACTGAAGTTACGCCCCGGGTATAAATAGTTGATAATATAGCTACAAGAAGAACAACAAGTAAATCATTAATAATAAATTAGTCTGTACGTAGTCTATATGGCCATGTATGAGTGAAATAGTACAAAATATATTTTTTTTAAGTTGCAAACTTTAAGGAGCGGTTTTTTAACATAAACTCTGGTTCCTTGAATTTTTTTAGATTTTTTGTGCTACCCAGTGCCGAGATTTTTAGGGTACAACCTTCAAAATGTCAATTTTTTAGAGAATTTTTTTTGCAAATTAATGAAGATAACATTTATTGCTTAAAGTTGATCAAAAATAAAAAAAAAAATTATATGAAAACATATTAAAAAAAATAAAAAATGTTGGGTATTTTTAATTTTTTGTTTAATAGGTCAAAAAGATACTATTATATGTTATTGATATACTCTGAAGTTTTTAGGATATCACCCATCCTAAAAACTTCAGAGTATATCAAAAAACTTTCTAAAAAATCATTGATCTAAGTTTTGTAAACAGCCAAAAATAAGAAAAAACTTTATTATGCAAGCAGCGCAAATGTTTCAATAATGCATGCTGTGATTTTAACTATTAAAAAAAATATTTTTTTTTGCTTTATTTTACTTCTACTTATACATGGCCATATTGTATATATGTGTAAGTTTGAAGTGGAGCAAAAATATTTTTTTAAAGTTTCAAACTTTAAAACATGGTTTATTTTGGTGTGAACCCTGGTCAAATTTTTAAGTTACAACTTTTAAAACATACATTTATAGTTCGTCAAAGAAGCATGTTTACTAAATATTATAGATAATGTTTTTGCTTAAAATTGATCAAAGTAATTTTGAGGCATTTTCGTTAAATTGTATCTATTATAGACAGATTTAAATAAATAAAGGTGTTGGGTATTTCCTTTTAGCTAAAAATATAATTTAAAATGTTATTGATATGCCCCAAAATTTTTAAGATGGACGATATAAAACTTTTTAAGAAATCAGCGTTTTTGTAATCAACAAAAATAACGAAAAAAAAACAACTCTTCAAAAATTAGGACTAAATTATTTTAAGTTTTGCCAATTTTTTATGCAATATTTAAATTTAACAAAAAACTTTACAAAAAATAAAACAGTTTTCTATATATTTTTAAAGATTGATCTGTAATATAACTTCTGTACAAAAAAATCAACTTCATGAATAAGTATTCTTTTTATTACTATTTTTCGAATTTTTAAAGTTAAGAGTTTGTTTTATTTACTAGTTGTATGAACAACTGACGTCGATACAAGTCAAAAATTCCGTTTTGTTAAAAAATATAAATAAAATGTTAATTTTTACTCACTGTCTATTTCATTTAAGTAAAAATTAAAAAAATATACGAAAAAGAAAGTATAACGTAATTTGTATATTTTTTTAAGAAAAATCTAATTTCACTTTTGAAAAACAAATTTATCACACATCTAGAACAATGTTTTTGGTAACTGTATGAGTTTTGTTGTTGTTAACAATAAAGAGTGTGAGCGAGTGGAATTCTCTTAAGATATGTCGTGCACAAAAAAATCTTTTTTATATTTCTTATAAACATAAATATGTGCTTCTAACTTTCTAATATTGTCCAAATTTTAATTATAATTTACTTTAAAAGGAATTTTCTTTTTTGGCAATTACAGACAACAACTAATTAGTAAATTTTTATTGTACGCTGACCGGTTTTGGTTATTTTTTATTAACCATCTTTAGAGCTATAATAAAAACGAAGTTGTAATTTAATTTGTATTAATGTTTAAATGTTTACAACTTTGTTTTTATTATAGCTTTGAAGATGGTTAATAAAAAATAACCAAAACCGGTCAACGTACGATAAAAATAAAAAAAAGATTTATTAATTAATTGTTATATAAACTTCTTCAAATAAGTTCTATTCATAGTTTTGCAGATAATACCACCCTTCATACTTTATACTTTTCAATAACCACATTGACAAATATGACAAAACGTCTTAAAAAAATTTAAAATTTGTAACATTAAAAAACAAAAACTTTAAAACAAAACTTTGATACTTATAATTTGCAAATATTGAAGGTCAATGTTCAGACAGCTTAAATATTGTCTTCAATGTAATAGTTTCAACAAGTGTAGTTTTGCTGGGTGAAATTCAAAGATATATTTATGTTGTTGTGACATACTAAATAAATCGCAATATAAAATATTGATATTAAAAAAAAAATAGTATTGTCTACTTCTAATAGTTATTTTTTGTTTACATAAGTAAGACTTAATTTACTGATTTACATGGTCTTTTATTCCAAATGTAACTTCTTTAGCAAAAATCCATGGATTGAAAGTAAAAAAAAAAACAAAGCGACTACTTAATCTTCTTCATCTAATTTATTATAAATAAAATTTACAAATTCAACAATAACAATTTAAAAGTTTTTGATTTAAAAGTAATATGTTTTAATATTTTTGAAAAAACATAGTGTATTATTATAGGACTATTGTTAAACACATCTTAATCTTGATTACCTTTTTTAAAGATTGAAACTTATCATTCTACTTTTAAGTTACTGAAAAACGCTGTTCTGGATGGACAAGGCACCAAATATGTAGTTTTTTTAATTAATTTGTCTGTACAAACTAATTATTTTTCTAACAACACATTCAGCAAAACCACCAAGACGCATAATTATGTTAACTCTATAATCCGTTCAATTTTTGTTTAAACATGCCTGTTGAGTTATAAGTAATATCTTTATTATAAAGGCATAATGTGTAAACACCACTCTATAATTTAATTGTGCAAATTGCAGTATTTACAATTTTGTACAAAATCTCAGTTTGCACAATTTACAATTTACTGGAAGAATGTGAGTGCAAGGAAGATGTTAAAACTTGCAAAAATATAATACATATATTTTTTTTTATGGCTCGAAAAGCAAATATAGTAGTGGGACAAGTTTGGGAAATAAGTGAAAGAAAATTAGAATGTATGAGAATAAAAGGGCTTATGTTTGATAGTTTAGTTAAGAGTATGATATTGTATGAGTCAGAAATATGGGGATAGAAGGAACAAGAAAAATTAGAAGCAATACATGTAAAATGTTGGAGATGGGTGCTAGGTTTAAAGAGAGAAACTCCAGCATATATTGTGCTGGAAGAAGTCAAAAAAGATAAGTTAAGAGTAGAAACAGGAAAAAAAGCAATAAAGTATGAAGAAAGAATGAGACAGAGACACGAATGCAAAATATTACTATTAAAAGCTAGAGAAAATCAGGGAAAATTATTACAATAGAAATGAATATGCGAGCAAAAATTGAAAGAATGAGAAAATCTGGGAGAGAGACATGGTACGAAATTATGGAAAGAGATAGAGATATACAAATGCAAAAAAAGAGAATGCGAGTGAAAGAGTCTAGGTACAACGCAAATTATGAACATATTATAGAAAGTGAATTGCCAATGTACTTAGAGAGCGATATGTATAGTAAAGATGACAAAAAGATGATTGCAAGATTCAGATGTGGTAATAAAAAGCAAATGACAAGATTTTGGATGAAAGAGGATTTGAAAATGTGCAGAATGTGCGGAAAGACTAAGGAAACTATAGAACATAATATGTTGAAAGAGTGTAACGAAATGAGAGAAGAACAGATGAGAAAAAATGAGATATTGAAAGGAGACGGAAGAGGGGTAGAATGGATAAGGGCAGTTAAAAAACGAAGAAAAGAAATAGACGAACAGAGAAGAAAATATTCTTAATTGTGTTAATTTTATAAGGGTTATGTTTTATTATTTTAGGAAGTTGTAAATGTATTTGTAAAAGTAATTTTCAACGCCGAAAGGCAAGAAATAAACGTATTATTATACAAATATTTTTTTACTATTTGCATTTGACCAAGGGTCAGCAAACTATAAACTTAAAAACCAAATTTTTATTTAAAATGATTTCAAACTGGATCAAGAGCCACAAATAGTTTTGTATTTTCTTCGGTATTTTTTTAATTAAATATTTGGTTAAAAATAAATATTTTTATTTCTTTAAAAAACAAACTTTATTTACATAGGTAGATTATAGTTATAAGTATTTAACATTTAAAAAATATACTCAAAATAAAAAATAAAATAAGTAAACACATTTAAAAATAATAATTATAATTAATGAGACGGATGAACTTGCATTTCATTGAAAAGTTTTTTTTAAATCTGGCAGGTAGCTGGTAATTTTCAATTTTAAACACGTCTCCAAATTTTCATTAGTTATCTGACTTCTGAGTTTAGTCTTAATTAGGTTTATGTTAGAAAATAATTGCTCACATAAATAAATAGATCCAAAAATGCAATTTGAGTTCGGAATGCTATTCCAAGTATTGTAAATTACACTATCTATCTTTGGTAGATTAGACACAGCAATTGGTTTGTGCTGTTGTGTCAGTTTGCATTTTTTTTTTCTCTAGGTTTTTCAGTATAATAAAAAGTTTCTCAAGTTGGTGCTCTACACATCCTAGTTTTGTAAACCAATCAATTCCATTTTAAACGTACTTTGATCAATACCAAAAAAAGAAAATATTAAATCTTTCAAATCTGCATTAAGAAGATTGGTAATGAAAGCCGACGTTGCTTTATGATTTCTAAATTTATTAAATCTGCTTTGAAAAAAATTCTGCATATTATTAATGACTGTCCTAAAATAACTTTTGAAAGTAAGTTTACGTTTTTTTTTTTGTAAATTGTTAGCTAAAACACTTTTTTCTTTTTAAATAAAATAATTTCTTGAAGCATATAAAAAGCAATATTTCCTTTACCTTGAAATTTGCGATTGAGCTGATTTAGTTGTAATGTAACGTTTACCATAAAGTAAAATTTTTGCAACCACTGATCTTCTTTTAATTCTGAAAAATTAATTTTCCTGTTATCAAAAAATTCTTTAATTTTGTTAAAACAAGATTCAAAACATGATAACATATTTTCTCTTGAATCCATCGGACTCAACAGAAGAAGGTCTGAATATTCACTCTCCATTTTACTCAAAAACTCTTAAAATACTACCAAACCCATAACTTTACTAATATCTTCTAGAAATGTTTGTGCGCAAAATGCTTTCTGGTGAATTATGCAACAGAAAGATAACATTTTTTTCTTTAAAAATGGTGACAAATTCCTTTTATTACCCACCAAACTTTTAGCTCCATCTTCACACTATTTTAGTAAGTAAGATGTAAATTTTCTTTAAACATTTTCGTGTTTGACCCTTAAATGACAATAATCTAAGAGTTTTTTGGAACCATTTTACGAAATATTGCAAACAAAAAGAACAACTTGCGCAGTTTCCTGTATATTACAAGACTTATCAACCGCTATTGATATGGTTGATGCTAATTTTAACGTTTTTAACTTGTTGTTGACATACATTTAATGCCATTTTTTGTACTAACTGTTACACTTTTGGCTTTTGATTTTATTCATAATATCTGCTTTATTGTTAAAATTGTGAAAAAGTGTGTCAGCCACATTTATAAAACAACTTTTTATGTATTTACCATCAGTAAATAGTTTTTTTGTTTTTGACAATTTTGTGACTCACAACATAGCTTGCCAAGTTAGCATTATTTGCAGACTGCATTCAACAGTTAAAAGAAAAACTTATCTTTTAATTTTTTTTTCAAGTTCTTTAATTGCTTTTTTTCTTACATCACCAAAGAGATAATTCTTTGTAAATGTGTTTATGCAAAACGTTTTTTGACATTAGACTTTTTGTTGTTCACTAGTTTTTTATGGCCAATAAGACAAGTTGGAAGACAAGCTGCATTAAGTACAAACGCAAACAATTCAGTTCATTCAGTTTGGAGTTCACTATGTCGATTAGCTATTTTTTTTCTTTAAAGCCATTTTGAAAATAATTTAATTTTTTGAATTTTGTCCAAAAATGCACAGTTTTGAACTAGGCACTGACATGACTGCAAAGCACAATTACTAAAAAAAACAACCAAGATCTGAGATCTGCGATAATATGTAGAAGCCGCTGTGACTGTGAGTTATGAACTTTTCGGCGGCGGTCGTAAGACTGCCAAAAAGGGACAGTATGATAATCACGCGTGCTATAAGAAAGAAAAGGCAAAGAGAGACAAGCGCTTGGCTGTGTGCAACCGGACAACAAAATCTCTACATGTTTGTCAACTAATTTTAAGCAAACACGTGGCTGATCGTGGAGTGTGACACATTTTTTTAGTGACTAATAACTGTTTCTGTTTGTTAATGTGCAATTTCAGTCTTTTATTATTTTTTTAATTTTTGTTTTTTTTATGTTTCAATATATTTCTAAAAAACTATAAGTTCACACCAAAAGAACCACATGTGGCTCGCAAGCTACCCTTGCCGACCCCTGTACTAAGCAAAAAAGAAAAAAAGTGTAATAATGTTGGTACTAAGATTAAAAAACCTGCCCAGCTTAATGGCAAAAAATATAACAACATAAAAAATTAAATCAGTACCAAGTAAAAAGAAATCTGGGTATTTATTTACAAAACTTTAACAGAAAAGACAAAAAAACTTTCAAAACTACAAACAAAGACGGACAAGTCAAAAACGCAACAGTGACACTCAACACCACTTGCTTCAGATGCAAACACAACAAAAGCGCAAAAGAAAAACCTGTTCAACAACAATACGTTGGCGTCGCAAAAAAACAACAAACAAAAAGTAGAAACAAAAAACTTTTAAAAAACTTTCAGAGTTATCCTTATAAAACTTGCATTAACATTATTATTAAAAAGGTGCTTCAAATGCTTTCCAAAAAGGCAAAATTAATACTTTTATCCTTAGTAGGATAAATAAACTAAAAAAAAAAAGTGGATCAACACTTTTTGTAAAATAGACTCATTACGAAAAAATTTTGAGAGACTTATGTGCAGACAAGCCAACTAAGGAGTCGCATATCTGCTAAATGAGCCTTTTTGAGGGTTTAGATAATTACTGGGTACCAAAGCTGCTATATAACATTAGGAACCTTGTTAAGTAGACTAGAAATGTAAAAAAATATATACACCGTAACACCCAAAAGTATTAAACTTAAAATTAAAATCAAAGAAAGTGTAACATGTTCTATTTAAAGACAGGGAAGTCTAAAGAAATATAAAAATTTTACAAAGCAAATTGTACTTTACTGCAGAGTATTTATTTTAGTTCTTAATTCTGACATTATAAAACATGACATTGATATTGCCCTTGTCTAAGAACCTTAAATATATAGCAAAAAAATTAAGCTTTTATTAACCAAATTCTGATGCAGTCCTTGTGTAAGTACCATAGCAAAAAAAAATTAAAACTTTTGTTCTAGAAACCAAGTGAAAGCTAAAATGGCCACAATATAGAAGAAAACCAAAAAAAAAATCAATAACAAAACCAATACACAGCTAATCTTTGAGTGCAATGTCAATGCACATCATATTATATTAGCAAGCACAGATCAACTCAAAAAGTAAGAAACTTTTAAAGTATATTTTAAAAACTAACATAATCATCATAAAAAACTACAGGGCAATTTAAAGGGACTGTATGGTTTTTAAACGCTCAGTACACAGCAAGTATAAAAATGAGAAAAAGAGTGCCATTTCTTTGCAGGCTATGTCATTTTATTCATATTGCAGTAGAATATGTAACATTATGAACAATAATTATGTTAAAAGTAGTGATTTGTTATCCAAACACAACTTTTTTATAGATTGCATTACTATTCTTAAATGAGTCAATAATTTCAAAACTACAAAAACTGTAATTTGACACAAACCACCATTTGTTTGTACTGCGCAGACACCAGACAACATTCTCAGTTAGAGAAACAATATTGAAAAACTCGTTTCGTTTTATTTGCAAGCACATTGCCGTTTTAAGGATGAACAATAGTTTGGTAAAACCTATTTTACGACTAGATTTGAAATTTCATTCGTATAAGATAACAGTTGTCAAAGAGTTAGCTAAACGTGACTATCAATAACGTTTACAATTTGCAAAAAATATAAAATAAAGAGCAGTTCCACTTAAACAGTTCGGTTAATAAACAAAATTGCCAATAATGGGCCAAGCAATGTGGCGCAATCTGCCCTTACTTTTTTGAGAAACATGGCAAATATATTTTGAAGAACAAATTATTTTACGTTTTTGCAATGTGCTCTTCCCACCTCATTTTCCTAATCTAACAGCTTGTAATTTTTTATTGTAAAGTTTTCTAAAATGCTATGTTTATAAAGATAATTTTCAAACATTAGAAAAGTAAAAAATGCTATTTACCGTAAATGAAAAAGAATTGATCGAAACATAAGCATGAAATTTGCATTTGAAAAAAGATGTCGCCATTTAAGTGATGTTATTTTTTGCACTTACTTAAACAAAATAAAATTCTGTGTCAAAGATTTTAATGTCAATAAAAAAGAAATTTATGTAAAATTAACCAAGTATTCATTATGACAAAACTATGCGGTTTTTCTCACTATACAAGATGTATAATTTGCCAACATTAGTTAATCATATAACGTTACTTGTGTGATTAAAAAGTAGACCGTGTTAGATAAACCTTTGCTGCTTGACCACGCATTCAACTAATTTAACATTGAATCTAAAAAGTAGCACGTATTAGATGAACTTTTGCTGCCTGACTACGCATACATCCAATTTAATTAATTAAATTAAAAACTGACCAAAAACAGCATAAACAAATCATAAGTTAAAGATAATGACAAGCACGTTTGTTAATTCTATAAAAACAACTTTTGAAGAAAGCTGCTCAAGTATTATCAAACTACTACCACCTAGATTACTAGTAAAATAGAAAATGTAACAGACCAACGGCAAATATTAGAAACTTGTATGATAATGCCAAAACAAAACGTGACCCGTACTTTTGCCTACAATTTTTTTTTAGCAAAGATTGTACTGCAAGTATTGGATGCGTATAACTAGACTATACACTGCAAACAATTGTTTTTAAAGTTTTATTAGATTTTAAAAAAAGCTTTGACAACACTATCTTAGCATCTATTGTCACAGTAATGGAAAACAGAGAAATAACACTTTTATTTTCATGCTTAATAATCAAGCTTTAACAATTAAATTACTCTAGTTGGTTCAATTTGCAATAATATTTTTTAAAGGTTTGTCTAATCTTTGTTTATCTAAGTTTCAAAATATTTGTACTTTGCGATTTAGTTAATATGTTCTCTACTTATGTGCAGTTAGATTTTTAGATAATTTTACCAATTTGTTAAACATAAAGTTTAAAGCAACTGTATCTAACGTAATGCAAAATCCACTAAACACCGTAAAAAAAATGATGCAAGAAAAAAAAACTAGCTACACTCCTAATGACAAAGAAAGTAGAGTGTTAATAACCCACGCTTAATACCAAACTAATCTTTCATATTGATCTGAACAATCTCACCCAATTAGATTAAATTGTTATTCACAGTAGTGTTCAAAACCTTAATCGCCGACACTTAATAAACCATTAAGAGTACGCCAACCAAACTAGGTAAAGTAAAAAGAAAATCATGTTTGCTGATAACAAAAAAAAAGTAGTTATTGCATACAACAGTCATTTGATGTGATAATACTGTCGCAAACTAAAAAACAAAAAATTCTTAGACACACAAGCAAGAGCCGTTGATTACGTTATTTTTAGACAAACATGCTTTAGTATTTTTAAGCAGAAATAACTACCTCGTCATTGGTTAGAAACATGATCAAATTGATACAACACTTTAACAGATCATGGTTGACTATTTAATATGATGATGGTTCATCATATTAAATAGTCAAACGGCAGACAATACACTTGTCAGTAAAAAATCTAAATTAGTACTAAATGAAAGCATTAGCTACAAACACTAGCCTACGCCTGATACTAAAGAATCAAGATATAATAGGTAAAGTATATATCAAGTTACCAAATAACATAAAGTTAATTACAGAACCACATTTATTTAAAAGAAATTTAAAATATTTATTATTAACTAAAGCCTATTACACGTTTGAAGAATTTATTAATGATACATTGTAAACTGAATAGTTATTACTGATGATAGTTTGTAAACATTTTTACTTAATAAATATTATTATTATTATAGAAAAATTTAATAGCAAAATAAAACCACAGAGACGACGTATATTGGATTTAAATCGGAACTCAGCAAACTATAAAAAAAAGTCATAAAATTTAAAAAAAAAATGCTATTCCTAACAGAGCCATCAAGCAAAAATAAAAATGCAAAAGTTTACCGGCCTTATAACTGGACACTGAGACCTAAACAAACACATGCAAATGTTTGTGTAATTATTTTTTGCTTATTTATTATTTAAATTTACGTCGTGTTAATTTAAGTTTGATAACTCTACTTACTAACCTCATTATCAACCTTAAAATTTTGTTAATATTGATCACATTTTTTTTAATTCTTTTTAATCAAACTAGTGCTTTTTTTTTGTTTTACCTGCATCTTTGAAAGCACGTGCTTTTAGATGTGGCCTCAAACTAAACTCTAGCTTTTTGGTAAATTAATATTTTTTTTATAAGTTTTTTATTTACAATACTGCCGTTTAATCTTCCAAATCATCATTAAAAGCCATTCTACCTTCTGGTCTAAACAATTTAATATTTGTTGACTTCTTTGACCTATTAATCAACGGATATTTATATATTTGTGATTCTTGATGATTTTTTTAAGCATATGGTGTTGTACTAATTAAATCGTGCTACGACTGCTTCGATTATCAATTGCTTGCAAAAGCACTACTTCAATTAAGTTGGCAAACCCTTCCAAGATTTATTCTGAGAGAAAACTAAATACAACTTATGTTTTTGTTAGTTTGCTATCCTTAAGGCAAACCCGCAAACAGTGATAACAGGAGTGGTCTTTAAAAAAAAAATTTTTAGTTTTACGTAAATAATTTGGTCTGGTTGTGTGCGAGCCTTATTTCTTCTGCAATTGCTCACCAGACGTAGAAGTTTTTATTGCTTAAGGTCTCTATCAAATTGTTTTAAAACTTTCTTAATACTTATTGCATTCTTTATTAATCTTTATCTTTAAACAAACATGCAATTTTAAATTAAACTTTTTGATAAATTAATATCTCTTCAGCTCAAAGTTTATTACTACTTCCGCAGACTATTTTGATCATTTGTAATGCTACTTGTAATAATTTATTTTGCATTAATAATAAATAAAAAAAATTTATTGAATTATTTATTGCAAACCCCACAAAACCTTGAAAAAATTGTTTTGTTTTTCTCGATATATAAATTGGTAGTGCATTCTTTAAAAAGCACAAGCTAACCAAACAACAAAACTCAATAGTTTCTGAACTTGAAGAAACAAAACTAAAGTGCAAGGACGCTAACCAAAAAAATAAATAAATATACAAACAACTTGTTTAAAATGATCACATTCATTTTTCTTAAGTTAATGGTAAAACAGGTTACATTATAATAATAATTTAATTCTTATAGCTCACAAATATGTATATACAAATTTAAATTAAAACCATTAATTAAATTTAATTTACATATTACCGTAAGACCAAAGGTTCTTAAGTAGAAAATGTTTAAGCTTTTTTAAATGTTTTTTTTTTTTTAATTTTTTATTTGCAGTTTTATTTGGAAAATAAGTTTTATTTGAATTTTTTATTTTAGCATTAAAATGACACCAAAAGCAATTCTAAATTTAATATGATACTTTTTTCATTCAGTACACACGCTGTGCTGTTGACCAGTGCTTCATTTTGATAACTCTTTTTCATTTAATCTGAATAGTTCATTACATGCACAAACATCATTCTTTTTAGTAATTATAAACATTTAAAATAAGTTTGCAAGTCACCGAATAAGCTGTTGGACCCATTTCAACAAGTCGTAGACTTACTGTGACGATGTAAAATAGCCGTAAAAAGCACAACAAAAAAAATAAAAAAGTACACAAGAAACAATACATTTGTAAACTTTATAAGAAAATTTATTTATAATTCTAGTTTCTTTTTGACTATTTTAGTATTGATTACTATTACAATGTGTACATATACTTAAGATCTAATAATTTGGTAGAGTTAAACTACTTTTTCTGAAATATGTGAAAAGAAAACTATGTGCTAATAATAAACGCGTAACTTGTAAGAAAATTTTGTGAAAATCTTAATAAAAAAATGTCATGTCAAAGAACCTCTTAATAAAATATTTGCTATTTTATAATAATTCATAAGTTTTATTAAAAAATCAAATCTACTTTAAACAATTTTTTTTATATTATCTGTCTTTTTATAAACGAACAAAAATATTTAATTAAATTGTGCTAAATTTTAGCTATATGCTGCAACATATTAATATATACAAATAAAACTTATTATGTAAATATTTAATAATTATTGTTTGTCTTTGTATTCTTGATAGATTTAGATTCAGATTATAATTTAATTTGCTTGGTGAAACTCTCTAATACATAGCATGAAAACTGTTTTATGCATTTAAAATCCATAAACAATTCTATTTACAAAAACGGTGACTATAGACAATGAATATCCCCAGTAAGGTGTCCATTATAAATGCTATTGTTCTCGAAACCTTACTTTGCATTTAAAACTTTTCATGCATGTCAATACACAAACATCGTGCAGCACTAAACAGGTGAAAATGCAATATTATATTATAAAGTGTATAATTTTTGTTTGTTTATGTTATATGTGTTTTTATATAACCATTAAAAAAATTACATATTAACATTAGTTAGAATATAAAACTAGACCTTGTAATAATCCCAAATAAAATACTACAATAAATTAAGATAGGATACACATGTGCAAGGATTGCAACCATACCATATCTATAGTTCAATGCATGCGGGTATACAACGTTAACATTACCACAATGAAGTTGGTAAAGAATACAAAATATACCCTTTTACACTACGCTTTGTAATATAATGCATTGTTTGATCAATCTGTTTATAGCCCGCATAGATTGAAACAATTGTATTGTTACAAAATAAAAATTAGTCCTTTCAAGCTTTATGAAATAATATTTCGTCGGACAAAAACCCTCCTATGTGCAAAAAAGTAAGTTTCACAAAAGAGAAAAAAAACTGTTTAAATAAAATATTGTTGTAATTTAATATTGTCAATATTTTTTAATCAAACTAAAAATTTCGCGCAACATTTTTAAGTAAGAATTTTCATATTATTATTTTCAATAGAATGGTCTTTAAAAATGACAAAGGAGATTATTTTTATACAGGAAGTATCAACAGATACGCCCTTGCTTTGAAATCCGATTCAGTAAGCCGAAACAAATCGAATATTAAGAAGGAACATGTTTCCAATTGTCACTTGTTAACGAGTAACTAAGAAAATATTTAACTTTAAAACAATACAATACTAAAACGTACAAAACAATATAAAAGTTATTGAGCTGGTAGTACTGTCAGTAGTCAGTAGTTTAATTATTTTTCATTTTTGTGTTTAAAATAAAACGATTTTACAATAATCAAGATTATGTTGATATGCTGAAAATATTAGATGCATCAAATGACAATGCTAGTGCAGCAGCTATTAAAAATGTACTAAATGTAAAACAAAAAATTCTTGCCATTGTTGAAGTAGATGCACATACAAGCGTTCAACATATTTTAGCCCAAATCCTTTTTCAAAAAGATACAATTTACAATTGTTTAAGAAGAAATAACATCTACCCGTTCAAATCTCAAAAAGTACACGCTTCATATTTGTCTAACGTATATCAATGAAGTAATGCGGTACGAACCTTATAACCAATTATTCAGTTCAAACTGTATCTTCATCAAGCTACAAAAATACAATAAAATATATACCTAAACTGAATTAGCAATTTTGAGAGTAAATCATCTACATTTAGTAAAAAGAAAATTTTGTTCAAAAAAACTGAATGTACAACGTTCATCGGTAAAAAACAATTGCTATTTAAAATGTAACAAGAGAAAAACTTATCCACATAAAAGGTATCAAAATCGACCATCAATCGACAACAAAGAGAACATTTCTAAATTAAGCTCAAAGCATAGTAAGCTTTTTAAGCTAGAAAAAATCTACAACGTTTTGTACTAGTATCAGAGAGCCACTTAAAAGATGCAAATTGTCGGACTATAGTGCTTTTATACTTAGTACTAATAGCTAAATTATAAAAAAATTATTTGCAGATTTACTAGCAAGTCTTTATAATGCCTGCTTTAAAACTAGTCTTTTTTGACTAGTATTAAGAAATCATAAGTTATTTCTAGTTTTAAAATAAGTAATAAAGGTAACAAAAATAATTATAATACAATGTCAATTATAATACTTTTAAGAAAAGTACTTGAAATGATCATTATTATTGAGGTTTCATTTGAAAAAGGTAAGAGATAATGATCTAAATGCAGTTTTAAAAGACAATTTTTTAATTATTAACGGTGATGTTTACACTGTCCATGATCTAAATTCTTTCACCGTTAGCAACAAGGAACTAATTACAAACAAGCAAACTTTATCTCCGTCTAAGTCTGAAGATATATCAACGCAGCAGTTATATAAAAAGCTGGAAAAAATTCACTCATAAACAGTAGGAATCTAATATAAATCTTTCCAATCAAACTCAAACTCAAACTTCTAAAATTATTCCAAATGAGACAAGTAAAATAGTTAAATCTACAGTGCAACAAAATGTTCTTACTCGAGAGAGACCGCCGAGAAATGTAAAAAGAACCAATGCATAAAACTTAGTTATTACTACTACGTATTATAGACAGGTTTGATTTAATTATTTTACTGCTTTGTTTTATTTATTATTGATTTTCAAAGAAGAAACTTGTTTATGACGTTTAATTTTATTTTATTTTTTGTTAGTATTTTTTATTAGTTTTTAAGATAGAACCTGCAAATTTTAACATGTGTCACATAAATGTTTGTTCAATTACTTGTAATTTTAACTTATTTAAAATTGCTGTTACTCAATATGATTACAATGTTATTGATGTAACTGAAACATGGCTAAACCCTACAGATTCAAATAATTTGGTTTCTTTAGTGGACTATAACTTAGTTCGTTTGGACAGATGTGAACGTTCTGGTGGTGTAGCATTTACATAAAAAAGACTATGATTATGATCTGTTATACTCAGAGTTGTTGCTATCTATAGAACAGTTATGGATTAAACTGAAAGTAACAAGAAAAATTGTATGCATAGTAGCAGTTTACAGACCACATAAAGATAGTTTTCCTATTTTTTTGACTAGCTTTGAAAACTCCGTATATGATTTCAATTTGAATGACAACTTTTTAGTACGTTTGGCAGATTTGTTAAAATTATATAACAAAGCCTCTCGTAAGTTTCATTTTCTGCTAGATTTATTATGCTTGTACCAGATTATCACTGAAGCTACAAGAATTACTGAAAGAACTGCTACACTTTTGGATTTAATTATTATAAATGATTCAAAAACTTTAATTAAATCAGGAGTTATAGATGGGTTAACTGATTACTGTTTTGTTTATAGTACGTTCTCACTGAATTCAAATAAAATTGAGGCTGAGCTTATCAAGATTACAAACATTTTAAGTATGAAGATTTTATATCTAATTTATATCAAATCCCATGGTTTTATATACATATAATTTGAAAAGTGTAGACAAACAAGTCAACTTTTTTGATTAATAATTATTATTACTTTATTTAATAATCATGCTTACATTAAACAATTTAAAACATCAAAACGTCCTGCTCCATGGCTAACTTGTAACATCAAAGAAATTATGAAAATTAGTGATAAAGCTCTAAAACGTTTTAAACAAACCAAAATTACTGAACATTTTAATTTCAATAAAGAAATAAGATATTTAACAACAAAAGCTAATTGTGCGGAACAAAAAGCTTACTTAGAATTTAAATGTCAGAATAGTAGTGGCAATAAATCAAAATTATAGACAGAACTTTTTTAATATCAAAACCAACACTTTCTAAACTATGAAAGCAATACACCAAAACTGACTATACTGGATTATTATAATAACAAATCTAAACAAGACTTTTTAAACAAATTCAAATTCCAACCTACTACTGAGACTGAATTACTTTGCATCTTAAGCCAAATCAAATCCAATGCAACTGGTGCCGAAAGTATAAATCTTAAAACCAAACAGTATGTTTAAATAACATAAGTTTGACCCCAGTAAATGTAAAGTTTAGTGTACCGCAGGGATCTATTCTTGGTCTTTTGCCGTACGATATATACACAAGTGATTTGCGTAGTTCGTAATTGTAAGTACCACTTATACGCTGACAACACACAATTGTATCTTTCTTTTAATGTAAGGATTTGCAGCGGGCTCAGGATATAATCAACGACAATATACAAAAATTGTTAAAACATTCAGAGCTTCACTCATTACAAATCAATGCATCTAAATCAACGGCAATAGTTTTTGGATCTAATCAATTTAAAACTCTGGTTAAAGCACAAATAAAAATTAAAATAAATAATGAGTTGTTAAAATTTACAAATTAAACCAGAAATTTTGGTGTTTTAATTGATAATGATCTCCGATTTAACAAAAATACTTCTCTTTTAATAAAAAAAGCAAATTGTGCACTAAATTTTACAAATCGTCACTTTATGAACAAGACCGTTAAAACTGTTTTGTGTAAGTCACTTGTTTTGTTTAATTTTAATTTTTGTGATATTGTTTATGATGTAGCTATTGATCAAACTGATGTTTGTCAAATTCAAAAAATGCAGAATTTTTGCTTAAGACTAATATTTGGCATAAGAAAAAGACAATCTCTCATAAATCAAAAAAAAAATTAAATGGTTATCTATGGCAAATTGTCAAAAGCTACACTCGGGCTGTTTCTATTAAAAAATTATTAATAATAAAACCCCTCTATACCTTTTTTGAAAACTTACATTTAGGTCTACTGTCCATAACATTAATGTTAAAAGTAGAGGACTTTTGAGTATATATCGTATCTTAGATTAGAACTATTTAAAAGGTCTTTTTCATATAACGCCGTCAAATGCTACAACTTTGTGAATATGAGCCAACACAGTTTATCATTATTTAAATTGTATTACAAGTCAATATGTCTGTATAATAATATTATGTAACGTTTTTTTTTTTATTATTGTATGTAATTAAATTTCTGTGTAGATGTATTTCTAATATTATTGTAGTTTTTTTATTTTTTAATTTTTTAATTTTTCAATTGTTTAATTTTTTAATTTTTTAATTTTTTAATTTTTTAATTTTTTAATTTTTTAATTTTTTAATTTTTTAATTTTTTAATTTTTTAATTTTTTAATTTTTTAATTTTTTAATTTTTTAATTTTTTAATTTTTTAATTTTTTAATTTTTTATTTTTTTATTTTTTTAATTTTTTAATTTTTTAATTTTTTAATTTTTTAATTTTTTAATTTTTTAATTTTTTAATTTTTTAATTTTATTTATATTTTATTATTATTATTATTATTATTATTATTATTATTATTATTATTATTATTATTATTATTATTATTATTATTATTATTATTGGTTCGGAAGTCACGTATTAAGCTGTTGGTCCTATCAAACCACTTTAAACAAGTCGTAGACTGTGGCGATGTAAAATAGCCGTAAAAAGCTAATAAATAATAATAATTATTATTATTATTATTATTATTTTTTTTTTTTTTTTAATTATCTAGTCTATGCGGGTTTCCCAAGGATATACACATTTTAATTGCTTCCTAAGAATGCTCTTGTGATGTTAGCTGTGTCTAGTAGGACAGCCTTCTGCATTATTTCAAGTTTGTTGGTATTTATATTTAGTTTGGTAAGCATTTCTAACGTAAGTTGAGGTATTACGCCTGTAGCAGAAATTACTATAGGAATTATTTCGACTTTCTCCTGTTTCCATATCTTTTTAATTTCATATGCTAATTTATTATCGTTATATTTATCTTTCTTTTCAGATATTTTCTTTTTTAGGTTTTCGCTTGCTGGAACTGCGATGTCTATGAGGTACGTATGTTTTTGTTCCTTGTTCTTAAATATTAAATCCGGCCTATTATTAATGATAGTTTTATCAGTTTGAACAGGTAAGTCCCATAGTAGTGTGTATTTGTCTGATTCTATTATTGTTTTAGGTTTATAGATATAGTATTGTTCATTATTTTTATTTGTAGGTAGTATTTGATTTGCAAGTTGTTGGTGCACAATACCAGCTACTTTATTGTGTCTGTTTGTGTATTTTGTAGGTGCCAGCTTTTCACATCCTGATATTATGTGTGTGATTGTTTCGTTAGGTTTATTGCATTTTCTGCACCGATCTTCAATATTTTCCTCTTTAAGTATATATTTTGAGTAGTTTTTGGTTTTAATAACCTGGTCTTGAATGGCTATTACAAATCCTTCAGTTTCAGGCATTAAATATCCGGATGACAGCCACTTGTTTGACCACTCTAGATTAGTGTCATTTTTGTGTATTTCATAGTGGTGCTTACCATGTAGTTGTTTATCTTGCCACTCTCGTTCTCATTCTTTAATAAGATCGTTATGTGTTTTTTGTGGTTCTAGGTCTTCATTTAGTTTTAGTGCGGTGTAGTTGTTGTCAATTTGAATTAATGTTCTATGCAGTATGTTTTCCGGTTGGGATTTGAAGTAAGTTTGTAGTTGGTATATTTGGTTTTCGTGGAGTTGTTTAATATTTAGTATACCGCGTCCTCCCTTATGTCTGGGTATGTTTACACGTTGTTTGCATGCTTTTGGGTGATGCATGTTTTGTTTTGTTAGCATAGTTCTGGTTTTTCTATCAAGTTCATCTAATTCTGTATTAGACCATTTGATTACTCCAAAAGAGTACGTAAGGGATGGAATAGCATAGTTGTTGACAGCTTTTACAATATTTTTTCCGTTGAGTTTAGTTTTAAGTATTAGTTTCAATCGTTGTTCATATTTATCAGAAAATTGTTTCTTCATTAGTTTGTTGTCTGTTTTGGTATTTTGTGCCAAACCTAGATATTTATAAGTTTCTTCTTCCTCCATTGCCTCAATAGTTAAATTGCCACTCAATTCCATGTTATCCGTATGAGCCCATTTGCCCTTTTCAATATGTATTATTTTACATTTAGAATTTCCAAATGTCATGTGGATGTCCTCGCTAATTTGATGTAGTAGAGCAGTGGTTTGAAATAATTGATTTCGGTTGGCTGCATAAATTTTTATGTCATCCATGTATAGTAGGTGGTTGATTTTGGTATGTTCGTTTAGTTTATAGCCATATTTGCTTCTATTTAATGTACGGGATACTGGATTGAGCGCTAGGCAGAACCATAAAACACTCAAAGAATCTCCTTGAAATATGCCTCTTTGAATCTTTATTGCTTCAGTTTCAACTTTATTGGTGGCAGTTTTGATATGAAGTCGGGTTTTCCAGGTTTTCATGGCTGCAGTTAAAAATTTAATTATTTGTGGGTGAATTTTATATATTTCTAACACATGGATAAGCCAGGTGTGTGGTATAGAATCGAATGCTTTTTTGTAGTCAATATAGCCCATTGTAATAGTTTAAGTGGTGTATGTAGCGGGGTGAGGATATTCAATAGGATAGGATCACAAGTTATTGGTTACGATTTGTAATTCGAATTCAAACCCAGCGGCCTTCCTCTCTTTTATTAATAACTACTATTTTATAAACATTAATTATACTTATAAATATTAATTGTTTAATTATGCAAACCGACCTTGCGGAATAGCTGCGTTATCATAACATTGATTGTTTTATTTAATTCAATCAATGCCATGATACAAGGGTACTACATCCCCCTTTTTATGAGATTGAATTTAGTTTTAATAAAATATAAATTTCAGTTTAATTTCTTTTTTTTTTTTTTTTTTTTTTTTTTAAACTAAATTCAATTACTCAATTAATCTATCTTAGAACTAAAATAAATTTACATACAATTAAAATAATGCAGTTCAGTGTATTTGTATTGCATTGTCAGTGACATTGAAAATTAAATAAAAGAATGTGCTTCTCGTTGCGTTTTGCAAAACTTTGATTTGTTATTCTGACCTGTTATTACAATTACACTTCACCTACTTAAAATAATACTATAAAATAAAAACATAATATGTACTCATTATTAAATTTTTAACATTTAACACTTTTAGTTTCTTTCACGATAATGTTGTATTCTGTTTTTATGCACTGTCACTTGTTTGTTATTGTTTTCTATTGTACAATTTACACTATCACAATTTATTACTTTAAAAGGGCCATTAAACCATGGATCTAGCTTTTTTCTTGATTCATTGGTAATTAATACTAGGTCACCTGGTTGTAATGTCCTTTTATTATTTGTATTTTTATCGTAAATGTTTTTTCGTTTTAATTTTTCTTTTAAAATATATTTGCTAACACGTTTATTTGTTGTTTGCATTCTAAACTTAACTTCTAAATAATAAGAGTCTACATTGTATAAAGGATCTATGGTGTTATTTGTAAATGAATTTGGTATTTCGCATTTTTTCCCGAAAACTAATTCGAATGGTGTGTAGTTATGATAAGTACTTGGGGCTGTATTATAACAGAAACAGTAATAAGGTATCCACTGATCCCAATCTGTTTTCATATCGTTTATATACATCCTCATGTACTCATTAAAAACTTTATGATTCCTTTCACATCCACCTATGCTTTGGCTATGGTATGCAGTTGAAAATTTGTGATTTATTTTCATTAAATTTGTTAAGTTACTTATGACTTCATTTTTGTATTCTGTGCCCATATCAGTTCTGATTTCTTTCATTGGACCATATACCAAAATGAAGTTTTTCATAACTGCTTTAGCAATAGTGCAAGCCTCTTTATTTGCTATAGGAATTATTATGACATATTTAGTTAGTTCACATTGTATAGTGACTGCGTATGAATTACCGTTTGTCGTTGTTGAAAAAGGACCGATTGTATCAATGCATACTATATCGAAAGCCTGTTGGGGTGTTGGTGTGATTACCATTGGTTCTACGTGTTTTATTTTGTTTTTGTTAATTTGACATTTATTACAAGTTTTTACAAAAGTGGCTACGTCGCGAGACATGCCTTTCCATCTATAATATGATCTAAGTTTTTTCAAAAGTTTTTTCTGTCCGCAATGTCCTCCTATCATTGGATCTTCGTGAAACTTTTCTATTAATTTGTGACGTTCTTCTTTGCCATTTATTATTTTTTGATTTGTATATAATATTATATTTAGTTCTTTTAATATTTTATTACCTTGTTCTTTTATTTCATTTATTGTGCACATTTTAAAAATATTATCGTTCATATTAAGTTTTAATTCATTTATGTTAAGATCACTAGCCATATTCTCTAGCTGAGACAAGATTTTTTCTAGAAAAAATTTGCCATTAGTCATCAAAACTTCTCTTTCAGATCTCAATTTTCCTTGTTTCCCTATAATTATACTAATATAATTATCATTATTTTCGAACTTTAAAATTGGTAATTTAACAATATCATATTTATCAAAGCTACTATATACTTTAGGTTTCACCTCTTTGTTATCTGTTGTTTTATTTATTATTTCTGGTACGGACTTTGTCATAGAACGAGTGATTGCTAAGATTTGCTTGTTTTCATGTGCAATATTCTTTAACTCGCTTATGTTTATCCTCGATAGTGCATCTGCGCCTACATTTTCAATTCCTTTAATATATTCTATTTCAAAATCATACTCTTCTATATCCAATCTCATTCTAGTTAATTTAGATGAGGGATCTTTCAATGAAAACAAATAAATTAATGGTTTATGATCTGATTTTACTGTAAATTTTTTACCGTATAAATAAGGTTTAAAATGTTTGATTGCCCAATGTATTGCTGCTAATTCCTTCTCAATGGTAGCTTTATTTATTTCGCCTTTTGTGAATGATTTTGAGGCAAACGCAATAGGCAAATCATTTCCTTCGAAATTTTGAGAAAGTACTGCACCACATGCTTCTTTAGATGCATCGGTTGTTAAGATAAATTCTTTATCAAAGTTTGGGTATTGCAGTATTTCTGGTGACAGTAAAGAATTTTTTAATTTTATGAATGATTGTTCACATTCATTGTCCCAATTAAATTTGTTGTTTTTCTTCGTAAGTTTGTTAAGTGGTTTTGTAATTTCTGCGAAATTTCTTATAAATCTCCTATAATAATTGCAGAAAGCTACAAAACGTTTAATGTCGTCTACGTTAGTAGGTGTAGGATATTTCTCAATTACTTCGTACTTTGAATCATCAGGTAATATACCTTTGTCTGTAATTTTGTGTCCTAGATAGGTGACATCAGTTCTAAAAAATTTGCATTTTTCTGGATTTAGTTTAAGATTAAATTTTCGACATGTTTCAAAAATTTTTTTTATATTTTGAATATGATGCTCTTGAGAACATCCAATTACAATTAAATCATCCATGTATAAAAATGCTTTTTCGGGTGTTATACCACTAAACGCAATTGACATCATTCTTTGAAAACTATTAGGACTTACTTTGAGACCAAATGGTAACCTGGTAAATCTATATGATCCATTATCTACACTAAAAGACGTAATGTCTCGTGAGTTTTCTTCTAATGGGACTTGATGAAAACCTGATGTTAAGTCTAGTACCGAGGACCATTTTGCACGACCAAGTTGGTCTAGAATATCGTCTATTCTAGGCAAAGGAAATTTATCGGCTACTAGTTTCTTATTTAGCTGTCTATAATCAATGACTAGGCGCCATTTCTTTTCTCCCTTAGTTGATTTCTTGGGGACTAGTATTATAGGGCTATTGTACTCTGAAATTGATGGTTCAATTATTCCATCTTTTAACATTTTACCTACTTGATTATTAATTTCCTGTTTTTGAGAGTGTGGAGTTCGATAATTTTTTATATATATAGGACTGTTGTCAGTTAGCTTAATTGTTTGTTTATAAAAATTATTAGTGCTTAATTTATCGGTCTTTAATCCAAAAATGTCTGAAAATTCTTCACATAGTGTCAACATTTCATTTTTTACGCATTTAGGCATATCTTTATCGATTTGTTGATTTAATATCAATTTTCTATTATTATTATTTGTTTCTAATTTAAATATATTAAAGTTATTTAAGTTTGATATTTGTACATTTGCTATATTTACTGATACACTTTCATCATTTGTGTTAATAATTTTCACTAGAGGGTTTTGATTTGATATTATGGTACTTGCCACCAAAACACCTGGTGCTATTTCGTCGTTTATTATAACTGAATCTTGTGTTATTGTTGAAAACTTTTTTATATAACGAATAACTTCACAGCGAGGTGGTATTGTTAATACATTTTCATTTAAATGATGATGAATTGGAACAGTGATTTCCCGGTTTGTTGATCTTATACTTATCGTCCAGTTAGAATAATCTAATTGGCATTGATATTTAGTAATAAAATCTCTACCTAGAATTGCATCAGATGGAATTGGAAAATCATCATTTACAATATGAAAAGTATGCTCAATTGCCATGTTATTTATATAAATGAAAGTTTCAGTTGTTGCTATTGAATTTGACATTTCATTTGTAATGCCTTTTAATTTACAAGCCTTTGCCCAATCAACGATTTGAGTTGGGTCAATTTTTGATCTTTTAATTAATGATATGTCTGCACCGGTATCAATCAAGAACGTAACGTCATGATCTCTCGTCATTTCTGTTTTTAATATTACAAAGTTTGAAAGTGCAAGGTCCAAATTAAAAAATTTTAAAGGTTTGCCCCCAGTGGACCTGGTTGGGGGTCCTTTCGGTTTTCCGAACCGTTTTCCGATTCGTATGTACGTACAAACTGGTTTTGTCCGTTTCTTTGAGAGAATCCTCGGTGCGAATTTCCTCTATGGTAATTTGTTTTAATATTACTATTATGGTTATTACTATGTTGATAATTGTAATCATAACCGTTATTATTAAATTGTGAATTATAATTATTCCTATTACTAAATTGATTATGAAAACCTCTCTTGTTAAATTGATTATAAAAACCTCTATTATTATTTTGAAAACCTCTATTATTAAATTGTGTATTTCTAAATTCTCTATTATTAAATTGTTTGTATTGAGATCCTTTGTGATCTCTTGTAAAGAATACGTTAGCTGCATCAGATGGATAATCTGGTGCTACGCTAACATATTTGATAATTTCGTCTTGTGACGTTGTAAATGTGCCTGCTTCCATAATGATTTTTACTTTTTCGGAGCATGCATTTTTTGATAAGGTCTTAACTGTTAAGTCTGTGACATATGTTTCAGCTAAATTTACGGGTACTCCCTCCGAAATATATGCTCTTTTTAATGAATTTGCTAATGATTCTATATCTGCGGCGTATTTGGATGTATCTTTTGTATTTTTTAATGCTAATAATTTTCCAGTTATTAATCGCGAACTTTCTCCTTTTAATCCGGTTTTAATATTTTCTATTATTTCGTCAATAGAATTAGGTGATGATATTATATCTCTTGCTTTTCCAACTAACTTTGTTTTTATAAAAGCAATGGCATTTATTTCATGACCTGTTGAATTAGCTTTTAATAAAGTTAAAGCATCAAGGACTGCTTGATTTTTATCTTGACTACCGTCGAACTCGTTCGGTAGTATTCTACTAGCTAAATTAAAAAATTCAATTGATGACATGGTGCCCGGTTTTGTAATTGTATCGCGCCTAGTTGTCAATATTAATTTAATTTCATCATATATTTTATCAATATTTTCAAAAATTACTTTTACTGTTTCTATTTCATTCGCATCTACACTTGATGATTCAACTTTTTCTTTAAATATTAGTTTGTGGTTATTATAATCAGTATTAATTAATTTAAGCTTATTTATTCTACTTGTATTTAATTCTTGATTTACGCGTCTATCTTGCGGATCTTTTTTTATATTAGATAAATAGTTTTTAAATTCTTCGTGTAATTTTAAATAAATTTCCGACATAACATCATAGATTCTTTATGCATTACAATAATTAATTAACATTACTAAATTTTAATATGTTTAACTAAGACTAACCTTTATGAAAATAGACAAAATTACGAAAAATAAATAATAAATACAGTTTTGTTTTTTTTTTTTTTTTTTTTTTAACTCACGCCTTAGCCAGTTGATCGCATGATTTTCTTATTTCATTTTTATTAATTTCTTCTATGATGATGGACCGCATCGACTTTGAAATCCTCTTCTTTGTCCAGATTAGCAGAATTGTTAATAGTATTATGCTAATAATGATGAGGAACCATTCCGTTCTTGTAAGCGATGATGATGATGTAGATTCGGTTGCAGCATTCGTTCCTGTACCTGCGGCTTGGACGATGATTTCTTCTTGCTTCGTTTGTGTTGTTCCCATTTTCACGTACCCACTGACACATACACGACACTTAATTTTTACTAGATCATTTCACTAATGTACCGGCATATGACTTGCCAGAGCCTTCTTACTGCGCTTTCACGGCAGGAACTTTTTGGGCAGGATCGCCATGTAATAGTTTAAGTGGTGTATGTAGCGGGGTGAGGATATTCAATAGGATAGGATCACAAGTTATTGGTTACGATTTGTAATTCGAATTCAAACCCAGCGGCCTTCCTCTCTTTTATTAATAACTACTATTTTATAAACATTAATTATACTTATAAATATTAATTGTTTAATTATGCAAACCGACCTTGCGGAATAGCTGCGTTATCATAACATTGATTGTTTTATTTAATTCAATCAATGCCATGATACAAGGGTACTACACCATATATAGATTTCTGTGTTTCCGTTGTGCCTGTGTTGTAATGATGCTATCTACAATTAGTTGTTCTTTGCAACCGCGTGTGTTACTTCTACATTTTTGTTCTGGTGACATTAGTTGATGATAATCTATATGTTCGTTAATTTTACGTGTTAAAATGTTTGTTAAGACTTTGTACATTGTAGGCAAGAATGTAATAGGGCGATAGTTTTCCGGATTTTTGGTATTGGCGTTTTTATGCAGTAAATGTGTGATGCCTTCCGTGAGGAATGGTGGGATTTCTTCTGGATTGTAAATTATTTTATTAAGTTGATGTGCAATGTATTTGTGTGTTATGGGAAATTTTTTATACCAAAAATTTTGTATTTTGTCTGGACCTGCTGCTTTCCAGTTTAATGTATGTCTAATGGTCTCTTTGACATCTTTTTCTGATATTTGGATATTTGTCATTTCTTGTGTATGTTTGTGACTGTTTTGTTCTTCTTTTATCCATATTGCATCTTTTACATGTTTGATGGGGTTTGACCATAGGTTTTCCCAATATTTTTGAATGTTTTGAGTATCTGGTGTAGGGTAGTTATTATTTGTATCGCCTTCTAGTTGTCTATAGAACATTTTTTGATTATTTTGAAATAATATGTTTTGCCTTTTCTTTTCCAGCGATGTGTTGTACCTACGTAGTCTGTGGCTCATTGCCGATAGTTTTTGTTTCTGAAGTTCAAGTAGCACCAAACACTCATTTCTATGTTGTTCTGTATTAGGTTCAGAATTTGCTTGTAAGTGTATAAATAGATGTTTAATTTTATTTAAGAGTTTAGTAGTCCCTTGTCCTTGTGTGTATCTACTGAGTTGTCCTATAGTTTTTCGAAGATTTTTTATTTTGTTTTCTAATCTTATTTTCCATGCTGGCTTATTTACTCTTTGGAAACTAGTTTGATTTTTGTTGTGTGTATTGTGTTTTGTTTGTTCTAACGATGATACAGTTTTAGCTCCACAATATACAAGACATATTATATCTTCTAACGATGTATCTATTGTTATGTTTATTATTATTATTATTATTATTATTATTATTATTTTTTTTTTTTTGTTGTGTTTTAGCGTCGACTACTAAGGTCATTAGCTATTTATTTTAACAATAATAACTTCAGGTTATAGACCTGAGAAGACAAAACAACACATTAAAATGGTTAAATAAATAAATAAATAAATAAAAACTAAATCTAATATCACAGTTGCTTAAATTAAAAAACTAATATCACAAAACTTACTATTTAACCTAACCTAATATCACAGATGACACCGAAGCTGTAAAATGCTTCGATGCCAGACCCTAAAAACTAAAGTAACTAAACCTAATATCACAACTTAACATAATATCACAACCTAACTTAATATCACAGATGACATCGAAGCTGTAAAATGCTTTGATGCCAGACCCTAAAAACTAACTAAACCTAATATCACAGATTGCACTGAAGTTGTAAAAGACTACGATGCTTTAAACAACTCAACAACATAAACTGATCAATAAAAATAAATAAATAAGTTAACACCAAAATCATTATAAGACAACACAAAAACTTGGTTACACCTGTTTGAGGAGTCCTGCGTCTTTCAAGAACTGGACGCACCTTCCCATGGACTCTTCTCTATTTGATAAAATAGACGCCACGTTGTTAGGGAGCTCGAGCCGAATACGGTGGGGAAGGTAGGCTCGGCATTCCTCCAAAATGTGCTTTACCGTTAGAGGGTCGTGACATGTTTAGCATTCTGGTTGTTCGTCGCCGGTCAGGAAATACGAAGAGGTCAAGTTGGTATAACCTATGCGCAAGCGACATAGGGCAACCTCCTTTCTCCTGTTGAGATCTACCGGCGACTTCCATGCCGTCACGGAGAGCTTGATTTCCTTTAATTTGCTCTCGAAGCCGTTCTATACTTTTTGCCAATCCTTGATGACCTTCGATATGACGTAACCTTTGAGATCATTGGGTCTTACGGGAATGTTGTCCGTAGGATCCGAGTCAGCCGCCTGACGGGCGGCTTTATCGGCCAGCTCGTTGCCCTCGATACCCACATGACCCGGTGTCCAGACAAAGATAGCTCTCTGTTCAAACCCGGCCAGGCGGAATATCGAAGTTTGTACGAGCTGGACCAGCGGATTGACCGAGTACATAGACTGTATACTCAGGATGGCACTTAGCAAGTCGGAACAAAGGAGGAACAAACTGTGAGATGACGTCTCACAGTTTAGCAGGGCTTTATGCAAAGCATGTAATTCTGCGGTGTACACGGAAGCCTCTTTAGGGAAAGACCATGAATGGGCCGTACCGTCTAAAACAAAGGCACTTCCTACTCCCCGATCCGTTTTCGAACCGTCCGTATACAACCGCGGAGAGTCTGGGTATTCGGCAACGATTTCAAGAAACTTGCTCCTCAAGACGTCGGGGCAAGTTTCTCGTTTGCTCTTGGAGGTCAGATCAAGACGAGTTATAACCCTCGGCAACAGCCAGGGTGGAAACTCGCCAGAACCGACCTCGAATACCATCGGATAATTAACGTTGAGACTCTCCTCTAGCTCCTGCGCTCGGACGCACACCGGCCTACTGACGGTAGGTCTGAGTCTGTATTTACGTTGCTGCGTTTCGTTGGCGGTAAATATGAGTCGGTTGTTGTTACCCCTCTTTGCTCGCATCGCCGCGGCGTACGTGAGTACAAAGCGACTGCGTCTAAAGCTTTCAACCGGGATTTTCCACCAGAGCTTTGTACAGCCGCAACAGTACCTCTCTCCGCGCACCCCAGTTGATGTTGGCCAAGCACTTGATCACGTTCAAGGCTTTTTTGCACTTTGTGACCAATTCATCAATATGTGCCCGAAAGAATAAGGTCCTATCGAGCACGAGCCCTAAGAAACGGACTGTTTCGACGCACGTGATTCTGGAACTCCGCATGACAAGTGCGGGGTCCCGGTAAGGTCTTCTGAGGCGGCAAAAATGCACGCACGAGGTTTTCTTCGTAGAGAAACAAAAACCTCTCGCCTCTGCCTCTCTGTCCACTTCGTCTATGGTGATCTGGAGTTGACGTGTTATGGCAGGGATGGTATCTCCCGCCATGTAGATCACCAAGTCGTCGACGTACAGGCATTTTTGTACAGGTGTAACCACCGAAGCCGCAATATCATTAACCGCAATCGCAAAAAGGGTGACGCTGATTGTCGACCCTTGGGGAACACCGTTTTCTAGACGTAATGTCTTCAAGTTAGTGCTTCCCACCCTTACTTTAAATTTGCGATCGCGCATGAAAGATTCTGCGTCTTGGATAAAATTTTCTAGACAGATTAAATGATCAACGGTACTGTGATTTCGTCTGAAACCCGCCGTATTTAGCTAAAAGACCGTTACTTTCCAGCATCCACACCAGACGGTTGTTGACCATTTTTTCTAAAAGTTTACTGAGACAGCAGGTAAGTGAAATCGGTCTGTAGCTGTTGACGTTGTTTGGATCTTTGCCCGGCTTTAACAACGGCAGGATAATGGCCTCTCTCCAACATTCCGGGTAGACGCCGCTTTCCCATATCAGGTTGTAGATTTCCAGCAACCGCTCCGTCATGCGGGAGGGAAGCTGCCGGATAACCTGATAAGGCACGTCGTCTGGTCCCGGTGCGGAGAAGGTACCCATACCGTTAATTGCCGTTTCCAACTCTTTTAAGGAAAATAAAGAGTTGTAGGGCAAAGAATCCGGGGAAGAGAAATTTAGCTGAGTTTCTAATTGATCTTTTTGACGCAGGAATTGCTCACTATAATTTTGAGAGCTACTGGCAGACGCAAATTGAGTTACCAATGCGTGTGTAATGTTGGCCGCTTCGGTGACTTCGCGTCCGTCGACGATTAGGATGGGAGCCACAGAGGGAAATTTCTTTCCCGACACGGCTCCCACCTTTTTCCACACTTCGCCGACCGAAGTGGTTGGCGTGATCGTCGATACGTAGTTCTCCCATGACCGTTGCTTGCTTTCAAGAATTTTGCGGCGCGCAACGGCTCGCTTCTTCTTGAAAGCGATCATGTTTTCCTGCGTCGGAAATCTTTTAAAACAATTAAAAGCTTTCTTTTTCTCTTCCACAGCTACTCGGATATCGTCGTTCCACCAAGGAACCGACGGACCGGCCAGCTGACCGCTGGACTTTGGGACAAACACATCTGCTGCTTGGACAATACAATTAGTGAAAACCTTCACGGCGGTCTCGACGTCCTCACTATTTGACTCTGGTGGGACCAGACTGGCATGGAAACCTTGCCAGTCTGCGCGGTCGAGACACCATCTACGGGGGACGGACTGTCTGACCCGTTTGACGATGGTTTTAATAACGAAGGGAAAGTGATCGCTACCGTGAAGGTCTTCTAATACATTCCACGATAGACGTGTGGCTAAACGTGGGGACGATAAAGACAAATCAATTGCCGAAAAGTTTGTACCCCTACCTCCAAAGTGTGTGGCGGAACCCGTGTTGAGGAGGACAGCGTCGCTTTGATCGAGAAAATCCTCAATCAAACGACCTCGCGTGTCTTTCCTCAGGGAACCCCACAGCGGATTGTGGGCGTTAAAATCGCTCACCAGGAGGTAGGGCTGTGGAAGCTGCGAAATAAGTTCTTGTATATCTTCCAAACTCCAGTTGAACTCCGGAAGATACAGGTTGCATATTGTGGCTTTAATCGGGATGGTAAGCCGGATTGCGATTGCCTAGAGTCTAGTTCTAAGGGTTATTTCCGTAGATCCGGCAGAACGTCACTTCTTGTGCACGTAAAGCTCCGAAGATTGAAATTTTTTTGGGGCTTGAAGTGCGTTTCCTGTAAGCACACGCAAAAGGGCATGTGCTTTACCAGGATCATTTTCAGCTCACAATAGCTGCGTTTGCAACCGTTGCAGTTCCACTGTACTATTGTCTCCATAATTTTAGATGACTATTAAATAAATAAAATAAATTAAAAAATAAATAACACGTAATAGACGGACAGCTATTAAAATAAGTTAACACAAAACAAATAAAACACCAAAGTTTGTAGCATCACGTTTCTGCCATAGGAGCTGCCGGCTGGTTTCCTAAAACAAATAAAGTATTTATTATAATTTAAGATAGGCAACTGAGGTAACTGTTGGAAGTTATTAGGGATGTAACGTAGGCAACCCAACATACACTATGGATAATCCGGTAGCCGGACATTGAGGATTGTGTAATGAATATTTATATTTGTACGCACACTAATTAAGTCAGTGTGGGGGTGTTACATGTTAGTTGCTACATGTTCTAATTAACTTTTGTTAGTAGTGGTTAACGTTTGAAAGAATGTTTGACACTTACCATGTGAGTTGATCCCGACGTATCATTTCGGTTATTCCTACCTCTGTGGACCTTCTCTGGTGGTGTATTCTGAAATAAGAAATTATTAATATATATGTGGGACTATAATGGTGTGATTATTACAAGGATATAGGTGGAATTATGTGATGTTAGTATTGGCGGTTACGAGTAGGGTTATTTTCTCTCGGAGTAAGATTGAAACTAGTTTTTGAGTTAATTTTAGGGATAAATGTTGTTAGATCTTACTCGAGAAGTGGCTTTATTGCTATGTAGGGAATGGGGGGAATGTTTTAAGGGATTTTACGATTGAATGTTTTGTTTATTATTGGTTGGAGGTTATGTGGATTGGAAGAGTACAGGATGGATTGATTGAGTACTGGAAACTTACGAATGGTGATATTCTAAGCTCTCCAGTAATGTTACAAATACTATTATGATGGTACTTACTTGAATTTTAATTAATCCTATTGTTGACATCTGTCACTGTCACCCACCATGTTGTTTATCCTTGGCACTTTTGGGAACATGTCATAATTTACGGTTGGCAGCACTGATTATTGGTTCAGGGTGTTCATGTGAAACTGTAACATGGAGGTTTTTTCTCATCCGGTGCTCGAAGTGTGGTGATGTGTTTACTGGTTATTGAATACCGACAGGAGGGTGTAACCTCACGGCTTGTGGCCATTTTATGGTACCAGTGATTACTTGATGGATTAAGTGCGATATGGAAAGCACCCGCTAATTATTGGAGCGGAAAATTGATCCTACCGCTGTGCGGATTTTTCACCACCCACACCTCGTGGCAAATGTTATATGGGCGGCCGACGAAGCTCAACTTGGAATATATTGGAATATATGTGTGTATATACATAACCGGATAGACGCTATCGAAGTGCTCCTACTCAATCTCAGGTAATAAATCCACCTCCGTAATATTAATTAAGTGTGACTGTTGTGTAGTAATTGCACGTGTGGTTTTAGGTTTTCTTTATTAGGTTTTCTTTCTTACCTTTAAACCTTTCTATTGTTGATGGTCATTGAGACTAACATGAGTACTGGTGTCGTCAAGATGGAGTTCCGGCTCTAAGGACTTGATGTTGGACATTCCAGCCATACACCGAGGCATTCTGTCGGAACAGTCATTCCTGTGACGAAATATATTTGGGGATTCGGATGCCAAGAAGGACGTTCTGGAGCTGGAAGTCAAGGCTTGAAATTTTATATGTTTCCTTAATTTTTTTTAAATATTTATGTTGTGCTTCACACTACCTTATCAGGCGTCACATGATATTTATATTTGATATTTACATGTGATCTTTATATATGATATTTACATGTGATCTTTGTATATGATAGTTATAAACGATATTTATATTTGATATCTACATGAGATCTTTATACATGATATTTACATGTGATCTTTGTATATGATATTTATATACGATATTTATATTTGATATTTACATGTGATCTTTATATATGATATTTACATGTGATCTTTGTATATGATATTTATATACGGTATTGATATATGATATTTTCAACTTTTTTGTAAGAAGGTATTATTGCGTGTTTGTAAACCTCGTGCAAGGGGGCTTCGTTGCCTGCTAAAAGTCGCAAATTTATGAATTAACGGAAATCGGGGTCGCTCGTAGCGCTACGCGTTTCACCTCGTCATTCGCGGGCCACAAGGCCATATATCTTTTTTTTACATAAACTTGCATGTTCGGTTCATTATTACTTGTGATACCTTGGGCGTATGCCCCAAACCAAAACGTATTTAAATGTTCGATGTTTAATGATTAAATATAGAGTGTATGCCACACTTTTCAAAACAGACCATTGACCTGCGTTTAATTTATACTTTTGTTCTTTTGGGGAGGAATTTACAGGAACAGTTGGGTTCGAGCTTTTCCCACGGAGACCGGTATCGCCGAGAGTCCTCGACAGAAACAAGCTCGTGGCGCTCACAATTATACCCGCCCGTCTTCACTGAGCCGGCAGGCACTCTCTCGGTTGTCCATACCACCCTAGCTCCCTTATCCTCTCCTAAGAAGTGAGAAAATACGTCACATTTTTGGCGCCCAACGTGGGGCCTTTAAATTAAATTTAGGGCATATTAAAAATTAGAAAAAAAAAAATAAAAAAATTTTTGAATTAAATAAAATTGAAAAAAAAAATGTTTAAGTCTTTGGTCTGATGAATAGGTGGCAAACACAATAAGTAAGGAAATTATTAGCAAACTGACTTTTATGCGACTATCTCTAGCTTGCAATTTTGGTAGTCGAGAGAAAACCTGGGATTGGTAATTACTTACCACTTGTGGAAATTTTGGATTTTTGTTTTATGATTGATTTTCTTTTTTTATTGGAATTCATATATTGGGAATTCTCTTTAGGGTGTGAGGACTTTTTTTTGTTGACATATTTTGGGATAATTTTTAGGGTGTCCGAAAAATTGCTCCTCAAATATTTTGTCTAAATTTAGGTGGTACAAGTTTTAAATATATTTCGGAAAAAGTGTACTGTTTTATCAAAGTAGTGTTTTGTACATTGTAGGTTAGGTTAGGTGTTCGGGAGTTTGGCTGTTATTAGTGTTTGTTTTTTTTTGTTGTTGGATCATTTTGATTGTGTATAATTCACGATGTCGAGGAAAATTGATGTAGGTAGGCTTGTCCAAGACGAGCTTACTTATGAACTGGCTATTCATGGGCTACAGTCTGCTTCGTGCGAGGAGATGCGGCAATCCCTGCAACAATTACTAAAGATGGAGAGGGATGTCGATAGTTTTTTTCGTCCTGAACATCCATTCACTTTTGAGGAAGACGTGAATGCAGCGACGACAAAATTGGCGGAAATACGTCAGTCCGTGGGTTTGCTATCTGAAGATCAATATCAGTCGTTGGGCAAAAAAATTTCCAGCCAACTGGCACATTTATTAGGTAGGGTAGAAGTGACCAAAGCAGTGACTACAGAGGAAACTAAGATTCGATCCGATTTACTCCAGGGAGTGCTAGGCCTTATGGATTGTTTTGAGACAAGGATGGCAGAATTGACCAAGGATCCGAGAACCAAACCGTTGAATGTCCAAGTAATGGAACATAGGTCACAACATTTTAGTATGCCTATTCATAGTACTGCCGCTGCTTCGTCAACCTTTGTTGAGCCAGGCCGTACCTATGTGAAGTCAGTACCAGTTAGTAAATGGGGAATTAAGTTTCAGGGACGTTCCGCCAAGGTTTCGGTGAGTGCGTTTCTTCAGGAAGTAGAAGACCTTCGACAAGCTCGGAACATATCAAAGGAGCAACTGTTTGCTTCCGCGATAGATTTATTTGAGGGACAGGCTCTGTTATGGTACAGGGCACGGAGACATTTAGCGGACAGTTGGGAAGTTTTGGTCCGTCTTTTAAGGGAAGAAGAATATCTGCCAGCCGATTATGATGATCGCTTGTACGACGAAATTAAACGGCGTACTCAGGGACCTACTGAGAATATGGGGACGTACTTGGTTGCAATGGAGAATTTATTTTCTCGCTTAAGTCATCCGGTGACGGAGAACTTAAAGCTACAAATTTTGCTACGGAATATTGAACCTTTCTACCAACTTCATCTTGGTCTAACGGAGGTTACTAGCACGAAACAACTGCTAAAACTTGGTCGTCTTTTGGAGTCGAAGAGAATGAGTGTTGACAACTTTGTGCCTCCTCACAAGCGTAATTTTGATCTGGAACCTGATTTAGCCTACGTCCAAGTTACCGAGACGTGTAACACCGTGGATACCAGGACGTGTTTTAATTGTCGGAAAGCGGGACACATATCTAGGTATTGTAAGGAAGCGCCCCGAAAACGCTGTTTTGGCTGTGGTAGAGAAGGCTTCACCAAGTTTAATTGCCCGGGTTGCAAAGGTAAATCTCCGGGAAACGGACCGACGAGGCGTTAGAAGGTTGCCTAACGTCTCCTAAAGCCCCAACGTCAACTACCCCTGTCTTACTCGATTTCATCTTAGCTCATGCACAGGGAGATGAGCGTCCCTACCTACATGTAGACATTTTTGGAAGAACTTTTTTGGGATTGTTGGATTCTGGTGCCTCCAGAACCATTTTAGGACGTGAAGGGTGGAATTTGGTAAAGGATTTGGGATTGTCAGTAGACTCGAAGAATAGAATTAGGTGTACCGTGGCGGATGGAAAATCTTGTGAATGTTTGGGTGTTGTGAGTGTACCAATTAGATTAAGGGATAGAGTCAAGATAATAGAAGTGCTAATTGTTCCCGAACTTCCTTACTTGCTCATTTTGGGTTTGGACTTCTGGAGATCGATGGGAATAGTTCCTAACCTACGATCAGACGAGTGGAAATTTGTATCAGATAATGTAGTGTCGGAAGTAACAGTAGAAGGTCTGACTGATATTGAGAGAGACCGTTTGGAAAAAATTATTACAGACCAGTTTAAAGGGCAAGAGACTGTTTTGGGACGAGCCCTTTCCGTGAAACATGTTATTAAGACGAACTCTGAGCCCATAAAACAACGGTATTACCCCGTTTCCCCGTATATGCAAAAGCACATAGACAAGGAGTTGGACGAAATGCTCGACCAAGAAGTAGTGGAACCATCGACGAGTGGATGGTCATCTCCAATTTTAATGGTAGCCAAGAAAGATGGAAAATACCGTTTTTGTGTCGATTTTAGGAAACTGAATAAAGTGACAGAGAAGGACGCGTACCCGCTGCCATACGTAAGTAACACGCTGGACAAACTTTGGAACTCCAAGTATCTCACCACCTTGGATGTTAAATCCGCCTACTGGCAGATACCTTTAGACGACGATTCTAAGGCTCTTACGGCTTTTACGATCCCAAGCCGCGGCTTATTTCAGTTTACTCGAATGCCTTTCGGGCTACACAACGCACCCGCTACGTGGCAGCGTTTTATCGACCGTACGTTAGGTCCTAGTTTAGAGCCACATGTGTTCGTCTACCTTGACGATATAGTCATTGTGTCAAATGATTTTGCTAAGCATATGGAAGTGTTGGAAGAAGTATTCAGACGTCTACGCGAGGCGGGCATTACGTTGAGCCGCGATAAGTGCCAGTTCTGTAGGTCGGAGCTGAAATACCTAGGCTACATTGTCAATTCCCGAGGACTACATGTGGATCCCGACAAAGTCCAGGCAATTTTGGGTTTGCCAACCCCCAAGAATGCGACGGACGTCAGAAGCGTCATCGGTGTTGCCTCTTGGTACAGGAAGTTTGTACCCAACTTTTCGACGCTCGTGGCTCCACTGACCAATCTGACTCGTAAGAAGGTAAAATTCCTGTGGACAGTCGAGTGCGAAGATGCATTTAGGGAATTGAAAGATGCATTGATTTCGGCCCCGGTGTTATCCTGCCCGGATTTTAACCAGCCATTTGTGTTGCAAACCGACGCTTCGGGATTTGGACTTGGAGCTGAACTGTCGCAAACCATTGATGGTGAAGAAAAAGTGCTTAGTTATCTCAGTAGATCTATGAGTAGGGCAGAGAGAAATTATGCTACTACGGAACGAGAGTGTCTGGCCGTCTTGTGGGCGATTGAGAAGTGTCGTCCGTATTTGGAAGGCGTCCCATTTCAGGTCATTACTGACCATCATTCCTTGGTCTGGCTCCATAATTTGAAGGATCCCAATGGACGTTTGGCACGCTGGGCTGTCAAACTACAACAGTACGATTTTGTGGTAACCCACCGGAAAGGTAGAGAACATGTGGTACCCGATGCTTTGTCCCGGTCTGTACCTGTATTGGATTATGTTATGTGTTGCAAAGTGGACGTTACGTCTGACAAGTGGTATGTAAATATGGTTAGTTTGGTGTTGTCAAATCCGTTGAAGTACGCGGCGTGGCGTGTAGAGGATGGAAAACTGTTTAAATATGTTTCGGTGCGTTTTCCTGGATTAATGGAGGGTAGTGATAGTTGGAAGCGTGTTATATGTAAGAGGGAATGGTATGAGATTTTGAGGCAAGCTCACGATGTCCCGACTTCTGGACACGGAGGAGTGTATAAGACTTACTCAAGGGTAGCGGGAAAATTTTATTGGCCACGGATGAGAGCCGATGTCAGTCGTTACGTTTCGCGATGTAAAATTTGTATCCAGCATAAGAGTGACAACCAAAGGCCGCAGGGTTTGATGGCAACTCGTCAGACGCCTGTACGACCTTGGCAGATAGTATCGACCGACTTGATGGGCCCGCTCCCGCAAACGACTCACGGAAACTCCTTCATACTGGTCATAACCGACAACTTTTCTAAATTTTCGTTATGTTATCCTTTAAGAAAGGCTACGGCCACGGCGGTCACCAAGAAAATGGAGGAAGAGGTTTTTCTTGTGTATGAAGCTCCGCACACAATCCTGTGCGATAACGGCGTGCAATACCAAAGTCGCGAATTTAAGAAGTTAGCGGAAGCGTATGGGGTTAAAATAACATATAATGCTTACTACCACCCACAAGCTAATCCGACAGAACGTGTTAACCGTACTTTAAAGACTATGCTGGCTTCTTTTGTGAGCAAAAATCATCGACTGTGGGACGACCTCTTACCTAAGGTTGCTTGTGCCATGAGGACTGCCAAGCACGAAGCGACTAAAGCCACACCCTCGTTCATCAATTTTGGTAGGGAAATAATTTTATCGGGACGCGATCACCGAACTGAGAAGGTACTTCCCGAATATGTAGATTACGGTAAACGATCTTCCGCTTTAGCTTCTTTGTTTAGGGATGTTTGTGAGAAACTAAAAGTTGCGGCTGAAAGGTCCAAGAAATCTTACGACCTACGACGTCGACATGTCGCTTTCTTACCCAATCAGTTAGTTTGGAGACGAAATAAGGCGTTGTCAGACGCTAATAAATTCTTTACTGCTAAATTTGCACCAAAGTTCATAGGTCCTTTTTATGTCGAAAGAAAAGTTTCTCCGTGGACGTATGAGTTAAGGGATGAGAGTGGTAAATTTAAAGGAGTGTGGAACGTCAAAGACCTGAAAGGTTCAGCAGGCGATGACGATTTTTAACACGGTTTAGCTGTGTTGGCCCCGGCATGAGAATAGGGCATCCGTGATACTGCGTGGGGTAAGAGTCCCTTTAATGACCCAGGGTTGCGTTTACCAACAAGTCGATTTCCGATGGCAACGTGTGTATGTCCTTGTGGTTGTCTGTGTATGTCCTTGTGGTTGTCTGTGTATAAGTTCTTGTGGTTGTTCGTGCGTGTTTCCTATTCTTTGAATAGAGGCGTGGGGAGGGGCCCAGAGTTTTGTTTGGTCCGAGGGTACGGGGAGACACCCGCGTATCCTAGTATAACGACTTTGGCTTTTGATTATAGTTTTTGGATGGTTTTGGATTTGATTCGATGTATGGTAGTGGGCATGGGCAGCACCCCTTACTTTTTTTCTTTTCTTCCTTTCGCCGACCAACAATTTGCCGAGCTTCAACCCCGAGGGAAGGTGTTAAAGAAGTCTTTAGGCTAGGGGATGAATGTTGGACTACGGTATTTTTTTGGTACTCTACAATAGGTACTCTTTCTTCGACTGTCTGTGGTCAACTCTTCTCTTTTTTTCTTTTGGACTGTCCCATGTTTGCACTACTCGGGAATGATTGGTTCTTTTCTATATTTTTTTTTTGTTTTGATTATTTTGGGTTACTTTTGTGGGGGATTGTTTGTTTGGGGATGCTTGATTGCGGAGTTTTTGGGGTCTGGGTAGACTCAGTTTCTTTTTTTTATTGCTGTTTTAAGGACATTGGCTTGGAGGCTTTGCGCAGACGCAGACTTCGTTCTGTTTCTTCGGAAGAAATTCTTTTGGAATTTTTCCTCGCGGGAGTAAAGGGGGAGTTTGTAGCATCACGTTTCTGCCATAGGAGCTGCCGGCTGGTTTCCTAAAACAAATAAAGTATTTTATGTTCTAATTAACTTTTGTTAGTAGTGGTTAACGTTTGAAAGAATGTTTGACACTTACCATGTGAGTTGATCCCGACGTATCATTTCGGTTATTCCTACCTCTGTGGACCTTCTCTGGTGGTGTATTCTGAAATAAGAAATTATTAATATATATGTGGGACTATAATGGTGTGATTATTACAAGGATATAGGTGGAATTATGTGATGTTAGTATTGGCGGTTACGAGTAGGGTTATTTTCTCTCGGAGTAAGATTGAAACTAGTTTTTGAGTTAATTTTAGGGATAAATGTTGTTAGATCTTACTCGAGAAGTGGCTTTATTGCTATGTAGGGAATGGGGGGAATGTTTTAAGGGATTTTACGATTGAATGTTTTGTTTATTATTGGTTGGAGGTTATGTGGATTGGAAGAGTACAAGATGGATTGATTGAGTACTGGAAACTTACGAATGGTGATATTCTAAGCTCTCCAGTAATGTTACAAATACTATTATGATAGTACTTACTTGAATTTTAATTAATCCTATTGTTGACATCTGTCACTGTCACCCACCATGTTGTTTATCCTTGGCACTTTTGGGAACATGTCATAATTTACGGTTGGCAGCACTGATTATTGGTTCAGGGTGTTCATGTGAAACTGTAACATGGAGGTTCTTTCTCATCCGGTGCTCGAAGTGTGGTGGTGTGTTTACTGGTTATTGAATACCGACAGGAGGGTGTAACCTCACGGCTTGTGGCCATTTTATGGTATGTACCAGTGATTACTTGATGGATTAAGTGCGATATGAAAAGCACCCGCTAATTATTGGAGCGGAAAATTGATCCTACCGCTGTGCGGATTTTTCACCACCCACACCTCGTGGCAAATGTTATATGGGCGGCCGACGAAGCTCAACTTGGAATATATTGGAATATATGTGTGTATATACATAACCGGATAGAGGCTATCGAAGTGCTCCTACTCAATCTCAGGTAATAAATCCACCTCCGTAATATTAATTAAGTGTGACTGTTGTGTAGTAATTGCACGTGTGGTTTTAGGTTTTCTTTATCAGGTTTTCTTTCTTATCTTTAAACCTTTCTATTGTTGATGGTCATTGAGACAAACATGAGTACTGGTGTCGTCAAGATGGAGTTCCGGCTCTAAGGACTTGATGTTGGACATTCCAGCCATACACCGAGGCATTCTGTCGAAACAGTCATTCCTGTGACGAAATATATTTGGGGGTTCGGATGCCAAGAAGGACGTTCTGGAGCTGAGGAGCATCGCTGGAAGTCAAGGCTTGAAATTTTATATGTTTCCTTAATTTTTTTTAAATATTTATGTTGTGCTTCACACTACCTTATCAGGCGTCACATGATATTTATATTTGATATTTACATGTGATCTTTATATATGATATTTACATGTGATCTTTGTATATGATAGTTATAAACGATATTTATATTTGATATCTACATGAGATCTTTATACATGATATTTACATGTGATCTTTGTATATGATATTTATATACGATATTTATATTTGATATTTACATGTGATCTTTATATATGATATTTACATGTGATCTTTGTATATGATATTTATATACGGTATTGATATATGATATTTTCAACTTTTTTTGTAAGAAGGTATTATTGCGTGTTTGTAAACCTCGTGCAAGGGGGCTTCGTTGCCTGCTAAAAGTCGCGAATTTATGAATTAACGGAAATCGGGGTCGCTCGTAGCGCTACGCGTTTCACCGCTTTCACCTCGTCATTCGCGGGCCACAAGGCCATATATCTTTTTTTTACATAAACTTGCATGTTCGGTTCATTATTACTTGTGATACCTTGGGCGTATGCCCCAAACCAAAACGTATTTAAATGTTCGATGTTTAATGATTAAATATAGAGTGTATGCCACACTTTTCAAAACAGACCATTGACCTGCGTTTAATTTATACTTTTGTTCTCTTGGGGAGGGATTTACAGGAACAGTTGGGTTCGAGATTTTCCCACGGAGACCGGTATCGCCGAGAGTCCTCGACAGAAACAAGCTCGTGGCGCTCACAATTATACCAGCCCGTCTTCACTGAGCCGGCAGGCACTCTCTCGGTTGTCCATACCACCCTAGCTCCCTCATCCTCTCCTAAGAAGTGAGAAAATACGTCACAAGTTGTAAACGGACTTTTATGTTTGGACGTAGACAAGGCAAAAGATACATTCTTAAAGCTAATATCACAGATGACATCAAAGTTGTAAAATACTTCAATGCCAAAACCATAAAATACATAAAACTTAAAACTATTATCACAGATGACATCTGAGTTGTAAAAGACTCCGATGCCACCGTCATAAAATATATAAAACTTAAAGCTAGTATCACAGATGACATCAAAGATAAAACAATCTTTAATGCCAGAACCTTAAAATAGAAAGAACAATACAAGTACACAAATGACACTGCAGTTGTAATGGACTGCAGTGCCGGTACAAAACAACACTTATTTAAAAAACATAATAGAAGGCCTTCACCTGCTGGGAGCGTGATCTGCCCTTTTTCCAGGCAGGTTTCCTTCTTCTTCTACCTTGGTTACTCCCACTGTCGACAACAGAAACTTCTGATGCCGAACTGGATTTGTCGTCACCGTTGCTGGAAGAGGGTCTATCCCTCTTCCGTTTACCCGGATCAGACTGATCCTTATCTAATTGTTTTGGCGTATCTGCCAAAACAAGTTTGGTCAGGTCGGTTTTAAGACCAACCTGAGAATGTGTGGGGGGTGTTTCCCCCACGTTTTTGGTTAAGGAGACTACATTTCTCCTCAACCGTTGTTGCCCCGGAGGATTTGGTAGGGGCATGTTGGTCTTAATGACCGGTATTGGTTGTTTTTTTGCTGCAGGAAGCTGAATCTGTCCGCTTAGTGCAGCAATAAGAGGTGGTAAAAGTTTGCTTATTAGCTCGTTGACGTCTACTGAGCTTTTTAATGCAGTCGTTGCTTTGGCATATGATATTCCGGCTACTGGTGTAGAGATTGATACCAATTTACGTGCTTCAAAGTACGATAATTTATTCTTGGTCATGATTTCTTTGATAGCGAATTTTTCTTTATATTTCGGACAATTACGTGATCTTGCGGAGTGTTCTCCTTCGCAATTGATACACGTAATTGGCTGTTGACATTTGCTACCATCATGCAGAGGTTTTCCACACGCGCAAATCTGCTCTTTGGAGCAACGAGCAGCTGTGTGTCCAAACCTCTGACATTTAAAGCAACGCATTGGTGCCGGAATATATGGCCTGACTGTGAGGTTATAAAAAACCCCTTTCACGTTGGTGGGAAGTTGTGGACAATTAAACGTCAGTATGTGGTTAGGGGTTTCTTCGCGTTTACCTTCTCGCATACTAGAAATGCGACGCACGTCGATTACCCCCTGACCACTCATGTTTTCAACAATTTCTTCCAACGTGCAGTTTAAGAAGTCCCTACAATAAACAATGCCCTTAGAGGAGTTTAATGTTTTATGGGCTGAGACTGTCACGTTCATATCTGCCATTCGGATACATTTTAATAGTTTGGTTGACTGAGCGGCTGAAACCGTTTCCACAAGAAGGCCATCTCTGACCTTCTTGATAGATTTGGTGTCGCCGATCAGTCCATACAAGACTCTACTAATTAAAAAGAGGCTAACTTTGTCAAAGTTGCCCTCTTCTTTAGTGACCAGGATGAACCGAGGAACAGGTCCCGCCTTCTCATCACTGGCACTGTTTGACAAAATTACTTTGCCAGGCTTTTTCCCTTTTGTCGAAGAAGAAGCTGGGGGGTCCAATTTGTCATCGGACGGGGATCGGGTAGCATTATCCATTGGCACAACCCGATCAGTTGCACCAACTTCCGAACAATTGACTACTGCGCTACCGGAGCATTGTTCTCCCACTCCGGTAGTTGCCAAATCCGTGCCGATTATGAAGCCCCTGTCAGATTTAACTGACGGCACGGACTGGGGGCGTGATTTAAAATGAGACATCATTAAAAAAAAGTTGCGTTTTACCTTCCGCCAGGTTGGGAATGAAAGGAAAAGAAGATTGAAGGGTTAAAATGTGAATGACAGGAATAGGGAAGGGTAGCCAGGAATGGCTTTGAGTACATTTGGTTTGGCTTCTGCTCATTGACCCATCCGGCATGAGTGGCCCTGCCAGGAGTTTAAACTCCCGCCGGCATAGCTCGAGCAGAAGTTACTCAACCCCCTCACCACGACAAGGTAGTACCCACGAAGGGGATTATTATTATTATTATTATTATTATTATTATTATTATTATTATTATTATTATTATTATTATTATTATTATTATTATTATTATTATTATTATTATTATTATTATTATTATTATTATTATTATTATTATTATTATTATTATTATTATTATTATTATTATTATTATTATTATTATTATTATTATTATTATTATTATTATTATTATTATTATTATTATTATTATTATTATTATTATTATTATTATTATTATTATTATTATTATTATTATTATTATTATTATTATTATTATTATTATTATTATTATTATTATTATTATTATTATTATTATTATTATTATTATTATTATTATTATTATTATTATTATTATTTTTATTATTATTATTATAACTGTTAATTAAAAATAGGTTAATAAGTTTAATAAAAAAACATAATCATTGATTTATGCCTAATAAGTGTACAATTGACGCAACGGCAGATTTATTGAGTGCCATAGTCAAAGATCTTGAGCAAGAAAAACATACTGCTGCAACAGTACGTGATTTGAGTAAAGCCTTTGACTGTGTTTGGTTCAGTATTTTAATATCAAAGCCAGAGCGTTATTTTATCCGCGGTACATATCTGGAAGGTCGGTACCAATGTGTTTCTGCAAATAATGTCACGTCAACGTTTATTAAAGTTAAGCACGGTGTACTACAAAGCTCTGTCATAGATCTTGTGCTATTTTTAATTTTATTTATATAAATGACTTCTCCGCTTGTCTTAATCCAATAAAATCAATATTATATGCGCACAACACCACCATACTGACATCGCATTCAAATTTGCAAGATTTAAGTACTCTGTCAAGAAATGCTAAGGAAAGAGCCAAACAATAGTTTATTTCAAACCACTTGAGTCCTAATAGTGAAAATCGCAAAGAATAATATTCTCTGCAGCCTACGTAGCAAAACAAAATCTAAACATTAAAATATTAGAAAAAACATTTGATGATTATTTCACTTGGAATTGTCATAGACTGATTAAATCACAAATTATCAACAGCAGGATTTGTCTTGCGCAGACTGACTGAATGTATTGATATCAACTCACAAATAATAGTTGAGTTGATCTTGTGCATATATTTTATTGTATAGGTTATGTGGTGTTTATGAATATACTTTTATATGCTTTGTATTTTTTATTTTTTATTGTTATGTACAGACCGATTTTGGCTGTTAGGCCAACATATATTTTGATGTTATTGTATATTATATATTATATTATAACATCAAAATATATGTAATTAAAATTACACAAAAGATGGCCTAACAGCCGAAACCGGTCTGTACATAATAATAAAAAATAAAAAATACCCAGCATATAAAAGTATATTCATAAACACCACATAACCTATATCACAAATAATAGCATATCATTCCTTAGCTTACATATTTCATATGGAATTAGATTGTGGAGTGCTACTGGCTACTTGAATAAAATGTTTATATTAAAAAAAAGCGGTTAAGACAATTTGTAAATTAAAACCTTTTGTAAAGAATATTTTAAAACATTAAAAATTTTAGCACTACGCTTTTGTACATCCACAAAAATAAAAACAACTTTCAAACAGCCAGCAGCCGTTATGACTATAATACAAGACATGGCAATAATATTCTAAATAAAAAATATCACGAAAAAAATTATTAAATACGAATTTATACAATAAACTACCAAAAAATATAAAAGGTATGCCTCTAGCTAAATTTAAGATTAATGTTAAAAAAATATAGTCAGAAAATGCTTCATATTTAATAGAAGATTTTGTAGACTTATTAAAATTAATAGTGCGCAATAATACCAAAATATAACTTTTTGACTGTACTTGTGTCAACATTGGTAAAATAAAATAATTATTTTTATTTAGTATTATTATGCAACATAAGGCAACCTCTTCTCTCCTGTCGAGATCTACCAGCAACTTCTATGCGTTTACTGAAAACTTATTTTTTTTTAATCTTTAAAATAACGTATTCATTGAAGTCATTGCGTCTTAACAAGTGGTTTTACTGGCTTTATTGGCCAGCTTGTTGCTCTCAATACCTAAATGACACGACGTCCAGACAAAGATAACTTTTTGTCAAAACCCAGCAAAGCAAAATTTTTTTTTTTTAAGAAGGAGAACCATGAATCCGATCTATTTTCAAACAGTCAAACAAGAAAAACTCTAAGTATTCAAGAAATTTGCTTTTTAAGACGTTGGGTCAAGTTTCTCATTTACTTTCCAAGAACAGATCAAAACAAAGTTTTACCGCCGACACCAGCCAGGCTAGAAATTTGCCAGAGCCAACCTCAAATATGAGATAGTTTACATTGAGATTCTACTCTAGTTCTTACGCACACTGAGTCTGTATTTGCGTTGCTGCGTTTGTTGTCGGTTGTTATGACCTCTTGTTCTTGCATTGCCGTAACTTACGTATAAATTGGTACACCCGACTTGTAGCAAATACTTGGTGCAAAACTTCAAAATGCGGATGAGTACACTGCGCAGCCATAGTCAATCTTAGACAAAACCAGGGTACAACCGCAACAATATTTCTTTTCGCGCATCTCAATTGATGTTAGCCAAGCACGTTCAAAGCTTTATACTTATATAAACAATCCTAACGCAATATTTAATTCAAATAAATTGCATTATTTATTTGGCTGCTATGTAACACACACACACACACACTTGGACTATATAATTACAAATCAAAGTAATTTAAATGCAAACATCCTCAAAATATCTAATCATTTAATAATTACAGTTGGAATTGGAAAGTGGAATGGGTTAGATTATTTATTAAAATGTTTTAGAAATTTGACTGACAATAATTTAAAGCTTATTAATAACAAACTTATAAAATGCAAATGGCCTTTAATTTCAATAAATGTTATAGATAACTTTATCTACAAAGCCTAAAAAAAGTTTTATAATAAAATTGTTTATCTTGGTTTGTCAATGAATTAGAAGAACAAGCATATAAAAATTTTAAAATTAATTATAACTCTATAAATAAAACTATACTGTATGAAAATTATAAAAAAACAAATTAATAAATGTGTCAATTTGATTAAGATAAAAAAGAATAAGTATTATTTTAACCAAATAGACCGAAATAAAACCAACCTCACGGAAATGTAAAAAGCGTTAAATTTTTTTTTTATTTTTTATAATAATGGATGTTTAATAGCAAGATCAGATAAAGAAAAGCTTATCAATTTAATTGTTATTTTAAAAATAGCATCATTGCAGTTAGTGCAAATACTGGTGCAGATAATAAATGGTTGTGCACTGAATATAAGCAAATTATCAGTAAATTTTACAAGTATCTTTTATTGATTTGCGGAAAATAATTTCTAGTTTTAACAATAAAGCATGTAACCTTGATGTTGTTAACAACATGATACTAAAGAGTGTATTTAATGTCATAGGACATGCGTTATTTTATCTATTAAACACCTCTTTGGATAACGGAAAGTTTCCTGAACATGAATGTTTAAAAACAAGTATTGTCTGTCCTATATCAAAAAGCAATCAAATAGTTTTGGCTGAGTAAAATGTTAAAAATAAATTTGCAGTTACAACAACTTGAAAAATATTTTATTAGTTATTTCATTAAAGCACAACATTTCTGAATTAAATACTGAAAACATATATATTTACATTAATCAAGAAATACTAGAAATAGTAGATAATATAAAACATTTAGAATTTATAATTGATAACTGTTTAACTATTCAAAAACATTTTAATTACTTTCAGAATAAAATTTTACAAATTTTTTTTTTTTACAAATATTTGGAAATTTGGCAATGTTTTTTAAAATCACAGTTTATCGGTCTACCATTCAGCCTCATTTTGATTATTGCAGTTCAATATTATACTTACTGCCGCAGTACAATGTTAATAAACTGCAAATTTTGCAAAACAGAAGTATGCGAATTGTTTTGAACTGTAATAGATACATGCCAATTGTCTCCATATTAATGAGCAATGATTATCGGTGTACGAAATATTGTCCTTTTAACTATGATATTTGTTTTTTTAATCTTCAGGGGTGATTTACATGAATATCTTATGAACAAATTTATTTCAATCACAAAATTCATAATTACAATATACGAATAACCAATAAATTTAATATTAAATCAACAAAAACACAAAATACAATACACTTTTTTGTACTATAAAGTATTATTAGATTTTAACACTTTAAATTTGCGCTTACGCAATTTATTAAATCTAAATGTAATTAGATCAATACGTAATTAATTATTATTTTAATTTGCGTATCTTACATTGTAAGTATTATAATATTGTACTTACTTATTAATATTGTTGTATTTGGGCTATGCCTAGTTTAATGAATAAATATTATTATTATATTTTATAAAAAAATCTATTTCTACTATTTTGCTCAGCTACTAATTAAATAAAATCAATAACACTTATTTATTTTAATTTAAAATTGCTGTAACTTTTTAAAAAGTGAAATAATTTTATAAATTGTTTTTCAATTATAAAATGTATAACAATTGAAATCAACATGACTATATTTAGTAAAATAATATAAATACTGACGTTATGCTTAAAAATATTTTTTGTAAGTATGTAGTTTTATTGTAACTCTATTTTCTATTAGTTTTTTATACTAAAAACTATTTAAATGTACCTATATCTACATGTACAACTACATTAGTGCTAGCTTAAGATATATGTAGCCACTGCAGATTATTTTGCTAAAATGATTTCATTCAGTTTGAAATTTAAAATTCAAATATCGCCGCCGTCTGTTTTCCGCAGCGCGATCTGTATTCCACGGCTCCAAGTAATAAGTGACGCCAACAGCAGCGCCATTTTGTTTACGAACCTGTTGATGTTTTTGATGCAAAATCTATCCGCGTCATTAGAAAAGAAAGGTTATTTTAAAAAACTTGAAAACGTGCGTCGAAAAAACAACAAATAAACAATTGCCTAGAAACAAATTTGAGACGTGTAAAATATAATGTTGAAAGATGAATCATTGTGCCAAAAGATTGAAACTGTCAGTGGTTTCCAGTGAAAATTGTGACCAGCCGAATTTAAACAAAGGTACACATTATAAATAATATATTTTTTATCACAATAATTATTTTAACATTATTTTAGTTGTCCAAGAAAATATCATTGAGGATGTACGGAAAGAAGTAGATGATATGAACAGGGCACTTGATGTTTATACAGAACAATTGAAAAGTTTATTAAAGGAGCTGAGTATTGAACATAAACAAAGAAAATTATAAATAGTGTAAGATGGTAAAATATACCTAATTAAAATAAAAATAGATAGGTGTTCTACTAGAATAATAGGATAATTTTTCTTATTAGAATTGTTTGTTTTGCTATAAACAATAAACCATATCGGATTTCAAATAAGTTCTGTGATAGTTATTTGCTGACTGGAAAAAACAGCTGAATAAGTATTTACTTTGTTTTTTATTATAAAGTATAAAATGTTATTAACACATAACTTTGTTAGCACTAAACTCTACTTAAAAATAATTATAAATAATAATTACTGCTAATATCTTATGATAATTTGTTAATATAACATCTATTTGTGCTTTTATACAGAACAATATGGTTTTAACAAATTTTTATTATTAGTATTATTAAATGTTGAACATATGCGAATGATTTATTAATAAAATTATTAAGAATTCTGTCTTAGTCAGCTCCGCACATTGGCGATGCATACTGCAAGCAAAATTTGCAGTACCACACTTGCTTTTCTGTGTATAAATTTTATGTTGATATTAATCTTATAATAATTATTTAAATTCATTTTTTTATAAACAAGATTTTGGGATTCTGTGGACCTTATCTCGAAGGGAACAATATGTATCTTTGTTATGCAGGCTACCTCACTTGCTGGGTTAAATATGAAGTCAATTGAATTTCTCAGTTTTCTATAAATAACAATAAATTTATTGGAAGGTAATTCAAAATTATTTTTGCATACAATTCTCTTATTTTAAATCTTCTTATTATTGTACTCTCAAAGCCAGTTAGTATTAAAATAATGGGTCCAATTCACTTTAAGCCAGTGGTTGTCAAATAGAGATCTGCTTAAATTGAATACCACGAAGGAATTGGGCATAGATGAAATTCCACCTATAATTCTTAAAACATTAGCAAATAAATTAGCTCCCATTATGACCAAAATGCTTATTACTTTAAAAAAAAAAGGAAACATTTTTGAGAATTATAAGTTTCTACATTGTTTGTTCTTAGAACAAAATAACTTTACCTCGGATACTCAATATGGATTTTGATCAAAATGTTCATCATAAGATCTTCTGACACATGTTACTCACAAATGGAATTCATCTTTGGACAAACATGAAGAAAAAAATTCAAATTAACTACAATGTCTTTTTAAAAGGCACTGGTTTAATAATTTAGATTCTTCTAAATAAGTACACAACTTGCATGTTATAACAGTACTTATAATGTAGATGTAGGTGATAATTACACTTGGAGGAGTTACATGGGTCACAAATTCAATTACACTATGTAAATAGTGCATGTTTTATAATGCTTACTGATTATATAAAAAAATTGTACTATAACACATAAACATAAAAAAAATGTTTAAGTTTAAAATATTGCAGATTAATAAATTTACAAATGCTTTGATAGTGAAAACCACTGCATCATTAGTGTTCAGTAAAAATGTTAGCATAAGGAATTAATGATTAACACTCTTTTAGTTTTAGTTTATATGCCATCAGCTTTCCTAAAAGGGAATTTCTTCATTTGGTATCATTTTTCTCTACTCTTATGATTATAATTTTAATTACTTTTATTTTATAACTGGATTATCAGTCAAGATTTTTTAAAAAAATAATACAAAATATATTAAATACCATATATTTCGATTTTGTTTAAAATCTTATAATGTTGTTGATCAAATATTTCTTTATAGCAACTGTATTTGAATATTATTGTATTTTCAGGGCAAAATAATGGAGAAATTCACAGAAGATGAGATAAAAGATGCCAGGGAATTTGCAACATTCTATGTTGACATGCTTGAAAATCATAGAGAATCATTTGCATACTATTTATCAGAAAGTGCAGTACTAGATTGGTTCGGACAAACTGTTAAAGGCATCAAAAACATTGGCGAATTTTTAAAAAACAACGTTTCCAATGTAAATCATAATTTTCCCAACATTGAACCATGTGCCAAGATAGGTTTTAGAGACACACACATTGTTAAATATTCAACACGGTAAGTAAATCTGAACTTTTATAAAATAATGTGTACACTATAAAATTTAATTTACAGAGAAGCAACAAATTGTACAACGATTAATGTAAATATTGACACTCAAAGAACACCTCCAAATATATTAAGCCCCGGAGGTTCAAGAAAACGTGAAAAGGGACAAGGAGATGGCCTTCACAATTGTACTTCAGATTCCCCTGTAAAGAAGACACGTATAGCTGGCGATGCAATTGTAAATGAATTGACACCGCCTGTTACGCCAGCAAAAATATATAATGTAACTTCCGATGGTCATATAGAGTTCCATAGGAAAAGTTCTAAAAAGTATCAAAGGGAAACCAAGTGGTCAAGACCGTGTAAATTAATGGTTTCATTTTCAAAGACACAAAATGATTATGTGATTCATTTAATTATATATCAAGGTAATATGAAGTGTAGGAGGAATCTTCTGAAAGAATTTGATGCAGATGAAACGGTCTAATTTTTACGTACTGTTTTACTGTTATTTATTAATAAATTTTCTATAGTTGTATCAGTCTCCAACAAATATTGATTTTTATAATAATGGTTATGGATATCAGTTTATTTAATTTTATTGAAATAAACTATCCAAAAATTATACATACTTAATCGAGATCCATATATATTATTTTTATAAATTTTGTTTGTATAAATTAATTGAAAAATGGTTATAGTTGCTTTGTATTTATTATGAAAATACAATTAAATAGATGCTATGACTGATACTTTATATTTGTGCAATTGTGTTGCTGTGCAAACACAAACGTGCAAGAGATTAATAAACATTAACAATGGATACACGTACCTGTAAAACCAGTGCAAATTTAAACTTCCAACCAGAGCTTTACTTTTTTTTTAATTCTTGAATTCTAAATAACCGTACATTAGTTTGTATTAAAATAAATGAACTTTAATTTATATTTTGATATTAATGCAATTGATATTATATTTGTTTAATCATAAATGTAGCTATGATTATAGGATATGTAATTCTATGAATGCTCATATAGAATCTCATGTTTTGAGTTTATTGCAGTAATTGTTTGCTTTTCTTTTCCTTAATATACAATGATAGTTTGTGATTATTATTTTTATTATATAAAATGTTTATAATATTGACGTGATATGATTATAAGTAGTGCCAAAACATTCTACATCTGTATTATTTTTTGGCAGAGTAGTTTCAATAAAAATATTGTTTATTTTCGTTAAATATATTGTATATTTATGTATTGATTGTGTTAAATCTCTAATGAACCCAACATACAAAAGCTTTTGAAGTATTTCAAACTTCTCACAAACACTGCTTGTGCCACTGAATGGTACATCTGTAAGTGCTACTGGTATTAATACTCGTCAGCAGCTAATGCTACTAATTGAAGATCAAATTTTCATTTTAGTCACTTATTACTGTTCGAGTTTGATTTAAACTGAGATGGTGGTCTTATAGTTATATGTATCAGTTTGAAATGTTAACAGTACATAGTTTAGATTCCTTTATATCTCATTTTAAAATTTAAAACCTTTTTTTCAAAATGTGATATTTAGAAATTAGCCCTACACAGAAGTATCATAAATAAAAATAGACTCAGCTTCCTGATTAATTACAGCTGTTTCAAAAACTAAATAACCTTTATTAGTATTTTGGCAAAATATTGTTATGGAAGTATGTACATAGTTATTATACTTGATTTGAGAATGATTTAAATGTTACATATAATGAAAAATTATAGTAGTTAATTATGTGTATGTAGGGAAGGAGTTGGTCAGTTGAGCTCCAAGTATGTATAAAAATTTTATGTGATTATCAAAACTGACACATACAATTCAGTTTCACATTTTTTTTAATTTTTTATACATACTTACGGGCGGACTGATCAATTCTTGTTCTTATATACATCTGACTGACTAATGTAATATTTTATCAGCCTGAATAAACTCACTTTACTACCTCGGTGATCACGACGAAGTTTGAGGGCGCACTATTTGAACCTGTCTCAACAAAGCCTTGACTGACCTTAGTATGTTAACGTGGACGACCACAAAAATGATATACACTGGCGAGCAAAAAATAGAGGTTACTTTAAAAATATAACTTATTTTTGGAATTTTTTGTTTTAACTTTGCTGTTTTAACCTTACGTTTGCAAATTTTAAACCAAAGTAAGCGTTTAATAATTCATTTCCTGACAAATGTTATCTATCTGTCAGTTATTATCACTGTGTTACAGACTTTTATGAAACAGAATTCATTTCGCTCTAATGAATGAAAACTACATTTAGTTGTGGCAAGAATTATAGCGTCGATTAAATATGAGCAAGGAAAACGTGAAACTGCAAGGATTGTTGGTAAAAGCCTTTGTGTTATACAAAAGGTGTATCAGCGTTACTTGGATACTGACCTGATAACTAGAAGATCAGGATCCGGGCGAAAAAAAGTCACCAATAACAAAGAAAACCGTTTTTTGGTGTCTACAAGTTTGCGGAATAGAACAGCTTCTTCAGTTTATCTACGAAATCAACTTCATAAAGTTAGAGATGTAAATGTTAATAAATGGACTGTTAGGAGAAGGCTTCGAGCTGCTGATTTGTCTTGTAGAAAAATGGCTACAAGTCCACCTTTACAACGCCGACATCGTGTTGCAAAATTGACTTTTGCCCGAAATCACCAGACATGGAACAATTAAGACTGGAGCAGGGTACTGTTTTCAGTTGAGTCACGCTTTTACCTCAATGCATCAGACGGACCTCGGAAAGTGTGGAGAAGACGCGAAGAAAGATACGCTTCAGTTTGTATTGATGAGTGACTTTTATTTGGCGGTGGGTCGGTTATGATTTGGGCAGGAATTTCTATCGAAGCATGCACAGCGTTGGTTTTTATACAAAATGGCTCCCTGACAACTCACAGATACATTATGGAGGTTCTCGAAGATCATGTTATGCTTTTCATGGCAACTATGGGTGAACGCGGCATTTTCATACAAGATAATGCTAGACTTCACGTAGCCAGAGTTGTCAGAGATGATCATATTTCTGCTTCAAGAGAATGGAGTAATCGGAGTAATATTGACCAAGATCCTTAATTTAACTCAAGGTGTTCCTCGTCGACTTCAAGCAGTCATTAATGCAATAGGGGGTAATACTCGTTGTTGGTGATAAGTTTTTTTTCATATTTTTTGTTCCATATTAGTCCTAGGAACAAAAATTCGAACTTTGTCTGAACTGTAAATTTGTTATATTTCTAAAATACGCAATAAAAACAATTAATATGCTTTACGATTTAACATTGAATTTTTAATTTAGTGTGCAAAACACTGTACAATTGTTTACAATTTGCTAACATAAGGTTAAAACAAAAAAATCCAAAACTAATTTAAATTTTAAAATAACTTCTATTTTTTGCTTGCCCGTGATAATTTTATAGTTTTTTATTGGCTTTGAGCTCTTCGTCTACACTCTCTCTACAAGGTGTTTCCTAACTGAAGACGAAAAATAAAACTTTAGGTACATTTTTTAATTTCAAACAGAAAATCAAAATAACTTTTTTGTCTATCTCACTGCGTCTTCGAGATAATCTAAAAATATACATTATTTAGAAAACTTTTTGTAAATTATTTTACTTATATTGTTAACAATCAAGGTTTGTTAAAATGGCAGTTCATATGTTCATACTGTTAGCCAGCAATGTATATCTTGTTTACTTCTAGCAATATGTACAGAGAATTGCCCCGTATATGTTGTAAATAAATTTACACAAAAATATATTACAATACGTTACAGATACTTTTTTAGAACTTATTATTATAGTTCTAATGAATTATTATTTGATATGTACATATGTTTTTGACAGTTTTTTGAATTGTAGAAAACCTGTAGCAATTTTAATGTGTGGATTATTAAATCTTATTTCTTTGTAAAACAAAAATTTATATGTTGCTTGTTTGTGTACTGTATTTATATGAATGTTGTACTTATATCTGGTGGTGTAAGTTGTAACAATTGACTGTTTTAATTACTGTACTAGTTAGATATTCAGGTAAACAATTATTTAATAATTTTTATACAAAACACATGTTTCTAAAATACAGTGACTGTTGAACTAAAAGTAGCTAACTTTTCTAACATATCAATGTGTGCGCCTGTCACATTGAAGTACCGAAGATTCATTAATTTACTACAAATCTATTCCGACGATCAAGACGATGAAAATATTTACAAATGTTAACTGTTTACAATGGCTTTTAAAGTTTAGTAAACACACTCGGACATTGAGATTGGCCATATCATGACACGTCATCATTACTTTTGTTTTGTCTGCATTGAATAAATATTAAATGATTTTTTGTCTAATTTTCAATTTTTTGTACTTCTTGATATCATCTTCCACAACTACCACGGTATCATTCGCAAACAAATTTTGATTTTTTTTATAGGATTATCCAGTACAGTTTTCCATCTATTTATCACAAGTTGCAAGCTTTTTCATATGAATGATGATGGCAAAGCCCCGATTGGTTTTTTATTAATACATTATACCCTTCAATAAATTGAATTAATTGGTCGTAAATCACTTTTTCCAAGGTTTTTTTAGTTAATGGTAACCATATTTATAAGTCGATGTTTTGATGATTTATTTTTGTAATTGCTGTTTCTGTGTCATTAACATTGATTATTTCTATATTGAAATAAATTTGTTGACTTTTGTTGTTTTTCCTAATTTTTACAGATCACTTCTTTGATAGATTTTCTTATTTGGTTAGGAAATAAAAATGCTATTTTCTATTAATCTAATTTATATTTATTATAAACAAATATGATTTTTCAGATCATTTATCCTGTTGTTAACTAAGTTCTTTGATTCCATGATCATACCATTGCTTTTTATACATACTTATGTATGTTTTTAGAGCAGCATGAATATATAATGTATTAATATCATTATTTTTAATTAAAATAGAAGACTACCATTGTGATAAATTAATAGGAAATGGGTTGGATATAGAAACCTTTTAAAATGAATAATTATCTGCTTTTTTATAAAAGGTACAAAAAAGATTTAATTAATTTTCTAACCAAATTGTCAAATTTGACAACAAAAAATATTTTACTGTTTAAATAATATTTGAGATAAGGAGTAACACCTTGTTAAAAAAAAACCTGGGTTCATTTGGCTCAGGATGATAGGACCTTGTAAGGGCCCCTGTCTAGGGTTACAGGCAAAGAAAACGACCAATGGTCTCAATTATAAAATTAGAAAGCGGAAGAGTCAAAAGGAGAGGTCGGCTTCTACAATCTGGTTAAGATAATTGACCTAAGGGAAGAACACCCTGAAATTAAATCACCTGGCCCTCCAGGTTGGAGGTTAAGGCGTTAGGCTAGTTCCCTAACACTTATAAAAAATGTACACTACTAAAAAGCCTGTAAATAGCCTCGGAAACAAGGATGGATTTAAATGGAAACGACAACAGCAACGAAAAAGGACTTTGAATTTTGCCACTTGGAACGTACAAGGAATTAGATTGAAAACCGACGAAATTATAAAAGAAATAGAAACTCTGAAGATTGATGTGATAACTTTAACGGAAACAAAGAGAAAAGGATCTGGGATTGAACAAGTCGGAAATTTTATACAAATATATAGCGGAGTACCAAAAGAACAACGGGCTCGAAGAGGAATTTCTATAATGATCCACAAAAAATATAAAAAGTGCATAACAAACTGGGAAGCAATTGACGAAAACATCCTTAAAGTAAATTTGAACATTTTACAGAAGCACATTACTTGTCTCGCTATATATGCACCATCCAACGATGAAACAGTAGCAAATAAGGATATTTTCTTTGAAAAAATTCAACAAATAGCAACAGACATTGGAAATACAAGAGAAATAATCATGGCAGGAGATTTCAATAGTAGGACAGGAATACATATCAACAGTAAAGTAGAAGGACCTTTTGGAGAGCAAGATACAAATGATAATGGTGAACGACTAATCGAGATGTGCGAACAAAACGACTTAAAAATAACAAACGGATTCTACAATTATAAAACTATTCATAAATATACATGGATCCAGCATACAAGAAATCTTAGATCTATCATTGATTATATCATTGTCAAACAAACTACACACTTAATAATAAATGATGTAAGAACATACAGAGGAGTGACATGTGGCTCCGATCACTACCTAAAAGCCAAAATTATTATTCCATATGAATGGTGCGACAACCAAAATATGGAAAATACCTTTATTGATGAAGAAGTTATAAATTATTCTAAATATAACCTACAAAGTCTTATAAATGATAGTGTTCAACATTTGTACCAACAAAGATTAGATAGAAAACTTTCTCTCGATCTAACCCAGCCAATAAACATCATATACAGCAATATGATTACGAGTATTCACCAAGCAGCACATGAAGCACATGGTAAACAAAGCAGAAAAAAAAGTAATCAGATATGGTGGACAGAAGAGATAGAACAACTTGTACAAAAAAAGAAAGAATTATATTTAAAATGGTTAAATACAAAGAACCAGAACGATAAAGATAGTTATAACCATATAAAAAGACAATTAACATCAACTTTGCATAAAGAAAAAAATTCAATATGGGAAACCAAGTGCCAAGAAATAAACACTTACATAGGAGGCAGGAAGTGTTCAGAGATTTGGAAATTTATCAAAAATGTCAAAACCTCGGAAAGAAATAAAATAAGTACACAATATATACCAATGAGCACGTGGAGAACCCATTATAGTAACTTATTAACAGAAAACAGAGTAGAATATAATAATGTAACAAGAACAAACATATATATAGAAGGAGAACAAATAGAAATAACAACCGAAATAGTAAAACAAGCAGCCATAAAGCTCAAAAATAAAAGAGCCCCAAGCCCAGAAGGAATAAATGCAGAACTTATAAAGTGTGGTACGGAAAAACTATTTGCGACTCTGGCACACATATTTAATCTCTGCCTAAATGGACATGAAGTGCCAAATGACTGGAAATTAGCATATATATCGTCGATACATAAAAAAGGCAACAAACTGGAATGCAACAACTACAGAGGAATATCAGTCACAAGTACCATCAGCCGACTAATGGAAGAATAATTCGAAATATTATAGAGGAGGAATACAAGAACAATGAAGATGAAGAACAAAGTGGTTTCAGAGCCGGTCGATCATGTACAGATAACGTATTCTGCCTAAAGCAAATAATAGAAAAAATTACAGCAACTAATAGAGAACTTCATCTAGTCTTTATAGATTTACAAAAAGCATACGATAATGTACCTATCAACAAATTGTGGGATGTACTACAAGAATCCAACCTTAACCTTACTATAATTAATGCCCTAAAAAATCTTTACGATGACACAAAATCAAAAGTAAAAACTGGAAGTAGATTATCAAAAGAATTTGAAACAAATAAAGGATTACGGCAGGGTTGTTGTATTTCCCCTACATTATTTAAAATGTTTGTAGGAAAAGCGCTTACCAACTGGAAAAAGAAATGTAGCGGCATGGGTATAGAACTAAACAACACTTGCCTGTACACACTTCAATTTGCTGACGATCAAGTTTTACTAGCAAATGATAAAGATGATGCAGAATATATGACTAGAAAACTGAAAGAAGAATACGAAAAATGGGGACTAACAATGAATACACAGAAAACAAAATATTTATGCGTGGGAGGAAATTCGGGGAATTTAATCTTAGAAAATAACGAAGAGATAGCGGCATGTAATGAATATAAATACCTGGGCACAATATTTGACAATACCGGATCTGACGAAAAGGACATAAAAGCTAAAATAACACAAGCCAAAAAAACAATAGGATGTCTGAACGGAATTCTCTGGAGTGAAGATATCACAAATAAAAACAAATACAACATATATGATACCATGATAAAAAACCAGCTACTATATGGATCAGAAACATGGAGAGTTACAGATAGATATAAAAAGAAAATAGAAGCCGTAGAGATGGACGCCTTAAGAAGATCGACAAGAATATCAAGAATAGAGAGAATTAGGAATGAGATTATTAAACAGCGTATGGGAATAGAAGGGAGTGTCTATGATGATTTAGAAAAACGACTATTAATATGGTACGGACATGTTAAAAGAATAAACTTAAATAGACTTCCTAGGCAAGCAATGGAATGGGTGCCACAACAAAGAAGAAAAAAAGGAAGGCCAAAGAAAAGGTGGATTCAGGGAATTCAAACGGCAATGACTGCAAAAAACCTAGTAGAAGGACAGTGGGACAATAAAAAGGAGTGGCAAACGGGCATCGGACAACGTCAAAAGACGTTCTAAACCGATTATTATATATATATATATATATATATATATATAGAGATAAAAACGCTGGTTTAGGAGCGTTTAAGCGCACACTTTCTACGTCGTAAAAGCGTCTAAGGATTGAAAGCGTACGCTCCCAATCCGTGCATATAAACTACGTGTTAAGAGCGTCCAACGGTTAGTTTAAATTGAGTGTTAATAGATGGCATTAAAATTAAGATTGACAGAATTTGTTAGTACATTACTGTAGCCACACATTTGTGCTTTTGTAGCGGACATATCTACCGTAATAAAATCAAATCGAATAGGGTTATTGACATACATAGTGTTTTTTTTTACAAGTTTTTAATAAACTTTCTTTTAAAATATTAGTTAAAAATATTCTGCCTGTATTATAAATCAACTAAAATATTACTTGATATAAAAAAATATAAACCTTATAACTAGTTTACATGATAACACAACAGATTGTATTTATTTTTAAGTTGAAGTTTAAGGTCAATCATTTTTCTAGGTCTCACACCAAGTTTAAGATCAACGCTAACGTTTACACATGCTATAATGAATAGTAAATACTAAACAAATTAAAAAATAATAAACATTAGTAGACAAGGATAAGTACACCAATTACAAAGACAATGTCAACAAAGGTGTCGCTTCTAAAAAAAATTAGAGGCGGCAAAAGTATTATATTAAGATTTATAAAATTTGATGATTTTAATGAATTTTAGTATACATCGGAATTTAAATATGCTAATTACAAAGATATAGTCAGTATAACAAAATTCTTGTTAGAGACGGTAAAGTTAAAACATTAATCTTTACAGCATTATATGATATTAACGAAGGCTGCACAATTATAACATTGATGCACAACATTCTCATCTTAATCAATTTTTGTAAATAGAGGTACTTTACAAATCTAGTGATTTTGGTAGGCAGTGACATTGAAGTAAGCTAATTACAATGATAAAGTTAAAATAACAAAATTCTCGTTGGAGGCGGCGCAATTATAACATTTATGCACAACATTTGATGATCTTAATGAATTTTAGAAGATAGAAGTACTTAAGTATTATAATTACAATGATAAAGTTAAAATAACAAAATCTTATTGGAAGCGGCGCAATTATAACATATATGCACAACATTTTATGATCTTAATGAATTTTGATAAATAGAATTACTTAAACATGACAATTACAATGATAAAGTCAAAACAACAATATTCTCGTTGGAGGCGGCGCAATTATAACATTTATGCACAACATTTGATGATCTTGATGAATTTTGATAAATAGAATTACTTAAACATGACAATTACAATGATAAAGTCAAAACAACAAAATTCTCGTTGGAGGCGGCGCAATTATAACAGTTATGCACAACATTTGATGATCTTGATGAATTTTAGAAGATAGAAGTACTTAAGTATGATAATTACAATGATAAAGTTAAAATAACAAAATTCTCGTTGGAGGCGGCGCAATTATAACATTTATGCACAACATTTGATGATCTTGATGAATTTTGATAAATAGAATTACTTAAACATGACAATTACAATGATAAAGTCAAAACAACAAAATTCTCGTTGGAGGCGGCGCAATTATAACAGTTATGCACAACATTTGATGATCTTGATGAATTTTAGAAGATAGAAGTACTTAAGTATGATAATTACAATGATAAAGTTAAAATAACAAAATTCTCGTTGGAGGCGGCGCAATTATAACATTTATGCACAACATTTGATGATCTTGATGAATTTTGATAAATAGAATTACTTAAACATGACAATTACAATGATAAAGTCAAAACAACAAAATTCTCGTTGGAGGCGGCGCAATTATAACAGTTATGCACAACATTTGATGATCTTGATGAATTTTAGAAGATAGAAGTACTTAAGTATGATAATTACAATGATAAAGTCAAAACAACAAAATTCTCGTTGGAGGCGGCGCAATTATAACAGTTATGCACAACATTTGATGATCTTGATGAATTTTAGAAGAAAGAAGTATTTAAGTATGATAATTACAATGATAAAGTTAAAATAACAAAATTCTCGTTGGAGGCGGCGCAATTATAACATTTATGCACAACATTTGATGATCTTGATGAAATTTAGAAGATAGAAGTACTTAAGTATGATAATTACAATGATAAAGTTAAAATAACAAAATTCTTATTGGAGGCGGCGCAATTATAACATTTATGCACAACATTTGATGATCTTGATGAATTTTGATAAATTGAATTACTTAAACATGACAAATACAATTATAAAGTCAAAACAACAAAATTCTTGTTGGAGGCGGCGCAATTATAACATTTATGCACAACATTTGATAATCTTGATGAATTTTAGAAGATAGAAGTACTTAAGTATGATAATTACAATGATATAGTTAAAATAACAAAATTCTTATTGGAGGCGGCGCAATTATAACATTTATGCACAACATTTTATGATCTTGATGAATTTTGATAAATTGAATAACTTAAACATGACAAATACAATTATAAAGTCAAAACAACAAAATTCTCGTTGGAGGCGGCGCAATTATAACATTTATGCACAACATTTTATGATCTTGATGAATATTAGTAGATAGAAGTACTTAAGTATGATAATTACAATGATAAAGTTAAAATAACAAAATTCTCGTTGGAGGCGGCGCAATTATAACATTTATGCACAACATTTGATGATCTTGATGAAAGTTAGAAGATAGAAATACTTAAGTATAATAATTACAATGATAAAGTTAAAATAACAAAATTCTTATTGGAGGCGGCGCAATTATAACATTTATGCACAACATTTGATGATCTTGATGAATTTTGATAAATAGAATTACTTAAACAAAACAATTACAATGATAAAGTCAAAACAACAAAATTCTCGTTGGAGGCGGCGCAATTATAACATTTATGCACAACATTTTATGATCTTGATGAATATTAGTAGATAGAAGTACTTAAGTATGATAATTACAATGATAAAGTTAAAATAACAAAATTCTCGTTGGAGGCGGCGCAATTATAACATTTATGCACAACATTTGATGATCTTGATGAAAGTTAGAAGATAGAAGTACTTAAGTATAATAATTACAATGATAAAGTCAAAATAACAAAATTCTTATTGGAGGCGGCGCAATTATAACATTTATGCACAACATTTGATGATCTTGATGAATTTTGATAAATAGAATTACTTAAACAAAACAATTACAATGATAAAGTCAAAACAACAAAATTCTCGTTGGAGGCGGCGCAATTATAACATTTATGCACAACATTTGATGATTTTGAAAAATTTTAGAAGATAGAAGTACTTAAGTATGATAATTACAATGATAAAGTTAAAATAACAAAATTCTCGTTGGAGGCGGCGCAATTATAACATTTATGCACAACATTTGATGATCTTAATGAATTTTAGAAGATAGAAGTACTTAAGTATTATAATTACAATGATAAAGTTAAAATAACAAAATCTTATTGGAAGCGGCGCAATTATAACATATATGCACAACATTTTATGATCTTAATGAATTTTGATAAATAGAATTACTTAAACATGACAATTACAATGATAAAGTCAAAACAACAATATTCTCGTTGGAGGCGGCGCAATTATAACATTTATGCACAACATTTGATGATCTTGATGAATTTTGATAAATAGAATTACTTAAACATGACAATTACAATGATAAAGTCAAAACAACAAAATTCTCGTTGGAGGCGGCGCAATTATAACAGTTATGCACAACATTTGATGATCTTGATGAATTTTAGAAGATAGAAGTACTTAAGTATGATAATTACAATGATAAAGTCAAAACAACAAAATTCTCGTTGGAGGCGGCGCAATTATAACAGTTATGCACAACATTTGATGATCTTGATGAATTTTAGAAGAAAGAAGTATTTAAGTATGATAATTACAATGATAAAGTTAAAATAACAAAATTCTCGTTGGAGGCGGCGCAATTATAACATTTATGCACAACATTTGATGATCTTGATGAAATTTAGAAGATAGAAGTACTTAAGTATGATAATTACAATGATAAAGTTAAAATAACAAAATTCTTATTGGAGGCGGCGCAATTATAACATTTATGCACAACATTTGATGATCTTGATGAAATTTAGAAGAAAGAAGTATTTAAGTATGATAATTACAATGATAAAGTTAAAATAACAAAATTCTCGTTGGAGGCGGCGCAATTATAACATTTATGCACAACATTTGATGATCTTGATGAAATTTAGAAGATAGAAGTACTTAAGTATGATAATTACAATGATAAAGTTAAAATAACAAAATTCTTATTGGAGGCGGCGCAATTATAACATTTATGCACAACATTTGATGATCTTGATGAATTTTGATAAATTGAATTACTTAAACAAAACAATTACAATGATAAAGTCAAAACAACAAAATTCTCGTTGGAGGCGGCGCAATTATAACATTTATGCACAACATTTGATGATTTTGAAAAATTTTAGAAGATAGAAGTACTTAAGTATGATAATTACAATGATAAAGTTAAAATAACAAAATTCTTATTGGAGGCGGCGCAATTATAACATTTATGCTCAACATTTTATGATCTTGATAAATTTTGATAGACTGGGTACTTAAATATGTCAATTACAATAAAAAAGTCAAAATAACAAAATTCTTGTTGAGTGGCACAATTATAAAATTAATGCACCTATGATCCTAATGAATTTTGGTAGACAAAGGTATTTAAGTATGTTATATACAATAGTTGAGTTAATATAATAAAATTTTGTTGGAGGCGACACAATTATAATATTAATTCAAAACATTCTATGATTTTAATGAATTTTGGTAGACAGGGGTATGCTAATTACAATGATTAAGTTAAAATACAAACACTTTTGTTAGAAGCGGCACAATCATAACATTTATGCATAACATTTTTTGATCATGATGATTTTTAGTAGACAGGAATACTTAAGTATCTCAATTTTAATGATAAAATTATAATAACAAAATTCCCGTTGGACGCGGCACAATTATAACATTAATGCACAACATTCTATAATCTTAATAAATTTTAGTAGACAGGGGTACTTAAGTATACAATTACAATCAAAACGTCAAAATAACAAAATTTCTGTTAGAACGCGGCACAATTTCTTAATTCGACACAATTATAACATTAATACACAAAATTGTATACTTTTAATAAAGTTTGTTAGACAAAAGTATTTAAGTATGTTCATTACAATAATTAAGTTAAAATAACATAATTCCTGTTAGAGGCGGCACAATTATGACATTGATGTTCACAACATTTTATTATTTATGAATGCCACACACAATAAGAAAGTCAAATTATCAAAATCTATTGAAAAACAACATTCTTATAAATAAACAGATTAGATTTTAAAATTATTATTATGGTGTGCACTTTTCAAGCTAGATCTTAAAAATAAATAAATTAATTTAATCATAATCGGCAGCTTTAACAAAAAATAACTGTAAATTAAAAAAAAATACTATTAAACAAAAAAAATTGTCTTGGCTGCCGTTTATGGTTGTTTAATTTTTATTTTTAACATCCCACTTGAAAAATAAATTCCATAATAATAATCTTCAATTAATACCGATTATAATTATTATAATATTTATAATCAATAATTTATTTAATTAAATTATTAAAAAAATAATATTGCTAATTTTAAAACATCTTTTTTCACGTTTATATAACCATTATACATAATTTGTTGAAATAAAATGTTTGGTTACCCTTGCATTGCAGTGGCAATGTCAACAAACTTTCTATTTTTTTTAACCATAAAACTCATTCAATACTAAGAATAGGTCTATTTTTAGAACTACTTATTTTAATGCCTAAAACTAAATTGCACTTTTTTTGCAATGATAAGTAATTGATTCAAACGCAGGCTTAACACGGGCTATAATTTTAACTAGTTAATGTATTTTAATTTGAAATAAATAATATTCCATATTTTTTATTAGTTTATCTATAGTTAGATTATTTAATGGTAAATCAATTATACCGTATCTATTGTTAATGTTTAATTATCAAACTAAACGTGTATGAAAAATGAGATCGTGAAAGCTTGCGTTCTAAGAACGTTAATATGCACAATATACGTTTTAGAGGCGTTTATTTGCACAATATACGTTTTAGAAGCGTTTATTTGCACATAACACGCTCTAGAGGCGTTTACACATTAACGGCAAAGCCGTGAACTGTAGTATAGCCCTAGCGGTAATCATTTAAACTCAATAGGATAAGCATGCGGTTAGACGCCCCTAAACATGACCAATTTGTAGTTTTGGGGGCGTTTAGCCATAACTGTAAATAACTTAGACAAGAACCAAATGTATTAAAATAAAAAAGTAAATAAAATAGGTTTCTAATTTAACCTTTCGGCAAAATAACGAATTGCTTGATCATTTTTCAAATTTGTTTTGCAAACTATTTATTAATCTTCTAATTTAATAATAAATTGTTGTTGTTTTCACGTATAAAGATAGTACTGAAACACTATGGCACGGTTAGTTTATAATGTAAATTAAACGCTCCCAATCCTCTCGAGAGCAAACGCTCCTAATACAGAGTTTGTGTCTATATATATATATATATATATATATAATATCATTACTAAAAAAACGTTTAAAAAACCATTGGTGTTTAAATCCCAGATTAAAGTAAAGTAAACCTCAAGTCAATTTGGAATTTACTGTGATTAATTTTATTTAAACTTCTATTTTTGAATATAATCTTTATCTTTTTTGAATAGTCAGTTAAACAAAGCATCTCTAAACTTATAGGGTTTCACTGATTGTATATCAAGTGGTGTTTAAAGTTTTACATATATCATATGAAAAACGTTTTTAAAGGTAGCTCAAAAGCTGTTTGGGTGGGGAAAGAGTGCCTTTAAACCTTATGTTAAAAGTATACACATCAGATCTAAATGTTAATTTGTTATAGTTGTATGCCGGCTTTTTAGAGACAATTATGTTTTTATAGAAACATTTATGCAGAGCTCGTCGCTGTTTCATATTAAGTCATTTAAAGACTTTAAGTTTATGATATTCTTTTTTTTTTCTTATGTCAAATAAGGCAAGATTTTTGCACACGTTCTAATCTATTTTTTTGCAAGTTACTAAATCAATACAAAAATCATATAAATTATCACAGTAGTTAAAAAGTCATGATACCAGAGAATTGCAAAACATAATCTTACTTTGCTGATTAGGACTGTTGCGTGACGCGTATAAAACTTTAAGGTTACTATATTAGATAGATAGATAGATAAATAGAAGAAAGGAGCAGCTGGACGGCTGTACTAGGTGCAGAAGAGGTCACAGCAGATAGCATTGTAGGGCACATGCTGGAAAGCGAGCCCAAATGGAGGTGTATCCAAACGAGTATCGAAAACATACTGAGGCAAAAAGAGCTGGACGAAATAACGGAAGCCTTCCCGTAAGTTCGCAAAATTGAATTAGCAAAGTAGTAGCTGCCAGCGAAGCAACGCCTTATGGCAGTCCCGCTGGTAACTTCGGAACACGAGAGGTGGTTTTAGTGGGCAAGGTAGCAATAAAAAAAAAAAGAATATAGATAGATAAACTTTATTTTTATAAATAATCATATATACATAAAGAACATAAAATGGTATATAAAAAACGTTAAAATAGGACAAACTTTTAAAACATATATATGTATATAAAAACAGTACAAACATTTTAAAAAATATAAAAAAAAATTAAGAAGTTATTAGATTAATGGCAACAAAAAAATCTCAGGCAAACTGTAGATAGTGTTTTCAATTAAAATATTTTTTCAATTTAATTTTCAATGCTTAGTTTTTTATGTTGTTTTGGCAGATGATTATAAATTACACATCCATTATAGCGCAATCCTGATTTATACAGGGAGTTTATAAATGAATGGGATTATGTAATCACTTTAAATATGCCGCCTTTTTAAAATCGTTCACTATACTACATGTTTGTTTCACAGCTGTCAAAGTTGAACTGTCAAAACAAATAGTTTAGTGAACAATTTAAAAAAAGCGGCACATTTAAAATGATTACATAATCCCATTCATTTATAAACTCCCTGTATAAACTAAGATTGTGTGAAGTAATGCATAAATTGTTTTGATATCTTGTATAAAAGTTATGGTGTATAATCTGTTTGTTTTAGATTTATCAAAATTTTTATAAACAAAAGTAGCTACTTTGTATATGTAGACGCTAACAAGTGGGAGTATTTTAAGTTCTTTGAAAGTATTACGACAGGATTCCCTTGGTTTTAGTTTACCCATAATTCTTATTGCCCTTTTTTGTATAATAAATATTCTGTCAGTCAAGTAACTCCTAGAATTACCCCAATGTATTACGTATGCTCTGTTGATACATTTAGTGATGTGCAAATTAAACTCAGTCACTCAGCTGCACACTATCATTACCAATAAATATTGTTAAATTATTGATGTTTATTTTGTTAATAACACGTTTTTGATCGGGTTTTGTTCTAAAAAGTATAGCATCTGTTTTGGAGGAATTAATCAACAATTCGTGTTGATGAGATGCTTGAAGTATTGTTTTAATGTCTTTGTTAATATAGTTTAGTGCAGTATAAACTTTACTTTCTGGAAAAGATAGATACATCTGAGTGTCGTCAGCATATAAATCATAGACTTGTATAAATAGAATATAAAGTAGGCAATAAAATGGAGCCTTGGGGTACCCCAAAACTTATTGTTTTAAAATCAGATACTTTGTTTTCACTACTTACTGTTTGTTGTTTAATTGATAAAATATTTTCAATTAGATTAAAACCGTAATTTGTAAAACCTGTGTGTTTTAAAGAATTTGTTTACTGTATCAAATGCTCGAGAATAATCTAGAAGCACTGACAAAGAAACATTTCTTTTGTCTGTTGCTGATATAACATCATCAATTACTGTTGTTAAAGCTAACACCAGACCAAAAGCCAGATTGGTAGTCCGGCAGTATGTTTTTAGATGCAAGATATTGAACGAGTTGTGCGTTAAGATTTTTTTTAAATATCTTTGTCAATGTTAGCCATATGTTTATAGGTTTAAAATGTATACATTTTGTAGGGTTGTTGCCTTTTGCTATTGGAATTATTTTTGCTTGTTTATTGATACGCGTGAATACTAATACAAAAATAAATTAAATGACAAAAATATATGGCAAGATATGTGAACAGCACAGATCAATCATTTTTATGCTTATACCTTCAATGCTTATTGCTTGCAACTTAATTTGGTTGATTATTTTAGTAATAACTGGTTCTTCAGCATATTTGAAATTGAAACAGTTGATGAAATTACTTTGTGTATTTAAATAATGAAGCATAGTTTTTTTGCAATTTCCTATGTCTAGTTATCCATTGTTATTTATTGCATTTGGATTATCTTTCTTTTCAGTTTTTATAGGTTTTGTTGTTAAATTACGCAATTCTTTATATTAGTCCCAATGTGTAGGTAGTTTAGATTTTTAAAACGTGAATATGCGTTGTCTCTCATTTTCTGGGTTTGTTTGATAGTGCAGTCAAACTCAAATACTGTGACCGGTGACTCCTGCATGTAAAGTCAATCTTAAAACGCGTCAGTCTAGCATAAACTGCGGAAACAGTAACATTTATTTATTATGTACATGCAAAGCCGGCGCTACCCGGGAATAAATATGTTTATATTGCATAACAGTTTGTATCTCCGAGTATATTATTTCCCTTTCTCGCATTATGCATCTTTCATTCTAGCTAAAGGTTTCTTTTTCTCATGATGCGTGAAAACGCCAAGCACAGGCCACAGTATTCGTGTTTGACTGTATATGTTATCCATACTGTTTTCTATATTAAGTATACAACTTGACTTGAGTAAATTTAAAATATTTATTTTTTCATTGACAATGTTAGTATAAAGCATATAATTAAACGAAGTAGTTTGTAGATCTTCAAGAAATGTAGCATAGTTAAAATTGCGAAAACATCAAAATGACTTTGGAGGCAATATACGAGATCATGATCTGCAAAACATTCAGATTTTTATATTGTATGATTTTATTACTATCATTTTTAGAATAAGAAATTATATCAATTAATGTAGAGATTTTGTCAGTAACTCGAGTAAGGTTATTGACTGTTTGAAGCATGTTAAAAAAGAGTCAAGTATTTCTAAAAAACAGTTAAGTTTTCTAGAGTTGAGGTTTAAGAAGTCAATATATACAGTGTGCCTGTAGTTCGCACCATATGGAAAAAATTTTTATTGTTAATTTTTCGAAAAAAAGTTATTCTTCATAAAAAAATCTGCATGTTTTAAAATCTAAAATACAATCATCAGATATCAATTTTTTTTGTCGTATACGAGGTTTGTCAGAAAATATTAAATTTGACAAACAGTAAAGTAAATTTATTTTTAAAAATATCGGAAACTTATCTGTTATCTCTTTATTTTATTCATTGATCTTAGCAAGGCATTTGACCTTGTTGATCACTCAATTTTATTAAACAAATTGCACCACTACGGTATTCGCGGGCAAGCGTACAATTTATTTAAAAGTTATCTTGACGATAGATACCAATATGTTAAAATACAAACTAAAACTTCAAATTTAATTAAAATTGCAAAAGGTGTACCTCAAGGTTTGGTACTTGGTTTGCTTTTGTTCTTAATATATGTCAACGATATAAAAATTGATACTGGAGTCCTATATGCAGACGACACATCATTAATTGTTAGTTTAAATTGTATCAAAGATTTAGTACATACATCTTCAAATATTATTTTAATAAAATGCAATGGAAAATTTATACCTAATCAAGATGAAACAAAGTTTTTAGGAGTCATCATTGATGGTAATTGCTGCTGGAAGGCACATATAAACAAATTATGTAAGGCACTTGCGCCATTAAGTTATGTAGTGGGTCGACTTTACAAACTAGTAGGAGAATCAGCTTTACGAAGATTTTATCATGGCCATTTCAAATCGATAATGCAATACTGCTTAGTAGCATGAGGGGCGTCAAGTGGAGTAGATTATCGAATATTTAAACTACAAAAACGTATACTTTGAAATATGTTTAACAAACCATAGAGGTTCTCGTGCAAATCACTGTTTATTAAGCATAAGATATTAACATTATATAGTTTATATATATTTCAAATGTTGGTATACGTAAAATCTAATTTGACAACTTTTAATACTATAAATAACGATATTTATACAACACGAAATGGAACAACACTAGAGTACCCCAAACATCGATTTTCACTATTTGAAAAAAGTCCGCATTACATGAGAGTAAAATTATACAACAGATTACCAAACAGCATAAAGAAATTAGATCTTAAAAAGTTTAAATATTCTGTAAAAACTATCTTATACACAAAAGCGTATTATTCTATTGATGATTTTTTAATGGATAACAGTTTTATATTATTGTAATTTATTGTTTTGTTTTTTAAGTTTTAATTATTGATCTTTTATATTTAAGTATAATTTTTTCATATTTATTATTTTTAAGTCTACGTAGAGCTTTTTATATTGTGTTGTACATTGTATTATTATATTATATTTGTAAATTTCTTATATGACTTGTCCTATATCATGTATGTATGATCCACTGGATAAATAAAGTTTATTATTATTATTATTATTGATTTTATTTATTTTGCAGAGACAATTTTGAGTTTTCCAGTGCAGATAACATTACATTTAACTTTATCATCTCACTTGAAACAGATTTCATTACTGATGTATGTTGTATATTTTTTTCTGGTTGTCTGCTGTTAAATATTTTAGCTGCTTCACAATAAGTTTTATAATTTTCACCAACGATTAACAAAATTTCTACTTTGTCTTTCACACTAAATATCACCGATATGTTAACAAATTTTATTTGACGTTCACTATCAAACAAATCTTTTTAATTATTTTTTTAATTTATTGTTAAGCCAAATTTATATTTTTTGAGAAACCACGTATACGACTGAAAAAAATTAATATCTGGTAGTTGCATGTTAGGTTAGGTAAGGTTAAGTTGGGTCATGCAAATTTATAATTATTTTCTTTCTTAATTTTCAACAGCTTCTCATTATATTTTGTCAACAGTTCAATAAAAAAGATTGTGTTATTATTTCTAATGAGTCTGCTCACTTATTGAAGATTTGGTAGTTATATCTTTTGCATCTTTCTTTTTTTTGCAAAAACTCCTCGGTTTTTATCTGGGATGCCTTTTTATTACATTGATTTTTTTATCATCTAATTTTTTTTTTAACTATTTGTAGTTCCTCTCTATCATTACAAATTATAATAACATTATTATTCTTAATGGAGATTTTAACAGTAAAATTGTTAAATATTTTAGATTGCATTGTGTTAATTAATTTTTTTTAGTTTTTGGTAAATTTAAGTTTTAACACAACACTAATACTTTAGCTTTAGTGACATTGCTATAACTTCTTATATTTTGTTCTTTTATTTGAGTTTTGATGTTTTCCTTTGCCTTGGCAATGACCTGTTTTATTACTCTGCCTGAACATTTGTGTGTTTTATGCTTTTTTATTTATCCTGGGTGAAACGGTATGTTATTCACAAAGGGTATTGTTTACAACTTTATTGCTGCAATATCTAACACAAACATGTTTTGTGCAGGACCTTGCCTAGACACTACCTTGCCTGTTGTCTTGAAAATGATTAAAAACGTTAATTTTTATTGATCTATACAAAAAACAAAAAAAGAAATGAACCAACTGCGTTTTCTACGATCAGTCGACTTTAATTATTAATTTGTTCTTTATTAATAATAATATCTTTATTACACTTAAGCCACTTTTTACGTACTGTAACAGAGCGGGGGTGTAGAGAAATTATCTTCAGTATTATACAACTTAAGTTCACTTTATTTTTCGTTATATAACAGCTTTATTACATGCACAGGCACACGTGGCGTTTTGAACAAAACACAACCCTAAAACAAAACTGCGCAAATAATTAATACAATTAATTATTATTTATTTACTTGGGGAATTTTCATACCTGTGCAGGTTAAACGCAGGCTTGAATTAAGCCGGGATTAATTACCAGGAAGCATGAGCTGGTTTGGGGGTTTGAAAACTCACCCACGTGCACGTTTATTAACACGGAAAAGAATGGCCGGGGTTAGTTTCAGGCCTTAAGTAAAACGCGCATCTCGAACGCGCATGAACCGCGCAAGCAAATATTGATATTCTTTACATCTGCCCCCATCCGAGTCATTACTTAGACTACAGTTACATTAATTTACTGATGCAGTCTAGGTTCTAGCAAAGAATTATTAAAAAACGCTTTTAGGTGGCATACATTGAATACCCCACGCTCAACTTCCGTATCCGGGAAGTTCAATACAAAAATTTTAGTGGAAATTTGCTTTGCTTTTACATAAAGTCCTTTATAGAGAAGCAGGAACTTTTTTGTTTCATGATTAATAGCCGATGAAATGGGATTTGCTTTCAGCAGAACCAAATCAAGTGAGCAAACAAGGTGTCACATATGCAGATTTGCTGAGACAGGCAAAAACCCAGGTTAAAGGATTAAATGGGGAGTTGTTACTAATTACAAAGGGTAATGAGACGGAGAAAGAGATAGAAAAAATTAAAAATGGAATGGAAGGCTGCAATGTACGAAAAACCAGCAACAAAACTACAGAACTGGTGATAATCAAAGATATTAGCCCGGAAATTAAGAGAGAAGAAATACTGGAAGAAATTATGAACAAAGTGAACACAGAAGGAAGTACAATAATTTCCATAAAGAAAGGTTATAGAGAAAAACAAACCACTATAGTCAAAATGGACAAAAAAATAGCAGAACCTGAGGTGCGATTCCGATAGAACGGTGCTAAAATTGTAGCAAGTTTGTTCAAATAAGCTTAAATTCAGAGAAAAAAGCGACAAAAAATGTTAAACCAATGTGTAAGAATATATACGACGATTTAGGAAGTGCGAGAGAGATGCTTTAAATCACTTTAAATGCCGTAAAAATTGGTGGTGGGGGAAGCGAAAATTTAATCGTCAATTCATCTAAATCGTGATTTACTTTTTGATGACATTAATTATTTTTAGGTTATCTACTTGTCAAAGTGACTTTTGTGTTGTGTACCAATTAAAGTGTTGTGGATGTTGTGTTGTATCTATTGTGTTAAATGTAATGCTAGTGTTAAATGTGAATTGTGTTTGTAATACATAAATATTTTATATTAATTGTATATTTTGCTTATTTGAATATATTTATTATTAATAAGTAATCTATAGTTTATTTTTTATTACTATTTATTTAGGTTTATAATTTATTAAAAGAAAAATTAAGATAAGTAGAAAAGGTTTGTTCTTATTGTATAATATTACAATTTTAATGAAGCCCAATTTGGAAAAATTAAAATTTAGTGATTCTCGACAAACTACATATTTCAAACGCAATTAACGCTTGTTAATGTAATAATATTAGCATGTTGGAAAAATATCTGCCAGATAAATTTGAGTCAGTTTTGCAGAGTAAAGAGAGGAAAAGCTTCATAAATTTGTAATAGAAGCCAAAGCAGTTTCAAAGAAACACCAATATATTCATTTATGCTGTCTACCGTTTATAGCAATCTTGTGGTTATTCTTATTGTTTAGTTTAACATAGTACATTCTTTAATATATTTATTATAAATATTGTTATTATATTCTAGGTTTTTATTAGTGAGAAAAAAATGATTTTTTTTTAATAGTTTATTAAATATATTTATTTTGTAGCAAGAACCTATGATTTTTACCAACATTTTACTGATTTTTTATACGTTTTATGTTTTCATTTAGTTTTTGCATTTTTTATTGAACATTTACTCTTTCTATGAAACATATAAAGTATAATATGTATCAAATGTTTATAAATTTTATCAAGCGTTCCTTATTTTTAAAACGCATTAACAGTTACTTAGCATTTAAAATCATTTATGAACCATTTAAGACTATTAGTTTCTTTTTTGCAGGCAAACATTTTTAACTAAAATTTAATTTTAATAAGCATTTAATAATCTGCAATTACAATTTTTAATCGAAATAATGTATCGTACAAATTGATAAACATTTTGTAGCTTAAAAACAACATGAAATCTAAGAATTCAAATGTTTGTTATTTAAATGGCAAGTTATTATTTTAATAATATAGTAGAAACATAGCAGCTAGATAAATTTGCACTAGAAGCCTTAGAAACACCAATTACTTTATCGATGCTGTTTACCGTACATAGCATAGCATTCTTAATATTATTATTATTGCTTAGTTTAACATACTTCTTTAATATATTTATTATAATTATTATTACTGTTACCGATATGTTCTAGGCATTTATTAGTTAGAAAATATGAATTTATATTTTTTAATCGTTCATCCAGTATATTTATACTGTTTTTGTTTTATTCATCATTTTATAGCAAGAATCTATTATTTTAGACCTTGCATTTACTAGTTTTATTAAACGATTCATATTTTTAATAAGCATTTGCACTTTTTGTTGAATTTTTACTTTTTATCGAACAATTACTTTTTTTAGCAAACGTTTATAAATTTTATCAAGCGTTTATTATTTTTAAAACTATATTTATCCAGCGTTTGAAATAAGTTATGTCTATTTATGATTATTAGCATTTATCTTTTTTGTGCAAGTTATATTTTTATCGACCATTTTAAATTGTTATCTTGCTATCTACCAAACATTTAATTTGTAGGTTAAAATAAACATCAAATATATCACACATAATTATTTCAAAATCATCATATTTATAATAACAAAGAAGCTGTGTTAATATGGAGTAATTATTTATAGAGTTAATTTTTAATTAATATTTATATTTTAATTATTGTTTTGTTCTTTTTTACATTAAGTTTTGCTCAAATTCAAAATTCCTGCGTTTACAGTTTGTGGACGCCTACGCATAAATACGATGTGATTGGTTACTACTATAATAGAATGATGTGTGAACGCCACCATTAAAAAGCAAACATTTTTCGAATCGGCGGCCGGTTGACAGCTATCGGAATCCCAACTCAGATAATAGGAGAAGGAAGAATAAACATAGGACTCATAAGATGCAGAGTAGAGAAAGTTAAAGCAAATGAAAGAAAATGTTATAAATGCTGGAGGAAAGGACATGTAGCGGCAGAATGCAATGGGGAAGACAGGTCTTCGCTATGTATAAAATGCGGAAAGGAGGGACATCAGGTTGCCGAATGCAGAATCAAAGAATACTGCATTGAATGCAAAGTATTAGGACACAGAACGGGAGAGAAAAGATGTCCAGCTACAAAGAAAAAAGAAATGAGGAAAACAAAGAAGAATATGGAGGACAACAACCCAGATAACTGGAGAGAACAGGAGGAAAAAATAGTATCACATAATGTATAAGTTTATACAAATAAACATAGGGAGGGGAAGAGAGGCTCACGATTTACTAATAGCAACAGCGGAGAGAGAGGAAATAGACCTAGTGCTAGTGAGTGAACCTAATAAAAACAAATTAAATGGTAAGTGGATAAGAGACAAAGGAACAGATGCAGCAATTTTAGCTAGGGGGAAGTGTAGGGACAAGGTGAAAAGATGGGGAACACCAAAAGAAGGAATAGTGTGGGCAGAAGTACAAAACATGATAGTATACAGCTGTTATATCAGCCCAAACTGCGATCTGGAATTTTATCGAAAGTGGATAGAAGAATTAGAAAGAAGTTTAAGAAAACAGAAAAACAAAAAAATTATTGTAGGAGGAGATTTCAACTCAAAATCACCGAGATGGGGAGGCTACAAGAACGATTTAAAAGGAAAAATCTTAGAGGAGATGATAGCAGGGTTAAACCTTACAATCTGCAACAAAGGAGACAAACCGACGTTTGTAAGAGGAAGCTCAAAATCACATATTGACATCACCATAGCAACGTGGGAAATGGCAAAAATAATAAATAAATGGACCGTGACTGAAGAAGAATCACTGAGTCTACACAAACATATACAATACAATACAAAGGAGAAAGGAAAACAGGAGCACACGAGAGAAGGTAAATGGAACGTAAGAAGAATGGACAAAGAAAAGATAAAGAAAGGCATGGAAACAGAAGAAGTGACAGAAAACGAAAATATTGAGAAAAGATGCGGCGAAAGAAGCAATTCCTAGGTACAGGGAAGGCGGACAAAAAGGACCATACTGGTGGTGTGAGGAAATAAAAGAATGCAGGAAAAACACAATACAAACAGCAAGGAAAATCAAAAGGCTGAGAAGAAGAGGAGAGAACACAGAGGAAATAGAAGAGAAACTAAAAAACGACAGTAATTTTTTAAAAAAGGCAATTAGGGATAGCAGAAAAAGATCCTTGGGGAAAACCGTACAAAATAGTGATGGACAAATTGGGTGGAAGAACAAAAGGAATCTGCTTAAAAGAAGACGAAGAAGAAGAAATCATAATTAAAAAACTATTTCCCAAGGGAGAACCAGTAGAAGAACCAGAAACAAAAGAAGAAGAAGCAACCGTTATGGCAACAGTGGAAGAGATCAAAGAGATCATAAAAGATTTGCCTAACAACAAAGCACCAGGTCCGGACGAAATAACAACAGAGATTGTTAAAGCAGCTTTAGACGGAAACGAGATAGAAATAACTCAAATAATCAACAGGTGCCTAAAAGAAGGAACTTTCACAGGATGTTGGAAAAAAGCCACTCTGGTACTGATTGAGAAAAAAAAGAAGCAGGAAAAACAACATCATACAGACCAATATGCTTAATCAACACACTGGCTAAAATAATGGAGAAAGTTATTGTACGGAGAATAGAACAAGAAATAGAAGAAAAAGGAGGATGGGAAAAAGAACAATACAGATTTACCAAAGGAAAAACAACCTTAGGAGCTATTGAAAAAGTGAAAGCAATAGCAAAAGAAGCAAACAGCGGAACGCAGAGGAAAAGGCAACACTGTGTAATGATAGCGTTGGACATACAGAACGCGTTTAATAGCGTATCATGGGCAGCAATCATAGAGGCGGCAAAGAAGAAAGAACTGAGCAGAAAAACAATCAAGATTATATGGAGCTACTTACAGGACAGAAACCTAGTGACCAAAAATGGAAGATTCAAACTTACTAGAGGGGTACCGCAGGGCTCAGCACTGGGACCAAAACTGTAAAACCTTGTCTATAACGAGTTACTTCGAATGGAGATGCCGGAAGGCGTGTCAATAACAGCATTTGCGGACGACATAGCAGTAGTAGGTAGAGACGTAGAATTAGAAGTACTAAAAAGAAGATTAGAGCTGGCAATTGATATGATACAAATATGGATGAGAAGTAAGGGCTTAAAACTAGCAACACAAAAAACTGAGGCGGCATGGCTATCGACTAAGAGGAATAGTAGAGGAACAGGTAAGATACAGGTGGGAGATCAAGAGATAACCATAGGAAAAAAATCAAATACCTTGGAGTGACACTCGAAGCAAAGGGATGGAATGAACAGGTTAAGGAAGCGGTCATTGGAACAAAGGAAATTGAGAGAAAGCTTGGTAGACTTATGCCAAACAACGGAGGTCCAGGAGAAGAAAGCAGAAGGCTAATAGCAACGGCATCAAGAAGCAAATTGCTGTACGCCGCAGAAACATGGGGAGAAGCCATGAAAACAAAGAAAAACAGAAAGGAAGTAAGAGGAACCACAAGAGCAAGCTCGCTAAGGATTTGTAGAGCTTACAGAACAGTGTCACAAGAGGCAGTAGAGGTAATTGCGGCAACACCTCCCGCGGATATGATGGTGGAAGAAAGAATAGAAATAAAAAAACTTGTAAAAAAAGGAACGAGTAAAAAAGAAGCAAAGATAAGAGCAAGAGAGAAGATTATAGAAAGATGGCAGAGAAAATGGGATACAGGAGAAAAGGGGAAATGGACGAGAGAATTAATCCCAGACATAAAAGAATGGGTAGAGAAGAAACCCGAGACGTGCTATTATACAACACAAATACTGACCGGGCACGGAGCATTTGGAAAATTCTTGCAAAAAATTAAAAAAATAAATAAAGAAGAAAGGTGTACATTTTGTCAGGAAGAAACACACGATAACGCAGAACACACTCTAGTAGAATGCGAGGCGTGGGAGGAAGATAGAAAAAAACTAGAATATATACTAGGAAGCAAAGTGGATAAAAGAACAATCATTAACAAATTCTTAAAAGATGAAAATAAATGGAGGGCGTTAAAAAACTTTGCAACAAGTGTACTAAAAAAAAAAATTGAAGAGTTTGACAATAGAAGAATATAGAAAAACAAACAATGGAAACAAACACACAAACTAAAAGCCATAGAAGAGAAAGGAAAGAGATGAGAGAAGCTAAATGGAAACAAGAAAACGGAGAAAAAGATCAAAAAGAAAAAAAATAAGAAAGGACATGACAATTGTGCATACCAAGATACAGAAGAAAAAAAAAGAACATTTACAGAGACTACGATACCAAACAAAATTACAGAGATAAGGAGAAGGAGAAAAGAAATATTGAAGGAAAGCAGAATAACAGAAATAACAAGGCAAATACCAAATGGAAGATATGCTATCTCGAGGATGACTGAGAACGCAACCTTTCAGATAGTCAGAATATACCTGGCAACAAGAGGACATGAAGAAGTAATTCCTGATGGAGATTCAAGGATATCACTGGAGATAAAACTTACAAATCTAGGACTGCCAAAAGGAATACAACTGATGGAACTGCATAAATTATTCATGAAGGAGAGGGGATACGATAAAGAAGAAGTGAACAAAGACCTTAGTAAGCTAAGAGCACATCTGAGAACAAATTATATAATTAGAGTAAATAACACAAAGATGGGAGAAAGAAGAGAATGCAGAGGTAGATGCCAGTGCAGATAAGAAAAGGCAAAATGACAAAAAAGACAGACAAAGGTAGGGGCTATAGGGAGAGAGGGGCCGGGGACAGCATGCGTGCCGCAGATGATGCGTAAAAACCCGCGAAGCAAAAACCAGCCCGCCTCAAACTAGCACCAAATGTAGGTTAGTTTAGAAAGGGACATTAAAACAACAGGATTTGCGCAGAGAAGAAAACCGGAAGGTATTACCATGCGTAAGTTATTCTTAAGGGCCACTTGTTGAGAGCCAAACAACTCACTACGTCCTAAAAAAAAAAAAAAAAAAAAAAAATGACGCAGTAGCTCCTCTTGGGACAGCGACTAATTTTATTTAAAGCGTTCCGTTGTTTGGCCCCCCAATGCCATCGCGCGCCTTTTCGCAGCAAACTTATTAAATGGCTAAAAGGGTAGAAAAATGTTCCACAAATGGCCGATCAAAATTGGCCAATCTAAGTGCTTCTACTCGGTCTGAGTCAGGTCAATCCATGGCTATCTAAATCATAGCCCAAAAAACGCAAACGTTTGCTGAAAAAATGGCATTTATTAAAACGGAGCGTAAATCCCGCGTTGTGTATACGGGAGGGCACCAACTCTAAATGTTGTAGATGCTTGTCAAAAGTAGACAAGGTAATCAGTAAATTGTCAATATAAGCATGAACAAATTTTTTATAAGATGGTCCTAAAATTTGATCCATACATTTTGTGAATAAACTTACCGCGGTTTTTAGGCCGAAGAGCAATACGTTGAAGTGGTAAGCCCGCGTACCTACACAAAAACCGGTATAAGGTCTATGCTCATGTAAAATTGGTATCTGGCAATAGGAGGCGGTAAGAAAAAGAGACGATATGTATTTAACCCCAGATAAACCATGTAGTAAATCTTCGAGGAAGCTCAGAGTGCGGCTTAATCACACTATTTAATCGGCGCGCGTCTAAACATAATCGGACCGTACCGTTTTGTTTAAGCGTTGTCATTAGCGGACTAGAGAATGGGGTATCAGACCGGGATGTAACGCCCCAACGTTTCATTTTTTCAATCTCTGCCTGTACCGCAGCCCTGTGTGCAATTGGAATAGGGTACTGCTTTACGGTAAAAGGCGCTGGATTGGTAAAGTGAATCTCATGCTGATAAGCCGTTATCAGACCCGGTTTTTCTGAAAAAACTCCCTTATACTTATTTAACAAGTCCCTAAACTATAGTTTTTGACCTGGGCTTAAGATTAGCTTAGCCACTGTATCCGTAAAATCTATGTCATTTTCGTTACTGCCGCTGCGCTGGCGGCAATTGGGGGATGAAGGTAATTAATTACGCACATGCGTATATGGCGACTAGGTGGAGTTGCTAGATCATTGTGTAGAGGCACTTCGGGTATAACTAAAGGGCATCCGTTCCATTTAAATTCTAAATGTACTATGTCGGATGCTAAACTTAGTTTTGCGTTAAGTTCTCTAAGGAGATCAATGCCTATAATAATGAGATAACAAAGATTTTCAACTACCAGGAACTCAAAATAAACTTTTTTTTGGCAAATTTATTTGAACTTTAAAAGAAATTGACTTATCTTTGTTTTCAGCAACATTGTCAGTGCTACATTGAACTTTAAGTATAATATTTATTTAAAATAATAAACATGTTTTTATTATTATTAATTAAATTCTTCATATAACAAACCTGATCGACTGATGACTGTCTTCACAATTGTCACTACTTTTGTAATAAATTTTCACAATTTTTATTTTTACGCACTGTAACGCTGAAAAATCTAATAACAAATATGTTAAGGTATGTTTATCATTGAACTTGTTGGAAAATCTTTTATTGCATATTTCTAAATAGTGTTAAAAAGAAAGTTTATTTGTTTGATCACAAAATTATAAATATCAAATAAACTACAATCATTTGCAAAACTAACACATTGTCATTACAACATCTCCCAAGCGTACTCTGTCGAATTTAAGTTTGGACTTTTTGGCGGCCAAAGCAATACAACAATGTAGACATCATTTAAGTAATTTTGGGTAGTTCTTGCGGTGTGTGAACAAACAGTATATTGTATCAATAGAAAGTTATTGCCAACAAATGGTGCAAAAAACATTTGCATGTTCATGTTGAAAAAAAATTGATTGAAACATTTAAGTGTGCGGTTAATTTTGCACCCGAATGTACTTTTTTAGATAGTATGTTGAGTACGACAATAAGTATATTGAGACCAAGACAGTAGCTTTCATCAACTCTATACAAGATTATACAATTTACCATAATTAAATTACTTATTATTTTTTAATTCTTTTGTTATTATATATGAATTGTTCAAATACTAACCATTATACAGAAAAGGCTGATAAATGTATACATATTTTAACAGAGTTTAACTATGCTTTTTATACAGTGTGCCTGCTTAAGTTTGCATCATGTGGAAAACTTTTTTATTATTAATTTTCCAAAAAAATAAATTATTTTTTATAAAAAGTTCTTCATGATCTTAAACCTAAAATGCAACAATCAGATTTTTTTTCAGTCGTATACTCGATTTCTCAAAAAATATGATGTGCCTCAACAGTAAACTTTAAAGAATAAAGAAGAATTGTTTGAAAGTGAACGTCAAATAAAATTTGTTAACCGGCATAGTGATATATAGTGTGAAAGAAAAAGTAGAAATTGTGTTAATCGTTGGTGAAAATTATAAAACTTATCGTGTCGTGAAGCAGCTGAAATATTCAACAACAGACATCCAAAGAAACTGACTCCAATCCTCATTTTACAATCAAAACTTGCAATCAATATTATTTTAAAACTAACGTTTGGTGCGGTACTTACAAGGATAAAATAATTGGCCCTTGTTTTTTGACAAACTATGACTTCTCAACAATATCTAAATTTTGTACAAAATCAGTTGCATGATTTGCTTTGTGATCTTCCAAGACATCAACGGCAACAGGTATGGTACCAGCAGGACGGCGCAACATGTCATAGTACAATGGAAGTAAAGCATACCTTAAAAATATCTTTAATGGAAGGTTAATTCATAGACATTCCGATATTTTTTAGCCAGCTAGGTCGCCAGATTTAACCTCATTAGATTTTTTCTTATGGGGTTACTTAAAAGAAAAGGTATATCAACACAGGCTATTTACAAACGTAGAACATTTGGAAATTATTATTATTATACAAATTATTACGAAAACAATTCAGGGTATAACTCCGAATGTAATTAGAAGTGTATTAAGAAAATTTTCTTCTAAAACGGAAACCTGTATTGTAAAAGAAGGCGGATACGTTGAAGCAATAGTGATTTGATGAAAAACTATTACACGCTTGTTACGCAAATAACATTATTAGCACTGTGTTTAAATTAAATGATGAAAGAAATGTATAATATAAGGTTTGTTTCAACACACACCCAGAACTGTTCTAGAATTATCTTTTTTTTTTGCGTAGGAAAAGGAAAATTCTTCAAAAAACACTAAGCAGCCCGTAGAGTATATACATTATTTTGATTAGGTTCTGCCTAATCTCTTCTCATTAAAGTGTTAACTTTTCAGCAACCAAAACTTTTTTTAATATTATTCTGTATAATTTATTTTTAATCTATTAATTGTTTATAACTATGGGTTAAGAGAACTATATATATAACAGTACCAACAAAATTTATTTACTATTTTACTTAAGTAAAATATAATTTTCTTAAAAACTAATAAATGTATAGCAAAAATAAATAAATTAATACAATTGCATTTTTAAAAGAATCGCTACTTTATAAATTTTACTCATCAATGTTGCTAGTCTCATAGTAAGCTGATGCCGGTAATTGCTCTTGGAATTGACCCTCATCTTGGTTTTTTGTTGAATCAATAAATCTTCTACGCACAGGTAGTGGTGCACACTTACATGTATTACCATCAAACGAAGATCCAGTCGAGCAGGCATTTATTTCTCTACAACTACAAGTACACGTATCCGAATTCCATAACTTTATTTCATTGTGTTTATAGCATTTTCTTTCTTCATCTACGTTAGAGCACATACATCTACATTCACTGGGTATATATTCTTGGAAGCTGTTACAATTCTAAACAAAAAAATTGCTATTACAAATTTGTCATATATGATCAAAAAATTGTTTGAAAACAAATGTGTGTGATATAAAAAATTATTACTAAAGAAAACTTATTTACCTCTGCTTTGACTTTACATGAACATTTGCACTTTGTATGCTCCTCGACGTGAACAACCTCCTTCCCGACATATTTTAGACGATTTCCTGATGAGAATTGAGTTTTCACAACCTGTAATAGAAAAAAATTAACTAATAAAATAACTACAAGATGACAATAATTAATTTGTAAATAAATGGCAGTGTTTTCAAAAAATATGGAAAACTAAAAAAAATATATATACTGTATTTATTAAAGATAGAAAATAGTTTTTTTTTTAATTTAGGATTGCAGTACTTAAAAAAAAATCTATCAGTACGACTAACTTTTTACCATTGCCGTAGGTGTTTGTACTCCTAAATTCAACATTTAATAAAAATAATGAACCGGTTAATAATTTTCAGTATTAACCCTCTAATGCCCCAATATTTAATCTTCATCGACATTGAATCATTTTTTTACACCTGCCAGGTATGGGTGCAATTTTTTTTCGAAGGAAAGTTTTGTGTGCATTTCAATATTGTTTACAGTTTTTCTAAAAATGTGTGTATTAAAAATAAAACGTATTTGAACTTTACGTTATATGTTATTAAGTGTACCCCGTCTTGAGACGGCGCTGGGCATTAGAAGGTTAGCTTAGCTTCAATTTTTTTTTTTAATAAATTGCATGCGTGCAGATAGGTGTCTATTGTGTATCGCAAAACGTTTGAACCACACTAAACATTAGTTTAAAAACAAAATTTATTTTATGTCAAAATTAGTATCAATAGGTTATATTCAATTAGATAGTTTCACATTTTTAAAAAAAACACATCCCGTAGGTTAGTTTATCTTCCACTCCGCCAAATCAACGGAACCGAAGAATTAGATAAAAAAAATGTTTGCGCACTAAATGGTAAGGAGAATCTGCTGAGCTATATGTTCAGCAAACCCACTATTAAAATAACAAAAAATGTGACTCCGCAGGAGGAAGCATTGGAACAGAGGTGATTGATCCACCCGCAACGCAACTTGCAACACTGTTAAGCGGCCATAGCAACAAAATGCCGCAAACTAAAGGCAATGTAAAACACAATATCCTTAATCCAAAAGCCATAAATTGTAGAATCCAAGGTTTGCAGATTGCGCAGACTAAGTGAAATGTGTTTTTAAACCCAACTAACGGTAAGTTAAAAATGTGTATTTACATACTCAAATAACAAACAAAAGTCAGACATACTACCTCCAACAATACAGCAAAAGAATTTGGTGCACTATTATGCGCGAGGTAATGTTGACCTCATAGTTAAATGTGACAACAACTCCCATTATATTGTCTGAGGAAGTGAAGACAGAAATGACAGCGGTAAGCAACTTCACAATTTTATTATCAGTACTAACCTAGAAATACTAAATCAAAGCATTGAACCAACGTTTGTTATGTCCCGCAGTCAGACTGTGATAGATATCAACTCTTAACATATCAATCAAAATACACGACTAGCACGTATCTACGTCGGTGTCAATGTCAAATTACAGAAGAATAAAATTCAATTTCAAACATGAACACAAAACAAAAATCTGCATTTCGAGACAACTTATCGCAGAGTTTAAGTACTTGAGTAGATTTAAGTGAATCCATTAGTGTAGAAAAAGTAAAAAGTATGTAAGTAAGTTAAAAAATTCTTTTAATTATAAAAAAAAGTTCCCATTAACATGGTTCCGCAACGTACCGTTTTCAAGATACAGATTGTAATTTTTTTTTTGTATTTTTTGACAATATCTCAAAACCGTTTAAGATATAAAACTCAGCTTTATACACATCTTAGCATTAATATTAGGTACTTTTTAGGCGCTTATTCAATTTTTTTCATGTGCCATTGACAAAGATTTTAGGGTAACGTAAGGTTTTTAGGTTCTAATTTCTATGACATTTGAGAAATTGGCATTCTAAAAGCTCATTGTGGACCACCAATATTTTCTACACAAAATAGGTACTCTTAGTTAAAAGCTCTAACCTAAAAAGTTTTAGAGAAATACTGCATTTTATGATGGAAAACATGAAAAAACGTAGCAACATGTTTGGTTGTTGATAAAAACATTTGTTTTTGATCTAGTCGTCAGCGTTTATTTGTTTTATGCATTTGAGTTATTGACAATTGTCGTTTAATTGTTAAATAACCTATTTTTCAAAAGAAGTCAATATTGCGGGAACTTATATCTTTATTACCCAATAAATTTGCAAAATGAATAATTATAGTATTAGCAAAATGTGTAATATGTATTTTGTTTATAGAGTTGCCAATGGAAATGCAGCAAAAGCTTGTCGAATTTATCAAGAAAGATTTCCAAACCGACAGGTACCAAATGAAAGAACATTCATTCGTATTCACAAACGTCTATATCAAACTGGAAGTGTACATAAAAAAACTGCAGGAAATAGGAGACCTCGCCTGCTACCTCCGCAATTTGAAGAAGATGTTCTTCATAAAATTGAAAACGGTCCATCAACTAGCACTAGAGGAATAGCTTTAAACCTAAACCTTAGTCACGTTACAGTGTGGAGGATAATAAAAAGCCAGATGTTATATTGTTATCACATACAGTGAGTACAAGCTTTTTTACCAGCGGATTTTCCGCAAAGATTGGCTATGTGTCAATGGTTTCAAAAAAGAATTGCGCAAAATCCTCGATTCTTAGAACAAGTTTTATTTACAGACGAAGCAAATTTTTCTTACGATGCGATTATGAACTTCCATAATAATCATGTATAGGCCGACAAAAATCCACAAGCCATAATGGAAGGCCATTATCAGCAAACATTTTCCGTTAATGTTTAGGCAGGTGTTGTAGGAGACCATTTAATAGGTCTATATTTTTTGCCGTTTAGGCTAAATGATCAATCATATCGTCATTTTTTTAAAGAAGAGTTCGGTTTAATTAAGAAACAAAATGTGGTTCATGCAAGATGGTGCTCCTGCACATTTTAGTTTAGTTGCGCGTCAATTCTTAAATAAACAGTATAAAAACCGTTGGATAGGTCCAGGAGGCCCACAGGCTTGGTCTCCGTCTCCTTAGTCTTCAGATCTAAATGTTTTCGATTTTTTTTGTGGGATCACTTAAAAAGTTTAGTTTACACTACATCAGTTAATACTGATCAAGAACTAAGAAATTGAATTATTGCATCTTGCAATACGAAACACTCCAGGCATTTTCGAACTAAAACGTAGGTTGGAAGCCTGAGTTACCGTAGGAGGAGGTCATTTTCAACAATTTTCCGTTCCTGAGATATCGTCAAAAAATTAAAAAAAAAAAATTACACCCTGTATCTCGAAAACGGTGCGTTTGCAAAACCATATTAATAGGAACTTTGTTCTTATAATTACCCAAGAAATTCTACCCTTTATTTTCCGACACACGTTTTGAAACACCTTGTACATTAAAAATTTACCGAATCAGCCCTAAATATTGTAACGGACTGAACCAAAAGATCACTAAGAGAATAATAAAACATTAGGGCAAAGACCTCGTTACAAAATAAAAATAAAACTGAAAAACTAAATTTAATAAAACTTCTAAATACCCCACTACCGCCATAACACAAGATAAAATATGTTGAAGTAATTTTTGACTACAAGTTTACATGAAAATCACATATAAATATGAGATATAAAAAACTTCATATGTCTCTTTAACAAAGTAGACAAGTTGTGGAGAAAACATAAAGACTTTCTCTAAAGATAGTGCTATGGTTGTACATAGCCGTCATAAAAACTATACTCACATACGGGACATTAATATGATAAATAATGTCTGCAAAGCAAATTTTACTGCAACAAATAGCATGTCTAAATATAAAGTATAGTAGAGGCAATGATGTGTCTGTCCCCTCGACACTTACGTCCAGCAGATTGCAACAATGACAGTTTTGCATTTGAACACAGTTAGATTTTGGTACACTGCAGGGAAAACTGGCAAACACTGTACCTTCTTGGAGAAAACATCTCTGTTAGGAGTGCAAACAGATAACATGTCACCCTTCTATTATGGAATTATGGAAATAGTAAACCGTAAAATATCTGACAAGAATGTCCAAATTCTAATAGATAGTAAAGCGGCCCTAATTGCAATTACTTTAAACCTATTTTTTTAAATTTCACCCTGCCCTTACTTTAGCAGCCTATATAAATAACTTGGAAATTATGACATAGATCTTTACAGAACAATTCTAACTAAGAAAACTCATGCTCACAATTGGTATTAAAAACAGTCCAACGTATAGAGGATGTGAAATGGATGACGAGACAATCGAGCATGTGCTATGTACATGCTGCTGGCGTGACATGGCCAGTATAGTATAGAGGAGACCCCTCAAAGCGTTGTACTTGCATCTATCATTCACATAAAGTGGTTGAATGCCAGACAACGAAGTGAGGTCGCCACTAGAAGAAGTATAAAGTCTAATGAGACCTACGTATAGTAAACTTCGGTTTATCCAGAATTCAATCCACACAGTACATTTTATATGCAATAATTCTTTTAATTTCTGCAAACTAAGTTATTCTACATTTAAAATGTTGTTATTCTTACTTTAGTGCCATTGCATTCTTACCTAATTTGCTGCGTAAATAAAAATATGTTTTTACTATTTGCTATTAATTAAGTATTATTTTCATACATGTATTTTGCACTGCAATAAAAAAGTATGATGATAAAAACGCTGATAATAAGTAACATGTTTATAAAATTTTCTTTTACCTAAACTTTAATCTTTCTAAAGCTTATAATACATTTTTTTGTAAAAGAAAATTTATTAATTCTACATATTTTATTTTAAAATTATATTACTTCTGCGTTTGGAATAAGTTTTTTTTTTGTTTAAGCCCTTATCCATAATATTTTTGTTAATTCTTCAGAAATATGCGTAAAATAGAGAATTTATAAAACTAAAATATTCAGATTACGCCATTCGGATAGTACTTTTGCAAATTATCACACAGATGTTGATAAACTTAAAATCATTCACAACTGTTCTTAAAGCAGAAAACTTAATTAATTTGTTAGCAGCTCATTTTAATCATAACAATTTCAATGTAATTTTCTACTTCTCTGTACATTTTGTGATATAGTAGATAGTAAATGTGTTTTATTTATTTTGAAAATTTATTACTTACTTTAAAACTAAGTGTTTCCGTTTCGACAGGTTGGCATGACAGTAACTTATGAGAACAACATCCTCCGCACTTTTTAACTCTAGTGCACATTGGTAAATACAACACGCTGGGATCTGCAGATTCTATCAATTGTATTGTTTTTAATTCCGGCATGCATGTTGCACTTTTTGGTGTAATAGCAGGACCTTTAAATATTAAACAAAATGATATAATTGTTATGTCAATACTTTAATAAACATGCATCAATAATTTTAATACTTACTGCGTTCAACTTCTTCTCCAAATCGATCTAAAAAATAAATGTTATTATAAGTAACATATAAACGGAGTGTTATATAAATAGATATAAAAATTTACTAGTTACAACTCATTATACACAAGATATCTTAGAATTAATAACTTAAGTTTTTTTAGAAGCAAATTTCTTAATGCTTTCAGATAACTTCAATATAGTTTTTCTAAAATAATTTACATTTTTTTAAATAAACTGACGCAGTTTTAGCCAAAACAAGATTAACCGGTAGTACTAGGTGTATTACCGGCTAATCTTTGATTTATTTTTGCATTTAATACAGGTTAAGTTTATAGTATGTAGACAGAAAATTAAAGAGTCTATCCTTTGTTTCTAGTGTAATAATTAATTATATATGTATATTTATAATTACTAACTTGTTAAGAATGTATCCTCCTCGTAGTCGTCAACATAATTCAGCAGTAGATCGCTAACTGTATAATTACTTATTTTTTGTAGAAATTGAATTGGATTCTGTAACAAAACATTAATTTTTATTATAAATTAACTACTCTATTAATTGACTAATAAACATTTGATATATTTATAGAAACAATTTATTTCTAATTTTATTGAAAGTTGCCTATTCTGATACGTATCATGTCTCAAACTTGTTTAATTGACCTATCGAAAACAAGAGAACCAAGGTAATATAGTGATTTAAACAATAAACAAACTGGCTAGTAAAGGTTATAATATTTGCTGATTTTCATAATCTTACTCAACGTATTTAGTAACCCACCTGTTTTTTTTTTAAGATTTTTTAGTAAACCAAAGTTATTCATTCATTCAAAGAAATTCATTTATTACTTCTATTATTAAAACTTTTTCTTATTACTATTTTATTTAACTTGCAAACAAAACTTTTTAAATACACTTTCTTTGTAGTGTTTTAAAATTGCCTTTCAATATCATGTCGGCGTTGCAAGATATACAAGAGCATTTAAGAGCTCCGCCAATTTTTGCTTTACCTCTTCCTTCGACTCGAATCGGATCCATCGGATACCATTGGAAAAAAACTCGCACGAGATAGAGAATTCTCATCATAGGCCTCTTTTAACATTGTATATCACTCAATCGGAGTATTTTTTTAATTTAACGAAAAATTTTACATTGATTCGTCGTTTGTGTTTTTCGTCACACATTGTTATCGGCACGAGAACCTCTATAGAAAAAATTCAACTACAGCAACAAAAACGTGTTTTCGTACTAAATTAGTAGACACTTCCAGTCTCTAACGCTGCATTTGTTTCCGGGGGGAAATGGCGTGCTAGAGGGATAGGGGTATCCCTCTAGCACGCCATCAGCAATCGCAGTCTTGCTATTTAATAGCTAGACCTCGTATATCTATATATTTGTAATATAATAAGGTTTAATTTATTGTGTAAGAAAATAAACAAAAAATCTTGCAGATGTTTGTATTCTATACTCAAAAAGTCAATTCTCAAATCTTGCATAACATTCTTGCATATGTCAAATAGCTTTTGATTAATTTTGAGTTTTGCTGGTTTTTCTGAAACAACTCGGTACAAATTTGGTTGTATAAAAACTCATAAAATCGGACAATTTCCACACCTTGCCAAGAATTCTGAGATAACAAACAATTGTAGACAGCTCGCTGTAGAAGTTCACAGCCGGTATCGTCGTAGAGCAATTTCTGTCTTTTTCCACAGCTGCCAGAAAAACCTGGTCATCAAAATCCAAAAATCGACTTGTCGTCTAAGCTGGTATCACATCTTTGAAGCAAAAAACCCTCTTGGCATGTTCTTTTGGTAATCGTTTCTTCTTCTCCAAAATGATCGTTGAGATTGCATAATGACTGGTTTTTGATGAGCATTTAATTAACTAACCGTAATACAAAATTATATTATGACAAATGTCAATTAAACAATTAATTCAAACAACAAAACGGCAGATAATTATGCATCAACCTAATATTATGAAATATATATATAGTTTAATATATCTAATACCGTACGTAAAAAATGTAATTTTGCGTGCAAGATTCAAGTAAATAATTTTAATTGTATTGTATAGAGGGTTAGTCCACACTATCATATGCAATAATAAATTGGAAACATGCACAATTTTTAAAAGTTGTACTAAAATACAAAAGCAATTGTAAGGCAATATATATTATGTTTGGTATACTAACTGTACCGTGTATATACATTTACAAATGTTTAATATTTATAAAAAATAATTTAAATCAGAATAATATGCAAAACTCTTTACTTAACTATAGTACACAATATATGCACAACAAACTTCTAAAAAAATCCATGATTAATAGAAGTAAAAAACTATATCAATCAACCATTAAAATATGTCGAGGCTAAGAAGATTTTTCTTCTAAAAGAACTGCACATGTATTCCTTCTTTCAAACCGTTTACTAATTTGATTCACAAACGTTTTATAAGAAATTCCTGCATCGGGAAAAACTTGATAAAATTAACTCAGGTACAACTGAAGAGAGTACGACCATGTGCCAACCTCATTGATAATTCCACTGAAATAATGAACGACTATAAAAGCATCCTGTTTTTGTGTAAAAACCATTGTACAAGTACATATAATTTAAAAATCAAACAAGAGAATTTTGTTTGAATCACAATTTTTTTTCTTAAAATTAAAAAAAAAAATTTTTTGCTTCATAGTCCGTATACATAAATATAAAACAAGATTGAAAACAAAAGTTTTATAAAAAAGAAACTTATCGCAACGTCCTCTTTTATGAGTAAGCTAAATTGTATAGTGTATATATTTTGTAGTTCAGTTAAATCTTATGCAAATAGACGAAAAACTTGTAGCCAAAAAAAAAAAACTATGTAAGTATAAACGCTAGTTTTTTAATATATTATTTTAGTAGTAGTCCACATTAATATTCTACGGCCAAGCTCTTGTTAGGATAGGTGCCATTGATGCGTTCTCAAACTTTTTGTGAATAACGAGATAGTAAAGTAAGTTTATAAAGGCTGAAACGCAGATTAAATATTACATATAATAAAGAATTATAGTAGTCAGTCAGCTGTATGTAGGGACAAGAGTTGGTCAGTCGAGCTCTAAGTATCTATAAAAAATTAAAAAATGTGTAACTGAATTATAAGTGTCAGTTTTGACATTCACATATTTTTTTTATACATACTTGGAGCTCAACTGATCATTTCCCATTCTTACATATACCTGACTGACTACTATAATTCTTCATTATATCTAATATTTAATCAACGTGCAAAGTTTCAGCTTTTATAAACTTTTTTTACTACCCCGTTATTTAAAATATCTTTGAGGACGCTTCAATGCCACCTGTCCTAACAAGAGCTTGACTAACCGTAGTATGTTAATGTGTACCACTACTAAAATAATGTATTAAAAAACTAACGTTTATACTTTCATAGTTTGTTTTTGGCTCCGACCTCTTGGACCAAAACACAATACAATCATTTATTAAACTTTAAAAAATATGTTATAACTTATCTAAATGCACAAATACTTAAAATGCATTAAAAATATTGTTATGTATTGAGTGTATTGACTAAGCACAATTAACAAGTGTATGTGAACATCCATCTTTCCTGATTAATAAAAAATAGATGTGATTTAAGTTGTTTATTAAATAATTCCGTATATTTAAAAACTTGTTGAATGCATACCATAAAAACAAAATTGTATTTGTAAATAAATAAATAATTTAGCAATAAAATTACTATTTAATTTCAATTATTAAATCTTAATATTACTACTATTTTATTTTTAGACAAAGGAGGAATCAGAAACTAAAAAACAAAAACAAGTGACAGGAAAAAATGGAGAGAAGAAGTGGTAAAATCTATACAATAAGCAGTGAAACTAGACAGTAATAATGGGGAGTGATCTACCCCGCAAAATAGATTATGAAAGCTTCAGAAAAGAAGCAGCCAGATTCCACTTGGAATGTAGCGCTTATATACAGTGAGTTTATAAATGAATGGGATTATGTAATCACTTTAAATGTGAAGCATTTTATAAATTGTTCACTAAACTATTTGTTTTGACAGATCAACTTTGACAGCTGTCAAGCAAACATATGAAAACATATGTAGTATAGTGGACGATTTTAAAAAGGCGGCATATTTAAAGTGATTACATAATCCCATTCATTTATAAACTCCTGTATATATATATATATATACTATTTTATTAAAGATAGAAGCAACCGTCAAGCAAGAGCAATAGCAATAATATACTGCATGGAAAATATTACGTTGGTTTTTCTAAAAATAACATTTTCTCAATATCAATAAAATGTATAGATTTGAAAACATTATTTGATGCATATAATTTTATACGGCTAATGTGCTCTAGTGATTAACGTACTTGACTGCTATACCAGATATGTTACATATGCTATCATCTCGGCTGGCTAAATCACACATTCATTTTTGGTATAGATATGTAGATGATATCTTAACTTGACTTAAAGGCATACAAAGACAACTCTCCATTTTTTTTTACAATTCCTAAACAGCATCCATCGTATGATTCAGTTTACAGTGGAATCAGAAGTCAATAAAGCAATTAACTTTTTCTTACACTAATTAAGGAAAATAATAAACTTAAATTTAACATTTTTTTAAAACCAACATTTACAGATCAATCATAAGACGGCGGCGTACAATTCAATGATTCATAGAGTAATCACAGTTCCAATGACACAAGATTAAACCAAGATATAAAATTAAAGACAATCAAACAAATTGTACTCAACAATGGCTAGCCCATTAATACCATAGAGAAGTTAATAACTAAGCAAATTAAAAAAAAAAACCTTCAAAAACGTATATCTTAAAAAAAAAAAATGGTTGATTCAAAATTCACTTATCTCACATATTTTGGCCCAGTCACCAAATCCGTATCAAATGTGCTTTCTAAGCTTAACATGAGAATTGCTTTTGGGTCAACGTCAAAATTTTATTATCAAACATTTTATTTAAGGCAAAAGAAGAAACAAACAAATTTAGAAAATCAGGAGTATATAAATTAATATGTAAAGATTGTACAAGCGTATATATATAGGACAAACAGGCAAGAATTTCATTACTCGGTACAAAGAACATAAAAGATTATTTCAAAATAATAAAATAAATTCAACATCTAGGAGCATCAACATACTTTTCTAAAACTAAAACTTAAATTATATTTATTAGAAGCATTAGACATTTTAAAACCATAAATTAACGCCAAATAGATTTAATATATTTCCCAATATTTAAAACCATTAAGTAATCCTTCTTTTTTTAGATAATCACCACGTATTTTTAATCTGTTTTGTAATATAACTCTTTTACCAATAGTACCGCATTCTCATTACTGTAATCTTTAAAAGTCATTTTTTTCTTAATAACCTTTTGTATACATAGTATGCCCATAGATAGTGTTTTTACTACATGAACTTAAATTATCTTAACAGATTATTTCATTAGCAACCAATTACGATTGTATTATATACCTGGAAACCCGAGAATACTACTCAAAGCTGAAAATATTGTATATTTATATAATATTTTTACCATTGAACATTGAGGTGTTATAAGCTATTTATGTTATATAATACAAACAATTGTCTCTCCAAAGCGATTAGTAATGAAGTAATCTGTTGAGGTAATTCAAAGTCATGTCACACTATATCTATGGACATACTATAACTATAACAATTATAAAATACCTCATTTCAACCGCAACCATGTTAACAAAGTTGGTTACATCAAAGATGGTATTAACTAAGTTACTGCTTTGCTTCTTTGTAATCATTCTTAGTATTTGCCAAGCCAGTTTATTTGTATTATATTTTAGACTGACTTGTCATTTAGTTTAGTTTTGACAACCATTAAAACTTTTTTAGTTTATTAAGATAAGAAACACAGAAAGTGAGGTTAGGACTGTAAGATGCATTTATTCGGAGCTATTCTCTATGCATATTGCTAGAAGTAAGCAAGAACTTTATTTTAACAAATCTTGCTTGCTATAAATATGAATTGTCATTTTAACAAATCTTGATTTCTAACAATATGAACTAGCACTTTAACAAAATATATTTTTATATGTTTTATTATTATTTTATCTAAAAAATTGTGAGATATGCCACGTTTTCTGATGTAATATCCATTTATATAAACAATATAAACTTGTTTGTTAATAATAACAAACAAGTTTATATTGTTAACAAGCAAAAATTGCTAAAATGACATTTATATTGTTAGTTAGCAATATGTATCTTGCTTATTTCTAGCAATGTTTATAGAGAATAGCCCCGATTGACCACTTTTTGAACCATTTGTGATTTATACAGCATACTTGTGGTGTACTTTATGTAAACAACCACTATTAAGTTCTTAATTGTGTTTTTGTAGATATGCCCCGTTATTGTTTTTCTTAGCATATACTCAATTAAAAAAAAACCTCTCAAAGTCCTAAAAAACTGAGGTCATCACTTTTCAACTGCGTTTTTGCTTTCTTGGGTGGTAAAGATACATAGACACTTGCTTTGTAGAAAGACCCCAGTGATGTATCCAAGTCTTATCCGCAGTTGGAATTTTCTAGCAAAAGTTTTCATTTTTAAATCCTAATTTGTTGTCTATACTGTTTTTATTTAATACCGAGCAACATAAGAATTTTTAAATATTCACAAAATCTTCAACTTTGTTGATAATTTTGTAAGTTGCTTCCATAAGTCTTCCACACTAAGAGAATAGATTCCTTGACCATTTGAACTGCTTGTACAAATATTTGACTTGAAAATTGAATGGGCTATTTTCGACATTCTTTCATGGATATTCTTTAAGTTGCTGATTTCTTTCAATAAAAAAATTATAACGCTTCTGTTTTCAAGTTGCAAATCACAAATTTTTCTAATCTAATATTAAAATGACAAATGTTAAGCGATAGAAACCAAACTTGGAAATGACACTATAAAATGTTGAATGGCAAAGTCTGACACATGTTTGAACTCCATTAACATTTATAATAATACACAAATAGTGTAAAGGTTTAAAAAATACATTTATTGTAATACTACAATTGTTTCGCCACACTGATGAAACCACGAGGTATAATAAAAAATAATAAAAAAATTGCTCATTATACCTGATGAAGCCACTGTGTGAAGAACACAATTGTAATACTACAATAAATATATTTTTTAAACCTTCACACTATTTGTGTGTTATTATAAAAACTATAAAATGTCTCAGATACTTGACATAAAAATATTATCACAATAATTGCGATAGCATATTGTTCATACTGCTAGAGTACACGCACAAAAATATCGCATAAAAAAGTACATCCGTATTTAAAAATGTTATACTTATTTTTATTTTTGATGCTTAATTTTAAACTTTTTTCTACATTTTTGATAAAATTTTCTAATCTAAAATATAATACGTATGTCGTTTAAAATAATTCAGTTAGTGTTGAAGTAGTAGCAACTATTTCCGATATAACCTAATATTATTTTAACTTGCTATAACTTAACTCTTTGTTTTTTGCGTACAAATTTAATAACATATATCAAACAATGAGAAAAATGGCAACATTTTTAATAATGTTATTGAGTATGAACATTAAAAACTAGATATACTCTTTATTACAAAATTATCAAAATACATTATAAAAGATATGATTTACAAAAAAAATAATTTTTATTTTCAAATAGTTTTTTTTTGTTTTTGCGTTTTACCAATGTTGTTTTAACGTATTTAATATTTGAGGATAATTAAATACAAGAAGCAACTAAATTTCTAACGCATTGAAGACAAAATAATAATTGATGGTGGAAAAACATATTTTTATCTTATTTTTACTTTTAGTTTCCGTTCTATAAACTTCTCATTTTTTTGATTTTATATAGAGAAACTTTACAGACAAAATGGAAATATTAAGTAATAAAAACAAACTTAAAAATTACAAAGAGCTGGGTTATATCAAATTAAAATTAAAAGTGCCACTAGACGATCAATATTATCATCAATAATATTGAACAATCTATTGCACAATATATTGCTAGGACTACCTACACGTTGCAATATAACTGCGCAAACTTTTATTTAGTTACTGACACTTCTGAAGTCAACAAGTGGAATAAAATAAAACATGTTGTGTAACCATTGCTTCACTTATTTTTATTTTTTTTAAGGAGAAAAAAAGCGCAGATGGATAAATAAATGGTTCAAAAAAAGAAATAAATACTTTTAGATCAGATTGTACAATAAAAATCAAACTCTTTCTGATTGGCTCAATATATTACGCAATCTATCAATATGATCTACAGACAGTCAATATTATTGTATAATACTAATTATTGTGCAATATATTAACAATAATATTGAACGTCTATGGCCCGCTTAACAAAAAAAAAAAACAGGTAGAACTGCAAGCCAAAATAAAAAAATAGAAAAAAGAAAGAAAGCAAAAGTTGGGTTTAAAAACTGACTATAAATGAAAAAGTCTGGAAATGAGATAAAAACAAGAAAAACTTAGAAAAACGACCAAAACACTAGAAATCACAAAAACTAACAAAAAAGCAATGAAACAAAAAATGAATACACACAGAAAAAAACACAAGCACATAGAATATATGCAGCACAAAAGATAAAAAAAGAATTGGTGGAAAAAATAATAAAACAAACAAAGAAGAAAAAAAAACACTAAGAAAAATACAAAAAGAATACTAGTCAATCAAGAATAGATAAAAAAGAAAAAGCAAAAGGAAAAATTGGTTTAATAATAACACCAAGCAGAATAATAGACATTATAAAAGAAATATACATAAGTGAAAGAATTATGTCATTAGAAATAAACTTATATGGAAAAGAAACATAGACTATAAAATAGTCTTCGGAGTAATCAAAGATGCAAGATATAAAGATGAAGATTTTTTAAAAACTTACTTACATAAAGAAATAGATAAAAAACTAAAAAAATTAACAATTTCCATAATTGTTACATTTTTTAACCTAACCTAAATGTTCGACTAGAAAATTAAAACGCAGGAACAGAAATATTAATAAAAAAATTAAGAGAGAGGCCAAACAAAACAAAAATTATAGAGCTGAGCATAGAAAACTATCTTATAATAATAAACACCAAATTTGATCATAAGATATAAATAAATTCACAACAGAAAAACCGACTAAAAACAAAAAACCAATATTAACGTACTTTATAGTAAGCAAATAAAAATGGAAAAATGTAAAAGTATCGACAAAAGCAGATATTGGAAGCAGTCATTATCTGGAAAAAATATATATGAAAAAAATGAAAGAAAAAAGAAACAAGAAAAAAAAAGGTAAAAAAAATTAAAAACTACAAACTTAAAAAAAAAAACAATACAAAAATAGATTCCAAAAAATAGTAAAAAAATGTAATAAAACAAATGGAACACTAAAAATTAAAGAAAAATGAGAAACATTTAAGAACATCATACTAGAAGCAGCAAAAACAAAGCTGTGAAACAACAAAAATAGAAAACAAAGACACACAAAAATCTGAATGGTAAACAAATAAAATTAAATTAAAGAAAAAGAAAATGGAACAATAATCACACACAAAATTAAACAATAAAAAGTAAATAAAATCTAAAAGCTAAAGAAAAATCATTAATTTAATTTGAAGACAACCAAAAATATTTTACAAAACAATATAAATATGATAAACATAAAAAACCAAAACAGAAATATTATCACAAAAAAGAATAAAATAATGAAAAAAATGAAAACAATATTTTAAAAAGCTGACAAAGGCAAAAATCTAAGCCTAAAATAGGAAGATATAAACATGCAAAAAAAAAAGAAAAAAAAGCAACATAGAACATAAGAATAATACCACTCATTATATAAAAGAAAAGAGACAAAATAAACCGCAATAATTATAACAATCATCAGTTTACTTCAAAAGATTCTAGCAAAAATTATAATAAAAAGAATAAAAGAAAAAATCAAAGATACAAAGAACTATTAAAAGCCATGTATATAAAAACTCGTTAGAACAAATAATGAAAAGTTGAAAGAATTTGAAAGAAAAGCAAGAATGAGTCTAATTTTATTTACAATGTGCTTGTCTAGCTATAGAAAATGCAAAGCAAAATATAACAACTCTAAAAACAGGACACTGGAAAGATGATATGGTAATTTAGTAATAGTCGCAAAAACAGAGATAGACTTACAACACAATATCAACACCCATAGAATAACACTACAAAGAAACAAGATTGGACAGGTAAAAAGCTTTAAATACTTAGAAACAATAAAAGAAAGATAAACAAGAAATTTGGAAAGACAAAGAAAATATTTAACATAATAAAGTATACATAAAAAAATACCAAAGAACGTAATAATAATATATAATAAAGCCAACAATAATGTACTCCAGCAAAACATAAACATTATAAAAAAAAAACATAAAACAAGATATGAGATTCTTAAAAAAGCTTCAAAATAAAACAAAAAGAAGCAGAACAAAAACATAACACAGACAAAACCTATTGATAGAACCCATAAGTTAAAAGAATAATAGAGGGACAACTGAAATGAAGAATAATTGAATAACAAAAAAAGTATTTAAAACAAAAGAACAAAAAAAAAACTACCAAAAAAACTTAACAATGTAAAAGAAGAAGTAGGAAAAATAAATAAAATAAAAAAGAATCAAACAAATAACGCAAGAGAAGAAATAATGAAAAGAATTGTATCAAATAAAATAACATTAAAACAAAACTCATTCACCAAAAAGTAGAATGGTTCATGATTAAATAAAAGTAATGCTACAAAAACTTTAAAAAAGCAGAAAGTATCATTAAATAAATCTGTAAAAATTGCCCAAGAAATAAAATCTAAATTAAATTTTGTATTTTCTAAGAAACAAAGATTTTCAAAATTAAACATAACATCTGTTTTGTTACTGATTTAAATATGGATCCAGTTATTTTAACTAAATTTAAAATGCTCTCATAACAAGTGTAGATGTAGAAAGAAAGAAGTTATTTCATCTTTAAGAACATTTTATATAACATAAGATAGAATTTTACTGTAGAGCATTTAGGCCCGTTTGCACCATGTTGGCTTAAATCGACGCTTAATTAAACTCTAGTTAATTTTAAGGGTAGTTTTAATTTTCATTGCATTGCACCAACACGTTTTAAGCGTAGTTTAGCAAACTGAAGTTTAAAATAGATTACACATGGCAACATTGCACATTTTTAGTTATTTTACAAAAACTGTTGGTATTTGTGTCTATTTCTATAATAAAAATGCTTAAATAACATAAAACCTAACCTTTAATAGCGTATGTCAGTGTAGATTATAATAAATTTGGACGTTTTTATTAATATTGTTGCATAGTAACGGAAATAAAGCCAAAATATCAATGCAAAAAAATAAATTTTGACGTTAAATTATATTTTTAGGTTAAGTTTTTACTAAGCCGACAATATTGACCGCTTAAGTTAAGGGTCCCTTAAAGTCATAAACTCTCTTAAATATGTGGTGCAACGCAATAAGCCACCCTTAACGTTTTAAGGGCAGTTTAAGATTTAAGCGACGTTGGTGCAAACGGGCCTTAGAGCAGCACTTGGTAGTTAGTTGTTTTCATACATATATAGGTTTGTTCCAACCGACATCGCTCGGCAGTTTGCAAACTGGTTGCGACTAATACATGGATTATTTTTGCCCAAGCGTCGACTTTGTACTGGTCCCTGACTGAATACAAATTGCTTGTCGGTTGGAACGCGCCACAACCAAGTTTTTGACTAAATTCAAACATGAAATAATAAAACAATTTACTACCTTTTTTATCACAAATTTGTGATAAAAACGTAGTAAATTGTTTTATTATTTCATTAACATGAGTTATCACGTAGTAGAGGTTACAACCATAAATTATATTAAATTCAAACAGTTTTAAAAAGTGAGGTTATGTAATGTAAACAAATATTAAAAACTAAAATTGTTTAACATATTACACCTGACGTTGTGTATCACATTATTCTATTACTATTTTTATACAAATAAATATATAATTAAACAGTTACTCATCTTTAAAAAACTATTTTACAATGAACTTTATTCCTTTATTTTTCACTAAAACTATAATTAAGTTTCAGATCAATAAATTACTGTCATTATCATTACATTTAAATTCTATTAATTAAATAAATTGCGGTAGATGCAGCAGGAGGTATTTCAATTTCATTAATTTCAATAGCGGCAACATTTTTACTCTTTGCGCATGACTGGCGCGGTTCCGGATTTTTAGTACATGCTTCTGATCGCTGACTGTTTCTGACGGTCCACAACTTGGTTGTGGACGATTTGGGGTCAGGTTGGAACACCCGACTTCTAGTCAGAGTCATGGTTTATGTACGGTTGGAACGCGAAAGTTCAACTGCTCACAATCCTGACGGTCCCAAACCGCGTTTGGTGTCGGTTGGAACAAACCTATAATTTATTTTACTTTTAGTTATTTTAAAAAATAAAAAATATTGATCTCATGTATTTGAAAGACGCGACTAAAAATATACCTCATTAAAAATCTTGTTTTTGTTTTAAGCAGTAGTACATAAAAATAATTTTATCATTGATTTTTTTATTGTTGTTATTAATAAATACAAATGTTACAAAATAACTATATATATATATACATTATTTGTATTTTAGATTTTCTGCTTTTTTGAAAAGTATTTTTCCTATTTAATTGCTTTTCTAAACTCGTTCTTGTGCTTTTTTAATAGTTTTTTATTCACTTTTTAGCATTGGTGTACATTACTCTATTGAAAATAAAAAGAATTTAAAAAATCAGATAATTAACAAGTATAATGCAATAAGAAACAAAACCTAGTGTTTTGGCAGTTTTTTTTAATGTACAATATAAAAAATATGCTATTGCAAAAAAAAAATTATGTCAAGTTTTTGTGACATTTTATAGAGTAATCTTCAAGTTGTGGTTTCAATCGGTTAACATTTCTCATTTTTATATCAGTTTAAGATGCAAAAACACACAGAAGCGTCATAAAATTTTTATCGAAAAAAAACATAGGTTGTACAAATTGTCGACGCAATGAAATCCCAAGTTGCTCAGTCCCAAACAAAAACTGTGTAGACGACAATTGCGAGAATTTGACTGCTTTTAGTCAATGAATGTGGCTTTAAGGAATTACAACATTCACCTTACAGTCCTGACCTTGACTTTTTTTCTAAAACTCAAAAAAACAATGTTTTTTATCAAATAAATCGTAGGAATAAGTGTGTGTGTTAATAGTTCTTAAGTATAAAATAAAATTTTATTTGTCTTGTAACTTTTTGTTTTCATAGCTAAGTGAATAACATTAAAAAAACTACAATTTGTAATAAAATTATGATGCCATCCAAAATATGTAGCGCGGCCTCAAAAATCATCATTATATACATTATTTGTATTGCTTTATTTTGAGTTCGTTTGAGTTTATGTAATAATGTTTTGTTGCGGTTACTTCAAATAAGCATTCAGAATATAATAAAATTGAAAATCGTAAATTATTATATTATGTAATTCATTTGCATGCTTAGCAGAATACATGAGCACTTTGTCATTTGCGTATATTAATGTTCTTGTAGTCATTTTTAGTACTAGGTTTGTTATATAAAGTAAATAAAGTGACTTGGATCCTTTCGATAAGTAATTGAATTGTAGAATTAACTATATATTGCAATAAACAAAATAATTAAATTGCGACGATAACATCCGTCTCTCAATTTACAAGTAATACGTTTGGAATTTCCGGATTTAAAAAATACAAATAAAATATGCATTCATATATATGTACCTAAATGCAACATTTATTATAATTGTATCGTGTTTATTTATAAGTTTCTTAAATGTGTAAATTAGTACAATCAAAAGAGGTTTGGGTTTCCCGTAAAACCAGTCCGAATAACTAGAACTTCACCGCATATTTGTAACACATTGCATGTGTCTACTGTTTGTGTGTACACACATGCGTCAATGAGTGACATAAAATTGCAAATATTCCTGTATTGAGAAATGATATGTTTTAGTTAATGAATAAATTTAAATCAATATATAAATAAACGCATGAGTAATAAAACGTGTGAGCAATTAAACTTTTATTGGAGTGTCTATTGTTTAAATATATTCTTAGTAAATAAATTGGTATATTACTAATGGAAAATGCATGTTTGTATTTGCAATCTACTACATATTCATAACGAAGATAATATACTAAATTGTATCAACTTATTTGAGTAATAATATAAAAAATTTAATGATATTTTTGAAATTGTTTAATTAACAATATCGACATTTATTAAGAGGACTCTATACCCCAATTTAAAACCATAATCACAATAATTGAAGTATTGGCTGAAAAAGAGCGTTATATAAAAAATGAGTTTGAGATAATCAAACTAGAAAATTAAAAAAATATATAGTACCAACTAAAACTAAATTTCTCAGTTACATAAGTAAATCTACATAATATATGTAAACACTTTAGTTTAACATCAAAAATATTGGATTTTGGTTCTATATAGTATCATTATCACGCCACTGTTTAAATCAAACATCAGTTATTTTTTAGTCCCGGCAAAAATTGAAAATTTTTCAAGTAATTAAAATAAATTTAATTTTTAAATTTGGTCTACTGTATAAATGAAAAATTTGCTACCAATTGCATATTAATCTACAATAAATATTTGGTTAAAAAGAATGGAAAATGGAAAAGAAATCTTTGACAAATTAATTTTGATGTATGTCAGTCAAATTATAATTTATATTATTAATATAAATATAAATTAAAATATTGAATTATGCTGGACGAAAATGATATTATTTGACGAGGTGGTGATAGCGCGTGCGCTAAAATGACTGCCAGCATTTGTGATACAGTTTACAGATTTACAATGTAACTATTTTTTTTTTATAATTGTGTAAATAAATATATATATATATATTTTAAATAAATAATAGAATGCAACCCAATGCAACAATTACTTTTTTGTAAAACCGCCAAGTCTGTAGCAAATTAAAGAGAACTCTTTTTCTATCCAAAACTTTTAATCTATTTCAATTTATTTAGAACAAAATATGTATGATTCATTCTTGATCAAACTAATTTTGTAAATCTATTTTAGCAAATTCTTCAGTTCTCACTAACTCACGGCAAGCCCGTGTAAGTGCAAAACTTCAGACTTTAACCGCCACGATATAAAACCGCAGATAAAACTGTTTGTCTATGGCAGCATAATAAGTCATTTTGTACATTGTTTATCTACAATAGATAAATTATTTAATTAAAATTTAGTACCGTTATTACTAATGTTTTGAAGTTTCATTGCTGACTAGATTTAATGAGTTTGATAGAGTAAGTAAAGGTCGAGTATATAGTAAAAGTATACATATTTCTAAAAAAATAATTTAAATGTATTTATAGAACAGTTGAGCTATTTATAAATTTCTTCTTATTTATTACTAACAATTATTGAGAAACGTTTATTTTACCATATCCGCAAGATAACTCACCTCAATGACAAAAAAAACAATTACAATTAAATACTTATAATTTGCTCGTTAATTAAAATCATTATGACTAATATTAGCATCAGGATATTTTAATATTCAATTTGTATTCACAAACCAACTAATTTAGTAATAGAAATAAATTACAATGTATTATTCTAACAGCTTTATCAATTTTTCTAAGAATATTGATTACTATTCAAACGCAATGAGTCTGGTAATCACTGGAGTAAACACCTTACGTTTAGATTGAACTGACCTCAACAGACCTGTCTTGATACAACCTTCAAGGTTTCCTTGTACTTGATACCACAAGCAATGAATTCTAATGGTTTCAATGAATAGCAAGATTGTATTAATTCATATATTTAGGTGCAAAGTCTTAAAGGTATTTTGATATTATAGACACCATGATTATTTAATCATATGCTGTTAAATAATCAAGGTCAGATTTTAAACAGTATATAAAATACATAAAAATGATCAATACAATAAATACATCTCTTATTATATTATTCATAAATTCTGTGTAATGCGTACTTTTCATACAATCACCGACAAACATTGTCTATATTGATATAAACCAAAATAACTTTTAATCAAATTTATTGATGTTATGTTCATGTTTTGTTCTGAACGCTATTTTAGTTTGATTGGTATTTACATAATATTTATATTTTTTTGCGTAGTACATTTTCAAGAGTATTTGCAGAATAAGTATTGTATACTATTTTTGTTTGTGTTTGTAATATTAATTATTTAATAAATATTTATGTAATAAGTAGATAATGTAGGTCGTTATCCACTTCACAGCCCGCTTTGCCAGCGTGAGGTTTTATGGCTAAAAACCCTCTCATGGAATGATGAAATCTCTCCAGTGGTTCAATTACTTAAAACTGTAGGTCCCTTGTAATGTAAGTTGTCAGCATTACGTGCAGAGATTGAGACCTATATCCAAAAAAGGATAGAAAACGTCTGATTGAAGAAGAGCGAACGAGACGTATAAATAAGACTATATGTTTCGTCTGGTAAGTTTCAAAAATAAAAATTAATTTATAAATGTTACAGCTTTGCATAAAGTATTTACTTACCATTAAAAAACCGTACATATCATAGTATGCAACTGCGAAATGCAAACAAACAATTCTTGCAACAAGTTTTGTAAGAACATTAAAAATGCTGTTATTTTTCAAATTCTCTACTACCGTCAAAATCCAGCCATTTATACAGAGAAATATATAATGCAAATGGTGTTTTAATAAGAAAATTAAAACAGTTCCATGCTACGATCGACGACCTTTTTGAAACGGAAAGTAGAAAGGTACAAACCTAAAAAGTCTCTTATAACAATAAAAAACATTTATTTAACAATGAATGTTTAACCCTTTATAGGTTACTAGTCGATATTTCGACCAAGATAAAAAATTGCATTTTCTATTGAAATAGTTGTTTTATTTTCGGCCAATAAATTGCTGATACTAAGCAAACACTGGACAAAATTTTCACCACATATGTACTGACGAGAAAGTAGAAATTAAGTGGTTGATTTTTCAAGCGTTTGTTTATCAAATTACCTTGTGCTAAGTTTATGTTTAATATAAAATTGAAAATAGTGTTATTTTACCAAAGTGAAAGTTAAAAATTGGTAGATATGTAAAGTAATATGTATTGAATATGATAGAATATTTAGATTTACTGCATAAGTAACCAAAAAGATAATATTAGACATCTATTTTGATATAACTTACAAAAACGCAGTTTAGCTTTATAAGTCTAAACTTTACTTATTGAAATTTGTACACTAATTATTTTGTTTTTACATTTATTTACGTTGTATACATTCATGTAAGTTTATGTCAAATTGGACCGTATTATAATTTTTTTATAACAATATTAACTAAACTGTAAACAAAAATGAAAAAATAAAGTTGATTTCTTTATAATCAAACATAGGAAACAGATTTTACTTTGATCACTTTGAAGCAATGAATCCAGATAGTTTTTATAATTTCATTGATAGAATTATATATTTAGGCAATAGATTCTGATATTGATAATGATTCAGATAAAAAAAATTATCTTCCAGCTAGGAATTTCACAACTTCAGAATCTACTAGAGTAAGCCGTTCTACTTCAAAAACAAATAATAATGTCATCTTGACTAAAAGTTGAAAAAAATATCTAAAAAAAGATTGTCGCTTTGTTAGTGTAGAAAATTTTGTAAAACTTGCCAATTAATCATTTACCTCAACATACGCCTTCTTGTAGGTGTGCTTGATGAAGTACCAAAAAACATCCAAAAAAATCAAATGTCTAATGCTCAAATTGCAAAGTTGCACTATGCATCTTTTTTTGCAATCTTTTATAAAAAATAAACAGTCAAATGCTGTTATTGCAAAGTCTACTTATGTATTATTAAAACTGGTTCCTTATTTAACCGGTATCCAATACCTTTTTCTAACTACGTAGTTGGATGGTGGTTGAAATATTGCCCTACCCAAAATCAATAAAATTAAAAAAAATAACAATTTTTGTTATTATATCTGTTTTTTGGTAATAAACATATTTTTATTAAAAAATATTTTTTTTTATCCTCCGTTCTTTGCCTTATAAAGGGTTAAGTAATGTTATGTTTTAAAAATTTAATACAAGCACAACTTGTTTTAGTTTGTTATCATATTTTGTGTAGCTGGTGCCTGTAGACGTCAGAAATTAGTAACTTTAATAAAAACATGTGTGGAAGATTGTAAAACGTACTTTTTAGTTAAGCTTAAAAACTCTAAAACCTTATTGATCAATTTTTTGTAGTACTCTTAGATAACCTAGAAAATGTTAATCTTTATGAACTTGTAAGAGAATCAATGGCACTTCAACCAACCAGAGCATCATATAAAAAATTGGTTATCAGTTACACTAAAGATAAACGTAGCATTCAACCAGTCAAACACACAAAATTTGCTAGCTGTGGACGCAAAATACCTAAGTAAAAAATCCTTCTTTGAATATTGCTTTAGACGCACCTCAGCTACTGACTTGGAAACTAGCGCTCATCTACCGTGGCAGAGTCTATATAGTTGATTGAAACAATACCAAAATTAGCTTTAAAAATTGATACTAGGCAAAATAAAAACCTTTAGCATCAAAAATCTAATGAACACAAAAACTTCAAGAGACTTAAAAAGAAACAACAAAAGTGTAATAAATATTAACCATTACTATAAACAGAATCATAACAATTAGGAATAATAGTATTTTACTTTTAGTTACAATATAAATAAAAATAAAGCTATTCTATCAACATTTATTTTGACATTGACAACTAACGTACAGTTACTTTATTGCAAATAAAATCACTTTAATTTACTAATATTATAAAAAGCTACTATACGACCACAAAACTAAGTAATAAACTTTTATAATGCAGTCGTACATAAATTAATTAAGTAAATAAATATTAATTTTTATTTGACAAATGTAAAAAATATTTTTTCACATTACATAAGTAATAAAGTTGTATTGTGTTGTTGTTTTTGCAGTCAAAATGCAAACAGTTGCTAAGAACCGCGGCCTAGTAAGTATATGCAGCAGAATCATCGGTGTACTGCAAAAAGTGTTTTCTTGTAGTTGATGTTTATACAAAACAAAGATTTCAGATAAAGTTAGAAAGATTTATCAATTGATTTTTAAATAACGTCAATGCCCATCACAATGCTACTGTACATTGAAATATTGGCCGCGTTCAGTACAACTCATCAGTTGCCAGCGCTGACTCATCAATTGGAGATAAGCAATAATTTATTATTTTTTAATATATTTGCCGATTAAACGCTGGTGGTTAATAAGTTGCTTTGCCATCATAAAAGCGTACCTAAATGTATGATGAGTCAAATGACAAGCGCTGCCAGCAAACGATGATTCCCGCCTCCCGTTCAGTTTGAATGATTGACAGCGATGAGTCGTCCTGAACGCAGCCATTGTTTTTGCTATTAAGTTTGTTGGAACAAGAATAGAGTTTTATTGCACACTGCTCATAAGGTTTTTATTTATATGAACAATTAAAAATGTAAAAAAACTTTTTAGTAATGCAGTCATATTTAATTGTACAAGGAAATTATTTTATTATTTGTTATTTATTGTTTACTTCAATTAAACCTATTTTTTTAGAATACTTTAGAAAAGTATAAGCAAGTTACTAAGTAGAAGTTTGCTGTTACCGAAGGCACAACTACACCCAACACAATAATATTTTATATTATTTGTTTAATCAAATGCGTCTGGTAGTAGAAGAAAACGCCAACGATTAGCATAATACATCTAGTTTAAAGTTACATTTAAGCAACTCACTTACATTTACCAAATTCTGTCATTTTTTACTTTATTAGTCTAATTTTAAAAATAAATAACAACACTCAATGCTACGGACAATAATGGCTGACAAATCTGAAAGCTAACTGTATACATCTGAAACCTTATTGTCTTTAAAAAATACAATATTAATTAATAAAAACCACAAAAGCATGATCACTTACTTGTAGTAAAGATAAATTACATTGCATTCCATCTTCAATAGAATTAGATAGTACCACGGCTAAATTTTCAATTTATTCTTATTTTGTTTTATTAAATTACATATAATACATACATACAACCATAATTGGCATTTAACATTACTAATTTAGACTACGTCTTAATGCGTTGTCAAAATTTATAATATACAATAGTTCTAACATTGGTAACATGTCTTTTTTGCTTTAACAAACTGCTGCCAAATCAATAAGCAAATGCTTTATTTTTCTCAAAGTTTGATTATCTGTATGTACAATTTTTGTTTTATACTAGAAATAATAAATAAAAGAAATTTTAATGAATTGAGTTTTTACCTAAGCTAAGTAGCTAAGTAACGTGCTAGCTTTGGGTGTATTTACCAGGTTCTTGTTCTTATTCTAAAAACGTTTGTCCAATCTCATGTAATAGTCTATATATTTATAAATAATCGACTAATAATGTTACTATACCAGATCAATTGTTAAACTAGACCATACTCTTTTAATGAAACCAATAGAACATATTTATAAAAATAAGAATAATAATAATAATAAATTGCATATATTTACAGAACGTAACAGTAACAAAGTATCACTTCTATAAATTAAAAATAATAATAATAATAATAATAATAGATTGTACTTTAAGTACTGTAAATAGGGCAAACTCAGATTTAAACTAATGGAATCTGTTCTACCATTTGCCCTTATAATTTGTTCATAACTATAAAATACAATTCTAATTTAATTAACTTAAGGTACATTTCCAAAGTTTTATTTAATTTAAAATACACTCACATGCAAATAATAATATAGATGATATGATATATAAACAAAGTAAGAATCCCAGAAAGTTATACCATCAGAACGGCTGTCATTTTTTCTTTAAAACTTGATGCCGGCAAATATTTAAATTGAGAAGGTACCTAGTTAGTTAGTGGAGTGAGAATGTCTTTGAATCTAATATTCAGATTATGAACATCCGTGCGGAAAGTTAACCTGCTATACAAATAAGCTGGTTTGTGGGTTGTAACAATTTTATGAAATAAACAGACACTATGTAGCATTCTACGTTAACACATATTTAATCATTTTATTTTCCTGAGCTTATGGGATATTCTGTAGTATTTCCTTATTCCAAAAATTAAAAGCAAGTATAAATTTTATTTTTTTTAAGGCAATATGAGTTTTCTTTATTGATAAAAGGGCTATATATTGTGTCACAATAATTCAAGCCAAACCGTTTGGAATTTAGTATGTAGTTTTTTTTATTTAAAAAGTCCAAATAATATTAACTCAGTTTTTGCGGCATTAAGTTGCACACAGTGTAATTTACAAAAGTTTTCAATACTTTGTATATCAGCATTAATTTTATTTATTGCATCATCTACTTCATTAGGATGAAAGGAATAGTACATTTGAGTATCATGTGTGTAACCGTGATATTTGCAATAAATATTTTATTTTTTTAACTTGTGTATATACTATACAGCAAAAGCCCCAAGATTGATCCCAGTTGTATACCTGATCTGAGTAAAGCATATTGAGTTGAGTGTGTCGAACGCTTTTGTTAAAATCTAATAACACTAGTGCCGTTATTTGATCTTTATCTGTTTTGATAACAACGTCATCAATTACTGAATGTAAAGCAGTTTTGCAGCTGTAACTACTACAAAATCCTGATTGTTTAGATGGTAGAATATAAATGATGTTCACTTATTTCCTTAATTGTTTATCGACAATATTTTTAATAATTTTTTATGTAACTGGTAGTAGGCTGATAGGTCGCAGATCTTTATATCAAGTAGGTTTTGAGTTTTTTTTAATAGACATTATATCGGTTTTTTCCAAGCTAATGGGTATATATCTTCCATAATACAATAACTAATTAGATATGTAATGTGAGGTGTGATATGCGGACAACAAAATTTTAATAAATTGATATTTAAATCATCATAACCCACTGCTTGACTCTTGATCAATAATATAATTTTTGATACTTCTAGTTTATTTGTTACCCTAAAGTAGAATACTGACCCGATGGGTGTTTATTTACATAAGTGACACAATTACCCAATCTGAAATTATTTTAAATGTTTTCTGTGTATTTCAGCAATTTAAAGATTAATAATTTTTCACCATGTGGCTACGGAAAAGATTAATAAGCATTAAATAGTCAGACAAAATCCGAAATGAAGAAGTGTTGAGAAGAACAGGAAAGGAAAGAGCGCTAGCAGATACATAAATAGAAAAAATAAATGAATAAGGCATGCATTAACATAAGATTGTTTATTGAAAGACGTGATTAAAAGAATGGTGAATGCAAATCCAAAAATAAAAAGTAGAAGACAAATGTTGACTAAGGAATGGAGAAAGGTACAAAGAAGAGAAAAAAAAGACGGAAAACAAAAAAAAAACTAAAAGACACACAAAAAACCTTCAAAAAGCAGTATACCAATGATGTCTTTCATCAAATTAGATGTATAGTAAACTGTGGTTTTCAACATCGATAAAAATGTTCGTTGTCTCAAATAAACCGTAAATAAACTCCCAAACTAAGGTTAGCAACTAGGAAAACCGCTTCAATGTTGGTGCACAAATAGCATCCTTAAGATTGTTCTTCAATAGTATAAGTAAAGTATTCATTTGAATATACAAATCATGTTATTACTTTATTTTGCACTCTTTTTTTTAAATAAATAATTTTGCAAGAAAGCAATATTATTTTATTTGATATTAAGTACTTACTATATGTATATTAAAAAATCAATCAAACAATCATTGTTTTTATTAATGAATAACAGCAGAAAGACAAAAGGTAGCTTTACATACAAAAAAAGTTTGGTTTATTTTTCTGTGTATACATAGATCTGTGTTCAATCAAAAACACTGCTAGTTATTCATTCTAAGAAAAAACAGTGTAAGTTATCTAAAACATCTTTTACAGGTTTCAATCTATTGCTCTTTTAGCGACGCACGTTAAAGCGTTGCAAATATGATAAATCAAAACATATTGTTTTTTTTTATAATTTACTCACTACGCAAAAGTATCACAAACTAATATGCAATATAAAATACAATGTTTCGTTAAAGTCGCTCGAATGAGCTATAAAAATTAGAATCCAAAAAAATATCTGTTACCAAACTAACCATGACCGAACACTAAAATAAAATATTAGTTGAGTTGTGTCATAAACCTACTTACATAAGATGAGTATAAAATACACGTATGCGTTAAAATACAGAATTAAAAAAATGCGCAAGAAAGTTAAATTTGCATCAAAATTGCTCAAAAATTAGGTTTTACTAAATAAAATTTATTTATAACAAAACTCAATTGGAAAACACGATAACTACTATATAAAATATACCAAAATTGGCACTAAAAACTTGTTCTACTTTTAGCATAAAATTTGTTCTAAAATCACGTTTACCGCATTAAATTTATTAAAATTGAAGCAAAAAACCTACTTGCAGCAAGAAAAACATACAAAAAACTTATTTTAAGCATAAAATTTGCTTTAAAAACACTTTTTCTACATAATCTATTTCAAAATTGATATTTGAAATTTGCTTAAAAATCATGTAAGCTTTATTAAAATTGACGCAAAAACCCATTTGTAGCATAAAAATAACGCAAAAAACTTTTAAACGTATAAAATCTATTTAAAACATAAAATTTGTTTAAAAATCACGTTTACTACCTAAAATTTATCAAATGAAAAAATTATCTGTAGCACATAACTAACTTTGAAATCATTAAAATTACGTAAAAAATATTAGAAATTGCGCATCAAACTTTTTAAAGCATAAAATTGCTAAAACATCTAAAACAATCTATTTATTGCATAAGATTTTCTTATAAAAACATAAAATTGCACGAAATAGATATTTTCAGTACATAAAATTTATTAAAAATTGCGCACCAAACTTATTTGTACCTAAAATTTACTTTGAAAACATTATAATTGCAAAAAAAGAACACTGGGCCACGAAACAAACGCGCCGCTTGTAGCGTCAAGGACGCTGGGAGCGTATTTTAGCAGCGTCAAAAACAAGGCCACGAGCCTGTCAATTTTTGTTGGAGCGTTTATTTTGACATTTCTATTTAGGGTTATGATACATTTATATTTATTTGTATAAACTTTTTAACACTTTTTTTTTAAATTTAAATATTCATTCTGCCAATATATTCATAAAAGATAAATTATATTAATGTTACTTTTTAATATTATACAAAATTTTAAAAATGTAAATTATTTACATAAACAAAAAATCATAGAATGCGGAAAAAAAACAAAAATAATCCTGCCGCTTATAGCGTCTAAACACGAGTAGCTCAATTCCGTATTATATTTGACATTTCTATTTAAGGTTATGATACATTTATATTTGTTTATATAAACATTTTATTATTTTTTTGATTCAAATTTTATTTATTCTACCAATAAATCATTTAAAAGTAAATTATATTAATCTTACTTTTCATTATAATAAGTATATATACAAAATTTTAAATATATAAAAAGTATATATCGTGGGCTTACAGCAAAAAGTTGGTAACTAACAAAAACAAAGTTCTGAGATAAATAAATTTTAAGTTTCATAACTTAATATCAAATCGGGATACTTTCTGATTTTAACGTTTGTCTGTCTGTATTACCCACACAGACTAAATATAGCGCTTACAAACTTTTTCCAGTCAAAGATAGAGTGCTCTGGATCTCAAATATATCATTAATTCATTTTCGCAAAAAATGTCACTTACCAACTTTTCGCTGTAAGCCCACGATATACAAAAAACTACAAACCGCGGGAAAACAAAATTTATTTTAAAAACCAAATTAATTAATTTTTAAAATAATTTTATTTACGTATTTGTCATTTGATTTATTGAAATATGACATGTAAAACTATGTAATTTTTGTTACTATCTAGCTTTGTTCTCCCATCATTTTACGTTAATGATAAAAAATAATAAAATTTTAATTTAAATTTCATTTCTTCAAATTTAATAATTAAAAACCCAAAATCTTGGCAGAATTGGTTTTGGCAAATTAAACTTGATAATAGAATATAATCTATCAAACAATGTAGGTTTCATCTATTTAAAAATTATGCCAGTTTAAATTCTTTATCTGCCAGTACTATTAATATAAAATTTTGAAAACTGAAAAAATGTGTTTTATGTAGTGCAAAACTACAATACAATTACATCAAATTATACATTATTCTTCTTACTTAACTAATAATTTTACAAAAAAAAATTAATAATAATTTATTTAATTCAATATAGTTAAATAAGTTAAATCATAATATTGATAAAATACAAATTTTATTTTTTTATAATTACAATTTAGACAAAATAATTAATTAAAAAAAAAAACGTTCTGGCGTCCATATTTAGGAGCGTTTGGAACAAACCGATTTGTTTCAGACGCTGATGCTCAAATAATACGCTCCAACTGTATAAACAGTCAAATATTTTTGTGTACGTACTTGATTATTAGCTTTTAAGAGGCATATAAGATGAGCGTCAAGCGTATCGAACGCTCGTGTTTGTTTCGCTAGAAGCAAACGACGCTGCATCTTGCAGCGCTATTTCGTGGCCTGGCACGTATAAACTAATGTATTTGAATTGGACGCTTGACGCTACTTTTTGCAGCGCCGAGCGTTTACGCTCATAGCGTCATGGCTCGTGGCCCAGCGGTTATAGCTTAAAAAGGATAATAATCGCTTGTGTCACGTCCATCAAATAAAATTACTCAAAATTAAAACAAAAAACCCATGGCATAATATTTGCTTAAAAATTTTAATTTTGTGCAATAAAAACACTTAAAAATAAAAATTGCTCAGAAAACATAAAATTTGCTTGGAAATTGCGTTAACAAGAAATTTATCAAAATTGACGCTGAAAATCCGTTTATAAAATAATATTTACTACACTCGGATGCAAAAAAGGGTTTTTTGCAAAAAAATTGGGTAATTTTTTGTATAAAACTTTTAGTATTTTACAATCAAAGAGACCATCAGGATGTAGAAAAAAACAACATATGGTACTTATCAGTTTATATAATAAATATTAATAAGCAAAAACGATAATGTACGTATACAGAAAAGAAAATGCATTTTTCTTAAACTTAAAAGAAATTAATAATAAAAATGTTTGTTGAATAAAATTTTAATACTTTGTAATGCCTTCTTGAGTCCTAACTGTTGTCTTCATATGGCAGCCCATGCCACTAATAAGCTCACAAATATCATTTTGTGGAATACTCTGCCATTCTTCCTAAAGCGCCGTACAAAGCTCGTTTATTGTGCCCAGCATGCCTCAAACATGCTCTGTAAGATTTTTATCAAAAGTACATCCAAGCCAGTTAAATTTTCTTATTCCGACTGCAACCAAGTATTCTGTGACGCACCTTGCAGAATGCAGTCTTGCGTTATCTTGCATCAGTTCATCAATTTGGTGATATTCTTGCCCATACCATCAAGGAAACTCCAGCATGGATAAGCCGTCCGGTGCTTTCCGCAAATCGTTCTCCCATTTGTCTCCATAATCGTTCTCATTCATCTGGCAAATGTAGGCAGAATCTAAACTAGTCAGTAAATACTGTGCCAATGTGCAATTCAAATGTTTGAGAGAAAATTGGATTCTTACTCGGTGAAGTAAGAATAATTTTGGTCCAGCTGCTGGTCTACAAAGCCAGCTTTTTGCAACCTTCAACAAACTGTCCACACACTCACAGCTGCACCACGAACCTTACAAAGTTGATGTCTGGTTTCCACTGAAGTCACATGACAATTCCGTAGAGTAGTACGAACGATAAATCGGTCATCGATAGCAGTCGTTTTATGTTTTCTGCCAGATTCCGGGCTCCAAGTATTTCTGCCGGTTTCCCTAAACCGTTTAAGTGTTTTTTGGACGGTAGAAAAACTGACATGAACAAATCTGGACACATACCGCTGGCTTCTTCCATCTGCCACAAGAGCAACAGCTTTTGGACAACTTTCAGCACTTAAAATCATAACCAACACACCAATCTGCCCTGAGAATAACAGTTAATCAATAACAAACAAGTCAACTGAGTAGCCAGTTTTATCCTATATGCATAATGTCAAATGAGCAATAGGTAGTGAAGAACGCATACCTTTAAATTTTATTTTCGCTTATTAATGTTCATTAAATAAACTGAAAAATACCATATGTTGTTTTTTATACATCCTCATGGTCTCTTTGATTGTAAAACACTAAAACTTTTATTAAAAAAAATTTCAATCACCCGGTTTTTTGCATCTGAGTGTATAAAAACTTAGCTAAAAATCAAGTTTAAAATTTATCAAAAATACCCAAAAATTAAAGCAAATTTTTAGTATTAAATTCAATTCAAGAATTTATTTACCACATAATATATATAATATTATTTCCTGGAGATATACGCTATACTATCGGTTTCTAAAACCTTGACAACCAGTACTAAAAGAATAAAAGAGACGTTGACAAATGTTGATCACTTGTAATATACTGTAGAAAATGACCATCAGCTACCCTCAGAAGTACGTGTAAATAACTTTGACACAAGCCCCTCCGGCAAAGCAAAACCTTAAGAAATAACAAAAAAATTAAGTATGTATTCGTGGGAAGTTCACATTGCAAACTATCAGCCAGTTTTACATTTAATTATAAATACAGTTTAGACATTATTATTTTAGTTTATGTTTTTAGCTTATAATGTTTTTGGTTTGTATTTTAAACCGCTTTATCACACAAAAATTTTCATAATACCTATTAAAATAACACCTAATAAAACAACTAAATATCTTTCTCCTTCCGTTGGTGTTTAAATTTTTCGAAATAATAGAAAAAACTATTATTTTGAAAAATTAAAACATATTTGTAGGATTACCATAAACGTTTCCATATTTTAAAAATCGTAAATTATTTTAAAAAATCCGATAACATCGTAATCTTTTTAAAAATAATTACATTGTCAAACTGCAGATTATATATGCTAAATTTGCTAATCTACTGGGTTTATTAATTTGAATATTTCCTACATTTTACAATTTTCTAAAATTGATTGACATATACAGGGAGTTTATAAATAAATGGGATTATGTAATCACTTTAAATATGCCGCCTTTTTAAAATTGTCTACTATACTATTTATTTAACAGTTCAACTTTGACAGCTGTCAAGCAAGCAAGGTTATAAGAATGTATACAAATGAAGAGAATATTTTTATTATTAAATCTTACTTTAGGAATGGGCGGTTTGATAATGGGGAATGACTTTATTCTATTCCGGATTGTGTTCTGTTGTGTTATTATTTTGTTACAACTGATAATTATAAACATGTAAACATATAAAAATATTTTTATTATTGAACCCTAAAGTAAACAACTTTATTTACGTATTTTCACTAGAGCGGCACAAACGTACATTAGATGATTACATAATCCCAAGCATTTATAATCACCCTGTACAACAAAAAGGTTGTTTAAAATAAAAAACTACATTTTGTATAATAAACCCTATTAACCTCAAAACTATACAAAGTGATATATTGTAAAAACCTGCTAACAGGACAGTGTCATCAGCATACTAGTACTTCGTTTATAATTAATAGTTAAATAAAAGTGACAATAGAATACATTCTTGCCTCACGCCATGACAGATCTCCATTTTTTCTGTTAATTAATTTTTAATTTTTGTGTTAGCTTTTTGTTCCAAATATAAACTACTGATTATTCTAACGTCGTCCAAGTCAATGCCCTAGCTGAGGAGTAACTAATGACATTTATCACTTTAAATCCAAAACCTTCTCAAAATCAATGTAGCGTTCAAACACATCTTAAAAATGACTTTAACTCCAAAAAGAGCCTCTCTTGTCCCAAGTCCTTTGCATAAACCAAGCTTCAAAAAAAGTTTCATGAGCGCAATGATTTGATAATCTGCGCATGCCTTTAAATTTGGATTCTTGGAAATAAGCAGAAAAATGGATAAAGCCCATGTTTAAAAATGTCCGTAGATGTTATTGAATATTTAAAAAAAAATATCAGTTTTTAAAAACACAATTTTTTGATATTTTCTTCCATAGGTCTTCTACACTTTGGATCATCATAAATGGATTTTCTGTCCCATTTGACAACTTACACCAATATTTGACTTAATAATAAGACGGGCTATTTTCTCCATGTACTGCCACTATTCTGTAATGGCTCTAATGAATACTTTTTGGGCTACTACCTTCTTTCTATAAAAATTTCATAACGTTTCTATGTTTAAGTTGCAAATCAATTACTCAATTTTGCCTCTTTAAACTGATCAAAAATGACAAATGTTATGCGATTTGAACCATACTTGGAGGATACTTTAAAATGTTACAGAAAGTTTTCATAAAAAAAGTTTTACAATATCATATTATTTTGTTGCTAGGTAGATGACATAAAAACTTCCTTCATATTTAGTTGTTTGTGTATGTATTGCAAATTGTACTTAAAAAAAATAATTTTACGTTAACAATACCGATTTTTATTTAGTCAAATTTTTTTGTTAATTTTACATTTGGTTATATTTTCAGGATATTATTTTTGTTCTGGTAAGTGGAGTGTAAAAGTATCTTTATTATATTCAGTTTACATTCTAATTTGAATAAACATAATTTAAAATAAGTTTTTGTGATGGTATTTTAATGGCAAATATATTTTTTGCCTATTAAATATTACCTTTCATTTATTTTGCATATGACATAGTGACCAGTGTCTGCTATAAGTTATATCCCACAATATAATGAATCGTAAAATTATTATAATATTGTAAGGTCAACCAATTTTAATTCAGTGGCAACACTATTGGCTATTAATCTCACGTACGTACCTCAGCAGAAGAATATTATATTAAATTTATATAAAATAATTATTTTATACTTATATTATCAAGCATTATATATTTACTTTCAATAGAATGAATAGTTACATATGGCCGAAACTTAAATAAAACAAGTTTGCAACAACATAAAATTTAAATGTATACTTAATACGCCATAAACAACTTTTTAAAATTAATTATATGTAACCATTTTTATAATAGTTGCAATTAATAAAAACATACTAATATTGTGATGAAATATCTTTCTTGGATTCTTGCATTCTTATATTATATTATATTATAGTAGAGTAAATATAATAATTAGTCGTATATAACTCAACTTACTCTAAAACTAAGAATAAGTATTGTTTCATGCTTATTCATATTAAATTAAATAACAAAATGAATATTCAATTACAATAATATTTATCACTTACCATTTCTTCGCTAGTATTTTTATATTGCGACGAATATGCAGGTTTATATCCTGATCCGCTATTGATATTCTGGCCGAAAATGGTTCTTTGGTCATCTGGAAACGCAATATCCGCACCATTAGGCATAATAGGCTTATGATATGTATTCATCAACCAACTACCCGGTAATAATAATAAAAAAATCACAAATATAAACGAATTCATAATAATCAGAAGGAACTTGTTTTCTGCGATGTTCACCGGTTGATGTTTAGGTTCAGACTGGTCGTATGAGATTGTTGTGTACTTTTTTGTTTAAACCTGATTAGCAGCCGCTATGTTCAAGATAGCTCAATTTAAGGAGAAAAGAAAGGTATAGATTATTTCTTTTAAAGTGATTCATTTATGGCTTTCACAGTTGTCTATGACTGATAGACTGAAAATATGTAGCCATAAAAGCCTAAATATTTACATCGACTTGTTAATTGAATTTTAATTAACTACTAATATAATAAGTTGTTATGAATGTTATGTAAATTATTTCGGAAAAGTTTGCAAAATTAATTAATTGAATACATTTATACCTATTTAATCATGAAGGTGATGTTTTGAAATGATCTTTAATATGATATTATATTAAGACGAGGAATTACCTATGACGTAACTGATTACAGAAAAGGTGAGCAACGCCAATAAATAAAACTATTCCTGTTACGTAAGTAGAACGTAACACCCCAAACATATTGTTGTGTTCAATTTTAGTAAATTAATTTTACTAATGTTCGACAAGGTGAAAACAAAATATTATAACTAGTTAAGTAAATTGAAAACTAATTACTACTTTAGCTTTAAAATGTATTTATATTTAAGCAAAGTAACACTTATTTAAACATATTATTTCTAATTAATATTATGCAATATATTATGTAACGATAATTATATAGAAAAAAATATTTGATTTATTGCTTTAATAGTTTTTTATAAATTTTGTGAATCATTTCAATTTTGAGAAACTTATTAAGAATAATAAACTTTATAATTGATTTAATTATTGCAGTAACTCAGTACTAAATTGGTTTATAATTTAAATAATATTATGTTATAATATTCATCAGATTATAATAATAATACCCCATCTTACTAATAATATAAAAAAAAATTCTTACTTTTCTTCTTCTTAAGTCTCAAATACTTTTCTATGATATTTTTTAACAGTTTATATTTATAAATAAATAATCAAACAAACGACTGTGATTGATTATTTACATCATGTTTATACGAGGGTTGCTATTTATGTATTGAGAATAGAAAAAATGAATTTTATCAAAAAAATATTTATGCGATTGAACCACACTCTCTAAAACATGCGTTTTGAAGACCTCAACCGCTTCTTCGGGCGATAAAAATTGTTGTTCACGCAGTTTATCTTTAATTACTGGAAACAAAAAAAACGTCATTAGGTGCCAGGTCGGGGCTGTAAAGCGGATGACCCATCAATTCGATCTTTTGAGTGTCTAAATACTTGTTTGTTTCATGTGATGTGTGTGATCTCGCATTGTCGTGATGCAAAATAATTCGTCGTTTTGTTTTGTTGTCTTTTATTTACCAAAAACTTCAGGCAAACAAATAGTCGTATACCACGCTAAATTAACCGTTTTTTTATTTTTAAGAGCCTCAGTTGCCACATGCCAGGCTTTCGTAAAGAAACACGCCACCATTTGCTTCTTATCGCTTCGAAAACAAACAACTTTTGTTGGCTTTTCTTCACATTGAAACACCCAAACTGCCAAATGGCCTTTTCTTTCTGGCTCATATGCATAAATCCACAATTCGTCACTTGTGACGATTCTGTATACGGCTTTGAATGCACCACAGTTGTATTTTGTAATCATTTTATCACACAAGTATTTTTTTTGAGCACCTGTCAACAAATGTAAAATCCAACGAGCACACAGCTTCCAAACATCCAAATGTTCGTGTTATGTATGCTGGTCATACTAATGCTTAAACATGTTTCAATTTTGCGATCGATGTTTTCCGACACAACGACCGATTTTGACTACGTTTGAATTCAGTGTACCAGCAATATACAGTGGCTGTAGATGGCGCTTTATTGCCAAAAGTTGAATTCAGTTGATTGAAGCACTTATATTATTAAATCCATAATTAGTAGAATGTATAAATTCTCTGAATAATGGAGACAGTCTAGTTCGGCGATTATTGTTGAGTACTTGAAATGGAAGAGTTACTATAGCTTTTGGCATTCAATCTCAGACATCATTAGTCTTTGTAAAAATGATAAATCGGCTGTTTTGAGCCAAATTTTCAGCGGCGTAAGATTATATTGCAATGCAATGAGGTTAAAATAGTAATTTTCGGAAAAAATGCCTAATTTGTACAATAATAAACAAAAAAAAATTGTTTAAAATGCGTTTTATATTACATATACAAATGATGTAGAATGGGCACTCTAAATGAGAGCGCACCAAGGCGCAATAAAGTAGTTTGAGTGTGCTTGGAGAAAGTTTAGTTGACATTCTGTACACAAACTCTAACACTTTTATAGCATAGTTTTACATATAGTTTATATGCTTAACAAAAATTAGTTTTGAGTCAAAAATTACGTCAAAATCTTTTATTTATGTAACAGTTCCAAAACGTTATTATCGATAGTATAGTCATACCATAGTTTACTTAAAGTTCTGTTAAAGCTTATCAAAAAACATTAATTTGCGTTAAACAACTAGTTCTTAATAAGAATCCATGAATGAACAAAATCAAAATCATTTTGCAAACTAATGCAATCATCAATAGAAGATATTCTTCTATAAATTTTAAGATCGTCAGCAAATAAAAAATAAGACAAAGAATTAATAGAATAAACAAGATCATTAATAAAGAGTAAACATAGAATTAGTCCACAATAAAATCTTTAAAGAGCCCCAATGAAACAACAATTGGTTGTGATAAAAAGTTATTAATTTTCACACACTGAATACAATTTTTCAAAAAACTCAACAACTACGCAACTACAGATTTTTGAAAACCCAAAGCCCAAAGCTTAGCTATCAAAATTCTATGATTAACGCAATCAAAAATCTTTGAAAAATCTGTGCAAATTGAATCAACTTGAACTCTTAATTAAAAAACATTTATGCCCGTACTAATAGTCACAGATTAAATCTTGGATTAATCCTGGATTCATGAATCCAAGATTTATTTTGCTAATCGTTGATTGGCTCTAATCCAATTCACAAATATTGTGATAGTAATTACAGTTAATTAATTAATAACACACTAATAAACAATCCAAGATTGATCTTGAGTGGTTCTAAAGTTATTTGAATCTAGAATAATATTGTCGGTTGCATAGTTTTTAGCTCAATCAGAGAATTTAGCGAAGTATACATTGGGAGATTGCAACTAAAGTAACCATCACAATATCTTTGAATTGATTTAGAGCCAATCAACGATTAACAAAATGAGTCTTGGATTTATGAATCTAAGATCAATCCAAGATTTAATCTCTGACTATTAGTACGGGCATTAAAAGAATATTTTCATAACAAAAATGATATGTAAGAGTAATCCATTAAAAAACGCAAAAATTGATATATATGTATCTATTACTCCTAAACCACTCATTTTTATGCGTGCGCTATGTGAAAATAGGTTTCATACAGTCAATATACACCTAAGTATACAGCTCGCTAATCCGTGGGTAAAATTTCTCTGAAAAATATCTAATTTAAAGAGACTATATATATATATATATATATATATATATATATATATATATATATATATATATATATATATATTTAAATCTTACGTGATGTAATTTTTGTGTAAATCTACCTAAAAAACAATGGTTTTATTAATGAACCAATTATCTTTATAAATTTAAAATATAAATTGATAAAAAAAATACTTTTATCTAAAACATTTTTACGACAAGCTTTAAGAAAACTTACAGAAATATTGAGGTCAGATATACATAATAATGTTATACAAATTAAAATTGTAGACAATTAACTTTTTTTTAATTATTCAAGTAGATTACCTTAAAAATGTAATTTATTTTTTTAATTTTTTACAATAGCAACTAACTTAGTTTTTTTAACAACAACATAGTTATATGCAAACAAATCTTTTGTCAACCTAAAATAATTATAAAATAAATTAATAATTTATTCACACGTAATCTAACAATTACAGCGGCCATGCACAGACATGTGATTTGGTTCTACAAACCTTGTCAGTATGTCTAGTAAAACTACGGCATCTCATGTCTGGAGTATGTCCCAAAATTTACGCAAAATTTGAATTTTGCGCAATTTATGCGGACAGTTAAAGGTTAATAAAAATTGAACGCTACACAAAAGTACAATACTTTTATTGTTGAGCAATATTTTAAAAAATAATGCAGGCTTGGCAGCTACAGGTTCCAATTTAACTTTAACTCTGTAGAAATTAATTAAAAAAACTGATCAACTGGGTCAACTTGTGATCAGGCAATAACAGTTAATAGTGCTTCTTACTGCAATTTTATGTCGCAACATGATAATCTAGTTTTTTGGGCTTAAATTGCAAGATATGGATGTGAACGACATTATCTCAACAAAACGGTGCCACATGCTATAAAGTCCGAGATAAAATTCAATTAATACATAAGTCATTTCTTGGTTTTGTAATTTCCCAGACTATGCAGTTTAACGCTGTTAATTTTGTTTTTTTTTTAGTCTAAGGTTTATTTCAACAACCTCACAACCACACACATTGTGCAGAAGAAAATTGAGCGCTATATTAATAAAATTTTGTTTCATTTACGCAAAAAGATCATTAAATATTTTGACAAAAGTATGCGTATGTGCCAGCAAAGCTGTAAAGCCATTTGCCTTATATGCTATTTTATACACCGTATACTGTTTTCATAAAGTAATGAATCAAGAAAAAACTGACCATTTTTAATTAAAAAGCTGTATTTTTTTATTAAAATTACTTTTTGAATAAATTTTAAGACATTTAAGACATAGTGTATAGAATAAAACATTCAACAAATAGCCTCCACTACTCTGCTGCCACACTCTTGCTTTTTTAGAAAATTGGCTGATTATTTTTTTACATATTTGCCGTTCAATTTTGACAACAAAACGTTGAATTTTTTTGTTCAGCTCAGCAATTGTGGTTGGTAGCATAGATACAAGATTTCATTAGCATTAAATAACATATTTGATAAAATTTGCAACTTAGTCTAAAAGCAATTTGTTGATTTTCTTTTCAAAAAACGTGCGCTATGTTTTGATTGTGAATGACTTTTTTTTAATTTGAAACTTTTGGGTACATGTGAGAAATTGTGTTTTGATACAATTTATTATTAATTAAATTTTGAATAAGACTGACTCGAAAACTATTCATATTTCCTATAGATATAGATAATAATTTAACAATTAAATTAAAACTACTATTTTGTGTGCCATACAAACTGCTAGTTTATGTGACATAAGATGGTTGGATTTAAAAAAAAATATATATTTAACTCAAATTTGTTATTATTGTAAATTAAAGTTAACTAAGAAATTAATTAGATAATTTTGTTTAAGAATTGATTAAGTTGACGTAATGTGCCGATAAAACACGCAATTAAATTGTCCACGTATCAATACCAGAATGATATATGTTTTTTGATGATGCCTAAATTGAATATTTTATCTTCAATAATAATCGTTATGAATATATTTGCTAGCAAGGGTTTAATCGAGAGCCCATTGGTAGACCTGTAGTGTACTGATAAAATTCAGTTTATTTTAAAGTAAAATTAAAAAAAAAAATAATATTAAGTTGACACTATGATTAAACCATTTTCTTTGTTTTTTGCAGTGTAAACATGGCAATTCCTAACGTTGATATATCAAATCTGTCGCAATTTTAAAATTATAAAAATAAATAATAATTTTATCAATAATCAATACAACATATAATTTATTAAAGTATTATTGGTTTTTTAAATTGCAAAAACTATTACAGTATTAATTAACTATTCATTATTATAATTAATGTAGAATTTTAATAATAATTACATTAGAAGTATAATTAATAATATTATAATAAATCATAAATTGCAATTCCATATTTAAGCATTTCTAGGGAATTCCACGGTTTTCTTATAAACATATTTATACATTTATTTATTTAATTAATTAACGTCATAGATAGGGCAACTAAAATACATTAAATTTTCCATTAGTTGCTAATGTTGCAAATTTTATATGTTAATGATTCCATTCCATTTTAATGTATCATTAAGTTTGATTACAAAATCAAGCTTAAAAGTCAAATAAAATGAACAATTAATTATGTATTAATTTTTAGATTAAAAAATTTTAAAAAAAGTTTTAATTTTTTTTATAATTGACATATAAAATGTAAGATATAGCATTTGTAACATAACCCGACAATTTTGTTAAAACTGTTAATGCGTACATTTTTTGATAAAAACCGTATTTCAAACCAATAAGACCTAACACAACTAACATTTACACAATCTTTGCAATAAATTTGAAAACTAACTAAACTTTCAGCAATAAAGTTAGTTTTCTGGCTGATAAAATTTTAAAATATACATGTGCATTATTTCTTTACATTGTAGTTTTGATTCCTTGTTTATCAGCGTCTTTTCGATGATTTTTTTTAAAGTATTATCTTGGGTAGTAGAACTCCCACTATTTGACATCAATTCTGCTGTCAGAGTAGGTAGCGCGGAAGTATCTTCTATGTCAATTGTCTATGAACGCAGGATTGTTAAGGCTTTGAATTGGAATGAGTCGCCATTTTAGTTGGTTTTGCCCCAATACACGCCAACACCTTAGATAGTTTTGGTTTAAGATTAGCCCCCATTTTAAGTGGTTTTGGTTGAAGTCCCACTTGTTTTGACTTTGGTTCAGATTGGACCGTAGTCAGTTTTGGTTTTGAGCCTGATGAGCCAGCAACTAATTATTGACTTTTTACATTAGAGTCTCTATTAGAAAGATTTTGCAATAACAGTAAATTTCATAATTGGTGTTTGAACATAGGTATTTCAACAACTGCAGTAAAAATCTAGACAAAGTAAGAGCCGTAAATGTTCTATATCTTTTTTGAGCACTAAAATAAAAGATAATTGTGTTCATCTTATGCATATATTTTAATAAATAGGTTAGGTTGTGTTTATTAAATATACTTTTATATGTTATGTTTTTATATATTATGTACAGACCGGTTTTGGCTGTTTGGCCATCTTCAGTGTACTGTAAAATAAAAATTTTATTATATAAATATATAAAAAGATACAGAGACTTACATTAGTTTACATATATTGTGATGTTATAATATATTATAAAGGAAGGTGTTAGTCTGGTTGCATAGTTGGTAGTTGAAGTTATTGGCTTGTGTATTTTTATGTGGTTTGAAAAAGATATATATGTGTTGAAATTTATTGTTTAATTGTTCGTTGAAGCAGTTGTATTTGTTATTGTTTTTAATATTGTCTATTTCACTTCCCCATTACATCAATTAACAAAATAATCAACAAACACAAAATAGAATTAAATAACAACACAACACTTACACACAATAACAAACACACAACAACAACACAATACAGAAAACTCACATACTATAACAATAGCAACAAAATTAAAAAACTACTATACAAATATGACATCAAAAGATCTTTCTCCACCATCAATACAATCAAAAACATATTATGCAATAATAATCAAAAAACAGATATCTTAATGAAATCTGGAATATATAAAATAGATTACCAAGACTAAATAAGACTAAAACAGAATTAAAGAACACAATTAAAAAAACAACAAATCTACTTTATCTAAACATCTAAACATCTACACATACATAAACACAGCTTTAACAACCATAACAACATAAAACTCATGCACCAATGCAAAAAAAAACTTAAAATGAGAATACTAAAAGCATATAAATTAGACAATATCTCTATCGCTTCATAAATAATCATAATGAGATGTATATTCCAAATGCTAATCCAAAAGTCTAAAAAGATTCTGAGGAATGAAAAAAAAACTGTGGAAACATTAAAATTGCTCTAATGGATGTGGATTGTTTGTCTTATAAATTAATTTGTAAATAGCATTTTATGCCGAATGATTACATATTGAATTCAAAACGTAAATTGTTGACAAAATCTGCAGTACTATTTAAATATGTTAACCAACATATTAACATTATATTATTATTTTAACTGTGTTTAGCAATAATTATTTATACTTCAAATGTGGAACATGACTATTTATATATGCAAAATATTTTTTTTCGATTTTATAAAAGAAAAAAATTAAAAATAGATTTGTAGAATTTGCATAATAAATCACCATTTATTATGCAAATCCTATACATAACTAGATACTAAAAAAATGTAAACAAGATGTTTACTGTATTCTTGAAGAAAAATAGTTTTTTTTAATAATAATCTAATCTAATAATCTAGTTATTCTAGTTTGTTTTATGTTTCTTTATCAATTAAAAGTATTATTGCCAGTTGCCACTATTTAATGCAAAGTAAGCGATCAATTTTATTTTGTGAAGTAGGTAGAATCGGGTTGATCAAAATTTCTAAGCAAGATTTACACTTGGCTAACTTTTTGTATAAATAACTACTACATGAATGATTAGACATTTAATTTAAAATACTGTCAAAAAATGCTTTTTATGGCTATGATAAAATGTCACGTTTATTATGTTATATTTTTAGGTTTAGTTGAGAAGTATTAGATGGTTTATAAAAAAAGCAAATTTGGTACAAAATTTTTAAATCAAAGGCGCAATACTTTAAGAGTCATAAAACTATAAGCACAACTCCAATAATTTAATTCCTTTTTTAAATCGCATTTTTAAATTCAAAATGTTCAATAGTTTGTAAAGTTTTGAAATTAAATTGAAGTCGCCGAGATTTACAAAAAACATTGTAATTCTCTTGTTAATCTGTTGAATGTGCAAAAGGACTTACCACAATATAAATTTTTGGAGTTTTATGCAGGGTGTTAGACAAAAAAACGTACGGCTTAATAACTCCGATATTTTTTAACCGATTTATATAATTTAAAAACTATTTTAAATGATTTTTTTAAGTATTATAAAGGCAGGTACATTCATGTATGTACGTTTTTATTTTACAATAAAGCAGATTAGTGAACAAATATTTTAAAATATTAATACGTACGTAATTTAATGTTATAGATATAAGTGTGTCGTTTGCTACTCCCGTAAGCTTAACAAAAGAATATTGATTTTTATCACCTACATAATCATATAAGCAAAAACAAACACACAGTGGTGCCTCTTTAGTATCTGCTAATTTTTCAAGCAATTTGCAAGGAGCTTACAAGTTTTTGTTAAATAATTTAAAATTTCAACTGAGTTCTCACAGATGGTGAGAACTATTCAGTCTTGGCAAAAAGTTTGTAGTTGTAAAAACCGGGTTAGTAACAAGTTTAATAAAAAAAACCTGCAATAAAAGCAAAAACAATGACAATTTTGAAAGAAAATGTGTAGTATTATTTGATAAAATGGCTTTGAAAAAACAATTATTTCTTGCTACCATAAGAAGAACAAATATGTTGGCAAATATTGCATTTGTGGTTTTAATTCAAAGTTTTTATTATAATTGGAAGATTCTGTTATGTTATTATACATCACATCGACCGGTCAATGGAGATAATGTATGTAAATACTTATTGATGTTGCGACAACATTAAAGCAACTGTCATTTGAACCTAAACCATTTGTATGTGTCCAAGGAACAAATAATGAAAGATCTTTTAAAATGTTAGGCGCTACAAAAGAAAATTCTGTTATCAGTTTAGAAAATATGACAATATATACTGTCTTTGATGCTTCACATCTTATGAAAAGTTTAAGAAAAAATTTAATAAAGCTCAACTTGTCTTTTGATGTCAATAGTAAAAAAATATTATAAAATAATATATCTGAAACATTTTGTATTGATCAAAAAAGTACTACAACTGTAACAATGTTAAAGATCACTGAAAGTCATATTGATCCAAATGATTTTCAAATATTTTTGCATACTGTTGCGGCTGCTATAAAAACAGCAACCAAAACAAAACAATTAATGAGTACAACTGGTATAAACACAGCAAAGTTTGTTAAAACTATCAACAATGTTTTTGATTTATTAAACAGCCGAACACTCGATGATCAAAATCCTAACAAATGTGCATTATCTATTCATCAGACTAGACTACCACAAAAGACAATTTAAAAAATGCACTAAATTATTTTAAAAAGATTCGGGTATATACAAAAACAAGATAGGAAATAATTTTTGTTTAGACGAATTTGCGTGGACAATAAAATCTATTTTGATGCTTTGGGAAAATTCAAAAAATGAAGGATTTAAATACTTAATTACTAGCTTTCTAAATCAAGATCCTCTTGAAAATTTCTTTTCTGTTGTGCAGAATAGAGATGGATATTATACAACACTTACAGTTTGCCAGTGCCAAATTGGAATTCAACACAATGTAAACATCACACTTCAAATGACAATTGACACTGGTAACTAACAGTGCGACAAAACCAATCATTTAAATGTAACAGATGTATCTCCGGTTACCTCCACAAAAATCGCAAGTTCTGCAAAAGAATTAAGTCATGACAAAACCATTTAGATGATAGATGAAACAGAAAACAAAGAAAACTTTGATAACAACTTAAACTTGAAAAAAACTACGGTAGAGACGTGCTGTAATATTTAAAATGTCTGGATGTAAGAATTGTGCTAGTATAATGTTTAAAACAAATAGCGAGTTGGCAAAAGATTATTCTTGATGGTTTTGTCAATATTATTTCCAATTTGCTAGATATAGTATAATAGTGTTTCAAAAAATATTGAAAAAGTCTACTAAATTTCATGAACTTGTATACGACTGGTACAACACGTATACTTCGTTGTGCCACATGCATATCACACAATTAATTAAACTTTTGATAAAAATGAAATTATTTTGCAATTTAAAGTGGGAATCTGCTAAGTTTATTAAATCAAAAAGTCGAAATAATAAACCTCATCAAAAAGTCAGAATTTTATCGAGGGTAAATTCATAAACAAAAAATTGTGTCTGTATATTGTTTATACAATAACTAGTGAATTATACATTCAGAGTAATTTTTTGTTTTTAAATTGACATGTATTACATATATAATACAATACAAAATTGTAAAAAAGTGTTTTAGAGACTATAACAACATTTCTAACAAAGTATGTACTCCAAAACTTATTAAGAATATTGAAGACAAATGTGTGTACTATAAAATTAGTACAACATTTTGAGTTACCATGTATTATTCATTATTATTATATATTTATATTTTTAAATAACTATAACTTGTAATGTATTAAATATTTATATTTTTGCAATCAAATTCAAACTATTACTTCTGTTTTGTTTATATATCTAGTGATATATTAAGTATTAACTTTTTTTGCAATTAAATTAAATAATTACGTTTTTTGTTTTTAATAACTGGTGCAATTTTATAAGTAATGATTGTAATAAAATCAAACTAAACAACTGCTAGTGTTTTGTTTATGTAATAACTGGTGATATATTCTATATTGTATGTATATATTTTTGCAATTAAATTAAGCAATTGCTTGTATTTTCTTTATGCAATAACTGGTGATATATTATATATTGTATCTATATATTTTTTGCAATCTAATTAATCAATTGCGTGGTATTGTTTATAAATAATTAGTGATATATTATATCGTTGAGTAAAAGAGTATTAATATCTATCTATTCCTTCACTCAACGATTATATTATAAATTTATATTTTTGCAATCAAATTAAACAATTAAATTCCATTTTGTTTCTTTATTTTGTCACTTATTTACTTTATTAATTGGCATATAAAAAAAATTGTTGGTGAATTCGATAGATTATAATATTTTTTAAATAAAATTGCATTTAATAATACAAAATTTAGAATGCGGTTTAGTAGTGACAAGAAAACATAAAATTATCACTCGATCTTGCTAGTGGATCTGCCCATTTTAAAACTTAGCTGGTAGTATAAAATTGTGTCGTAAGGATCGCCACACAACAGACCCATAAAAGTGAGAAAGCAACCGATTATATGAGAGAGAATGATGTTTGCAGAAACTCATACGACCTGTGCCTCTATTATATTCCTTCACTCAACGATGAAACTATCACTCGATCTTGCTGGTGAGTCGGCCAATTTAAAACTTAGCTGATAGTTTGAAATGAGAGAATGATGTTTGCAGAAACTCATACGACCTGCGCGTCTATACTATTCCTTCACACAACGATAATATGTAGAATCATCTACATGATGTCTTGTCTTGATCTTTTGACAACCCCGTGATTTGGACTCATTATTTTACTATGTTATTATTTGTGTTCTGCTGTGTGACCAAAGCTATAATAAGCAACTGTTGACAATTTAGCAAAGACGGACTATCTGTACTTGAAATTTGAGAAGAGTATTTAGCAAGAAACAGGTGTTGGAAGGAATAAAAAAACAAAAAATTAATATTTTTATATGTGTGTGAAACAAAGAGAAAAGTGAAAGATACATACATTAATAACGGTAATCTGGCTGTTTAGTCTTTTTACTGTCTAGAATGTTAACGATACGTATAAAAATTGGCATTTGTAGAATTTTTGTAATGGCAGCCTATGCGCCTGTCAATAATGAGGCAGAGAATGTAGAATTTTAACAATGTCTGAATAAAATCTTGACTGCTAGTATTAATTGACATGTTTGCAATTTTCTAAAAAATCCATTAATTACTTTTTATTTGGCACTTTCTAGACTTTATATCCGCAATGTATATAAAACATACTTTACCTTTGTGTTGAATATTGTTCAAAAGTATGAAAAAAAGCAAAACCATTGACAAATAGAGTAAGCTTCCAAACTCATTATTTACCAACACATATTATCCGCAAGTAATGTGATAGTTTAAGTGTTTCACACGTTGAAAATTAAAAGTATTAAAAGTACTTTATACTCAAACACATCTGTAAAATTACCAAAATTTCTACATTAGCATATGCAATTTGCTCAATTGACTCGGCATTGTGCAAATTTGTTATCTGAATATTTATATTATATTATGTATATAGTATAAAACAATGTATGTGTAGCACAATAAACAGTATTTATGTTGTTTAAATATGCTGTTCTAAAATATTTTTTTTATATAAACATTTATCCATCGTTGCAAATTTATTATAAAGATAACCTTTTGTTGATAGAAATAAATATTTCCCAAAAAAAACCGATAATTTATAATTATAGTTATCGTTTTTTGGGAAATTGCTTTATGAATAAAAATAATTTGTTATACACTCAATAAATATACCCAACTGATTTTTAAATATTTTATAAATCTTAACTCATTGGGTTATATCCTTATCATTATTTATGTATTACGTTAAAAAGAACCCATTACATATATTATAAACAAAAATGCACAAATAGCTAATTATGATAATGATAAAATATGATACAGCTAATGTAACTGACTGAGTAAATAGTTATAAGAATCATTAAAAAAAATGATAAATTTATATAAACACCCATTTTCGAGTAAGCTTGAACAACGATATAAAAATATTACAGATTCATAAAATAAAAATAGTACCTTCAATTGAATAGCAGTTACAATCAATTAAAAAAAAAACAAACAATAATATACATTTTAAATAACAATAATTTATTTATTATACAGTTTGCACATTTACATGAAATATTTCACGATGTTAGAGCTTTGATTAAAGTGTTTAATATAAAACATGTAATGTGTAATTTGTGTAGTGTTATGGTCCAGAAGAGTTAGGATAAAAAATATTATTAATTCTTGAAAACTAGATTTAAATAAGTCACAAAACGTATTTAATTTATTATAAACAAGTAATGTGTGATTTGTGTAGTGTTTGGGAGACTTAGAGTAGGCAAGATCATTAATTCTTGAAAACTAGGCTTAAACAAGTCACAAAACTTATTTAATTGATACGAATACACAACTCGTGCAATTTACTCTCTTTTGGTTTTTTACAACGCTCAGAGAATAATATTTCCAGTCTCATGAAATGTACGAGAAGTATTATTTTTTTACAGTTTGGTACTGCTACTACTGTAATTAAAATCATAATGAATGAATATAGTCATATTATAAATTGACTGGTTATGACAGACACACTGTCTTAATAATATTGTAAATTAAATAAAAATTAATTATTTTTTTTGCAAGATTTTTATAAATTAAATTCTAGCCGTTTAAGTTATTTTAGTAAAGTAAATAAACAATTTGCTAAATGAAATAACTATTATATTATATATCACAGAAAAATCGGCAGCGTGTGTTAGTTGCCGAGTTCAAATCTTACTCTGCCGTAAACTTTCATTGGAACTTTCTGGTTAATTTCTATGAATATTCTGTTGAGAGTTCCTGGGTTAGCTTCAAACAGAATGTTACTGATACCATTCTCAACAAAAACGCTTTGATGGGGATTTAACGTTTTAATCCTCTTTCCAATTGTTCTTAGTGTTATCCGTATTAACCTCAACAGTTTTTTTATTTAAACCTGGTAACTCATCTTCCAACATAATTTAAAAAAAGCAAAACTTAATTAAAACTAATAAAGTTTAAAACTATTCAGTTTGCAAAACAAAACAATATATACAAACACAATAGTTGCAGTGGACCACTTGGCACCAAACTCTGTACTGATTTGAAATGACCTTACACTATCAGTATTACTGTCAGTATACCAATTTGTAGGTGCGGCCATAATATTGAAGAACTGTTGCTTGGATTACAGAATATCTGTTTCCAGTAATGTAGTATAATATATAATTATTGTATATATAATAATAATATTTACATTTATTGCCTACAAATATACATCTTAACTTATTTACAAAAATATATAAAAACTAATGGGTTCAAGATTAGATTGAATGTAGTAACATTCATCTAGTTTTCCTCTTGAACCTGGTCTATACTAGAATTTAAACATAAAAAACGTAAATAACAAAACAAAAAGTATTTAATTCATTTTCTCTAAATTTATACATAGTTTTATGATATATACTAAATGACAGAATAATGTAAATAGTACCAAAATTTGCAAAAAGTTACTCGGAATTGAATTTAGAGTTGTTGCTACATTGTAACTAAAAGATCTTTTGAGCATTGCCGTTCTGTGTGCTATAATATTTAATGCTGTTTTTCTTCCTATATTTATAGACTGCACATTACTTCTGTATGTTATTTTGTTGTATAGATATGGCGGCACTTTCAATTTAATTATTTTATGATATAAACAACATGCGTGCATCTTTCTTCTATTTATTATATTCAACCACTGTGAGTTTATTAATGTGTGACTTATATGACAAAGTCTAAGCACTCGCAAACATGCGTTTTAAACTTTATAAATTTTTCGTATACTATGATTGTCTAAACAAGGTCCGTAAACAAAATCACAGTAGTTGGAGACTGACAGTATCAGCGAGTTGCACAGCAACTGCTTAATTTGAATTGATAAGTAATATCTATAGAGATATAATGCTTTTAATTTTTCAAATGAATTGCCTACCAATGAATTTATATGTTTTCTGAATCTTAAAGCTTTCTCAGTTATCAATCCTAAAACTTTTGAATCATCTACTAACTAAAAAAAATAACTAAATAATCTAACTAATTCAATCTCATTTAATTAAATTTTTAGTTGTTTATTTAATTGTTGGCGTGTAGACGTATGTGCAAATAACATTACCACCGACTTTTTAAAATTGAGCTTTAAATTGTGGTGTTTTGACAAAACTACTAATGAATGAATAATTAATACAACTGTATGCAGTCTGCGTAATAAAGATATTGTAATTGTTCAAAAACTGAATTTAATTTAAATAGAATATAACATCGGCCCTTTAAATAGTCAAGTAAAATTAATGCAGTACTTTTTTCTTTATCTGTTGATTAAATTAAATTGTCCGATACTTTAAGTAAAGCTGTTGCATAACTGTAATCAGATCTGAAACCTGATTGCAATGATGGCAGAATCTGTTTTTTAGTAAGATATTTCCTTAATTGAAGTTCAACAATTTTTTTAAATTATTTTTGACAGTGTTGGCAGTATTATAATTGGCCTCAGTTTAGAGTAATTGTAAGGTATCTTAGTTTGTAGAACAGGTATTATTTTTCCTTTTTTCACAAATCTGAAAAAATTTAAAAGGTTATACAATAATTGATTATATGTACTAAGATAGGCAAAACTACTGAACAGCTTAAATTAATTATATCAATTGAGATTCCGTCAAGACCAATTAATTTTGATTTAATATTAAAAATTAAGTTTAAAACTTCGGTTTGGTTGGTTGGGTTAAGTTCAAAGTTGTTTGCGAGTAAATTATCTTTGATATTAATGTTATAAAAATTAATAGTATTTTGTTCTACTAGATTTATTATTAAAGATAAACTATTAAAGTAGTCATGAATACGATTGACGTTTTTTAAATGTTCTAGAATAATCTACTAGGCACTACTACTACTACTATACTACTTTTTTCTTGTGAATACTAATTTTTACAGTTTTTGTTAAAGCATTTTTCTATTTGACGTTTTTTTTTTTTCAAATAAATCCAGTACACAAGGTGTTGACCGTGCCAAAAGAAAACAAAAATCTTAATAAAAATTGCTGTAAAACCAAACGTAACAAAACTTTGAGGATATTGTGAGGACAATAGAAGAGTTTCTCAGCATTTTTATTAAAATTTTTGTTTTCTTTTGGCACTGTCTACAAAGTTACATAGCGTTTTCCGCCAATTAATCTACACCTTGTATACTGATTAAACAATGATACTTTATTATTTATATCACTTTTTGCAAATATATTAAGAAAGGGAGTACGCATGAGATATGCATTGAACAAGTCTAAATATATATTTTAAATAATCTATGAATAAAAGTTTTTTTTTTACTTTATCCTGAATTTTGAACCATATTAAAAGTACTTTCTATTAAGGTGTGATTACTGAAATGATGCATGTTTGTATTTTTTACGTCAATAACACTTTTACTACAAATGATATAGTTAATTAGTGTTGCTGGCTTTTTTGTTATCCTGGTTGGTTTTTCAATGACTTGATTTAGATCAAATGATTCTAATATACCATTCACACAAACTGTATAATGTATTATCAAAACTTAACAGGTTTGTATTGAAATTGCTAACGCAGATAAGATTGTCATACATTGATGTAACAGTTGACAATGTTTCTTTAAAATAATCTAAAAACCTATAAATGTTAGTAGAAAGTGGGCAATATAGTAGCCCAAAACAAATTTTTTGCTTATTGATATCTAGTTCCCACCATAATTGATCACATGTCTAGTTAGTATTAATACCAATAACTTTTGATTTAATTGTTAATCAAATGTAAACAGCCACTCCACTTCTCAAACAATTTACCCGTCTGATATGTTTAATAGCATATCCGTCCATTTGTAGTTGGATAAAATCAGTTACATTTGTTAACCAAAATTTGCCTAAGCCTAAAATATCATAATTATTATTCAATAGAATCTCTTTAATGTCAAATTTAGGTATTAATGATCTAATATTAAAATGCGCTATTTTAAATTTATCATTCATATTTCAAAAGTTACTTGCAACTAACATAAAACGTTAATCAGTAACATAACTAATTGCACATTAAATTATAACTAGTTTAAACTAATGCTTAAAACATCAAATAACGATTGTATAAAATAATTTGAAAGTATATGAGATGATAAAAAGCATTTGCACAACACATGCATACGATTAAAACATAAATCAAAATAGATTTATAATGAAAACTATATTATAAATAATTTTAATATGTAAAATATTAACTTAGCTGAATGGTTTTAATTCCAGTTATTTGTTGGTCAGAATTATTACTCCCATACCGGTTTTGCTGTAGACATTTCCATTTTTTGTCCACACATTTTTTTTTGCCGTATTTGCTGCTTCTTTATGACCCAAAACCGCTTTGGTAAGATTTTCTTTAATCATAATTCTTGTACCTTTCAATACCTTCTTTTTATAAAAAAACTGTAATTTTTTATTTGTTATTGTTAAACGTGACAAGGATTACTTTATTTTTACTTTGTTGTATATTGTCTCTGCGATATATATCTTTAAAATTTTGTTTGTATTTATTTTAATATTAAATTTATTTTTAAATAATTCAGATTATTTTTTTAGGATTTTTGTTGTCAGTCTCTTTTATTTTACTCCAGTTATGCAAAGATTATTTTGACGTTTGTATTGTACCTTGAATTTTTACATTATTAATATTAGTTTTTATTTGTGCATTTAATTCTTCTATTGTTATTTTATATTTATAAATTACAATTGACATGCTATCTTCTACTATTTTCACTGTAACTTCTTTTAGCAATTTAATTGTAACCTTTTTTTATGCTTTTATGATCACTTCTTCAATATCTTTCACCTGGTGTTGTGTTAGAACCATTTTGCCGTTATTGGTTGTTAGTTACTGGACACGTTATTTGTTAAGTTTTACTCACTGATTTCATTTATTTCTAAAATACAAGTATTATTTATAGTGTTCAGATCCGGTATCCGGCAGATTCGGCCAATATTTGAAAGATTTGATTTCGGCCGGAGCTTGATTCGGTCGGATTCGGCCAGATTTTTTTTTAAATAAATGAAATGATTAAAAGTAGAATAAAAATGTAAGTAAAATTTATTAATGAGTATAATATAATAATATTAATAAATAGTAATAAAAATATTATATTAATCAATATTATCAATATTACTTAAATTTATGTAGAACATAGTTATATAATTTTTTTTTATATATAACAACGCTTAAACGACGTATATTAATTAACTTAACACTATTTAGCTATATCTATAATAATGAAGGAACGGCCTTTGTCGTCAAATTATTTGACCGCATCGCTTCCTTCATACGTCTCACGCTCAACCCTTGCTCCAAGCTTCTATGCCCCACTCCATTCCATTCGTGCCGGCTCGGTCTATCTCATCCTCAGCTTAAAGACTCGCAATTGTTACCGCGCTGCTTTTCTACAAATTTAACCTGCACATAATTATTGATATGTTCCGCGCACTTAACAAATATATAACTTCTTGCAGCATATAACTGATAGTCATACCGCAATCTCTACAATTAAATCAATCACCTAATTAGCACATCTCCAAGGTATAATCTAATACCAGTGTGTTTATAACTGCTCTTTACTAATGTAATGTGCCCTGCATACAACCTCATGACCCAACTGGCCTGTGTAAGCTTGACAATTTTTTACAGTTATTGTGCAACCTTAAGGCCTCAACTGAAAGTACACAAACATACTCCCAACAACTGTTACGTATAAGACCTGAATGCCAAATACGGTGTTAACATACAAACCCAAGGCTTCGTGTCAATGTATAAATAACCATCTTGTACAGCATAGTACTACCCCAATTCTGGCAGCGTACCTGGTATACTACAACTGTCAAGTACCTCAATAGCCTTAATGCCAATGTACTTTGTTTTACACACTTCCAAGACTCTTTTCAGCCTATGTGTGAATAACCTCAGACAGTTATGAAAAACTTCAATGACTTCTTGTCAATGTACTTTTTCACACCTCAAAGACCCACTTGATCTATATATGAATAACCGTCAGGTTCTTAGACAATACATGTACGTAACTAATTATAAGGACAGCTAACAAAAACTACGTCTAACATATAAAAATATTAATTTTTCTCCATGATTTGCGGTCAGTCAATTTCTTTTTTTATAGACATCTGCAACTTGAAAAAATAATCTTTTGCTGAAGAAGCTCGATGCCGGCGCTGATAAATATTGATTCTTTTTTTAAATATTTTTATAGATTTGTCCGGGTCCGGTTGGGTCTAGTCTTGGATTTGGTTCCGATCCGGTTCCGGTTTTTTGTAGGTGATGGTTCCGGTTTCCTGTTTCGGCCAAAAAGTGGACTCGGCGGCGCTACTAATTATTTATATTCAATGTATAGAGAGAAAACACGCTACTAATTATTTATATTCAAAGTATAGAGAGAAAACACGTTTACTCTTTACGATGTATACGGTAATATATCTAAAATGCACTAAAGTTGCTCAACTTCAGTAAAAGCCAAAAATAAAGACGTCACGAGCGCAACCCTTGCTCTTTAGTTTGACCCACTCATAGCTACTGAAACAACCAAATAAGTCTAAAGACCGTCAAGTAAAACTAAAGCACTTAAAACTATTCAATATATCAATATTACCAAAGTCATTGTTCAAAATTAAACTCAAAGTATATTGTCATCTAAACAATTTTTTTTTATATGTAACACCAAAATGTTTAACAAATAATTTTATTTATTACAAAGTTTTTAATCAGCTTCTGTTTTTAGCTATACTAGAAATACCATAAGATAATGGTAAATAATTTCTAACATTTAAGGTTGTAAATTTATAAATATAACTACAAAACATGCAGTATTGTAAATTTAAAATATGTTAATTACTATGTTCTTAATTATTAATAACAAGTTTAATATAGACAACTTTAAAAGCTATTTATTATAATAAAACTTGTCTTTTGATTTAGAAAAGACCAGAGTGTATCCACAATTTCCGCAATAATGCCGATCTTCTATGGCAGCCACAAAAACACCAGCTTCACACCTCTCACTTGGGCACTTTTGTCTTAACTTATGAATTTTTCCATTTTTGTCAACCTTATTAAATTTCAATACAGCTAAGATCTGCATTTTAGGGAGTTATAGTTTACTCTCTACTATGACAAGTTGTTAAAAAGTTTATAAAATCGTGCTAGAAATAATATGATTTGAATTATTAATTAAGCTAATTTTTATTTATTTGTAGTTTAGGCTAAAGACTTGATATAATAACACATTAAAGTTTTTTTAAATAAACACATAAATAAATAAATAGTAAATCTAATATCACAAGTGTCAAATTAAAAAATTAAAAATAAACTTCTTCTAAGATCACAGTTAACACTGAAGCTATAGAAAAAAATATATTAGGTCAGGTTTTTGTTATCAAATTTTTATGAGCGTCTGGCGGAATTATATTTGAATACCAAAAAAAAAATAACATTCTCAAAATTTAGTACCAATTGATTAAGTCTAAATGGTGCCGCAAGCGCAAAAACTACAAAAAAGTAAAATCGGTTCAAGCGACAAAAAAACTTCTGAAAGAAGTTTTTTTACTGGATTTTATGTTTTCAAATTTCTTTCTGTGCATTGTATAACATTCTAGTTGATAGCAATTAGTTTGAAAACCTAAAAACTAGTAGAAAACAACATTATCGCATATTGCAACTGGTTCAAACAACATTTAAACAATGATGAAATATTGAATACGACCTTTGTTTTATCAGAAAACATAAGTTCATTTATTCTTTGTCTTAAAATTGCAACCCAAGTACCAATTGTGTGTAAAGTTGTTTTGTGTAAGTTATAGGGATTGACAACATGCTTCATCAGCATAATGGTCTTATCCAACATTTTATTATTATTTATATCGTTATCAAGTGGTATCTTCTTACAGGTCCATAATTTGTGATTTACAACCGTTTTATAAGAAATTCTGGAGACTGAAGAGAATACGACCAAGTGCCATCCTCATTGATAGTTCCACTGCGACTATAATAGCATTCTGTTCTTGTATAAACATTATTGTACGTATAACTTAAACATCTAATTCACAGCTTGGATAACACATAATTCACACTATTTCAAATTTATACTGCACTTTACAATTTATAATTTATTATTAAATTTACCTAAACATATTTTTTATAAACATTAACCTTAATCAATGACCATTATATAATTTAAATATCTAACTAACAATTTTCTGTTCAATCACAGTTTGTGCATAACACTTCACACTATTTAAAGTTTATTCAATACTTATACTTTATACAATTCACATTTTATTATAGTTAATTTGAAAACCTTACTTAAAAATTGATGAAGTAAGAAACCGGTAAACACTAAAATCAGAGAATTATTTGAAAAAGCTCAATGTTGTTCATACTGTAGGTTGAAATCAACGTTTTTATTATGATGTTAAGTTAATAATTAATAGCAAGTTTAATATAGGCAACTTTAATAGCTGTATAAATGTAAGTAATTATGCAGGAAATAATATGCAACTGTTAATTAATCTAATAAACTATTATTATCATTTAAATTATAATTATTTTATCTATATAATTTGTTTTTACTTTATTAATTATTCACTGATACAAAATTAAAACGTGTTTACTATGTACATACATTACAGTTCAATAATAGATTTAACAAAAATGTATTTAATTAGATCGACAAGTAATTTGATAGGCAGCACAGCAAACTAAACTTGAGCAATGTGATACTTCAAGGTAAATTAGTTTCAAGGAATATTATATTGCTTTAATATTCTATGAACAGTTTAAACATTATTATTTAGTAATAATATTCTATGAGCAATTTAATTAAGTATGTACAATAATAGTTATTAAATATTTTAATAAAACAAATTAAAAATAAATAAGTATTTACCTTAAGAAGTGGACCATAAACTACAATCAATAATATTGTTGTTATAAAAAAAAATAAAAAAATAAAAAAGTAATTTACTATATTTTGTTTTTAAGAAATTTAATACTATTCAAGGTACATATAATAGTATATTAAAAAACAAGTTATACAGAGTCAGTCAAAACTACCAGAACATCTGAATAATTCTGTAACCATAAAATAATTCAAAAAAAGTTTATTATTATTTTTAATTCAAACTCCTGAACTTTCTTTGAAAATGTTTTTTTTTTTTAGTTTTTATAACTTAGCATTTATTATCGCATTTGACTTTTTGAATTTGTTAGCTGACCTTTTTATAACTTTTTCTTTATAAAAAAAAGTGTTTATAATGTATTTATTTGATTTCACTGAGAAGTGTAATATCTATTAAAACTATATTAAATTTCAGAAATCTATTTCGTTCCATTTGGTTGTTTAAGCACAGTTTTGTCTACGTTATAAAAAAATATTTTGCCGCTTCTGAGTTTGCTTTTAATTTCTTGTATTTTCTTAACTACTAAACTTATGATAACCTCTAAAAATTACATGTACCGAGGTTGAAGAATGAACTATAAAATATTTTAACAAACAAAAGTTTTTCTATATAAAATTTATCGAATTTTTGAACCCCTCTTATGTAGACTTTTGTGACTGACTGTAGTTGACAACATATATTAAAAATATATTATTTTGTACTTTTACTAAAGTATTATGTCTAATTTCTGTTAGAGCTCTTCTGATTTTATTTATCATATTATCAATATTATGTGGCTTTTCTTTGTAAACTTTATCCTTAATAGATCCCCATAAAAAAATTAATAGGTGTAAGGTCCGGAGATCTAAGAGGCTATGCAATTGAACCTCTATTACCTATCTAATTAGGAAATCTTTTTGACAAATAAATTGATACAATGTGTGCTTTGTGAGCAGGCGCGCCATCATGTTATAAATACTTAAAATTTTGAATCAAGTTTAATGGAAAATTATCCAGTAATTCTTCTAATTTATTTTGTAAAAATGACAAATAGCGTTTGGAATTCAGATTTTCTTCATAAAAATACGGACCTAATATTTGTTCCAAGAATGCCACACCAGACATTAATAGAGAATACATGTTGATCTCGTTTTTCAATTGTTAAGTGTGAATTTTCTTTTGACTAGTAAATATGATTTGTTTGGTTCAATAATTCATTACTTGTAAATTTTGCTTAGTCAGTATATAGAATTGATTCGTGTCTTTGATTTTCTTCAATAAATCATGAAACATAATTTAATCTTCTTTGGATACAAAGTGTTTCCAATATGATGATGATAAAGCTTAAAATTATTTTGTTTTAATATTTTTCTTGCTTGTTATTTGAATACGTTACACTCTAGTTCAATCGTACAGATGCGGTTGGTTTAAAAGTATTGTATGCCAAAACACGTATCTCTGAATCTTTATTAAAATTAATTTTGGTTTCTTTTGGTTTACAAAATGATCCATATTCTTTTAATTTGTTTTGCAAACAAGCTTTGGCTACTTGGCTGCCTTCTTTCTATGTATGTTTGTAGATACAATTCAGATGCTGCGATTGTATCACGATTACAATTGTAGGAACAAAACAATATATCATTTTTTTCTCCCGTTGAATAAGCCATATTATCCGGGATATTAATAACTTTATTATTATTTATAAACACAATAGTTTTAAATTCAAATGTTGTTGAAATAAATGCGTTCTCTTTGAATAACTGTAAACAATTATATTTGGCAACTGTATGAATAAATAAAAATTTATATTATTATTATTTTGTTTTTAATTCCAATTCACTCGTATAGTATGCAGTAATAATTGTTTTATTAATTAATTCTTGCTTTTGCAAACTCTGAAAAAAACTAATTAAATGAGATTTAACAAATTATACATTGTTGAAATAAAAAAAATTTAAGCATTTCAATGGACTCATAACCAACTAAAGTTGCTTTAAAAAAAGGCAAGTTTGGTTTATATCTCAAAAATCAAGAATGCTATGACTTTTTGTTAATTTATTTGAATTCTATACAAAAATATTTACAAAATACATTTTTTATTTTTGCTCTAGAGTAAATAGACAAAAAAAAACAGCCGTTTTTAGTTTTTTTAGAATATTTAAAAAAGTTGAAGACCTATGACAAATTTAAAAATGACATTACGTTTTGCTAGAAATTCTGCCCAACTTTGCTAATTTAACCAACTTTGTAACATTTAAAATTACAAAGTTACCCATAGAACGCACGTAGATTATACATTTAATACAATTACTATAAAGAATATACTTTGTTAAACTTTAATTTTAGCATTGATTATTTTCTACAAACAGATTTATTCCTGATTTTTTTTAATCATATCTACTTTTTAATTGACTAGCATACATTTTTACTTGCAGATTATAAAACATTGTTACATTCATGTATTTAATATGTATATCTTATTACGTGTACTACGCTTTATATATACTATAATCAATTTACTTTTTTTTACGTTTGCTAATCAAATTTTCCTAATCTTTATGTATGTTATTTTTTTTGTTTTTGTTTTTATTTACTCTTAATTTTTATAAACATGTTTTCTTTAAATTTTTGTTCATGTTTTGATTAAGAGTGTTTCAGTTTTGTTCTTTAACTTACTTTATTCAACTTTTTCGTTTTTCAAATACTATCTTGTCTTATATTACCCTTACTTTTTTTGCACTCTATCTTTCTTAAAACGGTGAATGCACAACAGTATATCATTAAATGAAAGGCTTCTATGTTGGTAAAATTGTTTATTAATATTTGATTATTTATTCAATAAATAATCAATGTGAAAACGTGCTTACATATAAGGTTTACTCCTATCAATATTAAAATCAATCATGAGTCTCATAGTATGCTTCTTTAAGAATAGTTGTAAATTTTAACTAACCTTTCAATTAATTTCTCTACGATTCCAATAAGCTTTCAAATAAAATAGTTTAAAGTTTTTTATATTAGTGTACGTAAATGTTTGTTTACTTTTAGTTGACTTGTTCAGAGTATATTTAATGTCATTATTGCTATTTATTTCTTCTACGGAAGTGTTGTATCAATAAGTTTGAAGTTGGTAGTTTTTTCTTCATTCTCATTTGTTTCTTCACTTATGTGGATGTTTGTCATAACTTTTTTGCTTTTATTATCAATAGGTTTATTTAATTCTTTAACTACTAGTTTTTTTATTTCTTTTGTTTTAAAAATTGTCAAGCTTTTGTTTTTTAAAGTGACACGTTAATGCTTTGTTTAGTAATTTTCACTTAGTACACTAGATATTTGTTTAGCAATAGTTCTAACATAGTTAATCTATATTCAGTTCCGATGTTATGATATGTGTTGCTTTAAGTGTGTATGACAGCAATATTTATATTTTTAGATCATGTCATGCATTGCTGATCAGCCAGCAGAACACTTTTTAATCTTAGTTGCAACCGCTATTCTTAACTGAAATAATAATAATACTAATAATATTGCTACATATATAGATAACAGAATATTTATAAAATGCACTAAAACTATAAGTAGAAACCAGTAGAAGTCATAAACATAATAATAATAAAAGAATGCATATTGCATATTAAAGAAAATAAGATCGTTGAGCAAGTCGGTCGAGTTGAGATTAAGTAATAGATTAACAAAAGGTGATAAATCAATCGTATTAATATATTATATGTTACGTGTTACGTGCAAACATTTAATTAATGGAGAATCATTATGTGTTGTAATAATAATAATAATAATAATAATAATAATAATAATGCATTGGTTAATGGAAAATGGGAAGATCAGGCCCCACACAGAACAAAAGATAATCAAGAAATTGAAGGGATGAACGAGGAAGAGTTATACAAATATCTAGGCTACCTCCAATCAAAGGAAAAGTAGCAAAAAAAGAACTACAAAACAAATTTAAAAAACGGTTAGATCTTGTCCTAAAAACGGAACTAACATCTAAGAACAAAATTAAGGCACTCAACACGTATGCAATTCCTATACTCACATACAGTTTTGGCATCATCAACTGGACACATACAGAGTTGCAAGCACTATACCGTGTAGTTAGAACAAAATCAACCAAGAACAAAATGCACCATCCAAGGAGTGCCATGGAGCGCCTATACTTACCAAGATTTAAAGGAGGTCTAACTCACATTACAAACTTGCATTACTCCCAAGTCAACAACATACGTCACTATTTCCGTCAGAAAAGAACCACCAGCGATATTCATAACGCTACTGTGGAATGTGACCGAAAAATCACTCCCCTAAAACTACACAATAAAAACTACGAAGCTAAAGCCTTTATAGAAGACCCAGCATCCCTAGAAAATCGATGGGCTACCAAACCGTTACACGGTAGATATCCAGCTCTTATCAATCAACAACATATAGATAACGAGGCCACCAACAACTGGCTAAAAGAAAGGTATATCTCTGAAACGGAAACAATAAATGCAGAATGTGTTCCGGAAAACCTAAAACTGTAGATCACATCACCGGCGCATGTCCATCATTAGTCGCAACGGAATACACGAGAAGACATGATAATGTCGCAAAAATATTGCACCAACACCTATGTAAGCAGATTGATCCCGAAGTTGAAAAAGACCCCTACTACAAATACAACCCCGCAAATGTTACTGAACATGAACTTTTTAAAATCTACTGGAATCGGGAAATAATAACAGACAAAACAATGCCGCACAATAGACCAAATATAGTTTTAACTGACAAAACAAAGAAAAATACTTACCTAACTGATATCTCCATTCCCAATGCCGCAAACCTCCAGGCTAAAAATAAAGAAAAACTAGATAAGTACTTACCTCTATCAAATGAAATACGATTAATGTGGCACCAGGATAAGGTAATTGTGATTTCCATTGTAATTGGATCAACTGAAGAGATACCAAAAGCCCTCTTTGAGAACCTGAAACTTATAGAAGTATCCGACTACATTTATAAGAAAATGCAGCGTTCTGTTATAATAGATACCTGTGGAATTGTACGCAAGGTTCTGAATGACGACTCTTAAAAATTAAATAATGTTAAATAGTAGACTACAATTAACACAACAACAAAAACGCTTACCTTTTGCAATAAACAGCCGAGGTACGCGTTACTTACCAGCTAAGCTAAAATAATAATAATAATATATTTTTATTTTATGTAAACACATTACATACTAGTATACATTTTGCATAATACATAAAATAAGGTCAAAAATAGTGCATAATAATTAAGTTAGCAGGTTAATATAATCGCCAATTAAATATGGCTCAAGATTACAAAATAAGTTAAAGATTTTTCTTTTGAATATAATAAAGTCGTTTTCAAGTTTTATGTCGTTAGGTAGATTATTGTGTAATTTTAAGCACATGTATTGAAGTCCTTTTTGTGAACTTGTATATGTTACAATCGGATATCTTAAGCTACTTTTGTGTCTAATTTTATAATTATGATTGAGACGAAACATTTGAAAGTCATTTTTATTTTTAAACATGTATATCAAACATTCTTGGATGTATATTGCCGAGACTGTTAATAAATTATTTTGTTTAAATAAGGTTTTACATTAATCAATTTGTCGCAATTTAAACATTATTCTTACTGCTCGATTTTATATAATAAATATTCGATTAATGTCTGTTGATATTCCCCAGTGCACAATACCAAATCTTAACAAAAAATCAATGTTTGCATAATACGCTATCTTTACCATATGTGTATGAATATTATCTGATAAAACACGAAGCATATAGCATACTCTACCCAGTTTTATAGACAGTTTATCAATGTGTTCTTTCCATTTCAAATTTTGATCTACAATAACCCAAGAAATTTTGTAGATGGGACAACATTATAAAGTCTATGATTAAGAAGTATGTTGTTTGGAGTTTCAATTGTGTTATTTAATTTAAACAACACACACTGTGTTTTTTCTTTATTTAACACAAGTTTGTTGCTAGTAAATCAATTTTCCAGCTGTTTTATATGCACACTGGCATTACTACATAGTTGCATAAAATCATGTCCATGCAATATTAAGTTTGTATCGTCTGCATAATTTATTATATCTTGTCTAATTTTAACAGAGGTTGTAAACATATTATTTATATAAATGTTAATTTATAAAGGACCCATTACACTACCTTGAGGAACCCATAATATTGTTTCAAGTTTAGTTGACTTGTATGTTTTGTTATCAACTACTACTTGGACAAACTGCGTTCTATCAATTAGATAGGTTTCAAACCAGCTGTTTGCAACTAAACGTTTGTGGTCGATACTATCAAAAGCTTTTGATAGATCAAGAAACAAACCACAAACTAATTCACCCTCTTCTATGAAGTTTATTACATTATTAGTAAACTGAAAGATAGCTGTGTTGATGTTTTTTCTTTTTGTAAAACCATGTTGTGAATTATGTAAAACTGTATTTTTGTTAAAAAAATTAGTAATTCTGTTAGCCATTGCTGTTTCAAATATTTTTGAGAAAGATAATAAAATGCTAATAATATAATTGTTATAGTCATCAGCATTACCTTTTCTGTGAAATGGTTTTATTAAGGATAGTTTCAAACGTTGAGGGAATTTGCCTTAGATAAAAGATGAGTTTATAATGTTACATAGAGGCGTTGAAATGTTATTTATTATGTTTTTAATTAAGTTCATGGAGATTTTATCGTAACCTGCACTTTTGCTGTTTTTTAATTTCTTTACAATTTGAGATAGTTCAATTTCATTTATTGGAAACAAATATACTGATTTAGAATTATATTCTATACTGTCAGTATTATCTAAATTATTTTCTGTAATTGGAATTAGGTTTGAAGCAACATTAGCAAAAATATCATTCAGATTATTTACAATTTGTACTGAGTTTGATGATGGAAGTTTAGGTTTATGCGGATTTGATGAAAGATTTTTTATGATTGACCAACATGTTTTTGATTTATTATCCGATTAAGATATCAGCCTCGAGTAGTGTTGCTGTTTGTGACTCATATCATCATGATACATGTTTATCTGATGATATATTCAATAAATGCAATAAATGTGAAAAAATGGCAACATAAAGCAAATACCCATATATTGTGTTATATTAAACAAAAGCTAAGTAAAATTTAAAAGAAAAACAACTAAAATATCAAGAAGTTACACTGCGCAAGAATAATGAAATCAGTAAACTTGCTAGTTGTCAAGAAAACTGCAAATAATTTAAATACTAAGAAAACTTCTAGTAACTTCAAAAAAATGTACAACAAGTTTATATACGTTTGTAAAAGCTAGTGCTAATACAAAAAAAGTTAGAACTAACCTTCAACAATAAACTAACGCTCATAATGACCGCTTTATCATGTTACAAAGTTTGCAAAATTGCCAATCTACAGCTGTAGAAATCAAAAACTGTATTTATCACGTCCGAAATATAAACAAAAGCAAAGAAAGAAAAAAATAGTTTTTAAAATTAATTAATACAGTTTGTTTTGTATGTTTTTAGACAATAGTTATTGTATTTGTATTTGTTTATAAAACAGCTTTTCTATAAAATACTTTTTGTCAGTTATGTACGTAACAAAATAACGAAACTAATCAGAATAAAATAGAAAAAAGTAATTTATCATATTAAATTATTAAAAATGATTTTCATTTCTTAGAAATAAATGTTTTGATAAAAATATTTTACTTTAATTTTATTTATAACTATTATTATCATCAACACCACTATTCTTAAAAATTAGCAAAAAAAAATTGTGATTAATAAATAATTATGCTGATGAATATTGTTTTAACCAATTTTACCGTTTAATTCTATATTAAAAACATGTCTAAAAGTTGTATCTTATGCGGACAAGACATAAATTTTAATAATAAATCAAATATTGTTACAGAAAGTTAAGCACATCATATAGGTGGTTGTGCAGTCTGCAATTTTGGTAGTTAATTTGATTGTTCAGCCACCTATATAAGAAAAACCGGTAGAATACACAGACACACATACACAAACCACAACTCCACTTTTTCCAAACATTTACAAAAAAGCAATAAAAACTACAGTTGCCAACAAACAAATTAAAATATTACTATATACTAACTTATTTATTTCTAAAAAAACAACAACTACACCATTCTAAACACTCAACAAAAATAACAACAACAACCACATCAAACAATAATGAACCAATATAACAATAACCACAGCAAAATCAACACTTGTGTAATATATTGTTTAATTAACAAACAAAAATGATATAATTTTAGATACGATTGAAGTTGTTTAGAGCTGATGATACAGCCAAAATCGCTAAAATAAAAATATACTAAAGTATAAAATTTATTATTACAAATTATAAACATAATCTTAAAAAATTTAATATAAATGCATAAACCATAAAAAAACTATTAATTTATGTAGTAAGTTTAAACAGTGGACACATTATAGTAGGTAAGTTTTAATAGAAAGACTTTTGACATGTTTAACGATTATAAAAAAAATACAATTTTGCCAGTAATAACTTGAGCGTTGCTGTGCTTATTGATATGCTGAACTTTCTGTAACAATATTTGATCTATTAATAAAATTTAATGATCTCTCTGCACAAGATAAAAACATGTTTTTAAGCGTAAAATGAACTGTAAATTTTATAAAAATAATATTCATTAGTATAATTATTTGTTAATTACAAAGTTTTTCTGCTAATTTCTAAGAATAGTGATGTTGATAATAATAATTATAAGCAAAACTAAAAAAAAATATTTTTATTAGAATATTCATTTTTAGAAAAATAAAATTATTTTTATTAACTTAGTTTTTTAAACATTATCGATAAAAAGATTGTAGGATATTAAAAATTATTTATATATACACAACGCCAGTAAGTTTTAGTTCTTGCAATCTTCAACAATACACTTTTTAGATAAAAATTAAAAGTTTGTACATAAAATGGTTTTTATTAGTTTTCTAGTTTTAAGTTAATTTGCGTAATTTTAAATAACTCTATAAAAATAAATGTGGAACAAAAATATTGGAAGATTTTTTACAAAAATTATGCAAATTTCAATTTCTTAACCTGTTTTCCCTAAACAAAATAATCCCATAAGTCACCAGAGTAATCGTCAATTTTCCTAAAAGTTTGTCACTTTTTAAGTACAGTTTATGTTTATTAAAAATAATTTAAAGATTAATTTAATATAATAAAATTTCAAATTGTAATGTCTAAACTTTAAATAGTGTTATGCATAAATTGTGGATTAAACATAATTATGAATTGGTTATTGGTTATTGAAATTATATCGTCGGTGAATTTTTTGTCAATAATCGTTTATTATCTTATTTGAACCTACGTTGATTTACACATGTGTACAAAATTCAAGATTCAATCTCAGTTTATTCCATTATTATTCATTAAAACTATGCAATACCTCGTATTTATTCTGTGTCGCACAAAACTTCGTATTATGCAAAGGTTCACAACGTTTTTTCTGCATTAAATATTACAGGTAAGTACTTTTTTATTTCCCTAAATTTATACAAAACAAGTTAATTTTAAGATGTACGGTTATTTTTTTTTTAATTTTATTAGTTAAATTATTTTTAATTTAAAATAAATTCTTGGAATTATAATAACAATAATAATATAATATTATGCACAAATTTTATACTATTAAATTTGTAATCATATTGTATTTGCATTTTTAGGTACTTATTGCAAATACGAGTGTGAGTCAATTTTTCACACCAGCATGAATAAGAAAACTATTTCTATGTACAAGCGGACAGAAATAGACTTGGCTTTATCAAGTGTTCAGACTTCTGAGATAAGACAAGTTTTTGAAGTAACAAAAAACAGAAAAACATAGCTCTTATGGCACATAATCAAGGAATAAATAATTTAGTGCAGGTTTATTGTCCGATAAAAATATGTCTCTAACAAAAGAAATTACAGAACAAAAACATCTTGGGATATTTATGCCAGACAATGATCAAGTACTAGAAAATGTATTGTGTTCAGAATTTGGCTTTGAAGAAGAAATTTAGACAAATGTAATTGATGATACAAACAAAAAAAACAACCCAAAATTTTGACGGTAATAATATAAAAAGAAACCCGGAATTTGATGCAAAACTATAAATTAAATTAAATATCAGAAGATCAGAAAAAAAATCCAAAACACAAAAAAAATAAATTGTATTCAAAAATAAAAAAAAATGTTAAAGATAGCAGTTCAGATCCTAATTTTATTGTAACATTAGTAAACTTGGACTCATCTTCAGAAGAAGAGCAAGAAAACACCGTAGTAAAAAAAAACAACATATTAAAGTTGTCCAAATTTAAAAAAAGCAGCAATTTAAAAAAAATTACCTCAGACACGAAGTGTGAAAATGTAAAAATAGCTAAAATGAAAGATAAGGAGTATTTAAGTTGATTGTTAATAAAAATGAAAGTACTATAAAGCAGGATGAGTTTTCCAAAATAGTATAATTTAAAATTTTTGAGTATTTTTGGCAGTTAACTTAAAATATGAAGACATTTTAAGTACAATAGTTGATGTTGTTCCCAGCAAATGCAAAGTAGAAGGTTCTAGAAAAAGTGGCAGTCTCCGTTATTATCTGAAAAATAAAACGATAAAAAAACAGGTCTGTACAAAAATGTTTTAGTTGACATTAAGTACAGAAAAGTAAATACTCAGAAAATACGCAAACAAATAGTAGAATAAATTTGCCTAAAAAAATCAAACAAACTACAACAAATGTTTGTAAAAAATCTGTAAAACAAAGTCACACTACTGTTGTGCTAGTACCAATAAGCTGTATTTACTGCCCAACTTCAAAAGGCGGTTACTTTACAAAAAGTATAAGAACTATTGCTCAACTAGGAAAACAAATTATTTATCCAAAACAATATTTATACAAGAAATTACCAAATCTAGTATTAAAATATTTAAGCTGAAAAAAGTCCAGTTCGTAATTTCTACAAATTGAAAAATGTTTTAGAACAGGCTAGGTTTTCAAAAATAATTTTTTTAAAAAAAGATAGTAGTAATTCTAAAAACATAGATGTTTTTTGTATAGTAAAATTGTCCTCAGTTTTTCAAGCTAATGCAATTTACTATAAAACTAAGCGTTATGTCCATAATTATACAATATAGTCACTAAAAATACAATCTATTAACTTTGGGACAAATGCAAAGCTTAAAGATATTCAATTTAACTTATTTATTACACCAGGATATAAACCTGTTTGTTCCTATAAATATTCACAAAGTAAAAAAAATATCTTACAAAGTAAAGTATACAAATAATTATAAAGCACTACCAAAAAGAACGACTACCAAAAAGAAAAAGTTTAATTTTTTTAATAGTTTGGCCAAAAGTTAAAAAAAATACAACCACCTGCAAAGCTTAAAAATTATTCTTGATAAGCAATACTGGTATTTTTACAATCATTTACCGCATAATTCTTATTTATTTTGTTACTCTAAGTGTCTTAAGTAAAAAATGTGTTTTCATACTACAGGGTGTTTTAAAACAAGTGTCGGAAAATAAAAGCTGGGATTGTTTGGCTAATTATAAGAAAAAAAGTTCCCAATAACATGTTTCCGCAAACGCACCGTTTTCAAAACACAGGGTGTAAATTTTTAATTTTTTTTTAGTTTTTTCTTCTTCATCTTAGCATTAATATTAGCTACTTTTTAGGCGTTTGTTTAATTTTTTTCATGTGTTATTGACGGAGATTTTAGGGTTGCGTGAGGTTTTTATGGCTCTAATTTCTATGACACTTGGAAAATTGGCATTCTGAAGCACATTGTGAACCACCAATATTTTCTACACAAAAAAGGTACTTCTAGTCAAAAGCTCTAACGTAAACCGTTTTAAAGAAATACGGCATTTTATGATAGAAAACAAGAAAAAAAGTAGCAACATGTTTTGTTGTTGATAAAAACATTTGTTTCTGATCTAGTCGTCAGCGTTTATGCATTAGTCAATTGTCAATAACTCAAATGCATAAAATTTGAGTTATTGACAATTGTCGTTTAGTTGTTAAATAACCCTTTTTTCAAAAAGAGTCAATATTGCGGGAACTTATTATTTTTATTACCCAATTAATTTGCCTATTCTTAGTATTTTGCTTGCGTGGTGATAGCAAAATGAACAATTACAGTGATAGCGAGATGTGCAATATGCATTTTGTTTATGGCGTTGCCGATGGAAATGCAGCAAAAGCTTGTCAAATTTATCAAGAAAGGTTTCCAAACCAAAACAGGTACTAAATCAAAGAACATTTATTCGTATTCACAAACGTCTACATAAAACTGCAAGTGTACATAAAAGAGCTGCAGAAAATGAGAAACTTTGCCTGCTACCTCCGCAAATTACTGCTAAAGTTTGTATTCAATATTTCATCATTATTTATTGTTCAACAAGTTGTATGTGCAACTTGTTCATAACTAACTGGAAGTAATTTAAATAATAATTTCTTCTACGAGTGCACAACTCCAGTTTGAGCAGGTAGTATTGTTATTATTTTTTGTGGACTTTGCTCTAGTTGATACTGTACAACATTTTTAGTTAAAATAAATAACCAAATGGTTTCTTCTACTGGTACAGTTTCTTTCTTCAAACCGTTTAATAATTTGTGATTTATATACGTTTTATTAGGAATTTTTGCATTGGGAAAAGCTTTATTAAGTTAATTAAGCACAAAAAAACTACAAACTGAGCTATCTTTACTTTTTACTGATTGTTCTATTACAATAATTTTTCTTTACTATAAAAGCATTCGGTTCTTGTGTACACACTATTGTACTTATAATTTATACATCCAATTCACAGTTTAATTACACACAATTTGCACTACTTCAAATTTACTCTGCACTTAACAATTCATAATTTATTATCAAGTTCACAAAAATACGCGTACAGATAATCTTAGTTTTGGATTACTGTTTTTTAGCTGATACAAAAAAGTCAGGCATTCATCCTTCATAATGTGTTATTACAAAAAAAAATATATATATATATATATATGTAGGAAATAATAATATTCAGCGGCAAATAAAACAGTCCCACTCTATTTAATTCATCTGTAGGTTTATTGTGATCAGGGTTTTTTTCATATGACAGATTTATTAATTACATATTACATCTGCACTCTTGATACATTTTTTATAAATTAACTAATACATGTAACAGTAATCAGTATCGGTATAATATAAACGTACGAAACAATTAATAGCGCGATCCTTACTTCTTAACTCTTGTACGTGACCTTCGTCTTGTCGGTTCAGTTTCGTCTCTCTCGGGTCGGGCGGTTCCAAGCGTCTTGTATCGTACAGGGGCGTCCGGTCCTACAACTCGGCCATCCGTACTTTCGATCTTCGCCTTCGGAACAGAGTGCCCACGGTTTCACGAAGTCGGCTGCAGTGGATGTCTTCTTGGGACCCTCTTCTGGACCAACTCGTTCCACGTCGTATCGGTCGTGTCTTTTGACTCTGGTTACTCTGTATGGACCTAGAAATTTACGTTTTAATTTGCCCAAATTGGTGAACTGGGTTCGCTTTATGAGGTCACCAATCTGGTAAGTTCTGGCCAGCTTCCGTCGTTTGTTGTAGGTTCTTCGGTTCTCTTCCTGCAATTTTAAACTTTGCTCTTTAGCAGCCTTTCGGACTTCTTCTCGATCTTCCAGGAACGTTCGACGGTACTCCTTTTGTATTAACTCTTCTAAACCAGGATCACTGGGATGACGCATCTGCACTCCAAACAACAGTTTGAATGGGGTCGTGTCGATGCTCCTTTGGTGAGTCCTGTTCAGTGCCCTTTGTACGTCTTTTACATTTCGGTACCATTTCGCTTCGTCTTCCAGTGAAAGTTTCGTAAGGATGGGAATTATGGTTTTGTTCATTCGTTCTACCTGACCGTTCGCACGAGCAACTCCCGTGGTGATGTGGGTCAGATCGATTCTTTCAGTTCTGCAGTAATCTTCAAAGGCTGTAGACGTGAAGGCGGTCCCTCTGTCTGCGATAATGCGCTTTGGATTCCCAAAGGTGTGCTTTTGGACCTCAAGCTTTGCAATGGCTTCTTGACTTGTCACCGTTTTCGTAGGGTACAACCAGACAAATTTGCTAAATCCATCAATGATTACAAACAGGTACTTGTATCCCTTGCCTGTGGCTGCCATAGGACCAAGGTGATCGATATGGTAGGTAGTAAGTGGTAGCTCATCCTTGCTAATAGGATTCAGGAACCCTTCGGCCTTTCCCGTCTTCTTTTCGGATAGGATGCATGGGATGCAGTTCCTCACGCATTCCTCAATCCTCTCTTGCATCCTTGGAAACCAAAATTCTCTGAGAACCAGGTCCTTGGTCTTCTTGATAGCAAAGTGACCATTGTTCTCATGGAAACTCTTTACGATGCCAGCTTGCATCAGCTCTGGGACGACCAGCAATGTCCTACCCTCGTGTTCTCGGTAGAGCAAGTCGTTCTTCAACACGTACTCTTTGTATGGTCGACCAGTGGATAGAAGTTGCCTAATGACGCATAGATGCTCATCTCGTGATTGAGCAGACTCCACGGACGCAATCAGTTCATTCTTGACGACTAACATCACACTGTTTCGGGATAGAGCGTCAGCATGTTTCATCCTGGTGCCAGGTCGGTGCTCGATGGAATAATTGAACTCGCTTAACAGCATGGCCCATCGTGCGACTCTAGTACATAAGTCTTGTTTCTTCATCGTTAACGTAAAGGCTGAGCAATCAGTTGCGATTTTGAATGTCAACCCGAGTAGGTATACTCTGAATTTTTGTAAAGCGTATATGACGGCGAGAACTTCCAGTTCGTAGCTGCTGTACTTTCGTTCGGCCTCTGAGGTTTTTCTGCTCATATAGAAGATTGGGTGAAGTTCACCGGAGTCGTTCTTTTGTAACAAGATCGCCCCGAATCCGTCTATACAGGCGTCTGTATGCAGTTCGGTGACCGCGTTTACATCGTACATCCCCAGGACTGGTTCTGTCGACAGTATTCGCTTCAACTTCTCAAAGGCTAGATTTTCTTTGTCGCCAAAGGTAAAAGGAACATTCTGTCTTGTTAAGTTGCTAAGGGGTCTTGCGATTATCGAATAATCCTTAACAAACTTCCTGAAATACCCCGTCAAGCCTAGAAAGCTTTGTACCTGCTTCACCGTAACGGGTTTGGGAAATTTCATCACGGCATTCACTTTCGCTGACGATGGCCTTATCTTTCCGTCTTCGATCCGATGTCCCAAATAATCGATGGTATTCGTTAAAAACTGACACTTCTTCCATTGAATTTGGAGACCATACTCTTCAGCCGTCTTTAAAACTATGGCCAATCTCCTCACTGCTTCTTCTTCGTTTTTGGCGAGCACTACCAAGTCGTCCATGTAGGTTAGTAAGATTCCATCTTTGATGTGTTCTCTGAATACTTCGTTGATGAATCTCTGGAACATGGCCGGCGAGTTGCACAAACCAAATGGCGTCTTTATGAACTCGTACTGGGCTGTTGGCGTGACAAAAGATGTATATTTTCGACTTTCTTCATCAATTGACACGTGGAAGAATCCGTTTTTCAAATCCAATGTACTAAAGATACGGTATCCTTGCAGACGATCTAATTGGTCCTCGATCAAGGGCAGAGGGTATCTGTCCTTGACGACTTGTTCATTCAGTCGTCTGTAGTCTTGGCAAATTCGTACTGCTCCGTCCTTCTTCTTTACCAAAACGATCGGACTCGCGAATTCTGACTGGCTAGGTCTGATTATGCCTTCTTGTAGCCATTCTTCCATATGTCTGTCCACTTCGATTTTTTCCGCATGTGCCAACCTTCTGGGTCTGTGATAAATGGGAACTTCGCTCTTCAAAATGATCTTCATCTTCAACGAACTCTCCTTCGTCTTTTTAGTTGGATCGTAAGTCTTGTGTAACTGGTTGATCTCGTCTCTCAGGTCAGCGTTGATGATGTGACCTAGATCTAGTACAGGTGCTTCACATACAATGTTTAACATCTGTGCTTCGTCATCGGAAAGGTCGTCGCACACTTTCTTCGACACCATTATCCCATTTGCATCCATCTTGATGACAGCGTTCTTCAAAAATTCTTGGCCGATGACCATTGGGATCTTCAAAGCGTCGCTTGGTACCACGTACATCTTTGTGCTTACCACGACATCGTCGACTCCAATGTCGATTTGGAAGTTGCCTAAAGTGTCAACTCTGCTGCCTCCAATGCCTGTTAACGTTATTGTATCGTTTTGTAGACGTATTGGACCCAACGTCATAAAGGCATCGCGTTTGATTAGGTTGATGTCGCTTCCGGTGTCAAACAATGCAGGTATAGACTTTCCTCGTATGTTGACATCTTTGACAGCATGGTTCTTCTCGTGGTTGATCAACATGGTGCTCTTGGTATTGGTATCTTTTGGTTTGGTAGGACACACCCCCGCCTTGTGTCCAAATTCGTTACAGTTGAAACATTTTACTCCTCGTTCCTTGAACGGACAATCCTTGGATACGTGGCCTTTGCTTCCGCATCCATAACAACGCATGCGCGTGCCCTCGTCTTTCATGGTTGGAGGTTTTCCACCATTTGGCGTTTTCACTTTGGTGTTAGGAGGTTTATCTTTTGAGTTTGATTCCGTCGTAGTTCTTCTGTGCATCGCTTCGTAGAGTTTGATCTTTGCTTTAAACTCTCGGAAGTCGTTGGCTCCGTACAAAATCATTTTGTTTGCAGGATCACCTGGAATTCCATCAAGGATGTATTGAATGGTGGTTTCTGGTTCGATGTATGCGCGGCTAGCTATTTCGCGCATGACCAGAGTGTATTCTTGCATCGTTTCCTCTTTCTTCTTAGCTCTGCCCATTAATGTTCTATGCACTTCCGCGCTGCTAACTTTCTCTTCAAATTCCCTCTTCAGTAAAGCCTTTAATCGATGCCAGGTAGTTATACCTTTTTCGGACTGAACTAAAAGCTTTGCAAGTTCATCTAGAAGTTTTTTGGCATAGATCACTTTCTGGAAATTGTTCCAGTTTGCAAGTTTAGCTAATTCTTCGAATTTGTCAATCCATTTTAATATAGGATATCCATCCTTGCCGTTGAATCGTCTTATCGAATCTTCCATATCCCTAAAAGCAATCGAACAGGCTGCAAAACGGTTCCTCATAACGTCATAATTTCGAGCTACAGCACCTTCATCGTCGTCGTTGGCGTCTCCAGCTCTACTGTTCTTCTTTGATTTCGTCTTATTTGCATCTTTCGTCTTATCACTGTCTTCTAACCCATCTGATCCGTCTTTTCCGTCTTCTTCGTCATGTTTGTCGTATTCGTCGTCTTCACTTTCTTCTTCGGCTTCGTCTTGGTTAATTCTTTCATCACTTTTGTCTACGATATTGCATAGAAATGTCAATATCCTTTGCCGAACATCGTCTTCGGACCCGTCGTATTCGATATTGAGTACATGACACACTGACACTAAATCTGCATACGACAGTTTTGCTTTCATGTTGTCTAATTTTAATGAGTACTCATCTGAACCCGTTTTGTACGTAAATCCTTGGAATTCTCTTAACATCGTTCTGTTGAGTCGTCGGTTCGGATCATCGCATATTATTCTGAATAATACCCGCAACGTTTTACACTGGAGATGCGTAATATTGTGGTCAATATCGGCAATGTCCCCTAAAGCGGACATCTTAGCGCGCGCTACTGAAATACCAGCTGTACTCAAGACTTTACTCACTGCGTGTTCCGTATCCCGGTTGAGCCCCCAAGTTGTAGGAAATAATAATATTCAGCGGCAAATAAAACAGTCCCACTCTATTTAATTCACCTGTAGGTTTATTGTGATCAGGGTTTTTTTCATATGACAGATTTATTAATTACATATTACATCTGCACTCTTGATACATTTTTTATAAATTAACTAATACATGTAACAGTAATCAGTATCGGTATAATATAAACGTACGAAACAATTAATAGCGCGATCCTTACTTCTTAACTCTTGTACGTGACCTTCGTCTTGTCGGTTCAGCTTCGTCTCTCTCGGGTCGGGCGGTTCCAAGCGTCTTGTATCGTACAGGGGCGTCCGGTCCTACATATATATATATATATATATATATATATATATATTAATCCGTCAAGTCGGGCTCTTTCTGGGTATGAATCCGGCAAGTCAGGCTCTTTTTGGCAAGTCGGGCTCGTGTGTCACGTTGCCGTTCACTTTCGGGAACTAATCCGTCAAGTCGGGCTCCACGGCACCTTCACCAAAAATATTTTGATATGTAATAAAAATAATTTGACTTTACAAGATAGTATACATACATCCAATACATTTTTTATTTAATTGTTAACAACCCTAAATTAGTATTTTGATAAATAAATTAAATAACAACATTTTTAGAGCAATTGCTTCTTAGAATAGCAATTAATAAGCACAATTAAATTTATTTTATTATTTTGCGCAGTTTACCCTTAACAACCCCTAATTATAAAATTCATTATTTTTAATTAAATTTGGTTGACAAACGCCTTTTGAAGTAAGCGGATTACAATGGTAGTGTTAGATTATATGTATTAGAAATAACAATGTCAATAAGTTACAAATTAAGTTAAATACTTTAGAATTTTGCAAAATTCAACAAGAATGCTTTTTTTAAGTTTTTGAAAATTTTAATGATGATTGAATTAGATTATGAGTTATCACAGTAGTAATGCCAACATTTTGACATTAATTATTAAAATAATACATTCTATACCAAATTCACTATTTTGTGTAGAAATGTTGACATTTATGTATGTTCAATATTTTTAGATTTTACCAAAATTTTGTATACAAAGGTTTTTCAGTTGGAGGATTACAATGATAGTGTTAAGTTATAAATATTTTAAATAGTTATGTCAAATTTTTGGCATTTAAGTTAAATCCTCAATTTAGCTATAAATCAGCTTTTCATCAGGTGCAAAAAGACTATCCACTGCAAAGAAATTTATTTGGTACCTTTCTTAAACATTTAAAGAGCATTTGACAAACTTTATTTTCAATAAACTGCTACGGGAATAGAAACAGAAGCGCTTTACTTCTTGTTAGATATTGGGTGAACTTTATGCTCAAAAATCAAACTAAAACAATTACATTATAGGAAACGAGCTAAAATTGCTGGCGAATGCCCCCCCCCCCCCCCCCCCAGTTACAAGTCAACGCAATTAAATAAAGAAAGCAACGAGAACAACTCTCACAGCAGCAATGAAAACACTGCTTTTGCTACCACTACTTCACTTATTTGTGATGATAAAGGGGAAATATGCAACGTATCAAATATAGATAAACAAACACACCGTAAATCTTGAGGTTCCTAGACCAACAAACGTGTTACATGAGAAAGAAACACTGAAAATAATATCACACTTTATAAAAAGTTATTGCATAAAAAAATCTTTTCATTTAATACTACCGTCGCAAAGCAAAAGAATTTATATGATATACAGATGGATCTAAACATTACAATAGCATCAGAACCGGAATTATCCCATGGCAAACATGCTTTTTCAAGCAAAATTAGCTATTATTAAATGTAGCTCTAAAAACATCAAATCAAGACAATACTTTAACTGACCAATAACTATCATGTCGCAGAGCTAATTGGTTCTATAGGCTATACAGTTGTCAGTAATTAAATGCAAACTAGTGATAAACTTCATAAACAGTCCGCCTCATCTGCATACCAAAAGATTATAATCTAAAAAGGCTTACAATACGCAACGTAGAGTCTTCTTTGGCAAGCAGAAGCTAACCATAGAAAAGCTTAAAACAGTCTATCTCTTAGCAAAAGTTTCTAAAGAAAACTGGATTTACTAAAAAGAAACAAGGTACACAAAAAATTGTCGCTAGACCACCTCAAAAACCAAAAGTTTTCAAAATTCTATCAATTTTAATTAGAATTTTTGGATTCTATTAAATAAATAACTATTTTGTATAGTTGAATAAACATATACATAAAAAAACATGCAAAATTTAATTGAATCAAAAAACGTAATTAATTTAAATTTATATTGTTTTTCTTATTCATTGTTTACTTCTTTATCAAATAAAATAATTTAAGGTAAAATCCAATTATATATTATATATTATGATTATTACATACCTATTTGAATGAAAACATTGCCGCTTTACGAGCATATGTTTCCAAGTATTTGACCCTAAATTTTTTACATTTATTTATGATCCTTTTGTAATCAGCCTTCACCACAAACCAACGACATCGAGATTTAAAATCTACCAGCAAATGTGTATATTGAGTCGTGTTCCGACGGCAAGAAATTTTGTATATTCTTATTTTAAATGTTTATTTTAATTGTTTTATATGTAATGTACTGGAACATTTTATAGCCCAGATGTGCAGTTTCATTTGTAAAAATCTTTCATATTCTATATTTTTCATGTCATTACTAAGCCACAAGTTTTATTATTGGCTAATTATCTATTGCAATCATTTATCCTTATCTTTTAAAAACAATTTGTGTTAATTTATATATTTAAGTATAACTTTTCAAATGTTATTTATGTAATAATAAAATATAATAATAATAGTATAACAAAATTAATTAAAATCTTAATATTCCTAAACATAAATATAACAAAACTAACTATTTTCACCAACGTTTGTTTTCATTCTTCCAACGCGGCTTCATTATAATACACGTCATTAATTGCCTCTTTGCAATTAAATAGCAATAAGTAAAACAAAAACAGAAAACTGTTTTAAATATTTATTATTATTCAATTAGATATATATATTATAAATGTAAGAATATTAACATTGCATTATAATATGATTCTGTGTCGGACATGAGAAGTTATCACTTTAATTTATGACACTACCTGCTGCTATAGACCCAATTGCGGCCTATAGAAATATTTTAAACATAAATATAATAGAATTATATTACATAATATAATGTCGTGTTGTTTTTGCAATAGCTACACAATTAAAAATATGTTCAACTTTTAGATAATGTGTATCTTACATTGATTGCATTTTCTTCTGATGGGATAGATTAATTTAAATTTCTATCAAAACAGGTTATTGTGCTATTTATTACAAATGCTCAAAAGTCAGCAGCATTCTTAGTTTTTGATTTTGTTGAAATAATGATATTGCATACTTATATAAAAATATCTACAGAGAGTTCATTATTTTATTGCATGATGTTAACATCTAATGTATGCTTAATTGAGTCTTATGCGGATAATAAAACAACGACTAAATATCTTTATTTTTCTACCGATTGCATCTATGTTTTTAATTTTAGTATTTTTCAAACTTTCATAACAAAATGTTGTTGACCCACAATATATATATTTCAAAAACGAGAAAGATGTTAACGCGTTAGTTTAATTAACATCTCTTAAAAAAAAAACTGATTATTAATCTAGAACAGTAGCAATTTTTGATTCTTAGAAAATTATGAAATTAAAAACCAAATAGTTGTCTTGATAGTCCAGTTAAAAAAATTCTTTGTAAAAGTTTTAGTCTTACATATCTAAATATAGTATGTAAGTGATAAAATGCTTTGCTATGTACTAAGAGTTTGATTAAACATTATTGTTTTGAATGTTTTTGAACATAAATCATATTTATAACAATTGCAAATAATTGTGTGTACTTAATGCGCTAATCCACCATCACTGCTAAATTTAAGCTAGTTTCATTAATTTTTAAAATACATTTTGATAACATTACTTTGAATAATATTAGTTTGGTATTATTATTATAATCTGCATTAAGTAAAAGCACGGCCATGTGTATCAAAACATCAAACTGATTCTTTGAATGCTTATTATTACTTTTATATACTGCATAATTTAAAACCAGTATTCTCTAAATATTTTGAAATTGGAATTTTTATTTTTCATTTATTTGATATTACGCTGTTTGCTAAACTTTAGTTAAATCCATACTTTTTAACATACATTTTGATATTTTGACTTCATCATTATTAGTGTTTTGCTTTTTGCAGGTCCTTAGTGTATCTTCTTCAGTTTTCTTGGTTCTTTGTCTTTTGCTTTGTTTACTGTACCTTTTCTTATTCCTTAAAACATCAGTTATCTTGCATCTTTTTCTTAATTTTTTTCTTTACGGATTTGGATTCATTTTTTTGATCACGTTCTTTAATAAACAATCTCTTCTCATTGCATGTACTATCCGTCTTTTCTCTCTTACTAGCGCTCTTTTTTCCCCTGACATTCTTATTACTCCTTTATTCCGGATCTTGTCTGACCACGTAATGTCCAAGCTTCACACTTTATGCTTAACATTTCACAATTGTTATTTGCAAATTTATACCTAACTTGCTACTCAAAATCTTTATCTTCTTTCTAAAAGCTTTTTCATTATTTCTATGCTAACTATTATTTATCTTTGTTATTTTAGTAGCAGTACTTTCTCACTTCTCACAACTCCAATTGATCTCTTTTAACTACGTTTTTCTTTCTCATAACCTTTGTTTTGTTTTTGTTTATACTCAGTCCATACATTGATTTTATTTCTTTCTTCTTTAACTATGATCTTTAGTGCTTTTGTGCTCTCTGCAAACACGATCATATCATTGGCAAATTAAATAGATTATATTCTTCTTTCTCCTATGCAACAAAGGAGTGATTTTTCCCTTTTCAGCATTTTGCTACCATTTTTTTGGCATGCATATAAAACAACGTTGATGATAAACAACAACCCTGTCTTACTCTTTTTTTAACTATAATCCACTTAGTACTTTGGTCATTTAACCTCAATGCTACTTAATGTCTCAAAAACACTTTCAAAATTTCAAACAAATTTTTTCACAAAACACAGTCAATTGCTTTTACTGATTTAATTTAGTCAGACTTCTTTCAATTTGTCATTTTTATTGTAATCCGCAAACCATAAAACTTATGATTCCCAAATTTCAGTTAAATTTAAGATATTGCATATAACCACACATATTGGACCTGCTACTTTGAAAGCTTATAATTCAATTTTACTCTTCACCGCTTGCTTTGAAACTTCTGTATTAAACATTTTTGTTGAAAATGTCAGCTAAGTTATAACTTCACCACATTATTGTAATTTGCATACTTTAAACCGCAACTTTTAGCTAAACCAATAAATGTTGTTATTTTGTCCTACTTTTAATACTCTTAATTTTACAAATTTTCTAAATTTTTGTAAAATTTATTAATCCTTAAATTCATATCAAAGTTTTGTCTGCTCATAATTTAACAACTATTTGTCAAGTTAGTAGAATTTATTGTATTCGAACAAAAATATGATTCAAATTATTCACTTAAATATTGATAATTTGATTAAAACTTTGACATTACTTTGACTGCTCTTAATTTCACAACAAACAAACATAAAATCCTAAGATGATAGCCATGTAATGAATCACATGACTTAAGATTAAAAACTTAAGTCTCAGTTTTCAAAATTACAAAGATGGTGATTTTACATTTAACAATATACATAAAAATTATTTTTAAGATTTTCAACCAATTTGTTTGTCGCAAATGCAAGTGGAAAATAAATATTTTCCTTTTGCACTATTACTAATTTATATAACTTTTAATATATATTAAAATTTATTTAATTTTTAATAAATATTAAAATTTATGTAAATAACTTGTTACTATTGCCGATTGTTATTTTTTGCAACTATCCAGATGTAAGGAAATTCTGAATAAATATCAGGACAATAAAGAAGCCGTAAATTAAAAAAAAACATGCATGAATAGACTGACCTTAAAATAGTTTTTCTGCTTTTAAAATAATTCATCATAAATTCTTTGATAATAATAAAAATTAAAGATGTAATACTTTGAATATTGTTTATACTTGTTAATAAATAATATAGTAGTTTCAAATAAATGCAACTATTTTGTTGTAGTCTACATCATTAAATTATTTGACAAATATATATGCAAAGAAGTCTTTCTATAAAAGAATATAATAAGTAATATTAAAAAAAATCAAAATATAAATTGTCGATGTTATGCATAAACATTCATCAAACTTATTTAATTTATATCTTTTTCATCGTAACTGTGTAAGTAAACTTTTAGAAACAATTTAAATTATTATAGATTATAAATATTTCTATAAACAATTTCTTTTACGGTAAGAGCCCAAGTTGTCGAGTTTATAAACGAACATTCAAATAAACATTTATACTTTTTTATCACAAATATATAAGAAACATTTAGAAACAACTTAAATGATAATAGATTCTAAATATTTCTATAAAACCATTTCTTAACTTGGACTTATACGATAAATTCTAATAAGAGCCCACGTTGCCGAGTTTATACACGAATATTCAAATAAACATAGGTTATTTATAATTATTTTTTTCATAAAAGTATTAGCAACGTTTACAAGCTATGAAAATAACAATAAATTATAAATATATTTTAAAAATATTATATCCACTTTGAGTTACAATAAGTAGCAAAGAGCCCGACTTGCCGGATTTATACAATTGTGGCTATAACTTATTTATTTGAAGTAATAGACAAAGGTTTGTTTGTCCCTAGGAGGTTAGTTTGACAAAATACATTAGAATATGACATAATATAAATATATATTTTACGAGCCCGACTTGCCGGGTTAACATATATATATATATATATATATATATATATATATATTGTAAAAAATATAAACCTTTATTATTTTGCAAAGTACATATAAGATTAGTTTTAACTTTTACTACATATTTTCATCTTCAAGTGCCAACTCTGCTGCAAAGTTTGGCATCATCATTGCTATTTTTATTTTCAAAACAGTGTTTTTGAACAAATAAGCACGGGAATCATTCTCTAAGATTTTGTAGCCTATATGTACGTCGGCGTCCAGTACATTTTTTGTCCTTTCATGATTATTAAGATTTCTCGTTATCTAAGATACCTCAAGTATTCTCCAATATACTTATATTTTAAAAGTATCTAATTTATTAGTACTGCCTTCATTTAATGTACATGTCTCCATACCACACAGCAGTATTGAGAAAACATAATAAATTACTAGTCGCATTTTAAAGTGTAGATTTATGTCGTAACTACAGAAAACGTGCTTTATGCTTACGAATGCAGCACGAGCTTTTTCAATCCTTATTCTTGTTTCTTAAGTTAAGACATTAATGTGCACATGATTAATGGCTATATGTAAATATTCTTATGCAAATAGAACATTTCAATTCCAAAAGATTTACTCTTCTAGAATGTTAAATTGTCGCTTTTGTTTTAAAAATATAACCACAAATTGCAGAAAATCATTTAGCCGTAACTATTTTACCACCATGTCGATTTTAAACATACACACACGATTTCTATTATAAGCTACCCTAAAAAAAATACAATGGAATAGTTTCAATCTAGTGGCGTAAGCATAACATTGTTTAACATTTTGGCAAAACGCCAATAATTCATCCACTGTTATCTGAACAAAAAATGTCTTATTTTTATGTCATAATACTACTTGCAATGAGCAAGTTGCTTTCTTTTTCTTTAATTCGGCCGATAAGTAATTTTTTTGTAATAAAAAAATTTTGGTTTTGCAAAATTATCTCAATACGTTTCTTTTAAGACAATATTCTACTCCAAGCAGAGTCTAGTTTAAAGTTTTTGTAAAACTTTTTGTCAACTTTATTTGTTTTTTGCGTTTTTAATTAATAATTACTATAATGAGTATCTGTGATATATTGTTGCGTTTTATACTATTTTAATATAAATACTTTAATTTATTTATCATAACCCGAAAATTAAAATTGCCATGTAGATAGAAGGTTTTTCTATTCTGCATAAGGAACATAATCTATATGGAATACCTCCTATCATTTTTTTTGTTATTTATAATTTGTTGATTTGCGAGTTTTTCTTCATTGTTTTAATTAATTAAAAATATTTCTATAATTATAATAGTCCGTATATATTATTTTAATATAAACAACTTTATCAATTTATTGTAAATCATAGTAGTATTAAAAATGCTATGTGTTATGTAATTACATTGCAGGCAAAATTTTCTATAAAATATCTTATATTTTATTTCAGAACATGGGAACCAAAACGCAAAAAATTATGACTTTATTACAGACAAGCAAAGTTGCAAATTTTAGTTTCTCCAGTGAAGTATCAAGTGATGTGCTTGATTTTACTGACCACAATTTTTTAAATTTTGTGGTGGAAAGCAATGAACTACTTACTTATATGGGCTCTCCGGTTGAATTAGAATTAAATAATGACATTCTATTATAAAAGCCCAGACAACTTTGATAGAAATGTACTTTTAAGTAAAAAACATGATACGCATAATAATTATGATACATCAATTTTTGATCCCGAATATATACTCGATAGAGAGCCGGAAAATAACATCGACAGTGTTGGTGATGATCTTGCTAGAGATCTAGTGGGTAGAGAAATCAGTTCGCAAAATAACGTTTCAGTTTCCGAGCAATATGGAGATATGAACGAGGGACAAAAAAAGACATATAGCAGACAAAAGCAAATGGAAGAAAAATCGAAGCAAACAACTTAGAATGGAAGGTAAAGAATACTTAGGATATACAAAACCAAAAGGAAAAGTAATAAAGCAAAACCAAATAAGAGAACCCAGATCTCTAAAATCCGCTTGTAAATCTGCTAATTGTAAAAAATAAAAAAAAAGAATGTGTGACAAAGTTACAGAACATAAAAGAAAATGTATATTTAACAAGTTTTGTTCAGAACTCAATTAGGATCAGAAAAAGATATACGTTGCTCATGTCAGCAGAATTGCTACAAAACGTAAGACGACATTAAGTAACTCACGACAAGGAGAAACTTTAAATTATACGTTGACTGTCAATAGTAACAAGTATCCAGTTTGCAGACAAAGGTTTTTAAATACTGTTGGAATAGGTTCTTTTACAATACAGAGTTAGACCAAAAAAGGTGATCATGCTATGCATATAAGTAAAGATAGCAAAAATGTAAGTCGTAAAAAGAAATCTCCATATGAAGAAGACTTTAATTATTTAAAAGATTTTTTCAAACAGTTGACGAAATTGCCTTCTCATTATAACAGAGCAAATTCGTTCAAACTTTACTTGGAGTCGATTTTTAAGTCATTAAAACAACTGTAGGACTTATGCATAGAACAGTGTAACACTGCAGGCAAACGAAATCTTTTAAACAAAACGTTTTATAACCAATTTAATGACAAAAATTTGGCATTGTATCAGCCGAAAAAAGAAACTGATAAATGTTTAACGCAAAGAAAAGAATGTATTGTACTTACAATGGATTTCCAAGCGGTCAAAGTTTGTCCTTTTGTGCAAGCAGCGTTTACTACAAAACAAAGTTATGTTGTCATAACTTTACCATTTACGATATTGGTAGTCATCATAGTACCTGCTACTAGTTTACAGAATTTGATTGTGATTTAGTTGCTTCATCATTCACATTATACATTATAGATTATTTAGAAAAACACTGTACAGCCAAGAAACTTCCAATTATAATCTATTCAGACGGGTGTACCTACCAAAACAGGAATAATATTTTATGTAATGCTTTGCTTAACTATAGTATAAAACATAAAATACCTGTATTTCAAAAGTTTCTTGAACGGGGTCACACTCAAATGGAATGTGATTCCGTTCATAGTTGTATTGAACGTAAGTTGAAACACTAAGATATTTACTTGCCAAGTGACTACATTTTGGCAAGCAAAGAGGCGAGATCGAAACCTTTTCCTTACAAAGTTATCAAACTGGGGTTTGATTTTTTTAAGACAAATTTCTTGAGGTATGCCACAACTCGACTAGGTAGAAAACCCAACAACAAAGAATGGTCACAACTACCGACAAGATAAAAAATACCTAAAGAGATACCTGATTATCCTCCACTTAATAAATCAAAAATTCCTATAAAGAAATCAAAATTTAAGCACCTGCAAGAACTTAAAAACGTTATTCCAGATGACTGTTATGGCTTCTATGATAGTTTGCCATTTGTCTGATGATTTATAAGAAATGATAAATAAATGTTTGGAAAAACTAAAACTGAAATATATATATTTTTTATTGTTTTCTTTAAAAATAAATATTTTAAAACAAAAACTTTATTATTAACACCATCTACTAAAAATATGCAAAATTAACAGTTTCCATCAATTTGAAAAATAGATAAATAAGATCACAACTAAGAACATTTCGTGTTAAACAGTTTTTTTTTACCTTCTGAACAATTTAAGTTTTTACAGTTAGGAGGTATTGGTAGTAAACAGTCGATATATTAAACAAGACAATTTTCTTTTTCTTAAAAGTTTTATTATATTAAATAGTAAAATAATAAATAAATATTATAATTAGTATAATTAATAAAATATAAAAATTTAAAACCCAGACTGATTCTGTTCTATCACTTATTTTTAAAATTATATTATTTTGTTACATATTGGTTTATATTTATAAGATATTTTAATAGTTAAGAATATGAAACGTCCAATTATAACAAATACCATAAAATAATTTATTATAAGAATAAAATTTCGATAACATTGTTAAAATTATTTATGAGATTTAAAAGTCATCTTATATATTGTTGTTGCAAAATAAATAATATTATTATTTCTAGCATATTAATAATTCACGTTTATAATATTTTAATACCATAAAAAAGTAGGTTGTATATCTAACTTTTTTTTTGCAAAACGTATATAAATTTAAATATAAAAATAAAACAAAAAGCAAAAAATTGACATAATTATAAATACTCAAACAAATATTTACCTAAATGTTTTTTTTTATTTCACTCCTCAATGTTATAATAACGCATAATTTGACTTTGAAACCCGGCTCTGGTTAGAGTATAGTGTTTGGTCTCAAAAAGAACGTATTGAGAAAGATAGTCATAATTAAAATAAAATCAATAACTTTACATTTAAACCAATTACTATTACAAAACCATTTTTTAGATTTGTTAAAAAACAGTTGTTATTAAAGATTAAAAGTGTAACAGATGATGATGAGGCATACATTTTAAATAAAATAATCAAAAGTAGCTGTGGCGACTCCTGGTTCAAGTCAAGTGTCAAGTTATCAAAAAACAAAATATTTTTATTACAAAAAATTTATATGCCGGTCAATTTTAATAAAAAAATAAACAATTCACCTATTGTGACTATAACTATTGCATAAAAGCAAAATTACAAAAATTTATTTAGATAACAGCAAGGCAATTATTTGCAAGTGTTAAATAATTTCACTCCCACTCCACTAGATTAAAATTAATGCAGGCGATGGTTGAGAATTTACTATGTAGTAATCCTTAATAATGATAAAATAAGACAATAATATATATTACTAACAAGTATATATCATTACAAACAACTTCAGTTTTGACTCTTGAAGACTTTTGTCAAGTTATGATATTTAATAAATAATTTAAATATTTTTCTATACGTTATAAGTCGCAAAAAAGCATAGTGCGCAACTTGCACAAACTGACCATTTCCATTTATATCAATGCACCACTCTCCGAAGCGCGTGTGCAGCGTTAATAACTGTAAAAAATAAGTTTGGGTACAACCAAAATTCAATAAAGCGTCTTTCTCAATAGACGCAATTTTCAGTATTTCAAAAAAACTAAATAAACCTGTTAAGTATTTTCAGTTAGAAAAACAGATATTGAAGACTTTTTATCAAAACTGTATTGATTTTTTAAATGCAAATCACGATTTTTTTTTAGTTTTCGTAGATTATAGATTTAAAAAACTTTACTGTTATTTCAGATATTGTCACAAAAAAATACTGTCGCTATTTCAAATATTCTGTCCAATTCTTTGTGCATCTTGTTAGATAGTAATATTGTTATTAAGCAAAACTGCTAAGCAATTTATTAAAATAACCTAATAAAAACGCAAAACTGCTTAGCAACCTTGCTCGATAACAATATTGCTATCTAGTAAAATGCATAGAGAATTGGGCAGATTGTCACGTAAATAATGAGGATTAGATTTATCAGCCCAACAGAATAAGATAAACAAACGGATCAAAAGATTATTTTTATGACAGTAAATTTTAAGTAACATCCCTAAAAAGATTTTACGTCAGAAAAATATATTACACAACCAAAAAATATTTTACACGGACAAAAATGATATTAAACGATAGTAAAATATATTTTATAACATTTAAATACTTTCTACAACAAAAAAATATAATGTACAAAAATAATATGGAAGCCACGACAACATATGAACTGTTGAATAGAACAAATAAAGCAAAAGCAAAACAAGTTTTAAGAACGATAACTTTAAAAAGATAGAACTAAACAAATAACCGACATAATGATATGTTTGAACGACAGCAAATTAATAATTATTATAATAGTCAGTTTTTATTTCTGCTTCTGTCTTTGCAAAACAATAATACATTTGTTGTTAAATCAATGTTTTGTTAAATTTAAACTAATCTATTCTACTTTTGTTTATTTTTTTTTGTTAGTGTAATTGTAATTAATGTTACTAGACCGGTAACAAAGCTTATATGGCCAAGTCAGTACATCTATTAAATTGTAAATGCGTCTAAAATGAATCGGATGCAAGACGCAGGTTACGTGCCTTATCCAAAGTGTAACACAGAAGAAATTCTTACTCAGCATATAAACTTATATAAATATTTTGTAATAAAATTGAGTAAACAATTTTATAAAGTCCTACGTCGTGTAAGGTTATTAAACCAATAAATATTTTTTACTGATTTTTAAATACAAACTAATTTGCGTGAAAATAACTGTAGTGATTTGTGGGCAATTCTATTTCAAACGGACCAGAGCTAGGGGGGTGCATTGAGAAACTTGCTTATGTATTTTTTTTTTAGTTTCTATAACTTATTAGTAGTCCTTTGATCGGTATATGAGGGTATGAAACCCATAAAAAAAAATCTACAATTTTTTTTAGTTTTTTTGTCGTTTTTTAACTTAATCGCATGTTTTGTTTAAAAACAGTAATTTTAACTCAAAAGAAATAAAAGAAGCATTCATTAACGTGCCTTTATAATTAGCTCGATGTATATCCTCTAACTTCCAGTTTTCTGGCATATGTTTTGTTCCTTGCCATATTTGATTGCATTCTTTGTATAATCTGTCCGTCACTCTAGCAGGCGCGTATTTCCAAGCTTTATTTGGTATGCCATCTGGCCTTCCCGCTTTTTCAATTTTCTCTTCTAAAATCTTCCAATTTTTTTTTGCATACATTTCTTGGTTCTATATCACCGTTGTCTCTACTTAGCAGATTTTTAAATTGATTTTAATAATTTTTTTATTTCTATCTTTTCGAGTCGCCTTCTAGCTGTCATTTTTATTTTTAATATATTCTCACAAGTCTTTTTTTTCTTTTATTTTACACACTTTATTTAATTCTTCTATTTTTCACTCCTTTTCTCTTTTCTTACATTTTTTTTTCAATTTTCTTTTTACTTTGATTAAATTCTGTAATGCTACCTTCTCCTTGTCTCAGTCAACTTTTAGTTTTGTTTCAATTTAAGCTATTTTTTTTTCGTTGCTCCTTTTATTCTTTTTCTTAATTCCAATATTGATATGTTTTCCATGTTGTTAAGCTGTACTGTTTTATTGCGTCTTTGTCTCAAGTTATTATTTCTTTTTTGTTGGTTTCTTTCTCTATATTTTGCTCACATCTATTTTGTGTGTAATTTTTGACATTCAATTGTTACGGCATGTGATTGGATTCCACTCTCTGTTCTACCTTCATAATTTGTACCGACGCTCTAGCTTATTCGTTTGTTATCGCATAATCAATAACTGATGCTCTTCTTACTCCAATATAGATTAACTCTTCTTTTTCATCCCCATAAACCGTTTGGTGTATTTCTATTTTTTTTGTCTACCCATTGTAAGCATTTCTTTCCATTGCTATTTTTAATTTTGTCTTTAGATTTTCTTATCATTTCTTTTCCATTATCGTCTAACATAAATGTATTGTTTTCTCCTATATAAACATTTCAATCTCCACATACTACGATTTTTCAATCTTCTTGTATCTCCGTTCTATTGTCAATTTCCTCTATAATTTTTTTTAGTCTACCGTTGTTATAAACATTAGTAGTACAAAAGTATTTTAAATCTTTTCGTGCTAATTGCAATTCTAACTTCCATAATACCTTCACCTTTTTTGAATTCACCGTTAAGATCATCCAAATTTTCTCTAATTCCTATTACCATACCCCCCCCCCCCCCCCCCTTGGCTCCTTCTTTTTTCTTGTTTTTCTTGCTGGTTGCAATTTCCAGTTAAATTCTGTAGGAAGACAACTTTTGCAATCATTCCAGTTTTTTTTTTAATCCATGTTTCTACAAAGCACACTACATCAAATTCTTTTACATATTTTGCAAAATCTAGTACATCACGTTTTTATTTTTTTATTTAGTCCTGCCACATTCCAAAACACAATTTTTATATCTTTAGTTTTTTTTAGAACTGTTACCTTTACACTATAGTTTTTTTCTTTTGATCAACTTACTCCACGCAATTTCCTCAATTTTTTCCAATTAGTTTTTTATAAATAGCTTTTGTGATACTTTATCATATATTTGTACCTCTTCCTTTATTTCATATACCCGACCCTAGCTTTATTTTCTTTCATTTTTTCTTATTTTGTTTTCATTCTCAAATCTTTTTGAATTTGCCTTTCTTTTACTGTCAAGTCATCGTCTATAAATATATTAGTATCTCTTAACATAGCTTTACTCTTCAATATTTTTTTCTTGTCCTCCCAATTTCTCAATTTAACCAGTAGTGGCCTTTCTATATCTTCTGTTACTTTTCTCAATCTCACCACTTCTTCTATTTCTACTTTTGGTTCTAATTTTGTTTGAATTCATCTCTTAGTTTTTTCTACTCTGTTATCCACTGTTTTATCTTCTTCTTTTACTACTTTTTACTAATTATTATACTGTTTTTTCTGACATTTATTTTTCTCTGTTTGCAGATTCTATTTTTTCAATTTTATTTCTCAATACTTCATTCCCCGTTCGAATTATTCTTATTAATTTTATAATATTATCCTTAAATTCCTTATTCTCTTTCCTTCGCCACTTCCCCCCTTCTTTTCCGTTGGTGGTCTATAAATTGTTTTTCTCAAATGCAACAAATTGAGATAAAATCAAAAAACATTTTAAAAACTACATTTTCCACAGGCACCAGTCATTATCAATTTAAACAATTTTCCAAGAAGTAACAAACAATTAAATCAATGAAATTTGTTTTGTGTACTTAGACGACATTATCATATACTCAACTTCCTTACAGGAGCACTTAGAAATGTTTTTCAACGTTTACAAAAATCTAATTTCAAAATACAATTAGATAAATGCATGAAGTAGCTTATTACACACCTAATGAAATAAGACCCAATCCCAACAAAATTTCAGCTATTAAAACATTTCCTACACCAACAACACCAACAGAAATCAAATCTTTGTTATCTAGATATTACCGACGCTACTCAAAAACATTGCTAAGATTTCTAAACCCTTGACCCATTGCTTAAAAAAAGACTACAAAGTTATTCCAAATTTGACTTTCCTTTAATGTACCACAAATTACTGAAGAAATAATAATATTATTCCAATTATAGGAAAAACTATTAATAATAAACCTTATCAAATAATAATATAAAAAGAAAATTTAACATAAATAAAACAAAAAACGTATGTACAAATATACATGGTGTTAAAAAAAGAATATAAAATATTTAAAGGGGTGGTAGTAAGAACAACAACAAACAAAAAAGTCTAATAAACATGGGTTGTCATAGCAACGGTTTCGGAGATAAAAAACCCACAGTATTTCGATACATAGAAAGGTAGAAAGCTTATCTGTTTCAAGATAAGGTTTGTGCGCAATTTACAAATTTTATTATACGCTACTCAATTTCATAAATCCCTTATGTAATACACCTACACATACTTCGCAATAACAAGATTGTAATGTAAATCCAACTTGCTGATAGACTTAATGAACCAAAACAAGGCAATTTCTTTCCACCGAAAATAACATTCTTACATATCAAACTAAATAAAATTGTGAACGAAAAGTTTATTTAAACGCCATTTTTTGGGCATTTGTTTTTAATTAGTAAGTATATTTATTACACGACTTTATTAATCTATAACAGTGATTCAAAAAAGATGATTTATGAAGTGAAGGTTATAATATACAACTAAACAATTTTCATTTTTTTTTTCTATGTTCTTGCCTATTGTTTCAAACTCTTGCCTATATGGAGAGTTCTCAGACTTAGACTGAATAAGCATTTTTGGGTAGTGTTATAAATTGTGTATCTAAAAAACTGTTTGTCTACATTTATGCACGACGTTTATCAGGAAATGAATATGATTACCGCATTACATGATCATTTGTGTATTAAATTTAAATTTATAAAAATGATCTATTGACATGTCATTTAATAAATTAAATGTATAGCTGTTTTTAGGCATTATATATTGAAATCGAAGACAATTATAGTGTACAATTGGCACAAAAATCCTTTTTTTATTCGACTCGCCAAGGCTCGTGCAAACTTTTCAATGTATTTGTGTAAAAAAAGTACTATTTTCGTGCTCTCTCTACAATTTATTATTCTTGGTGTAAACAATATATCGACGGTCTAATTCCAGTACCCCGTAACTGACAAAATCCAAATTTTACGTTTGTAACATTAGTTAATTTATATATTGTATTTTGTATTAAAGATTCGGGTTATTACGACTGCGAAAACAACAAGGTTTCATTTTTTTTTGTAAGATCTATTAAGTATCTGGTAGATGGGGAACGTCAATTTCACTTTTTTTAAGATAGGTATTGGAATATTTCCAATTTTTATTTTTGTCGCTTTTAATATTGTTTTCACCATAAGAATATAAATAAATTACATTATAACATCACAACACGCATTATATGATCTTTTTCCAAAACAAATAAATATTTTAAATAATATGCTATCAAGATATAATTGACAATATAAAAGGAAAATAAATAAGTACATCACTACACATTAATAAAAATTTAATCTATCGGAAACGACATATCAATTTTACATGTTGCAGTCATAGTCATAATATAAACTACCGGATAGAGCTCTCTTATTACAACATCGATAAGATTATAAAATTCTTTCAATATGAGGTGTTTTAAAAAATAACAGTATCGGTTCACTACAATCTAAAAACTCGATTATATTCAATAAACAGCTTAGTCATTATTTTATCGAGGCCCAACAAAATTTATATATGTATATACAGACTGAATGAGTTTGTATTAATTTATTCTGTTTAAATTTTGTAAATATTAAATTAAAAATCGTAAAATTATTTAAAAAAATTGAACACATATTTATAAATATATAGATTTGATTCTAAACACAAAAATTAATTTATGTACAAGTATAAAACCAGTAACGTTAATTACTTTTTTAAACATTGTATATCTTATATAATAAAATATATTGCATAAACAGCCATAAAAACGAACTTTTTTAATATGAACAGATGAATAAAGTATATCACATTTTAATTTGTTCATATTTTTTAATACTATGAGTGGTTTTCAATATTAATATTATAAATATTTCCCAATACTTCCCACTAGAGTATTATTTGATTTGAAAAATAGATACCTGAAAATGTTTAATACAAACTGGGAATGATTATATTTTACAAACTATGAAAACCACTTTATTAATCACTAATTGTCCTATGATATGGTGCACTCACAACACTGCATTGTATAATACAAGCAATTGACAACACATTTATCGTCATCTTCTTCATCTTCAGTCTTTGCTTCCAATAAAGGGACCCACTGTTTCTGCAAAGTATCACCAGTGACTCCGTCTTTACTTCCACCTCCTTCTTTAAAGTCGTCCTTTTTTCTACCATCATTTTGTTTATCACTTTCAGGTTTATATCCTGGATTGGCGTCTGGGATGTTTATGTCCATTTCATCTTTTTTATCCTTTTCTTTTTCATCTTTACCGTCTTTTTCATCTTTATTTGCATCATCTTTAACTTCATCGTCTTTTTTTTCTTTACTAGTTACTGGCTTTATTTCTTCTTTAATAATTTCGTCAATCTGTGGTAATTCTCTTTTGTGAATAACATGACTGGCCGTGGGTTGGGGAGACGAGCGGCCGGATGCTGAATAATCGAACTCTTTGTTGGCAGATGTGGGCGAATCGTTGCCGGACATTATGGAACTCACCATCAACATAAAACCATTATTTCTTAATGATAAACTGGTCCCTGTTTTTGACATGATTGGTATTGTAACACTACAAACACCGAGTTACGTTTGAATTCCATTTGAGAGATTATTTAATTATCGAGTCGGTGGTTTTACTTATTATACCTTCCTACAAGCTTAGGTCATACGAAACGTGCGCCTCGACGAAATATTACACATGATCTAATGGTTAAGTGAATCACGCGCACGACTTGTCCGCTGGTTTATAACTTGTTGATAGCGACATTGGTATGGCACTGAATTTTCGTGTAGCGTCCAGAAGGTTCATTGTGTTTTCTTTCTCATTAAGAGGGCGTGTGTTTCTTTGACCAGTCGAGCAAGTTGTGCCACTTTTTTATATGAGTTATACTATCACACTTGATGGTGTGTTTATATATAGTATGTGTTAACATACTTAAGCTACATTACCACTAATAAAAATGTATAAATTAATTTGCTGACAATGCATACTCATGTAGATTATTACATTGGAATATGTGACTAATATAATATTGCGTGGAATTTCTATTATTATTTTCTATATGTAACCTATGCATTCTTTTCAACATGTCAGTATAAAAGTAAGTCGATTATGTCGACATAATCAATTCATCGATGAAATTATTATAAAATTAAATAATACTTAAAAAAATATAATCAATGACATTTTATTCTAGAAATAATAATGTATAATTATTCATTCAAATTTTAATTATAATAAGACATGATTACCAGCATATGTTTAATTTATATAAAAAAAAAATGTTATCAATAATTTACCAAAAGTATAGGTTTTTATCAAATTTGTATAGACAAACATTTTGAGTAAAATTTGACTTTTTTAACTCAGTTAAAGCTATCTATTATATTTTTGATGTTTCTAATACTTTTAATTACTAACTACATATAAGAAATTATTAATTAATATTTATAGTTTATTAATTTACAAAGTATTTAAATGACATGAATGATAATCACTAATCAAATCATTATAAGAAACTTTCTATTCTAGGAAAATCACAATTTAAATATTTTGAAGAATCGTTTATCGACAATAATTGCTAAATGTTTTATTTCTTTAAAAAATGAATTTAATAATTTCTTTGGTATTTTGATTAGTAATGTATTATTGTTGCCCGCATACTCAAATGATTAATCAAATGTTTACAAAACACTAAACATTTGTATACGAAAACTACAGTGTGCATAAAAGCATATTTGCAATATTTTCAATAAACCTAGTCACTAGCCAAACAGTGATTAATTCAGTTTTATTTAAACAATTTTTAATATAACCATCGTAAACTGCAATGCTTATATTCAAATTTTACAATTGTTACGTTTTTTTTTTAATTTATCGTTAGTAATTGTATGTGTCTTGATTGAATTTGAGTACGCACATAGTTCTAAGTTTTTAAATTTTCAATTGACTGCTTGTGCCAATCTACTACTACTAATAATTAAAAACAGCCTTTGGGATAATTTGATAATAAAATTATTTTTTTGCCAGTCAAAGTCATTTATACAAATTATATTTGCAAATAGCATTAAAATGTATTCAAAAGTACCTAAAACATATTTATTTCTATATTTGGAAATATTTTTTGGCTATTTTCAAAAATAATTGACTAAAATAGTATGACAAAAAAATAAGTTGTTTCTTTCTGAATGCATCGGTAAAAAATATTGATTATCAAATTATATAGAAATAAGAATCTCGCCAAAGTTGCTGTTTTTGTTACAATACTGAAAATCGGTCGTGTTGCTTTTTAACTTATCAAAATTACATTTTTTTTATTGTTTAAAATTGTATCAATATTGCATCAAATTTGTTGATTGTCAGTTTTTGATAGTTACGCTTTGTTACGTCTATGGCTCAACAGTTTTATATTTTTGTGTCACTTTACGTTGATATGTATTCACCAAATATCTTGTTAAAAAATTTGACATAATAAAACAAGTGTTTTATTTAAATATATCGACTATAATCTAAAAAAAAATTAATATAAGTTACTATGTAAATCTTTTTTTATAATGCGGCAATGTTCTTAAAAAAATAAAAATATAATTTTTTTAGTAAGCGATTTACATGCTAACATATCACCTTGCATAAATATAAATATTATTTCATTTTATTTATTAAATAAAAAAACTAAGCTTGGCAGTAGTTCTTTATTCTCTGCTTAATAATAATAAAAGTTTATTTTTTGCCTCTTAGCTTTAAAAATTCTACAACTTAACATATCATTTGCCATATAAACTTAATTTACTTTTAATATAACTTATAATCTTAATTACCCTAAACCCTGTTTTTAATTAATTATTTATTAGTTTCGTTTCAAATTGTTTCATCCATTTTATTCCTCCTCCATTTTTTTTCAGTACCTTATTTCTCTTCATTTGCTTTTCTCTCATCTCATTGCGTATTAGCATGTGCTTTTTTCTCTAGCTTCTCCACACATCCTACACATTTTCTTTTTCTAGTCTATTCAAAATTTGCACTTTCTGCTCATTTCCACATCTGAATCTTGCAATAATTTTTTTTTTTTTTCATATTTTACACTTTCTAGGTACTTTGGTAGTGCATCCGTTATAATATGTATGCTGCGGTTTATTACTTCTAATACCCATTTCCAGAATTCTGTTTAAATAACCTCTAATTTTTCTTGCTTTTTCTACCCCCAAATTTCCGATGCGTACAATAACATACTAACTAGGGCTGAGTGAGCATCCCTCTCTCACCCCTTTTTTAGTCCAAAATTTATTACTCATTTTGCCATTTATACAAACCCTGCTAACTGTTTCCACATATACTTCTTTCATTCTTTTACTAGATGCTCATTTATTTCTCTTTTTCTCAAACACATCTACAATTTCTCTCCACTCACACTGTCAAATGCCGCTTTTAGATCCAAGAATAACGCATACAACTTTCCTCCCTTTTCTGCTATTTCCTTTTCCACTATATGGTGTAGTATGTATGCATTATCCATGGTCCTTCTATTTTTTTCTAAACCCGGTCTGTCCGTCTGGCAATATCCCATTCATCTCTATTTCTTCACTCAATTTTTCTTTTAGTACCATGGCGTTGATTTTGTATGCTGTACTTAATAACTTTATACCTCTATAATTGTCTGCAGCTTTTTATTTTCTTTTTTGTGTATTGGACATACAAGACCTACTTTCTACTGACTAGGAAACAGTTTTCCTTTCCATACTTTATTTATTATTTCAGTCTCTCAATCAGATCTTCCGTATCATACATTTATGCTTCATTTTGTATTTCATTCACCCCTGACGCTTTTTGATTTTTTAGCCTTTTTATTTGCTTCCATATGATTTTTTTTGTTATTTTATCTACATCTTGTTTCAGTTGCTGTGTTGTCATTGGTTGTCTATCAATTTTAAAAAGTGCATTGTCCAGTTTTCCATTGAAATTTGTTTGTTTTCTCTTCTTTTTCTTCTTCTTTCTTTATGTGTTTTCATGCTTCTTCCTCAAAACGTATTTCTTTAATCTTTATATCCTTATTTTTTTATACATTGTCTTGTCTTGTCTTAACTTTTTTGCATTTTTTCTTGTATGGCATTTGCACCCTCTTATGTTGTTTAGTCGCTTTATCATTTTTCCAATATCGTAGTATTTTTCTAGCTTCTCTTTTTTTTGTGTACATTCTGTGTTCTACCTTTTGCATTTTTCAAATGTTTCTTCTGTTTGTATAAACGTTTTCTTTATTGTTGCGTCTGCGATTGTGTTTTATAATTCTACCATTTGTTGCTCTACGCCTTTCTCTCAGAAATGTCTTTTATATAAATTTTGCTTTGCTTTTTACGCTTTCTTATGTCCATACTATTTTTGTTACTACTTCTTTTTTTTTAGTTCTCTGTTTATACTTCTATTTATATACACTTCTAGTGGTTGATAATCTGACTACTTTTTTTCCAATCTTAAATTTGTCTATCTCTTGCCACGCTTCTTCATTAACCATTTCGTAACTAATTACCGATTGTCTCTTTGCTCCTATATTCTCTCTCTTCATCTCCTTCTATTTTTTTGTTTAATACGTTTTACCCATTCTTATCAATCATTTTATTTTCTTCTTTATTTTTCATTATTTCTCTTTTAATTCCGGCCTAAGCGTTGAAATCTTCTCTTACAATCAGTTTTCTCTCTTCTCTTTCTTGTATTGAGTTTTCTAGAGTTGTTCTAATTTTTTTTTAACCCTCTGCTGTACACCTTTACCGTCTTGTATTTTGTTCCACTCAGTATAAAATTTTGTTGCACTATCCCTTCCATTTTTAGTTTTACATCATCTTCTTGTGGTATTTCATTTCTTATTCCCGTTATGATAACTCTGTTTGCTTTATTTTTTTTATGGCTGGCTGGCATTTTCCTCTAAACTCTTTAAGCATTTAATTCTTTATGTCTTTATATCTCTTTTCACCTATCCATGTTTCTACCATTCCAATTAAATCAAATTTTCTTATATATTTCCAAAAATCTTCATCTTTGTAGTTTAATCCTGCTACATTCCAAAATATTATATTTATTATATTTCTGGTATCTTCTATTTTTGGTCCATTTTTGTTAACTTCTAATTTGTTAATTGTTTTTTTTTTCTTCCCAACTTTTTTTATTAACGAAGTTTGGTTTAGTTCTTTGTTGTTTGTTTTTACTTCCCTCCTTTCCGTTTATTTATTTACTGCTACTATTTTTCTGCCGTTTCTTTTGTTGTAACAGCGTTTCTCTACATTTACCACAATCATATATCCCACAATCGCCATTTTGCCTTTTGTTTTTTCTTCTTTCGCCATATTTCTCAGTTTTTCTTGAATTTTTCTTTCTTTCCTTGTGAGGTCATTATCAATAAATATATCGCTACTCTTGAATAGGCTTTTTTATAATAATTTTTTGTTTATCTTCCTAGTTATCTAGCTGTACAAAAACACTTTTTAGTTTAATTTTGTTAATTCTCTGCTTAATAATTATAATTTTCTAGTTTTACATGTTTTTATTTTAAAATTTACAAACAATTTTGTATCTTCTTGAAAAAAAATTAAATTACATTTTTTTATTTGTTTATTTTTTAAGCATTTTATTGAAATTTGACTTTTATATCACCAATTGTGATTTTTAAACAAATAATAATTACTTACTTCTGAGAAAGAATAGTAGTCAAATAATACGTTTACAAAAAGAATTAGTTTTTTTATTAAATGCCATAATATGTTAGATATTTAAATTATCTGTCACTTATTGCATGCCCCTTCAATCTTGGAAATTAATTTGCCTATTGTGTTAAGCGACGTCTCATATACTTTATCTATTAAACATAAAACATAAAAATTCAATGAATTAATATCTGGCAATTTTAGAGGCCCGACCACTAGTCCTGCACGACCAATCTAATAATGTAGATAATTTGTATGTAACTATTTTCTATTAATCCAAAATGTGCCAGTTTTATTTTCTGCAGTACAGAGGCTAATAAATCTTCAAAGTTATTTTTAAGAATCTCATGAAATAAAACTGCGTTTAATTTTAGAAGAAAAATTAAAGGGCTACAAATAGTATTATGTATTATGCTAAATATTAAATTTATGTAAAAAAAAACATGACTGTGTTTCGTGCGGATTTTTATGTGACCAAATATGAAGATTGTAGTAATTGACAATTCCAGCTCTTATAAATGTAGTTTTGTCTACAGAATTTTATGCAAAAAATCTGGATTCATTTGAAAGAAATTTACAAAAAAACTATTTTTATTTCCGAATCTCTACGATGCAAATCTTGAATAAGTTGCAAATGGTAAGCTTTTATCTATCATTATGTAATGTACGTAGTACCTTAGATTTTGATGCTTAAAGTTGTTAAACTGCTCTTTAAGAGCTAAACCTAAGATTTAAATTAAATAAAAAAGAATGCGGTTATTATTTATCCTTTAAATTGGTCGGTGAACATTAATGAGCACTTGAGCACTTAAAAGCTTTCAATTTAGAAAACGCTTTTTGTACACACGCACAGAAACTGCAGAAAAGTTAATAAATAAAATAAATGTTTGCATATTCTTCATTAGTAAACTGTCATTACAATACACCTGTCAAACCATGTAACAAATTATTACTGACTACACCATTGTGTAATCAGTGATAATTGTTATTAACATATGCGTTACTAATTTATTTTTTTACAGCTTACTTTAATAGTTAAACAAAAAAATAAATACATTTAGGTTTGCTTGCTGACAAATCAACTCAAAAGTTAATCGGCACATATAAATTTAGATATTATTAAAAAAATCAAGAAAGAAGGCAATATAGGTAATTAATAAATATATATGGTTACAACGTACAACACTTAGTGAAGGAATAAATAAATATAAAAAATTGATAAAAATAATCAAACCTAAAAACATTACAAAGTGGGATTAAATTACATTACATATTAAGAATAAATTATATCTCGTTAAGTAGCGGCTTCATATACTAATTAAATCATTTATTTAAATTTAAAACTTATGAACTTTATGTTTATGTCGTTGATAAAAGTTTACACGGTTGGCAACAATCTAAAATATACCGTTCAGACTGGATCAGCGCTTATTAATTGATTGATGAGTCAGCGCTGGCAATTGATAAGTTGTTCTGAACGCAACTAATGGCGACTCATCATGCGTATTGAACGCGCTTGATGACTATCTTTTGCTGGCAGCGCTTGTCATTTTACTCATCATACATCTAGGTTTGCTTGGTCCGCGCATTTATTTGAAAAGTAAATTCATCATGTCAAAGCCAAACTACATAGAAGTTATATATGTTTTTAAACGGGAAAAGGAGCAATAGAGGTAACTATGAGATTACAACGTAATATTAACGCTGTAATAACTTGGGTGAGAAAAGTAAAAAATTATAAAGATAATCAAACCTAAAAATATTACAAAGTAGGATTAGATGGCATTACTTATTGAAAATATATTATATCTCGTTAAGTAGCGGTTTCATAAACTAATTAAATCATTTATTTAAATTCAAAACTCTGAGCTTTATGTTTATGTAGTTGATAAAAGTTTACACGGTTGGTAACAGTAGCAAAATATACCGTTCAGACGGGCTCAGTGCTTATTGATTGATTGATGAGTCAGCGCTCGCAACTGATTAGTTGTACTGAACGCAACCAATGTCAGTTCATTTTTACAAAACGAGGTTACTTATAGCGGTAAATTTGAATTTATGATTGTTAACAAATATTTACATATCTTTTCATATACAGATATGCCGCCTTTTTAAAATTGTCCACTATACTACATATTGTTGTTGAATTCAGGAGTGATAGCTCCGTTGTGAGAGAGCTCTCAAAGCTTCACGCTTCCGTACATTGTTGCCAAAAACCGCCTTATCTATACACTAAGAAAGTAAATATCACTGGTTACTGCCACATATACAATTACGTATATGTGCGAAAGCCAGTGACTACATTAATAACATGAAAAGGAAAAACAAAGGATGAGTACTCTTCTCGAGTCGGAGCTCCGGCGACAACACAGGGGGGAGCCTTGGTCGGAATGAGTTAATAGTTATTAGATTTTAGGATGAGTGATACGGATAAACATGAAATATTACAGAGCTATCTTAGTGTGTTTAATATACTTTAGTAGGCAACAGTATACTTTGACGTTTTTGGAAGATATGAGTAACGCCATGCTCGTCGGTAGATGGATGTCCATTGAAATAAAGTTTTGCCATAGAATAGATTGAGCAATAGTGTAACGAGGGCATTCAAAAAACAGATGATCAGTAGTACCTACTTCACCACAGACGCAGAGTGGGTTATCCACAACATTGATTTTAAATAGATGCCAAGGAGAACGCATGTGTCCAGATCTAAGTCGACTCAAAAGACATACATCTATTTTAGAGTGAAATGAAAAATTCTTAAACCATGGTTTTTGGTATACTACTTGGTTTATCTGATTAAAGTAGGTAGTTCCCTTGCTTTGACTGATGGTATTACATTGCTGTTGCCAAGAATTTAATCCGCTCTGCAGAAAACTGGCATAGAGGTCGGTGTAATTGATAGTGATATCATTACACCGCCTCCCATGTCTCAGTCCCGCCACATAATCTGCATGTTCATTGCCATTTATGCCTTTGTGGCTTGGCACCCAACAAAATTGAGTTACCAAACCTTTGCTTCGTAATTCAAAGATGCATAGGAACATATAGCATCAAGGGAACTTTGGGAGTCAGACACTAATATAGTTTTTTCCCAATTATTTGCCGAGGTCAAAAACAGAGCCCTATAAATGGCATATAGTTCGGCGGTAAATACAGAGGAAAGGTTGGGAAGTTGTCCTGATTCTTCCAACTTCAAAGACGGAATCCACACTCCAAACGCCGCTGATCGAGTATTAAGTTTCACCGAACCGTCATTAAAAATTTGAATGTAATTAGGCCAGCGTTGAGATATAAATTCCTCAAACACTACATTGATTACGGACGGAGATAAGGATTTATGAGGAAAGGAATTGTATTTAACTTGTATGGATAGGGATTGGCTAGGAGAAACAAATAACTTGAAAAAGGAGCTCTTATTAATCACGCGGTCATATTGAGAAATTTCATTAAATGCCAAAACTACAAGAGGACAACCTTTTGCTGGCCAAAAGAGATGGTTGCCAAAAATGTTACATGTTTGTGATAAGACATCATATGTCATGCCCCCACCCATGCTAAAAAGTTTGGCAACATATCTCCTGGCAATTGATTTTTTTCTAATTTCCAGTGCCATAATACCGGCTTCTTTTTCTATGACATTAATAGGAGTAGAATTCATAGCACCCAAACAGATTCTTAATGCCCTGTTTTGAATTCTGTCTAAAATTTTTAGGTTAGATTTGCTGCAGAAAGATAGAAGGTGGGAGGCAAAATCAAGGCGGGATCTAACAAAGGCTTTGTAAAAAGTGAGAAGGATTTCCGGGTTTCCTCCCCAGTAGGTACCTGAAACACTTCTCAAAATATTAATGCCTTGAGCACAGGATTTTTGAAGTCCATTGACATGGTTACTCCAAGACAATTTGTTGTCAAAAGTGACACCAAGGAATTTATAAAAGGGTACTCGGACAATAAGAATGTTATTGAGAATAGGACAGACATTATTGGGACATTGCGTGACCGGCCTAAGAAGAACATTGACCTACATTTATCAAAAGAGAGCTCAAGGTTTCTGCTAAGAAGGCGACTGAAGGTCTGTGCTAGTACAAGGTTGATGTTTCGAATTACACTGTCTGGAAAGTAGCCTGAAGAGTAAATAGCAAAGTCATCTGCATAAGAGATGATTTTTTCTGAGGGAATAGAGGAGTGTACTAGGTCTTGTATGTACATGTTGAAAAGCAAGGGACTGAGAGGGCTACCTTGTGGGAGACCAATGAAAGAAGTAACGAGCCCTTCTTCCGCGAATGTCCCTGCCATGTATAACCGTTTTTCAGAGACCAGTTCGATGATAATGTTGATAAACAAGGGAGGCAGATTCAAATTAATTAAAATGGATTTTAAGTAGGCTATACACACATTATCATAAGCTCCTTTAAAATCTAGGAAAGTGACACATAAACATTTTTTTTTTGAGACAAAGCATCACAGTAAAGGGTCGTGACGTTCTCATAAATACTGTGGCCTTTTCTCAAATCTGTGATAGACCCTGTAAATATGGAGTTCATCTCACACCATCTCTCCACTTTGATGATGTTTTCAAAGGTTTTACGAACACAGGAAGAAATGGCAATTGGTTTAAAACTAGACTCTATATCTGGAGAAGGATTCCCTTTTGGTATGGATACAATCTTGATAGTTTTACAACTATCAGGAATTGTTCCATATTTAAAGAAGGAATTAAATATGTCCACCAGGTGAGCTTTAGTGATCAAAGGAGCTTCTTGCAACATAGAATAGGAAATGTTATCATTTCCCATGGCTGAATACTTTCTGTAAGCAAGGACAAGGTTGAGTTCACTCATTTGTATGGGTACAGTCAAAGTATGAGGAGGGGAATTATCAACATCTAGCAGGGAAAGCACCGAATGGTGTCGAACGTATGGAGGGGCTAGTTTTGACAAGAATTCTGCAACCCAAATCTCATCTTTGGTGGGAGTAACAGGCCTGGGGATTCTTGAGAATTTTTTAATCGTTGACCATACGTAGGAAGGTGAGGAGGATCGGTTCAGAGAACTGCAAAAGATTTTAAAACTTTTTCTCTTTTTGCGGAGCAAAAGCCTTTTTGCTTGGGCCATAGCTATTCTAGCCGCATCAACATGCACTAGTTTTCCTGTACGGCGGAATATAGTAAGAAAACGCTTTCTTTTGTTGACAGCCTCAGAACATTCCTTGTCCCACCATGGACAAGGTGCTCTTTTGGCTTTATGAGGCAGAGTCGGGAGCTTAGGAGAGGAAGATTTGGCAGCATCAACAAACCAGGTAATAAGTTGATGGTAGTTTGGATACGGGATTTCTTCGAGTTTGGCAGAGATAATTTTTTTATATGACATGACCCAGTTTATTTTTTTTTTACAGATCTGTTTGCAGTGAGTGTACGGAGCATTCTGAGACTAAGTAAGGTGGATTTCGGTAATGATAGGGAAATGAATACATCCATAGGTGTCTTGCAATGTTACCGAATGACATTTTAAAGCAATATCCGGTGAGGCTATAACTAGATCGATTACGTTCATGTGGATGTTTGTTGGCGACCCATCATTTAGAATAATAAGACCCAAGGACTCTATCGCAGCTTCTAATTCCAATCCATTGCGGTTATGATAATGGTGACCCCAGAAAGGATGGTGGGCGTTAAAATCGCCAAAAAGGCCATGGCTTGTTTGATTTTTGACTGCCGAGCGTATTCAGGGCAAATTCGATTAGCCAATGAGGACTTAAACTCATTGGAGTAGTGCGGGCCTTTGCAGAAATTACAGCATGGAGCATCAGGTTTGCTACACAATTTTATTTTGTGTTGATCAGAGCACGAAAGGCATTTATTGCTGCTTTTACACACCTTGGAAGTGTGGCCATACCGCATACAGTTAAAACATTGGATTACTTTTGAAACATACACGCTAATAGGAAGAGAATTAAAGTTGAAGATAAAAATTTTGGGAAGAACATGCCCTCTAAAGGTAATCAATATTGTGCTTAAAGGCTCAAATCTGAACCCGTTTCCATCAGAGTTCTGAACTTTTTTGTTAAACCTTTCTACTTTTAACACGTCAACATTAAGTGAGTTTCTGGCATTGTTTTTGATCTCGGCAACGTTAAACTCGCAGTCAACTCCACGTACCAAACCTTTACAGGAAATGTGGTGGGACGGTATGTACTACTTCAAAGCATGGCTAATACAGAAGTTTCCCATCAACAATTCATTAGCATCCATTATTTTGGAAAAGAAAACAGCTACTCTGTTTTTGCCTCTGGCCTCAACCTTAGTAGCACCAACCACCTTAGCTTTTTCAATTTTACTTCCAATTGCTAGCGGGGAAATATTTCGGTTGTCGATTGGTTCTATATAGACTTGGTAAGGACCAATGTCAGAAATAATAAATCTTTCCACCAACGGAGTAATAATTCTTATCTCAGGTGTTGAGATATGGGGTTGTTGAGTGGGTACGTTATTGGTTAAATTGTCGTTTGCTAAAGTCATGGTAACGTTATCATTGCCGTTATTAACATCTCCAACACCCCCTGCGGGGGTGGTGGAGTCTCCCATGCGGTTGGCTTGTCTGAGCCAGGCTCAGACAAGCTCACCTTGGATAAACTCACTTAATAAATAAATGTCACTCACCCTGAGTTAGAGGGAATAAATTAAAGGGCAATAAGGATGGATGTCACGTTGTGGCTTACACTGTAATAAATAATCAGCGAACAACACGACTAGTTCGGTTCGAGGTTTGAAGCCGAATCTGAATATATATACTACATATGTTTTTACATGTTTGCTTGACAGCTGTCAAAGTTGATCTGTCAAAACAAATAGTACAGTAGACAATTTAAAAAAAGCGGCACATTTAAAGTGATTACATAATCCCATTCATTTATAAACTCCCTGATGATTCTGTAAACAAGTTATTTTGTTTTGTTATTCATTATCATCTGTTTGAAATTAACATTTTTATAACTAATGCGTTTCATAAATCAACTATAATTTTAAGCAACCAATTGTAACTGTAACCACCGGTTAGTCTGGTTGATATACAAAACGCACTATAAATAAATACATCTGATTTTGCATTTTTTAAAAACATCTATTTACATAAATTGTTATTCCTTATCTGTTATATCTACATAAGACCGTGGTGTGTTCGTCTCAAGAACGCATTTTGAACCACTTTAGGCATGACGTCATGTGAGTAATATAAACTTGTAGTTTATCTATGGTAAGGCGCTTTATGATTAAATCTCACCATCAGATGAGTATATTATTGGCGTTGTCGTTAAAATAGTTATGCTCTGCTTTAAAGATAAAATAACAAAAAAAATTATTATAATCATTAAATATTGTTTATTATGCCAGCTTATTCTGTACATGGATGTGCAATTTACACACAAAAACAACACAAATATTATATATTTTTGATTTTTGAAAACAAAGATTTAAAAAAGTGGATTAACGGTTGTGGACAAAAAAATAAATTTTATATTAATAATGTTTACAGTTTATTTTATAAGTTAAATTTGTTTAATTTACTTTGAAGATTTTTTTTTTATTATTTTTAAATCACACTTTTAAATTATCAACCAAAAAACTCTCAATTTAAACAGTAGATCTTTTTGTTTTCTTAAAATTACTTAAATCCCAAGCACTTACAGCAAATTCAAAGAGAGATTGTTAAACTAAAATAGACACAAAATGATGATATTTTAAATATTAATATAAATAACAATGTTGTACAAGAAAAGCCAGCTGCTGTAGTTCTAGAAGAAATGTTAGTTTGTTTTTTTTTTTTTTCAGTTTTAACATTATTTTGAGTTGTTTAATAAAATTTAATAAAAAAATTGCTATGCTAATTTATATTAAATGTAAATAACTTTATAATAGTAGTAATAGAACAAAAATCATTGTTTTTACAATTATTCAATTTTTACTAATATTATAATAAATCTTTAATCTTTTGTTGGAGAAAATGATACAGTTTTAAAAATAAAATTATTTTGTTGGAACATAAAAACTTAAAAAAAAAATGAGAATTTAATACAAGTAAATGTTTGTTTAAATGAAAACATATTTTTGAAAACAGTAAGCTTAAAAGAAACCACAAAATTTCAAAGTATATTAATTATATTTCTAATTAATAATGCAAATGCTGTTTCAAACATAAAATAATAAGTTAGAATAAATATTTTATATGTTTTGTATACTCGTATGTGTACTTTTTACATCAACTACTCATTCATAACAATAATGCGAGTTCTTATTTCCTACTTGACGTCACAGTTTAGAGAGAAATAGATAAAACTATGCGCATTGCCACAACTGTACTCACACCTTTATATATAGTATTTACAAATTTATGTGATTTATTTTAATTACTTATTTATTAATAATTTACTATTATATTTTATTGCAATAGTGACAATAGTTGATTATCTTTATTTCCTGGTATGAGAACACTTATTTCTGACTGCATTTTTAATTTATATCAAAAATGACCTTTTTGTTTTTTTTTATGATATTAATTATTATAAGCCTATGACTTACAGTTTTTGAAATATTCAATAAAATAACATAACAAAATGTAGTACGTTTTAAATGTTTATAGTAATCATAATAATCATATGTAAATGTAGTGGACTTTTTGCTTCAAATATTCACTTATTTTTACGTTTTTTTTTTATTGAATTGAAAATAACAGAAAAACAATAATTATAAGTTTTTACTTGTTGCTATGGTAATTGGAACATAATCTACTACATTTTGTTTTATTATTTTAATGAATATTTCAAAAACCGTATGTTGTAGAACCATAAAACCATATATCATTGTAATTGCTAAATTTTTTTTTTTCAAAAATTTTGGAAAATACAGAATGATTCATTTAAAAAGAAACTGATAATGACGTCATTTCTCGTGAAACAGGGCTTGTATTAAACATCAAAATACATTACTGTATATTGTGTGTCCCAGGATAGATGTAACAAGAGATATAATAATAAGAAATTTTGTAAAAATTATCAATATTTTTAAATATTGCAAGTGAATGTAGACAACTGTTTCTAATCTTAAAACTTTCATCAGTACGTCTGTATACAATTAGTTAGAGAAAGACAATTTGCATGCAGTTTGACAATCTCTAAAATCAAGAGTAATTATAATATGACATTTTTTCATTTAATTAAATAAATTTTGTTTTTTTAGAACGTTACAACAAAAACGATAAAAAACACATTTTTTTTAATTAAGTACTCATTTGATGTAATTACTACCTACATTTTCTCATCTTTTGATCATTCGCTTAAATTCCCTAAAACTGTTTCGAATGGTATGGAGTTTATGACATTTATAATTCTTAGTTTAATATTTCTGCATTGTTTAGAAGTGATTTAACGTAAACCAACTGCTTGACGCAACCCCATAAGAAGAAGTCCAATATAGATAAGTCCGGAGATCTTGTCGGCCACATAATGGGTCCATTTTGCGCAATTCAAGTTTCTCCAAAATGTAAATTTAACCATTCATTAATGCTTGACACAAAATCTTTGAAGAAGCTGTAAATAAGAGTGCTGGTTTAACCTTCCGTCAATAAAATAAAGTTCAATAATTCCAACGTAATAAGAAACGGCACACTACACATTTATTTTTTTTATTATGAGTTTTAAAGTTTAAGTTTTCTGAAGCCCAATAGCAATAATTCTGAGATAAAACAACGCCATATGTAGTAAATGTGGATTTATCAGATTCTCAAAAAATCTTCTGTAATTTTTTCTCCATTAGTTAAACAAAAATCCAATCTTTGTGCGTCATTTCTTTTTTCAAGAGTATGTGTAAAATTTGCTTTATATGCCTTAATTTTCTTTGCTTATAAACTCTCTAAAATTCAGACTTGCTTGATAGTGGCATCCTTGGATTTTCTGTAACGGAGTCACGCGTTATAATAACCATAGCATCATCATCATCATATTATTTTTTCTTTTTATGTTATGAACATTACCAGTAGTCAAAAACTTTTTAATTGTTCTCATAGTAGTACGCGACAAAACATATCAAGAAATTAAAATTGCATTACAACATCTCTTAGTGAATATTTTCTGCCAATGCCATAACATAGTATAATATAATTTTTTTGTGTTAGTATCATTTGCTCTGCTAGTTTTAATATGTTTGTTCTGAGCTTATTCAATACTGATTACATTTGACAGTTATTAATGTTTCAGTTTTTTTCTATAAAAGTGCGCGCACCAATTATTGTTTCCATATTATATTGTCGCTTCTAAATAAAAAATCTCTTTAATTTATTGAAAAAGTTACAATTATTAATTTGTTGTTAATATTTCTAAAATTTGATATGTTGGTATACAATTACATTTTAAACATCTTTTTTTAGTAGTTTTTTTTGTGTATTAAAAAATAAAGGTACTTTATTCTTGATGATTTTTACAAAATTGCTTATAAAACACCTTGTATAAGACTGACTCAACTCATTTTTGGTATGTCTTAGTTTTACATTAAGCTGGACTTGATCCCTAAATGCCATTCCAAAATTCGAAAATTTTGTGTTCATTATACCTCTTGTTACATCTACCCTTGGACACATGGTAGATTAAAATTTCAAAGAAACTTTTATTAAAGTCTTTGTTTGCATAAACTAAAAATGTAGCCAATAATCGGGTGTTCCCATACATTTACCCAACACTGTATGAATAGATATGTAAATATTTTAGCTTTGTGGAAGTAAACCGACATTTGTTTATGGTTACAACGGTCGCAAGGGCTTGTATCCAATTTTAAATAATCGCGTTCCGTTAATATAATATTTAAACAAACAAAAATAATTTAATTTCTTATATATCAATAAATCAAAATTGAAATGTATTAACATTAAAGATTATAGATAATTATAGATTATAGATATTAATTAAAAAAAAAATCCCGAGTATATAATGCATGTGTCATTAGCTTAGAATTTTGTTGAAAAGCATACTATTGTTTGTATATTATATTGTTTTTGTTTGTGTGTTTAGTATGGATCACTGTTCTAGTGTTTTGTTTAGTAATGATAGTAATGATATAAGTCAATAATTTTCTGGTTTTGTATTATCTTTATATATATATATATATATATATATATATATATATAATAATAATAATAATATTTATTTCAAAACGAACAAGTTACATACACATATATAAAATAATGTACATTGTGTTTGAAGACGTCAAAAAAAGTTTAATAATTTAATTTATGTAGTCTTTAACTGAATAGGGTTCCAGTTCCACAAGATATTGTAAGATTTTATTTTTAAATTCTTTTCTGTTTACAGCTTTTTTTCTAATTGCTTCTGGTAAGTTGTTGTAAAATTTTATACATGTATAAAGTGTACCGTCCTCAATTTTTTTTAAAACGGTGACATGGAATTTGTATTAGAGATTGTTTTCTTAAATTGTAATTTGTGTCTTTGTTTAAATAATCTTCAAACAAAGATGGATGGTTGATTAAAAATAATATGCAGCGGTATATATACAATCCAAATATTGTTAAAAGACTTTGCTGTTTAAAAACTCCACGACATGATTCATTATATTTTTTGTTTGTAATTATCCGAATTGCTTTTTTTTGAGTTATAAAAATGTTCTTTGTGCCAGAACATCCTCCCCAGAAAATTATGCCGTATTGTAGTATAGAGTATATATTAGCATAGTATATGATTTGAAGTGCATCAAAATTTGCTTCTTTTGATAGAACACGAAGACCATAACATGCCGTGTTTAGTTTTGCATTTAGATAAGTAATTTGTTCATTCCAGGTAAAAGTATCATTTACTTGAATTCCAAGAAACTTTGTGCATGAGATACTGGCTATGTTTTGTCCTATAAGTGTGATGTCATTTGGTGTTATTGTAGTTTTAGTAGTTTTAAAAAACATTACATTTGTTTTTTCCGCATTTAATATTAATAAATTTTCTTTAAACCATCTATCTGCTTCTGTTATACATATATTTGCATCTTGAATACATTTTTCTAAATGATTGCTATTAATTAGAAAAGTAGTGTCGTCTGCGTAATTAATTACTTGAACATTGTTTCTATAAATTAGTGATGGCAATTTGTTTATGTAAATAGCAAATAATAGAGAAGCCAGTATACTTCCTTGCGGAGCTCCGACGTTTACTTTTGTTAAAGTAGATTCTTCAAAGTTTCCTTCTCTTTTTACTATTACTTTTTGGTATCTGTTTTCAAGATAATTTTGTATCCAATTAAGAGATGTTCCTCGTACTCCATAGTGTTTTAGTTTTTTTAATAATACTAAATGGTTAGTGCTGTCAAACGCTTTTGTTAGGTCAACAAGTATTCCACATAGCACATATTTATTTTCAAAGCTGTTTAAAATTTGCTGAGTGAAATCAAAAATAGCTGTATTGGTGTTTTTGTTCTTTATAAAACCATGTTGGTTTGGATTCTATAGCTTGTTATTGTGCATAAAGTTATACAGTCTTTCAAACATAATTTTTTCAATTACTTTTGATAATGTCGGTAAAAGACATACTGGTCGATAGCTTGAAGGATCGGTTTTGTTCCTTTTTTAAACAACGGCCTAACCATTGCAACTTTTAAGTTTTGAGGATAGATTCTTAATTTAATTGATTCATTTATTAAATAGCAGAGTGGTGTTACAATAGAATCTATTATTTGTTTTAATATGTTGCTAGAAAATCCATCGTTTCCTGTAGATTTAGATTTTTTTAGTTTCTTAACAACATTTATAATTTCAGTATTAGTTGTGAGATTAGGATGAAATTTGTTAGTGTGGTATGGTATTTTACAGTCATAACTATTAGATTGCTGCTCTGTAAAGTTTTCTAATAAGTTTGAGATGCAGTTTGTAAAATATTGATTAAATTCTTCTGCCGATGGAATATTCAAAACTATGCTAGGGTTAGACTTTTTGTTGTTGATACTGTTTTTCACCATTGTCCATACCGTTCGTGATTTGTTGTCGGAATTTTTGATACAGTTACTAAAACAAACATTTTTTTCTTTGAATAATAGATTCCTATACTTTGTTTTCTTTTTAATATACAAATCTTCTCCATTTGGCATGTATTGTCTCAGTATACCTAGTAGTTCGAGATCTTTCTTGCAACTAATAAGTTGAGGTGTTACTATCGGTTTAGGTTTATTATTTGTTCCTAATCTTTTTAAAAGAGGCATTGTTACATCTAAATTGTATTTTAGTATATTTATAAATGACTTCCATTTTTCGTTAACATTTTTAATGTTGTATATACAATACCAATTTTCTTTTGATAAAATTGTTTTTAATCTCTGGATATTTTCTTTTGATATTATTCGCGTGAACGAATATTTGTACGTTTTTAATTTAGTGAGTATTATTTGTGCCGTGTGGTCACCTATGTGGCTATATTCGACAGTAAAGTATAAGTCGACATTAGAGATTATGTTATCTAAACAAGTTTTACTTCTAGCTGTTATTCTTGTGGGTTCTTTTATACGTAAATTTAAATTAAAAGATAACAGAAGCGATTCAAAGTCTTTTTATTTTTGGTTTCTATCAATGTATTTATGTTGTAGTCTCCTACAATAATAAATTTATAGTTTTTATTAAATAAAATGTCTAATTCCTTTTCTAGAGTAATAAAAAAAGCATCAATGTCTCCAGAAGGTGGTCTGTAGATTGTTATAATTAACAGTTCTATATGTATAAGCACCATAGTGTTTGTTTCATGTAGTATGGGTAGAAACATGTTTTGATAAATTTATTGATTATGTGCACTAATATTGGTGTTAAAACTGTTTTGTTTTGTTGTATTAAGTTGTTTAGAATCATATCAAAATCGGGTGTTTTGTTTTTTTTTTCTGTTTTATTATTATTTTATCAATTTCTTTTTGCAATGTGTAATCAAAGTAAACGTTGTTTATTTTTATTTTTATTGTTGTGATTTGTGGTTCTTCATTAGTTCTTAAAAGTTGTTTTTCTACTAGCTTTTTTCCAATATTTGTAAAGTATTCATTTATCTCAATTGCTATTTCCATTGTTTTTTTAGTTTAGTTTTTTTTTAATATATTATTTAAATGTTTATTTGTTATTCTGTTTGCTTATTAATTCTAATATTTTTGTAGAGTTATTTTTATTTAATTAACATTTGTTTTTACAGTGCAGTAATTTGGTATATTTTATGTTGTATAACATTTTTTTGTTATCTGCAATATTAGTTATTTTATTGTTTTATTATTTAGATTTGTGCTATTTGTTTTATTTTTTTTTAATGTTGTCTAAGACTTTTGTATTGATTCATAAACTTTGATTTGTTATTTTAAATCTTTTTGCAGTTTGGTTACATTCTATAGTTTTTTTGACAATTTTTTATCTACTTTTTTGTGTCTATGTTAATTTCTTTAGTTATTTTTTATGATCTGTAAAAATATGTCCAAAGTACTCATACTTTTGTTCTGTTTTATAATTCAATATTATTTTAAGTATTAGTTCGCAGTAATTATTGATTTTTAGTATAATTAAGTTAGTAGCTACTAACAATAACATAATGCTTTGGCAAGACAGCATTATTGAACTTCATGTTCCATTTTTGCGCGGTAAAAACAAAAAATAAAAACATTTTGCACAAAAATAAAGATTCAATAATTATTATAGAACTTTTAATTAAAAACAAAATTAACAAAATTAATTGAAAAAAAATGCAAATGTACAAATATATTTTTGTTTTGTTTTAAAATGTAATTTGTTAATATTTAAAATAAATTATGCATTTGTTGCAATTAACGAGCTTAAAACAATAAAATCACACACAATTAATTACTTTTAAACTATAATAATTTTAAGGTATTATTAAAATTTATAAACAACCATCTTCCAGGAAAACACTAAACTAATTCAATTATTAAATCATATAAGATTAATTTATTTTGTTTATTATACTCGATGCAACTACGACATTTTGGTACTTATATTTAAATATTATTGCAATATACTGTATATTGTTGGGAGGAATGGACCAAACTTCAGGAGTGTAGTGTATACAAGAAAATAATATAAAATAACTCAAATGTTGTTATTCGATTTTTTTAAATTTTAAGTAATTAAAATAAATAAAATTTCTACATTAACGTTTTGGTAATCATAGCCTTCTTATAATAAATGTTCAAAATCGTCATCATTTATCTCTAAACATTTTCTGTTGTGTCTACAAAAGGCGCCTGCTCTCCTGATTGTTTAAGATCGGATGCAACATTTTTAATGCGTTCTATTAGTGCATCTCGAGTGTCTGCTTTTACTATGTACACTTTATCTTTAAACCCGCCCTATAATCAATGATTTAGTGCTAATAAGTTTGAAGACATTAGAGACTAAATAATAAGACCACCGCAACCAATCATACTCTTTAAAAAAAAATTATGGCATACTAGATAAACATTTTTAATTACACTATAACTTAAAAACAAATAAAAATTAGATAACAATATTTAAGTTTTTTTACATTATTTTCACGTGTACAATACACTCCTGGAGTTTGGTCCGTTCCTCCCAACTCACCGTGTATAAAGCAATATTGTCATTAATGCCGTACTAATAGTCAGAGATTAAATCTCGGATTCATGAATCCGAGATTCATTTTGCTAATTGTTGATTGGCTCTAAGCCAATTCACGGATATCGTGATGGTCAATATAGTTGCGATCGGCCAATGTATTTTATTACCAAACGTCAGAATTAATATATGACACACTAATAAACGATCTTGGGTGGACCCAAGATTATTTGAATCTAGGATTATATTGACGGTTGCATAGTTTTCAACTCGATCCGAGAATTGAGCGAGGAATGCATTGGTTGACCGCGACTAATGATATCCGTCAATTAGCTTAGAGCCAATCACCGATTTGCAAAATAAATCTCGGATTCATGAATCCGAGATTTAATCTCTGACTATTAGTACGGGCATTAATGATTATAAATATCTCAATATTTGCAATTGACAGTTGTAGGTTATATTACAATGTAAATAATCACATATAAAACAAAGCAATCTGGCTACTAACGATTAAGTTGACAACTAAGCATAGTACCTTAGTAGCTACTAAATATGACTATACATAAGAGTGTAAAACTTTATAAACAACCCGGTTTTTGCATCCAAGTACAGTAAATATAAAGTCTATTCCAACTTACGGTTTGAACAGTTTGCAAACCGTCCAAACTGTGCCCACAAACAAATATTTGTCATTCATAAGCAATCTTTTATACACAGTAATTTATTTGTGTGCATAGTTTGAACGGTTTGCAAACTGCCCAAATCGTAGGTTGAAACAGACTTATTATACGATTAAATACGATTGACAATTTGAACCGCGTACTTTCAGATGCTAGTTGTAGAAAACTGTTTTAAGATTCACGCGGCCAAATAATCATAAAAACAATATTTATTGAAGTAAACGGTAAATGTAAAATTTTTAAGTTAAAATATAAATTAATCTAATAAATGATTAAATTAAGTGTACAGATTGAGTAGAATTTTTCAGATACAAATAAATACAGATACAAAACACTTACAATTCTACTGATAAATTTACCTGCAGTAATAACTAGAGAGCGGATTCCTAGCTATTATGCTTACGCTAAATAGTTAAAGCATCAAAATTATGTCTAAATATATGCACAAATTGTAAAGAATGTAATCATTTGGCACTAAGTTTTTTACGCTTTTTTAGTACTTTTTTTGAATTTGGAGCTTATTTTAAAATTTTGTGCTTATTTTTAAGCTTCTTTTTCAGTTTTGGTACATTTTTTTTTGATAAATCAGTTCTTTTATGAAATTTAGTAGATTGAAATGTAAATAAAAAAAGCGTATATTATTTTATTATTTAGCAAAATTTACGTATTGAGATCTTGCATACTTTTTATAATATTATATAGACAAGTTTAATATAATTCTGTAAATCCTGACTGAGCTCATAGGTTATTTTAGTGCCACCTCTTCAAGCAAGTCAAATAACTGTATTTTATAATTCCTAAAATAGTCGGTAGGTCGGATATTCTCTTAATTTAAAAAAAATTAATAACGTTGTAATACAGTTTTTGGATCCTGCAAGTAAGTCAGTGAAAAGCTGTCAAGCAGTTCTAAAAAATTAAAAACTTAAAAATAATTTAGCTTTTGGTTTTGCGAGTCATGCCATAAAATCGCTAGGAAAACAGAAAAATACGTTAAATGAAAGTCTAAGTACAATTATAGATTTCAAAGATGCAATTTTAAAATTACTAGGCTGTATTAGGCAAACAGTGAAATCAAAATCCAAAGATGTATTTTTGAAAAATGGAGGTTTATCTACATTAAATAAAATAAACAGTATTTTGAGTGGAGAACATGTTCCAGATTTCGATATGAATCCAGCTTTTAAAGCAAAATTTAAACATGCACCAATAACAAGTGTGCATGTTGAAAGAAGTCTTTTCCCCTTCAAAAACATTTTAAGTGATTGAAGACAGATTTTTACAGTTAAACACTTAGAGCAACATTTAATTATTAACTGCTTTTGTAGATAGTTTTTTTTAGTTATTTAAAAGTTTTTTTATATTATTTAAAATGTGTGTGAAAAATATCATCACTCAAACTGTTATTAAAATATTTTATAGCTTTGGGTTTTTAAAGTTTTCTTTTTTTTTAATTGTTTCATGCCTTTTTAATGCTTTTTTACATGTTTGATGCTTTTTTAATGCTTTTTTAGTTACATTTTCATGCCTTTTTAAGCGCTTTTATTTGTATTTTTAATGCTTTTTAATCCGGTCTCTAGTAATAACACTAAAATAACTTCACTTTACTGTTGTTGCTTGTCACGTTGTTTAAGTTTTTACGTTATTAAAATAAATACAAATTTATTCTATACATTTAAAAAAAAAAACCTTAAATATAATATGTAATTATGCTTTTCTAATTTTAAGACTTCTAGACCAATTTTTAATATTTTTTAATATGCAAGTATATTAAGTATATCTATAGAAAACTGCAATATTTCTCTTACAAATGTTTGTTTTGATCTGTTATATCCAGAGCAACTAACTTAACTTAACCTAACCTAATCTAACTTAACCTTTTTTAATTGTTATAATTGTATAATTTTAGTATTTTTTTATATTAACAAAGTTATTTACTTATTTTAGCAAACCGGCATAGTTTTTTCTTCAGATTGTATTTTTTTAATTATCAAATTTTGTTTTTAAATTAAAAATAAACGTTAACACATCTCAAGTAGGTTGTTAATGTAAAAATGTTGTTTAAATTTTTGTTTGTAAATTTTAAAATAAATAAATTTTAAACAATGCCTGAAAACAATTTATATAACGTTAATGTTGGTGGTGCTTAAAAAAAAAATTAATCTAAAAGCAAACGTTGTAGTTATCACAAAAATGTAGTTAATTATTATTGATTATTATTATACAATTATAAAAAAAAACTAATATTTATTTTTGTTTGAGTTTAATTTTTCTATTATAACTATTTAAAATGATTACCATCCTTTTCTTAGAGAGATCTACGTAACATATCGTTCTCATTCCCGATTAGTTGTGCTGCCTTGAAAATACTATCTTCAACAGTTTTTGATAGTGTTTGGTATACCAAATTATATAATTATATAGCCTTACAAATAATAATCTAATCAAGCTAAGTCCAAAAATCTTTATACCGTAACGCAAAGTGTGAGCACTATTGTGCTGGTACTACGTATCATGTCTGATTTCGAAAAAAACGTCATCTAATATTTATCCCAAATGATCTTTTGAAAACAAATAGACCAATGAGCATGTTATCAATAATTTCACAATAGATATTTACTGAAAACCTATGTTGATAATTTGACACTGTAGTTTTATGTGAATTCTCCAAATCCCAACAATAACTGTTCTCTCTATTCAAATCCATTTCTTATAACTGTTTGTAAGTACCGATTTTAAATGGTTTAGCAGCAAAATTTTATACAACTAGCAAAATCTGTAAGTAAGAAGGTTTGAACAGGCTGAAATAAAATAAATATAAACCATGACAATGTTCTCCAAACTTGCATTTGTGGTTCATTAATTAATAATAATAATTTTATTCCAATCAATCCATTTGAACATAGGAAATGTCACAGAAAAATACATTAAGTGTGCTTTACAGTAAAAACTAAAACTAAAACTAAAATGATTTAAACAATTATATATCGTTTTTTTTTTTAACGATAGAAGTTCTTTATATTATCTATTTAAATGATGTCAATACTTCCAAAACCGTGCTTTTTGCCGATAATATCTCTCTTTTGATAGCAGAACATACTTTAAATAAAGCAATTGATCAAGCTAATAAAAATGTACAAGAAATAAATAAGTGATTTAAAAAAAATTGTTTAATTATAAACTAAAAAAAATCCGTATATGTATCTCCAGTTTATTCTTACAAGAAGCTATTGTAAAAATATGAGCTTACTTATAAGATGTAATGGTATTACCATTGCCAAACAATCAGCAACCAAATGTCTAGGGGTATATCTTGATAAATGTTTCAACTGGAACTATTGTGCAAATATACTACAGAAATAATGGATTAAAAAAAAACATAACAATTTTGTATTTATGTAAAACACAGAATAATTGAGATATTAAAGACATTTATTTCAAAAGTACTCTTGTTACATTTAAGTATAAAATTTAATTTTGTTTATATGACTACCGCGAGCACAATGGCAACAATCAATTCTTTGAGGCCAATTTTCCACTACTATTGTTGTTGACTTGTTGACATAAAACAGCGTCTAAACGTGATCCCATAACATAAATTCTACGGCATTAAATCGCATAAGAAAAGTGGCAATTTGAACGGACAATTTCTCGAGATTACACAATTGCCAAACTTTTCCTTTATTAGATCAATTATTTGACCAGTTATGTGGCATGTGGCGTCATCTTAACCACATATCACTGATATTAAGTCCATCCAGTTCTGGCCAAAAATAGTCTTGCAACATGGCACAGTAGCAAACTTCATTAACCGTAACATCAGCGATTATTTTTATTCACAAAAAATACGGTCCAATCACACCTACGGCATAAAATCCACACTATAGAGTCACTTTTTGTAAATAAAATAGAGTTTTTTAAAGCACATGTGGGTTTGTTTTTTATTGACAAAGCCATTACGCCAAAAATGAGCTTTATTTCAAACTTTTGCAGAGACCAATTGGAGAAGTTTTGACGCTTCAAATGATCAAGAAGCTTCAATTCTTGAGTTAATTTAATCTTGAAAAAGTGTAGGCAAAGGTTATTACAAACAAATTTGCTACAACGTGAACTTTCAATTCCAGTGAACGGCATGGAATTGACTGATTTGGCTCATTTTAAACTGAAGCGCTTACGGCTGCGATACTTTTGGTATTTCGACCGGTGCGTCGTCTTACTGATACAAGAACATTTAACACAGTGAGTATATTGACTCAAATTGATCTACTATAGCATGCACAACCTGTCTGGTAGGACAATTTTATTATACAAGTTGTGACTCAGAATTTTGGTAGTAGTTTTTAATCATTTTCAAACGCTGCTTGTTTAAAAACTTTACCATAATAAAAATAAAAACCTTGACTGACGATTTGACATTATATATAATATATTATATATTCTTTAATAGTTGTTTTAGAAAAAATGACCACACTTTATTTTTGACATTTTTTTACCTCTACCTTTACCCGTTAGTAAAACTGTGATCTTATGTGTTGGGACAACCTGCTTAACAATTTTTTTTTAAATAATTAGTTATTAAAATTAAATTACGTTGTTTTAACTTAATATTGTTGTCCTGTTCTAGAATTGTTATTAAAGTTAAGGTTGTACTACTTATAAATACTCTGCGAATGGTTAGTCAGCAATTTATATATTGAATATAATTTTTTATATTCAGTTATCTACTTTCTTATTAATTAGACAAATTAACATATTGGGCTCTCTTAGACTATGCCTTTATTTTTTTTGTTTATGACAAAAAACCAAACTTAGAAACGTGTCATACTAATCAAAATAAATAATTTGAAATTTGAAAAATATTGCGTAATTTTTAATTATTGATTTTTATTCAAATCTTATAAATTCTAATTTTATAAATGATATAAGAAATTAAAATAAAGTCACACTTATATTGACATTTGCGTAAACATATTAAACAAAATGTTTTACAAATAAATATTAAGTTTAAATTATTTTAGTGTAATTTAGGTTGCGTGCGTATTACTTTAAATCAACAATATCAAAATTTGGTCAATAAATGCCAACATTGTCATATTTTCTGATATGTGAAATATTGTCCATATTAGTAATGGTTTTACTCTACACATGCGGATGCACTTTTTCTGGAACTTACGTATAGCTTTTAACGCGTGATTGCAATACTTAGAAAAACAATTAAACAAAAACTTATTTAAACTATTATTATTATTATAACAAACACAATCAAATGTGATGCGCACTAACATATTTAAGCAACAAATTTCATTTACAGTTATTAGAAAATAATATTATTATAACAAAATAGTTTGACATCATTTTAAAATATTTAATTATTGTGCTAATAGTCATAGTGTTAAATACTAAACACGCACAACCACAGCGCAACCTATTGACTGACAAATCTTAATTCAATTATTAATAAATACGCCAAACATAATGAATTTATTCTAATACTGAAAGATGTGTAAGTTAAAGAAAAACAGGATTAGTCTGAAATAAAACTGCATGTTCAGTTTTTAAACTGCATTAAATGCATAATAATGCTTAATAGTAGAGGTGTGTTTTTAGATTGTTGTGCTTTACTAATAATTGTGACATAGCAATAGCTATTAAAGTTCTGTTAAATTTAAGCCAATATCATTACACTTATATGACGCTTTACCCAACTGTCCTGTTTGGTTTAGCAAGTAATTGTTTTACTTATTAGATTATAAAAAAAATGTTCATAAACATTTTAAATTCTCAGAATTTCTATTATGATTATAATAAGTTTAAATCTATTTGCGTTTTGCGACAAAATCTTCCGACTGCAATGTAGTACGGCGACAAAACTTACAATAATGTAAATGCTTATGTCAACAAATTTGCAGAATTTTTGTGCTTAAATTTTTAATTTTGATTTTAAAACCAACGCAATACATTCAAGTTTCTTAATTAATTAGTTGGATATTTTTAAAAGAGTTTAATACCATAAAAGTAACCTTAGCACTGGCACTTTTTTTTTACTATAAAAACAAAGCTTTGTAATGACTTTAATTTAATCTAAAAACAAAGAACTATAGAAATTCACACTGTCATTCCTAAGTTATTTTATCAAATTATAACTAAACAAATACTTTGGATGTGCAAAAGCATTTTATTTAATGGACAACATTGGTTTTGTAAAGGTTGTTCCAAATTTAGAAATTTATTGAGCTACATAAATAATATTTTAAATGGTCTTTAATAAAATTAAGAGTACAAGTGGATTGTAAATAGAATCTTGTATTGCATTTCAAAAGATTTTGATTGTTTGACTCTCAGTATTTTATTGTTGAGCTTTTTGTTTTAAATTTATCATGCTGTAGTATCTTAGTTTTATTTTTTATTAAATTGCATTCAGTGTGTAAAAATTAATCACTTTCATAACTCATTTTTGTTTTTCCGGGTGTTTCTCAGCTATCACACTATAGCTAATTCTTTTAAATTTTATTATTGCTTGGTGTTAATAATGACTTTTTCTTTAAAACGTTATTAAATGTGTTTAAATTTGTTGAAATAAAACTGAGTGAAATACCATAATATATATTTATATATCAATCATTAGGTGTTGAAACAAGTATCTTAGCGTAATATTTAATTACAAACTTACATTAGTTGAGCATATTAACTGTATGTGTAACCGCACCATAAAAATGCTGGGCTTTGTTTACAGAATATTAGCTGACTTATTCTGGTGCCTGTAATACAAAATTTACATATAAAGCATTGAACAAATCCAACATCAGTTGATAAAATAGATATCTTAGCGGATAATTTTGACCGCAAATACATTGCGATTTTATATCATTTCCCACCATCATCGGTAAATTTTGTCACAAAAATTACGTCATTTCAGTAAAATATAAATACCATTTATTTTATTTCACTGACATATCACATTTCTATGAGAAAAATAACAGCGATAGGATGTATAGATTGCCAAATGAATTTCTAAGTAATTTTAATTTGTTTTGTTAGGACTCAAGTAAATCATATTGTATAAATATTTGTATACTTATATATAATTTTTGTTTGAATTTGTTATATACTCGTATGTATTTTTTTGTCAATATATATTACTTTATGATCGATATATTATGTTTATATGATTATTTATTTTGATGTAAATGTAAATAGTTTAACTTTTACCGTCAATAAAGAATTGTTATTATTATTTACATTGTTAGTCATGATACTGACAGAATAATAACTTTAATAAATAATAAAATAACTTGACGCATTACAACAAAATTACAATTAATGTTAAAAAACAAAACTATTATTCTATACAATAATAAAATAGCTATTTATGTTATAAGTACATAATGAAAGTCTATAAAAAGTCAAAAAAGTGCAATTATGTATAACTGCTTATTATTGAAAATAAAAATGTAACAGCTAACAGTTGTTTTAAAATAATAATTTTTGTGTGTATTGCAAAGTGCAAACAAGCAACTTACAAAAAATCTTCCGCGCAAATTAAAAAAATTGATGTTATCGTTAAAGATTCCTTATTACCATCAAAATTCAAGCTAATAGACTTTTTATAAGAATACATAGAAGCAGTTTTAGTTTATATACTCCATAATAAATATAAAATAGAAAGGAATAATTGGTATTTCAATAAATAGATTAATTTATTTATTAATAATAAAACGTGTATTACCAACATAAATGTAGATATATATTTTATTTATACAAATTAATAACAAAATTTAAATTAAAAACATATTTCTTAAAATAGTGTTCAAACATATTAACAAATCTAAAATATTTACTAAACTAAAAAAAAGTGATGTATGGATTACAAATGCACTATGGTCATATTGACCAGTTTTCATGAAATGTAAAAAACACTCCAAAAAACAATAATTTTTTTTTACTGGTGGCATTTTACTCATTAGAAAATAGTCTCACGTCAAAATTAAAAATCTTTTTTCAAGGCTGGTAAAATTAAATGCAGAAAACAGTTCTATGTTCTGTTTAATTTTGCATTTACTGACGGCAGTGCATGAAGACCACACATTTAAGCAATACTCAAAATAGAGCGTTGTAAAAGATAAGAAAGGTACAAGAATCTCAAAACTCTTTAGAGTTACGTTTGACAAATAAAAAAGCTAATAAGCTTTAACCACGACAATATCAATATGTAGTGTAAATGATAAGCTTAAATCAAACTTTATACCTAAATCAAAGATTTATAAAAGAAATTTTTATATTGTCAGCAAACAACAGTGTACTATAGTTAATAAAGATATTACACGTACATAAATTGTCAACTATCAGTATATGTCAAAAAATATTATCAAAATGTTAAAATGTCATTCACTTATCAACTGACATTAAACGTCAACTGTGGCATATCAGAAATTATTGAATTTTTTAAATATTACAGTCAGTTTGCAATGTTATAACATATCGTGTCAACTGTCAATATATGTCATCGGCCAGTTGACATTTTAGTCAACTGAATGTGTATGTCAATTCTAACTACTTAACAGACCCAAGTCACTTAACAAAACAAATTTTTCAACAAATCTATTACGGTCACATATCAGTTGTCAATGATTTTGTCATATATGATAACTTAGTTAACTGTCATTAAATGCCAGAATATATTGTGTGCAAAAATAGCCCTTGTATAAGATGTCACTGAATTTGTCAAATATGAATAAGTTATCATCTGTCACATTTTGTTTAGAAGACACAACCGTTGATTAGGAGCGCAATTTGATTTCTGTAACAATTTAGCGCTGACTAAAATAGGCAACTGTCGGACAAGGTATATTTAACGCATTTGTTCAGCAACCAATAAAAAGTAAAAAACTATAGCAACGGTTGCCAAAAGTACTCAACGCTTGCGTTCAATAAACGTTCACAATGGCTGCGTACAAGAACGCAAAAGCGGGGCCCGCTCTTTTTAGAGCGGGACTTGTTGCTCCCGGAAATTACTTCATCGCTGCCAAGAGTTTTCTTTTTGCGTTTGGACTGCTTTCTAAAAAGCGGAAACCGCTAAAAAAAGGTCCGCTCATGTCTTTCCTGAACGCACTAATTGTCACTACAAAGCAGTCAAAAGTTGTTAAAAACCAAACTGCTGTCAATGACTGCATTCAGAACGACTCATCATGCAAACTGAATGCGGTTGCTGCCTACCGCTGAGTCATCGTTTGCTAGCTGCGCTTGTCATTTTACTCATCTTACATTTAAGTTGCTTGCTCGCTGACAAATTAATTAGCAATTAATCGCCGCATATAAATTTACATATTCTTAAAAAAATCGGGAAAGGAGTAATTATCTCTTTTCTCCATTTTTTTAATAAATATATGAGATTACAACGTACAACACTTGGGTGAAAGAATTAAAATATATAAAAAAATATATAAAAGTAATCTAACCTAAAAACATTAAAAAATGAGATTAAATGACATTACATTGTGACAAAACAGGATCTCAGGGTTTAGTGTTATGGGTTGATACCAATAATAAGTTGAATGATTTCCAGGAATCCACAATATTTATTCCAATATAAACAAATGTACACTTGCTGTTATAATTAATTTGTTAATCAAGATTTTCATAAAAGAATACAAGTTGTTAAAGACCCACCAACATGTGTTCGGTAGCGGTTATGTTATAAAATGGCTAAGGTAATTGTTAAAATTATAATAAAAGTGAGTTTACAATTAGAGAGGTATTTTATTGAGTTTTAAGATAAAGTGTACTAACCTACGCAGGTATGAAATACTTGAGTTTAGTATTTCTTCGATCCCAGGAGGCAGTAGGAAAACTTTGAAGCAAGTTAGCTAGACAACAGCTCACATGTAAAAGGACCAGGTAAGAGTAAATTTATTACATTTAATCTTACCAGGTTATCCCAAGGTAGAATTCATATTTTTTAAGAGAAAAGAATGTGGAATTCCTGAGTTTTTTTTGTAGAGCACATAAATAAAATAAATACGTTTATTTATTTTATTTATAAAATAAATATTAATTCATAAATAAATTAAGGGAGATAATTTATGAGGCAGAACTCCTTTGATTCGCCTCAACATATTGAGAATATATTATATCTCATTAAGTAGCGTCTTCATAAACTAATTAAATATCATTTATTTAAATTCAAAACTTATGAGCTTTATGTTGATGTAGTTGATAAAAATTTACACGGTTGGCAACAGTATAAAATATACCGTTCAAACGGGCTCAGCGCTTACCAACAATTGATGAGTCAGCGATTGTGACTGATAAGTCGTTCTGAACGCAGCCAATTTCAATTATCTGTAATATGATAACTGTTAAATGTCAAATTTGATAATTTGTGCTAACGCACCAAGTCTGTCAACAAAAGTAACAAATGGTATACTTCGCAAACTATAAAAAAAATTAAATATTGCAGAAATCAAACATACATTGCAAACAAACAAAAAAAGTTGTAAAACATTATTTAGTTGCCAACTTTTTGAACAAATATTAAATGTCATCTATCAAATGTTAATTTTCAATAAATATTAACTGTCAAATATAATAACGACGTTATTAAATGTCAAAATAATTTCTTAGTTATAACATTTCAGTAAACATTCAGTAAATGTAAAATATAATAACTGCAATATGTACAAAAATTTCAATTATCAAAAATGACATACCAATAAAAGTGACAAATTTCTTAGCTGTCGTTGAACTCAAAAGTAACGTTTTGAAAAGTATTACTGTTTTTTAGTTTTTTAACTCTTAGTTATAGTGACTAGTGCGCTACATGTTCCGTCAGTGTCAAAGACGGAACTACTTGTGCAAAGCAAAATAAATGCTTTACGTGTAAGAGACGTGTCAAAAAGTGTGGAAGTGGTTTATTAATAGTTAATACGGATTATAGAAAATGGAAACACTTGGGAAACACTTGGAAAGAGAAAAGGAGATAGCCAAGGATAGTACAAAATAGCGTGAATATTATATAAATTAATAATACGATATACAGCCTTACACCAAAAAGTAGAAAAGCATTTGAATAAATAAATAAATAAATAAATAAATAATACGGATTCAAAAGAACCTAATACCATATCAAAGAAAAATGAGACCAAAAATGAACCCTCAAAAAAGTTGTGCATAAAGTTTTTTTTTACACTAAAAAAACCGCGCTCTTAACATTCAATCCGTTAGAAACAATGTTGATAAATTTAAAGCGTTATTTCTTGATTTTAACGGTAGACATGATATAATTAGTTTATTAGAGCTAATTCTGAATCCAATGGTCTTGTCATAAATGAGTTACAAGTAGCATCTCACTATTTTAGAAGTAAATTTTTAAGTGATGGCACTTGCAAACATCAAAAACCATTGCCGCTTAATAACATTTTATTAGAAAGTATAGAAAAAACTGTAAAATACATACAGCAGGTGTATCTTACTGAGTAAAATCTAGTCATTCTTAATGTGTACCACCCCACTGTAGAAAATTTTAATGTGTTTCTGACTATTTTAAATTGTGTTTTGTCTAAAATGCATGCATTAACGTTTGTTTTGTTGTAGAAAGTGGTTTTAATGTAAAATTTAATCGTAGTGATTAAAACTATTAACAAAATGGAGAGCATTAAGTTCTGAAGACCGCTTTTGGCGTTGTAATTTGTTGAGTGAACTTTAAAGACTGTGTTTAGTTGTTAACCAGTACGCATTATATATTCAGTATTTTTTTGTTTGTGAAAAAGTTAAAAAGTTATCATTGTAAATTTTGCTGCAAAAAAGTTTGATTGTGGGCAATTCCATTTCAAACGGACCAGAGCTAGGGGGGTGCGTTGAGAAACTTGCTTATGTATTTTTTTTTTAGTTTCTATAATTTATTAGTAGTCCTTTGATCAATATATGAGAGTATAAAACCCATAAAAAAAAATTCTACGATTTTTTTTAGTTTTTTTGTCGTTTTTTAACTTAATCGCATTTACATCAAAATACGTCAACTATGGCGATTAAAAAAAAATTTAAAAATGCTCCTTTTTGCACAGCCCACTAAGAACAAAAACATGGTTTTATGGCTTTTGCGGATTATAGACAAGGTATAGACTTGAAATGGTGCCAGGTTTGGAATCTACAAAAAATTTCTGGTTGATTTCATTAGTAAATTTATTTCTTTAAGTTAATATTGCGGTTTTTAAACAAAAAATGCAATTAAGTTAAAAAACGTCAAAAAATCTTAAAAAAATTGCAGAATTTTTTTTATGGGTTTTATACTCTCATATACCGATCAAAGGACTACTAATAAGTTATAGAAACTAAAAAATAAATAACAGCAATACATAAGCAAGTTTTTCAATGCATCCCCCCCCCCCAGCTTGGTCCGTTTGAAATGGAATTGCCCTTGTAGAAATTAAAAAAAAATCGAACTCCAATCTTTCCTTTCCAATAATAAACTTTTATTTACTTCCACAAATAATTTAACTGTAATTAATAGCAATTCATTAGCATAAAAACTATAACGCCTTATAAAAAACCGTCATACATTAACAGCCCTACTGATAAGTTAGAAATTAAATTAAATTAGTTAACCAAGGAATATACACATTTTTCTTGCCAACAATATAAAAAATTTAAAAACTCCAAACTTTTCTAAATTAGTTTCCGTTGATATCAGAAGTATATCTCTAACATTCCTCCGAATAAATGCATTGAATAGCTTAAATAGCTATTGGCCCACCTCTAAGTTTGTTGTAAGCTAAAATATTTATGGCTTTCTTTAAAAAAAAGATTTTAAATTCAGACCTTGCTAAAAAACATATTTCTTTTTGGTATTGATATGTTAATGATATCTTAGCTTGCTTTAAAAGTACTTTACGCCAGTTGGACACTTTTCTAAATTACATAAATAGTATTCATCCCAGTATTAAGTTTACAGTAGAGACCTAAACTCAGAATAAAATTGACATTTTAGACTTAACAATATGTCTCGATAATAGTCTTTCAGTTGATTTTCTGTAAATCAACCTATACAGACTCAACCATTCCGTTTAACTCTGTTCACTCTAACAGTCACAAGTTTGCAGCCTACCATTCAATGGTCCATAGAGCCTTTAGTCTACCATTAACACCAAATTTTCGGCAAAAAGATCTTAATAAAATCAAAACAATAGGTCATGACAAATGATTTTTAAAAAACATAATTAAAAATATTATTGCCAAGAAAGAATATAGCCTCACTCTACAGTTAATTTATCTTAAGATAAAAGTTATAAAACCAATAAAATACATGTCAATAACATATTTTAGTAACAAATCGGAAAAAATGGGAAATATTCTCAGTAAATTTAATAATAAAGTAGCGTTTAAAAGTCAAAATAGGTTATTAAACATTTTATTCAACGTTAAAAATCGTACAGATACAGTTTTAACATTTAGAGTGTATGAATTAAGTTCTTCCACATGTAATATACAATATATAGGACAAACAAAGAGAAATTTTAAAACTAGATTTAAAGATTACCTTTCTTTCAAGTTGCGCCATTCAGATAGTACTTTTGCATATTTTCGAAAATAGTCACATATTCCCAGATATTGATAAACTTTAAATTATTTACAACTGCTCTAAAAGTAAAAAATTAAATTTGTTAGAAGTTCTTAAAATTACTAAATCAAAAAATCAAACAGACCTGTATAAATTTCCTTTGTTTAAAATAATTTAATACTCTCATCCCCTTTTTGCAGAATGTTCTTTGGTCTTAATTACTTTTAAGTAAAAGCCGCCATTTATTAATCTTTTCTCTAACTGCTTAATCTGTTCTTTTAATGTAATTCAGAATCATTTTAATCATAATAACTTCAATGTAATTTTCCACCTCTCGGTACAATTTATGTTTTACTGTCGCATATATTCTTTGTAATTTTTCTTTTATATTTATACTTGTTTGTATCACCGTCTGATGATAGCCTTGAAGAAGGTTGAAACATGTTACGGTTTTTAAATATATTCGTTAAAATGTATAGTCATAGTGAAATAATGGCACATTTTAAAAATTTAAAAATTATTTAGTTTTAACAGTGGGTGAATTTTACTTATTATTATTGTTTTGAATAAAAGTAAATAAAGCTCAATTACATTAAAAAAAATTAAATTTATGAAAAAATATTCTAAACTAAAAAACATCCATAGACGCGTTTCGAGGTTTACCTCTCATCAGTATGGCTTTATTTATTTAAACTAATTGATTTTTACCTTACTTCGTCAACATTGTTCACCACCACAATTCAAAGTGAATATTTTAAAGGGTGTATTGACTATTTATACTAACTGACTTAATGATATTATTTAATGGCTATGGTTAATAGCATTCTGAGAATGAACAAATAAACTAATTATTTCGGGATATTAAGCTGATGGTAATGACATGAAAGAATTAAAACGGAAATTTGAAAATTAAAAATAGAATAAATTTTTTGCATAAATTATAATTACTATTATACAATTTCGTGTATATCAGAACATATATAAAATATATAAAGAAGAGACGCAATGTCCTCAAATGAGACAGTTGTAAAAGCAATAATTTCGAATAAAGCCTAGTTAAATAGGTAAATTTATACGAATGCCACAACGACATATGTAGCGCTCGTTACTATTTGTTCAATCGGACAACCCAATAATAACATTAAAAAAATTAAATTTATGAAAAAATATTCTAAACTAAAAAACATCCATAGACGCGTTTCGAGGTTTACCTCTCATCAGTATGGCTTTATTTATTTAAACTAATTGATTTTTACCTTACTTCGTCAACATTGTTCACCACCACAATTCAAAGTGAATATTTTAAAGGGTGTATTAATGTTATTATTGGGTTGTCCGATTGAACAAATAGTAACGAGCGCTACATATGTCGTTGTGGCATTCGTATAAATTTACCTATTTAACTAGGCTTTATTCGAAATTATTGCTTTTACAACTGTCTCATTTGAGGACATTGCGTCTCTTCTTTATATATTTTATATATGTTCTGATATACACGAAATTGTATAATAGTAATTATAATTTATGCAAAAAATTTATTCTATTTTTAATTTTCAAATTTCCGTTTTAATTCTTTCATGTCATTACCATCAGCTTAATATCCCGAAATAATTAGTTTATTTGTTCATTCTCAGAATGCTATTAACCATAGCCATTAAATAATGTCATTAAGTCAGTTAGTATAAATAGTCAATACACCCTTTAAAATATTCACTTTGAATTGTGGTGGTGAACAATGTTGACGAAGTAAGGTAAAAATCAATTAGTTTAAATAAATAAAGCCATACTGATGAGAGGTAAACCTCGAAACGCGTCTATGGATGTTTTTTAGTTTAGAATATTTTTTCATAAATTTAATTTTTTTAATGTTATTATTGGGTTGTCCGATTGAACAAATAGTAACGAGCGCTACATATGTCGTTGTGGCATTCGTATAAATTTACCTATTTAACTAGGCTTTATTCGAAATTATTGCTTTTACAACTGTCTCATTTGAGGACATTGCGTCTCTTCTTTATATATTTTATATAAAGCTCAATTAATTTATTTAACAAAATTACGATCAAAAATAAAATAAAGAAAAAATTAAAAAAATTGATCTTAACTTTTTCAGGTTTGGAACAAACAAGCACCGGAAGAACAATGCGTTTACTATCACAAAATTGTTGCAAATGGCTGCCTGGTTTTGTCCATATTAAAAAACATAAAGTTTAATCATTCTGTTTTAGTACATAAAAATGAACAAATCTTCAAACGAAAGAATTTGTATAAATAAAAATAAAAACGCAACAGAAGCTTGGGTAAAGAATTATGTAAATTTCATGTTAAGTTATGTTAAGTCAAATAACACTACACGCAGGCAAATTTACACAATTTTAGAGTCTGTGGAGAACAAGCTTATAAAAAAACTTATGTTTTTTTTTTAATTTACAGTTTGATGAAACTACCGGCCTTGCGGAATTTGTTGTTCTTTTGGTGTTTGTGAAGTATTCATTTAAAATGCAAATGAAGCGGTAGCCTCTCTACAATGGTTGGAAAATTATTATTATTAGGAAGTCATGTAGCATGACATAAAGCAAGTAGCAGAAAATGCCAACAGTACCCATTGAAAATTCTAAAAGCCAAAAAATTAGAAAATAAAAGAAATCCTTATAGCAAACCAGTTTGCTAAAGAAAGATAAAAAAACATTTATAAGACTTGAACCTGCTTTTAGGGTTTCATACAAGACCGACAAAAAAAATGCAGCAAGTTTAATGCGGAACACAACAACCTGTAAAAAAACTTAAAAAAAAAATTATATTCAAAAACCAGTTTTAACAGAACCATTACTTAATACCAAAACATTAGTTACCCAAATGAGTTATTAAATTAGGCTACAAGAACTTACAAGATAATTGGACACTGTTCTGTAATTTTAACAAACACATGCGTAAATAAAAATTAAGATAAACTTTGTTTCACTGAGTAAATGCAAAACTTATAATCTGCAACGCACGCTTTCATTTGGCAAACATAACCTAATAAAAGAAGAACTGAAGGTTATCTTTTAATAAAAAAATTAGACTTTATTGAAAAAATTATCTATCGGCATTCTCTGGCAACTAGAAAGTGTAAATATAATTAATCATGTTAAAAACCGTCCGCTTCAAACACATCTTTTACAACTTACCTTAAGATCTGGGTATAAATCACTAACACCTCTTGCTGCACACAAAATTAGCTAGAACTAAAAATTGCACTAATGCAAACATTTACAGAAGAGGCCTTTATCTAACAATTAACTGATGTTGGTTGGCTACTTAAATTGGGTTATCTTTTTGACATCTTTAAACAACTTAAAAAAACACCTTCTTTAAGGTAAAAGAAAAACTCAATTACAAAAAATAAAAGGTTTCTAAAAAACTATTTCATGTTTTAAAGCGTGTGTTGAGAGTTCAAGAATTTGTCAAAACAATTAAAAACAACTTTTGAACCAACTTTTTTAAAATTGTTATTGCCCACTTGTAAAGTTTAGAAACACGCATAGTTGATTATTTTTCTGACATTAACTCTGATTACAATTATGACTGCGACCTGAAACATAAACCTATTAGAATGACAAATAAAATTTTAAAAATCTACTTGATACCAGAAAAAACAGCAGCTTAAAACAGAAATACCGTAAAAGAAGCCAAGAAGAGCTTTAAATGCAAAAGCATTTAGAAAAAAATGCTGTTGGCAAGTCTGCAGTAAAAAGACTTGTGTGTTTTACTTTAATTTATTTTTGTGAGCCTGCATCTTTAACATACGCATACGTAATAAACTAATACAAGAACAAACTATTTGGGTCAAGTGATTTGAGGGTAAAATTAACTAAACTTCCCATAAACATACAAGAAATAATACAAAAATTATCAAAACAGTTTCATTCATTGCATTAAAGACAACTTTTTTAAGAGTAGATGTGTCACAAAAGTTTTTTAGTCTGCAAAACCAATTTCAAAATTTATCATATAATTACAGCAACAATTTACCAAGACTATAGTAAAATTGAAAATAATATTAAAAATACATTGTATCAACAATTCTTTGCGGTAAATATTTTTCTATAACTTAATAAAATATGTTGACTGATCGATTATCTATTCTAATGCGAAATAAGTTTTAACAGTTTTTATAATGCTTTGTTTCAATGCTTTAGTAAAAATTTTCCAAAAAGTAAAAAAAAAGCAATAAAACCAATAACAAATTAAACAGGTTTAACAACAGTCTTAAGTTAAGAAAATGGTATTTTTTTCATTTAATAAGTAAAGTGTATCAATATTCCAAAAACTTAAAAAACAAAAAACTATTAACTAACACTAAGGGCTAGTACAGAAAGTTTATAAATGAATAAGATTATGTAATCACTTTAAGGGGACAGTTTGATAAGCGTCATAAAACTACGAGCAGAACTCACGCAATTTAACACCTTTTTAAAATCGGTTTTTTTGCAACAATTTGAGAATGAAATTTCCAATCTAATGAAATATATAAAAATCCAAAACCTTCAATTGTTTATTAAATTTTAAAATTAATTTGTAATTTTTTTGTTGAAATATTTGCTTAAATTTTAAGAGTTATACTTCATTGAACATTAAACTTAGTAGTCTTTTTATTGTGTTATACTTATTTTTTTTAAATAACAATTGTTACAGTTCTGCTCGTAGTTGTGAATGTATGATAAAATGTGAAATTTGAAATTCCCGCGTGTATTAATTTTTCTAATAGTTTGGTACTGCTGCCACATTAATTAAAATCATAATGAATGGCGGACGGTAACTTGATATTATTGTAATCACAATTATATTATACTATCAAACCACCATCTGTATAACCTATAAATTTATAATATGAAAGAACTGTAACAATTGTTATTTTAGAAAAATAACGTATAGCACAATAACAAGTCTACTAAGTTTAATGTTCAATGAAGTATAACTCTTAAAGTTTAAGCAAATATTTTGACAAAAAAATTAATAAACAATGAAGGTTTTGGATTTTTATATATTTCATTATATTGGAAATTTCATTCTCAACATGTTGCAAAAAACCGATTTTAAAAAGGAGTTAAATTGCGTGAGTTCTGCTCGTAGATTTATGACGCTTATCAAACTGCCCCCTTAAGTATGCCGCCTTTTTAAAATTGTCTACTATACTATTTATTTTGACAGTTCAACTTAGACAGCTGTCAAGCAAGCAAGGTTATAAAAATGTATACAAATGAAAAGAATATTTTTATTACTGAATCCTACTTTAAGAATGGGCGGTTTCATAATGGAGAATAGCTCTATTCTATTCCGGATTGTGTTCGAAAATTTTCAACTGATAATTATAAACATGTAAACAATGTAAACATATGAAAATATTTTTATTATTGAATCCTAAGATAGGCTTTATTTACGCATTTTCACTAGAGCGGCACAAACCTAAACATTTATAAACACCCTGTATTTTAATTATAGCTTAATCGTGTATTTAACCGTTGATTGACAAATATATTAATGGTAAAATTCATGAAAGCCGATTAACGCGTGGTGTGAGTATATAGGTGTATCAATGCGCATGATTCTATCTATCTCTCTCTAAGCCGTGACGTCAAGTGGGTGATAAGCAGTGTTGCCAATGTGCGGGTAATTACCCAAAAAACAAAAATCAAAAATATTTAATGTTAGTTCTTTTAGTTTTTTGTGTATGATTTGTGCATACATACACAGAACAAGATGGCATAATGAAGTTTTTTTATAATTATAATTTGTTTGGTCTTTTATTTTTAAAGCAAAATAATTTACTAACAACGCCAATAATGGGCAGTTTTCTATTCTATTCCACACCTGACGTCATGCGCAAACTGGATCAATATGCGTTTTTGAAACGGACACATCATTATACTTACACCATGGATTAACGTTAATCAGCGTTAAATATGACAACATAACCTCAACATTTGATAAACTGTCAAAATTATTTTTATTAATTCAATATAAATACTTGATATTTACTTTGCGTTAGTATCAAATTTTATTTTCATTTTGTTTCTAATAGTTATATATTGTACCAAACTTGCCTTTGTAGTAGTATTACTATAAATAGTTTTGTGATTGGCAAATTTAATCAACAGTTACTTTAAAGACAGAATTGTCAGGAATGGTTCCGTGGTAGACCACCGAGAGCGCTTCACTCGCACTGAAGTAAAATACTGCCCATGGCGCCGATCACCCAATAAAATCAAACTACCAATTGTGTAATAAAAACAGTCTTGTTTTAAACGTAAAGACAAATCAATCTATTTTTTATTATCCGTCACATTCAAACGTGCATCACATTTTGAATAAGAAATCTAGTTAGTTAGTAATGGGCAAAGCTATTGGTGGGTTTATTGTTTACACCTAAAAGTATCCTCATCTTCGGTGCTACTTTTAAAGCAAACAAATAATCCTTTTGTGATCATTTTTGCGGCATAATTTTTTTTATATAAATATCATTAATATGAATTAAGTTTGAAAAAAAAATGAACAATTTTTACCACTAAATTTTTTTATTTATTAATATATTTTTACCAAAATAGCTTATTCAAATGTTGTTATTATATTCATAATAATGCCAAAAACAGAAATAAATTATCTTAATTAACTTACGAGAAAAACTACACAATAGTTTTATGGGACAATTTTTCCACCTTAATTGGCTTTTCTTAAATTCCAGCATAAGATACGCAGCCCGGGATAATATTATGTTTAAGAAATATAGATGGCGTATACCCGTCAAAATATTAATCAAATTATTAATGAAACTGTAATATTATTTATTTTGCAATTATTATAAATATTTTACTTATGCTTATCTCCATTATTTACTACAATATAATTGCAATTGTAAACAAAATTTACGTAATATAAACGTTTATAAATTTGTATCATTGCCATCTATATCTTGTAAACGGTATTTTATCTCAGGTTGCGTATTTATTAATCAACGGTTTAACTAAGTGTATTTCACATTGTAAGCTATGATTAAAATAATAAATACATTTTAGGTTGGTAGTTAAAATCTCTGTTTTTTTAATTTCTAACTTTTTATTTATTTTATTTATGAAATTTTATTCTGTAAAATGTTATTATATAAACTGCATTATTACAACGTTTTTGTTAATATTGTTAATTAAACATTTTTAAGTAACAAATCTTTTTATCACAATTTTACTAAAATTAGTTTTAAATTTAAATGTCCCGATTTTTCTTGCCTCAAAGCATGGTACATAACCTATTTACAAACAATGCATTATGACAGATTACATTTAAAAAGTCAGTAAGTTTTTTAATTAAAATACACAAAACGTCAGCCTAAGTTTAAACTCTAAGTTTAATCTAAGCTTAAACAAAAAAACAAAAGACCAGCTTTTAGAATCAATATACAAATACAAAGCTATTTGGGATGTAATAAATACAAAACAAACAACAACTTGTGATAATATTTGTGATATCTCTGCATCTGATTTCAACGTATAAGTAAAATAACTAAACTTTTAATTGATACAATACCATCCTCACATATAGATTTATTATTTTTTATGTATAATTTTAAATGTGTCAACTCATAATTTTAATGATACATAAGTTCTTTAAAACGTTTTAAAAGTAAAGACAAATATGGTTTTACAACAAAAACATATAAAACAATTAATGATTTTATTGTAGTACTCTTCACAAAATTAACAAATGACCTCATAAGAAATTTGGTTTATTCAAAATTACTAAAGATAGTAGTGGTAATATCTGCACTTAAGTAACTGTAGATTAATAATGTCATATTTGAGTAAAAGCAAGTAGTTTTATGTAATGGTGCAGCATCATAAGAGAAAAGTTTAAATTTCAGTGTTTTGCAAGAATCGATTATGAGTCCACTTATCTTTTTATTATATATATATTGATAATGATCTACCGGATTTATGTTTAAAAGGTTCAGTAATATTAAATGCTGATGACAATTGTATACAACTAAGCAATGTTCAAGTAGTAACATGGATGTTAAGTAACGAACTGTCTTTAAAACAAAAAAATATATTATTTACCCTAAAAACTGCTCATCAATATGTTGAGTCAAATAAACTTTTAGGAATTCAGATTGATTCTAAACTAAACTGGATAACACTCGGCAATTATATTGCAAACTTAACAAGACAATATTTACCTTGCAATGTTCAAAAAGTTCTGTATGTGATATTTGTTTTTGGTGAATATCCAGAATGTATGAAAACAACTATAATTAAATGGATATGAAAAAAGCTTTCAATACAATATCAAAAACAAAATTAATAGATAAACTAGAAAACATGAAAGTAAGGAGAAAAGAATTACAACTAATAAAAACATTTTTGAAAATGCAAAATCAACAAACAAGAATTGACAACACACTAATTACCAAAACATATAGTGAATTTGGTATACCACAAGGAGACGTGCTTGGACTGCTCCTATACATATTATATATTAATAATATATTTAAAATTAAACTACATGAAAAACTATATACAGAGAGTTTATAAATGAATAGAATTATGTAATCACTTTAAATATGCCGCCTTTTTAAAATTGTCCACTATACTATTTGTTTGACAGTTCAACTTTGACAACTGTCAAGCAAGCAAGGTTATAAGAATGTATACAAATAGACTAGAGCGGCACAAATGTACATTAGATAGTTACATAATCCTAAACATTTATAATCACCCTGTATATACGCTGACGACACAAGCCTAATCCACACTGAAAAAATAAAATAAAACTGCAACAAGAGATTCAAGAAGATCTAGATAAAATTAACGAATGGTACTGAAACAACTCACGATAAATGAACAAAAACCAACTACATGCTTATAACACGTAAGAAAAGAAATACCAATTTTACATTAAAGATTAATAACATAAATATAGAAGACGTAGCTAACACAAAATATCTAGGACTAAAAATAAATAATAATCTAAAATGAGACAATCACATTCAAACTTTAATTAAAAACAATACAAAAGCTATAGGCGCATTATATAAACTAAAAAATATAATCAATCTAACTACAAGAAATATGATTTATAATGCACTATTCATCTCACAAACAAACTACTTAATGAACATATGGGCAAATACCAAAACAAAGAAACAAAGACAGCAAAATAAAGCTATAAAAACTATTTATCAATTGGAAAAATTTACACCTACTAAAAACATACATAAAATATCTTAACAACTAACAATAAAAAACAAAATTAAACAACAAAATTTAATCTTTATTTAAAAAATTAAACTAGAACAAATCAAAACAATTCAAAATTAAAAAAAAGAAAAGAATTACACACTTTCAACACCAGAAGGAAGAATGATCTTAACATAGAACTGAACAAAACAACTACAAAAAATCAAAGTCTAGCTGTCAAAAAGACTATAATAAAATACCTAAGGAAATAATAAATATAGAAGACATACAGCAATTCAAAATTAAACTCAAAAAACACTTAATGAACAACCAATTAAAAGAAAAACTACAACAGAACAAAAAATTATATTCTTTCTACAGATGGATCGCGGTACTGCTGAAATAAATAATTTATAATATAATAAACAATTAGTAAATATGTATATAATAATTAAAAAAAAAGTTACAAAATATCTATTTGGGGCCATTCAGCACTTTGTCTCGTTTATGCACTTTCGAGGTGCTTTAAGAATTATCTATAAGATGAGCTATCGTAATTGCTGCAAAGTAACTTTCATAGTAAAACAAACTCTAATTTTGCTTTCTATCTATATTTTTAAAAGCATCAAATTTATCTTAAAACACAAAAATCAGTTTTACAAAAATTATTATTATTTCGTTTTATTTTATAATATTTTAATTTAAAGTATGTTATCAAGTGGCACTTTCTGTATTATTTTACTGACAAATGTAACAATTCTTTGTAACTGATAACGTACATAAATCTATCAAGATGAAATTAAAAAAAACTATCTATATCAAATGAATTTTTACAGGCAATTTTGTTAAAATCGTTAAATAAATATTTGGTATTTTGATTTTTTTGCAATACGTTTTTATTGTACTATTTCCTAAATTGTAAATTGTTGTTTTGTGTCAGTTATTATGTATATTTTAATACTTATTTACATGTAGTTATATTGGCTAAATAGATGTTTATGTATTCAGGCTGAAAACATTATTATCATTATCGTACATAAATTATAATTATATTAATCCAAATTGGAATATTTTGAATAAATTTTTACAGCACAAAGATCTGCCTGTTTACTTTATTGTTTATTATTTTCGTAAAAATGTACAATCTTTAAGTCTAAATCTAAATATTCGTCAAAACTAAAAAAGAAATAATTTATAATAATTACATAGTTATCACTTTCAGTTTTACTTATTATTATAAATAACTAATAGATTTCTTTTGTAAGCAATAGAACGCGCAGTAATAGTATTTGTCATAAATAAAATCAATTAAGTATCTCAATAAGTAAACTAAGACTTGTTATGTTACTACAAAAATATCCGATGTAAATGCATTTGTTGGTAGTGTATAAATTCGCGCGTGCGCTCCCCCACAGTTTGATCAATGTATGTCCGGTATAATAGTTGAACCATGATATTATTCGTAAATATATCAAGTGCACGAAGTAGAGGCCATCATTGGAAGCATAGTGATCTATATTATTCCCCTCATTTGTTTAGGGGGAACAAAAGGTACCCCCTGCATTTGAGGCATGCAATGGAAGGTGCGCTTATGCATACAGGTGCAAATTATTTTCCTCTTGGATTACAATGTTTGTATTCACGGTGAGGAGAACCACGATGATTACGGTGTTGATGTCTCCAAACTTGCTGCACTCACACAAGGCACAGGTATGAATCAGTTTTATTTATAGTTTTGCAATTAACATTTCTTTTGCATTAGTGAATAATGTTTGTGAATTAAAGTAAAATTATTTTAAAATAGTTTCTTTTGTGAAACTAAAAAAATATCAAGCGATTGAACTTGAAGAAGAATAATTTTATTTTTTATTTAATACGGTATCCAAATAACTATTATTTATTTTTTTGTATAACAAAAATAGCTTCAATCAAATAACACAATTTGTATACGCTTTGTTGGTAAATATAAATATTAATTGGAAAATTGTAACGGAACATTTCCATGCAACACATACAACTCGAACACAATTAATCCAATCTGATTACAAATTACAATGAAAACTAGTTTTGCATGTTCATCCCCAATAAATGTGTTTGCAACAGCAACAGTAAAATTCAATCAATGACCGCAGATTTCAGTACCAAGCACCGAAAAATCTACAAAGAACTAAATCAATACGAAATGACAAACTAATTATGTTATGGATGCAGATTTTAACTGTTTATATTTTTTTAACAATTTGGTGACCTCTTTTTTTGGTTGGTCGACCACATTGTTGCAATTCAAGGTTTATTTACACGTTTTTAACACATGTAATTAACATTGTTTATATATTCTATTAATAATGTCAATTTATTTAGATGACTTTACGGAAATTGCTCTATGATGATATTACATGCAATTGATATTTTATGAGGCTATTATTTAAATTGAAGGAAATAATGTAATAGATATGTGGTATAATATACGTTCCTTTTCATATGATTTATTTATTAGAACGTAAATGCATCAACTATTGCATTTTAATGCAGCTCTAAATAAATGTATTGAAGGCACTGAATTATATTTAATGGCCTCATTGAATAGTTTTGCTCAATTTAATTACAACAAAAAGGTTATTGTCAAAAAAGTAAGTTAGTAGCTACAATTTAGGTTTTAGATCCTAATGGTGTAATTAATTGTTCTGGGCCATTGAATACATTGAGATGGGGCCTCGACTAAAAACAAATGCAATTATAATTAATTAAGAGTGGCCCGCATGGCATTTTTGGTTCCTTGGCAAAAATTAGATTAATTCGCTCTAATCAATGATAAAATTTGAACAAAACTATAGATTATAATTTACTAAACAATTAAAATAAATAACATTTCTGTCTTGAAAATAAAAATGAAAATTTTTGAGCAGGCATTAGAGAGTGGTAAATAAATGCTTTATCTGATTTTATAATTGATTGGAGCAAACACATGTTGGATAAATTCCAAACTTGTTTATACAATTTCTCTTATAGAATAAAGGTCTTTAATTTATATTTTTGTATTCTTTTTTACATATGTAGATTGTTTATTATTGGACCATCTTTACAATATGTAAAAAGATATTTTTTAAATAATCACTTGCAAGGTAATTACTTATACACGGTAGTTTGTTTTCTAGCATTTTGATACCATTCCGACCGCTCGCTACCTTGATTACCTATATTATAACAAAAACAGCAACTTTAGTGATATTGTTACTTTTACAAATAATTTGATAATCAATTAAATTTTTTATTGGTATTGGTGTCAAAGTTATTTATTTCAATTATACTAGCCTGCGATTTGAGGTAATACTTTTATTACATTATAATATCTTAATGTAATAAAATAAAACTGTAAAAAACTATTAATTTTTTGTAAAATTATTGAGAGAATGTCGTTCTATATTAAAAACCAAAAATATAGATGTTGGTTTCCATACTATGACCGGGTACAAGAATATTTACGGAAGAGAAAAGCTTTTTAATTGTTGAGACAGTTTAGGGAATTTTTATCAAGTTTTTCCCAATATCTAAACCAAAATTATGAATTCATTTCATAAAAATTAGATGTTGCCATTCATACTATGGCCAGGTACAAGAATATTTATCAAATTAGAAAAACCCTTTTTTGTTGGTTGTGCAATAGTGTATAATAATAATATATAAAGTTTTTAAGACCACAGAATAAAGTGAGTAATTATTTTAGGGAAAACACAATAAATTATGCAAAATAAAGGATGCAGTTAATTTAAGAAGAATTATTGAATTATTATAAATTAGAGCCGCCTGACTACGAAACTGATTTCAGTACTAATGTCTATTCAACTGTTTTGGGCGCCAATTAATTAAAAAATTAATTTTATAATATAGTGTTCTTGGTGGCAAATGTATATATTGACGAGTTTATATGTCAATTATTTAGTTATATTTTATTCAAGAAATTTGAACCTGATCTAAATTGGCGCGCAAAACTTTTATGCTACAAAATGAAGTTATTAATTATTTTAAGAGAAACACAATAGAGGTTTTCCACTTGACAAAATAGTCGCACTAATTCAGTAATTTTTGAATTTATTTGTCAAATGCGTTTTACAATTTCGATATGTTTTTCAAGGTAAAGAATGTCCAAGTATTTTCTAGTGCGATTGTCAAGTGTGAGACGCTTTAGCCCGCCATATTTAAAAATGTAAAAATGCACCAAGTGCATGAAGCGCTTAAATGAAAAACATCTAATGAATTGTAAAATAAATTAATAAATTATTCAAACTCAATCTAACGATCACAGGGTCAAATGTCAAGCAAAGACAATTGTTTTGGTTCTACAAACCTTGTCAGTATGCCTTGTGACCACGGCATCGCATGATAGCGAAAGACAAATTTAAATAAATATTTCTGTGCTTATGAACACAATTGATGATGTAAATCAATTAATTGTGTTACAAAATGAATTTAATTTACGGGGACATATTACTACAAAATAAAGTTATTAATTATTTTACAGAAAACACAATGAATTATGCTACAAAATAAAGTTTGCACTTAATTTAAGCAAAATTGTTATAAATTATGCTACAATATGAAGTCAGTAATTATTATACGGAAAAAATTAATTTGATTTTTGTAAAAGTGTAGGGTGTTGATAGCAGAAATACAAATCTGACATTTAAAAATTAAAAAAAATCCATCTTTGTTTTTCATACAGAATAATTGGTCAACTTTTGAAGACTATAAATCAGGTTCAGGAAGTCTGGAAATTTGAGTCCAGGAATTTTGGAACCCTTTTGGTTTTTTAAAAAACGTAAGTTTTAAGTTAAAAAAAAAAATTTAGTAACGCAACTGAAATATTTTGATACTTTTGTGAAAAAAATGATATCTGTTCAAATCTCAACAATTTGACTTAAACCGCAAAAATAATAAAATAGTCTTGACAAAAAAAATGGCCCTGGTAAGAGAACAGGGTCTTTTAACAAAAAGCGCAATTAATGTTAAACAAATAATAAGTAAGTAATTTATAAAATAAATTAATGAAATAATTTACCAGCCAAGGGGACAAGAATTCTTAAAAGAATGATGAAAACTGGAAGTTGCTGCGACCTATGTATTCGGAATGAAGAATGGTCTAAATAAACAGTTTTTAATTTACAGCGACCGCAAAAAAATTACGTAACTCACGTATTATAATCAGCATAGTAAAAAAAAATCAAATTGTTTATAAAACAACTGCAGAGAATCGTTTTGTGTTTTACCGGTTAAAAAAATACTTTCACTTCGCTGGCTTCCAATCTGCATATTGGAAAAATCCTTCCTCCTGCAACTTCAATTTTTTAACGTGTGATTTTATTATTAGTTTTCATAATCCTTCTGTATCTTGTGTAATCATGGTCTACCTGTATTTGTTTTTAGTCAGTCACCAGTGATTGACCGCACCGGTGTGAATTGTGTCCTCGTATCAACCTAATCCTGTTTTTATTTATTTATTGGTCTAGTAATTTTTGTAACTGCATCTGTTACTATGTCTGGCCTAAACTGTAAATGCAAAACTGTTGCACAATCCGGTGTAACCTGTAGCAATTGTGGTGTTATCTTCCATAACAGTTGCGCTATTTGCTATAAAAAATGTCATTGCGGTAGTTTATTTGAATTGGATGATTCCGAACTTCTAAAACTTTACAAAGAAAATATTACTTTTTACCAAATTTTATGTGATGAATTGCGGTTGAGCAATAAATTACTTTTGGATAAAATTACTTATCTTGAAGAGAAAATTGCCGAAAAAGATAAAACTATTCTACTATTGATAAAGGAAAAACTAATAAAAAAACTCATTCAAAAACTCAAACTATTTTTGGTTGTGGCCCAACCAATGACAAACTGCAGGCTTATGTGCGTACTTCCTACAAACACGTTTCTAAACTTAGAAATGGAACTAAAAAAACTGATATAGTAAATCATATTATATCTAATTTTTCCTCTATATCACTTGATGTTGTTTATAAAATCTAGAAGCTACTGCAGTTTTAAATTTTTTATTTCAGCTAATCATGCTCGATGTATTCTTTGTAAGGATTTTTGGCTTGCAAATATAGCGGTCAAGAAATTTATTAATTATGGGCGAGTCCATAATGTTCCTGCTTCATCTTTGGTGGGTTTTTGAAATCTGGGGTTCAGTCCAAACCCGTCATCAGGAACACCAGCAGAATCTCAATCTATTACCAAAACATAGGGGGTGTAAAAACTAAGCTCAAAGAACTTATGCTGGCTGTAGCTGTATCTAATTACAATATTATTGTTCTGACCGAAACCTGGCTTAATCATGACATCAGCAATGCAGAGCTACAATTAACTGGTTACAGTTTTTGTAAATGTGATCGTTCTACGTTAACAAGCCCTTAGCTGGACGGAGGTGGTATCTTAATTGTTACTAAAACTTGTTTTAATAGTATATTATTACAATCTGCTTTTCTAAGTGTTGAACATTTCTTTGTAACTATTAAGTTTAAGTTTATTATCAGTACAGTTTACTTACCACCTAACTCGGAATGTGATAAATATATTATTTCACTGGGCGATTATAATCTAATCGAAGCGGCATGGGTAAACGATGAATTAGGCATCAATGTTATTTGTAATGATATTTATTATGCTCACTTCGTTGTCAACTGTTTTGGATTCCTACACTGTGCACAATGTATTTCTATACTTTATGATGGTAGTGTGCTCTTAGATTTATTTTTTTCTAATATCTGTGATATTTCTGTGATTAATGCTGTAGATGTTTTGTACAAAACTAAGCTAACATCATAATGCTTATGTGACAGATATAAAATGTGATACTAGCCGTGATATTTTAATGTGTAATTATGTTTTTAGTGATTTTAAATTTGCCGACTTTAACGCAATCAATAATTTTTTGTTGAGTATTGATTGGTTTGTTTTTTTTTATAATTATGATGTTGATAATTGCGTTAATTTATTTTATTCTGTGTTGCATTTTGCTATTGACTGTTTTATCCTCAAAAAACTATAGCGTGAAAACAATTTTCCAGTTTGGTTCAATAAAAATTGATTACACTTACTAGACTCAAAAAAACTGCTCATAAACGTTATAAATCTTCAATTCAATTCAATCAATTCAATTCAATTCAATTCATTTTATTCATGTAATATACAAGAAGTTTTACATACGTCAAGAGTTTACATATTCAAGACCTTTGTCCGATTATAATGAGTTTCAATCAATTCGTACTTTGTGTATAAGTCTTAGTACTTGTCTATAGAAGCAATATATTACTTGAATAGAAATGAACATTGAAACTAACCCAAAACACTTTTGGAAATTTGTTAGTTTCCATCTACAATGTAAATCAAATCAATCTTGCAGTAATGGAGATGACTATGTTAATAGATTTGTTGAATTCTTTTCTTCTGTTTACTATAAACAAATTTATCCAACTCCTTTGTTTGAGTTTAAGGAAAACGTATTTCATACAGCATTTTCAATTAGTCTGTTGGATGTATTTAAAGAGATTGAGAACCTTAAATGTAATTTTAGCACTGGTCACCGGACGGCATTCCAGCTATGCTGTTAAAACAATGTATTTATTCCATTTCTACAGCAATGCATTTACTGATTAAGGCTTCTCTTAATGAAGTTAAATTTCTTCAAGTGTGAAAACGAAGCTACATTATGCCTTCGCATAAATCTGGAGTTAAGGAGGATATTACTAATTACAGAGGTATATGCATCCAGTCTGTTATTCCAAGTTGTTTGTGATCAAATTGTTACTGGCTAAACACAATGGATGTGCAAAAGCATTATAGTGCTTCACAGCAAAATGGGTTTTGTGAGGGTCGTTCTACTCTTACAAACCTTTGTTACGAAAATAATCGTATAAATGTCTTTGAATCGAGAGTTCAAGTTAATTCTATATACACAGATTTTTCAAAACTTTTGATTGCGTTAACCATAAAATTTTGATTGTAAAGCTTCGGGCTTTGAGTTTTTATTATTTTTTTATTGCATGGTTGTCCAGTTTTTTGGAAAATCAAATACTATTGACAATAAAGTATTGGAACATGTTACACAAATAAAGGATTTGAGCGTAATTTGTGACCCAAACTTAACTTTTGTTTGAGTATATAAACTATATGTATAACCGTGCTATGAAAATGTTAGGATTTGTATACAGAATGTCTACTGACCTATCTCCAAGCACATTCAAACTACTTTATTTCATCTTATTTAGAGTATGCTCCGTCAGTTTGGTGCCCGTTCTACAGCATTCATATACGCAATATAGAACGCATTCAAAATATTTTTTTTTTGTTTATTGTCGTACAAATTGGGCATTTTCTCTGAAAACTACAATTTTAACCACATTGCATTGCAATATAATCTTCTATCGCTGGAACTTAGGCGCAAAAGAGCCGACTTATCATTTTTACTTGGATTTATGATGTCTGAGATTGATTGCCAAAAGCTACTTGTATCTCTTCCGTTTCAGGTATCCAAAAATAATTGCCAATCTGGACAGTCTCCATTATTTATGCGTTTCTAAAAGTGTTAATTTTATATTTTGTCTTTATACGTATACATTTTCTGTGTGTATTTTTATATTCTTTGTCTATGTTTATACCTCCAAAACAAACCGTTGAATTTAAAATGTTAAATTACTATCTTGTAGAGAATGAAATGTTGTACTATTTAAAAATTTCAAGACGGTTGGATTGAAGAAATTGTAAAGACCTTTAAGAAAATTGGTGAACGGTAAATAAACGATAAACGGTTAAATGTTAATTTAAAATTATATACACTCCTAATTTAATATAAAAGCAAATTGGATTATGTTACTAGAATTAGACATAAAAGGTGTCTCAACAAGAGCAGTTGTGTTTGGCAGTCAATCCATTATGAGAGTTTTATGGGAGATAGTCAGCCATCATTAAAAATAAATTGTTATTCCACACATTACCGAATTTTTATTTGAAAAACGTTGGTTGCTACGATTTGCAAATTAATGCAAGTAAAATTTTGTGTATTCAAAATGTCCATATTTCTACTGTGAAGAGAATAATTGAAAAATTTAAGGAGAAAAGTTGATTACTGATGTCAAACTATCGACTGGTTATTTAGAAGAAAACATATGGTCAAAAATTATTAGTATTTTTATATATTACAAAAGATTTGCATTTTTATGCTTAAAAAATTGTTAAATACCTAAAAATTAATTTAAAACAATATATACCACCAAGTTGGCTTTTTAAAGTGAAAAACGGCAATTAAAAAGAGAAGAACAAGATATAAGCGTTTTTGAGTACTTTATAATATATCAGCTTATTGTATTAACATTTAATGCAAAAATTTGAAAAGCAATTCGTCAAAAATAACATATTGTCGTTTTTTAAAAAAAAATTTAAGTATACACATAAAAAAACAATATTTTTTTCTGTATGTTTGATACAAATTTGGATAGTTTTTAATTAAATGTTATTGCTGCGCTGAAAATCCTATATACGTGAGTCAAAAAAATGCACGCCATAAGTTGTTTCATTTTTTTTTATTAGAATTTTAATGTTTGCTTTGTAGGAAAAAAGTTTCTGATTTTTAGATACTAACTTTTTATTGGCGCTTTAATAATATATCGTATAAGTGGCATACATATCCGGTAATTCAATTAGACGCCCAAAAAAGCATTTATCTCTTGAAAATTTATTATTTTTGCTTTTTTTGATATTTATGTTAATTATGAATGTTGCTTTGTATTTGACAATTCAATTTGTAGCCTTATAATGCCACTTGTATTTTATTTGCATAATCTGTACTTTTATTCCAATATTTTATTTTAATTTACAATTGCTATATAAAATAGAAAAAAATATATTTTAGTTTTTTAGTTTTTCAAAAAAGTTACATTTGATAAAGTGGTCTGCTGGATTTTGGTCTTTAAAACAGTTTTAATTTTTAAGCTAACTAATAGCTATTTTTTTATTAACAGTCTTTTCAAAATTGTAGACTAAAAATAAATAAATACAAAAAAACAAAAGTTACATATTAGTAATAACCAACAAATTAAAATTATCTAATACTAAGTTGCTGCTTAAACAAATATATTTTTATTTTTAAAATTTTACAGTTAAGGAATTATAAATTTGGTAATACATGGGCCATCAATAATTGACTTAAAGTCTATTACAATAAAGTAATATAAGGTTTGCAAACGGGTTTTAGATAATTTTGTTTAATTTGACACAAAAATAAAAATCAATATTTAGCCAAAGGTTCTTTGTTGAATCCACTATTGGTAACGTTATTTATGCTGAGCAATATGTTGTTCTGTAATGCTTTCTCTTTAAATGTTGGTAGAATACATAAATAATCATCAATTTTATTGCTGATTGAAAAATTAAAAATTAAAGTTTTTCTGTATAATTGACACAAAAAATGTACTCTATAGCAGTTTCAACAAAATAGTTGCGTTATGTTACAAATGTTATTGCTCACATTTTATGCGTTTATTATAAAGAACAAGTAAAGCATATGCTTAAATTTTCAATCTACAATAAAATTGATGATTGTTTGTGCATTTGTATAATTCAAGATAGAATAATAATAATAAGATTTTTATGGCATAATTTTACTTACTATGGGCAAGTTGTCTATTTTTTTTCCGTAAAATCGGCAAGTAAATAAACTTTCTGTAATTAAAAAAGTCTGTTTTTTTTTGTCTGTTTTGATTAATTCGACAAATTTAACACAGAGGTCTCAGTTACTTCCGGTTTTCATTATTTTATTTTAAATTCATCATCTGTTAAAATTTTAACTCTTAATTACAAGGCCTATGCTGTAATAATTTCAAGATGATCTTATATGTACTTTGCGAGATAATGAGATTATTTTTTTTACTTTTTATTGATTTATTAAAAAGAGGACAGATGTGGGTGTGGAACCAAAATTTACATTTTAGCAAGGGCTTTCAAAAAACATATGGGTTAGACGTATGACTTTTTTGTATCAACCAGAAGGTAGTAATAAAAAAATAACTTTATCTGTACGCGTATTTTTTGGAGATCGCGCCGAGTCGGAGTTTGAGTTTTATCTATGAATACCACCCTAAGTCTCTAAAACTTCACTTAGAAATAAACAAACTAAAATTTTGAAATCATTAATTTAAAACTTATTAAAAGAAATCAAAATTAAAACATTTAACTTCATTTTAGACAAACTTTTATAATCAGTTGATGAGAGTTAACGTTTGGATTTTTGTATGTAAATAAGCAATAAAATTTTAGCAGAAAGAAATTATTACATGTTTAAAATGTGCGCTAATTTAGGAGATGGTTTATTTGAAAAATTTGTATTTTTATTTTGTTGTAAATAACATTAAAATGTTTTATAAACTGCCTTTTTTTCTTCTTAGTGTGTCGTGTTTTGAAAAACCCATGTATGCCATTAAGTGTGGAATATGATATTGTTTAAATGCCCGCCTGGGCTTCTTATGGTGGCACGAATCCGAGTGGTCCAATTTTCAATTACTCTTCCGCATAGATTCGGCTAAATTTGAGCAATGACCTGTGTTATGTTTACCTCTAGGGCATCAATCGATTGTGGTTTATTTGCATAGACCTGCCACTTCAAGAAACCCCACAAGAAAAAATCTAGCGGGGTCAAATTGCATGACCTTGGTGGCAAATTTGCATCACCCCTGCGAGAGATGACCTTACCCCCAAAACGTTCATGCAGAATGTTAATTGTGGCGTTTGCTGTGTGGCACGTGGCACCGTCCTGCTTAAACCACATGTCGTCTAAGTGCATATGGTTCAAGTTGGGTCATATGAAATTGGTTATCATCGTTCTGTAGCGCTTGCCGTTGACGGTGACCGCCTCACCAACGTCGTTTTCAAAAAAGTACGGACCAATGACGCCGCTGGCCCAAAATCCACACTATATGGTAACTTTTTGAGAATGCATTATCAGCTGATGAACCTTTTGAGGGTGTCCGTATATGGGAGTATACGGCAATTTTGTTTGTCAACATTTATCCAAAAATGCGCCTCGTCGCTAAAGATGATTTTTTTGCCAAAATTGGGGCTCTCTTCTAAACAATTTAAAGCCCAGTCAGCAAACAAACAGCGTTGACTATGGTCATGAACTTTGAACTCCTGGGTCAATTAAATCTTGTACGGGTGTAGGCCTAAATTCCGACGCAAAATTTGCCAAATTTAAGTCTGCAAAAGCCGGAGTTCTTGTGCGCGGCAAAGAATTGACTCCTTCGGCTTCTGCTGTACACTTTCACGGACCGTAGCAATGTTTTTTGCCGATCTTGCGTTTCTTGAACGTACAGGTGTTGGCTGATTATATACCAAACCCGTTGTCTCAAATTTGGCCACCAAACGTTCACTTGCATTACTTTTTTAATTATTTATGCTGATGGTAGTCGATTGATTTTAATACATGTTAAAAATTAGCCTGATATCTTTGTAGTTGAGTTGGATGTTTTGCAGAGTGGTAATTTGCTTGTTGTGTTGCACACGCTCGAACGACTTTTAGAAGTTAATAACGTACATATATCTATGCAGATTTATATACTTTCCAGCACTTCTGCAGCAGCGTTTCTATTGGAGATAGTGCTTCCCTTGTTACAAGGCATTTCCTAAAGCCAAACTGTTTAAGAGCTACCTTGATTTATAGAATTTTAACAAAAACGGCAAATTTCCCTTCATCGCTGCTTCTACAAATAATTTGATAATTGATTTATTTTTTTAACAGTACATTTAGAAAGGATTAAACTATGATATGTCAAAGTCAATGAAGAGGAAGTTGCCGCTTTTGTTAAAGTACTACAAATCAAGGTAGCGGTCAGTATAGTCTTATGACCTAGAGCTTCTTTACATTTATTGCTGATTGATTTTCTTATAATGCGCAGAAGTAATTTGTTCATTAGACTAATTAATCAACAATTACTTTTTCTTGAATTTGTTTTTATAGGTAATAGAATGATGAAAGATTTTAGCCTGATGGTATATGACCGGTATCATATATTTGATTGAACATTACTGTGAGATCTGTTATGTTTTGATCTGTTAACAGTTTCAACCATTTGTTGTGTATTTTATTTGGTCTACAGGCTTTGTTGTTTTTTACTTAGTTTATAGCTTTGATATAATTTTCTTATTCCTGTTTTACATTGCTTTGTGACATGTCTTATATTGTCTATGAGGTTGATGATTTTGTTTTGGCTGTATAGATCATTTTTTAAATTTTTTGTAGCTTTTTTATTTCTTTATATTTTCTTTGCATCTATAGTTCTTTAACCATTTGTATTTTTGTCATAATCTGTTATTGTGTACTTCTGTATTCCGCTCCATTTTTGTTTTGAAATCTATTAGCTAGATAATTTTATTTATCATCCATTGTTGATTTTTACTGTTGCTAAAAGATTTAGTTTGCTTGTTTTTGTTAATCATAACCTATTTAATGTTAATTTATCTTTCTTCAACTGTTAGCACATTGTGTGATTTTTTCTCGTATACTGCTAGTATTGCTTTTGTGAAGCTGTTTTTAAATTGATTTTCTTTCAGTTTTTGGATGTTGTATGTTTTCTTAGCAAGTGGTTTGTTTTTGCCGTTGCTTAGGTGAATTCTTGACAGCAGTAGATTATGGTTAATGTTTGCATCTGCACTCGAATAAGTCTTGGTAGTTTTACATGCGTTTCAGAATCGATTTGATCTATTTTTTTTAGTTAGTTTGTACATAGTGTTTTTAAATTTATTGATTTTGTTCTCGGAACTGTTGGTTGTTGGTGCGTATACTTGTATTATATTTGTGTTGATTGTTACTTTAATTATCACCATAATAGTTAATAGTACCTAGACTTTGGTCATTTTCCAAACATTTCACATTTAACTTATACACATGAAGCTGAACACAACAAGTACTATCTGGTTCCAATTTTAGTATAGTATAAAACTTTTGTTTGTCATCACATAAATAATTAAAATTGATTGTACAATTGAAATCAAAGTTTGATCAGTTTCATACCAATTATGGATTTTTATCTTCTTGCATACTTTTTTAATTAGAAATACTAGGAACTAGGGTAACAAAACATCAAATCATTTTTTTTACTATTTTGCGTCTTATTGTCTTATTTAGGTATTAGGACAATTTCGTGATTCACAAGACGGCAACAAAATTCACACAATTTTTTGTATCAGTTGGGCAACGTTCTTAATTTTCTACAAAACGATTAAACAATTTCAACGTTAAAAAAAAAGGTTAAATAGATACAGGAGCCAATGTCATTCTGCAGCTTATATCTTATTTCACTGTTTTTTTTTTCATATTGTATCTATTAAGATAATAAAAAAGCTAACTTTTATAAAAGGTGTTATAGTTATGTATAAAAAATAACTTAATTACTTAACAAGCAGTAATTTTATGTTTTAACTATTTTTAATAGATTATATGACAAAAATTCTTGCAATTTTTATTGGATATATTGGAAAAATATATATTTATCATGCGATGTGCGCTTAAATTCAAGCAGTACATGCATTTTTGTGCAAATGTTTTGTTAGAAATTCTATTTTTTTAAGTTAATTCTAAATTTCAAGTTCTTGGCAATTTTGATTGGATACTTTACAGTAAATATTGTTTTCAAGCAACTTTAGATAATAATTATAATCTCTACAAAAAAATACATTAGTTTACTATATACAAATTTGTACAATATGAAAACTTTTATAAACGTTGTAAATATACGCATAAATCCAAAATCTTTTATATATATATATATATTTTGTACTGTTTTCTGATATGTTATTTATAGCATATTATTGTGTGGTTAGCAGCACACCCAAAACTTTGTTGTTGTCGTACATACATTGAATAGTTGTTTAAATAAAGGCAATCATCTATTGATTATCAATGAATTAGGTCAGAACTTCAATTTAGTATTCATCAAATAAAATTAATTCAAAAAATAAGTATGAACTTATTTATTTACTTTTTCTTGTCACGTCTTTGCTAATATATTGTAATTAACTTTTTTGAATTATAATAATTTATAAACAATTTTTGAAATATAATTCATTATCTTTAATAATATTTTATACTGAATAATCAATTTTATTCCAACTTAGAGAAAAAAAAACGAGTAACGTACTTTAATCGATTGCACTATTTTAACTCATTTATTATTTATGTATTGCATGCTGAATTTACATATTCTACTTTTAGAATTGGTAGTCCTTGAAAATGCGATACACAATCAAAGGACTTACAGACTGGAAGATTTCTTCTGGACTGGTTCCGGAGATGGATCCGACGAAGAAGATACTCAATGGAGCTCTACAAATCCAACAACAATATACTCTACAAAGACAGTATTATCTACAGTATATATTACAACAACCCCTTTCTCAAATCAGGTCAGAAAGCTAACCAAATATTAGCTCATCAAACTTTAATGACATGCAAGTCGTTAAATAACCCTATTTTATAGACACCTGGTAGCACGCCATGCATTATCGATTGCGAAACTGTTACGCATCATGGGGACATTAATCCAACACCCGCATTACCAGCTGATGAAGAAGAACTTAACGCAGATCGTCAATTTTGGCTACTAACCGTATTAAAAAGTGATGGAATTGACCCAGACATAACAGAACTGAAAAAAAGTTTAGCTAATCTATACAGAAAAGCCTTTCTTAGGTATATATTAATATTGTATGTATATTATTACAATCAATTAATAATATCTTTCCTTATTATATGTGTTTAAAAAGACAACAGGCGAAACACCTGGGAATAAATGCGAAGACTAAACGAGAAGCTAAACCTGACAAGCCAATCAATGTATATATTCATAAAATGGACAAAAGCCCGGTTAATGGTGATGAAAAAATTGAAGTTATTTATCACGTTGCAGTGTCAGGGCAACCAGTTGATGCTGCAACAGCTGCAGCTGATATGAAGTTGGTAACTGATGCAGAAGTTAAAGATGAATTGGGATATCCATTTTTAATCAAAGCCGAACGTACGCATATCATTAATTTAACAATTTATTGAATATTTTTTATTATATTTTTCAGCTTATATTAAGCCTGCAACTTCTCAAGAATTAGCAAAAGCAAAACCAATGTGGATTTTTGTAGGATTGTCTAGTGCTATCATATTGTTATTAATATTAGCTATAATATTTCTGTCAGTTTGTTTGACAAAAAGAAAACATACCATGGGTACAGATAATAAGCAGCAAGTTTTTGAAGGTAGTGGACAGGACAATAAAGCATATGAAGATGATAAGCATGGATATAAAAGTGGAAGGCGCAATAAAAATCCTTCTCCTACTTATATAAACTTTAGATCGCAACCTTCGAATCAAACATTGTCAAGTGGAGTTAATCTTGGTGGACGTCCACATAGCGCATTAAGTTCTGCTAGTTCAAGGTAGTAATGTATTACGTTTTATATTTTTGTTAATATTTTCTTTCTAGTAGCAGTGGCAGTTTTGATATTTCACCACTAATGGGACTGGGTAAACAACGAACTTCTGCTAAGCGGCATGTAAGACCAAAAGCAGCCTTAAATAAAACTACCCCATTAGTGCTAAATAGACATTCTAATACATTATCAGTTGTTGATACAGACAGCAGCAGCCTTGCTAATTCACCAGATACTATATTTATTGGAAATTGTGATCCCGGAGTTGTAAGTCCTAAATCGTATCTATCTATGCCTTCAGTTAAATCATTTCCTAGGTAATTATATTAAAAAATATTGATTTTATTGATGGCACACATTGATAATTTTAGGAGCAATAACCCAGAGCCACTGAATAAAGTACTAGAACCAGTTAGTGTAATGCATCTTGATATGGCTGATGACATGCATGATGATCAACAAGCAAGGGAAATCGATTATCGTATGTTTGCAAGGCACGGAAGCGTCGGGGCTACTGAAGATCCCGGTGTCATTGGGCCGCTTGTATGGAATATGCATCAATATAGATTACAACATGGTAATTTTTATCATATTCTAATAATAATTATTTATTAATAATATTTATAATAGGTGTTAGCGTAGATGAGGGCATGGATGAAATTAAATTGGGAAGTAGCGTTTCAAAAATGCGAAAACGTTTTCACGAACTTCTGGACGACACATTCAGTTTGTTTGGTAGCAGACGTGAGAGTCCCATCAAGGAAATTGGAACTAATCCCATAGAAGTTAAAAGCCATTTGGACAAGTAAAAACACAACTAATAACTCGGTAATTATTTACTCATATTTATTTCAGATCGTATGATGACCTGCCGACCTTAAAAGAACGGCCTAAAACTTCTGATCCTAAAAGAAACATTGCTTCCACGAGCGATCCACGCAGAGGTGCATGGACTAGTAAAGCACCATCGCCATTAGTAAGACCTATAAGTGCACCGTTTGTAAGGCCAAATACAGCACCTAAAATTGACGTAAATCAAGTATTGGCTCAAGGTAGTCTGCATCATAACGATCCAGCAATTCCTCTAATAGCAGCTATTAAAAAAGAAATTGGGAAATGTTCCCTACCTGGAAGTACAACAAATATACACGAATAATTTAATTTATATCTCGGCCTAATTAATTTTAATATGTAGTCGATAAGATTGTTGTCTAATGTTGTTTTTGTTAATCATATCCATCACAAAAATGGTTCTTAGTTGTTGATAATCATTTTTTTATTTAAATTTATTTTAATCATTCATGTTCAGCATCAGTATTCAATTAAATTGTTTGGATGTGAAAATGTGCCACTACTACTGTGTTTTAGTCACATTGTAAAGTATTATACTGTTTTTTAAATAAATGTTCCACATTAGAATTTTATGATATAATTAATTAAAAATCCTACAAAACGACAGATTATTTAATATCCATATTATTATTTACATCTATTGAACATTTGGCTGTACTGCAAAAAAATTATGAATCTTTATGTTTACCAAAAAATTGCTCTTTTGTGATATGTTTTTATATAATTCTATTGACAATTCATAGTTTCTCAAAATTCTATAAAAATCTTTTGAAAGTTTCTAATCTAGATTAATCATAAAAAAGTTTTTTTTTAGTTATTGTTAGATGTTAATATAAATTAGCTGTTATGGTTATTTAATGAATTAATTTATTATCACACAATGTGCAATTAAATTCTTACCTTTGTTAAAAACAATGTTTTTATGGTCAATATTGCAACGCATATAAATATGCATTAAACAAAGTCAGTTTGTTTATTAGTTCATATGGAAGATTGAGTCTAATCAGTTTTGGAATAGTACAATGCTTTATAAGAAGATTAGTATATGTCAATCGTATACAGGGTTATAAATTTGCCTTGCCTAAACTTCCATGTAACTATTACAAAATATTGAATCAAATCAATAATTTATGTGTACCTTTAGTGCCATATCTCACTAGGACACCAGAGTGACACAACAAGTGGCGACAACCTGATTGGGCTTAAGTAAACGTGCAGTGCAAAGTCGTAGTTTACAGATAGAAGACTGATTAAATACTACAACTACTACCAAGAACTTCAGTTAACAGAGTGGTTACCAATTTTGTACTGGCCGCCAAAAGTAAAAGAACACTCAATTTTATGAAAATTTTAGACAATATGTAATTAGCTGCTCCTCTTCAATTTTTGGAACACTCAACTACTCACCTAAGCATACTACAAATCTCAGCCTGAGTGATTAAACTCCTGAAGCTTCCTGAATACGCATCCAAAAGTGAGTATCGCTGGCTGAAAATGACCCAATCTTCTACCGATTGTATCCCACACGTGTGCAATAGGTGCAACTAGCGGAAAAACGAAAAATTATAGAAAAACTCAAATGACCTATATTGATTGGAAATTTTTTGCTCTACAACTTTTAATAGAAATAATTTTTGCTTAAAATGCATAGTTGAGGCTAAAAATGCAAAAAACCATTAAAAAACGCTAAAATTAACATATATGTCTATTACTCCAAAACCACTCTTTCTCATGCGTGCGCTAGGTGAAAATAGTGTTCAGACAGTCCAAATACACCTAAGTGCATAAGTTGCTAAGCTGTGAGTTAAATTTCTCTGAAGAATGTCTAATTTGAAGGGATTACTTAGTAATCTTTTACTTTTGATAGATTTATTTAATTTAAAATGAGCAATTCGAATGTTTTGAAAACTTTAGAAAATATTGAGAAGAGTGCTAATGCAGCTCCGCATCTATTACAAGATTAATAAAAAAGAAAAAAGTGTAGCTACTAACGTAGTTTAATGATTCTATTCAAGAATGTTGTCATTATTTACTTTAAAGGGCAAATTAGGTCATGTTAACTAATAACACAAAGGTCCGTATCAGAGACATAGATATAGAAGAACTCTTTGACCAATGCAAATATAATTTTTGAGTTGACGGCACTATAGGCTGTCATTTTTACCTAAAATCTACGTCGTGAAATAAGTTTGAATATAATTAATATTTAATGTTATTATTATTATAGTTCAACAATCCATTATTATTAGGAATATACATGTACAGATATATACCGTAGCCAGTTATATTTATACACTTCCGGTCAAGGCACCTAGTCTCAAATATACAATGACAAAGCATTATTTATGTACAAAAATGATACGATTAAATTGGTAGAACAAAGCGTTGCCATTTCCACTAACCAATTAATCAATCAAACCTTAAGTTTGTGGTTTAAAAGTTCTGTTCATCAGCATCTCAAACATAAAAACACTACGTCTTCTTTTTGACTGAAACTAAAGTAAACACTACCTGATTGCTTTAATCTAGTAGATTCCGATTATCATCTTAAACATTCATTTGCTGACCAATAGTGTGTTTGTGTCTACATCCACAAACAACAAACACATTCTAGACTGACAATCATATTTCTTAAGCTCAATCTTTCCCATAAGACTATTTTCGTAATAAGCATATATATAAAGCAACTACAATCTTTTTAATGACTCTTCTAAAAATGTTGACAAGTTTCTTCAAGGTTATCATAGAAAAGCTGAATTAATTTTATTAACAGATTTTAATGTACATAATACTGAATGATTAAGTCACTCATCTTCTAAAACACTATCCGGTTAACAAACTATAATTTTTGATGCTCCTCATAATCTTACTGAACTCACATATTTTACTTGTGATGGACTTTTTGGTGAACCAAGATTATTAGATGCATCTTTAAACTATTTCAGAGAATAGAACATCTACTGTTAAAGCTGCTTTAGGAAATTTCGGCCATTCACTTATTACTTTAATTGTTAAAACTTTTTTCTAATACTAACAAATCTAAATCTTATCTATCATTATTCTAGATAGAGACAGTAAAAATAAATTTCTTAATAATTATCAGTAATCGTTCCAAACAAACTAAATAGAATTATAAGAAAGCTTATAAACTTTGGAACAATCTAATATAATCTGAAAATGATAGGACTGACTACTGTTGTGCCTTCAATGCCGGCTAGTGGTAAAATGGTGAGTGAAATTTATTTTAGGCAACGAGTTGTTAAAAGATATCTTCTTAACTTAAATACCAAAAAGGCCATTCTGACTAAAATATATGCCTTATCATACAAAAAAAAACATTCCCGATTTATTAAAAAATGTTTGCAAATATTTAACCCATACTTAAAAAAGGAGACTAGTCTAGTCTGATGTTTCAAATTAAAGACCCTGTCAAAAAATTTAGAAAAATATATACTAACTTCAACAGTACTTACAATAAAATTACTTTATCTCAGATAATAGCACCATTCATACTTCATACTTTCCAAAGACTATATTGACAAATAATGCAGATTGTCTTAAAATTTCTAGATTAGAATCTGTAGCATCTATAAACAAAGCCTTTAAAACAAAATCAAACAAATCCTTATCTAAATCTTTCTGAATTTGTCTTCTAGAAGTTACAATCTCGTATGATCTTCTCTGGAACAACCATGTTGTTGACATAGTTTAAAGTTTTAAGAAAACTAGGTTTTGTTAATAGATGTAAACAGTTTTTAAATTCTGTTCAGCTTTTGGATATACAGTGTGTCCGCGGATGAAGGTACCCATTAGGAAAAAATTCTTTATTATTCATTTTACGACCGAAAGTCATTCTTTATAAATAGTTCTGCTTGCTGAGAAAATGAATTGACGATAAGAAAATTTTAGATCGCATGTACAGGGTGTTAATAAATTAAGAAAGTATGAAAATGCTTCAAGGGATAAGTATCATTATTTTATATTTTTTACAAAAATTTTATAAAACAAAGTTGTTTATAATATAACGTAAAGTCTGAATAAAACATTTTGAAATAAAAATTTAAATTTTAAAAATAAAATAATAACAGTAGTTTTATTAATTTTTATTTTACAAAAAAAAAACAAAATAGCCATCTGTCATCTGTCATTTGTCATCTGACGCAAGACAATGAGAAATCAGCAAAGTATTTGCCTAGTAAACCCCTCTAGTGGTGTGGTTTGCATTCCACGTTAAACGGTAGGTCCCGTATGTTTGTGTGGAACTATTATTGCACATCACAAACATACGAGAAGCATGCCGACGCTCATAGCAAGTATGGCATTATAAGAGAATGTAAACACAGTTGTAATAATCAAGCGTTTTTTGATCTCTATAGACTGTGCAGTATTCTGCTGTACCGTCTGAGTTGATTTTATGTCAATTATGAATATAGATTATCGTTATCTTTTAGTCAAATTTGTATTTTTTTTTTCTAAGTGCCCTCTAGCAATAAAATGCAAAATTTAAAAAAAATGCATACTTCTTGATCAAAACCTCAAAAAACAATGTGATGCAGAACGAAATTATTAAAATTTTCAAACCTCATATTAGCTACTTCAAACTTCGAGTTCAATATCCAAACTTTTAGAATTTATTTATACACGTTTGAAGAAAATTTTCCCAGAATTTCAAGTCATTTCATTTTAATAGAAAAATTTGACGAATGTTTGAAAATGTCAATTTTTGCGTTTATTGTCAAAAATTGCCAACGTTGAAACACTATATCTCCGGAAGTATTTGAGTGATCATAAAAAACCTTAAACATTCAAAAAGGGTATTAAATAAAAAATGTTTTAAGCGTTCGTAAATCTAATTATATTGTGATTTGGCAATGTAGCACCACTTTCAGGTCATATTTCATAAAATGTGTTCACAATCGGAGCGGTATATATCAATGTATCTACAAAATACCTAAATATGCAAAATTTTTAGATCAATGTACATAAAATATGTACGGTATCTATTTCCAGGGCTGAGAAAACGGAAGTTAAAAAATAGTCGTTTTTAAGCTATTTTTTAAGAGTCTAAAAAAAGTCTAGAGGGCTATAACTTTGGGAATCCTCTTGTTTTGGTTCATACTTTTATGTACTAAAATTTGGCGCAACTCTGAGACATCGAGAATTGTACAAAAGTAATGGAATTACCCATATATAAAACTTATATTCGTCTTGTATTAAATATTGTTCTCAAATATATGGAAAAAAATGACTAATAAAATATTTTACAAAACCGGCGTAATGCTGCAGATCAGGGCCGCCGTAAGCGGGTGTGTAAAGCGTGCATTGCACGACGGCGCTATGGCAGAAGGCGCAAATTTATCTAAAACATAATTTAGAATTTCATTCCCGTGCATTTTTTGTCCCATGTTCCGCTTATAGCTTGAATTTGGTCGTTAATGATGCCGCCAATATCAGCCATAAAACTGCCAATTTTTTTAATATGGTTTAAAAAGTTTGTTTTTTTTTTCAAGATTTACCAAAGATAGACTATTATTAAAAAACATGTATCTAATCTTAATTTAAAGCCTTTAAGTGACACTTGCTGGTCTAGCAGATTTGATGCTGTGAAAAGATATATTATGGGCAAAATCTTTGATGCCTTTCTGGAAATTGCTAATAATTCTTTAATTTCGAATATAACAACAACTCACAAAGTTAATTCATTGGCATTAATCATTCAAAATTATATATTTATTTGCTCTACTATTTTTTGGTTAAACAAAATTAACACATTGAGTAAAATGATGCAAAATCTAACTACGTATTAACATTAAGTTTTGTGTAAATAATCTTAAAAATTTAATTACCGAGTTTCAAAATTACCGCTACGATAAACATAGTGATAAAGGCGCTTTACTAGACCCAAAAACACATTATAATGTTAAATTCTTTTATCTAATTTTGGAGCTAACATTAACATCTTTGCAAAATAAATTTGAAGAGTTAACCACGTTTGATGATGTTTTTAGCTTTTTAGGTGAGTTTTTTAATTGCTCTATAATAGAAGATTTGCATATGAAATTTAAAAACGGTAGCATAAGAGAAGCTGACAAAACGCCAATCAACTCAATATCCAAACGATAAGATTTTAGTCATCACTCTTTTTAAATGTTGAACTACATACAATATTCTATGTATTCATGTTTTTGGTTAAAGATTTGAAGTTATATTTAACGAGTGAAAAATTAATAAAAAACTAACTAAAAACGTCACTTTTTAAAAACTAATTGCGGAGAAACAATTTATCGCATCAAATTTCTAAAAATTTGAGAACACAGATTAGACTTTCTTCTATAATGTGTAAAAATTTTATTCAATTATATTCACGCGTTTTTTTTGCTGAGTTTGATGCTGTGAACCCTTATAACAGCGCAACCATTCTCCCCCCTTAAATTTGAACCACAGAGCACTATTCAATATCTATTTGAAAATAAGTTGATTGCCTATTTTCCAAATTTATCAATAGCTATTAGAATATATCTAATTTTACCAGTGTCAGTAGCAACAAGAAAAAAGTGCTATTTGAAACTAAAATATATTAAAAATTACCTCAGTTTACCAATGTAACAGGACAGGTTGACATCATTATCAATGATAACAATTAAAAATCAAATTTTGAATAATTTACCAATAAAAGACCTGATCGAAGAATTTGCGACCAAAAAAGCAAGAAAGGTGCAATTTCAAATATACTTTTTATGTTTTATTATTTAGTTTTATTGATATTACTGTCAAAAAAGTAAACATTGGTGCATAATTTTTAAAAAGGGACCTATTTAAAGTATTTACATAATCCCAGACTTTTATAAAGACTCTGTATAACCTAACTAATCTTTTGCTTTGGCAGGGGCGCAGAAGTTGTGCTTGCACAACGGCGCCAAATTATCTAGCGGCAGCACTGTTGCAGATCATTGCGTTTTCTATAAATATTTCCATGGACATTGGTCAGACGAAGTACAGACATATTGTCAACTAAACAAATATTTACTCGTAGTATATAGTAAGAATTCTAACAAATATTCACTGATAGTTCAGAGACCAAAACTTTTAAGAAAGAATTTTTCAACTGTATTATTGACACATGGAATAAACTTTCCAATTCAGTATTTCACCTAGACTTATAAACCGCAAATATTTAAAGTCAATGTTCACAGACTGTTTAAATTTAGTCTACAATGTGCTACTTGCAGTTTCAGCAAGTGTGATTTTACTCTTTGAAAATTAAATGTATTTTTTGTATGTTATGGCAAAAAAATTTAGAAAAAGAAATGATCAACAATTACAATGATATGGTTTTACATGTCTTATACAACTTTTTTAAATATTCATTAAAATAATAAAACAAAATGAAGTTTGTTTTAAATGATTTATTATATTTAAATTCTTAATAATCATATTTTATTGTAATTCACTTTTTGTTTCAAATATACAGTTAAATTTACGTTTTTTTTTTAATTGTACTGTAAATAACAGATAAACAATATTTTTTTTTACTTGTTGCTATGATTACTGGAACATAATCTATCACATTTTGTTTTATTATTGCAATAAATATTTTGAAATCCGCATACCAATAAAACCTTATAACATTGTAATTGTTGATAAATTCTTTTTCAAAAAATAATAAAATATACAAATATTCCATTTAAAAAAACTGTTGATGACGTGGAACATGGCACAAATTGAATATCAAAATACGTCACTATATAGATTCAAATATCTACAAAAATTTCATTAATGTCATTTTTGAAATAAAATAAAATTGCAGTCAATAATTTGGTGTTCCCAAACAAAATTGATAATGCTTGACCCTGTATATCTGGTATTTGCCGCTTTTGTTAAAATTGTTGTTAACTAAGAACGTTTTTAGATGAAAGCACATTGGAAATAAATAATAGACTGTTTTCCGCTTGCTGCTTAGTTTTGTCTAACATTATATGAAGACACTCATTTGATTGTATTGTTACTTAGTCAAATATAATCTGGTGTAATCGTTTAAAAAAAAAGTGCAGTTTGTTTTTTTTTTCAGAATTTTTGTAAATAAGGAACTAAAGTGCTTCAGGATACTGCCTTGTGGCACATCCATTTTCATCTCTAATAAGCTTAAAATGTACTTTTCTTGCGCTGTATTCACTTGAACACATTGGTTGCAAATTGTTAGATATGATATTATATAATTTAGAGTAGAATTGCAAACTCCCCATCTATCTAGATTTTTTATAAGTATAAGTATCTAGAAATGTATCGCATGGAATACTTTATTTTCCCTCTCAAAGACATCGTGTCATATTGATACAGCTCTTACATAGCAGTTTCTAGATTTTTTAGAAACCGTGTTAGTTACTTTTAAATAGATTCTTATTTTACAGTAGGGAATTAAGATGTTAATTGGCTATATTATTCTTGTCGCTTTTTTTTGTATATAGCTATTATCTTTTCTTCTTCGAGTTGTTGAAGGCATATGCCATACTTAAAAAAATTGTTTACAATAAGTGTTAGATAGTGAATTTATGTATTGAATGCAAGTTTTATTATATAAAGTAGAATTGTGTCTATTTTAAATTATAAGAGGTTATATTTTAAAAATACCATATTTGGAAATCTTTAGTGTTACTATAAAATAGGGTTCTATAGGAATACAATTAAGTGTTGAGGGTTGTAGTGTTATTGTATTTTTGTAATTTTTGGCAAACATTTTATTAAGATGTATGCAGTGGCGTAGCTTCAAATTCTGCCCCCCCCCCCCGCAGGAATTTTTTTAGGGCCCCTATCTTGAATGTATTATACTTCAAAATAAATTTGTAACGCCTTAGACTCGTTTCACACGTATGGTATGGAACCTTATGATTAAACAAATACGTACACATAAATATTTTTTTTATAAAATAAAATAAATACTGAAAATGTAGGTACTCCGAGGATTGGATTGATGTGTTGATAAGTTCTTAGTCTTTAATCCTTAATCCAAATATTAAGTTAATAAAATAAAATCAGGTCTTTATAATCTACATTTGTATTTTATTAATTAAATATATTAACGACTGGTTTTGACCGTGTAGACAAAAACAGAAGCACTAAAGGCAGCCAAATAAACAACGACAACGGCGACGATCAGTCCGGCTAAAATACTTTTATACTAAATTAAACATTTTATAAATATTTTGGATTATTAAATAACGATAATAATCACTAATTAATGTATTTAATTAATTTGGCTATTTAATTCTTTAGGCTTAGGGGCCCCAAAACATGTCGCCCCCCCCCCCCCGCACTGCGGGGCCTGCGGGGCCTTAGCTACGGCGCTGGATGTATGTTTTTGTTTATTATTAGTATTATTACATATTGTTTTTAATTTTGTTGTATATTATATAATATATACAAAAATAAATCATAACAATTATATTATATAGTTTAGATTACTCTGTCTATTTTAAAAATTATAGTAAATTATTTTATTAATAAAAAAATTACAATTTCCGGTAAATTTATTTCATCAATGTGTATACAGAGTATACAGAGATTTTAAGATTTATATTCTAGTTTTTATGTTCCACATTTTTTTAGTTTTATTTTGTGATGCACTAATTAAACCCCCATTTTTTGTTTGTTGGCATTTGTTGCTTTATACTGTTGTCTTTAGTTAACATCACATGACATAAGTGTAAATAAAACATTTCTTATTTTTATTACCTTAATAAAAATAAACATAAGTGCACAATTCTATACAATAAGCTCCCCACATGTATTAAAGAAAGTTTTTTGTAGGTTTAGACAAACAGATAATATTTAAAACATTTAAAACACTAACTTTTGTATCTAGCTAAGTAAGCTATTCTATTTTATTTTGTATTTTTGTAATATGTATGTATTTTTGTTATATGTATGTATTACTATTGTTTGACTTATTATATCCAAATGTAGTTGGCTTAGGGCCGGTTTATTCATCTGTTCTGTAAGTTATTGATTAGTTGTTATTTTAAGTACTAAAGTATAACGGCTGTTAATTTATAAGTAAAGTACAATAATACAATCTCAGTTTTCATTTACATTCGCCCTGATGTATACACAGACATTAGTTTAGAGTGAAATATAAGATTTTCATATTTGTTGCAGTTTTGAAAATGATTTTAAGACAACCATATATTTTATATTTAGATATAATTGTAAATTATTACTACTAATCAACTGCTTGTTGTTATTTGTTTGTGGTTACATTCATGTGAAACAAAACGGCATAAGGTTATGTTCTTTTAGTAATTTTTTTACTAACGGGTCAAAGTGATCTATATAATTTATCTGTCTTGTAAATTTAATTTGATGACAGGTTGTCACTATTGACAGATGAATTAACATTTATTCATAGCAATCTTATCAGTAATGCTACAGAGCACTTTATAGAAAGGTGAATAAATCGGCTCTTAAATGATTAAATGATTAAATATATATTATATTATTTAATTTTATGTAATTTTTTAGTTTATTATTATTATTTATTTCATTTGTTGGAAAATTGTTATTGAAAAAGATTATAAAAATGTATATGAATAAATTTCACTGTTTATTAATCTTATGATACTCAATAATTAACCAATTATTTCTAGTCAAGCAATGATCCAGTATGTCAGTATGTAATATCTCTTCGTTTTCAACGTGTAGATTCGAAATAATATTGTCTATGCACGTAGCACTTGGTGCAGTTATTGTGGTCAGTTTGACAATAGAAATTAAATTGTAAGATTTTAAAATATTTATAAATTGATTTATTTATTTTACTCTATTAAAATAACTATATTTATGTTGCCAGTAATTATAAATAGACAACTTTGGTTGAGTAACCATTGTAGTATAACATCAAGTGTTTCAAGAAAAATATTACTAGACGGTGGTAGATAAAACATTTGGTAACGTCAATTTGTCGGCAATAGAGGTCTTATGAACCCGGCAACAAAAAATTGCTATATACATTAAAAATTGTAGGAACAAAAAATTGAAAATATTTATATACATATAAAAATATTTTATATGGCATTAATAATATTATTTTTATAATGTAATATTTATTTTCATTTTTTTTGCCACATTCCAAAGATCCTTTCATTCTGTTATTTTATTTGAGTATCATTCTATTCTGTTGTCATTGTTTTGCATATATTCAATCAGAATTCATTCACTTTTATTCTTAAATTATTAACATAATTATACTAATTATTATCAAAATTACTTGTATTTGCTTACATAACCTAAAATCATCTTAAATTGAATAAAACAAAAAACCCTATTCATTCAAAGAAATAGAAATATTGATATTTGCATTTAAAGCATGACAATGTGTAATATAACTTTATTTCTATGCACTTTATTATTATAGATTAAATTTAGCTTAAAATTTGTATTAAATACACTTGAATTTACATACACATATACAAACAAATAGGACCACTAGCAACGTTGCTTAGTTTCTATGAGCATGGCTTGTAAATAGAGGTGGCTGTAATGAGTTTTTCCTACAATACGTGGCTCTGCCACCGTGTGCTTCTTGAGGTCTGCAAAATGAAGACACCGGTTTAAGATTTCACATAATATCATTATATCACAATTTATTAATTCTATTAAATAATCAATCTGTGTTGCACTGCTACTCAACGATTGAACATTTTAGTGGATTTGTATTGCTTTGCAGGGTTTCTTGTTTGTTTTTTAAAATCCAGTTCAGTGATTGTTAGTGAGAGTCTAAAGATATGCAGATGTGCAAGTCTAGGTGCACTTTGAATGTATTTTTTATTAGAATTTTTTTGAATGGTTGTTAGTAGATCCAGATTTTTTTTCTTATTTTTTGTTTATACAGGGATTTATAAATGAATGGGATTATGTAATCACTTTAAGTATGCCGCCTTTTTAAAATTGTCCACTATACTACATATGTTTGCTTGTCAGCTGTCAAAGTTGATCTGTCAAAACAAATAGTATAGTGGACAATTTTAAAAAGACGGCATACTTAAAGTGATTACATAACCCCATTCATTTATAAACTCCCTGTACTATCTCATACTATTTTAGTTGATATGTGAAATTTTTAGACGGCGTGTATTTTTAACAGTTTTATTGTTAACAGCTTTGACTGCATTGAGTAGTTGAGTTTGTTAATTGTAACTGTTTCAACCTGATGTTGTTCCTTAGGTGATGTAACGTTATTAAAATTGCTTGTTTTTTATTTTTTTATTATTACAGTAAATCACAATTGTGGTGTTCTTGGTAATGCTGATTAACAGTTTATAACAATGACCGGTCTGAAATTGAACGTTGAACAAACAAAATGTGCCAGAAAATGAAATATTAAAGCAAGTAATTACAAACTATTAAAGACAAGACTAAGTTTATTTGTAACAGACACTAGTATAGAATTACGAATTAAAATACTACGCTGTTATGTGTTGTCCACCCTGCTATACGGAGGTGAAGCCGGGACCCTAAAGAAACCAGAACTAAAACGGTTAGAAGCGTTCGAGATGTGGTGTTATCGCAGAATGTTTAGAATATCCTGGAAAGATAAAGTAACCAACAAACGGGTACTTGAAAAAGTAGAAAAGGAATGTGAAGTTGTGCTGACCATTAAGAAAAGAAAACTGGAGTACCTAGACTATGTCATGAGAGGTCTTCTAAGACTTATTATGCAGCGAAAAATTGAAGGAACCAGAAGTATTGGTAGGCGTAGAGTCTCCTGGCTAAAGAACCTGCGTGAGTGGTTCAGCTGTAGTAGCACGGAGCTGTTCAGAGCAGCGGTGAACAGGATAAGAATAGTCATGATAGTGTCCAATCTCCGGTAGGAGAAGGACTGCAAGAAGAAAAAAGACAATGAAGACGTTCTTAAAGTCTTTTTAATAATTATACTAATTTTCTGGTATCTTTATTAGGTGAAATTAGATCATTTCTTAATTAATTTGAAATTGATGCTCATTGCTTATATTTTGACAATCCATATATTACAGCAAACAACTTCACAAAAAGCCAAAAAAAAAAAATGCATCCAACTCTACTATCTTATTTTTTTTGTTTTGTGTGTGAACAACATTTATTGCATTTGACTCATCTTAAAAACCTCACTCAATTGCTGTTTATTTTTGAGGTAACATGCATAGATCCACAATTTGTCACTTGTTACAATATTATAGACACACAATTCACACAAGCCTTTTTTTGAGTGATTTTTAGTCAAATTATGTGGCGGAACTAGGACTTTTGAGTCCCATCGCAAAGTATTGAAACAAGTTTTGAAAACACATACAACTTTGCAGTTTACAAACATGTGTAAAAATTTTATAAGTTAGCAAATCTGTACCAAATCAATCAAATTGTATACTAAACTGTTAAAACCTAACGTTTTTCAAAAAGCTAATACAACTATCAAAGATGGTACAGTATTAATTTATGTTGACAAAAATAAAGACAATCTGTCAAATAGTATTCTAAACTGTCAATATTAAATAACAATATGTTTTTAAGTTGTGATTGAGCTAATAGTCTACAGTAAACTGTAAAAATGTCATAAGTTGGCCAAACGTACTACATCTGTCAACAATTGTATTGTATAATATTAAAAAAATGTAGATACATTTTTTAAAATTTTACTACATTAATAAAAAGTTACAAAAATTGTCAAATAGATAGTTATTATGAATGTGATAAGTTAACATAATTTTGCCATATTATTATTTTTAATTGTCAAAATTATTTTATCTGTCATGCAAAAAAATGTCAAAAAGTAATTAACAGATGTAATTACAAGTTACAAAAACTGTCAAGTAATTTTAAGCAATGTAAAAATAACATATCAATTTATTATAAAATTATCTTTAAGTAATATACACGTTTTAAATGTCAAAAATTGATTGCAAAGTAAATCTTAACAAATTTATTATATTGTGTTATATAATAATATAACTGTTAAAAGTTGTTGGCTAACTGTCAAATAGTATATTCATTTTATGTCAGAAAGTAACAAAAAACTGCTAAACTATTAAAGTTAGAATAAATAACCAACATCTGTCAAAGTCTTCTTTATCAGTTGTCTAATGACACACTGAAACTGTCAAAACGTTTGCAGTAGTGCATCTGTTACTAAAATCTTTAAAATCTACTAAAATTGTAAAAGAAACTAATTTATGTATCAAAATTGACTAGTTCTATAAGTAATAAAAGTTTTTAAAATTATAAACAAATAAACCAAGTCAAACCTCCCAGCTCTGAGTAGCTTTAAGTTTAGTGGTGATTATATAAATTATTATTATTTGTTTAAAAAAATAGATTTTAATAAAAAAACTAAAATTTTTTGTAGGGTAATTCCACGGAAATTCGGAGAATCGTCTCCACATTGATATCTCCGATTTTGCTCAAAGTTTGTACACATGTTTGAGGTACCAAAATATGACGATTCCTAAAATTTTAGATCTCTAGGTGCAATACAGCGGCTATTTTAGTTTTTTAGAAATATTTTGTCTTTTTTTAGTTTTTGTGCGGTAAATAAACAAAAAATAGTCAAAAACATATTTAAAAGGGTGTATCTTATAGAAAATTTTTGTAGAACACGATCCCGCCCTTGATTTTCAAAAAGTTTTGCAAAAAATAAGAAATTTTTTTATTTTATTGAAAATTGGATATCTTTGATTCCGCTACATAGTACTTTTGATTGCAAAAATTAAAAAAACTGGATTTGCATGCCCTAGGCTAAAATATAACACATATTGCTAAAAAAGGTTACTTTTATAGAATTTTTCTCAAATTTTCCGTAATTTTACTAATTTTTCGGCTTTTTTAAGAAAATTTAAAAAAAACGGACATAAAGATTGCGTTCTAGAAGAAATTTTCTTTTGGTACCATTAATTCAATTTTTTTTTTTTTTTTTTGAGGAATTATGAAAAACATAAAATATATATGGGTAATTCCATTACTTTTCGTCTAATTTTAGCTTATTTCAATGTCGAGGCAGTTATTTTGATATATCAAGCTTCAAACATTATTCCAAAAAAACCCGTAAATTTAGCAAAATTGCAAAATGTTGCTTTTTTTAAATCGTTCTAAGTTTGTCAAATTTGATCCACAAGGTTTAGTTGTCTTTGTGTTTAATCTTTTTTTAAAGTGATCACACAAAACTTACAGAATCAATACGTTATTTTACTATTTTGATGCAGAAAGTTGCACGAGCTTTTGCGATCTTCAAAACTTATAATTTTCAGGTTCCAAAAAAGCGCTGTCACCCTATGTTGATTTTAGTCAAAATTTCAGTAAATATTCTTCAGACCACAAGAAAACAAATTATCTATATAAGATATAGTATTTCGGGTATTATCAAAAGAGAGAGAGAATACGCGGATATAATTATTGTTTACGAATTCTGTAATGGTAATGCCCTATCTGTATAAATTCTTTACCCATATCATTATCAAAATGTACAACACCTACAATCAGGCGACGCAGCACAACGACTTGCATTTTCTCAATGGTTTCTTGAACGACATCAACAAGATGGTAATTTCTTTAGTTCAATATTGTGGAACAATGAATCTATGTTCACAAAAAATGTTATTAACAATATACATAATTATTATATTTGGTCATTAAGAAACCCGTACGCAGTTAGGGTACGAGTTTGCCAGTTTTTTGTTAATACAAGGTGTGGTTTTTAATGAGCAACTACTGCTAATTCAAATCTTACCACCAATGCTGGTTTATACGCTAAATTTCTCAAAAATTAGATGGACAATATTTTGATCTAAATCAATTAATTTCTATATTATTCCCTACCGTGGTCCTCTTGTTTTTGTCACACTGTTAGTCACCAATATAGACCCATTGGTGTAAAGCGTGTATCCGTGTCTTTGTATGTTTTTGTTTTAAATATCTACTTCTGAATCTTAATAGAATAAATACAAAATGGTTCATTTCAGTGTAGTATGTAAAAAATAAGTTAGTTTAAGAGCCGCACTTGAGTGTGAAACTTGCAATTCATTGCATCATACTAATTGTGTGGATTTAGATGAAGATAAAGTTAATTACTATACTATAGATGAGACCGAAAAAAGCAATGGTGATAGATGGAAGTGCACAAACTGCAAAGAAAGTAGCGTGCTGGTAACAAGTCATCAATTTAAAAACACAATAGATAGTGTATTAAAACAGCTAGAAAAATATCATAAAGAAAATATAGAACTCAGAACGCTGGTTGAAGAACTGGTGACCCTACGTGAAGACAATATGGAAATATTAAGTATTAAAGTCTAGATGCAGCGTATAAAACTAACATTACTCCTGCAGTAATTAGTACCAATACATTTATGCAAGAAATTACTGAAAGAAAAAATTGCGAAAACAATCTTATAATGTATAACTTACCCGAATCCCTTAGTAATAGCAAAAAAAACTGATTCTGTGTCTGTTACTAAAAAACTACAAGAAATTGTGTCTGGGGTAAAAGTAAAAGAAGTAGTTAGGCTTGGTAAAAATATTAATGATGACGGCAAAATACGTCCATTAAAAATTACGTTAGATTCAACAAAAACATTATTAATAAATAAGAAAAAGTTAGATAGAAACATCATCATAAAATCTGATGATACTCCGTATCAAAGAGAATATCTGAACAAGCTTAAAACTGAACTGAATAATCGATTGGCAAATGGAGAGGTAGATCTAACAATTAAATATATTCAAAACGTTTCTCAAATAATTAAGAAAAAAACTAGTATCATCCCAGTTGACAAATGAAAAAACGCTAAGCTTGTATTATCAAAATGTTCGAGGATTAAACACAAAAACTACTGAAACTTTCAACAATGCTCTTCATCAATCGCACGACATCACTTTATTTACAGAAACCGGAATAAAACCATCTATGGAAGATCAAGAATTATTTCCTAGTTGTTATGGTGTTTTTCGATGTGATAGAAAGGATCGGAAAGACAGTGGCGCACTTATTGCAGTAAAAATTAATATCTGTGCACATGCTGTTGACTATGTTAGCCCTTGTGAAAACATTGAGACGGTCGTGGTTAAATTAGTTATTTACAATAAAAGTATATACATTGTCTGTTCTTACATACCTCCTTCTTTTCCTACGGAAGGTTATAACACATACTTTGAGCATCTTGACAATACAATTCAATCTAAGCATCTATTTATTTGTGGAGACTTTAATATGCCAACTTACTTTGAATACGTTTGTACCGGTAAACATCAACATGCATTACAACCTTTTTTGAACTTTTTAAACATCTGTGATTTGAAGCAATGTTAATGTTAATAATTATTACACCCAACTTGAGATGTGAGTCAGAATGCTAGAAGTAATGCTATTGCCGGATAAATATCACCCACCTCTTGATAACCTGTTAACAATTTGTGACATTTTGGAGTCTATTTTTGTTTCCAATAACAATATTAAACGATACAATTTTAAAAAGGCAAATTTGATGTTATTATATCAAGAGTTTTTACACGCTGACTGGGCATCAGTATACAAATATCAGAATGTAGACATAGCTACACGTACGTTTTATAACACAATTTATAGCATTCTTGACAAACATGTTCCAAAAGATTATAACAAAACTAAGAAACAAAAATATCAACCATGGTTTACTGGTGAAATAATAAAACTTATTAAAATGAAAAAGAAACTTAAAAAAAAATACAAAACAAGATCAGCATGCATTAGAAGACAAATTAAAAATTTAAATGAAAATCTGAAAAAGAAAATCCAGGCGTCATATAATAATTTTCTTGTAGAATCAGAAAAGACAATAACTGAAAACCCAAAAAAATCTGGGATTTTGCAAGTTCAAAGAAAAAGAATACAAGGATTCCAGGAGTTTTAATATACAATAGTCTGCGTAGCAGTAATCCTCAAGAAATTGTAAATAATTTTGTTAGTGCATTCCAAAATACTTACATTCAAATGCAAGATGTACATGATAATGAATGTGTTCAAGAAAACATAAATTATATGGGCAACGTTCAAGTATTAGAAGATAATGTTCTAAATGCATTAAAAACTTTAAAATCCAAGCTTAGAATGGGTTTGGATAACATTCCAGAATTTTTTTTGAAAGATCTTGCTTCACATATATTAGCTCCGTTGACTTTTATTTTCAATTTAATATTAAAATGTGGATTTTTTTCATCTGACTGGAAAAAAGTAGTAGAGTAGTGCCAGTTCTTAAAAGGGGAAACAGATCTGAAATTAACAACTACAGGCCAATTTATATATTAAGTAATTTTTCAAAAGTTTTTGAAAAAATACTTTCGAAATATATATACTTTAACGTGGAAACTAGCTTATCTCAATATCAACATGGATTTATGCGTAAAAGATCTACGCTCACTAATTTGCTAAGCATGACACAACACCTGTTATCAAATATGGAATCTGGATTGCAAACAGATGTTATTTACACAGATCTAACAAAGGCATTTGATAAAATTTCTCACAAAGTACTAGTTAATCGGCTATGCAAACATAATATTTCAGCAAATGTTGTATCGGTGATAATTTCATATTTGTCAATGCGTGACCAATACGTAAAATATCTAGGTCATCAATCAAGAAAATACTATGCGTCAAGTGGTGTACTTCAAGGCTCAACTCTCAAGCCTCTGTTATTTAACTTATTTATTGATCCTATGTGTAACCTTTTTAAATGTGACTTTTTACTGTATGCAGATGATGTAAAATTATATAGCAATGTCACCAGCATTAATGATTGTTTAGAATTGCAAAGTAATTTAAACTTAATGTACAATTGGTGTAGCAATAATGGTCTTCTATTAAATAGAGATAAATGTTATGTTATGCCATACACAAGAAAAAAGCAAGTTATTGTATACTACACAGAGTTTCTGAATATAAAGACTTAGGTATAATATTTGATGATAAACTTACTTTTAACACACATATATCATGTTTAACATCTGAATGCTATAAATTATTAAGCTATATTTTAAGAACATCTAAAGGCTTTACAAATATATCAACGTTAAAAAAGTTATATGAAGCTTACGTATTATCAAAACTAGATTATTGTGCCGCAGTTTGGAAACCTAATTATTTAATCTATATTAATATGTTAGAATCAATTAATAAAAAATTCCTAAGATATTTATACTATTTTGAAAATCGCATATATCCAAATCGAGACATTTCATACCAATACCTATGTCATAGATACTCTTTTAATACTATTAATATCAGACATAAAATTTCTCTCTTAATAAATTTATATAAAATTTTGCATTCATTGCACGACTGTTCTTTTATTCTTCAACATGTTCTAGTGCATATACCTTCTTCCAATCTTAGAAATTGCTTAACTTTTTATTACTCAACACTTCATACAAATCATCACTCAAATTGTCCTTTGTATAGCATGTTTAAATTATATCACAAAATTCAATACTGTGTTGACATATTCATTAACTTTCTCCACACTTTCAAAAAGCTTATCAAAGATCTCTACAGTAATACTGCTTAGTTTATCATTATTTTTACATATTTATTATTATTATTATTATTATTTACATTATTATTTAATTTAGTTTAGTTTACTATATTATTAGTATCTTTATCTAGATTTTTAAGTTTAGTTATAATTATTGTATACAATATTATGATTATTATTTAAAATTTTACTATATTTTATTATTATCTTAATTTAATGTAATTTGTTCTAATTTATTTAAGTTGAAATTTATGATTTTTTTCTGTTATTGGACTGTACTTTTTTTTGTTTTGTCTGCTGGGAAATATATATATTATTATTACTGTTATTATTTTTAAAATTTGCACCATACTATTTACTTTGTTTTGACAGTTCAACTTCAACTGTATTTACGCAGACCAAAATTGAATTCACTATTTTACTATAGTGGCACAAACGTACATTAGATGATAACATACTCCCAAACTTTTATAACAACCCTGTACAAGAGATAATTGCAAATGCTGCATTGCACATTCAAAACACAACATTTTAAAGCAGTTTATTACTTTCTTTTAGTGCGTTGTCAAGCTTGCATCAACGTTCATGGTAGCTATTTTGAGAACTTATTAAAGTAATATTGTTTTGATTGTTGTTATCACTGTTATCACTGTTACAAATGTTTTTTTACTTAAATTTTGCTAAATAAAAAAAGATAGACTAAAAAGTTATTTAAATTTTTATTTTTTCATTAAAAAATGTAAATAAAGTTTTATTTTTTACCTCCAGTTAGAAAATACCCTGTATATACATATATGTATATAAACAAAGTGTCAATAATCTACTTGTGTTTTATGGGTAACTTTGTTATTTTAAATGTTATAGAGTTGGTTAATTTAGCAAAGTTGAGCAAAATTTCTAGAAAAACTTAATGCCATTTTTAAATTTGTCATAGGTCTCATAGGTGCACTCAATGGCACCTCTGCCTGAAACGTTGAGGCATATTTACCTAGAGGTAGCAAAGTTTGCTTTACAGACCATTGCTTACAGCCCCTGAATCCAACGCAAACAAATCTGTTTTATAACAAAATGTTTATGCAGTATTGAATGTAAGCTAGTTTTACTAATGCCTAAAGGTGCATAAATCTTGCAAACACTACGGCCACAACTAAATTTGGAAAACCAATAATAACCCCTGGTTCTTGATAGTGCTTTACTGTCAAAAGTTGAATTCAGTTTATCGACGCACTGTTGCTGAGTAAATTAAAGTTGTAAAACATAATCGGACAAACATGTTTACAATTTATAACTTTTTAAAGTCACTAGAAATAACACAAATAGCGTTCGTACTAGTAATGTATTGTTTGCGACCGATTCGTTCGATTCAAACAAATCATTTTAGTGAGCCGATTGATACGAATCCAATATATCGGTCTTTCAGCTCGCACCGCCTTGATTCTTATTGGCTCAGTTTTATGATCTTGTCTTGATTTAAAACTGATTGGATTGCAAGATACATTGAATAGATGTTAACAATATTGTTGCCAAAAATACAAAACAGCTTTTAGAGTCTATTTTACATATAATATACCACTTTTTTATTAATTAGACTTGAGCAATTATTACTATCAAATGTCACTGTCAAATATTTTATCTAGAAGGCGGAACAGTTTTTTAAATCAAATACGATCCATCAATAGTTTGCACGTTGAAGCGTCCTGAGTACGTAAGTCGTGAAACGTTAAACTTTGCTATAGAGACGCCAGTAACCAGATGGCAACACTAAAGTTGCCCAATTTCAAAATATAAAACGCAACCCTTGTATGTTGTTATGACATAATAAGTAATTCCTAAACCAGTTTGCACTTTACTACTTTAAATTATACCTACAATGCTAGTTAGTAATAAAATAATAGGTTTAATTCCAATTGATTAACAAACTTGCTTTGACAAAATGCGTTAAAAAATGTTTAGATGTGTAATTTTTTGGACAAAGATTTCTAAAAAATCAATTTTTTTTTTGTCTGGTTTATTTAGAATTGTAAACGATTGGAAAATATTTGTTTTTGTGTTTAGTAAATTAATAATTATTTCCTACGACAGTCCACAGATAGACATTTTAAAAAACATTAGCTTGCGTTTTTCTTTTTTAAACAAGCGATAAATTTTACAAAATTTGAAAATATTATAAATATATATTTATAATACACTTGCTTAGGGTTTCAACGTTGTACTGCAAAGAACAATATATGCCAATAATTTTTTTTGTTAATTGGGACTCACATTTATTTAAGCTCTGTTGAAAAGTTTTGTAGGCAGTTTTATACCGTATCATTGGTTTTGTTGGAATTAATTGTTGACATGTGACGTATTGTATCTATATACATAAACTATTAGTGATTTTTCTTAAATACAGTGCATCTTATATTATAAACAAACATAAGCTCAGGCTCCTGGACAGTCCGATTTTCGTAAGGATAGCTGGAAAGGGGCATCGGGGGAGCAAATAAATCAAAGTATATATATATATATATATATATATATCTAAAATTAATTGTAGGTTAGAATTTATACTTAAAATATAAACATACATAAACATTTTTTGTTGGACCAATTCACACACAAACAACAAACAAAATCTGATGACCGTAGTAGTGCAACGCAGAGAACCGCTTGGCTCACAAACCATAGAAATAAAACGCAAGTTCGAATCCCGGCAGTAATATTATATTTTTACTTCTTTTTATTTTGTCTACATTTAATATTAACAATAACTATAATTACATTATGGCAAATACACGCCAAACTACAAAACTTAAAGATAAAGAATATACAATTGAAGGACTGGAGACCATAAATGATTTAAAACATTCAATTGAATTTATGTCTAATAAATTTGATGATTTATTGAAACAAAATAAAGAAATAAAGAATGATTTAAAAAGCATAAAACGAGATAATCAGGAAATGAAAAATAAAATAACAACAATAGAAATCAAAATAAACGACATGGAACAAGAAAAAATTAAAAATAATCTAACATTTAAAAGAATTGAAGAATTGATTAATTAAAAGTTTTCTAAAATACAGAACTTTACAAACAAAGATCAAAAACATACTAAGTGCAGTAAAATATAGCGACTACGGTATCCCACAAGGTGCTGTACTTGCACCACTTTTATATATCTTATATATTAATGATATATTTGAATTAAAACTAAATGGAAAGCTATACATATACGCAGATGATACAACTCTGATACATACAGAAATAAGCAAAATAAAAATGCAACACGAAGTACAAGAATATTTAAATAAAATTTGTGACTAGTACAAAAACAATCTTCTTACAATTAATGAACACAAAACAAATTTTATGCTAATAACACGAAAAAAAAGAATTAACAACATTACGCTATGTATAAATAAAAAACAATTAAGTGAAGTTTCACATACTAACTACCGTGGAATCACAATTACCAATAATCTAAAATGGGATAAACACGTACAAAACCTTATGAAAAAAAAAACACAATAGCTATAGGAGCTCTATACAAAATTGCCAACTTAACTACACAAAAAACAAGAAACATTATTTATAATGCAATCTTTAGTTCACAAACTAACTACATGATGACCTTATGGTCACAAACCAATATAAGAAACATAGACAAGTTACAACGACAACAAAATAAGGCAATAAATACACTATATCAACTGGACAAACTAACACCTACAATTGAAGTTCATAAAAAAAACAAACTACTAACAATAAAAAATAAAATTTTACAACAATGTATTATTTTAATAAAAAAAATACAACTTGGACTAACTAAAACAAAACTAAAATTAACAACTAGAAAAGAAATTCATACACACAACACACGAAAAAAAGGACACCTTAACATGGAAATAAATCGAACAACAACAAAAAATCAAAGTTTAACTGTCAAAGGCATTAAAGAATTTAACAACATACCAAAAAAAATATATGCTCAATAAACGAATTTAAAATCAAACTAAAGCTTTATTTAATGGAAAAACAAATATGAAACCAATACACAATATTAATACACACACAGGATAATTAAATAAATTTCTAATACCAGGCTCCTGGAATCCGTACGGATAGATGGCGGTACTGCTGGAATATTACAATTATTTTATTTTTTTTAACTTTAAAATAAAATGTATATATGTATTATAAATAAATATATAAAAAAAAAACATTAAAGTTTTTCTCGATGTTCATATCGTGTTTGTCGACGACGATACAGTATTCAACAGAGGGAATAAAACAGAAAAAACACCCGAACAAGATGAAAAAAAACGACGAAGAGAAATGATGGAAACCAAAGAAGCAAGCGGAAGTGGAATAAATCAAAAAGTAGCTGAAACAATCTTGAAACAATTACAATTAATAAATGAAACGCAAACTGTTATTCTGAAAGAATTAGAAAAATTGAGAGAAGAAAATGAAAAACTAAACATTAGGATCAACGCAATAGAAACAACTAAAATAGATAGTTTACAAAATGATGTAGCCGAACTAAAACAGAAATTAGAAAAACAAGAAAGGAATGAAAGAAAAAATAATGTAATTATTCAGGGATTGAATGAAGGTATAATGGAGGGAATGACGTTAAAAGATAAAGTAGAAAACTGGACTAGAACTAAATTAAAAGAAGGTGTAAATGTGAAAAAAGCATATAAATTGAAAAACAATAGTAAAGTAGAAAGTATCTTTATACAGTTAGATAATTGCGAAGATAAACGAAAAATTATGAAGAAAAAAAGTGTATTAAAGGGAAGCGATATATTTATTGATAATGACCTTACAAAAAAAGAAAGAGTAATTCAAAAAGAACTTAGAAATATGGCAAAAGAAGAAAAAACAAAAGGCAAGACGGCGATCGTGGGATATATGAAGATTGTGGTAAATGGAGAGAAACGCTGTTACAACGAAAGAAACGGCAGAATAGAAGTATCAAAAAACTAGTAGCAGTAATAAACGGGGGGGAGGGAAGTAAAAACAAACAACAAAGAACTAAACCAAACTGCGTTAATGAGAAAAATTGGGAAGAAAAAGCGATTAACAAATTGGAAGCTAACAATGATGGACCAAAAATAGAAGATACCAGCAATAAAATAAATATAGTATTTTGGAATGTAGCTGGATTAAACAACAAAGATGAAGATTTTTGGAAGTATATAAGAAAATTTGATTTAATTGGAATGGCGGAAACGTGGATAGATGAAAAGAGGTGGAGAGACATGGAGGAGCAAATGCCTAAAGAATTTAGTTGGAAATGCCAGCCAGCTATTAAAGAAAAAAAATGGGAAGAGCAAAAGGAGGTATCATAACAGGAATAAGAAATGAAATACTACAAGAAGATGATGTAAATTTGGAAATGGAAGGGTTAGTGCAACAAAATTTTATACTGAGTAGAACAAAATACAAAATGGTTACGGTATACAGCAGAGGGATAAAAAAAATTAGATCAACGCTCGAAAACTCAATACAAGAAACAGAAGAGAGAAAATTGATAGTAGGAGGAGATTTCAACGCTAGGACCGGAATTAAAGGAGAAAGAATGACAAACGGACAGAAAAGCAAAAGAGAGTCAAAAGATAAACTAGAAAATAAAGAAGGAAAAGAAATGATGGAAATGATTGAAGAGAATGGCTGGGACATATTAAACGGAAACATGGAAGGAGATGAAGAGGGGAATTTACATACATAGGAACAAAGGGACAATCGGTAATTGATTACGTAATACTTAATGAAGAAGCGAGGCAAGAGATAAACAAATTTAAGATTGGAGAAAGAGTAGAGTCGGATCATCAGCCACTAGAAGTGTATATAAATGGAAGTATAAACTGAAAACCAAAAAACGAAAAGGAAATAGTAACAAAAACAGTATGGACACAAGAAAGCATAGAAATGTACAAGCAAAATATAAATAAAATACATTTCCGAGAAAAAAGCGTAGAACAGCAAATGGCAGAATTAGAAAACACAATCGCAGACGCAACAGTAACAAAAACGTTTATACAAACAGAAGAAACATTTGGAAAATGCAAATGGTGGAACACAGAATGCACACAGAAAAAAAGAGAAGCTAGAAAAGTACTACGATATTGGAAAAATGACAAAGCAACTAAACAACAATATCAGAAGGCGCAAAAGGAATACAAGGAAAATGCAAAGAAGTTAAGGCAAGGTATAAGAAAAAAGAGGAATTAGAGATAAAAGAAATACGTACTGAAGAAGAAGCATGGAAATACATAAACAAAGAAAGGAATCGAAAAAGAAGAGAAGACAAACAAATTTCAATGGAAAACTGGAGGATGCACTTTTTAAAATTGTATGAAAGATCGAACAAAAAAACTGATAGGCAACCAAGGACAACACAACAAATGAATCAAGATGTAGATAATATAACAAAAGAAATGATATCCCACTATGGAAGCAAATAAAAAGACTAAAAAAACAAAAAGCGCCAGGTGTAGATGGAATACAAAATGAAGCATGGATGTATGGTACGGAAGATTTGATTGAGAGACTGAGTGAGATAATAAATGAAGTATGGAAGGGAAAAAGGTTTCCTAGTCAGTGGAGAGTAGGTCTTGTATGTCCGATACACAAAAAAGGAAATAAAGAGCTTGCAGAAAATTATAGAGGTATAACGTTACTAAGTACGGCATACAAGATCTACGCCATGGTACTAGAAGAAAAACTGAGTGAAGAACTAGAGATGAATGGGATATTGCCAGATGGACAGGCAGGGTTTAGAAAAGGAAAAGGAACCATGGATAATGTATACATACTACACCATATAGTAGAAAAGTAAATAGCAGAAAAGGGAGGAAAGGTGTATGCATTATTCTTGGACCTAAAAGCGGCATTTGACAGTGTGAGTAGAGAAAAATTGTGGATGTATTTTAGAAAAAGAGGAATAAATGAGCATCTAGTACAAAGAATGGAAGAAGTATACGAGGAAACAGTTAGCAGGGTATGTATGAATGGCAAAATGAGTGATAAATTTTGGACTACGAAAGGTGTGAGACAGGGATGCCCACTCAGCCCTAGTTTGTTTGCGGCATACATTGCAGATGTAGAAGAAATGCTATGTAAAGCGCAGACAGGTGGGGTGGTGGTGGGCAGAGAGAAAGTGTGGTCGCTGGCTTATGCAGACGACATGGTGATTGTTGCAAAACAAGCAAATGAAATGAATGAAATGATTAGATGTATGGATAAATATTTTAGAAAAAAAGAGTTGGAAGTAAATGTAAATAAAACAAAAATGATGATTTTTAGAAAGGGGAGAGGAAGACGCAGAGTAGAAAACTGGAAATGGGATGGCACAGAAATTGAAGAAGTAAAATCATTTAAATATCTAGGATATGTTTTTTGTACAAACAACAACGAAAATGAACACATAAATAATATGACAAGAAAGGCTAATAAAGCGGTAGGACAAGTATGGGGAATTGGTGAAAGAAAATTTGAATGTATGAGAATAAAAGTAATGATGTTTGAAAGTTTAGTAAAAAGTATGTTATTGTACGGAGCGGAAATTTGGGGGTGGAAAGAGCAGGAGAAATTAAAGGCAATTCAAACAAAATACTGGAGATGGGTATTAGGAGTAAACAAAGAAACCCCAGCGTACATTGTAATGGAAGAAGTTAAAATAGACAAATTAAGAGTAGAAGCAGGAAAGCGTGCAATGAGGTATGAAGAAAAAGTGAGAGAAAGGAATGAATGTAAAATATTACAAGAATGCCTGAAGGAGAAAATGAAAGGAAAATGTGGAAAAATAGGAGCTTGCAGAGAAAAATATTTTAACAAGAATGGATATGCTAGTGAGGAAGTAGATTGATTGAGAATAAATAGAAGTATGTGGAATGAAATTATGATAAGAGATAGAGATATACAAGTGCAAGAGCGTAGAACAAGGATAAATGAATCTAGGTACAATTCAAATTATGTACATATTATAACTGATGCACTACCAAAGTACCTAGAAAGTATAAAGTATGAAAAAATAGAAAAAAGAATGATTGCAAGATTCAGATGCGGAAATGAGGAGAAAGTGTGCAAATTTTGGATGGATGAAGAAAAGAAAATGTGTAGAATGTGTGGAGAAGCGAGAGAAAACATAGAACACATGTTAAAATGCAATGAAATGAGAGAAGAGCAAATGAGGAGAAATGAAGTACTGAAAGAAGACGGAAGAGGAGTAAAATGGATGATGGCGGTAACAAAAAGAAGAAAACAAATTGAAACGAAAGTAATAAATAATTAATTAAAAACAGGGATTAGGGTAATTAAGATTATATGTTATATTAGAAATGAATTAAGTTTATATGGTAAACGTTATGTTAAGTTGTAGAATTTTCAAGGCCGAAAGGCAAGAAATAAACGTTTATATATCGTGTTTGTCGCACTTACTCGTTTTAGCTATTATTTACACCAATCTACTTTAATTGAATTAAAAATTGCCAATTCTAATTAATTAACGTTTGAATTTTATTTACGTTTCGTTACTAAGACAACGGGTGCTACAAAGTTTATACAGCAACTTGATCATTTTGAACAAACTTTGAATTTTTTTGTTAAGACTGTGTGAAACCAATTGTGCATAAAAGTCCTTATTTACAAAACAAAATTTAAAAAAAAACAAGACGATATACTATTTTTAACTACTAACAAACAAAATAAACTTTTAAATTTATTATTTTTCAAAAATGATCAATCCGCAAATACGCAAGGTCTAAAATGTAACAGTTTTTCTTGATTAAATAATGTGTGTTTTAGTAATTTTTTTATTAAATAATGTGTATTTTAGTTATTACTCTATTTAATAATATGTATTTTAGTTATTTCTATATTAAATAATGTGTATTTTAGTTATTTTTCCATTAAATAATGTAATTTTTAGTTTTTTTCTATCAAATTATGTGTATTTTAGTTATTTCTCTTTTAAATAATGTGTATTTTAGTTATTTCTTTATTAAATAATGTGTATTTTAGTTATTTTTCTTTTAATTAATGTGTATTTTAGTTATTTTTCCATCAAATAATGTCTATTTTAATTATTTTTCTTTTAAATAATGTGTATTATAGTTATTTCTTTATTAAATAATGTGTTTTTTAGTTTTTTTCTATTAAATAATGTGTATTTTAGTTATTTCTCTTTTAAATATTGTGTATTTTAGTTTCTTTTATATTAAATAATGTGTATTTTTTGGTTGTGACTTATAAATTAATTTTTGAAAATCATACTTTAAAATTAAAAGAAAAACAGACCACTTTGGTGTTATGCCTGCAATGGTTGTTAGTAGTAAAATAAGTGGCCCAATTTAATTGAGACAATAGATTGTCAAAAGATATTTTTTTAAACTAAATACTAGAATAGTATATTTAAAATAAACTATAATTTTAAAAATATTAGCAAATAAATTTGCTTCTATTCAGACTAAAAATTAAATTTATTATGTAAAAAAAAACATTTAAATATTGTTTTAAAAACATAAAAAGTAAATAAATGTGTAAAATAATATCGGAAGTAGACTTAAACATATATGTAATGTTAGTTGCCTACCTTAAGTCACTTAAGCTCAGCAACGCACTTAAAATTAAATTATTTTTTAGTTACTGAATATTTATGTAAATAATATTGTTCTATGTCTTGATGTTATAATACAATTAAACTACTAGTATTATTGAGCTATAAACTACAGATTGTGTTTATTTTATTTAAGCTTAAAATATAATTGTCCAGATAGCATTAATTGTTTTAATTATCTGTAGGTAGATGGGGCTAGTTTCATACATTCATAATTAATTATTATATAGTGCAAATGTTAATAATACTTGTCTCCACCTTGTAAAAAATATGCGAACTAAACAGGCGCTATTAAACTTGGTGGAATGTGGGATGGACAGACCCTGGCGCATTCCATTCGCATAACTTAGCCGCATTCGTAACTGCGTTTCAATCCCTCACGCATTAATAATTGCGTTTATCCAATCGAATTATTAATTACTGTTCGATGAATTACAATATTAATTGATTGATGTTTTAAATTTCTAATTAATCAATTTTTATTAATAAAACTTTTAAAATTGTTGGCTGAGTTGCCTGATTTTTTTTTCAATTTTTTTATAAATAAAATTGTTATTAGTTTCTTTTGGTAATTTAAAGGCATAGAACGAGCGAGCGCACCACGGATAGTTCATTTAAGTGTTTGTATGTGTTGGGTACTCTAGTCGCATTGAGTCGCATTCCTTTCCCGAGGCTGCCGCTCACGATTGGCCGCAGCCACGTGACGTCACGCCCTACGACCGCTCATGATAATGTGGTATTCAACATGGCCGAGTAGTTAGTAGTGCGTGTACCAGTTGCTGTGGATTTGTTCGGTTTTAATAGTGAAATATGCCAAGAAAAAGAAATGGTGAAATACCTTTACCCGAAGGATGGGATTTCGCGAGGGATTATGACGGAAAAGTGTATTTTATTGACCACAATTCGAAGAAAACTACGTGGATTGACCCGCGGGACAGGTAACAGCTCACATTCCAATGCCTAACAATCTCTCCCAGATATCTTACAATTTCTAAAAGTGTTAGATTTAATAAAATCATATTAACATTTCAAGCTATTAAAGGAATAAGGTTTATAATAACAGCCCTCTTCAGTAATCCAGAAATTAATTATTTTGAAAATTTTTGGCAATGACCAAATTATAAACAAACCAATTTAATTGCAACCAAATTATATTATCAATCTTAATTTATCATAAATATATTACTGAATGTGCTGCCACCGTTTGGAAAATATGCGAGAAGGTATAAATCCAAATAACACAAATTATTTCCTCACTGGTAACTTTCAAAACAACCGAAAGCAATTCGATGAAATCGGCTGCAGTACTATTTATTAACTTACTTGGAGATTACATTTATAATGAATACTGGTTCTTTTAACAATTTTAACACCCTCTTTTAAATAAATACCTGATGACAGGTTCTGTAATGAATATTAATAACCATTGCAATAACAATTTTCTATAAATACGTATGCAAAAAGCTATTTAGGTTTATGGATTGCAGAATCTCCTTTTAATGTAAAGATAAAATTGAAATTCCTTAATAGTAACAAAAAAATTATAATAAAAACAGTGACCTTTCTAAAGTTTAACCTGCAAACTCAATATTTCTACATAAATGAATTTAAATGTAAGTAAATTTTATGTTATTTAAAGGTTAAATCAGTATTATGCTGATTTTAAAATTGTTTATAAACAAATATCACCAAATTAGATTTGTGTAAAATTTAAATGTTATTGTTTTTTGCTAATGGTGATAAATATAAATTAGTATACATAATACAATTAAATATACAGAAATGATACAGGCCATACTAATTTAAAAAATGCCATAACCAGCAGGTCACCTTGACTTGCAGTACGCATTTATTCATCTAACACATGTTCTGTTTGCATTTTTTACTTAATTGATTAATTCTAATTAAATGGGGATGTTTATATCACGCATGTTGTAACCTTGGGGAACCCCCCCAATTGTATTTGTGAATGGGTCAATTGTTATTTCACTGCCTCACTAGGAATGTATAAGGAAGCCCTCCTAAAAAGAACTAAATTTGTGATTTATTTTACTAACAAAATATTTCCTGGCTTTATTGATACATTAAGATACGTAATATGCTATTTGAAATGAAATAATTTGAAAGTTTTTGGAATTCATAATAGTTACCCAACAATGTTTAATCTAATCAATAAGTACATAAGATCTGAAATAATTCAAGTTTGTTAAAGTTTTAAAATTTATAAAATGCATTCTTAAATAACTAGTTTCAATGTTATTATAGTTCCTTGTTATTATTGAAATTAAATAATAATATAGATTACAATAGATTTTAACAAAAAAGGTAATTATATAAATCAAAATCTTGATAGTTTGTATTTTTATTTATTGTATACTTAATGATATCCATAATCTTTCTTATATCTAGTAAAGCAGTGCTCTTTCATACATATTCTAGTGGAATTGAAATTGGATTTTATTTCTTATTAGATTTTACTAATACGTAATAGTTATTAGTGTCTGAAATTTAATCTTTGTTGAGATCTAGATAGAACAGTGATAGAAATAACGTTTAGAACTGGTTCTGCAACATTATATTCATGGCATTTAAGTATACTGTCAATATAGTAATTGTCTTATTTGTTTATCTATTAAAAATTTACAATAGAATTGCGTTGCATAGAATATATATGTTTATGTTGCTTTTGAAGAATTCGTGGTTTTGGTTCAAATACATTACCAGTTGACAGTCACATTTGATCTCTTAAGGGAACATCTACTAGAACTATGTAAAACATGGTTTTAGTCAAGATAAAATAGACAAACTTAGAGTTACATGTAAGAAATTACTACATATGTACTGAATAAATTTACCTTCAGGTTTTACTATAAATTTTAAAACTTCCGAAGAGTTGTATTTAGCAGAACATTTTTCGAATTCCACATCTTTACAAATATCTGTTTACCTACCGTTCGTGGTTAAGTAGAGGTTTTTTGTTGTATTGAATTTGTCACTTTTTTCTATATCTATATCATCCTATGCAGAAGTTACGAGATTCTATATTAATATTTAAGTATTTATTGTGCATATTCTTGATTTGCATCTACTTACTATATGTATGGCACCTACAATTCTCTTCTTGTTCAAAATCATATATACCTACTTATTATTAACATTTTCTATGGCAAACTATATAAAACTTCAAGGTTGAGGACCATAATTCAATATCACTACGTTCAATTTGTTTGTTAGATTTTTTAATGATGAAAAATACCTTTTTTATAAGCTTCTTACAAAGTCTAAAAAAGTTTTTTGCAGTGGTTCTCAAAATATGTGGTTATAATTTGTATTTTATACTATAGTCTATTGAGTTAATTTATCTTTTTACAAGTTGTTATATTAAAACTTTTTTTTATTTGCTCTTGAAGCCTGTTAATATAAAGTTACTAAATTATAAACTGCAGTATTTATAGTTCTGGCTCTTTAAATCTCAAACTTATTTTTTGGACATTGCTCGTTGAGGTATTGGTCTCAGCAAGTGGTCTTTGAGAATGACTTACGCATGGCAATACCTTCCGGTTTTCTTCTCTGCGTAAATCATGTTGTTATATCGTCTTTGTCAAACTAGTCTAGTTTTGCCAGTAGTTTGAGGTAAGCTGGTTATTGACTTGCAGATTTGCACCCATGTTACCACCGGCTCATCTCTCCCTATAGCTCTTACTTTTGTCTTGTTTTTTTTGTATCTTTTTATCTGCACTGACATCTACCTTTGCATTATTTTCTTTCTCCAATCTGTGTGCTAGTGATTCTAATTATTTGTTTTGTTTTCAGATGCGTTTTAGTTTTCTTAGGTCTTTGTACATTTCTTCATTGTAGGGAATAAATACGTTATGCAGCTCTATTAGTTGTATTCTTTTTGGCAGTTCTAAATTTGTAAGTTTTGCCTCTAGTGACATTCTTTATCTGGGATTACTTCATCGTGTCTCTTGTTGCTAAGAATATTCTGACCATCTCTAAGGTTGCGTTATGTGTCAACCTCGAGATGGCATTTGGTATTTGCCACGTTATTTTGCTTTTTTTTAACATTTTTTTTCTCCTTACTTCTTATCTCTGCAATTTTTTTGGTATTGTAGTCTCTGTAAATGTTCTTCCTTTTTCTATTCTTTTTATGCATAATTTGTCTTGTCTTTCCTTATTTGGTAATTTTCCTTCTTTTTTGTTTCCATTTTGTTTTCATTTTGCTTCTCTCGTTTCTATCCTTTCTCTTCTGTTTCTTTATGTTTTTTCTGTTGTCAAACTCTTCAATTTTGTTTAAAGTACTTTTGTAGTCAAGTTTCTTAGCGTCCTCAATTTATTTTTATCTCAGGATTTTTTAACGATTTTTGTTTTATCCCCTTTGCTTTCTAGTATTTTTTCTAGTTTTTTTCTATCTTCCTCTGTTTCTTCCTGACAGAAAAGATATTTTTTTAATTTTTTTTTATTATTTAAGGAAGAGGAAAGATGTCTATTCTGATGTAGAACTTTCTACTAAGCTTGGTTGTCCCAATAACTCGTGTAGTTTTAAATGACCATGCATGCTTGTCGTGACAGTTATTGATAGTATATCTGCCAGAACACTAATAAAGTTAGTATTTTGTTGGTAAGGTTTAAGAAGCCGTTGTGCAAATGTTCATATTTGTCTTTTATTGTGGAACATATCTACTATAATGGTAAAGATTTAATACTTTCCTATCTTGCACACTAAGTTTTTATAAATTGCAGATTAATTGTAATTTTTTTGAGGAGTTTTGTTGTAGATTTGCAATGCCAGTATGATAACTGACGTTCATTTGGAACTCTATATGTTTTTGCATTCTGTCTGAATAATTTTGTATGTAAATATTTGAAAATTATAGGATTCATGCATAAGTCCGGCGTTTGGGTTTTTTTGCAGTTTTTGTACTTGGAATGGAGTTATTAGCCACTGACGCTTATCATTCTTACCTGTAGTTGTGCTTACTAAGCTAAACTGAATATTGCATAGATGCATGTAAGCAGTCTAAATTCTCGTACGTTATATTTTACTCAGATAAGTCGACAAAATTGATTTGTGACCGTTTCGAACATCCAGAACGCGTTGCGGTCGTTTTTCAACTGCACACGACGCGGTTTGGCTTAGTAAGCACGACTATAAACGGACAAAGTATTTGATTTTGGTTGTTGTGGATGAAGCGTTTTTGAAATTTTGGGCGTCACATATATAGATATGTCTAGATCAAGAAATATATGAAAATGGTTGCACAATAAGCTAAAGAATATGATCTATGTTTGCTGTGAGTAAAACCTTTTCAGTTGTTATAATCTTATTGCGGACCTTTTGGAAGTCGATCTTTTTGCTCTCTATAAACATCAAAGTTTGAATTTTAAAGAAAATTCCATCGAAATCATCTGTTTTGGCCCTAAAATCCAAGTTTGTCTATTCCAAGACGTTCATAGTAATTAAGGATCCACAGTTCAGTCTTTTGAAAACTACGAAGGTGTTGCGGTTACAGTGCGGATTGCTGCATTAGAATGCTTATTGATTTTCTTTCTACTATATTGGATAATTTTGGACATAGACAATTTTTATTTCCAGCAGTTTGGGGCTATGAGCCACACAATCCCTGAAACAATTGCAGTGCTGCACGAGAAATTTTCTGGGCACAGTATTTTGCAAAACTCTGGCATAAATTGGCTTCTCAGATCGTGCGATTTAACCCAGCTAGACTTTTTTGGGGCTACGTGAAGGAAAGAGTACGCTTATATCTCCCAAACAATTCTAACTTTCAAAGACAATATTCGAGCTGTTATTTGCCATTTGTTCGAAAATGTCTTGCAAAACTTCCCCAAAAGAATGACCCGCAGACGAAGTTGTGGTGGGCATTTACTGGATATCATTTTCCACAAGTAATCGTTGAGTTTGTACTTTCAATTTAAATAATTAAATTTGAACTACTTAAAAATAAATTATGAGACTATTTATTATGATGAAAATTAACTGTGCTATATTTAAAATAATAATATAATAGAGTAATTTAAATGTATCTAAATCTCAACAGACCATTAAATCAAAATAGGTTTGTCCTAAACTAAACAATGGTACAATTATGGATCGATTATAAAATATATAACTATTATGTATACCTCTGACATTGAATAAGAAACTGGTTGTAATAGTTGTAGGTAAATGTTAATATTTAATTCTTCCAACGTCATCATCATCAGGAATATAAAGTCTACGCATGCCAATTGTATACACGTGCTAAATTCATTTCGTTATATTATTCATCAAACAATCACTTTTTACTAGCATTTCGAATTGTCGTTTCATGTTTTAGTGACATTTTATTAAAATCAAATCAATAATAGAAATGGCAAATCAGATTATTTATATATAATTCAAAAGTTTTTGTTAGTTCGTAAATATTAAACTAAAATCTATATTTGTTGTACAAGTTGTGTCTTAAGTTCTAATATAAATTAAAATGATTTATTTTATTAAATTGACTATCCAAAACTATTTACGCGAGAATACGTCGTCATTAATAAATAAAACCAAATGCACATGGCAGATGGTTGCTTTCACATATTTAGTTTCGTACGTTTTTATTTGTTTATTGTTTATTCACACCCACTAAATGTGTACGAGCACAAAAAACGTGACCTTTATGTGTATTTTTTACAACTCGTTAATTAATAATATTAATATAAGCCACAGATCGATTATTGTAATTATACGACCTGGATTTAAAGATTTTGATAATATTAAACTAACCACAGAAAGAAAACATTAATGATTCATACCCGAACAAAATCGAAGTGAATGTAATATTGTATAATCATCAAAACAAATGCAACGCGAAATAAGTGAATGTTGGGGTCAAAATATTCATCAGTAGGCAAAACAAATTATAGTGAAACTTTTCTATATTATTTTGTGGTAACTTGAATAAAATTAAATGCAATTTCAATAGTTGATTATTTACGATTAAAAGTTGTATAATTACAAAACCATTTTCAAGACTAAAATACGAAGTCCCGTTAATTATAGATAAAAGTGATACATTTGTTCCAGTGAAATTTAGTTCAAACGCTTGACTTTTTTTCTATAGCATATTATCGCGCAATGATTCATGTCTTTATTTCAATGTGACCTTAAACATGTACAATGCAACTGATATAATATAATAATTTTTATTCTATAATAATTTGTTTATATGATTATTGTATAATTTAATTTGCATAGATATTTATAAATAAAGATAGATCTAGGAAGGAAAATAATGAAGTATATAGTAAGTAAGAAAGAGAGGTATCAATTGAATCTACATTAGTACAAGAGAAGTAGAGAGCAAGAGTTGATCTTTCTCTTATTAAAGTGGAAAGTATTGTGTGTTTTTGCAATGGTTTTAATATTCATTAAAGCACCTGTCTGTTATTGTTTAGGTATGTTGCGTTAGAGAAGATGAATTATGAAAGAATATGAATTACGTGCTTGTGTAGAGCTAGTTTGCATGAGCTGTAAGCGATCTAAAGATTGAAAATATATAGAAACTACTTTTAACATGAAGTAATTTATATTTATTTTACCAATTAATACACTATATTTTAGGTTGAGTTTACAATGCATATAATGTTTTTAAGCTCAATTTAAATTATTGGATTGTTCACTATATAATAGTAACAAATTAAAATGGGTATTTGGGTACAATAAAAATGATAAATGTAAACCTAATATACATGGTGTCCGGAAAATACGTGTACAACGTTTGACGACAGACTCCTGACGTCAAAATAGGTCGATCTAAGCCGACTTAGTTATATCCAAAATTGTCTCGTTTAGCCGGTAGAGGGCGTCAAAAATTTGTAAATATTAAAAAGAAATTACCTGTAACAATAATTTTTTAAGTGACCTTGTTGCTATGGCGTTTAATAATTTGACAATTATTGACAAATTGTCACCAGTCTATGAAATTTACTCAAGTATACTATCAACATTCTTGAATTACAAGTTCATTTTACCATTAAAAATGGAAAATTATACAAACTCTCAGAAAGTTGACATGCTCCTGGTATACGGGTTTTGTCAAGGAAATGGGCGTCAGAGTGTTAGGGTTTACATGGAGAGGTTTCCTAACCGTCGAATACCAAACCACCAAACATTTGCCAATATTGAGCGTCATCTTCGGGAAACGGGCAGTTTTGAGAAAAAGTTTGAAGGCAGGGGTCGTATGCGAACAACTCGAACTGTGGAAACAGAAGAGATGATTCTGGAAAGAGTTGAAGAAGAACCAAGTACCAGTACCCGTCTCTTAGAACGTGAGTTAAATGTTCCTAAAACGATTGTCAATGAGGTTTTAAGAGAACAGTTGTTACATCCTTACCACATACAAAAAGTCCAGGAACTTTTACCGACTGATCCCCCCATGCGGCTTACATTTTGTCAATTTATTAGAAACAAAAGAATCCTTGTTCCAAATTTTTGTAGAAAAATTATGTTTACTGACGAGGCATGCTTTACAAGATCTGTGGTAACCAATCTGCACAACGAACATATTTATTCCGATGAAAATCCACATGCCATTAAAGTTGCACATCATCAGCATCAATTTAAAATTAATATTTGGGCGGGTATTATTGATCACTACCTTATTGGTCCCATTGTTATTCCAGACAGGTTAGATGGAAATATTTATTTAAATTTTTTGCAAGACACATTACCAATTCTTCTGGAGAATTTGCCCCTTTTACTTCGGAGGGAAATGTGGTATATGCATGATGGTGCCCCGCCCCATTTTTTCGTTGCCGTTCGGCAATACTTACATCATCAATATCCCAACCGATGGATTGGAAGAGGCAATGATGCACCAGTAAAATGGCCACCACGTTCTCCTGAGTTAAATATGTGTGACTTCTTTTTGTGGGGCGCTATTAAAACAGAAGTTTACAAGACTCCGGTAAACACACGCGATGATTTATTGCAGCGGATTTTAAATGCAGGCAACCATTTTAATAATCCCGAGACATTAGATAGGGTCCAATATCATTTTTTAAAGAGTGTTAATAAGTGTATTCAGCAAGATGGCGGTCATTTTACACATTTGCTTAAGTAATGTTTTTGTTTTACTTAGTTTCTTACAATAGATACTTTCAACTTTGTTATACTTTTGTTTTTTTTTGACGCCCTCTACCGGCTAAACGAGACAATTTTGGATATAACTAAGTCGGCTTAGATCGACCTATTTTGACGTCAGGAGTCTGTCGTCAAACGTTGTACACGTATTTTCCGGACACCCTGTATATTAAATACAAATTTTGAATTGGGTTTTAAGCCAAATAAATAATTAATTATGATTAATCAATTTTATTGTTGGTCATTTGTTAGAATAAATTTAATATATTTCTGTTCCATATACGTAATACGTGAGTTTGGATATCTGCATTATTGATCAAAAACGTTTTATCGTTTAGTTTTTTGAACAATAATTAATTCATGATATTCCGGTTCATAAAAAACGAAACATTAACATATGCGATAATTATAAACCAATTTCTATAGTTCTTATTTTTGCAAAAATATTTGATCATTTGTAACTTCTCAGGATTCCATTTTTAGGAATAAATTATAAGAAATTTTTTCTTCAAAATTGTCCAAAGAATAAGTTTTCATAGCCAAAGTTTTTTTGACATTTTTTATCGTTTGTAACTTCTCAGGATTGCATTTTTAGGAAAAAATTAGAACGGATTTTTTTTTCTTCAAAATTGTTTATAGAATCAGTATTCAGACAAAAAAATTTTTCTTTGAATTTTAATATTAAAAATTCATATAAAAGCACGTTTTTATGCATATTTGAGATAAAAGATAAAAGAAAATACCTGTAATCTTTTTTTTAAGAAAAGTTCTGCAAAATTTTCAAAATTTAATCAAAAGAAATTTTGGCTATGAGAACTTATTCTTTTGATAGTTTTGAAGAAAAAAGTTTATAATAATTTTTTCTTAAAAATGCAATCTTGAGGAGTTACAAACGATAAAAAAATGTAAAAAAACTCAAAAATCTCGATCTTTTCAAATTTTGATTGCTTATTACTTGGAAATGGCTTACTGAAAAAATCTGGAAAAATTTGAGCAAAAACAAATTTTCATTCCGTACACTTGACTCAACATGGCTATGTACAAATAGGAGCACTATGGTATTAGAGGTTTGCTCAAGTTCATTAAAAGTTATTTAACTAATAGAGAGCAAATAGTTTGGACTAATGGAACATACTCTGAGAGTAAGAACATGTATTACGGGTACCGCAGGGGTCTGTATTCGGACTTCTGTTGTTTCTGTGTTACGTTAATGATCTTAAGACAAATGAAGCGTGTAAAAGCAAAAGTCGTCTTATCCACTTTAATCAATTCCGAGATAAATGAGAAAAACGTTTGCACGGTATATTACTTAGTAATTATTATGAATAATAAAATATTCCTGTGTAAGACAATGATAAGAACTGTCAACAGAAATTTATTTAAACAATATTTATAAGGTTTCTGATAATCATTATAATTAAATATAAATAAGACAAGTTTTTCAACAATAAAATTGAAATATCAAAATATATTTTTTTATTATTTTTATTAAAAGAAATGCAATTCAAAAAATATCTTTTAGCATTAGAAAACCTAAAATACCATGACGAGACGTGTTTAAAAAGTTTTTTAACTTGGATTTTTCAATCTCTCACAGGGCAATCTTTACCAAGTTCTGTTACGTTACAATGCTTTTTAAAATTTTTGACTGTCAATGTCACACACAACTCAATAGCGCCTAGAAACCTCGTTCTTTTATTGGCTGCGTTGATAAGACCAGTTTTGACTTGCAACCTCAAGTGGATAAGACAAGTTTTGCAACTACATCGATATTTTGCCATTTATTTTGAATGAGATAAATCGAGTTTTGCAGTACAATAATGTATTTAGCACATACAGAACTAAAGGATCTACACAATGACGTATGTAACTTATTTTACACCAAAAGTGGATAAGACGAGTTTTGCTTTTACACGCCTCAAATGAAACATTGGCACACACGTGGGCACATGTGCCGAAAGCTTCCTGGGCGGATCAAGTGCGTGATATTAATCTGACATTGAACGAAACTAAAACAGAGCATGTGATTTTTACCTTACTTCATTCTAACGAAGTTAATTTATCTAGACTGTCATGGGAACAACATGTGCAAGCACTTTCAAATAAACTTTGCTCAAACATTTATCTTATTAAAAAAAATGCACAAAATGTAGAAACGGCGGTTATACGAAGGGCATATTTTGCTTTTTTTCAATATATTGTAGACTATGGTATTCTGTTACGGGGTAGCTCCTACCACAGTATAGTTGAAAAGAGAACTGTTTCGTACTTGGTGGATTGGGATTCAAGGATCTCGTAGATCTTATTTTACTAGCTATTTTAGTAGTTTCTGTACTGTCTCGATGTTGCGAGCACGTTAAAGACCCTATCAATTAGGTTACATTTGCCAAATAGGCCAAGCATAGATGTGGTGGTCTTAACCTCTGAATCGTAGCAGAAATAGAACAACTTTAAATATGAATGAATTAAGAAGATTTTTTGAAAATATTAAAACCGTTATTTTGTGATAGATTATCTTAAAAAGATTCAAAGCCAAAGTCAGAAAACCAACATCAAAGTGAAAATGTATTATTTTGCCCTTTGTTATTGACTTTCTTGAGTAGTGGGCTACTTAATAACGGGTATGCTTCATCAGCATGAGTTGCTTTTAAACAGCTCTTAAGGTTCATTTTATTCTGCACAGGGATAGCTACTAATGAATTGGTTTAGGGTTAGGTTAGTCGCCTAAGACTTAGCGCATGCCAATCCATTATTATCAGCTTTGATAGTATGTTCCCTAGTATTATATTGTTATATTTGAGGTTAGAATCCAAACTACATGGTGAATATAAATGTTTGGGATTATGTAACCATCTAATGTACGTGTGTGTCGCTCTAGTCTATTTGTATACATTCTTATAACCTTGCTTGCTTGACAGCTGTCAAAGTTGAACTGTCCAAGCAAATAGTATAGTGGACAATTTTTAAAAGGCGGCATATTTAAAGTGATAACATAATCCCATTTATTTATAGACTCTCTGTATATGCAGCAAGTAATTATTTTACTGTGATATACCATCTTACGTCATTATAGATTCAACATCAAACCTATTCACTTTTTGTTTTCTCTATAATAATAAGATGACTAAACGTTCGAAGAACTATAAATATCAAAAACTACAGCCAGTACAGATATAAACACGCGCAGATCTATTACGAATGATGTCGTAAATAATAACTTAATCATCTTGTTCTTATTTTGCTATTTCAACTTTTTGGCGAAACGATCAGTACAAGTCAATGTCAAGAGTGTTTTTTTGCTTTAAATTTGCTGATAGTCGGTCGGTTATTGGATTTTAACGACCAGCTTTTTTTGATGGTTGTGGAAGAGAATGAAAGTTTGGTTATCTACTAGCTGATGATCAGTTCACCAACTGGAAATTTACCAGAAGGGTATGCGGTCTTTTTATTGTTTGAGACAACATTTTTGGCCAAATCCGAATTTTTGATGATATGGATATGATCTATGCTTTTTATTCAGAAGTGCGAACAGAAAGCAAATTTACTTGTTTGATAGGAACCATTCAGTGTAAAATCATTTCTAAGAAGTGACGATAAAATTGCCAAAGGTAGCGCCACATTAACAACGATTTACCTGATTTAATTTTAATCTCTTTTATACCACAATTTTAGTCGGAAAATTATGCATCAATCAAACATTTTTTTTTTAAATTAAAACTGGTATTTTATGGAAATTACATCATTCATCATCTTGTTGCGAACCGAATCTGTGAAATGTTTTTGAGTTCTTTCCGAGAAGTATTACTAGGGATTTATTTTATTTAATATACTATTTGATTTAAATTGAATAGCTCATAATCTTTTTAATACAAAATAAATTATTTTATTGCCCAATTAATAATTAAGTAGATTATATAATTTAACCAAACGACTTATTTTATTCCAGAATAATATAATATTAAAATCTTTAACATTAATGACTTTGTTACATTTTAGGATTTATAGCTATTACAAAATAGTATTTATGAAATAATTTTCCTAAAATGTACATAATTAAATTTTAGCGGATAGAAAGTAAAATTCTATTTGTCCTTGCAACAAAATTTTATTTTATTTTTAAACATTAATAAATTATTTGAATAAAAAATTTGCTATTTTAGGTTTTGTATACGACATCGTGAAGAAAGGAAAAGTATTTGCGAAATATTTAATTTTTAATAATATCAGTCATATCATTTTTAGGGTGCAAATAAATTAACCGCGCGTTATGCAGATGAGTAATCGGTCGGAAATATTTCTTTTAAAGTATTTGGAATGCTTAGACCGCAAGACTTTAAATAAATGATTTCTGAAAATAGAATCTTACACGACACCGAAATTTATATTTATGATAAAATCGTAGTGGTTGTCTACATCGACGCCACCGACGCGACGCCAAGCCGTCTCTACTGAGCAGCTACTCGAAATAAAATCTTATGTATTTTATTAAAAGAAAATAGAACAATAAATTTAATCGAAAAAATAACATTACAAATGAGGTCATAATTAATCAATTATGACTGCACACATTGATTAATCAACATTTTGATTAACATTTTATTTGAAATTTTGAAGCTTGATTATTTATTTATATGCGTTTCAAATTCAAGTAATAAAACTGAGAACAAAATTTCATACGGTGACGTAAATTAGTTCTATTATTGATTTGATAATAAGATTGGAGATGCAGCAGAAGCTTGCATTAATTATTTTGAAACTACAGTTTCCTAATTGTTGAATTGTCGAGAACTGCAGCAAGAGTAGTAAGCAAGTAAAGCAATTTTATTGATTTTTGTACTATAAATAGTTTAGTCATAAAACTTTATATTATTCTAACAGTGCAGAGTAGTTTTAACAGTGAAAATATGAATCATACTGTCGGTATTTTATATTCATATTTAGTTTTTAACTTGTTTTAATTAAATGGTCGATATGCCATGTGTATGGAGATGGAGACATGATCATACAACCGAGATCTGTGGACATAATGTTTTTGCACAACAACGATTTTTAGATCTGAACCTTCCTTGTCAAAAATGATTAAAATGCAGATTGTATGGCTGGCTGGTTGCCATCTGTATTGATCATAGTACATTTTTGTCTACTGCCGATGAAAAAATTTGCTGAAAGATTTTGGAGTTGCATACTGAAGAACGCTATACATAAAAACAAGGTGAATAGAGATTGTTAACATTTAAGATTGTTGTTTCGAATAATTATTGAATATTTTACATTAACAATGCAACCATACAACACAGACAAATTTTAAACTACGCTACGGGGGTGGATAAAGAATATAGTTCTTTAGGACTAAAAACATTTCCTGTATCTTGTGGATAGTTTAGATATTTAGGTTGTCTTTTTTTATCTTTGAATATTTGTACATGTCATCAGCCAAAAAGTATTTGAATTTAACCGCACTTTGCTTGTGGTCATTTTTGTTTTAGATGTTTTTGCACGGGTTTTAAAGGCGTAGGTTAGAATTGGCTATACACAAGTTTTATATATCCTAACTTTGCACTTTGTGGACTAAATATGTCTATACCACATTTCTTAGTCAGTTGGAGGTTTTTGAGGCGTTCGTTGCTGGCAATTGCTCTTACTTCTTCTATCAGGTTCTTGGCGCTTGATATCTGCGACCTAAGATAATTGAATTATATTACTTGTTCTATATTCATTGACCTAAATTAGTGCAGCGTTGTCGGCGTAACATAGGATTTTTGTGGATTTGTTATTGTTTATTTTGTTTTTTGGGATATTAAAGAATGCTTGGTTTAAACTATTTTTTTGTCTGGTTCTACTTTTTGCGTCTATTTTTTCTGTCTATATGGAGCATTGACACAAAAAATAGGCGCAACTATAATTGTTTTGCTATTTTTGTTTAGAACTTGCATGATCCTGATGATATTGTTATTAATTCCATAATGTCTCAGAGTAGATGATGTCGGTCAGCCGTATTTGGTCAAATAGTGTGTTAGGTCTACAATGCATAGGAAAACAGGTTTATTTTGACTTTTTATGGATAGAAATTTGCATTTTTAACAGTTTATGGCTAGATTTGGGTGCTTCCTGACTATTATAACATGTGTTTGGTTTTTGATTAATAAAATTTAGCACGTTTGACCTCTTTTTGACGGGACTTTAGTTTTTTTCTAACATAGTTTTAATATTTGGATTTTGTTATTTTTGACATTTTATAAACATCAAAATGGTTCTTTCTAAAAATATTTTAATATTTTAAGACCCGATTTTGTTTTGAATGTTAGAATCTATTAAATGTTTTTTTAAAGATGCAGATGCACATCATGATTTGGTTCTCAGTACTTTAAATCCTAAGAGAGCATCACTTGTTCTTACACCTTTTGTAAAATATAATAAAAAAGTTTTGTATTGAGATTAAGATTATTCATTTTTATGTTAAACAAACTTTTTGCAAAATCTTGTATATTTATTATAAAAAATGTTGCTTAAATGTACTGTTTTTAATTTTTTAATTTGTAAATAGTTTTTTATTCTTAAACTAATAAAAAATAAAAATAAACACGCATACATGCGATAATTAATCAATTAAATTTTTTCAAGGTTTTCAATGCAATTTCTTATGAATATTTACAGTTGTAATCATTCCAATTAATAACCACTGACCTGTTATATTAACGATCAAGAATTGGCTTTCAAAGGCATGATATAACATAGAAAAAATTCCAAACAGTGATTCACCTGCACTCATCTACTTTCAAACACAATGGAATTTAATTGCAGTGGTAGATATATATACAAAAAAAAAATGACGATGATGAATATACATATACGATGTGAAAGTGGTCAATGGACGACAGATAAGAATGATTTAAAACTGTAATTGAATAGTAATTTCAGGCCTATCATTTCATTAAATATGCAAGGTTGAACTATTTTATGCATTAAGTGGAAAACTTGCCATTAATTAATTTAATTGCCAACACATAATGTCGTGTGAAAATTACGTACAGAATTACTAATAATATAGGAATGTGTCTTATCAATACTTTAGATTATTATTCTTTTAAATTCTAATGTACTAACAACTAATCGGTAAAGATCCGGCGTGAATATAATAACCAATTTTGACAAATAGCATATCAACATACTTTCTCTTTAATATTCAGGTAGCTATAAAAATATTTTGCCTGATAGACAATATACTAGTTAAAATAGGAAGAGATTAATTCTAAGCTTTCTTTTACATTTATAAATGGATATTACATTTGCATATAAATTTAAAAATTAAGGTTGCATTTTTAGATACATAATCAGTCACATTTTTTTTAGTTTATTATAAATTCCCACTTCAATAAAAATGAAATTGAAATTAAGTTAGATAAAAGAATAATTTTTTTTAAACATGCTTTTTCTTAATTATGATTAGTTATATTTTAAGGCTATAGTAGGTGGAATTCAATATATAGAAAATGATTTGAAATACCGTTCCTATTTTAGTACACGATGTTTATGTTTATTATAATTTGCGACTTCCTTCTATATCTGTCTGCCACACAGCACTTTTCTAAAATAAATTATAATAACAGGCATATCGGAGAGCCTTTTGTGGATTCTAATGATAATGTATAAAAGAAACTGCGGAGAGCGCGAGTTCCACTGTAAAAGACCAGTTGAAGTGCAGGTCAGGATGTGGCCGGCCATATTTGTACAATGTATAAAGTGCAACGATTTGCGATCATTCCAAGAATCATTGATGATTGCTTAGATCGAAGCCTGCTACAGATTTTTATTCAAATTCAAATAATATATTATCGTAGCTCAGTTTAGTATAGATTATATTTTTTTAGCTAATAAATATTGAAAATTGAATATAATATATTTGTTTTTCATTTTGTAAATATTTTGAGCTATTGACAATTTAATTCAACGCGTGCATTTAAAATAAATATTATAATGTAGTGCCATAGCTAGAATTTTTGGGCTCTACCGCAAAATATTCAGAGGGGTTCCTCAGACGGTTTTGGAAAAAACGTTTACTTAAAAAGTCAAAAATAACTAAAACAGCCGAAAAGAGTAAAAATCTATTTATAAAATGTGAAAAATAACAAAGTCTAGCGACAAATTGTTGAAAAAAAAATTATAAAATCTTAAAAATAGTCAAAATCCGGCTATGAAACATTAAAATATATAGTTAGAAATTTTAAAGTTTGACCATAATCTGTTAAAAAGTACAAAATTCTTTTTATAAAATGTTAAAAATAGTTAAATCCGGCTTTGAAACATCAAAATTATTTTGAAAGCACCAAAATTGGCTTAAAATTGGTTTAAAAAAGTGCAAAATATTATCTAAAAAATATCAAAAGTGGCAAAATTTGGCCATAAAACATTAAAATATTGTTAGAACGCACTAAAATGCAGCTATGGTCTTAAAACATCAAAATATTGTTAGTAAGTAACAAAATTCGGCTATAAACTGTTCAAAAGTGCAATTTTGTTCAAAAAAAGTTTTAAACAAAAAAAATCGGCTACAAAATATTAAAATATTGTCACAAGGAACTAAAATTTAATAAACAGTTTGGCAAAATGCGGTCATAAAATTGAAAAATGTAAAAATTTTACATAAAATCCTAAAAATAGCAAAATCCGGCCATAAACTGTTAAAAAATGCAAAATAAAGTATAAAAATATTGTCAGAAAGTACTAAAATTTACCATAAACTGTTAGAAACTGCAACATTCTATTTATAAAAAGTAAAAAATTGTCAAAATATTAAAATGTTTTTAAAAAGAACTATAATTTGGCCAAAAACTGATTAAAAAATTAAGATTTTGTTCATAAAATGTCTAACATAACAAATTCGGCGCTATTCCGGCCATGAAATATCAGCATATTTTTGAAAAGAACCAAAATTGAGTCTTGTAACATCAAAATTTTGTTAGAAATCTCCAAAGTCTGGTCATAAACGGTTGAAAAGTGCAAATTTGTTTCTGTAAAATATTAAGAATAGCAAAATCCGTTCATAAAGTATGAAAATATTGTCGGAAAGCACCAAAGTTTAATCATTTGCTATTAAAAAATCCAAAATTCTATTCTAAAAAGTTTAAAATTGTTAAATCTGGTCATAAAACTAAAATATATTTTCAGATAGAATCAAAGTCTAAAATTTTATTTATAAGCTGTCAAAAATAGCAATTTCCAGCCTTGAAACATCAAAGTATTGTTGAGAAGCGCCAAAATTTTGCCATAAACTGTTAAAAAATTTATGAAATTAAAAAAAATTCTTCTTTGAAATATCGTAATAAGAAAAGTATAAAATTCTATTTATAGAATGTTAAAACAGCAAAATTTGTCATAATTTATAAAAAAATTTTGTCAGCAAGTACTAACATTCATTATTTATTGACAGTTTCAATAAATGCAAAATTCTATTTATGAAAAGTTAAAATTTTGTCATTAAATGTTTTCAAAAATAACTATAATTTGGCCAAAAACGGTTGATTCTGTTCATAATATGTCCAAAATAGCAATGTTGTTACAGAAAATTAAAGAATGGCATAAACTGTTAAAAAAGTGCAACATTTTATTCCGGTTTGGAAATAGACGTTAGAGAGCCTTGTATGCTTGTGGGTCTTTATGTATTGCAAACCTTGCCATCTTTGAATCTTAGGGACTATTGAGAATTGTTTCAGAGACAATTATATTTTGCGTACTCGTTACGCAAAAATATATTTGTCTTGCGCATGTTACCAATATTTGATCACTCAACCAACAGCAGTAGTCTGCTATTATATGTATGCTCTATATGCTTTGATACTTTTGGTTCTTTTGTATATTTTACACAAATTTTATAAATGTATGTTTGTGAATGACAATATCATGCCTACATTTTCTTAATGAGAATGAATTTTGAAGTACATCTAAGATAAGATAAAGTTTTGCTTTCTTAATCATTCCTAATGTAGAGTGGTGGAAACATAGTTTTTTTTAATTTTTGCCGTTTTATTTATCACTTTATTCTAATGCTGAAGTTGATAAATTCAGGGTACTACAGTCTAAACACTAAGATTATTATAATAAATTCTTTTTGAAGTTTTATTGTATGAGCAATTGATCTGATACGATGTTATTTGGGTTTTGCTCTCAATTGGATGCTAAAAGTACAGATGTTTTAGCAGACCGATATCTGGTGTTAGATCGTTAAGTTCTTTATGGGAAGAATGCGTTAAAAAGTTTCTTCCTATTGCTGCTGCATGTTAAGTTATACATTAAGACTTGAAGTATGGTAATCACTGGGTTCGTTGTAGACTCATACATCTTGTATCAATGAAACATTCAAGCTCAACAAAGTTTTTTTTGCCAGAATGAGTTTCAGTCTTCTTGACCTATATTTCAAAACCTGGAAATAGCCGTATTTTGCTATTTTTGACGTTTCATGAATAGAATTTGCTTTTTTTTTACAGTTTATGACCGGACGTTGATTCTTTTTGGCAATATTTTTCATATTTTATTACTGAATTTTGCTATTTTATGAATTTTATAAGGTTTTTTCACTTTTTAAGAGTTTATCGTACTTTCTGAAAATTGTTTAAAATTTCATGGTCGGATTTTGCACTTTTCAAAGTTTATGCCAAATTTTGGTTTTTTCTTATAATATTTTTGATATTTCAAAGCTGGATTTTGATATTTTGGAACTTTATGAACAAACTTTTGCAGTTTTCAATTGTTTTTGGTCAAACTTCTGTTCTTTTTGAAAATATTTTAATATTTTATGACCGGATTTTACTGTTTTTGTCATTTTATAAATAGAATTTTGCATTGTTTATAAGCAAATTTTGGTGTTTTTTTACTATATTTTTCTACTTAATGGCCGGGCTTAGTTGTAATTTTTGGCATTTAATAAATTTTTGTTTTGCGCTTTTTGACATATTATAGCCGGATCTTGCTATTTCAATATTTGCTATAGCATATTTTACTATTTTTGGGATTTCATGATTTCATGATTTTTTTTATATTTTTCAACAGTTTAAGGCTGGATTTTGCTGCTTTTTGACAATATTTTGATGTTTTAAGGCCGGACTTTGTAACCGTTTTTGGTTAGATTTTGGTTTTTTCTAAAATTATTTTTATTTTTTATTATAGAATATTGTTATTTTCGACTTTTTATGAATAGTTTTGCACTTTTTAATAGTTGTTAACCGGACTAAAAAAAATGACAAATGGTGTACGCTTTTTTTCAAAACCAATATTTTGCGGAGAGGTCCAAAAATCTTAGCTACGCCACTGCTAACAAAATTTTAAGAACAATTATCTGGAAAGCCCTTGTCAAAGAACCGCAAACAACTCGGCTAACGTGGCTGGGGCTTTCTATGTCCCAAACATGTTTGATGCAATTTAGTTGGGACTTCTCGGGGACTACTCAATTCATTCAAGGTATTCATTAACAACCCTGGCGATGTGTGGTCGTGCATTATCATGCATTAATTTAAAATCATCGCCAGTGAGTGGTGCAAAAGGTACAACATGATCTTGAAGAACATGTACAATATACCTATGTGCGTGAATAGCTTCTCTACACAAGGAATGATTATATAAGAACAATGTTGCACTGAAATTATTGTTTGTCAGCCCCCTTTTCAAATTCTTTGATTATCTTCTATTCTCTATTAGTCTATAGTCTAATGAATAAGTTCATAAGCGAATGCAAGTCTCTATGCTGTCTTGTAAGCTCTGGGCCATATGCAGGTCTTCTTGTCTTCTGTTGCTAAAACGTTCATCTCAAATTTCTGCAAGGCGATTTTGACTTCAACGACAGTCAAGTTTCTAATGCACTTTTAGAGTACGAAAATTGTCATCTCGTGCGCTTGTACATCTTTGAAGGCTTGTTCCAGTCCCACCACTGCAAGGTTAAGTTTCCAAAAAGCGACTCTTACGTTCTGCGGACACATGACTGCAAAACTTCAAAAACGTACGCGACATAACGTTTAGACCGGTCATCCTGCAATCAATGCAACAGCTTGGGCTGCATTCAGTTCATCAATTAATAAACGAAATATCGAAAAATACTACATAATGAATTAGAGGGCTTTTATGTATTTGATTAAGTTCTTATATGGAATAATATTGTATGAAATGTATAATTTTGCTCGATGGATCTTACTAGCAATGTGTTTTGTGTTGGTAGTGTTATTGATTAAAGTTTACTTTTCTTAAAATAATTAATGTAGTAAATAATTCAGAAACTATGAATGCAATTGACTTGAAATAGGAGTTGTAATATTTTAAGTAAAAATTTTGAGTTTTCATAATAATTCATAACAAGTTTAAGTTCTCGTATAAAAGTAAAGGTGTTAGTATTATATTGAGATTACAGATAATCTTATCACTTAAATTTAGTAATCTTTTTATTTTGTTATTAATCAAAAAGCAAGAGTTTAAGGATAAAAATAAAAGTATTTTTTGCTTTCGATCTTATGCAACATAGTTTAGGGAAGAAATAAAGTTTTTAAAAACAATTGAATATTTTAAGTCAAAATCAACAAAACTTTAACACCCTGTATTTTTGTTACAAATTCATTCTTAAAATTTGTAACTTTGACCCTGTATTTATTACATTAATCAAACCTAATAATATTCTGTATTTTAATTCTTTTATTATATATTTAAGTTTAAGAAAGACCAGTAGTCTTTCTTAAACTTGTTTGGTCTTAATTTTGTTCTGGCTTTAAAATTTCTATTTTATTTTACTATAATATACTCTCTCTTGATGTATTCTCAGCTTCATGGTAGCGACTCATTGATTGAATAATGGGTTATTAAAAATTAAAATAGCAATACCATATATATTCCTTATATGTATAATTAAAAATAACATTCATTGAACCGTGTTAAATTAATTTACTTTCCATTATAAGATTGATTAAATTATAAATACCTCATTATATTATAAAAGAAAAATATATGAACTAATTTTCATTGTTCAAAGTTTCCCTTTCTATCACGTGCTTTATTTGTACAATCGTATTTATTTTTAATAAACATAAGACTTAAACTAAATTTGTAAGTAATTTTTCCCTTATTGCTCGCGCGATTAAAACAGTCGATCGTGCAAGTATAGAATGATAAAAATGGAGTCTCCTCACGCAATACAAGAACTGGTTATAAGAATAGCAGAGGAATGAACTTACATGCAATGAAGATCGTAATTATTTTGCATTTTTTTTTCAAACGGATAATGTATTCACCTCGCTGTTTTTATTTTATTTTGTAGGAATTTTGTAATTTGTACCAGCTTCCAGAAAATACATCCACTGCATCTAAAGGTCATAGATAATAATAATAAGATACAATACTAGTAGTAGGATTAATTTTAACGAAATGTCTGCTAAAAATCTTCGATAAATCAGGAATGTGTTGGTGACCATGATCTCATCATGCTACTCTTAATGGAATTAAAATTTGCCCTAGCTCTATATAATCCCAGTTCATTATACGAATAACACAGATGTGGCTCGGCAAGGTTAAAGGTTAACCCTAATTGCTATTTTACTTATGTATTTATTTCATTGTATGATAATTCAGGTGTTACAGCCGGATAATAAATATGTAGTTCGTACTGTGTAACAATACACTGGCAAATAAGGGCGGTTCTTATTTACATTTTAAATTTTGTTTGGGATTTAATGTTATATTCATTAAAATTTACGGATTTTGACAATAAAATAAATAAATACTTAGTAAACTAAAATATATTTTAATATTGCAATTTATTATGAATTAATATTAAATATAAAATGAAAGAAATTAAAATTAGTAAATCAGAATCGGATAAGGACTTCCAATATAATAATAAAATCTGCATGTATTTATTTACACCTTGTTTTTAAGTTTAAGATGGTGAAGATGTAATTTTATAGTCTGTCAAGTACTTTTATTTGTGGTAATTTCTTTATCATGCCAGTTAAGTAGGGAAGAATTTTATGGATAAAATAATATGTCTGCTAACACTTTTAATACTTTTAAAATTTAAATTAATAATAGATATTACTTGTCAACAAAAACATTCTTAAAGTTTTGCTTGAATTGCTACAATAAATCATTTAGCCCTATTCTTTCTAAAGGATGCATAATAGTATCAATAATTTTGAGAGTTTTGATTCACACAGGATTTTTGGAGTTTTTCCAACCGCCAATCATCGACTGCATTTACGTTTTAAAGCCTAGCGTTTGGTTTGAGTTTTGTACATGTTTTTTTTTATAAAATCCTGAAACTGCAAATTCTATCATCTGCAGTGCTGTGAAAACTTAGTCGATCTAACCAAAGAAGTTGATGATTTTTTTTTAAGAAACGAGACAAAGCATGTTATCTGTCTAGCATTGACATGTCTTGTTAGGTTCATATGCCAAAAATCTAAACTATTTAACTAATGTTTAATGAAGTATAACTCTTAAAGTTTAAGCAAATATTTCAACAAAAACATTAACACAAATTAATTTTAAAATTTAATAAACAATTGAAGGTTTTGGATTTTTATATATTTCATTAGATTGGAAATTTCATTCTCTACACGTAGTTATATGACACTCATCAAACTGCCCCCTTAAAGTATACTTTATTTTGGAGAATTTATCTAAGGATTAAAAAGGGCTTTTTTGGACGGATTTGAAAAAAAGCGTACACATTTTTATATTTTTTTTTGTATCTGGTCTGTAACTGTTAAAAAGTGTAAAACTCTTTTCATAAAAGACAAAAATAAAAAAAATCGGTCATAAAGCATTACAATATTTTCAGAAAGAACTAAAAACCGTCCAAAAAAAAAGTGAATAACAAAGTTTCTCCTTGATAAAAAAAAATTTTGTTATTAAATTTCAAAAGTATCAAAATTTGGCTATGACGTATCAAAATATGTTTAGAAATCAAAAATCGGGCTAAAACGATTTAAATGTGCAAAAGTTTATTTATAAAATGTCAAAAATAGTTTTGAGACATCAAAATATTGTTAGAAAATACTTTAAGGCTATAAACTATTGAAAAGTGTGAAATTCTTTTTATAAAAAGCCAAAAATAACAAACATCCGCTCATAAACGATTGAAAAATGAAAAATGTAAGATTCTGTTCATTAAAAGTTAGAAATAGCAAAATCCGACCTTGAAACATTAAAATATTATTACAAAGTACTAAAATAAGGCTATAAAATTTTGAAAAGTGCGAAATTATTTGCATAAAAATCCAAAAATAGCAAACATTTGGTCATAAACCGTTGAAAAGTCCGAAATTCTTTTTCAAATGTTGCAAAGTTTGGCTATGAAAGCTTATTTGCGGATTTACCATGTAAAGAGCCATTTTTTTAATAATATTTATAAGATTATATGTTTTTTATAAATTTGCAGCTGTTTGTCAGTCATTCTCTTATGTTTAATAGCTGCAGAAACGCTACAAGAGGAATTAACATTCATTTTTTTTATGACAAACACTTGGGTGGGATCATCTTTTTACTTTAACAACTCGCTCGGATTGTGTGAACTAAGTGTCCTGACCGTCTACTCGAGTGTTATTAAGGAATTGGTTTAGTGCGCTTCTTTTATTTTAACTTAATGACATCCGACAGTCATTCTCTTATGTTTGTAAGCTGCAAGTAATTTGATAACAAACACTTAGGCGGGTGAGCTGTAACACTTTTCTAACCATCCGATCGCATTTCATACACTAAGTGCCCCGTCCACCCACCCGAGTGTTGTGTACCAAGAAATTGATTTAGTTTGATTTTTTTCGACTTAATGACATGTCAGTCATTCTCTTATGTTTGTAAGCTGGGGAACGAGGCAGAATAACATTCAATTCTCAATGACAAAACATTTGAGGGTGGGAACACTATTTCTAAATCATTCGCTTGCATATTATGAACTAAGTATCTTGCCAGCCAACTCGATCGCATTTTATGCACTGAGTAGCACATCCACCTACTCGAGTGTTGATTATAAGTAAGTAATCAGTTTAATCCGCTTCTTATAAGTAAGTAATCAGTTTAACTTTTAGGCGTTACCAAATTTTAGGACAAATGGCAAAATTCGGTCATAAAATATTTTAAAAATCCGACCAAAAACTGTTGAATTACAAAATTTCAAAAATGTCAAAAATGGTAAAATCCGGCCATAAAATTTCTAACATTTGTCAGAAATGACCAAAATCCAGCTATAAACAGTTGAAAAGTAAAAAAAAAGTTTTAATGAAATGTCAAAAATAACAAAATTTGGCCATAAAATTGCAACGTATTGTTGAAATTACTTAGGAAGCACTAACATTTAGTCATTAACTGATAAAAAGTGCAAAATTTTATTCATAAAAAATCAAAAATATCCGGTCACAAAACTTTATAATATTTTCAGATAGAATCAAAATCCGACTAAAACAAATAAAATCTGGCTATGAAATATTAAAATATTGTCAGAAAGAACTAAAAATCGGCCAAAAACGGTTAAAAAGTGATTATTAAAAATAACAAAGTTTGCTCTTGAAACATCAAAATATTGTCTAATAGCACCAGAATATACGCCATAAACAGTTAAAAAGAGTTGATATTTTTAGGAAATTTTAAAAATAGTAAAATGCGGATATAAAATATCAAAATAATAAAAAGCACCAAAAATTAGGGTAAATCGATTTAGATCAGACATATATACATATAAACTGTTGAAATGTGCGAAGTTCTTTTTATAGAAAGCCAAAAATAACAATTATCCGGTCTGTTGAAAAATGTATTGTTCTGTTCATAAAAAGTTAGAAATAACAAAATCCGGCCAAAATATTAATAGTACCAAAATACAGCTATAACCTGTTGAAAAGTGCGAAATTCTTTTTATACAAATTAAAAAATAGCAAACATTTGGTTATAAACTGTTGAAAAATGTAACATTCTGTTCATATATAGTTAAAAATAGCAAAATCCGGCCTTGAATCATCAAAATATCATTACAGTACTAAAATAAGTCCGTTTTTTTCTTCAAAGTTAGCAATATCTCGCTTTAAATGTTTAAATTTTGTCACAATAAATTTAGGCGGATTTACCATGTAAAGAAAAAAATTAAAAAATTGTTTGAAAGTACCAATATTTACCACGAACATTTATAAACTGCAACCTTTTATTATGAAAAAAAATATATATATATTTTCAAAATTTGGCGAAAACGGTTGAAATGCAAAATTTTGTTCATAAAATGTCAAAAATGGAAAAATCTTGCCATAAAATTTTAAACGATTAACAGAAAGCGCCAAAATTCAGCTATAAACTGTTGAAAAATGAATACATTTTTTAATAAAATGTAAAAAATCGCAAAATCGGCAATGAAATACCAGTTTTGTTAAAAATAACCAAAATCCGGCTTTGAAATATCTAAATATTGTCAGAAAGCACCAAAATTTAGTCATTTAGTGTTAAAAAGTGTATAAAATTCTATTCATAAAAAGTTAAAATTTCTAAATCCTGTTATATAACATTAAAATATTTTCAGATAAAATCAAAATCCGACCAAAATCAAATAATATCCAGCTATGAAATATCAAAAAGTCTAAAATTCTTATTCATAGAATATCAAAAATTAGCAAAATTTTGTCATAACTGCAACATTATATTTATCAAAGTCTCAATATATTAATATATTTTTAAATACAACAAAAATTCGGCCAAAAACGGTTGAAAAGTGCAAAGACATTGAACCCTGTGACGTCATGCGCATGTAGTTTGACAATTTTGATGTCTTAATTCAATTAATTCTTAATAGTGCGTTAGTAGGAACTTTGTCAATACGTAATACTATTTGCTACAGCTCATTCAGGCAAGTTATAACGAAATATATATTAATGTCATTTTATTGACAAGACCATGGTACTTTTTTGAGGTATTGAAAATCTATGTATGCATACATAGAAAAACATTGATTCTATAAACTGTATTTTACCATTAGATCTGTCTTTTTTTTTCTTCTAAAAATTGGACAGTAAGCAACACCTTTTCTAAATATATAACTACTCCAGGATAGTTTTTTTTTTCACACAAAAAAAGTAACAAAATTTTTATATTTTTCAATTTAAAAAGAGATCTGAGAATCAACATATATATTAGATATACTTGTTAATATTAAAGTTATAATGAAAATAATAAAATGATAATACTCAATTATTTCAACAGACAGTGATTTGAGTAATAAAGAGCTTGACTTCAATAAGTGTTGAGGGTTTGATACTTAACACTTTGTTTGTTATACCGCTAATACAATGGAATTCTTAGCTTTTGCTTTAATCAAATGCACAGATTAGTTATCTCACTTTGCAGTTGCAAATGTCGATATATCATGAATCATGATTTCAAGTTTAAATACTTTTTTAGTGATAAGATTATGTTGTTATGTATTGTTGTACCTACTATTGCGATTACAAGTAAACTAAAAAGAATGATTGACATGGGAAATACATAAAAGCTTTAACAAACAAGAATCTATTTACAACGTCGTATTATAAATTAGTAAAAAAATCAATTAAAACCTTCCCCTTATGGATCGACAGTTGGCGAAACAAACGGCAGGTGGTTGAATGATTTACTCATTTCCGCCCCAATTTGTCACCTGCAGGTTAAATCGCCATTTTACAACACCAATTAAATTTTACGATTGCCGTTTTATGAAAACTTTTTAAGTACGCATATAAATAATTTTATAATTAAAACGTAAACAAAGTTCTTTGCACGTCACGCAAAAAAAAAACGCAATGACGTGAGTTAACAAAATATAAACAAACTGAGATTAAAAGTATTTGTTGATGTTTCAATAATTGCAAAGATATCTTAAAATTAAATACACGTTAGATAACCTAATTCACCCTGAGAAGACGTTTTAGTTTATTAATAGGCATTTGAAAACGTAGTCACGCCATCGCGTCAGAGATTAGGTAGAACTAAAACAATTGCTAATCGGATCTTTTGTAATTGCGTTAGAGAGAGTAAGGAATAGAGAGTTAGGGCTTTGAAATGAAAGGGTAGTATAATTTAAATGCTTCTACATATTTTCTAGGTCATTAGTTTGCCGTATTGGATCTGACCTTGACCGGGGTCATTTGTCACTTGACACCACTCGTGTGCCTTTGTTTAATATACACTCGGCACGAAATGAAATATTACCTCATAACTCGGCGCGATCTTGTTCGGTGTGCTACTGGACTTGCAAATTCTTCAGACACAAATTCTTTCATTATGTTTTAGTTGTTTTTTTTTTTTAGAGAGAATGAAGTTCTCTTATTATAATATTATCTTGTTACATGCATGCACTATTTTTTGATTGAATGATTGATGATGATCAGTTAGACAAGTTTAAGTTAAATTGTTTCAAAGAACTTATTTTTAATAACATTGTTTTAAATTTTATGTATACTGAGACTAAGATTTTTATTTCAATTACTCCGTACGATAAAAAGACAGAAAATGAAATCTAGTTTACACTTCTCTGGCAAACGGTTATCCTAATTTTGCATCCCAACACAATTGCGGCTTGCTTTTGCGTAAAGTTTTGATATTTTCATTTAGCGGTTGATTTTTTTCTTTGTGAAGTATGGTACACAAGGTCATGGAAATTAGACTTTTCTCTTACAATTACAACAAAATGTCTTGGTTGCCAAAGTATGGTTTTTTAGTATAAGCATAGCTACAGTAAGTTGGATACAATGAACCACACAATAACATATTAATTTTTGGTTGTTTTCTTGAATTGTTTTTAAAACCTGAGCTCATAAATTCATAATTCAAAAATAGTAGTTAATTATTACTCCAATTAAATTTAATACTTCACAATATTGTATTTTGAAAACTGATTGATCAAAAATTTATTTTGTAAATATAAAATATTTCTTATTAATATGAATATAATTAAATTAATTGTTTTTTTTTTGTTTCAGGTGAGTGTTGATAACACAGATCTCCAAAATATTCCTGCTTTTATTAGAGTAATTAGTAAGTAACAACAAATGACAATATTTGGGTTAAAAAGAAAACTAAAATGTTGATTTTCTAAATTTTAAAATAATTTTGCTTTATTGGAAACGGAACTATTTGGAATTTAGAAGTTAATACAGTTAAATCTTCTATAAGGACACTGGTTTTGTGTAAAATTTATTAATTTCTGGTGTTTTCTTTTTAATTTTGGTAGCAATAATGGAAATGCGCTTGAGAGAGATATTACCCCCAAAGCACCCAATTTGTGTTGCTATTATTTGTTCAGTCATTTTTGAATTTTAAACAAAATTTATTTCTTGGTCTTGATGGCTTGCAGATAACTTTGTCTTCGTTTTTGTCAAAAAGTCGAGGTTAAACGGCAGCCGTGGTTTAGCGTTTCCAGATTGTTTGAAACAAAAAAGTGATATTTGTTTTAATTGTTATTACGTTGGCTATCGTTCAATTTTTCAGTTCTTCAAATTGTGTATCCAAAAAAAATTTGTTGGCTTGTTTTTGCGCGTTCTTGAAGAAGGCTGTAAAAACGGAACAAAATCATCAAAACTAAGAATTGTATGCTTACTAAATTACAACTAACGACTATAACAACTAAGACTAGTAATTCGTATGATCACCACGAGATTAGATGACGCCCTAGCACCTTTATGGCATACTTTCAATCAATCTCTGAATATTCTTATGAGCTATGTTGACCCATTATTCCTGAATAGCTAACAAAAGCTATTAAAGACTTTCTGAGGCTACAGAGAGGTTTTTGATTTTCAATAGCATTGAGATCTGGGTTAAGAGCTGGCCAATTCATAACTATGATTTGGTGTTGAAGCGTCTTGTTTGATTTGCTACGTGTGGTTTTGCATTATTGTTTTGGAATGGAAATCCGAGGCCTATAAACGGTCTAGAAGGTATCACAAACTTTATGAGAACGTCCTCTATGTTTTGGGCAGCATTTATTTGTCTAAGAATAGAAACAAAATCTGTTGGGTATTAAAATAAAAAAATGTCATGACAAATTCTTCTCCAAACCTCTCTACTTTTTGGACCAGTTCTTTACAATGACGTTTACCCAAATTTTAGGACGATTACTACAACGTGTCAGCTAAAATCTGGACTTGTTGCTAAAGAGTACTGAGAACTGCTGCGTCTGTTCAATTCGGACAAGCTTCCTGTATTTTTGATTGATTTTTGCAACGTTTTTTATATGGTTTTTGTACAAATTTGAACTTTACTTTAAGTCATTTTGCTAGTTTCTAGCTGTAGATATGCGTAGTCTAAACTCACAAATGCTTAAACATCTGTCTTGTTCAAGGACTGTTACACGTTTTTGACCCTGGTCAGCTCGTCTATCATAATTTTCTGTCTCCGATTAGCGATTTTAAACCTTAGATACAACAGAAGGGTTTACGTAAAGTTGTCTTGTAACATGACGATACTTGTGCCTTTCCTCAATTAACGTTACGGCTGTTGTAACTTCAACTTTGCTTAAATGTTTCATTTGTAATACACTCTAAAGGTGCCCTAGACGATAAATATTATCATCAATAATCTTGAACAATCTATTGCACCACCTAGACGTTGCAATATAAATGCGCAAACTTTTTGTTAGTTACAGACTCTAGTCAACATGTGAAATAAAATAAAGCAAATTGTGTTATCATTGCTTTAGGTGCAGATGGTTGAAGGAATGGTTACAAAATATAAATAAATACTTTTAGATCAGATTGTACAATATAAATCAAACCTTTTCTGATTGACTCAATATATTGTGCAATCTTTCAATATGATCTACAGACGGTCAATATTATCGTATAATATCAATTATTGTGCAATATATTGACTACACTATTGATCGTCTAGGGGCCGCTTAAGGATAATATAAATAACCACGCACATTGGTTTATTTCTAAATTGCTACAAAAATTTAGCTGGAGATATTCAATACACGACTTTTTATTATGCTCTGTTTTTTATGCGACTAACAAGTTAACAACTTACTAAGTTTCAATGTTTTTTGAATGCCTGAAAAGAAAATGCAACTATTTTACTTAGTATATCTAACTTAGTCGCGCAGTGTATATAAACTTTAGAGGGTGCTACGATAAGAATCCAATTGTTAGAGGTGTTTGTTATGTGATATTTCGAAATATTTTTCTCAATATTTTGTTATTTTTTACTTACTTTGTAATTCTACCATGACGATTATTCTATTTTATATTTGACTTTGAAACAGATATTATTTTTGTTTACAAACCCACTCTGTTACTTAATCAGTTCTCTTGGTGAGTAGATAAATGTATAAGTTGATGGTTAAGAAATTACATCACATGACTCAACATTCAGAAGACAATGTTTGAGAAAACTACATTTGTAATGGATACACCTAATGTGTATGAACGTAATGCACTTTTATTTGAGAATATTGCTACGGTTAGACAAACTATCAGTGAAAACTTTTCATAAAATGATAATTCACTTTAAAAATCAACTGATCAATAATTGTATTCAATTTTTTTTTTCTGTTTTCTGACACAAAACAGGAAAATCCAGGACGCAATTATGGATGCTGAATATGTACTGATCATATTCAGCATAATTTTGTGAGCAGTGGCGTAGCTAATAAGCGTCACCGCAAAATATTGGGTTTAGACGCTACAATTTTGTCAGTTTTAGTCCGGTTATTAACTATTGAAAAGTGCAAAACTTTATCATAAAAAGTCGAAAATAACAAAATTGGTTCATAAAATAATAAATTATTTTCAGAACGAACTAAAATCCGGTCAAAAATGATTATAAAGTCCGGTCTTAAAATATCAAAAATCACCAAAATTAGGCCATTAACTGTTAAAAAATGTAACAAATTTCATGAAGTTCTAAAAATAGTAATATACAATGAAATATCAAAATATTGTTCAAAATCTCAAAATCCGGCCATAATTTGTCAAAAAGTGGAAACTCTGTTTATAGAATGTCAAAAATAACAACTAAATGTAAGAAAGTATCAAAATTTGCTTATAAGCTCTTAAAAATGCAAAATTCTATTCATAAAATGTGAAAAATAGTAAAATCCGCTCATATAGTATTAAAATATCTTCAAAAAGAACAAAAGTTTGGCCAAAACAATTGAATCTGCAAAATTTTGTTTATATAACTTCTAAGCAGCAAAATCCGGTTTTAAAATTTCGACAATTGTTAGAATGCACTTTTAAAAACTGTAAAAAAATTCATAAAATCTTAAAACCATCAAAATCCAGCGTTGAAATATCAAAAATATTGTAAGAAAGAACCAAAATCCGGCATAAACTGTTAAAAAGTGCAAAATCCGACTATGAAATTTTAAACAATTGTCAAAAAGTACGATAAACTCTTAAAAAGTCTAAAAATCTTCATGAAATTCTTAAAATAACAAAATTCAGCAATAAAATATGAAAAATGTAGTAAAGAAATGCCAAATTCTATTCAATAAATGTCAAAAATAGCAAAATACGGCACCCCAGGTTTTAAAATACAAGTTGGCCCTGAATGCTTGTAGGTCCTTCTGCACTGTTCGCAAGACTCGTTTTGGCAAAAAAATGTAATACTCATCACCTTGTATTTTGGTAAATTTTTCTTGTAATTCATCTGAATCATTTTCAATATTTATCATCTACTTCAAATTAACCTAAGTACATTTTTTGATATGGACATTTGGTGGAATATATCTTTCCACTTAATTTTTCAAGTTTTTCAAATAATGTAAGTGGTAGAAAATATCACCTAAATATGCCAATTTTGCTATAAATTGTTTGTCATTGAAGTGATCAGCACATTTGTGTTTTTTATCTGTCAATAATATTTCTGTTTTAAGAGAAACTGCTCTGAACTTCCAAACTCAAATTTGAGTCCCGACCCGATTAAGAATCACTGAATTATATTAGAATGGCACTTACTTATTACCGAAATTCACAAACTTATAATACTTGTTTCCCAAAATATGGTAATTGCATTTAAAACATACTAAATTTATTTTGACAATTAACCTGAAAATTTCAAAAAAAAACTTCTAATTTTTACTTCCCTTGTAAAGCTTTGTTGTATTTGATCAAGGAATTTGATACCTTTTTAATTTTTTTTAGCTAAACAATATCAAATTATCTGCTAAACCAAAATGACAATAAAAGTTCTTTAGTTTTGTTAAGAATTTATTGAATTGAAAAATATTATGTTAACATAATAAAAAAATGGATCTATAGAACTTAAATTAATAAACGAAATTTGAATAAATAAAATACAAACTTCAGATTAACATTGAATGTTGACAGTTATTTCTATAATAAATAGATCTAAATTGTTTGTTGTTATTAAATACAGTTTGACTGTCGCATAATTTAGATATTTAAAATTATATTTATTTTATTGTCTCGTCCGTAATAAAACCGTGATATAAAATGTCATGTTGTTGATGTAATAATAATGTTCCAGTATCATATTTCAGCTTAACTATGCTCCTTGTCCATTCTTAATACAACTACTTACATCTACATTACAATTTTATTGCTCAATTTTAATAAACCCGTTGAAATTAATCATTATTTTTATAGAATAAATTATACATATTTGTGCAATTAATTTTAACATATTATTTAAATCTTTTATTGTTGTTTCTAGAATTACAATATTTGAAGGTTTAATTATTAAAAAACAAACATTACTTATTAATGTAGAAAATATAAAATTACTATAAACAAATTACGAATGCTCTGAATATGTCTAATAAATTTTATCAGTTAGTGGTTATTATCACTGAAAGATATGATATGTTGTTATCTTAATTGCAAATTTACATTCCATCCAAAGCCCACAAATGCTTCTGATTGTGTACACTTTATTATTTCACAAAATCTTGACCGCACGCATATGAATAAATAAATTGAATATAATGGAATAAGATTTGAATATAATAATCAATAAGTTAATAACGTTTTTTGAATAGAAAGTTTCAAATGGAGACACATTTTTTTTGTTAATTGTCTAACAAAACGCAACATTGAAATTTGTTTGAATTTATTTCTATTGTTAAACTTATGCTCATTATCTTTTGGATTCCAATGGAAATTTGAATACAATGAAATTCCAAAAAGTAGTAGTATTGTGTTCGGAACTATATTTTCTAGTTATTTATTATGTTTTAAAATTATATAATTTATAATATCAATTGGTTACACTATCTACTTAACAATATTCGAGATTTTTATGTTTGTAAATTTCAATATCAGATTAATATTAATTTGTATTAAAACTGTTGGCAATTAAATATTGCTACTACATTATTAGTGGAAATATGTTTTAAATTTTAAGTAATAAATTATTTAAAAAATATTCACGACTAACAAATAATTCAGATTTATTTAAATACACAAAAGTAAAAGAAACAAACAATAAAATAAATACTTTACAAATCAAATATCTAAGTTATAAAATGGTGAAAACTAAAGACTAATACTAGCACATAATAATAATGCATCCGTTCTAATATAAGTGTATTTTTTTTAATGGATTATTGAAATAATGAAACTAAACGTATTAATAGTTATTTATTTAAATTAAGCATGGAAAAAATGAGATAGCTCAGTTATGGAGCGTTAGCTTAGCATGCTATCAGTTCGGGATTCTATCCCCGAATATGACTAAAATAATAACTTGCTCTTTATCCACCGGAAGTCACCTAATAAGCCGTTGGTCCCATCAACTCCCTTCAAACAAGTCGTAAGACTTCTGTGGCGATGTAAAATAGATTTAAAACTCGCAATAAAGAAGAAGAAAAAGTAGCCGCCTTAACGAAGGTGTTATAAAAAGAGTTTCTAGTACCTTAAAACTTTTTGCAAGATGAGAACAAGAAAAGTATGTTGTCCGACTCATCCAATAATTTTAAAGAAATGTTGGAGTATATTCATTTACGAAAAATAGTTTTACTCAATGAAAGTGAAAACTAACTTTTATGTTGCTCCTGACGAGGCAATACCAATTTGATTGGTATTTGGTCTTTTGTAAGAACCAGCAAAAAGAAACTAAAAAAATTGTCAACGTGTTTTAGTAACGACACTCATTGAAGTTACTTAATCAGTCTATATTCGAACAAATACAGAGAAATTAATTTACGCGATAAAATAAATGGCCAATTGGTGGTAGAACTATGTCAATCAAAATCTAGTACGATAATGCTAAACCACTATAGTTTTGGTGGAACATAAAAATGATTTGTCAACCACCAGTTTTAATGTCTTTGATTTGTTTTTTTTTTAACGCCATTCAATCATTACAACTCAAAGAGTCTAGTATTGTTGAACTCGTTGCGGCCGCGTATAAAGCATGGGACGAAATACATTGCAGAAGTGTATGGAATTGTTTGTTAGTTTATAAAGGTGGCAACGATTATAAGATTCCTCACATGAGCCAGGTCAAACTACGTTTGCAGCGAACATTATAACGCAATGTAGTTTGTTCCGAACTCGCAATTCAAGTAGCAAGGTTTATAGTTACTAATTTGATAAAATGTTACTCTTAAGTGTTATTTTTGAAATATTTTTTATTTTATGTTATAGTTAGATACTACAGAAAAAATGTTAGACTGCGCAATTTGGATGACCAAAGTTTAAGTTGTTCTTAACATTATCCCGTTTGATGTGTGTTTTATTTAGGCCAGCAGAAGTTTGTTAGCACGTCCTGATAAATCTTAGCATTTACAGTTGATGACTATGCAATTATGTTAATGCAATTTGTGTTTCAAGGTTATGTAGAGCAGATGCATAAGTTTTTTTTTTAATTTATTTAGAGGCCACACTTGTTTTCTGAAATTTACGATGTGCATCAAAAGTTGATAATGCGATGGGGCACTTGGTCATATTGTGCACTTCTGGTTACTACACCTCTAGAAATTATGTTTCTTCAATGAAGTTCAGAAACTTTTGTCAATGGGTTGTTTTGAGTTTTTTTGGTTAGCTTGTGCTTGTTGAATAAGGCACTACGTTGCACTTAGTAAGTCTCGCACTCCCTCAGCAGATGTAGCGGAGTTTTTTTGTCCTCCAGATATTGATCCATCTGAATTCCTATTCTATGCATGCATTTGTTCAGGCCAAAGTGTTCAGTTATAAATCCTATAATCTTTCGCAATTTTGTTTGGTTCATCTGCATTATCATGGTTTGGGTAATATGTGGTGGTTCTGTTAGGAATAGTGTTTTATTTGCTGGAATTTTTCCACCGGTTGGGTTCTGTTTCAAGTTTACTACATATTATTTGTTTTCTGTTTTTGTGTGGTATTCTGAAAGCAGGTTTAGGTTTATTTGTCTGCCGTTTCTTTTTTTGCGAGCCGGTTTGCCTTAAGGTTTTTTTCTATATTCCGATTCTTTGGTGTTCTGATCACAGCAGTGAGCAGTGTTTTTATGGCTCAGTAAATATTCTAGCATTTGTACTAAATTAGTTGCCATAAGGATGGTTTTTTTATCACTTACAGACCAATAATGGGTCTGATTACCAGAATATATAATCTAGTTAGTCCCTATGATCGACCATCATCGATTTGGTTGCAAAACGCACTCGGATGGTCTTTGTAGCTACATTATTCAGATTAGTATGGAAGGTTAGTTTGGTATCAAGTGTCAGTCCTTCTTTCATTACCTTTCTAAGTGTTAAGTACTTTCTGTATTGTAAGATTATTGCCTTGGTAAGCGGAAAGTTTGGGACAACTGAATTTAACATGATGCAGAACGCACTAATCACCGTAGAAGTGTGGTGAAGCTGATTTATGGTAAATTATGTTTACATCTTTAATGCTTATAAGGAAAATTGTCAACATTTTTAGGTAACAATCTATAAAGTTTGCACTTCATTCGGCTACAACAAGTAACTTCTTGACTAGCAATTGTGAACTTGGTCAATAAATTGTAGTCTCAGTTCTGAGATGTACAGAATCCCTCGCCGCAAAGCTAAAAGAACTGAATACCAGATTTGCGATTTCTTAAAACGTTCGACTGTTATGTCTCTAACAGTTGCTGGAGTTTTGTTTATATTGTAATTATTATAATTTTTAGTGCGACTTGAGTTTTGAAATTTGTGATCTAACGTTTGTTGATTAGAGATGCAGAAAGATTGTTAATAAGAAACTTGTCGTTTCTAGAAGAATAATCGAAAGTGTCGCTTTATTCTTGAATCAGTGCCGTAATTAGAGAGGTGTCTCCGCACCGGTCGCAGCTTGGTTGGGGCGCAGATAACCACCTTAACTTCAAAATTTTAGAGTTTGGAAACGTTAAAGGAAAAAATTGCATGGCAGTTTAGTGTGTATTCTTTTGGGCTGGAAGCGTTATCCCTATTTTTTAAAACAAAAGTTATAGTACATAATTTCTGGCGATTTCTGGTTATGGAGCTGTAGTTGTATGGAAACGCAATACAACATTTTATTGTTTTTGTTTTATTATATTGGATTTTTAAGCGAAAAGTTGTGAACAAAAATAAAGTTTGAAATGTTTCTTGTGTGTTAATATGACTACAAAATATTTTTATTTATATATAACGTATTTTTTTCGTTTCGTCATATTGCTAATAGATCACCCTGTATATATTATAAACTGTTGCAACATTAATATAAATAAATCCCATAATAATGCAATAAACGTATTAATAACTTAAACGATTCAATAACGCACATCCCTAATAAAATTAATACCTTCCCACTAATAACAATTAAAAGACCATAAAAGTGGATTAGGCACTTCAACACATTCCATTCTAAAAGTCTAGAATAAAAGCATTTTAAAATGCGCCCGTAAAGAAGGATCAAACGCACACACAAAAATCTTAGTAGGCCAAGAGATACTGCATATTTCAAAGCAATAAAAAAGGAACTTTTGTAAGAATTTAAAAGGACGCATTCGGTTGCAATAAAATCCGTTTGACCCCACTCGTATTTATATGACATTTGTTAGAAAGGAATTCCAAATATTCCATACTCCTGTTCCTTTACGCTGGTTATAAATTCAATTCTTACTTGCTATAATTAGATAGAAAACAAGTCGGGCCAAAGCAATGTATGCACACATAAAAAATTAATTTTGACAATATGCAGCGACGTATGTTTGAAGATTTTATTTTATTTGGAATTTAAATTATATCGGTTAAATAAATCTGTAAAGCACACCCTTCTGACGTTTAACAGATGTCTGAGGTTCTTGTAATTGCTGTAAAAATAAATTTATGCTTCCACGTATTACTCTACAAAAATGTAGACTATAATTTAAACAGCCTGGGAATTTAAAACTCTAATAAAAATTAGGAGGTATTATTTTAAAAGCTACGCAATCATTATTTTTCTAAATTATATACAGGGTGTCAAATAAAAAATACATAAAATATATCTTTATTTATTAACCGATTTAAATGATTTTTCTTGTATTATAAAAGTGCATTAATGTTTTTAGCATTTTTTTTTAAATGGCATCATGGAATCTCCATAATGCATTATATCTAGCGTTAGATTCAGATTAACATAGAGATTTTAAAATATAATTAAAAAAAATATGTTGTTATTAAAAAAAATCGTTCTTATTGCAAATATTGAAAAATAATGTTATTCATCCGTACGTTTTTTATCTGTATATCAAAAATTAAGTATTCCTAAAATAGCCAATATAAATGAAAGTAACAACGTATGACGAATCTTGATATTATATTTTGTTTACAAAAAAGTAGATTTAATATTCAAATTTGCATAAGTGGATTAATTAAAAATGAATTATGGTTTTATTGCGTTGCATTGCACCTGCTGTTTTGTAAATATATTCACAGGGTAGGTACTAAAAATAAACATTCCATTCCATAATTGCATTCAAGATACTTGGAATGGAAATAAATTCTCGGGTTTTCTCCCCCGAAGGGTTTGTGTAAAAAAACAACCTTTAGATTCAACCAGTTTGGTTCCCTAAGGAATTTAAAAATAAACACATTCCTTTCTGTTAACGAGTTGCATACTGTTGTACAGCTACTCATAACATATTTGGTTTACGCTTTTATAGGTAAACTTAAAAAATATATATTACTAATTTTGATTTTATTTATACAATAAAAGGAGATGTTAATTTTGTTGATATCATACTCATTTAATTATAATATTTGAAATAATTTTTAAGAAATTATAATTTCAATTTAAAATTAAGAATTAAAACAATGTTTTTGTTTATGATAAACACATCGTGTTGTTTTGGCAAATTTTATATATTAGTTTTAGTTCATAATATTATTTTTGAATTGCTAATTTGTTAACTACTTCAGATATATGGTGACAGCAGGGGAATTGTGAGGTTTAGAAATCTTGTTATGTGCATATATTTCCAAAATACTATATTTTTGTATTATCGAATGCATTTACAACAATTTTAATATAAAACTGTGTTAAAAGTACAAAGTTAAATTATTGGAGGGACTGGTCCGAAGTTATTGACAGTTTTAGACAACATCGTATCGATTTTTTTTTTTTTTTTTTCGAATGAGGTTCTATGTCTTTCTTGAAGTGTTGAATTGTCTTCGGCGGCCGAAACAAGAAATGACACGACCTGGGAACTTTGATTGCCACAGTTCTAGTTTTTTGAAATGAGCTTTATCACTAAAGATAATTTTGATGTGGAATGCTTCGAGAACTTGCTGTTGTTCCAAGATTTGGTTTTATTGCGCTCTTCATGGTCAACTAGATTTTGTACGTATTAAGGTGTAATATTATGCAATGAAAACGTTTTCTCAAATTTCTTGACGACTTTGCACATTAAAATGATCATACTTGAGAATTGTTACTGTAAATATTTTTTTACTTCACTTTACTTTACAATTAATAAACGTCCTTTCAACGTATAACGTGTCGTGCCAGTTTTGAAAATATTAATGTTTCCACATGAGTTTCCAAATACTGACTAATTGAACATTTGACAGACGAAAATGGCCTGTGTTTCAAAATGCAAGTTTTTGTTGTGAGGCCCTTTAATGCCATAAGAACTGTTCATTTTTCTTTATTAAACTAAAGCTTGAGAACTAAAAGGTAGTGAACCGACTTTTACCGTTTTTAGAACAATTTTTGGTTTAAAAAAAATGGCATGGATAACTATTCTGGGAGTAAATAGTTCTATGAGCAAAGTTTATAACAAAATAAATAAAAATTTTGCGTCATCTTTTAACCAAAGATCTATATTTTCTTCTCTCTCTCCTTCAAGGTTTTGATTTCAATTTTAAAGCAAAACAAATTTTGCTAGTGAAATCTATCAGAAATTTTTCGTAAAATTTAATTCTGGCGCCATTTTAAGTTCATGTCTTTTATATACGCAGCACATTTCAAAAAACCAATTTTTTGGTCCGGCGCGGCGGTCTGGACAAAAAGGAGCATTTTTGTAATTTTTTTGAACCACCGAAGTTGACGTATTTTGATGTAAATTAGTTGAAAAGTATAAATTGTTTTGTGCATTTGGGTTTTAGGGGTCTAAAAATAAAAAATAAAAAAAACTGCAAACGTATGTCTATTTTTCAACATCAAACTCTTACAAATACACGTTTAGTAGCACACAGAGGAACTCATCATCATCATCAATCAGCCCCTTAACGTCTACTGTTGGACATAGTCTTCCCCTATGATTGCCCACTCCTTCCGATCTTGGGCTGTTTGTATCCAGTTGGTGACCGGGTAGGTGGTCTTTCTCTGCCTTGTTTGTTTGCGCGTGGTCTCCACTCACTCGAGGAACCTTTTTGTCCACCTTTTATCCGTGCTACGTGTTCCACTTCAGGATGGCTATTTGTTCGATGACATGCGTGATGCCAGTTCTTTTGCGTATTTCTTCGTTTCTAATATGATCTCTCAGTGATACCCCAAGCATTGATTGCTCCATTTTGCGTTGGGTTATTTTGAGCTTCCTTGCTGCTACATTGGTTAGAGTCAAAGTTTAAGCACCTTGGGTCATGAGGGGCAAAACACATTGATCGAAGACTTTACGTTTTAGGCATGTTGGTAGTTTGCTTTTAAACACTTCTCTCAGTTTTTCGTATGCTGCTCAAGAGAGGATGATACTTTTGTTTATCTTGCATGTTTGGTTGTCTCTCGAGATTCTTACTTCATTACATGATATGTATATTTTTCCACCAGCTCCACTTTGCTGTTACTAATTTTGATGTTCTCACTGGATACCAAATTTGTCATGAATTTTGTTTTTGACTGGTTCATTTTTAAACCAACTTGGGCACAGACTTCTTGCAGTTCTTCCAGCATAAGTTTTGCGTCTAATAAATTGTCGGGTGCTATGACGATGTCATCTGCGAAGCGCAGGTTGGTGAAGTTTTTGCCATCTATATTTAAGCCACTGTTTTCCTAATTTAACTTTTTGAATGCCTGCTTTAAAACGGCAATAAACTATAGATCAAATATTATTAAAAATTTGAATTTTGCGGACAATTCTAAATACAAAATATTTGGCCGTAGAAAAATTTCCAGGTGAAAAATGGGTTAAAAATTAATTATTTTTTTGAACGTAAACATACGACGTTTTTGCAGTTTTTCGAGATTTAGGCCAAAAAAAAATTACAAAAATGCTTTTTTTTTGTCCAGATCATTGGGACCAAAAAATTGGACTTTGCGGCGTATATACAGGGTATAGACTCAAAACAGCACCATAGATTTTTTTAAGGGTTTCACAAGCTCATGAACTGATCAAAAGACTCCTAATAAGTTATAGAAACGGAAAAAAATACTAAAACAAGTTTTGCTATGATCTATTGTGTAAAAGTGTAAAATAACTTAAAAAATATGAAATATCAAAAATATTGTTAGGATAATGTAAAATGTTATTTATAAAATATCAAAAAGCAAAGTCCGGCTATGAAATATGTATAAAAAAATATGGCCTTATACTTTAAAATAATTAAAATTTGCTTTATAAAATAATAAAATCCAGTTAAACTGTTGTATTGTTAAAGTGCAAAAAAATAAAAATGTCAAAATTTGGTCATAAAGGTTCAAAATGTTATTAAAATGTACCGGTCATAAAATTGTTAAAAAGTTCTACTCATAAAATGCTGAAACTAGCAACATTTGTCATTGAGACATCGAAATATTGTTGGAAACCAAATACCGGCCATAAGATGTTGAAACTTGCATAATTCTATTAATATAAAGTCAAAAATAACTCATTGTCAAATAGCACTTAAATCCGGCTATAAACTGCTAAAAATCGGTCTTGAAACTACAAATTATTGTCAAAATGCACCAAAAATTGGTCTTCCGGTCATAAAACATTGAAATATGCTAAATTTTATTCATAAAATCTTAAAAATTGCAAAATCCGGTCTTTAAATATCAAAATATTGTTATAAAGCATAAAACAAACAAAAAACGGCTTGAAAATTATTAAAATATTATCAGAAATAGCAAATTTTGGTCATAAACTGTTTAAAAGTGCAATTTTTTATTTATAAAATGACAAAAATAACAATATCCTGTTATAAAATATTAAAATTATGGCAGAAAGAACTAAAATTCCGCCAAAAACAGTTAAAAAATGCAAAATTTTGTTTATAATTTGTCAAAAATATAAATATCTGGCCTTAAATATATAAATATAAACAGTTATTAAATGTGAAAAATTCTTTAGATCCCAAAAATAGCAAAACCCAGCCATAAAGTATAAAAGTATTGTAAGAAAACAACAAAATTTGGGCATAAACTGTTACTATCTAAAATTTTATTTAAAAATAAGTCAAAAACCAGTAGAATCTGGACATAAAATATTAAATTATTTTTAAAAAGACCAAAAATTTGGCCATAAACGATTTAAAACTGCAAAAGTTTGTTATAAAACTCCAAAACAGCAAAATCCGGCTTTGAAATTTAAAACAATTGTCAAACAGCACTAATTTTTGATTAGCAAAATCCAGTTTTTAAAGGTTAAGTTTAAGAACCACTGGACTAGAGTGTAAGGGGTAGCGTTTACTGCGTTCATTATTAGCATATTCTAAAACTGCTCACATGCCATCAACATTTAAAAATACACCAAATAGAATTTAACGTTTGCATACTTCACTGGAAACTAGCAGAAGCGCTATTTTTACTTTCTTTTCACGTAGATACGATTTTATTTTATTAGTTTTATCGTTTGTACACGGTTAGTTATATCAAACTGTTCTTTTTGTTCTGCTTTTTACTATTACTACTATATATTGTTTCAAGGTTTTTGTTTATTGATGCTACAGGTTTTAAACTAGAAATTTCTAAACGCTCATATTTGTCTATATGGTCTTTGGAAAATATGAAGACTCTCTTCATTCTTTCCAAATCTGTTTCAAAAATTTTTGACCGATTGGACTGTAATGCAATTGGTTTATAATTTGAAGATTCGGACTTCTTCTTTTTTATAGGATTTGCAAATTTCCAACAATAGGAGAAGGTTTTTTTGTATGATAAATCCAGTATGAATGGGAGCTAATTCATTTTCAAATATTTTAGAAGTTATTTTTGTTGACAACCTTTTTTTGGACCAATTATTTTAATTATTTTTTAATTTAATTTTTTAAAGTAGCCTTGACAGTAGATGTAAAGATACTGATCTGAAAACTTTGGTTCATCTAGAATTTTGCTGAATAAGTCGGGTAAAATTATGATAAGCAGCAAAAAGGATAGCTTATTAGTCGGATAATTTTGTAGAAGATGGGTGACTTAACTATTCAGTATTATGTACTTATGCAACTTTTAACAAAATAATGTCCCTTCTTTCTATAATTACCTTAAAGAAGCTTGTCAAAACTTTCAGAAAGGTCATGAAAAAAGTTTAAAGAACGGTATATGCTTATTACAAAAATTTTCTTATAGAAAGTACTACTTAACTTCTTTACAAAGCCGGTTCAAGAATCTAGATTCGATATTATGAACCTTTATTTGGCTCAATTATTCAAATTACAATATAGTATCTACAACATTTACTTCCGCAACCCTAATTTTGTAATCATTTTTGGTTGCAACAACAATTTTTTTTTAATTTGTACTCTTAATTAAAATATATATAAAATACTTATCATTTTTTGAAGGTTTTTCTGGTATATTCTACGTTTTAGTTGGTTCTAATTTTGAGCTGTTCAAGCAACATTTTATACTTTCATTATCGTATTACATTTATTTGTTTTCATTACAATCGATCGTGAAACATTGAACACATTCTTTATTAATGGTAGCAACTGTAGAAATTTTGCAGTAGTAAGAAACATTCTTTAATATATTAATTTTTAGGGCCAGAGATTGCATTATGAATGGTGCTTATCTTATGTCAGATATTGCTTTAAATATAAATTTATACAATAACTGTATTGAGTATTTACGATAAATTTGTGTTACAACATTCATTCATTCGGGGTACAATAATGGTAATTGCTACTATCGCAAAGTAATATACATTGTCATTGCAATTGTATATTATTTTTAGGAACACATTTCCTTTTTTAGTATTATTCAGGAACAGCAACATGTTTTGATATGATGTAAGTGTTAAACCAAACGGGTCTTTTACGATAGACGATTAGATATAGTATGAGTATTTTATGGCGGGTTACTAATTGGTTGGATTATCTATTATGTTGGCAGTGCACTTAATTTCATTTCTTGGAATGGTTTTGATATATAGGATGACTTACATTAACATATATTTGATTTATTAATTTACAAAAAAACAAATTAATTTCAATAAAATATAGATATTTATAAACATTTGATTTGATTTTTTTAACAATATTGCAATTGTAATATATTAAAATTCCAAACAGATATCGTAACAATTTCGTCCCCATATATATAATACAACTTTGTAACCACGTTCCACTGAAATATTCCAAGTGCAAGTCCTTCCAGCCAGAATGGGAGGAAACCTTGAAATACCTGACTGAGCCAAGTAAAAATTGCATCAATTGAAAAGAATTCCGCTTTGCATTTTAAATGAACAGCTTGCACAATCCAGCATTGTTATTCAAAATCTGGCACACGCATCAAACAAGAGAAAATATTATCAATGTATCTTAAATTTTATTAAAACCTAAATATTACATAACGCGTATCAATCCCAATAAATAAATACCATTCACTTATATTAATTAAATTTTACACAACGTTGCATTCCTGGCTAACTAAGGTTTTTAGCTATATATCTTACGCTACGAATAAATTTTATTTGATCGGATTTGTAAATGAGAGAGAGAGAGAGAAAGAGAGAGAAGAGCAGCTGGGATACTGGGATAAACAAACGGTAGCGAAGCACGCACATTTTAATGTGGAATAGAAATTGTGTGCGGATTTATATGCAATTAATGCGAGGCGGTTGTATGTGTATATAGTTTTTAATATTGGTCATATTTCATCGCTGCTTTAATTGGTAATATTTTAGTTTCTATCTGATGTAACTGGCGACACGTGAAAATCGTACGTGACAGCATTGTTTCGAGTGTAATTTTGTCGATACAGTTACATAAATTGGCGTGGTATATTTTTTCTTGGTGGTTCGAAATTTGGTGGTTTTATTTTGCCAAACCTCATATTTTAATAATATGTAAAATGTCCTATATATTTATATTGCTTTAATAAAATCAATAATTGAGATTGTACTTTATTTTAGTAAAATATATTTGCGTTTTGCAGTTAACTTGTTTGAATTTAGTAATATTTTGGGGATTGAACCTCGAACTGCTATCATGCTTAGCTAACGTTCTATCACTGAGCTATTTTACTGTTATGTATTTATACAATCAAGTAATGCTTGAAAGAAACATTCAATATGTTTTTACTTAAGAATTATCTATCGCACAGTGTACATATCTATTATAAAGCAAATTGGAAAATGAGTTAGATAGAGGATAGAAATGTATGTATAGGTTAAAATTAAATTTGAAGCTAAAGAATTTATTATCAAATTCTGGTTATTAATAGTGATACATTATGTTTGTTTCTTCAAAAAGTAACCAAAATTTTTCCTTTTTAAGTGTTTTTTGATGTGTTAGTTCTAGACTAAATCAACAATTACTATGGCTATGCCATATTTTGTACTTTTGTCCTTTTTTGTAACGATTTCTGGTGCTGGGGTTTTCATCTACCCTTTTAAGTGTTTTTTATCAAGTAATTGAATGTTTCTTCTTTTTGCAAGCTTTAGAAATGTCTTTGTTCGAAAAATAGGAGATGTTCTCTAAGCTTTTGATGACCAAACTTGGCGGGCGGGTGGGTTCATCCAAATCATGATTACTAGCAAGTAGTTTGAACTGGAGTGCCTACTTGCTCGACCAAAAGTTTGTTATTAAGAAATTGGATTTTTCTTTTCTTTGCAAGCGTTAGAATTTAGTTTTTTTGTTCAAGAAGGAAGAGGGAAGAGGTGATATCTAATCTTTTGTTGACTAACACGCGCAAGTAGTTTGAACTGGAGATTCTACTTACCCTCTCAAGTATTTGTTATCAAGAGATTGCAAGCGTTAGAAGTCGTTTTGTTTAAGAAGGAGGAGGTGATATACAATCTTTTAATGATTAACACTTGAGCGGGCAGTTTGGTTACTTCAGATTATAATTACTAACGAGTAGTTTGAACTGGAGTGCCCACCCATCTATCTTCTTTTCTTAAGCTTGCTAAGAAGAGAAATTTTCAATTTTTTTATAACGAACTCTTTGGCGGTTGAATAGTTTAAACTGGAGAAACACCCACCCTCCCAAGAGTTTGTTATCATGAAGTTTTTCTTCTTTGCAAGCGAAGGATCTTTGTCCAAGAAGGAGGAGGTGATATCACATCTTTTGATGACCAACAATTGGGCTGGTGGGTGCGCAACTCTATATAATTGCGAGTAGTTTGAAATGGAGTTACCACTCATCCGTTCAAATGTTTGTTGTCAAGCAGTTATAAGTTTTTTCTTTTTGCCATGGAAGTATCTATGTTAGAGGAGGGAATGAAGAATCTAATCTTGATGAGCAAATCTTGGGAGGATCACTCTAAATTATGATTACTATTGATTAGTTCGAACTAAAGAATCAAACTGAAAACAATTATTAAATTAAAGAATCACACCATTAATACGCATAAAGAGAAAGGCGTGAAGCTATTAGGAGAACATCAGCCAAAATTTTAAAATAAAATGATCACAATTGCTGTGTTGAAAAAAAGAAGCACTACGAAGAAGGAGACTTGAAGAAATACTTGATTCTAAATTCTTTCAAAGATATAAGCACTTGTTGTTCATAAGAGTATGTCTTCTTTGATTATATGTATTTGCCTTCTTGCAGAGGCTGCCAAATTTGCTATATGCAGCCCGCTACCCATGTTGCAACTTTATTAATATCTCAATCGATCATGCGAGGAATATATTGAGGAAATATTGAGAAATCTAGTTAGTGTACCTTGGAGGCTGTAGGATGTCAATTATAAGTTGTTTAAGACACAAAATACAATCAAAAATGCAAAGCTTAGATCTGCTAACCTTGCGCATTTTAGATAATATCCATATTCTGCATGTTTTACTGAGTATGAAACAATTTTATGATTGTAATCTATACGCAAACTCGGTTTTTTTTTAATTAAATTATCTTTCAAATGATACTGTTAATACCTATATCGAAACAGAGAAGAACAAACATAACATTTTGGAAAATATCAATTGTTGCTGGGTTCTTGGTATCACTGAATTTATTTAAAAAAATAGTACTGACAATTAGTTTACTAAATGTTTAACACAACTCATCTCTTGCGGCTCTTGCATATTTATTACTTCACTAAATTGTAACTAATAAAATTTAGTTATATATTATTGAACATATTTAAGTTTTATTTGATTTCTAACTCTAATTATCTAATAAGTTGTTATAATATTGATTTAATTGATTATTATTGCACGCTTGTTATTTTTAAATGGTTGTTATGATTTGTATACTGTTCTACGCAGTGTTTATTGAAAGAATGGACATAACACAAAAATGGTTGACATTATAATTAAAAAACGTGAAAGATTAGAACTATGCTTCAATGTAATTCGCACTAGATGAATGATGTATTCCAGATTTGATTGTTTCTTAATTTGGCTCGGTAATGAAGTGAAGATATAATTTTACAGCATGATAATCATCAAACCTTGCAAAATTTTAAATATTTTCACGAATTAAAAAAAATATATATAGAAAATTAATTATTTAGAAAATATCAGCTATGGTTGATGTGATTACAATTCCAGGAATTCAACTATTAATTATAAAAAATGTTGGTTCAAGTAAAAGTTTCAATATGGAAAATCCACACACATAAACAAATACTGCGGTTTCTGTTGTGATGCAAAAATATTAAGAAGAATGCAAGGTATGTGTTTTATGGAACCCCGGAAGGAAGGTCGTGTGGAGGAGGGCTGCGGAGAGGTATGGTGGGGCGACAGGCATAGACTGCAGCCGGAGCAGTCCGAGGGGCGCCCCTCCTGCTGACCGTCACCGCATTCCATTGCGTCCATCTCTGTCGCACCCACCACACGCCTCTCTCTCGCTCCGTACACGGCTTCATTCCATAGTACTACCGGTGCTAAAAACATCAGCCGCATTGCTAGAGAGATGCTTTTATGCAAATAACTCTCTCCGAAACCCGTCATTGACTTATTTCGCAGTATAATAAAAAATGCTTCCCCAATGAAGAAAAATTAAACAATAATAACAGGCAGAACCTACCATTTATGATGCCAAGAATACTAATTGATTAAAAAATCATGCAAAACGTTAACATTTAAATTATACAGCAGGTTTTAAAGAATTCAAAGTTTATTTTCAAGCTAAATTTACTTATTAGCCGATAGTATTCCAATTTTTTGATATAAATAGAGCATTTACTTTCATATATCGCTAATGGTGAACATAACATAGAAATTTAATTGCGAATATTTTGCAACAATGTTATTCAAAGTTGTGGAATTACTTTGAAATTTAATAATATAGAAATTTAATTACTTAAATAGAAGTTGTTTAAAACTAATGAATTATTATATTATAACTACCTTTTAGATTACTATGTCCACAATAATTAACATATTACTGCATCATTGTTTTAAAATTTTAGGAAGGAAATGCAAGCCCCAAGGCATTTAACATATGTCCCCGGGATACTTTACCTTTTACTGCAACATTGTATTAAAATTTAAGGAAGGAAATGTACCATATGTCCCCGGTATACTTTACAAGGGTGATTTTATTATTATTTACACATATTAAACAAAATAATTGTACTGTTAATGAGCTTTAAGTATATGTCAAAAATTTATGATAATAACAAGTTTACAATCATGTAGTCTATAGAATTCTTTCTCGAGTTTATAGAATTTTTCATGAAAGGTGGCCCTCTGCCTGAGGTCTATCAAATCTAAAAATTATTGGTTTCTCAATAGCCTTTGCAATATTTTTTTGTGAATCTACTGCACTTTCTTAGGATTTATAGCATTCACCTGTAGCTGTATCTGTCTCTTTATAGATTTTTGGATTTGCCTATAATATTATTCTGCAGTTGTAGCACTTATTGTGAGTTTACTACGTTTTTCTGCCATTTTACTAACATAACAGTCTACATTTTTTTCTACTACTGAAGTCTACGCAGTCTATTGAATTGAATCCGAAGAATTTAGTTGTATAACGCTATTTGAAAGTATCTGTTTTGTTGTATTATGTTTTGATGTTTTGTACTTCTTTAGTTTATTGTACCCTTTAATATTTCTGCGATAGTTTTATGACAATTTTGAATCTTTCTGAATTATATTGCGCTTTCTAGGTTTTTTCTGTAGGCTCGTGCCGCTTATAATAAATAGTATTAACGTTGAACGAAGGAATAGTATAAATATATCTGTTTTAATCAGACAGATTAGCGTCTATCTAACATCTTCGAATCTTGGGAACAATTCGGATTGATCGATTCCTAGATGGTGGATTGTTGCTAACATCTGTGTGAGCAGGACAGATACATTAATTCTTTGCACACATAAGCAATTTGCGTCTCTTTTTAATATTTTATCACTTAATTTTTTCTGAAATTAATAGCAGACTTAGGACTTTGGACTTTACGTAGCCCCTCAAAGGAAAAAGTTTAGAGGTGTGATATCAGATAATCTAGGCGACTAATTTAACTGTTCACCAAATCGTTTTTGTAATAAAGCTAAGGTTTCACGGGCTGTGTGGCAAGTAGCGTCGTCTTGGAAACAAATGTCGTCAAGTTTACGGGTTTTAAATTTAGGCAAGAAATAGTCCGTTCTTATGGGGGATTATTTACAGTTACGTTTGTGCCGGCCTCATTTTTGATGAAATGTGGTTTGATGATTCCACCCACACCAAACAGTTATTTTGTCTGGATGCAATGGCAGCTTTTGAACCTCTTCTGATTGCTTTTCAGCCCAAATACGGTTATTTTATCTATTGACGTAGCCATTAAGCCAGAAAATGAGGCTCATCGCTGAACAAAATTTTGATCAATAACAGTGAATCTTCTTCAAGCTTTTAACAGCTCTCATAGACTGAAACGGCGACGATTTGGAAGGTCAGCCGCTTTTAATTCTTGCGCGTATTGAATTTTGTATGCTTTTAAACCAAGATCCTTACCAGAGCTTTTTTATGAATAAAGCCGGCTTAGAAAATATTGAGTTTGGTTCTTTTGACTTTTATTTATTTGGGCTGAGTTGCCTACTATATTAGGAAGGTCAAATTCTAAAATTATAATTCTGTTTATACGTTTTACATACTGTCCAGATTACGTAAAAATATATTTTTATGTCTAACAAAGAAGCAATCTTGATTTAGCATGAGCTTTTTTTTTAAACGAAAACTGCTATAGATACGACCCGTTTTTAAAGTAGGCAATATTGAGATTTTATTTTAATAAGAAGTATACATATGACGATTATGAGTGGAATAAAACATCTAGCCAATGTAATGGTCGTCACGACTTTTGCCAAGGAGTTGTCGAATCACATTTTTCGGCTCAGAATTGAGGTTGGTGGTTGGTTGGCATAGACAGAAGACATCAGAAAATTCTATCGGAAGAAGTTGCACAGCGTTACATCATATGACATTCGTGTGTACGTACTAATTTAAGTGGAACTTCAATTGCCAGATAATTTTTTTAACAACATAGTTTTTTTTTCAACACCCAGTTGATAAAGGTGCGGGTTTGTGCACGATCACTTGGCTTAAGTTCTTGAGTCAATTGAACTTTATAGGTTGCAGATAATTTTTTTTTTGCTGGTAAAAAGTTTTTTTTTAGATCTTTCAAAGTCTTTGATATTTTGGAAATTGGGTTTTAAAGTTGTTGGTGGCTTTTAGTAACTTTATTTTAGTAAAATTCTTTTCAGCCAATCAAATTTATTTAAGAGCTGTTAAAGTTTTTTTATAAATTTTAAGGAAAAGTAGACTTTAGCAGCACGAAGAAGCAAAGCGAGTGTGGGCTACTAAAAGCGAAAGGCTGCTAAAGCATTTTGGCACGAGTACACTCAATATTTGTTTGCATGTCTCTAATAAAAACATTGTTTCAGAAAATTTTATAGTAAATTATTAAGGTTATTACAATCTGGCCTCTAAATTGTTGTTTTGGAAGAAGCAGGCGAAAAATTCTTTTCAGGCGTCTAAGATTTTTTGCAGCTTCTAGTATGGTCTAAATCTCAAAAATTTCTGTTGTGCAATATTTTATAAACTTCTACTTTTTAGAGACTTATTGGGCTCTCAGTCTTCAAGGATTTGTTAGGAGTTTAAGTAACTTCTAGAAGATCTCTATGGTTTTCGAAAAAAAAAAATTAATATGATTTTTAGAATCTCCTACTGTTCTCTGAGAGTCTTTTTGAATCCTCTTTGCAACGTTTTCTGAGACTTTTTAAAATTTTCAAAACCAATCTCTCAAGTCCCCCCATAAAAGAAGAAACACAATTTGGAACCAAAAATAGGATTTCAAAACTTTTTGTTTTTCCTGTAAATATATTTATTTTATATTTAATTATAAATGTTAATTTAATTATACATAAATTAAAATAATGTTCTCTACTACAATTTATTTAAAAATATATATATGTATATAAACTCAAATTTTATTTGTGAAAATATAAATAAATTCTAATCGAATTTAATTTCACATAATTTTAATAGGAATTCAATTTTTTTAATTTTAATTACAATAATTTGTAATAATATTAATTATAAAATAAGCTTGCAATTATAGTTACGTTCTCGTTTTAATAATGCAATGAAATACTATCATGCAATTATAAAAACAATAAATTTCTTTGATAAGAAATACACTTTATATTATAGTATTTTTTTTGTAAAATACAATGTCAAATCAATTACAAAATTCCGATCGTCTATTTTTTGTAGTTTGTTATTTAAATAATTTTACTTTTAACCTTGCAATTGACCTGGGAGTTATGCGGCGTATTTTGATGGTCCTGAAAAGCAAACACAACAACAATGCCCATTATTTGCAGTGGGTGTAGCGAAAGAAGGAGGAACGTGCCCTTCAGAAAAAAATAATGACAAGTCTTGTTTGAATACTGCTCTATATATAACCTTTATCTGAAATCTATTGAATCTATACAATAAAGTTTTTAAAGTTGGAAATTCCACATTAGATATTATATTACGCATGCATTCCAGAAATATGTTTTTAGTTGCGTTTCATTTACTAGTGTAATCTTATCGTAGTTTTTTTAAGTCAATATATAATTTTTAATGGTTTTTTTGTTTGCAACTATTAATAATCCTATTGTTTGTGAATAGTAAAACTAAATTACTACAAATAAACAATGCGTAAATATTTTAGATTGTTTTTTTTAATACAATAAATTATATTAATTATTAAAATTATAAATATGTATATAGTTTATTACGAAAATAATAATTCTAATCTAAAAGTGTTTAAAAACTAAAATTAAAAGAGAATAGTTTTTAAGTATAGAAAATGTCAATTATGTATGGTATTTGCTTTAAGTATAATATATCCAATTACTATTAGTGTCTATTAGTTTAATTAATATTCGTTGCGGTGATGCATGTTTCCATTAGTAATTCATTTGATATCTTCCCGATTTCCGCTTTGGTTTGTTCTGGAATCCACTTGTACATCCAGGAAGTCTTGTTAGCATGGTGTAAACGTAACAATGATTGAAATAATTAGAGAGAAAATATTTAATGTGAGGGTCTCACATTAAATTCATTTTCTACATTTGCTACAAATTATATATCCCTTGTAAAAAAATAATTTTATAATAATTGGAAGTCTACACCTACATTGTTTGGTAATTAGTACTAATTGACAATTAAATTGTCAACAAAAGTTAATCATTTAATAGGAATTTAGATTATAAATTGAATCTTTTAAAATTACAGTGCGCAAACAAATGTTTGATTCTAAGTATTTATCAAAAAAATAAAATTATTAAACTGAAAATTTAATTTGAGCAAAATATTTATTTATCTAAATTTGTTTATAGTCTGGAGTAGTAATGCTTGATGACTAATGCGCGTTATTGATGCGATTAGCGGAAATGAAACAAGTCGACGACGTATACTATTTAATACACAATCATTTCTTTAATTCAAACTATTGATTTTTTCTATTTCAATAAAGTAATTTGATGTAGTGGTACTTGCGGAGCTATGATTTTTGAGCTCCATCTTAAAATTTTGAAAAGGGTACAGCTTATAGGTTGTAAAATCTTTACAAATTGTATACTAAACTGTAAAAAACCTAATACGTTTATCAAAAAGTTTACTGCCACTCAGAAATAGTTTACAGTATGTGTATAAATGTACCACATCAGTCAAACACTGTATTCTATACTGACATAAAATGTAATTACATTTGTCAAAAAGTTACTAAATTGTCAAAAATATTGCTTCGCAGATTTGAGCAAAACCAAGTATGCACGACCAACTCGAATTGTCTTGCAAAATGTGTTTTCTGGTCACATGGTTTTGAGGTTTGGTGACGTAACATCAAAAATTTACAAAAACTGTCAAATAGTTTTAAGCAATGTGAAAAGTTGGCATAAATCTGCCAAATTGTCTTTTAAACTGTCTTAAATCTGTCAAAAAGTTACTAAAAATTTCAAAAAGTTACTAAAACTGTCAAACATTTTACAACAATGTACTAAAATGTGTGCTGTGCTATCTGCCTGATATTTCAAATTGTATTCTAAACTGAATGTTACTACATCTGTCAAAAAGGTATTAGAAATTTAAAATATATATATTCTTTTTTCAATAAATTTACACTAATATACTAAACTTGTCTAATGGGTTTCTAAACGGCCAAAGTGACTGTTAAAAATAATTACATTTGTCAAGAAGTTACAAAATTGTCAAAAGTATTACTACGCAGATTTGAGCAGAGTATACACGGTCAACTCAAATTGCGTTCCAAAATATGTTTTTTGATGCTTTTGAGGTTTGATGAGATAACATGGCTGCCCAATTTTCTTGGTTTGGCGCGTTCCTGATTTTTTCTGTGGAGATATCTGAAGCAAAAGGTGAGAGGCGACTTTTAAAATGCAAATTTCAAAAGAAATTGTGAGTATTGGACCAGAATTGTTGAGAAAAGGGATGTACAACTTTAGACAAAGATTGCAGTACTGCATCGGGGCTTAAAGAAGCAATTTAAATAAAGTAGGTGATAAATGAGGGCCAGGTTGATGAAAGTTAATTCAAGGACTCTGTTCAAACTTGCCGTCGATAGAGTGAGAATAGCTACGTTAGTAACCTACGTTCTGAAAGGACGTGGTACTTAAGAAGAAGGAGGCTGGAGATTACGGTATTCAAGAAGTTCTTTGCACTTATTTTTTTGAGAATTAAAGTTGCCTTCGGAAAGTTTCTGCACAATGGCGAAATTCTAAGAGCAGATTCATGTTCTTTTTTTCTTTCTTTTTTATTTTGCGTTTTACAGCTATTTTACATCACCCCAGAAGTCTTACGACTTGTATGAAGGGGGTTGATGGGACCAATGGCTTATTAGGTGATTTCCAATCACCCCGGTGGATAAAGAGCAAAGTTGTTATTTTAGTCATACTCGAGGTTCGAACCCCGGACTGTTAGCGTGCTACGCTAACGCTCTATAACTGAGTTATCTCACCGTTTGTTTGCGCACCGATTGCCGCGTGAATTGCTAAACTGAAACCCTTGCTCCTTCTATGTTCTCAGGTGTTCTGGTGGGACGTGCGTGTGCAGTTCTTGTTTTCTGCACAAAACCAAAACGGAGTGACTCTCAAAAGAATTGATTTTTGGTTTGGGACGGATTGGATCTAATGGCGCACTATTTTGGAAGACTGGTTAAGTAGACCTCTAAGGCAAACGCACACTGCTCTTTACTCCAACGCATGATGACGACTGAAACACAAGTTAACACAACTTTTGAATTCTTTGTATCGAAAGAGACCACGCACACTCGCCTGGGACTCCTATCAACTTCAGAGCGCTCATTTCAAACAAGGAAGTTATTTTGCCTCACCGTGTGTTACACATCGTTGGATTCAGAATATCAATGAGATTTAAAAAAAAAAACGACAAAAAATATAATACGACAGTTGGTTGGTTGGTTGCTCCGAACTTAGGTTAGTGTAGAATCCTATGTACTCATAAAACATGCGTGCAGTTTTGATCACCATATTATTCATATGAAATGTGCAGTAGCAACAATTGCTAAATCTTCTACTTTTCTATATCATCTAAGGATTAATTGCTTCAGAAAAGAGCATTCTTTTTGTTACATCCAAAGTGCTGTAATCTAAAACCCAGCAACTTTTTCAAGAAGCATCAACAACAAACGCCAACGACGATTAAAAGTTAGACTTTTTTAATAAACTTTTACTGTTTATTGAGTTTTTGAAATATGTAATCTGAATTCATTGATGTATAATACTTACAGCCTTACTTTGTTTCTCTAACAGCTTGTATATGGAGTAAAATTGTTCAGTAGTTAATAACCAATTAATAAAAGCGATTATACTTAGAACTAAAAATTATGGTCTTGAGATTTGTTAAAGTTAAAACTAATGTAATTTGCTTAAAATTATTTAATCCAAATAATAAATTAGTCATTTTATTCAAAGATAATTTATTCTTATGAATACATTGCTAGTTTCGGTTTAACTAGAGCTTTCTACAAATTGTAAAAAAAGGCTTGTTAAACTTATTACATCTGTAGAAGACTCTAGTAGAGCCGAAACTAGTAATGTATTAGTAAGAATAAATTTATGATAAAAACAGTAAATTGTTTTATTATTTCATATTTTTTGTTGTAATATCACATTATTTTGAAAAAACCAAATATAATCAGTTTTTAAAATTAAAATTTATGGACTGATACATCCAATGTCCCAACAATCTAATAAATATTCTTAATTATAGACAATTATTTATGATAAGACAATTTTTTTTAATAATATTGAAGAAACTTGATTTTGAATTAAATATTTTATCTGCAATGCAATGCTTTTCATCACCAACAACTACTATTTGTTGGGTTTATAATATTTCTGAAATATATTTCTCAAAATATTCTTAAACACAATAACGATGATCTTATCTTATATATAAACATTGTTTGGTTGATCTTTATATTAAGAATTAAATTAAAAAAATATCCGGAATCAAATTATAAAACAGGATGGGTTGGGTAAAGCAAGATTATCAGTTAAAATGATAAGTGTTTTTTTCTAGATGTTGGATGTTAATTAGTTCATACTATGAGATATTCAAATAAAAGATTAACTGTTGTAAAAATTAATTTCAATTAAAAATCTATAGACATTGACACCACATCCAACCAGTTTAATTATCTAACAAAAAAAAAAATGTTAACGTGAATAAAAAAGGAAATTAATTAATTTTTTGTCAGACGAGTATTTATTTGTGAATAAAATATGAATGAAGTCAATTCATTACGAACAAAATATATAATATACCGGAAGTTATGTCAGTTTCCTCCTGAGTGAAAAAGATTAGTAGAGATCTTATTATTATTTCAAACTCGCGTCGGTATGCTTTGCATATTGAAATTAGGTTAATAAAATACTTTAAGGCGACAACATTATGCAATGCCAACAAACAAAAGTACTATTTCCTGAACGCTTGTATATATATATATATACAAAAATATTTTCTATGCCAATAACCCTGCGGAAATTACATGTTTAATTTTTATTTTATTATATAATTCATATTAAGTTATGTAAAATCAATTCAATGAGATATTAAAAATAATGATTAATAATAATAACAAAATATTGTCCTTGGTTGGGTCGCATATTTCTCTTATCGTTCAAGTGTATCAGAAATTCCTATGATTTCAAATGTTTATTGATACAGCTTGCAAAGTTTGCCAAAAGACTTTCAAATGTTTGTGTAATTGCATAACATAAATTCCTCAGATATTAAATAATTTGCAATATCTATTATTGGGTTTTAATAATATTAAGATAAATATTTACGATAATAATGATATATTTTTTTCCATTTCCTTTATAGCGATTGCTTAAACATCCATTTATGGAATGGAATTTAAAAAGCAAACACTTGAAAATGGAATTTTGTAAACATATAGAATGTAATAAAAAAAGGAGTACTGATAAATGGATGGAATAATAAATGCAATGACAAATTCCCTCGGCTCAGACGTGTCATAAAGATTGATTATAAAACTATACATTAGAAAATGCAATTTGTACATTAAAATATTTCATCAATTAATCATCGACTTTCAAGTGTGTGCGAGATAGATACACAATCACGCAATCATATCAAAAAGTTGGGATTAATGAGGTTCGTAATTGTTTTGAAAGTTTCGTTTTGCAAAAATTTTAAACTGGAACGTTTCCGCTCATATATATTTATAATTGCAATTAATGTAAGACCCATAATATTGGTATTAAATACATCTATCGGAATTTAATTGCGCATTTATAAAACTACAATAGATATGTTGTGTTATCTCGAAAACCGGGTGTATTGCGTTTTTATTATTTTTGTCGACTGTTTTGTGATATGTGACTTGAACCATGTAGCAAACATTTTTTAATACTGATTGTGTTTGCCATAAATTACAGATAAAGTAAAATATATTCTTCTAATTGTAATTATATTGATGCCAAGTCTGCCTCGTTAAAGAGTATTGATACGCTTGTTATTTATTCTGGATTCTGGACTAATTGACATTTAGATTTGTATTTTGATGGTATTATTTTATATTACTTAATAATCTAGTAACAACACGACAAATGTTGAATCAAAGAGGATTATGTCTAAAAATGTTGAAAATCATTTCTGAATTTAACACAACTGTATATGGCGCTATCATAGGTTATCTTTTTTTCATGTTTAAAAGTCAACTTGCTATTTGCTTTTACAAAACCGAAAAATGACATGTGCCATGATTAAATTTTCTAGTACCCAGATCAGTCAACGGAGTTTCTAACTGCGATTCTTGCTACTTTACATTAACTGAATCTTACTCTTGCAAAAAAATGTTGTTACAACTCATGGTTACTAACTAGCAAACATTGTGCGTTTAGGTTGTGTGCTTTGCTGTTCTTTTTTTTTTGTTTGATCAGTGGATTTAGTAAGTTTCAATGTAATTGGTAACTGTAATAAATGTGTTCCTGAATAGAAGCGACATCAGAATGCACTTCAATTGTCGATGTCTTTGTTTGCGCTTTTGCTTGGCGGTTGCTTGTGGTGGCACAGAGCTCGTCACCATGCTGTAGTTTTCTTAGAAAACAGTTTTTACTGGCTAACACGATGACAGAATTTAAATCAATTTAGTTGGTCAGCGTCTTTTAACTCGGCAACAGCCTTTTACTTGGTCTCTGGGCGTAAAGATTATTGCAGCATTAAGTTGTGGCTACCTCTTAGACGGTAGGTGCAGGTATTGCAAATGTTGTTATTGTTGGGGTTTCTGACAGGTAGGTTTTTGAACTTCGATTTGTAGCTTCTAATAAGTTATCTCTTATCATCTGCGGTGTCACTCTGCCATGCCGATTGCATTGCAATCGAATCACCATGACGCTGCATATTGGAGTCATTGCGATTTCATTTTGTTCGCATCGGCAAACAAGCTTCATCATTGTTTTTGGAAATCCTATTTTGTTAAATCTGGCATTGCGTTTTTTGGTTGGTCGATAGCAGTCAATTAGTGCGTGAACTGCTATTTTTGGACTGTAAATATAGCCGAATTTATGAATGTGTTTTTCTTTTTTTAGAATTTGATCCGTACCGTACGGTGGTTTCAAAAACCATTGGAGAAACCATTCTTTGAGCAATGTTCAACTGAATTCTGGTCTTATCTGGACCTACTTCTTACCACAAAACACATTTTTTGAAACTAACGAAATTCCGTGTGGCAATGGCAATAACAACTTTTTTTTAATTATCTATAAAATTGTATTTTGTTTAAAAATTATGATAATGTAATTTTGTGCGGTTTATCTCTAGCTGGAGAATGTTTTTCATTTTAATCAATATTTAATGCATACACTTTTGTGTAATTACAGAACATTTGTTTAAGGTAAGATGTCGTTGATTGCATAAATTGGGCGAATCACAGTTAAACTACCAATCATGTGATTTACGAGTATAATGCACTTTCTCTTACACTATAAGAATGTTGTAGACACACGTGTTCAAGCACAGATTGTCTTGTTTTTTATTTAGTTTACCTAAAATTTAATAATTTATGTTGGTTTATTGATTGGTTTAACTTATTTCTTTACCGGTATATTAATAAAATGGATAATTTTGATTTTATTATTTGACTATATATATCAATAAACCCTCATAGTTTCTAAACTTAACAAACTGCATATTATGCAGGTAATATTATTACAAAAATTAGTTATGACTTTCTATAGATTAATTTCTATCCATTAACTCAATTCTCTTAAAAAATACTAGGAATATTTTATGCACTGCAATTGTAATTCTTGAATTGGCAATGAGACATACCGACAGCATTCTCATTCAATAATAAAACACGTTACGTTGATGTAAAATATATGTTTGAATTAGAAAAAAATAGAAATAAAAAACTCCACACTATTAATTGGAAATTAAAATGATGCGAATCCTTATTAGTTAGTGGACTTCAAGACGAGTCTCTCTCATATATACATGTATATTCTTTCCAGTCCGCTTGGAATTCTCTCACGTTTAGTTTATATACTCCATCTTGAAATTCTTTGCATATTTTTACTTGGTGTTGCGATCGTGTACCGATAGCTTCGATTTCTAAAAATAGACCATTTTTAAATTAACACACACAGAAAAATACCATTGATTTATACTGATATTTTACACAAATAATGTGTGCACGTTGATGATTTATGTCGATAGCCGATCCATTATTAGAGCGAATTTAAATGTCCGTGTTATGCGAGCGATGAATGTTGCACGTAATCAAAAATGAATTTATAGTTCTGGTAATAATGTGTTATTTGCTGGCAGTTTGCAGATTTCTTCATTAATGTTTGTGTTTTTTTTGTTTCAGGTTTACGAAACCACAGAGTTTTGCGGATTGTATAGGAAACGAATTGCCTTTAGGATGGGAAGAAGCTTTCGATGGTCAAATAGGCGCCTACTATATTAACCATGTTAATCGTAAGTTTGCATTTATTAACATTAGTCTAGTTAATTATTATTTTTATAATCTTGTGATTGATACTGAGAACTTATAATAATAAGCCAAACCTTAAAATGCTCACAGCAAATTGTACTAATTTTTCACTAGTAGTTACTACATTCCATCGGATCGTGTCAGATTAAAAAATATATATTTTGCGTAGCCGGAATATGCACCATGCCATTGGGTTGCGTTACATAATCCAGTAAAGGTCACATACATTCTTCACACTTTTAAAGTACACATTTTAATATTATATAACACTGAATTGATTAATGAATGCATAATTTTCAAATGGAATTTTTCTGGTTTAGAAACAAAACTGATTATTTAACTTTTTTTTAATGAATTATCGGCAAATGAGTTTCAATAAAATATTCAAGTTTACACGAATCGAGCCATAAATCGCAGCTTATATTGAAACGTGTTACACAATTTATTTTTTATTAATGTGATTTAACCAATCGATAATTAATTATGCAATTGGAGTTCATTGGCATGGGCGCCTTTAAAAGGCATTTAGCAGTAAAGTAATGTTTTAGTCTGAACTAGATATTGAATTTTAATCAATAATTATTTGAAACGTATACCCATATAGTAAATCTACAAGATTTCTTCCAGAAATTTATTCATAATGAATCATATTGGGATCTTGCATTTACATCTTAAAATGAAATGTTTTTAAAGTGTACAGAAAATAATAGCAACACAGGCGGCTATACAGGTTATATTAATTTCTTTGTTGTACTCATGAAATATGAATATTATTTCTTTAAATTAGAATATCAACTATTCTGATATTTCTGATTAATATAATATAGTCATAAAGCGTTAGTGTAGTACGCCAGGACTGTCAGGTTTGCTCTGCGAATATGACTTGGTCCCATCAACTCCCTTAAAACAAGTCGTAAGATTTCTGAGGCGATGTAAAATAGCTGTAAAATTTAAAAAATCCTTTTTTTCCACTTTTTATTTCACTGTAATCTTTTAGCATATATTCTATAGCTTTAGCTTGTCCACTTATCTTATTCTGTACATATTTTGTCATTTCTCCATCCAAAATTTGTACATTCGATTTTTTTTTTCTTGTATTACTCACGTTTTCTCTTGAGTTTTTAAAGAGTGTTTTTGATAATTATCATCTATAGTAATCTAGAACGAAAATATTGTGCTCATCAAATCCACTTAAACGTCAAAAATACTTTATTTCTACGTTATATTACTAATACACTTCGAAAACTTGCAGGCTTATTTTATCTATCTACAATTTCTACATTTTTCCAATGGGTGGGTTCAGGACGTCGGCGGAAGTGGATCACGCTACTGATACGTAACATTGATCGGAATGGTTCCACCAAGTCTTCAGGAAGGCCAAACCAATGATTGATTAGTGATATTGGTAGCAGTCCGCTTCTGCCATTCTGGAAGTACCCATTAGTATATGTTTAAGCCAGCATAATCTTTTTAAATTTGATTTACGGCCAATTTGACTTGTCAACAGGAGTGATTTGCAATTTGAATTTGGGCGAATGGTGGCTGTGTATGGAGAACATATCCTGTCCTATTTTTAAGACAAATATTGGCACAAGCTGTTCAAATGGGACAGGTTATCCATTCCTGATAACGCCAAGTATGGAAGATCTCTGTAAGCAAAACTGACAAAATCATTAAAAAAAAAAAAATCGAACGGAAGGTAGTAGCTCAAAAAATATCCATGAGAGAATAGTGGCAGTGTATGGAGAACATAGTTTCTTCTATTTGCAAGTCAAATTTGGCGCAAGCAGTTCAAATTGGACAGCGAATCTATTTATGATGACCTAAAATGTAGCAGATTTCTGACATCATGAGCTGGTGAAATCATCAACAAAGTTAAAGATTTGGTGTTTGCCGAGTAAAAAACTTAGTTATTGCTAGAGAAATAGGTATATCAGAAATTGCTCAGTCTTCAACAAAAAATGTGTTAGGCGACAAATTTGCGATGAAAATTTAACTGCTTTTTGTCTCAAGATGAAGACTTCTATAGAAATGTAACTGGGGATGTGACCTGGGAACTTTGCTGGAATCTTCCTACAAAGCAAGAGTCTATACAATGGGTTTATAAGGGCTCTCCAGCACCCTAGAAGGCGAAGACGCAATTTTTTGCGAAAAATGGTGGCCACAGTTTTCTGAGGCGCTGAGGTGATTTTCTTAATTTAGTGTATACTATAAGGGACTACAAATACGGAGAATTTGAAAGCTGTTATACACGAAAAAAGACTTTACAATTATGCTGATAAAACTCTGCAGAGTGCACAAAGTACAAATTGTTCAAAAAGTAATTAATGAATATGGCTTTAAGGAATTACAACATACGCTTTACAGTCCCGACCTCGCCCCATGTGTCGAAATGTTGTCGAATGACAAAAAAGATTTTTTTTTTAAACAGGAAAATAAGTGTTTTAGTGATAATTCTTCTTACGTTGATCAATAAAATTTTATTTGTTCCGTAACTCTTTGTTTTCATAGCTAGGTAGATAACATAAAAGGAAGCGGAGTTTTCTCATAGATATAACATTAACAAAGTTTCAAATAATTAAAAGTTCTGTATAACTTTTTAAGGAGTTGAATGAATTAGAATTTTAAAAGAGTTAGTGTAGTTTCTTTTATATGATGACGCAAATCAAATGTAGAGTCTGAGATAGTGCAGAATCTTTTAAAAATGATTTTTAATTAAAAAAACACAACATTGGTTTGAACCAAGCTTAATCGGAAAATTAAAGCCCTTAGACGTATAAGCTTTCTTTAAGTTACAAATAAACAGTGAAACTGAGGAAGTCGGCAGCGTGGGTTAGTTGCTTAGATGCTTGCCTTTTATGCTGGGGGTCCTGAGCTCAAATCTTACTCTGCCGTATATTGTTATTTGTTAATTTGATCGCTTTAACCGCTTCGGCATTCATGGTTTCTGCGACAAACAAATTTACAAACAATAATCATCTCATTTTTATCACTCATAGTCGGTAGGACCTTCAGCCTGTTAGAACCAGGTTTTGTGAGGTCGATAGAGTATGAAACTTTTAGAAAAAAAAAAAAAACTATAAAGTGTTTTTAGTGTTGTTTTAGTCTATAAAAGCGTTTTGCAGTCTCCTGAATATTCTTCAGAAGAGTTGGTTTGTTTTTTTCAAAGTTTAGCAAGATTTTTTAAAAGTTCCAGAAAAAAAATTCTTTTTTGAGAAAACATTAGAATAAATCTGAAATTATAAAATGTGTTTAATGTTTTTCTAGAGTCTAAAAAACATTTTGCAATCTTCAAAATATTTCAGAAATACATTTTGATACTTTCAAAGTTTAACAAGACTTTTTGAAGCTTCCAATGGGTTTTTTAATCTTTAGAAAAAGCTTATACTATAAAAAAATTAAAAGAATTTTATTGCTTTCAAATTTTAACCGGACTTATAATTTTTATAAAAAAAATGAAACTGCAATGGTTTTAGTGTTGTTGTAGGGCCTTTTACAGTTTTTAGAACGTTTAGCATTTTAGAAAAAGTTTTTGTAGCTTCTAGAAAGAGTTTTTAGTTTGCAAAATAAATTTATAGTAAAAATAAATATTAAATAAAAGATTGTTGAATTTTATTCTGTAGTCTCCAAAACATTTTGCAAGAGTTTTCAGAAGGAGTTTAAGGTCTTTAAAAAAATTACTTTATAACAGAAATATTTTACTGTTTTTACAATATTTTACAAATACATTCTGCAGTTTTAAAAACATTTGCAGCTTCAGAAAAAGTTTCTTTAGCTTTCAGAAAGAGTCTTTAGTCTTTAACATTGCTTTTTTAATTTTTTAAAAGAGATTTGAAATTATATCATGTTTTTTGTGTTGTTCTGGAGCTTACAAAGGAATTTTACAGTTTCAAAAACATTCTGCAGAAGCATTTTGTAGCTTTTAGTCTTTAAAATAGGATTTTAATTTTTAGAAACAGAACTGTAATTATATAATGATTTCCATGTTGTTCTGGAGCTTACAAAAACTTTTTGCAGTTTTTAGAACATTTTGTAGAACTATTTTGAAGTGTTCAAAACATTTAGTAGCTTTAGAAAGAGTTTCTCTAGCCTTCAAAAGAAAATGGTTTTTTAGTTTTTAGAAAAAAGTTAAAATTCTATAATGCTTTCAGTATTGTTCTGAAGCTTTAAGAAGCACTTCTTAAAATTATTCTGTAGTCTTTAAAACATTTTGTAGTATTTGTACTATTCAGGAGTCTTCAGTCTTCAATATGACGTCATAAATCTTCAGAAAAGAGTTGAAATTACATATATAATGTGTTTAGTATTGTTTTGAAGTTGACAGTTTTTAAAGTATTCTATGGGGTTTTCCAATAAGAGGTTGCATTTTGATATTTAAAAAAAAACGGGTATTTTTGAAGAGAAATCAATAAATGTTTATTTCATTGTAAAGAGGAAGGTATGCCATTATGCCGCCACGGTTACGGTTGCAGTACCACATTCTTTTCATGAAATTTTCCATGACCAATTTGCTCATTTGCAAAATCGGTTGTGTAGCATTGGCATAGACCTTATCTTTCACATGGCCTCAAAGAAAAAGTCTAAAGGTGTTAAATCACATGATCCTGGTGGCCAATTGTGATCACCTTTTCGAGAAATAACACGGTCAGGAAACTTGCAAACTGCAAAATTGCGATTGTTTTGTTGCTTGTGTGGCACGTAAAAAATCATTAATCATAGCTCGGTAGCGCCATCTATTCACCGTAACGTAACAGTTGCACCAGCCTTATTTTTGAAAAAGTAGGGTCCAATCACACCGCCAGCCCAAAAGCCGCACCAAACAGTGACACGTTTAGGATGCAAAGACTTTTCAACAATCATTCTTGGATTTTCTGAGCCCCAAATGCGACAATTCTGCTTATTAGCGTAGCCTCCGAGGTGAAAATGTGCCTCATCACTGAAGATGATTTATCGATAAAATTCCGGATATTTTGATGCATTTGAAGGACATATTCAGCGAAGATACGACGTTTATGGTGATCGACCGGCTTGAGTTCTTGTGTTAACTGAACTTTAAAAGACTTAAGTCTTTATGTAATATACGCTGTAATGTCGTTTGTGGAATGTCTAATTCCAAAGATCGACGAGGAATCGACAAACCAGGGTTTTCTTTAACACTACCGGCTACATCAGCAATATTCTCATGTGTTCTTGATCGATGCACACGGTTTCGATTCTTCACATCACAAACTTGTCCCAACAGCTCAAATTTTTCTACCAGGTTTACTATTGCCGGCCGAGAAGATGCTTTACGACGACCAAAAAGTGCTTTAGTTTTTACTTGTCAAATATCAATAGATAGTAGCTTCAAAATTGACAGCTGCCTAAATAGCCTGCTATTCAAAATGAAATTTCTTATTGGAAAACCCTTTACTAAATCACTTAGTCGTTTAAAAAAATTGTAATTAAAATAAATTTACAAATTTGCTACGTTGACAAACTATTAATTACTCTGTCTCAATAAAATTAACAAGTTTATACATGAATCTGTCAAGTTTGCTAGGTTTTGTCAATTGACAGTTGATAAATTATTCAATTAAATGATCTAAAAAACTGTCAACTGACACCTGTCCAAATATTAAAATCAACAAACACATACTTGAAATTGTTAAATTACAGTTGTCAGAATATTTGTTTTTTGAAATTTGAAAGAGTTACGCATAATGAAGTAAAAATCATTATTTGTAATTCTTTCGAATTTTGCAAGATAAATTTAGCGTTGCTATTTGAAAAAATACAATGACGTCATTACGTAATTTAACAAAAGGTTTAACCAGTTTACCGAATTTATGTATTACTTTTCGAACACACTGTATATATTTTCTTTATTGGTTTTATAAATCATGTATCTATAATTCTGAACATTTGTACACAATCATGATGTCCTAAAAATCATTACGATTGATTAAAACCATTTACTTTAAACTTGAATAAATAAACACATGGTACTGACATCATTTAATTTAAATAAAATATAGCACAATAATAATGTTTAAAAAACAATATTTTAGTTCGCTACCGTTAACTTATTAATAAAACATCGCTGGTTAATTCTGTAGTATAATTTTATGTTTATAGCCTGGCGCCACAAAAGAATTTTTTAAAACTAGTTGTAAAATTTCTCAGCATGTTTATTACAGTCTGCTAATTAGCAGTTTAGTAATTTTATTTTTTATTGGCGTTTCCGCGAACCGAAAACTCTCTCGTTCTGTATGATTAAAAAGTAATAACCAGAAATTATATATTGAATGAAATAATACGAAATAAATTTTCTTTATTATAATATTCAAAGCTTCTATAAAACTAACCATCGGATAAATCGGCCACGTATTTAATTTGTTTAAAAAACACGTACGTAAAACGTAATCAGAAATTGCAACAAACATACTTTATCTTGTTTCTTGCAAAAGAGCTTTTCATAAAACCGTCACGTGCCATGGAAATGGGGAGATTTGATTCGCGCACGTACGTGATGGAATTCATATTTAATTTTCTATGGGTTTTTGTTATTATATTTTCAATCACTGAATAATTACACTTTGCTATATTAAGATTGAACAGCTTTTATTGCCAGAAATTGCAACGATTCTATTTCTTGCATTAAATAAATTGGTTTTCATATTGTAGTTTAGGCACCAATCATTTTATAATTACTAAAAGAATTTGTATCACAAAATGTTTTATTTCTATGTGTAGCTATGCAATTCAGATTAAGTTAATATTTTATTCATATTTTTTACGTACTGAGCAATCGTTTATAATTATATTAAAATTAATATTATTAATATTCTTAAAAAATTGCACCCACAAACGAAATTCCGCTGCATAACATTTCAAACCATAAATTGTAACATTTTCTTTCACATTTTACATTTTTACACCTTGGAAATAAACTAATAAAATATTCCTATATACCTTTCAAGAGCTTTTCATATTATGTAATTTTATTTCGTAATTCTTTAAAAATTTGTCTAGACATATTTCTTCTCATATATGTATTAGAAAACAAATTCTGGAATTAATTGAAGTAATTTATAATATGAATTTATAAATATTTTCAAATAATTGCTGGTCATTTCGAATAAGATAAACACTTTAAATATTTAATTTATGCCATAGTTTCTGTTTTATTGAGCATTATTGAGAATGCAATATTTAAACATTAATTACAATTGAGGCATGTAAATGGAAAAGTGCCAAAAACTAAAATGTTCAGAAATCGAATAAAACATTATTTCAACCGCAATTTCTGCTTTTTTTAAATTTAGTAAAAAAGAAAATGGAAGAGCATTTTAACGTTCTGCATGATATTACTATTATTAAGAAAATGCGTGAATAACGGTGTAAATTCCCTGACTAACAATCTGATAATTGATGTAAGTATCAGGAAGTGTTTTGTAATTAAAAGAATGAAAGTCTATAATACATGTTTTCAAACGGCTGAACGATAAAGCTTAACATATTTTTATTGAAAAAGTAGGTACAATACGAAAAAAATTACATTGTTTTGAATCGCAAAATATAAGAAATGATTTTAAATGTGCATATTTGAAGATCGAAGAGGAAGGCTCAGTCCCTGAAAAAAGTAAGTAACCATCTTTATTGTATTGGAGACAAACATCTACATTCTTACTTGAAAACGCGGGGTTTTCTTCTCATTTTTTGGCAGCTGGTGCATTACCTATTGAGGTGGAACTGCACTTACTACCTAATGAAAAACTATATTTTCTTCTTCAGGAGTAACTGCATTTTTTTTGTTGAATGGAACTACATTTTCTTCCTCTGTGGACGCTGCATTTTCTATCTTAAGGAAGAATACATTTGCTTTATCAATCTCTGAAGCGCACGTGGAGAAGGTTTTGGTAGAACTGTCTGTCTTCAGATTTTTTATAATATAGTCTAACATTTGCGGTAGATCTTTACTCTTCTCGGCGCTAATCTTTGGCACAAATTGAATCTTTTGCAGCTCTTTTAAACCAGAAAACGACTCCAGATTTAAGTTCTTATTGTTTGTTTTTGTCATAGGAGATCCACTCACTTTAATGCCAAACCTTGCAACAGTTTCTATGAAATGCGGCTTTTTGTGAGAAACACGGATGCATGATACTTTACTTATTTGTAGTGTCTTGCGTGTTAATCTATTGACTTACAAGTTGTGCAAACTCTATGAAGTTCTCCGTCTTTATGAGCACAACTTGGAATGGATTGTTTACTCGCGCAGTACGGACAACTTTTTCGAAATCCTGCGTCATCATCGCGCTGCATTTACAATGTTTTTCGATCACTTCATATCACTATGCTCACTTACAAGATATTTGACCTCAATCGAACGATAAAATTCTTTACAAACAAGATAGATAATAGCCATCAGGAGCATACTATTTTTATTTTTGAATGCGCAACTATCACACCATATCAGCAGTCTATTGAGAGTAAAGTATCCCGGAGTAGCTGCAGTTTTAAAAAGTAGGATAATTTTATTTTCTTCACGGCGTTCGATGCTCTCATGCCACAACACAAACGATGAACCTGTGTATAAATGAATGCCTAAATTGTATTTGGAAGGAAAAATTTGCCTATTATAAAATTATGTTTGTTCCATAAACATAACTTGTCGTAAGTCTATACACATAGCCGTGAAAACCGGTTGGAAGTTGTGATTCCTTCAGATCCGATGTCATGTACTTTTTTTCGATTTTCTTTGGTGCATTTTAAGGTTCTGTTTAGCTTCCTTCTTATCTTTCACATTTTTACTGGAAGGTTCATTAATTTTTAACAGATCACATTTTTTACACGCGTTAATAGTGGGACGCTTGAATTTTAGCTTTGAAAAGTATTTATCAAATATTTTGACATAACATCTGTAGGTAATAGGCTTTTCGGGTACTTTTTAGTGACTTTCATAGCTCGGGAAAGAGTAACATTATTTCTCTCCCGTCTTCATAAATTATACAACCCAAATTCTTTTTTTTTTGTAGTTTTTAACTTTTTTGTTGATATAGCAAACATCTGCTTAAAAGTTTTAGAGCATACTTGTACGTTTTTACCAGAGCCGTTTGGTAAAATATATGAAAATGTGCATTGACGTCTGCTTTCTTTTGGGGTGTCATATTTCCCATGGCGTCTGCGAACTATATTTTGCATCTGTATGCCATTTAACAAACAAGTACCTTGCTGGTTTTTGTAAATTTTATAAAATTTCATTAACAATAATTGTTGAGCATTTATAGTTTTGAATCAATATTTGCCTGATCACGTTGCTTGTTCTGGTGGTGTTTTTTTTCTCAGTTTTTTTCCTGAACTTGTAACGTACGCATTTCTTTTCTTCTTAGCCTGACAACGAATATTCAACAAACTAACTTTGCTAACTTGCACAATGCACACGACTACACGGCACTTACAACATATCGCTGGCACTTACAGCTTTACTCAGGTTCAACTCGCTGCGAGTTTAACCCATGCGCTAACAAAAGCTTTCTCTATGAGATGAACCAGTAACTGGAAACACATACAATGATTCCTACATTATTGGCACCAACTTTTTTCAAACTTTTATATTAAACGCAAGGTCTGCTGAAAATATTTCTGTTAATTTTATGTCATTCATAAAAACTTGGCCTTTCTGCGACTTTAATTTGTTAAATTTTGCGTCGGTATGAAATCTAACTGACTCAAGAACTTAAAAGTAAACGACTATAGACAATGCCGTGTGTTTTTTTTGCCAAAAAAATTATCTTTGCGACAAGGCCAATTTTTGGATGAATGGATATGTGAACAATCAAAGTTGTCGGATTTGGAGCAATACCAAACCACACGATACACCAACACAAAATACATCTTGAGAAAGTCACTGTTTGGTGCGGATTTTGGTCTGGCGGAATCATCGGTTTGTACTTTCAAAACGAAACTGGCATTGTCATAACCATCAATCATCGCTACAGATTGATGATAAGCAAGTAGCATAAACTGGATGATGTGGATACCTACTACATGTGGTTCCAACAGGACGGCGCTACATGCTACTTAGCGCACGCCACGATGGACATTCTGCACTAGCGATTTAAGGGCATGGTTATAACGCAAGTCGGCGAATTGAGGTAGCAACTTGCGATTTGACGCCATGGACTACTTCCTTTGGGGCTATATTAAATCGCAGGTCTATGCGAATAAACAGCAATCAATTGATGCCCTCAAAGTCAACATAACGAACGCTATCAAGCAAATTCAGCTAGATTTATGCGATGTCATTAAAAATTAGACTTCCATTATACGTGCCATCAAGCATCTGCGGTGGATTTTGAACGGCATTATATTCTATAATTAAAAATGGACTGGATGAAATCGTTAGCAGCTACTACCAACTACTTTTAGTATTTATGTCGGTTGTATGTGAATTGGATCTGAAGCGTTTGCTTGACTAACGCTGAATTTGTGTGGTGCCTGTTTTCAAATTTGTCATCAAAATATTTAGTTTTTTTTCCTGCCACTTTTTTTTGTTTTTGATAACGGCAAACTTAAAACACACAATTGCTCATGTGAGTGGTAACATTCATATATTTTTTTTATTAATCTTTTTTTAAGTATTTCTAAACAAAATCATCTGGGGCTGTTGCATCCGGCGAGCGCGGTGACCAGTTAAAGTCTACGCTTCTGGAAATAATGTGTTAACTGAAAATGGTTTTTAGAACTTAAGAGCCGTATGTGCTGTAGATCTATCTTGAAACCATATTCCCAGATAGTTTTCAAGGGCAAGTCTCAAACAAATTTCAACATGGTCTAATATTAATCTTTATTTAGTGGATTGTGTTGAGTTGATATTGGCTGCTCATATTCTGTTGACAATTTTGTCTATTGACGTAGCCATTAAGCCAGAAATGGGTCTCGATGAGGAACAACATTTTGATCAAAAACAGTGAACCTTCTTTGCGCTTTTGAATTTTGTATGCTTTTAAACCAAGATTTTTACGTAAAATACGCTAAGTTGTTCCATACGACAAGCCAAGCTATTGAGAAATGCGTCAAATTGATTTATAACGGTCATCGCGTACACTCTTAGCTACCGCAGTTAATTTTCTTTCCTTAAATTTTTCGATGGCACGGCGAATTGAGCGTGTGTGTTTGGTAGGTGGATTATGTGGACCATGAGTTGCTCTAAGCGTACAAAACACATTTCTAAACAGAGTTTCTTAATACAGCTGAATAATTTGTAGACACTGGGCCGGGTTAAGTTTTTTCATGGTAAAATGTGAATCAATACCGACCAAAAATACCATGACAATTTGGCTCGACGCACCTTTGATCAGTCATAGAATCTCTCTATTGAAAAAAGTACCTTTAAATGAATCACTCAATACAACTCTAGCTCTATGTTGAATTTACTATAACCATTATTAGAATTTTTTTTATTCTATATATTTGAGAAAACTAGCATGTTCATTATCAAACTTATACCAATTGTTTGGTGGTGGAGGATACGCATTGTTGAAGAAGGTTATAAACAACGGTCACAGAAGATAAGCCCGTTTTGTCAATTATAGGTTTACCATGCTAAAAGTATCCAAAAGGAAATGTGTAAAATTTACGATTGACCTCCCTTGCCGATTTATAGGTGTACATACTATACACAGTGTTAATTAAGAACGAAGACAAATTTAAAGGGGTGGTTCCTTGATCAGTTCTAATATAAAAAGTTTATATAAACTTGGGACCGTAAATAGAACAAAACTTACTCTACTGCTATGGAAATAATTAACAAAGCACTTTGTCTCTGAGTAACTGTTGAAAATGATGAGTAATGACGCTTGTATAAAAATCTGGTAATTGGTTTTAAGATTTCTTTAGCCCATACGTGATTAGTGTGAAAGTTTATGATTGCATTTCTTGCAAAGCATGTTTCATCCATAAACAATCCTAAATTTTATTTAGTAACCAAGTACAAAAAGCTAATTGTTGAGTTAAATCCCTAGATAAAAGACCTTGTACACGTTCAATATTGTAGAGTTAAGATAAAGCTGGTGGTTTCTAAAAATTTAACTTTCTGTTACATGGTTAGTGATTAGTAGGAGTGCAATTTTCTGGGTACTTGTATCAGGATTTTTTAAAATTTTATTAAGAACAGTTTGGATGAAGGCAGCTGTCCTTGCCGAGCGAGCGTTACAATGAGCCATTTCATACAAAAAGTGTACCTCTGCCGTTTTGTTGTTGGTGAACACGATCATTTTATACAAACGACAATTAAATAATCATCGCTTACTTTAGTCTCATTGGCATGTTGCCAAACACGTGTATCGTCTAAGTATTGCTCATAATCTGTACATTTATACGGTTTATGAAATAAATAGTGATGGGTTACACGAGCAGAGACATGCGTACCAATTAAGCTAAGCAAATCAGGTCAATCATTAATCCCATGAGGCACTTTGAAAACGTCAAATTTATAGTATATTAAGTATCAAAGGCAGAAAAGCATTATTTGCATCATGTTTGGATGGACGAGCAAAGCAAAAGCGGCAGACATTGAAGTGCTAAAATGCTTTCTTGTTCGTGATGCTTACGACTATGTTTTGCTTGTAAATAAGATGAAAAGAGGCAGAAAGACTTCGGTCGATAGTCTTTTTCATATTCATTTCATTTTTACTTTACTTCTAATTGAATTTATGTGAATATATGAAATAAATTTACTAAAATGAAAAATAAATTTAAAAAATAATATTTTTTGCAAATCAAATAAATAAGAAACTATTTTTTTTTTATTTTTTTATAAATATTATTTTTTAATAAAAAAAATCAATTTTTGATCTATAATTCAAGCAGAAAAAACGGTTTTTCAAAATGGGCAAGCAAAACTAAAACTTTTTTACTTTCTTCGTTAGTTAAACTACGAGTTTTTTTTTGCAACAATAATTGTATTGTGTTAAAATATATTTGTGGGTTCATCACTGTTTGTACTTTTAAGGTTTGATTAATGTGTGTGTAAAGGGTACAAATAAGTATTACAGTGATAAATTAGTTAATTTGTATTTATGTGTATTTAAAAAAATACATAAATACTAATGTGCTTACTAAAAAACAAAATATTAGTGAATATAATACAAAATAAACAATGAGGATATAATGATTTCAAAATGTTGGTATTGGTAATATACCCTTCATCCACCCATTAAACAATTTCTTCGAATACAAAAAAAATACCATAACGTGCTTGATTATACGATACCTTGGCTACCACAAAGATGAAACTACTCAAAATTCTTGTCATCTATCAAAATTCCTCTGTGGTTTACTCCCTTCGAAAATAACAGTTCGTGTACCATTTAATAACACGTTTTCCCCATTACATTTCAATTCTTAACATAATATACTACCACCGAAATGCGATGCACGTCCACAAAACATTTTTTTTTTGTAATAAAACCTTTTCATAAACATTGCTCTTTTATTGCAGAATGCACGCAACTTGAAGATCCAAGACAGGAATGGCGTGCGATACAAGAAGCTATGCTACGTGATTACCTGCAAACTGCTCAAGACGTCTTAGAGGTATGTCAGCATTGTTTAAATATAAATTTACTATTGGCGATCAAATTTGATCAGTTGTTTTCATTGTTTTGATCAAAATAGTGAAAATGAATTATAATAATACTTAAAAAAATCATAATCAATTTGCTAATTATTTATTCATATTGTTAAATGCAATTAATTATAATTTATGCCATAAATAAATCATATCATTTTCAAACGGAAGACACATTGCAATGAGAACAGACTGATGTAAGTAAACTAATTAATAAAGAATGGCGTATAAATAAAAATTAAGAAAAAAATAGCAAAGAGAATGAGATTCCCACGCATAGGATTTGCTTTTTGAATGATATTAGAGGTTGCTGCGGTTGGAAACAAGCGCCATTACTGCAAATCATTACACACCGGCGGTTATTATTTAAGTCGATTTGCATAGAATAATATGTAGTGTGTAGGGATTATGTGTTAATTATACCATGGTAATTGAATGTTATCCGTGATTGTGGAAGGAAAAAAATACAATCTTATTCATTTATGGAATGCATTATAGATTTTAATTATGCAGTCTGCACAATTCTGTGTGAAAATGTTCTTATGTTTGATGACCGGTGTTTATAGTTTCTATATGAATGGAGTCATTCATTTTCGTTTTAATTTTAATGATTTCTGTTAAATTATTTAAATTATTTTCACGCAGTATTTCTTATAATAGATTCATGATTTACGAGTACCACTCAGTACTTGAAAAGCTTTGAGAGCAGTCTTACGATTTCCCGGAATGTTATTTTAGTTTATGTAATTGAAAAGTTTTTGTAGCATTTTACATTTCTCTATATTATTTAAGTTATAGAATAATTACATTTACACAAGTAATCAAGTTCACTGTCGAAATAATATGGCTGAAGACCATGATTTACGATGGTACACTTAGACTTATTTTGGATAGTATGGCAAGCCAAGAATAGATTGGCCGGTATAACAGGCAACTTAATATACAAAAAAGTTATGTTTTCTCTATTGCACTCATGAATTTGCTCGTTTCAGCATCTTTTAATATTTCACACATTCTATGGGCCACTAATTATCAAGCATCAATAGCAAAGCATAGTATCAATTACTTGTTGGATTATTGGCTCTGATAAATCTTGAAATGGCAATACATAGAATTCAGGAGTCGCGTTTTCTTTTTACAAGCTCCGCTTGTTATGCGCGGGCTTAATTGATGTGCTTTTGGAAAAGACTAATTTAGGAAATAATACTTAGTTCGAAAAGGATACTGTGACATGGTGAGTCGTGCTGCCAGTAAATAAGCACATCCAATGGTGGAGGGCAGCAGCAACCGCTAAAACTGGACTGAGGCGTAGAAGATGGATACGGCTTAAATCCAGATTTTACCAGTAGAAAACTGAATAACGAGTAGTACAATTATCATGACAGGCAATAGCCTGCAGTCTCCAGCAGATCTTAAATGATCAGGAGGAGCTAAGAATCACCGGGAGAAAATTAAAAATAAGAACATGGAATGTAAGAAGTATTTTTCAAAAAGAAAAAATGTACAATATAGCAGCAGAAATGGAAAGACTAACAGTTAATATATTGGGACTCTGTAACATACGATGGTATGGTAAACAAAAACATTAAACACATAACGACACGACGTACTTCTTTGGAGCGAATGAAGAAGACACTAAACATAGACATGGAGTAGCAATAATGGTGGACAAGTACACCCAAAAGTGTTATGCTCTTACAACTACGGGAAAAACAAACGGGAAAATTTTACATAATTCAAGTATATGAACCAACATTAAACAAGGACGACGAAGAAATAGAAGCTTTCTATGAGGTCATCAAAACCCTGCTTAAGATAATTAAGAAACGATATGCATAATGATGAGCAACTTGAATGCAAAAGTCGGCAAAGAAAGACATGGATATAGTGGGAGATTATGGATTGGGGCAGCAAATAAATGAACGGGGAGACTGCCTTATAGAACTGAACATCACATTAATCGACTATATACTAATTCTAAAAATATATAGGAACAGCATAATATTAGCAAAAACATATCTAGGGGCCTTCTCTGATTACAACCCTGTGGTAGCCAGCTTCAGAGTGAAGCTCAAGAAACAAACAAAACTAAAACTTAAAACCAGACTAGACATCTCAAAACTTAAAAACTAGACAACCAAAGAACTTGCTGAAATAACTCTGAACGAAATGCTTAAAGAGGCTAAAGAGGAAATTAGATTACGTTAGGCAACGATCCGAATGTCAAATGTGAACTACTTAACAAATAACAGAATAACAAAATAACTAAGATGAATGAGAAGAAAGAAGAAAACACAAATCAACAAATGCTGAATTACATAGGATGATTATCGAAAAGACTCGCGAAGCAACGGAAAAATGATTAAATGAAAAATGTGAAGAGCTAGAAAGTCTGCAAAAATCATACGATATCTTTAATATACACAAGAAGATAAAAGACAATGTTCTGGTCAACATAAACGGTAATGTTATAACAGACGTCTAAGCCAGACTGCGTGATGGCAACATATCAAACAACTATTTAAAGCTGTAATACCTGAGAGACAGAATAGACTCAAAATAACAAAGGAAGAAGTCATACATGCCATCAAAAATATGAAACGAACAAAAAGTCCTGCAGAAACCCTTAAACTGTAAGTATTAGTAGACTTATTCAGTTATTCAACGACATATAACACCGGTATCCATCAGAATACCTCATATCAACTTTTGTAACGATCCCCAAAAAACCCATTACAAACTATGCCTGATGTGCCATATACTGAAAATCTTTCTAAAAATGATACACAAGAGAGTGCACAACAAAATGGACAAAAAAATAAGTGATACCCAATTTGGCTTCAGGAATGGGATAGGGACACGGGAGTATATACATGTTTTATTGACTACGAAAAGGCGTTTGACGAAGTACGACACGAAAAACTAATCTAACTGTTACGGAATGGACAGCTGAGATTTACGAGTCTCTTTACTATAACCAAAATGCCACTATAATCATTGAATGAGTATTGGAATATATTCCAATTAGACTCTCTTTAGTATAGGACTCTGAGAAAATAATGCAGGAAGCGCTGGAAAACGAAACACCACCATGGTTAGAGGCCTCCTCTTAAACAACACTAACGAACAAAATAGAGGCATTTGAGATGTGGTTATACCGCAGGATCCTGAAAATACCATGGACCGCAAGAGTTACTAACGAAGAGGTGTTGAGGAGAATGGGAAAAAATATTATTAACAATTAAGATTAGGAAGCTTAAGTATCTCGGCCACATTATGAGAGGTGCCCGCTACATACTTCTACAACTTATACCTCAAGAGGAAATATCTGGTTGAATAAGTGTATCGTAGTTACGCAAACTCCGAGATTGGTTCGGATGCACCTCAAACCAACTTTTTAAGGCAGCAGTAAACAAAGTTTAAATTGTCATTATGGGTGTCAACTTTTGTTGAAGACGGCACACCAAGAAGAAGAAAAAGAACCAGTACAGATCAACCATTCGGAAAGCGTTACTCCTTCTACTACTATTGATATAATAATCTCCAAACTGTCATACCTCCTTGCCGGAATCCTGTATTATTAGTTATTACTCTCACACAAGAGATTTTTTTAAATTTTATTTTATACGCGATTTAAGCCTTCGATCTAGTGTCGTCTTGATAACTTTGATTATTAAATGCATAACGCCTTAAAATGTGCTGGTTGAACATACTCCATAACTAAGTGGAATATTTTTAATACGCAAAGCACAAGTCCAAGTCTATTCTACGAGATTGGTGAGAAACTTATTTCTCGTAGAGAAATGTTCTAAAGCTTTCTAGTTTGGAAAAAAGGTTACAAACTTATGTATCAACCTGATAAGTGTTTGTTGAAATCTCCTTACTCATTTAATTTTTATAATTTAAGAGGCAAGACGAAGGACGTTATGTTATTTCTCAGGTCAATGAAGTTGTTTTTACGTATATTTGTGTTTGCTTAATTCAATTTACTCGTAGATTATTTAATAATACTTATTTCTGATATTGTTATTGTTTTGGTGATAATGACAACAGCTTTTTTAATTGTGCTTAATGGACTGGAATATTTTTGATTCTTTGTGAAATTAAATCTTAAATCAATCAGCTGCGACTATGAAGAAACGATGTGAATTTTAAAAAGAAATTATTTTTTATTTATTTTTTTAAATAATGAAAAATGTGAAAATAAATCTATTATAATCCTTATTATCCTTATATATTCGCATCGGACAACCTCGACATTCCTGAGTGGCAACTTCATGGCAACTCATGGCACGAGCCAAGTCTGACCCCTGCGCTGTGACCGCACACTGCACACAATACCCGTTTGTTCCCGTGTCCCGTGCCCCATGTCGCCTGTCAAAATATAACTAAACCACCACAATCAATATGTTATATCCTTTTTGGCCTCTCCTGTCTCTCTGGAATTTCTTTTCAAACCGTTTATTATTATTTGCATATTAACCAAAAATAAAATTCATGGAATTTTTCCCTATACATATTATAATCAATCAATATTGTCTCGTTAAAAATAAAATATTAATTTTATGCAGTTGCCTAACATTACACAAAAAACATGTGGATGATGTTAAATGCAAAAAAATATATTTTGGTAATCTGATATGTTTCAAAACATAAATTAATGCATGGAATTCCAAACAATATAAATAAAATGTGAGACGAGTTTAAATATTAATGTATTCTACTAGTTGCTCAATCGCTGTATAATAAATAAAAGAAATATTTAAATAAACTACTTGCATAGTATTACAACAATCAATTGCTTTTAATATATTCTGAAGCGATTAGTTATTTTTGCATACATTGAATTTACAAATTAATTTGAATATTTATTGTTTATAGACATGAATAATAATCGAAACACATTTATGTAAATTAATAGACTAAACAATAACATATTTTAATAAGAGCAATTAATAAAAAATGATATTACAAAATTATATAGTGCAGATGCAAACATCAACATCTTCCTTTTCTTTTTAAAAGTGTAATAAAAATCTGTTGTATTAAAAACTTAACATATTTATTTTCGAAAAATAAACAACGTTAAAATGGTAATAAATAACAAATTCCTTCAAAAGAAATTGCCAATTAATTAAAATAAATGTTCGAAATTGTGGATTTTAATTAACTTTAATGTGTCTGTAATTTCAACAAATAAATTACTAACAGAATAACAACATGTTCAATGAAATCCACTGGAATATGTATTTAATACAGATATATTTTTTTACATAAGGAATCTGTTCTCATTATAAATCTATGTAAGATTTCAGAAAGGTATATTTAAAAACAGGCTTATGATGTGGAATATGATAATTAAATATTTCTCCTGCGGCAGATAAGGATCGTTTTAAAACTGTACCAGTAGCAGCGAGTTGGCTCAATAATTAAACTTAAATAAACAGTTTACACCACGCACTCTCGGGTATCTTAAACGCTCATGAAATGGTTGTGAGAGAGAGAAAGGAGTAGGGAAAATAATATACACCTGCATTACAAAATTAGGACATTTACAAAAAAAAATGCTGGTATTTTAAATAACTGTTTTGATTGTTAATGATACTTTCTGTTTTATGGAAGATTGGTTTTTTGAATATGCTTCAACTACGGTTTTGTAAACTACCCCGATACGTATCTGTAATTACTATTTTTTTAAATTTTATTGTAAAATGATCTAAACAACTTCTCTAATTTGTTTTTTTAGTTACAATAAGTTCATAATTTAATTAATTAACAAAATTTTATGTGCTTTATGCGAATATGGAAAGAGTTAGACATGCCATTTCTTCTTTACATTACCTTATATCTGATAATAATTTGTATTTTATTTTTTGATAGACACTGTGAATGTAATAAAGGACATAAGCAGAAAAGCAACATTCATTGCCTCTGTCGATTTAGAAAATGTCTTTGATAATGTAGATTGCAATAATAGGTTTGGAATTTTAAAGAGAAGATATTTAGGTCTAATATTGACAGGAATAAAAAAAACTATTAAATGCATCCATGTGGAGTATATTGCTGTATGGATAAAAGGCTTGAAAAATGGGGAAAAGAAGAAAACAAAGAATGGAAGCATTTGAAAATCTGGTGCTACAGAAGAATTGTCAAAATGATTGGAATTGATAGTAATAATTGAAAAAAATATTAGATCTAGTTTCTACATAAGAAACGTATTACATCGAAATATGGACAAAGTTGTAGGACATTTTCTTAGACAAGGCGAGTTATGCAACTGGCAAAAAAGAAAGACATGCATATAAGATAGATAAGAGATGGTCTAGGAATGAAAAACTAAAAAAAATGAAGACGTAAGTCTTGAACAGGACGGAATTGTCTATTATTTTCAACCAGTTCATGATTTAAGAAGAAAAGCAAGTCCTTATTCTGTGAATATGATATATGACATTATAGGTGTGAGAATTCTTTGTCTGTATAGAATAAGAAAAAAGAAAGAATTGAGTGAATGGTGCTACTATAGATATATTTATGACTCATACAAAAGCTTTATTAATTGACAGGTCACAACGTTTGAATTTTTTTCATTTTATAAAAGCCAAAATGTCACATTTTTACATTTTTTTACGTAGTAAGCACGGAATTGCCAAAATAAAAAGAAAAACTTTTTTAAAATTTTTAACTTATCCTGAGGACCTCTAAAAAGTTTTTGCGTTCGTGATCGAATATTTTAGAAATGCCCAAGCATGGCATAGAAGGGCTTGGGACATCATTTCAGAGATTGAAAGTGCCATGTTTCGCGAAGATCTTGGCATAGTGGTGCTTTAAGCAGCCTATAAGTTAAATGATTTGTAGAAGCTTACAAGTACAGAGTTTTAGTTTAGTGACAAATAATAACCTGGGAGGGGCGATTTGCGACCCTCAGTAGATCAATGGGGCTTCTGGATAGTCTATACAGGTTAAATATTGAATAAGGAGTTACTAAACGAGAGCACTGATGGTAATTCTGTCCAAATATAGTCTTGCGGTATGGCACTCCATTGACCGTAACATGGCGATCATTTTCATCCACGAAAAAGTACGGTAAAATCACACTTCTGGCATCAAATCCACACCACACAGTTACTTTTTGTGGACGCAATGGAGTTTCTTGAAACACATGTGGTTTTGTCGCTTGTAACGTTGAAAATAAACACTCGGTATATATACATACAATAAACTCTGTATTGCCCTCTTTTGACAATTTTGGCACCCATGCGATCTACACCTCGTACCCAGGTTTAGTGTCACACGCTGTCCCATAACGCATATTTTGTTTATTGAGTCAAAAATGAGCTTCAATTTAGGATTGTCTTCAAACTTTTGTAGAGCCCAATCAGAGAAGTGCTTCAAATGATCAAGAGTTAAAGCCTCAAGAGGCTTTAAGTCTTGACTAAATTTGATGTTGTAAGGGTGAAGGCAAAAGTTTTTACGCAAAATTCGCCACAATGTGGACTTAAAGCTTCCTAATTCTTATGAACGGCGCCAAATTGACTGATTTATTTGGCTCATTTTGAACTGAAGCACTTACGGCTGTGATATTTTCGCTACTTTGACCGCCCGGGCGTTGTCTTACTGACACAGGAACATTCAATAGTGAATATGTTGACTCGAATTTATCCACTGCAGCGATTATTACGACCGAAAATTGGAGTAAGCGCTCTTAGAGTTACGACTACAGACTCCAAACGTTGCTCGATCGTGAACTTCACCATGATAAAAATGTAAACCTTAACTGACGTTTTGACAATGACCGATCAGAAAAAAGTTTAAGAGTGCGTTCCGTATTTAAATGCTAAATTGTTATATCTCTATTAAAAAACCGATATAATACCAAAACTTTTCATTCCTGAAAACTATAATCCACAGCTTTTTAAGGCAAATGTGCACGTACTGTTTCAATACTTTTTTTATGTACTATTACACTTCAAATTTTATAACACATTTCAGTAATGACGAAAAATCAGCATAATTCGTCAATGAAATTGTTTATTATATTATGAAATTACTCGTTTTCAATATAATATCAAAATAGTAAAGTTTTCAATTTTTTCACGAATATAAAAGACATTATTTATATAATAAGTTAAAAATATAAATCTTTAATTGCTTCAATTAAGCAAATACAGATTGAATGAAAGCAACACTCTTCGTTCCTTTCATTTAACAAATTAAAAAATGCTATCCTCATTCACTTACAATTTAATTAAATTTTCAATTTCGAATCACGTCGGACAGATGTACAAATTTGGTCCGACTTTATCTACAGCCGTGATTATTATAAGGCAAGGTTAATTTTGGACATGGTTTTCAATGGAATTTCTGATCAAATTCCAGCGCCGTGTGTGAGGGACATGCTTGGCTGATTTCCTTCTATGCGTCTGATGATATTAATTTTATGCAGTCACGGTCTGCGTGCTTTCTTCCTCTGTATTTTTTTTCTTCTTCAAAACAACAATGTAAATAATTATACTGAAAGTATCGGTAGATAATAACAATATTACGTTTATAAATAACAGGATTTTAATTTTGGAACTTGGTTCTTTGTTGTTTATTTATTATTTCGCATCTGTTTAAGAAATTTTTATGGACGGCCATTGAGAGTTGTGGAATTCGAGAAATTTGTGTATCTAATGTCAGCCTCGGGATTGCCCATTATATAACGTCAGATACAATGTATAAGGCTATGATAATGAAGCTAACCTGTTGATTTAGGATGGGGAAAAGAATGCGCGATCGGGAGAGATCGTGCTGTTCCGTTGGAATGCAGGCAGCCGCTGGGATCGTGCGGTGTAATACAGGTAGCGACTGCACAAGATACTTCTTGCCCTTGTATCCCCTCTCGTAGTCCCCCGCGACCGTTCCTAACCCGCGGGGTATTAAACACCCCACACAAATGGTCCGCTGTCCGGGCTCTCTTTATAAAGATAAAGTGTGGTATTTGCAATCGGATGAATGCATTTTTTTTTCACAAATGGTCATATAGCTATGGTTTATTTTAATTTATTATGCAGCTCTTTGTAGCAAAGTAATAATTGGCTTATATTTTACAATTACATTTTCATTGGTAGACTGTAAGTTTTGATTTCAATGTAGCAACTTTCATTTGTTATTCGAATTGTCAAGATTGTTCGCAGAGATTTGCAACATCCTGCATACACACACCGTAGTAGTCCGGCTCTCCGTAAATGCGTACGAGCTAAGTGAAGACAGAAAGAAAAAAACAGCTCTTTATTCGGAATACCTCTCATAAAACGAAACACGAATGTTTCTTTTGATGGAGCCGAGGAATGCGTAATATAGTAGTAGTAATACCTTGCTCCATATAATTAAATATCCTAACTATTTTTTACCATCGATATTAGCCTGTTATACTTGAAAACCCGAGGCAATACTAAACTGGAATAAGTGGGATGCGTAACTCGGGCGACAAATATCAGACGAAAATATGAACAAAAAATGTCATTTAGTAAGTTTTATCATTTGAAGTTTGTTGACCTAAAAAATACATTTTTTTGATATTATGTATGATGTAAAATGTTATAAATTCCATAAAAAGAAAGCTTATTAGATCATCATGGATCGACACATATTAAAGACGCGATAAGTTTGTAACTATGGGTCCTTTGTTATCTAAGGTGCTTGTTAATCCATTAAATCATAAAACTATTTCTGGAATGTTTACACTGTAATAAAACCAGTACGGGTATTGTTTTCTTTTTAGTATTTTATTATAACAATAAAAGTCGGTTTGAAAAGGTGCGATCGATTTTGTTAAATAAATAAAATTCATTTTATAATAAATTACTTTGATTTCACAAATATGTCAAGAAAATGTTGTTTAGTCTGGATCACGAATTGTTTATAACATATAGACTAAACAATAAGTTTTTTTGTTAATAAATTGTAATGCAAACAATAAATTATTCAAGGATTCGATTATGTTGAATTACTTATACAGGGTATTTCTCAAATAAAAGACATGTTTTATTCTAATTCGATAATAAGAACTGAAAAACGTTTTTTTAAATATTTTACTACGAAAGTGACGGTCATTTTGAAAGGTTCAGCAAGCTAAAAGTGATCGAAAATTAAGAATTAAAAATTTCTGACAGGAGAGGTAGGATTCGGTCAACGTATTGACCAGAGTCATAACAAAAATGCTATGAAAAACGACTTCAAGTTATTTTATTTGTGCGTATGGTAAACGTCAATGTCAGTTTTCTACTAGCAGTGGATATATTTTATTTTAATCGTGAATATGTAGACACACGCAAATCATTAGGTGCATGTGGTATCTTGAGCTAAAGTAATACGTGTTGAACAAAGAAAGACTATTTGATAAAAATTACACTTGCTCAGCAAGAACGAATTTGGACAGCATAGCAGAGCCTACAAGTGCACGTAGGGTTTCAGCACGTACAAATCTCAATTATGTTGCAATATAAAGTAAAGTAGTCAATATAGCTTAATTTTTGTAGATTTTCAAGTTGTGACGAACATTTTGTCAAAAACTTTGTAGTGATAACTCTACTTTTATTCAAAATATAAATACACATAATAATCATCATTGGTGTTTAATGTGCTGATATTATGGTATTATGGCATACAAGTCAGAAATTGATTAAACATCAACTTTCTTGGGCGATGGATTATAAGAGGTGTACTAAAGTATTGGTTTCTTAGATTATTAGATCTAAATTATTTGGAATTTTTTTGAATTAGTTATAACTTATTAAAGGGTGATTTATGTTGAGCTTCCACATGATTTGGATGTTTTTTTTGTGCTCATAATTGACCTTCATAGCGCGTAATTTAGAATTTAATCCAAAAGTTTGAGCAAACTGGGTTTGTAACTAATGCCAAAGTACCCAACATACTCGTAGCGGTCGTTCTGTGCAGAATATTGCCAATGTTTGTCAAAGTGTAACTGCAGAACTAGGAACATCAATTTGTCATCGATTGTAGTAACTAGGTCTTACGTACTCCACTAAGCAACAAATTTCGACTAAGGATTTACACTTACATCTTAACAAAATCCAAATAACACAAGAACTGAAACCTAGAGATCACTTAATGGATGCAGCAACAACGAACAGATTTTCGGAAAAGATTCCCTTTAGTGATGAGGCACATTTTTATTTAAGCGGCTACGTAAACAAGCAGAACTGCCGTATTTGGGGATTAGAAAATGCAAGAGGTTTTTGATAAGAAAATACATTATCAAAAAATGACTGTATAGTGGTCTGGTGGCATAATTGGCCCTCATTTTATCAAAATTATGTAAAAGGTTTTCCATTGTATTATTTGAATAAAATTCAACAATGAAAAACTGTTAAAGAAGAACAATAAAAAATGTTGTATTATTATACTTGCTCTTAAGTAGCTGCTTTGATATGAATTTTACTTTGACATTGAGGTATAGCTATAGTTCTTTTTTCTACAATAACTGAACTTTTTGGAAGATACAAGAAATGTAGTGCTCAAAATATCCATGTTTTAACAGGTTGTAATAGTTTGTTCAGGTTACTAGAGTTGGTAGCTCTTACTGAAGTCAAAATAACTTTAAACACTTAAATTACTATAAACTACGTATTCCAAAAAGCTATTTCTGCAAATATTGAGCCGTGTAGGATCCATTATGAATAAAAAAAGACATAGAGCGAGCTACCTCTAGTGATTTTTGTTTGTCATTAAACAAAGTTGTACATTTTGCATTATTTTGACAGAAAGTTTTCTAAACTCTTGTTCTGTAGCCACAATTAATTACCTCCTTACTTTTATAATACGTTTTAACATTATCTTCTCATTGCTCAGTTTATTTTGTATTGTTATTCCGTTTACGTGTATTCTATTTATGAAATTTAAAGGTCATTGACTATCTTCTGGATTCTGAATTTAGAGTTGGGTAAAAAATATAAGTTTACTGCACGAAGGATTTATTAGACCTTCTGTACCAACTATAGTGTTGACCTCACTTTGTTATTCTGGCAATTAACCACCTTATGTGGCTGATGTATGCAAGTACAACGTTTGGAGGGGTTTTCTTTATACTGGCCATGTCAAACCCTCAGCTCCCTAACATGGACCTATCGTATGAGATGGCCGAGCATGTACATAGCAAGTGCTCGATTGTCTCGTCATCAATTACAAATCCTCTACACGATTGTGTGTGTTTTTTTTAGTTGGCAGTGTATCTATCTTAAATATAGAACAAATATTTTTGGTTGATTATACATTGAAATGAAATTACATTCGATAAGAAGTAGTTGGAGGACACATGCTATTTTTTTTGTAGCTATAAGAACATTTTTATATCGAGAGATTACAGTAATTATGTATTAAAACAAGGCTGAGAGGGAAGAATTTTATCAAAAATTCTTGTAAACCGTTGCTTGGTACCACAACAAAGATGGAAGAAGATGCTTACAGTGACCACTCTGCTGTTTTTTGTAATAAGTAAAAGTTGAGTAAAAATTTCTTGAAAATTTTGGGGAGATTTAAGAACATTTGTTTGAGAATAATAAGCATCTACAATCTAACATTGTTAAGCAAGGAGCTTTTTTTGCAGTGGTTTCTTTATTTTTTTATACACTGGATAAGAATAAAGTACTCATAATTACTACTTGTACGTTAATCTTTTTCTCCTTCTCTTCAATAAACGAAATTTTAAAATCGGTTCTATATGTCTAAACGAAAAGACAATACGAGATCAATATATCTATACTTTGTACATAATTATAATTATAATTAATTAACTTTCTTATTGTGAACATTCCATTTAAATTAAATTTTTCAGAAATTAAGTTAGTTTAATGATGTTCTTGTTGCACAGACATTCACTTTCATAGCTTGATTAATATTGTCAAAATCATAAAATTACTTTCATGTCGCCACCTTTGCTGATCTCTAATTAACGTTACACCAACTTATAAAGTATTCATATAACATATTATATGCATTCACAAAATAATTATAAATTCTCATACAGTACAAAAAAATCATAATTTATGAACGCAATTCAAATAATATACTTCATCCGACTATAATATATTTTAACATTCACCATAAGAAAGTTTATTTTATTATGCGAGCCTCATTCGCTAACTGCATCTGCACGTTAACACAATTTAACTTTATTATCGCCGGGTGTGTATCATTTACATGGAAAATCAGCTGATTTATTTCAATTTGTGTTGTAATAAGTACCTTATGGAATACCGAATTGTGTTACAATTATTTGCTGTAATGAGATAGAACCAGTTTGTTAGGTTAATTGAATTAATCAACAAAATATAATATCAATTATAAATGTATGGTAGCTTAAACCTATCAGTATATTATTACTATTATTATTAGTAGTAGCAGGAATGCACGGCCATAAATAATTCAAAATAAACAAATGAATCAATTGAGTTCCTTAGAAATTACACCATTTGGAGTCGTAGTTATCTTATTCATATCAACACAAGATTAAATCAATCTTTGTTACGAAAGAATTCTCTGCAACATTGCAGAAAACAATAAATAATATAAAAGGCTTTCAATTAGAACATTTTAATAATAAACGTGCTTTATATTGAAGATAATTGAAGCAGTGATTTATTATGTTTGTTTTTTATTATTTTATTATTAATTTAATCTGATTGTATAGCATTAAATGGATTAAGTGCAGGATACGTTCAAAGCTCTTTGTGCTTGGATTTTTTATTATTCCTGCATGACAGTTGATGGTATTATACTATGACTATGATATATACGTTCTAGATCACATTATGTAAAGTGCAGGGAGAATTTATAATGCGCACTTAATAGAAGTATGTATCACTTGAGATAAAAGAAGGCCTCAATGTACTATTATCTCTGGAATGCACCTGAGATTATTGTATTTATTTATTTACTTTATTTTGGGAATTGCTTTTTAATTAAAAATGAAACAGCCGATAGAGCAATCAGAAAAAATATTAATAATCGAAATTAAACTTCCTGTAAATATTGGATCGCCCGGAGTTATTTGTGCGTTTAGTGCAGTCTCTTATTATGAAATTCCTCTCCGGAGAGATAACAGAACAACTGAAGTTTCATTATATAATTATCTTTTAACAATTTTACAAGAAATAGATTACGCTCCGTAAGTTAAGCTGTGTGTACGCGCATATTTACCAAGAATGCGAGCTGTAGTTAATCAGTGTAATTTCTCGAGGCCAGATATGCTATTTATGTACCTATTTTAATAACAAATGAGCAAGAATTCCTCTATACGTACACATCGGTTTACGTGGAAGGCAATGTTTTTTTTTTCATTATTAAATCTCTTACCGGGAATCACTTCTTGCATCTTCTTCGGAAGAAAACGGGAAGATCATTTTTCATACCATTGTTATGATTTAATAGTTTGCATAAACATTACAATGCTTTTATGTAATAATGTATCAATAAACAAATTTAGTACTTTAAAAATATAAATTTAAAATTACAAAACATTAAATTCTAAGCCTAAATTAATGTAATATTGATGAAGTCTGTTATAACATACATATATTATATCGATAATGAGATCTACCATAAGCATTTAATATCAAGTTTACGAAATTGTTCGGTTTCGGGAGAATGGTATTATGACATTGAAACATTGGAACAGTTTTTTAGTTTTATCAGCTGACATAGGGCCAGGAAATTAGAAATTGATCTCTCGCACACACCAACATTTTACCCAATTCTTAATTTATTTCGAAAATGAAAAATGATAGATATTTGAAGTCTTGCAATTAAATGTATGTAAAAGAAGTTTCCGTTCAATGTGACGTCACGTTTTTATATATATATATGAAATTTCAAATTTTCAACTATTAATAAATTTTATAGTATTTGTTTCGACAAACTATATTTGTAGGTTTTGTTTTAATTGCATTTTTGTAAAAATATAGAAAAAAAGGTATCCAAATTAAAAAAATGAGAAGTTTGTAACGGCATGTAACGTAGTTTTTTTACATATCATTTTTAGGTTAATTTTTTATTCCAAATTTTTTAATTTTTATCAAAATTCTGGCTTTATAGAATCAGTACTTACATATATGACAAGTGAAACAATACAATACGTACGTTCTGAAGAAGTTATTTTAATTTAATAAAAGCATACCAAAAAGATGTTTTTTTTATTAGCTTATTATACATGAGAAAACTTTTTCTGCTCTTACAGTTACCAATACCAAATTGCTTTTTGGATATATCTTTTGCCACTAAAGTTGTAATTTAAATTTTAGCTTTTCAACTCAAACTTTTCTTAAGAAATCTTATAAACAAAAAAGTTTTTATTCATTTCTTATTCTAACTTTATTTAATTTAAAATTATTTTTACAATAGCAGCGTTTACAGATTCAAATCTTGCTTCATGTTATTTTACAAACGATTTTTATAATAAACTCATAATTGAAATTATAACCTTCCGTAGTATTATTTCTGTTACTGTTATTCTACAGGACACATTCTCAAAATAATTTGTTTGCACTTGACGGTAAAGATTGAAACTGGTTGTTACATTCAATATGTTTTGTGATTTACACAATGTTTTTAATTAATGTAAAGAGTCACAAATTTAAAAAAAAAGACATAATTTAAAAGTATTCTTATTTAAATTAAGTGTTGAAGTTTCTGAACATTACTTCATAGGTTACTACTTACTTCAGATAATAAATGTTAATTCTGTTTGAAAAAATATAATTGGTTAAATCTTAAGATATATTATATGGTTTTGCATATCATTAAAGTGATAAAAGACTATATTGGAATGTGATGCATAAAATAAACATATAATACAAGCTGTAAAACTAATTTTAATGATAAAATCCTTTCAATGCATAAAGGTTGACTCGGGTCTTTAGATATGCATAAATGTGTTCTTAAAATTGAATTTCTTGTTTGTGAATTGACACATTTCACAATCGAGTACACTTGGAGTATTTTTTTAAAGCCGATTTCAATGAATATTAACTAACGGTATGACTCTCACTTTTACAATGTGCTAATTGTGACGGCATTTGTTTTTTTTAAATAGATTAAATTTGTTTATTCTTAAATAGCTTCGATAATATAATGGGTTAATTGTTAAAAGTGGCTGGCGGATTTATTGTTTCGAAATGATAATGTTTTGGCCGCGATGCATTCTTGCGGTGCATACATAACATGTTGGACCCGTTGTAAAGTTAGTTGGAATTTTTTGGGAGCGAGCCATCACCACCGGTGCACAGTTGTTCCATCACCAGTAGAGCGGCAGCAGCTGTGCATTGGGCCTGCGTGAATCCTTTGGAAACACAATGCAGGCCTAAGGCTGTGAACCACTGTGAACCCGTGGAATGTACACGGAAATTAAAGTGGCCCGGACCCCGGACTGGACCGGGGTGCGAAGGACGGACCAAGGCCGGTTAGCCGCAGTATTCTCAGACCCTCGCGGTATTCGAGATGTGGTGTTACGTACGTCTGCCCGCAGACCAACTTCAGGTACAAACTTTGCCCGCGTTACATTCTTTATCACAAACTGTGCCCGTCTCTGTGCCGCCGGCCTTCCAGACATTGCCGGCCTCCTATGTTATCGCGAGTCGCCGCCAAGATGCTTACCATCATCAAGAATCCGCGAACTACCATCATTCAGCCAATTTTTATCGCGGACAGGCGCGAATACAATACCAACAGAAACCATACATCTACCATCACAACACACCGCAAAATGTTCACTACGGATATGGAATTGTAAGTTTCTAACTAAACCATTAGATTTCCAGTTAGTGAAAAAAGAAGCATTACAATTAAAAAGAAAACATTAGTTTTATACACCAATTTTAAAGATTTAGAACGAATGAATTAATGAAAAAATCATTGATGCTTAATACTTAAAATATCATATTCAATTTTTGTATTAATTATACAAGCAAAACCAGTTCGTGATACATATTTCTGTATAAAATATATTCATTCTAATAAAAATAGATATTTTTCAAGAAATATTTAAATCAAATCTTTTAAACAAAAATAGATAACATAAAACTAAAATATTTATTTAGCAACATATACAAATTCATCAAAATGTTATACAATTAAAGGTCATGTTTTCAATTTAAAGTGATAAAAATATTTATTGTACATATTTGGAATTCTTTTTTTTTTTTTTTTAAATTTATACAAAACAAAATCATTAATTATCAATAATTTTACGAATTAAATTATTAATTAATGCATAAGTTTTAAAACAACAAAAAGCATGTAAAAGTAAACTACTTCTTCAAACATTTAAATGTCCAATAACAAACCACTAATACGATGAAGTTTCCACAAAAAAAAATCTCAGTTTATTCATTAAATATTATTTGCATATTTCAATAATCTATTTTTAATACAATTCTGAAATGACACATTATTATTTAACAATAGTTGTATGTAAAGTGCTTTATCTATGTAGCACATTGATAAAAAGAAAAGTACAAACATATAAGCAAACTGCAAAATTCAATGAGTTTTCAGTAATAATAAAAAGTCAAGTTTATTGTTGCTAAATTAACAACAATAATAAACATTCAATTAAACGCAATTCACCTGCGCAATTTTACCGTTCATTATTTTCCTGAGATTAGTTATAAATTACAATAAATTAAATGACACATTAATGAACTTTCACTCTTTGATAGTGAATTGAATTTCCATTATAACCACTACTACAAACATAATCAATGAATACAAGTAATATAATTATACTATTAATGTTTTTTTTTTCTATTTCAGGCCAAAAAGGATATTTATAACATTAAGTCACAAAGATTAATATTAGCACAAGATGAGTACGATCATCTGAACAATGCCCTGGCTACACTGACAACATCTAGAACAAGCTGTAAGTACTTTTATAAAACCAGTTAAATTAAAGCATATCTAAAATGCTAATCCAATCGGTATTATTATTTGTCCCGCCAAAATAACATGACGCACGCAGTCTGCAATAATTTGTTTCAAAATAAATCGATTAAATTTTGGTAAACAAAATCTTGTTTTGTTTTTCAACCAAAACTATTAAGGGATAATAATTTAGTGCAAAATTGAATTTTTGTAATCCAAATTAACATCGTTTGGGAGAAATTTGAAATACAAATCATTAAATTAATAAATATTTTGCATTTGCAAAAGGTTTAGACAAGTCAATGGGATCGGGTTAAAAGTAATAATTTCAGAGTGGCCCATGCAGCAATTCAGTAAACACGTTTTTTTATTAATTTTGACGCAATATGCTCTTAGACTGCTGCATCAAATATCGTGTTCGAACTTCCAACTGAAATTGTTTCAAACATATATACATTCTCCTACCATCTAGCCCGTCTTGTCAGCGTGGGGTTTTAAGACTAAAATCCTTCTCTAGTCCGGAGTCCAGTGGTTCGGAATCCACTCAAAACTGTAGGTCTACCCGTAATGTAAGTTGCTAGCATTACGAGCAGAGAAGGAAGAGTTTTAATCCGTTGGTTAGAATTTGAATTTTTGGTCTAAAATCAGTAAATGATATCTTAAGAAGATCGAGATTGTTAAGCAGAACGTTTGTTTTTATTTGCTTGGATTTTCAATCTCCTCTTTATCACTAATAGTTTTGTTTTCCGCAATTTTTATCTTCGTATTCGGATTCTGAACCAGTACTGTATTTTTCTTTAAATTAATCACTAAAATCCAAACTAATAATTTTGCAGTTTTCTACTACTAGCAGTTCATTACAGGATTTTATATCATAGTAAATCAACTGTAAAGTCATATATTATAACCGACTTTGGACTGCAAGCAGAAAAAATATTTGTCAGATATATTCCGACATAAGACTGGAAAGGGCTAATTAATAGTTGTGTAGGCGGACCTATTAAGGCGCGTTTTGTGGTTTTCCTAAACCGCGCGGCTTACCAAGGTCCATCTAATTTCAAATTCTAGTATGTTTTCATGTCGTTTCATGTTCTTATAGGTCCACATTTTTGCTTCTGAAATCTAATCGTCTAACTGACTCCTTATTAATATAAACCCCCCTAAGCTTAACTATGCTCTTGCAGCAGCCGCGTTTTGCGAGATCTACACGGCTTCTACTTTGGATTTTAACCTAACACACTAAGTTACTAAAGGTCAATACTTAGCTCACTTAAGATCTCCGAAATACCTCACTTTCTTGATTATCCTCGTAAATCTTACTAACACGCCTAAAGTTTTTATTGGCTTTCCAAAGCTGCTTTATATTTATTCAATTTGATAGGCTGAGTTCACTCTTTGTCACTAAGACCATTTTTGCGTTCTACACAGCTTACACCACTCTACTGTTTTGAAGGGCTTAATAAGTACTTCTAAACGCGTTATAAAGCTTTCTTAAGTCCTATAATATCTGCCTCATCTGACAGGCTTTTCTATAGAACCTTGCAATCCATTTGCGAATTATCTTGAATATTCTTGAGAATTATCGATTTTTTCCAAAATACCTCCGAACCTTTTTTTCGTTGATAGAAACCGTTTAAACCGATTAAAAATTGCATCGAAAACCATATACACATATGCCATTTCAAGAAAAGGTAGTAAGCCGCTGAGTCATTTCACGATCTCAACGATCTTTTTGGCGAACGAACGAGTGGTTTGTTTGCTACAAAGATTCTTAGAGGACAAATCGGGAAGTGGTCAATCTTTGGATTTTGATGGGGCTTTCTCTGGAAGAGGACGAAAGTTGCACAACCAGGACACTCAAAACAGATCAGTCTACAATTGTTTGTCATTTCAGAAAACTTGTCCGAATTTGCTCCTCATGAGTTTTCACACAAACACAAGGCCATCCAAGCTCTAATTTTTACAGATTTGTTTCAGAGAAATGAGGAAAACCCAAAAACGGCATTGACATTGACAATGTTTTGAAAATAGTTGCATAAAACAAATGTTTAAATGCAAGTTGCATAAAACAATTGCTAAAATATAAATAATATTTTAGTCAGTATTTGTCTGCCATATTATTATCCTCTTTCCATAATCTTGGCGTACCTGGCAATGCTGCATTAGTTAGCTGTTCACAACAATGCTCTGCACAGGTGCAGTGGCCGGTGCAACCTGAAGTTGGTATTACTGGAATAGTCTAATTAGAAAAAAATCATATACATTAGCAAGCATTATGCATATTTCTTTTCCTATTATGGCATATCAAAGGCTTTTATTCCTTACTCAATTTTAAGACAAAAAGTTTATATAAATGTAGGTCCAAAACGGCTCTATTTTGAATATATCTTCAGTGTTTTAAATGTTAATATTAAAATGAATTACAACTGTAGGTCCCAGTTGTAGCCCCTGTGAAATTGCAATCATATTTCAACAATGGGTGCGTCTAGGAAGGCGGGAGCAAACCGCTACATTGGTAGCGCTCACTCCTGATTAGTTCCGCTTTGAAAATCCATAGCGATACGCTCCCTCCTTCCTGAATGCACCCAATATTATGATATATCAGCTGTTAGGTCAAAAACAGCTCCATCTATATTTCATATAGTTATATATGAGTTATATATGAATATATATAGTTTCAATAATTATGTTACTTTATATTTTTATGATCTCTGTTAACAATTTATTTTTATTTCAGTGTGTTCATCAACAAGTAGTGTAAGTACAAAATATGACCCTGATTTATTGAAATCGGATGTGGCCATGGCAAAAAATAGGGTATCCAGGCTGAAGTCAGAACTAGAACAAATAAAAACAGAAATGAATTACACGCAGAGAGGTGTAGACACATTAACGAAGTAAGTATTAATTTAAATAATTTATTTTAAAATCAAGTCAAAGTCAAAATAAAGAATTCTAGTAATTTCTTCTTTTTATGTCCAACTTAATCAAATCAGTAGCATTTGCAAAAGAATATAAACAAAGTTTTTTTTTTTAATTTGCAATAAAATCAATTAAATTATTTTACAATATTATTATTAAATAAATTTAAAACAGTAAGTGCATGACTACTATTGAGTAGTTAAACTATTTCTAAAAGTTTATATCTTGAAAACAATTTATATTTTGAGTTAATTGCTATTGCCATTACATGCGATATTGTTATTAATATAAAAAACTTATTTTTGTGTAATTTTAATTTGGTTAACATGGTATTGCTTACCATAATACATGTCTGTATACCATATTAATATTGTGGTTTTGTATTTTAGTGTTGAACAAAAATTAAGTACCCACCAAGGAGCGTGTTATAACATAGCTGAAGCACAAGCTATAATGACTGAATTGAGGAATATACAAAAGTCCTTATCATCTGGCGAAAAGGAACGCGCCGAATTAATGCAATCTCTAGCAAAATTAAAAGATGACCTGACGAGGTTACAGCTGTGCGAAAGCTCTCCTGATGTATCCACACTCAGTCTTCCACAAGAGAAACTAAGCACCGCATCACAAACTGATTTATCATGCGAATTAGTACCGATCGGTACCCGACTGGCTGAAATGGCGAAAATGAGATTAGAATATGATGAAGCCAGAAAACAAGTACAAAATATCCAGCAGAAATTAGCCGATTTAGAAGAAAAAGTCCAACCTGGACAAGTTGAATCTGACAAAGATAGGTTATTATTATTCCAAGAAAAAGAACAATTATTAAGAGAATTAAGAAGTATTACACCGAGGACACGATCAAAAGAAGAAATGAGCGACATACAATTAGAATGCAAACGACTTGAGGATGATCTAAATATGGCATTAGAAATGTCAAATAGGGCGATTGCAGATAGGTTAAGGTTACACGAAGAAAAACAATTACTCTTACAACAATTGCGTGATGCATTAAGATTGATGACACAATTAGAATCGCAATTAAAAACATTATCTGTAAGCACATTATCAGTAAGTAGCAGTTCTAGTCTTGGATCTCTATCAACGACAAGTAGTAAAGGTTCATTGAGTTCCGGATTAAGTTTTACGGATATCTATGGTGGTCCACAATGTATAGGTTCAGTAAATGTGGATAAACCTGTTGATATGGTTGACTTACATAAACGAGTTGAACGATTACTCAAAGGTAGCGATAGTACAGTAAATACACCATCCACGGGACGATCTCAGCCATCATTATCACCACGCAGCTCTTTATCATCCGTATCCCCGCCTATTTCACCCATGTATGAAAATCTACCATGTGTCATCCCACCTCCAGCCTATGAACAAATAGAAAGGGATAGGAGATTGCAACATGAACAAAAACAATTCGACGATCGATTATCATCCAATATGAGTAACGAATTGATGCAAAGGCTGCCTATGCCATGTTTACCTCCATATACAGATCTATTAGATGTACAATTTGGTAATATGTCACAAGGTTCGGGTCTAGGAAGACCACCACGGTTATCATATGAAAGCACAACTGACCCGCCATTATCACCAATATCGGAGACTCCACCTCCTTTATTAGATCACGATGAAGGATTACAAGGAGCCACTCTGTCCCGCACGTCATCTTCAGGAACAAATACTAGATCTGTATCCGCCGCAGTCAGCGATGAATCTGTGGCTGGTGATTCAGGCGTATTTGAAGCTTCCAACCGAAAACGAGCTTCAAGATGTTTTGCCACTGATGATGTCAATGATACGGCTCAAGTTCAAGTCAAATTAAGATACATCTTTGCTGAAAGTTTGCTTCATGTTTGTATAGAACGGGCGAGGAATCTCTCTGCACTATTAATACCTGAAAACTCTGAAGTGTAAGTTGATTGATTTAAATACTAATTTTTAATTAAATTTAATTATTGTATTTGCAGGTATATTAAAGCTATGTTACTTCCGAATGTTCCTGTTCCTACAGTATGTTGTACACAATCAGTTAAGGATCTCCGAAAGCCATCTTTCGGTGATATCTTCAACTTATCAGTGCCATCGAATAAAATTTATACAAAAACATTGCAAATTAATGTTTGGAGTAAATGTGAAAATCAACAAGAAAAATGTGTGGTAAGTTTTTTTTTAATAAATATTTTATAATACAAAACAAGCAAAACAAATTTATTACGTTATTGTTTAGATTTCAAATCATTTTGTAAACATGAATTAATATTGTAAAGTTTATAAAAATAGAGTTATTAGGTTTTTTTTCTAATCAAATCAAGTAAAGGGGAAACTTAAATCATGTTAAGCAAATATTCAAAACAATTTAGAATTTCAATTTTTTCTAATCATATTTTGATCTTTAGGGATGTGCACAAGTAAGTTTGGCTGATTTTAATCCACAAAACATCTCTCAAAAATGGTATAACATCTTGAGCCTTCATTATTTAGAAGGTTCTGAAGAGGAAGAAAAACCATCACATTTGAAACAAGAATCTGATATATCCATATATCGTGAAAAACCTGAAGCTGACATCATGTATCGCAAACAATTTGGAGTGAAAGAAGAGAGTTCAGACGACTCAACGATAATCTCATCGCAAACCTCAACCTTAACAAGAAATCAAGATTGTGACGCGTTTCAACCTACAATGAATTTAAATATTGAGGAGTTAGTTAATTGTTTCAGAAGTAATGAATACAGTGATAATAGTGATGATGATGATGAGGAGGAAGAGGAAGAAGAAGATATAGAAGAGGATGGTTTTATGATTGAGTTTAGGCCTAATGATAAATTGGAGGCGGTGCCAGAGGATTGTTGCCATCAGCATAATCACGAAGACCAGTTGGCGTTTTCTGACGCGCAAACAAACACGGAGTGCGCGTTCTATCCAGAGCACGCGAAACAAATGAAACTTGTCGCCGGTGGTGTATCGGTTGACGATAGGGGAGTTATAAAACGATCACAAACATTCTCACCAAGTGCCGCAGTAACAAAAAATCATTATATTTGTAAATTAAACCGATCCGACAGTGATAGTGCAATGCCTTTATATAGGAGAGGTGGTAATCCATTCCAAAGGAACGCTGTTGAAAGGCGATCGTTAAGATTCAGGAGACAGTCCAACTCTATGGCCACATTATCGAATAAGTCACAATCACATCTACCAACGACGGCGAGAACGTCTATTGACTTAGAGTTAGATCTTCAAGCACAGCACACGCGATTGCATATTTTAAACTCAGAGTTGACTAGGCTGCGTGAGCTTAAGCAAAGGCTAGAGGCGGCTAAGGAGCAAGGTGATTCCGAGCTGGCTTCTTGGGTACTCGAAAATCAACAATTCTTGAATCTGGTGGCCCAAGCTGAGAGTGAACGACTTTCAAAGACTGCTGAGGAGAGGAGAGTTGAGAAGATGCTCAGGAAGGTGTCCAAGGAGATCTATAAGTTAAGGAAGACCAAAGTTGGAAATGGGAAGCCTGATATAATAACTTTCAAGTAAGTAATTTTACATTTACAATTAATTATTAGAAAATTGATTAAACACTATTTTTTATTTTATTATTTGAAAAAGAACAAAATAAATATAAGTAACTATAATAAATACTAGTCAATATGTTAAGTGAGGGGATAAAATGTCAAATAAATAAATTTAAAAAAATACTGATCATGTTACATTATTGTGATTGTAATAAGATTATTTGAGTAGAACATTAATGCCAATCTACTGAAATGTATAAATATACGAAAATTTTATAATAAATTTTGAAAAAATAACGTAAAATTTTAAGTGATGGGTTTTATAAATTATTTATGTACGAGTGTGAAGCTCTAAATTCAAAATATGTAATAAAATAAATCATTGTATAACAAATATCCAAGCTATATTGAGGTATCTTGCGCATTCATATTTACCGTTGCTTTCAGTGGACATTTTCTTAGTGTTGTCTGAAGCCTACATATTTTAAATGGCATGTCAAATCTCTTCAGCAGACAGCACAATGCATACGCTTTTATTATTGGCACCAAATTTAAATTCAAACAGAAACGAGTAACAGTATAACATACTATTTTCCAAAAACCGGAGAACAACAATAAATGTCTGGTTTTTTATTCACATTACGAAATTTTCAACTGCCAAATTTGATCATAAATTTCTAAATTTGGCAGTTTTGAAGTATTTTTTATTCAAAAGTACCAATTGGTCAGATTACTTGAAACCTCAATTTATAAATTTCATTTTGCTGACACGTCTAATAAATGGACAAAACTCTTGCTGTCAAACAAGTTGTCACTATTAGTGTGGATATTTTTGTTTACTTATTTTATTATTATAAATCTATTGATTTGATTTGTTTCTATACATTGCATAAAATCAAAATAATTTTGAGTTTACTTTATCATGCTACATCTACATTTTTCTTTGTGGAAGAGTATAGTAACTCAACATAGTTTGTAATTATAATAATTATAATGGTCATACTTGGGAAAAGCAATGTTTAGTAGTTAAATATTTATTTATTCATTTAAAAATTAGCTACGACAGTCTTTGTTCCATGGGTCAACAAATTAAGTGGAGAAGCTCATTTTTCAAAGATGTTTATTAAATTGGATTTAATGGATAGATAGATAGATAGATATTTTTACTTAGGTATTTTGTAATGATTAAACATTAAGCTTTTTTTTAATTACATTTATTAAGAATAAATAAATTATGTAAATATAATTTATAATCCATTTTTACCAGATTTTACAGATTAGGATTTAGTTTGATCTTTTATCAAATTACTTTTATAATCGAAAGAAAAACAGTATTGCTAATACAGTAGAAGACAATTCTTATGTTAAATAATTAGTGAAATTTTTAAGGTAATAATATTGTATATTTAAATTAATTTTGTTTTTTTTTTCAGAGAGAAAATGGCCTTCTTCACAAGGGCAAACAACACAAATGTGCCTTTCTTGCCTTCAGAACAGTGCCATTCAGATAATAGTAATTTAAAGAAAACCAATGAAAAAACTCAGTGTTTAGAAAGGGACAGTACGATAGATAATAAAGAAGTGAGAGACAAAGCGGACGGTGTAGAGAGTCGAGAAAGTAAAGAGGAGCCGACCCGATACGAGTATGTTGTGGATAGGGTGTTAGGTGTTGAAGTGTAATATTTTTTTACAATATAAATAATATTTATATAAATAAAATTAAAAAAAATTAAAATAAATGCATATATTTTATTTAAAGAAATATAGATATATTAATTCTTTGTAGATATATAAATATATAAAATCAACAATTTGTATGCGTGTAAATTATTACATATCAGTATGAATGCGACTTTTTTTTTGTTTTTGTACATTTTTTTCTAGTTTAAAAATTTATAAAATATATTCTCAGAGATATATTGTGATTATGTGCCTTAAAGATCTGAGTTACATCTTGTTAAATCACTTTTTTTAATATTAATACTCAGTATGTTTCGTACTTTTTTCAAGTGATTTAACTGTTCTGTTATACAGTTGCAAACTGCGATCCAAGTTTCTATTTCTTTCTGGAAATATGTGCTTGGGTATATTTTTCTTTTATAAACTTTATATACTACTACTACCTTAGTACAATCTTTTTTTACTTTGTTACCAATCATATTTTAAAATAATAAACTAGTTTTTCAAATGTTTTTTTTTTATTTTAGTTTATATAACTAGGCCTTTGTAACTAGCCTTTTAAGGTCTATATATATATTTTCTTATTTTAGCTATATTAGCTAATATATTCATTGTTATATTTAATAGCCTATTTTCTTTATCATATTATGGTTACTAGTGATTTTTTACTTGTATTATATTGTACATAAAATATTATATATATATAGTATTAGTTATGTTATTGTAATAAAAAATGGTATGTTTAAAAAATTAAACATTATAGTGCATTATTTTAAATGAGTCTATATATATTTTAAATATTTTATTATTATTTCCAATATACTACAATATTACACATAACAACAGTCTTATTAACAAAATAATTACCAATAATAAGTGTAGTGATTCGACTTGGAATATGGATTTACACAGGACATATCTTATTATTGAATAAGCTGGTAAGTATTGTAAGTTTTTATCTCTATTATTTTGAGTAAGTGAAATGATTAAATTTAAGTTATTTATTTAAGATAAGCGTGCTGAGCTTTACAGATAATAGTAAATTATATAAGGTTAATTAGTCTTTATTTCTCTAATTGAAAAAGACAAAGTTAGGGTGTGGACACAACGGCGATTCTCGCTCCGATCATCGAACAGCGCTCCGAGCATAGAACACTAGAAACTGTTCTAAGCTAGGACCCTCGCACATTGTTCTGGTTTTATAAATAATAGATAAAATTACTTTAAAAGTAAAGAATACAAGATAAATTTGTGACAGAATTATGTAGTGAACATTAATGATTTTATGAATGAGCGAGAGTCCGAGCATAGAACAGTTTCTAGTGTTCTATGCTCGGAGCGCTGTTCGAGGATCGCCGTTGTGTCCACACACTTAGGATATTTTTTTCTCTTAATATTACATAATTTAAACTTTATTCACATTACATAATATTAATAAAAATAAGCTTCAACTGCATCTTGCTTATCTTATTCCATAATGGAATTATCAAATGGTTTAGAATATATTTTATAAAAAATCAAATAAGCTACTTTTCAAATAGATTTGTATTGAATATAAAATTTAAAATAATATATCATTTTTTTTAAAGCACTATAACTTTTGTGATGCGGTATGCAGATCATAGTTAACACAATCTAATATTAGAAATTTTTGATTAGGATTTTTTTACAGTTCTTCAGAATTACTTCCGTATGACATTACCTTCCTGTTTTCTTTTCTGCGTAAATCCTGTTGTTCTTTGTCAATCTATTCTAATTTGGCACTAGTTCTACCTCCAGATGGGTTGGTTATTGCTTCGCGTATTTTCACGCAGCATCTAAGACACTTATTGATTATTTTCTCTGGTTTTTGTTTCTATTTTACTTCTATTGTGTTTGCTTCCATTGTTTGTTTTTCTATATTTTTTCGTTGTCAAACTTTTCAATTTTATTTCTTAGTACTCTTGTTGCAAAGTTTCTTAGCGCCTTCCATTTATTTTCATTTCTCAAGCATTTCTTAATGATTTTTATTTCACGCCTCGCATTCTACTACACTGTTTTGCATTATCTTGTGTTTCTTCCTGACAGAATAGGCAACTTGCCTCTTCCTTAACCTTTTTTATATTTTGCAAGAACTTTCCAAAGGCTCCGTGCTCGGACAGTATTTGTGTTGTATAATACCACGTCTCGGGTTTATTCTCTACTCATTATTTTATCTCTGGGACTAGTTCTATCGCCCATTCCCCTTTTCTCTTTTACTTTACCGTCTCTGCCATCTTTCCATCGTCTTCTCTCTTGGAATTTTATTTGCTGTCTTTTTACTGGTTTCTTTCTTTACTAGTCTTCCACCATATCAGCGGAAGTGTTGCCGCCATCACCTATACTGCCTCCTGTAACACTGTTCTGTTAATTCATTCATTTCATTCCTGTTTTTTTTTGTCTTTGTGACTTCCTCTCATGTTTCTGGGACGTATAATATTTTGCTTCTCATTGCCGTTGCTATTCGCCATCTGGCTTTGTCTCCTCGACCTCTTTTGTTTTGCATAAGTATACTGAGCTTTCTCTCCATTTTCTTTATTCCTCTGGCCGCTTCTTTAACCTGTTTGCTTCATCCTTTTCCTTCGAGTGTCACTCCGAGGTATTTAATTTTCTTTCATATGGTTATCCCCTGAGCTCATACTTGTATCTCATGTGTTCCTCTATTGGTTGTCTTAGACTTCTGTTTTTTGTGTTGCTAATTTTAAACTCTTACTTCTCATCCATATCTGCAACATATTTATTTATTTATTTACTAGTCAACGGAAGCCATTAAAAAATAAGAATATATTTACAACTTAAAAAACATATAAATTAAACATAAAACAACTAATACTAAAAATAAGAATAAAACTTAAATAGTTAAAAAATAATAAAAAGCTCACGTAAGAGGGACAAGTGCACGTTGCAGGGTATTAAAAAGATCTTAAAAAAAATCCACTTTAACTTCGTTGGCATGCCGTTAAATACGTGTAGATGCAGAGTGCTGCTCATAATCTGTACGTTTGTACGATATATGAAATAAATAGTCATTGCGTAAAACTCGAACTGGGACATGAATACCAATTGAGCTGAGCAAGTCAGGACAGTCAATAATCTCACGAAGCACTTTAAAAACTAGTGTCACGTCAAAATTAAAACGTTTTTTTTTAAGACTGGTCATGTTAAATTTAAAGAGCAGTTTCTTCGTGTAGCTGCTTGCAATATTGCATTTTTACAGACTACACATTTGAACAATACTCGAGATGGGGGCGTACTAGAGCGTTGTAAAAGATAATTAAAGTACAAGGATCACAAAACTCTTTAGAGTTACGCTTGACAAATCCCAAAAGTTGATAAGCTTTAGTCACGACAGTATCGATATGTAGTATAAAGTCTTGAATCAAAAGTAATGTCTAAATCAGGAATAGTGTTAACTCTCGACAACATTTCATTTATGAGAAAGTAAGCATACATCACCAACTAGCAAAAATCTGTACTTCTTCATTAAGTAGCACAGCATCATCCAAAGACTGAATTTTTATAAAGATTTTTATATCGTCAGCATATAATAAACAATGCGCATTATAAAAACAGTGTACCACATCATTAATAAAGATATTTAACAGTAGAGGACCAATATATGACCCCTGTGAAACACCCGACGTAACATTAATATTACGAAAAATGCACTGGCCAATGCACACAAATTGAGATCTGTTAGATAAATAGGATTGAATTTACAGTAACAAGGTGCCATTAACTCCAATACCACGTAATTTCGTAATAAGTATCTTGTAGTCAACGGTATCAAAAGCTTTTGAAAAGTCAGTGTAAACTGAATCCACCTGAAATTTGTTTTCGAACGCATCTGTTACATAAGATTCATACAACAAAAAGTTGGAAAGGAAAGGAAGATGCTGATTTGCCAGTTCAAAAACCGTGTTGATTAGGAGCAATTTCAGATTGGAGAATGGCAGTCAATTGACAGGTAACTAAATTTCAAAAACTTTTGGAATGATAAAATAGATATAGGTCTATAGTTTGTTACATCATTTTTAGCACCGAACTTATGAATCGGAGTGACATAAGCTTGTTTCCAGTAAGTAGGAAAAGTACCCATAACCAAAGGTAAGTTGAATAAAAGCCATAAAAGCCGACAGAGAGCACGCACATATGTTGAGAAAAAAAAGCAGTTACTCTATTAGGCCCTGGGCAGTTGTTGGGTTTTGATACTGACAGTTCGTTGACAACATCAGATATTTTTAAAACAAGATGCGATTAATTTATGTGGGTAGGAATAGATGGTGGAAAATATGTGCTGTGTGAACTCATAGGTGCCGTCAGCGGACTGTAAACTGACCCAAAAAAATCAGCAAAGAGATTTACAATGCCATCAGTAGTGTAAATTTAAGAATTACCATTTGTGAAAGTAGATGGTATCTGATTACTGTTTTGTTTAGATTTGACGTGCCCCCAAAATGGTTTAGAATTGGATTTAATCAAATCTTTCACTTTCTTAATGTGATTAGAATAATAAGTATTAGCTAATTACTTACACTGATCACGTATTGTACTACATTTGTGGTGCTAATCTAGATAGCACATATGTTTTCTGTAACTTTGTTTAGTAAACACAAGGTCTTTTAGCTCTTTTGTGAACCATATACAAAATTTATAGGTTTTTTTTATTACACGTATTTATTTTGGGCTCATAATGGTCAATTATATCAAAAAGTAAAGAATAAGTACGGTGACATGCTTTATCAATATTACAATCGACAAACAGACAGAAACGTAATCAGCATCTATAAAATTATATTGTATTACGTTATCTTTGTTACATGATACGTTGTCTGGTGTATTCTGTAAAGAGTCAAGTTTTAAAACTAGATCTAAAGCAGGATGTTGATGATCGCATGGTACAATAGGAAATAGCAATTCTGTAAGGCTCAAGTTTGAAGAAAATGCAAAAAGCGCAAATAATAAATCTAGCAAAACTAAATTTTTGTTTACTATGTAGTTCAATTGATGCGAATTAATATACCTAAACGTGTTATCAACTAAAGTACCTTTAGAACATGTGGGTTCTTACACCAAATTCATCATTAATCCACAATGTTTGTGGCAAGTTGTAATCGCCAATAATAGAAACATTCATGAATTAATTCTATACGTTCACAGTGACATTGGGAAGTAGAGTAATCCAAACCAGGTAAAATATAAACAGTGCCAAAGACTATTTTGATACTGCCGATATCAACACAAACATACAATTCTTCTTAGGGCCGGTATTATAAAGACAAAATAAATCACCGAATAACAAATCTCAAATTAAATATATTCGACAAATAAACGTATTTCGGTATTATAAATCTAAATTAACTATTCGTAAAATAAGAAATTGCAACGTCGCATTTATATGTTATTTTAATATTGTAGTTATTGATGTGTTATATTGTAGCCTTTGTTATATTACAATAATCCTCTACAACATATTGAAAGTCAGTTGCATAACATCGTAGAGCAATCAAAAGCTGATTTTCAACAGAAATTGCTCCACATTAAAAATAACCTAAGAAACATGACATATGTTTTTTTTTTTTTTTTTTTTTTTTTTTTTTTCTCTCCCCACTTGCTGCTTTGCATCTTTCCATATATGGTCGGCTGCAGAGCTTCGTATTCGGGGCACCATTTATCTTCTTTTTTTAATTAATTTGTTTTTTTTAGTCTTGTTATTATGTAGTGTTCTTTTATTTTTGTTTTAAATTCTTTAAAAGTTTTCGTTTTTTTTATATTTTCGGGTAGTTGATTGTACGTGATTAGTCCATTTCCTAGTATTGTTTTTTTCGCTTTTTCTGTTCTTGTTGTGTGTACATATATATTACTTCTTCTTCTCGTGTTATGTCCGTGAATTTCTTTGTTTAATATTATTTGTAGATTTGTTTTAATTTCTTTATTTTTAACTTTATATATTAGTTTGCATTTTTCTATTTTTATTTTTTCGTTAATGTTTGTTTCGTTAATTATTTTGTATATTTCTTCTGTTGGTGTTAGCTTTGAAAGTTTATGTATTATTTTAAGTATTTTGTTTTGTTGTCTTTGGATTTTTTGTATATTTGTTTTTGTTGTTTCACCCCATATATTTATTAAATAAACATATGTCAAGTTATTCATTGAATAAATTTTAATCCCTAGATTTTGGATGATTCATTTACTCCATAGATTTAGTTACATACTTTTATTATTTGACGTTTATAATACCGAAATCAGCCAATTAAAATAATTTACTTGGTTAGTAAATAAAATCTACAGATTTTAATGCTTTATAATACCGGCCCTTGGTTAGTAAATAAAATCTACAGATTTTAATTATAAAACTAAATTAACTATTCGTAAAATAAGGAAGTGCAACGCCGCATTTATATGTTATTTTAATATTGCAGTTATTGATGTGTTGTACTGTAGCCTTTGTTATATTACAATAATCTCCTACAACATTTTGTAAGTCAGTTGCATAACATCGTAGAGCAATCAAACGTTGATTTTCAACAGAAATTGCTCCACATTAAAAATAACCTAAGAAACATGACAAGTGTCAAGTTATTCATTGAATAAATTTTAATCTCTAGATTTTGGATGATTAATTTATTCCATAGATTTAGTTGCCTACTTTTATTATTTGACGTTTATAATACCAAAATAATTTACTTGGTTAGTAAATAAAATCTACAGATTTTAATGCTTTATAATACCGGCCCTTGGTTAGTAAATAAAATCTACAGATTTTAATGGTTTATAATACCGGCCCATAGACCATTTCATATGAACGGTACACGGCAATAAGTACGCATCGGCCACGTAATTTTGATGTTGCAATATGATTACGGTCACGCCTGTACTTTTTATAATTACATCCGAGTTCTAAGTTTGTAATAAAGCTTATCAGCCACGTTTTACTAAGAATAAAAATAGCATGCTCCATTAATGGTATATTAGCATTTAAAGTAAACAATTTTGTGCGTAGTTCGCGCAGATTTTGATAAAACATTTTCATATTTTTTAACTCGGTACAGCTGGAGGTCAAGTTTGGATGTTGTTGTTGATAAAAAATCAGTGTTTGGCAGTTTATTTTGGAGGCGTCGATTAGTAAATAAACGTACAGATACTTTTTTAGACCATTTTTCTGCGTTTAAAATACAATCAATATTTACGTTTGTAACATCAGCAATTATACCAACTTTAAAAGAACAACAAATGTTATGGAATGCAGGCAAGGTCACTTATTTCCATATTAAGTTCTACATACTTCTTAATATCTTCAACACTGGTAGAAGGAGCACAGTTATTAATATGATAAAAAGTGCGTCGCTTAACCGCTTGTATGCCTTGAATTTCGGCAGTCCTACGTACAACAGTTGGTTGTGTTTGAGTTTCAGTTTTACTTTTTGTCATCAAGGTTTTCATTTAGGGAGTAAGCTTTGCAGTAGGTTTTATAACTCTATTTGTCATAGAGTTGGTGTAGCTGCTGCGTCAATCGCAATAGTTGGTCGAGTTGTGGTAGTATCATTACTAACAGATTTTGATGGAATATTTGACGGCAAAGCCGTCGACTTAGTTACTGTGAGCTCTGGTCAATGTTAGAAGAACGATTTAAATTAAGATTTAAGTTTGGAAGAAATCAATTTATTACTATCAGCAATTAACTTTTCAACAGCCATCAAGCTTGGCAATGATTTGAGATCAATTATTTCGCGCTTAAGAGACTGGACTTTAGTCTCAAAAAACGCAACTTAATTCCAAGAGCGTTGCACTTGGTAGATTTGCAAGATAAAACTTCACACTCATTTATTAAGTTGGGACTTAAAGGAGCAAAACCATTCAAGGATGAATTATCATTGACATCAGATCAATTGCAAATAGAAGACATTGAAACAGTGCTGTTATTATCTGTGATAAGATCTGCAAAACCTTTGTAGCGCTTTATGCAACTATGATGCATCAAGGCACTGCAGGTTTCACACGACACTCCAGTTTGTACTGAAGATTTACATCTATAACAAATCATATTTAAAAATGTGTAATATAAAATAAGATTAAAAGATTAAAATCAATATAAGTAGTAAAATATTTGCTTTTAAATAAATATTTACTAATTTTATTTATTTACGTTTTATTTGATAAAACACAACAAAAAAACACTCTTCACGCTACAGGGTCTTTTGTGACGACTGTAAAACAGACAAAGAAGACTACGGACAAGGATTATTAATTAAAATTTAAATTAGTAAAATAAAATATAATAAATAAAAAGATAAACAGTAAAAACTATAAAAATGACAAATGAATTAAAAATAACAAATAATATAAAATTAGTTTAAAAATATTTATGTGAAAGTGTTTGAAATTGCTATATTCAGTGTAGCATGCTAATGCTTTTACCACTGAGCATTTAATAGAACGTTGTCAAAAATACTGTATAGCTTTGTTTACATTTGTTATTATATAAAAATAAATAACAATAATAGTTCAACAGTTTGTAGGTTATGTTAAATATGTAAAAAAATTACTTACTTAATAAAAATGATTTTGCTTACTTAATCGAACAGAATATTTTAACATTTATTTTTACAATACACTTTACACACATTAACTAGTTTTAAGATTACTTTGAAACACATAATAACGCAGATAAAAATATACACGTGTTTCAATGATGCCAGCTCTAGTCTTTCTTTTGGTACTTCAATGTGCTACGTCCGCAAATGCCATTATAAACTAAGTTCCACAGTTTTGGTTCCAGTGCTAAGCCTTGACCAGTTTGAATCTTTTATTGTTAGTTACTAAGTTTCTACCCTGTAAGTAACTTCATATTATTTTGATTGTTTTCTTGTTCAGTTCTCTTCACTTTCCACAATACGATGTTAAACGCGTTCTGTATGTCCAATGCTATTATGATGCAGTGTTTTTTATAGCTCATAATGTTGTTCTTCCTTTGGTAAATCTCTATTGGTTTTTTCCTTTTTTTCTTCTTCTGTTTTATTCTCCGGACAATGCCTTTTTTTCATTATTTTAGCTAGTGTATTGAGTAAGCCAATATGCCTGTATGACTTTGATTTTCCTGCTTCTTTCTTTTTCTCAATCAGTCATATAGTTGCCTCTTTCTACTATCCTAGGAAAGTTCCTTTTTAGGCATCTGTTGATTATTAAAGTTATTTTTACTTTGTTCCCGTCTAGAGCTGCTTTCACAATCTCTGTTGTTATTTTGTCCGAATATGCTTTGTTCTTTGGCAATTCCTTTATGATCTCCTTCACTGTTGCTATAACTGTTTTCTTTTTCTTCCGTTTCTGGTTTTTCCTTGAAAAACAATTTTTCAATTGTGACTCTTTTCTTTCATCTTCTTTTAGGTAGACTATCTTTGCTTTTCTTCCCAATTTGTTATCACGATTTTGTACTGCTTTTCCCGTATACAGGGTGTTTTTTAACTGAAGGCAAAAAATTAAATGTGCCTAACATTTTTTTTAATTTCAAACAGAAAATCTAAATAACTGCTTTGTCTATCTCTCTTCGTTTTCGAGATAATAAAAAAATACAGAGCGTGGCGCAGTGATCTAGGCATCCGGCCGCTGTACTGTAGATTGTGGGTTCGATTCCCATATACCGTGATATACTTTTCACTTTCTATACGCTCTCCCACTCCCCAACCCTCCTTGGCAGCGTGGGGTTTTACGGCTAAAACCTTCTCTGAGGAGTGATAAATTCTCTCCAGTGGTTCGGAATCCACTTAAAACTGTAGGTCCCTTGTAATGTAAGTTGCCAGCATTACAAGCAGAGAAGAAGCTAAGACGCCAGCAGTGGCGTATAATAGGCTGACAAAGAAAAAGAAAAAAAAATACACTTTATTTAGAAAAGTTGTAGTTTAGCAAAAATTGTAAGAATGGTAACAACAAACAAAACTTTATTACTTTTATAAGTTCTAAAAATGCCTTGATGCAAGCTTGACAACGCACTAAAAGAGAATGATAAACTGTTTTAAAATATGTTGTGTTTTGAATGTGCAATGCAGCATTTAGAATTCTCTTTTGTAGCTGCTCTACGTTGTTTGGCTTTGCATAAACCAATTGTTTTAAGGATCCCTACACATAAAAGTTCAATAGATTTAGATCAGGAGATCTTGCAGGTTAGTTTACTGGATCTTTTTTACCAATCCACCTATCATTAAAATTATTGTTGAGCCATTTCTCTATTTAAGGTTTTCTAGACAAAGTTTTTAGATAGTTGTAAACGGGCAAAAAGTTGCCTAACGCTGCTGCCCCTGGTTCATCAAGAACTGCGTCAATTATTTGTTTCTTTTATGCCACAGTGTGCTGTTGATGTGGACCTTCACTACCTCGATTTTTAATCACAAACTCACGGAGCCTTCGGAATGCGTCTAAAAATACGCGACGAAAAGTTTACCTTTTGTCGGGAAATGTTATTTGATACTCGCGACATGCAGCTAGGGCATTACTATTAATCTATGTATTCTCCGTTGTTGAACAGCATTTTTATCAAATTTTACTAACTAAACCAAAGAAAACGATTTTGACAGTATCAAAAGTATGTATCAACGCACACTTGTTAAAGTAATGTTGTTTTGTTTGTTTTTTTTTCTTGCATTTTTTTTATTTCTTTGCACCACTAATATGGTTTTCTTGTCCTCATTTCTTGTACCTAGGGATTGCTTCTTCTGCTGCTTTTCTCAACCTTTCTAAGTATTTTTTGCATATTTTTTCTATGTTTTCCTTCTCTGACACTTCTTATGTTTCCATCGCTTTCTTTATCTTCTTTCTGTTCGTCTTTCTTATGTATATTTTTGCGAGATACTACTGTCAGTTTATTTGACTCAACTACATTGTTCTGGTAACAAATATTGTCGCAAAAATGGTGTATACTAATTGGAACCATTTTTTTGTGGAACTGATTGCAGTAATATGGTTATTTTTTTTCTGAAGTATATAAAAATATATAAATATGTAATCAATTATCATCTAAGCATAGTTCAAAAATTATGCTATATCTTGCAATGTTAAATTCACACTTGATTCAGTATGAACAGCAGATATAGCAGAGTGTTTGTTTTCGAATTCTACTGTACAATTGAATATATAATATCATTTTCAAATAAATAAATACTAAATCTAATATCACGGGTGCCAAAATTAGAAATATACGTAAAACCAGTACTACAAGTGACATAATAATAGTCTTTCATTTAATATTTTTTGTAAACCAACTTATATAGACTCAACCATTCCGTTTGACTTTGTACACCCTAACTGTCATAAATTTGCAGCTTACCGTTTAATGGTCTTTAAAGCCTTCAGCCTACTATTAATACCAAATTCTCGGCAAAAGGAGCTTAATAAAATAATATTATTAGGTCGTAACAATGGATTTCCAAAAAACACAACCAAAAATATTATTAGTAAAAAAGAATATAGTCTCACTATACAGTTAATTTATCCTAAAAAACCATAGAATCCATAAAGTACATTTCAATAGCACAGTACTTTTGCAAATTATTTTTTAGAAAATAGTTACATATTTCCAGGTATTGATAAAATTAAAATAATTTACAACTGCTCTAAAGACAAAAAATTAAATTTGTTAGTAGCTCTTGAATTTACAATTCTTTCGTAAATTTGCTTAATGATCAAACCAACCTTTGTTTGAAATAATTTAATTCTCTCCCTTTTTTGCGGAATATTTTTTTTGTCTTAATTACTTTAAAGTAAAAACCATCATTCATTAATCTTTTTTCTACTTGATTAATTTGTTTTTTTTTATTTTTTGTATTATTCATAATTATTTTAATCGTAATAATTTTAATGTATTTTTCTACCTTTTTGTACATTTTATGTTTTACTGTCGTATATATGTTTTGTAATTATTTTTATTAATTCATACTTGTTCGTATCACCATCTGATAATGGTCTTGTAGAAGGTTGAATCATGTTACGATTTTTTAAAATATATTTGTGATGTAGTACATAGTAGATGTGTTTTATTGATCTTAAAATGAACTATCACATAGCAACGGCCACCACCATTCAATTTTTAAATTATAGTTGTTTGCGTTAAGACTGCAGTGATGGGCGTGGTTTATTAAAACAGATATCCAATTGTAAATTAGAAAGGCTTGTAACTACAACTGCAGTTTTAACGCTGACCAAAATACCTAATATTACAAATAAAACCCTAGTGGTACAAGACTATGTTGCTTTAAACTACACACTGACATAAAAACCAGTAACAGACAACAAATTTTTTAAAACTCCAGTGTCTTAATATTACATAAACTTAAGCGTGCGCAAACTTCTTCCTACCGACCTCTTCCTATCTCCAGTGAGATCTAATGGTAACTTTCATGGCTTCACGAAATGTTTAGTTTTCTCAAGTTTGTTGCCAATCTTTCATGATTTTTGAAATCTGTTGGGGTCATCTAGACTCACGCTAATCTGTAGTCCGCGTCTTTAAGGCCAACTAGTTCCGGTAGGGAGATACAAAGGTAGGTGAGTAGGTTTGAGTTTGTGTTTATGTTTCTCGATTTTATTGCCGTTAACTATGTCAGTTGTTGTAGCCCTTTCTTAGTTGCATCGCCACGGACGCCACGGCGTATGTGAGTACAAAGCTGCTGCAACAAATAGAAGACTGATCTGAAACTCTCGAAAAGTATAGCAATAAAAGTAATTTGTATTATTATAATAATAATACTAATTAATGTGTGTGTAAGTGAAATAAAAAGTTATTAGTTTATATATTTTTTTAAAATTCAAGTCTGTCATTATTGACACTATTTATTTTAAATATTTATATAATATATAAAACGTATTTTTGTACAATATTGAATAAATTAGATAATATATTACTTAAGGAAAACTGTTTATAATATTATAAGTAACTATGAGTTATGAATTGCCGGCAGATACTATAAAATTCTAAGATTCTGTATGTGTATCTAATATAATTTATTTTAGCTTAATCTAGCCTTATCTAAATTAACCTAGCGTAATAATGTGTTGTGATGAGTACGCCTTCTTTTAGATAAAAAGAAAAACTTTAGTAGGTTACGTGTACTCAATGTTGCGTGCAGGTTAAAAAACCCAATAATTTAGGTTAGAATTGCAAAATTTCTGGCAAAGCAGAAATAGAGCGAATTAAACCGACCGAAATAAATAAATTAAAAAAAAAAATTACTTAATACTTTGTGCATTTATTAAAATTTAATTTAAAGAAAAACAAAGCCAAATATTTACCGAGAATGTTGCAGACAATAAATGCACAAGCTAGGGCTCAGTTTTTATGGTACATAATAAATGAAGTACATATTAAATAGCTTAACTTATTTTAATTTACAGTATTTTATTTTATTATAGGCTAAACAAAAAAAAATTGCTAATTTGGTCTAAATCTAAATTCTTTTGGACAGTAGAAAATGATAAAGTTGTATTTAGTAATAAATTAAAATTCAATGTCTCTTTAGGTGATTGCAGAAAAAACTATTTGAGATAAAACGGAAGCTTTTAAATTTGATTGTATAAAAAAGACTAAAGTTTTCAAAAAGGGTGATAATTTGGGGGTATATGTCTGAAAATGGTTTGAAAAAAATGGAAATAACAAATTGTATAATTAATGCGTACATAACCTATATCCAGGTAGAAATTACATATTCCAGCAAGATGGTGCGTCAAGCCATACAGCAAAGACAAAAAACAATAGTATGCAGATCATAAAATAAAAGTTCTGTCTTGGCCCTCTAATAGCCTAAACTTAAATATTACCTTGTGGAATTGCATGAAAAGTCACTTCAGGAATCATCTTCAACAAGACGTAAATGATTTGAAGACAAAACTGTCTTTTTATATTTTTTTTATTAGAATGATAAGTACTGCAGTCGTAAAGAAATCATAGTGTACAATTTGCACAAAAACAGCACTTACAAAGGCTTGTTTGCAATGTTTAATATGTTTAACACTTATAAAAAATTTACTTTTTTGTTCTTTTTATATACTGTCTATTTCTTTCTATAATGCGTCATCTTTGTAGCAATTATTAATAAAAATACGTTAATATGAAAACGAAAATGCCATTCACGTTATTCTTGGGTAAACTTGTTTTGCTAGAAACATAACCAAATTGAGACAACACTTTAACAGACCCATAATCATCATGTTGGACTGCCAAGCGGCACTTTACCAGTAATAAAATCCAAACTAGTGATGGACTGGTAGTCCGCTTTAATGCAGATCAGCTCACCAAAAAAGTAAACCACAGAAACTTTTATTGCATCTAAACTTGTATATATTTGGAATTCCATACCGGTCTCGTATGTAATCTCAAATACAAATAACCCGTAGTAAACTTGGCACAGGACAATTGATGGAGAAACTGTTAGGTAATGAAGCATTCAAGACCATTTCTAACAGGACCAATTTATGGTAATACAAATATGAAAAATGCGAAAACTTACAGGACTTATAACTAGACACTGTGAGCGTAGCCCAAACAAACACATGCATAAGATAAAATAAGATAAGATAACATAAGATAAGATAAGATACGATTAGATAAGATAACATAAGATAGAATAAGATAAGTCAAGATAAGATAAGATAAGATAAGATAATTTATTGATACTTTTGCCATGTCCATATGGTAGTATAAGTAAAAACACAAATAGTAAATATATAAGATGTACATTGAAGTAATTGAAGTAACATTAAAATAATATACAAAAATTAAAACTCAAATAAGTAAAAACATATAAACATAATACTAATTAAATTTAACAATGATTAATAATTTCATCAATGCTATAATACGCTTTTTCACTTAACAGTTTTTTAATTTTAATTTTAGTAAGTTTTATATTAGAAGATTTAACATCATTATCCAATTTATTCCACTGTTTTAACCCAATACAAAAATATGTTTTATTTAAAATTGCAGTTCTATGGTGTTGATTAGAAGGTAAATGTCTATTTCTTGTAGAATAGTTATGGTTACTTGACAAAGTATAAAACATATTTAAATTAATTTTAAAATAACATAAAGTTTTAAAAATAAATATACAAGGAAAAGTTATAACATTTTTGCAAATAAACAATGGTTTGCATGATCTGATACTCGAAATATTAAAAATTAATCTATTTTTTTTTTCTGTAACACAAAGACTCTTTGTGTTTCAGATAAATTTCCCTATAAAAGAATATTCAAAGAAAAGTGTGAGTATGCTAAGACATAATAGATGATCATAATAGCATCAACGTTTAGATTATCTTTTAGCAAGAATTGAAAATAAGCTTGATTAAGCTTTTTAGAAACATTTTTAATGTGAATTGACTCGGAAAGTTTATTATCAATGTAAGTTCCAAGATATTTAACAGAATTGCTAAAATTGTACATAACGCGTCGTTTGAAAAAATATACTAATGTGGTTTTATTTTTGTTTAACTATTAAGGCATTGTTATTGCACCACGTTATAAATTGTTTTATTGTTTGAGTTGCTCTTTCTTTAACGTCATCAGCAATTAAAGCTGATACTAATATTGTGTCGTCCGCAAATATTGTAACATTTCCGTAACTAAAAAAAAGAGAGGACTAAGTAAAGACCCCAGTGGAACACCAATGTTGATTTTCTTAGAGGACAACGAACAATTCTACAACTTTACAAATATTTGTTTATTGGATAGATAAGATCGTAAAAAATACAAAAATCTACCTCTAAATCTCACACATTAAAACTTTTTTATTAAGAAATTGATATTTATTGTGTCAAATGCACATGAAAGATCAAAGAAAATAGTCACATGAAGCAGTTTCAATTGATCGATTTGTTCTATGTTGACAATCTTTTAACACCTTTTACATTTTAACAGCTTCTACATTAGAAATTGCTAGCTTGAGATCTATAGACAGATAAAAAATATACCTTAAAATCACTAACTAATAATGCTCTACAAAATTTGAAATTTAATTCTAATGAAGCATATTTTTTAATTTTTAAAGAGTTTATATTTCGATCATTTCTTATGCACATAGCAACACCTCCATGTATATGATTTGATCTGCCAAATTGATCAATAAAAGTGAAATTTTTTATGCATAAATTATTTAAATTATTATTGTTCATCTAATGTTCCGATCATTATGGCAATCCACACTTTGTCGGCTGCATGTTCTTAGATTCTTTAACCATAATGTTCTTCTTCTTTCAGGCCCTTTTCTTCCCTCTATTTTCTCTTGTAGTATCAGTTGTAATAATTCATACCGTTGTCCGTTTCTCATTACATGTCTTAGATATTCCAACTTTCTTTTCTTTATTGTCGTTAAGAGCTTTTTTCTTTTCCACTTTTTTCTAAGACCTGATTCGTAATGGTCGGTCCAAGAGATTTTTAGCATGCGCTTATAAAGACACATTTTAAATGACTCGACTCTTTTACAGGTGGCTTCTGTAAAAGTCCAGGACTGCGCTCCATATAGAAGCACTGGGAAAATATAGCATTTTAATAGCCTGATCTTTGTTGCTATGTAAAGGTCATGTGTTTTAAATATTGTTGCCATTTTATTGAATGAGTCTATGGTTGTTTTTATTCGGCACTTTATTTCTAAAAAATGGTCCCATTTCTTGTCTAATGTGGTTTCTAGGTGTATTTTTGTACTCTTTTTATTGTTTTCTTTGCTTTCAATTTGAACAGAGGCCGTTTGTTTTCAGTAAAGATTGCTGATTATTTATAGATCTCTGTTTTCTAACCCTTTCTCTTTAAGGATTTTAATGAGTTTGTTGTGTTGTACTCGGTCAAAGTCTTTTTGATAGTCAATAAAGCATATATGGGCATTGCAGTCTACATCTCTGCATCTTTGAACCAGCACTTATAGGCTAAATAGTGCTTCTCTTATTCCTAGTGTGTTTTTGAATTCAAACTGTATTTGGTTATTCTTTTGTAAGTTATTTTTAAGAAAAGTTTTAATTGGTGACTCATAAGGTTTATAGTTCGATATTCGTTACAGTGTTTGGCGTTGTTTTTTTTTTTGGTAATGTTATGAAGGTTGATGACAACCATGGTTTTGGTGTTTCTTCTTTAGCATACACCTTATTAAATATTGTTGTGAGTCAGTGTATGCCAACTTCATCTAGTAATTTGAAGAATTATTGTCTGGCCCCGGAGTTTTTCCGTTTTTTAATTGTGCTATTGCTTTTGTGACTTTATCTATTGTTATTGTCATACCCTCTAAATTATTGGGCTTTGAGGGTAGTTCTGTCTATTTGTCTATTTGTTTTATCTACTATAATTTTTCCGTCCACATTATGTAATTTTTCTACTGTGTTTGGTTTATATATCCCTGCTATTTCTCTGATCTTTCTGTGCATGTTAAACTTGACATGTTTTTGTTCTAACACTTCTTTTTCAGCGCATTGTGATATCATCCAGGTTTCCTTTGCGTTTCTTAATTCTTGCCTTATTTGTCTCTGTATGTTGTTGTATTTTATTTTATTGCTTTCTACTTTTATTCTTTCTTCTATGAGTTATAAAATTTTGCCTGTCATCTAGCTTTTCTTTTTCTTTTGTTTGTCTATCAAGTGTTTGTCTCTTATTTTTTTTAAATATTCAAGATAGCTTTTTCAGTGTTTTTTCTATATCATTATTTCCTTCTAATGCCTTGCATTTATCTGCTATTAGTTTTGTTATTGTTTTATTTGTTTCTTGTTCTTTTAGTTTTCATATGTTATCATTAGAAAGTCAATTTGATTTCTGACTATGTTACCTGTTCTATCTTGTAGTGATCTCCACGTGTAGAGTTGCCTCGGCGGTAGAACGTGTTCAGGATTACGTATTTATCTTCTTCTGCAAAGTCCTTTAATTTATCTCCTCTTTCATTTCTTGTGCCATTTTCTCCACTTTTTCCTTGTCCAATCTTAGCGTTAAGATCTCCCATGATAATTGTTACTTCATGTTTGTTGAGTTGTTTCATGGTATCTGTTAATGTTTTGTACTATACTTGTATAGTGTTTAATTTTGTAGAAGTGCTATTTATTTGGATGACTAGCATTCGCTCTGATATTGGTGGAAAGTTTGTGACGTATGGTTAAAGTTTCTTGGATATTATTAAACTGACCCCATGTATGTGTTTATCGTCGTTGTTTCCTGAGTGAAAAACTTTTTGTTCATTAATTTTGCAGTATCCTGTACCAGGTCATTGCATCTCGCTAATGTCCATTATGTCTATATCCATTCTATTAATTTCTTGAAAAGCTTTCTGTATTTTTTCATCTTGTGCCATTGTCCTAACATTCCATGTTGAGTGTATTTTCCCACGCACAATATTCTGTATAGAATATAATTATTAGTTTTTTATTAGTTATTTATTTCTGGGTCAAGATTGTGGGAATCAATCTTACGTCAGTCATATTAAAATACATGTCATTATTAAAAATAAACATTCAAGAGTATTATTAGTTTTAATTACAAGGGAGCATTTGCGTGGTATTGCAGATAATTACAACATCTGTGAGCTTGTGTTTGTTCCCGAAGAGCTCAAAACAAAGAAATTCAAAATAAGAAATTGAGTCAAAAGAAGAAGTCGACGACAACAGATTTCTCTTCATCATTCCATGTACCTATTTTAATGTTATTTTGGTTTAGGTAAATTTTGTTTGTTCTTGTTTTGTTTATGTTGCTGAGTTTTTGATGGTTGAAGAGCTGGAAAGCCCTGCTCTCTCCCTTACCGAACCCAGGTTTTTGATTTTTAGATTGTTATATATTTCTCTATTGCTCGTTCTCTTTATAATGATTGTTTTTGGGAGTGCTATAAGGTAGTTTCCTGTTGCTTTCCCCATTGTAGTACTTTTGTCGTTTTGGCCATATTTGTCTCACGCTTCCAGTTTTCTGCATTTTAGCTGCACCAGCTTTCATAGCTTCTATCTAAAAATGCTCCAATAATGCTGCTTCCCCTTGTTGTGTCTGTTTGGTTTGCTGGAAGTATTTTATTTCCTTCCTACCCTGCATATCTGCCAAGCATTACCGTATCCGCCACCTGGGGACGCGCCTTCCAGGGGTCACAGACTAAAAAAAAAAATCCGATATGCAAGCAATATCTACATTTTCTTTTAATAAAATTAATTCAAGTACGTATCAATTATTTTAAACACCCTGTACATTTATTTGTGCAATGACATATTGATAATTATTTAATTTTCTAGATAAGTAATTTAAATCATGTATTAATGCAAGGTAGTTACTAAATAATAGTTGAATTAATGGTTTATAGTTCATAGAATGGGTATTCAGATGAATGCCATAAGCCGCAAATGTATGCAAAACAAAGAAACTTGGCTACATCTACAGCGAGTGCGAGGCTTGTGACATTCAACAAAAAGTCTTCTTCGGCAAGCATAAGCCTACCAAAAAAAAACTCAAAGCGGTCCCTTCACAAAAGTTTGTGGACTTTATTGAAGAAACGGAACTACCGAAAAAGTAACAACCAAGGGTGCACAATAGGACTAAGAGACGTACCACCTTATGAAGAAAAAAAGGGATACGTTCTATTTCACTCGTTTTGTTACACATAAGTAAGCTTATTACACACAAGGCGTGCTTGTGTGTAATAAGCTTACTACGCACGATGCTTATTACAAAATTAATATAATTGAACGTTGACTGTAATAGTTGTATTTGTTCAAATTTAATTTAAAACTTAAATAATAGATTCTTTAGACATGTAATTTAATAAACTTATAACTTTATTTATAAGCAACGAAGAATAAATTATAGTGTACAATTTGACTTGTGCAAAAAGTTTATACTTCGTAACTCGTAGTTTTCAATAATAATTAGATATATTAATACTTTAATATGATTTGCAATAACATGCCACCATACCCTGAGTAGTATTAAATATGTTTTACTACATGATTGATGAAAGTAGTATATGCAATGTTTCAAATTAGTTCATGTTAGCACTCTTTTGACAATATAAACCGCATTTCTTTATAAAGTACTTCATGCCGCATGCAATTTATACTGTTAAAATTGTTCCAACTACTACTACAAGGTGAGCTAGTAATATCATAGGTTAAACTGCTCAAGCACTGCGGTTGTTATTAATTTGCAATGAATTTCTGTGCAAGGTGCTCATTTGCCTTTTGACAAAATATTGCTAATAATTTTTTTGCAAATTGGTTTTTTGAAGTTCTACTGCCCATTTTGCTGCAATTTTGTCAAATTCAATTTGAGGTTGTTGCAGACGCTACCAATATTAACTCTTGAAAATCAAATATCTTGTAAATTCTAATTATAAATTTACTATGGCAGATGCCGGTATTAAAGGGCGAGTATCAGATCTACACTGCATTTAAAAAAGCATTATAGAATAAATTACTTCAAACCTCAAAACCTGTTAAATTACCAAATAGCAAAAAAAACACGGTCTGTTTTTATTGGGATGACGCTTTTGCATTGATCAATAATTTTATAATATGGCCAAACAGGGTAAACTGTGGTACAATAAACTTGTAAATATTGACTAAGACGTGCACATCGTCTTGTAGAAAACGGGTTTGGAATTTTAGTTTACAGATGTGAATGACCTATTGGACTATCTTTTAAGAAAGTCCAAACAATTGTCTTAGCATGTAGCTATTTGCACAATTATTTAAAAAAAACAGCTACAAAGGCACATTTGAGATAAAACTGAATTAATATTGCACAATTTTACACAGATGATACAATTTATTTTATATTGCACAGTAAAAATAACACTACTGTTGATACTCAATATATTGCACAATATTTCAATATATTCCATAGGCGATTGATATTATTGTACAATATGAAGTATTGTGTAATATAGTAGGAAATTCCAAAGCTTATAAGATGCCAGAACGTGATAATATAACTCAGTTAGCAAATAACTTTAATATATTTTTCAACAAAATTGCAAATAAATTAATTTTACTAAATCCTAACGTTAAATGTGCCAAAGTAATAAATATTCCTTTTAATGATCATTCAATGTATATGCAACCTACAAATGAACTGGAAATAATTAATATTACATACAGCATTTCAAATGATTCCAGCACAGGGTTGGATGAAATACCAATGCATATAATAAAAAAATGTATCAAACACATAGCTCGTCCCTTAAGTGTTATAATAAATACATCCATAGATACCGGTATATTTCCCGATCAACTTAAAATCGCAGTTTTAACACCAATTTATAAAAAGGGCAATCACAATCAACTTGAAAATTACAGACCAATCAGTCTACTAAATTCATTTTCAAAGATATTTGAAAGAGTCATTTATGTAAGACTAGTTGATTTTTTTAAAAAATATAATTTAATAGCCTCTACCCAACATGGATTCTTAAAAGGCAAAAGTGTAGAAACAGCACTCTTTGAATACATAGATTGGGTAGTTACAAATATGGAAAACCACAACTTATCATGCGGAATTTTTTTAGACCTGTCAAAAGCTTTTGATACTATTGATCATTCAATACTGCTATCAAAGCTATACCAGTATGGCGTAAGGGGAATTGTATATAAGCTGATTCAATCTTACTTGGAAAATAGGATACACTACACAAGGATAAAACACCCACATGACAATACAACAGCACTCTCTAAACCATTAACATTAAATAAAGGAATTCCACAAGGTAGCATTCTAGGTCCATTACTTTTTATTATATTTATTAATGATGTTTCTAATCATTTACCACTAAACTGCAGAATTTTAAACTATGCAGACGATACCAATCTTTTAATTGAGGGCGACACTTTTATGGATGTCATAAATACGGGTAATACAAGTATGCGTTATATAGAATCTTGGTTTCATAAAAACTGTTTAATTTTAAACAATGCAAAAACAGCATGCGTTCTTTATAAGACAAATCAAAGTCTTGATACTCCACAGTCGATAACACTCAACACCAATAAATACGACTTTACAAATAATGTAAAATTTTTGGGTGTTATCCTGGATGACACGCTCAGTTTTCTGCAACACATAAATTATGTATACAACAAACTAAGCAGTGCTTGCTATGGAATGCGTATACTAATACGCAACACCAACTTCCAGATTGGAAAAATATTCTATTTTGCAAATATTGAGTCGCATCTAAGATATGGACTTATTGTTTGGGGAGGCTCAGCAAATGTAGGAAAAGTGTTCATAAATAAAAAAAAATCAATAAGAATTTTGTTCAAACTGAAATACAATGGTAGTTGCAGAGGTATCTTTAAACAAGCAAACATATTAACAATTTATGGTCTTTTTATATACGAATGTATAAAGTTTTTGTGGAAACACAGTCATTATTTTGATGATGTTTTTTATTCTACGAGATACAATACTAGAGGTGGCAAGCTATTCAATATACCACATCACAGGTTAAATAAATACAAAACCGGATGTTTTTATTCATGCATAAAAATATATAACCACCTTCCCGTAGCCATAAAAAACATTACCAACTACAACAAAATTAAACAAACAATGTATAGTGTATTATGTGAAATTGAACCATACTGCATGGCAGATTACTTTAATTACAATGTTTTGTAGACAAGCTTTAACAAGTTACTTTTATGATATGTATTTTTATATGTTCTTTTTTTGTTGACGTTTTTACATGTACAATTGTATTTTGTGTATGAGTGTAAATGTGAAATAAATTCTTACTTACTTAATAATATTGACCTAATAGCAGCTTTAGTGTAAAGGTGTCCCTAGACGACCAATATAAATAAAACTGTTTTTGATTGACTCAATATATTGTGCAATTTTTCAATATGATCTACAGATGATAATATTATTGTATAATATCAATTATTGTGCAATACCTTGACTATAATGTTGAAAGTCTAGGGGCCGCTTAATACAATTGCTATTGATCAATATTTAAATAATAAAAAAAAAAAAATTTAAAAAAACATCGCTTTACAACAGTTCTTCTCATACACATAAGCTAATGAGTCATTTTTATATCGTAAAAAACAAACTGCGTAAACAATATTTTTTAACACCGGAAAAAGCGATAAATGCAATCAAATGTTTTGAAGAAATTTGATTTGCTAACAAAAAAAGTGTTATGAATTATTTTAATACTAAACATGTTTTTGTTAGTTTTTTCATTTTTGCAAAACATAAAAAAAAACTTAATACATAGTGATAATTTATTAGGTCTTTCCTTATATACATAATAAAAAGAACATTGTGATACATAATAACTTACAGAATAACATACCAAAAATAATAATTAAACCCAAAAATCAAACACAGAATAACTCTAAGTGAATTAAAAAAGCACATCAATTTTAAATTAAATGTTAAAATTGAAAATTCCAAATTTATCAAAAATGGCGGCATAATAATAACAACAAATTCTGTAGATAGCAACAACTTAATATTAAATGAAGCAAACCAACGTCTGCATGAAAATTATGACATTAAACTAACTACAATGAACAAACCAAAAATTAAAATATCTGGATTAAAACACAAGTACACCAAAGAAGAACTTATGAGCAAATTACAAACCCAAAACTACTCTATTTCCGAAAATGATGATTTAAATATAACTTACACCACTGAAACAAAAAATAATAATTTGTTATTTTTGCCAAAACAAATGGGACCACATTCAACAAAATGATTATTAATAAAACAATCCAAGTTGGCTGGGATACGTGTTATGTGGAAGAGGACTTAAACATAAAAAGATGTTTCAAATCTCATGAATACGGCCATAAAACAAAAACATGCACAGGCAAAATTACATGTCAGTATTGTGGAGATAATCATAAAAACACTGAATGTTCTTCACAAACAAAAAAATGCGTAAACTGCAACCATATCAACAACAAGTATAATGAAAATAGACCTACAGACCATGCAGCTGACGATGAAACAAAGTGAGGAGTCTTTTGAAAAATGGTTCTTCATTGTCGTAAGCGTACTAATTATTCTTAATAGTTTACAAATAGATTTATTTAGTGTTTTAATTATCTTAAGTCCAATATTATTACTTTTTAATTATTTAACTTTTCTTTTAATACATCATGGATTTATTTCACACACAAAATACTAATAATATAATTATAAATAATTCAACTGAATGCAATGAAAAACTAATGGACATTACAGATCTGAGTATATTGTATTTAAATGCCAGGAGCATATTTAACAAATAAGGTAACTTGCAAATCTTATTTAATGAAGAAAAAAGCGACATTGTAGTAATAACCGAAACATGGTTATACAAAAATCAAGAATACTACATACAATTTCCAACATATAATGTATTATTTGAAACACGTGACAATAAGATGGAAAGTGGTGTAGCTGTATTATTAAAAAAGAGTTTCCGTATGAAACTTTACTATCAGTAACTCAAGATAACTGTAGCTATATAAAAGCTAAAATAAATAGCTTAAAACCGAAAATAAGAATATTGGCTATTTACGGACCTCAAGATAGCGACATACACATTTTCATTTCAACACTTAAAAAAATTATTAACAAAGAAAAAAACTTAATTATTATAGAAGACATAAATATAAATCTTCTAGACAATAATGAAAATACCTTGCAGTATATGCATAGTTTCAACTCTATTCAACTTTAAAATAATAAACAAACTAAATATAGAAAATAGCACTAGAGTACAAAATGAAACTTGTTCTATAATTGACCATATTGCCATCAATTCAACTAGTTTTAACTTGCAACTAACACTGGTAGACTTCTCAGAGTTAGATCACAAGTTAATAAAAATTAAAGTTACACCTATAATTAAAATAAAACAAAAAATTAGATCTAAAAAACTTACAGTTACTGATGAAAACAGGTTTAGAAATATTGTTAATGCACAGATCCTACAAACAAACTGCAAAACTTTTCAAGAACTAGTAAATATAAACTACAAGAACAAAAACAGTGCGATACAGAAATATAACTTAGATAAATGACAAAATTATTTAAATATTTAAAAAAAGAAAATGTAAGTATGTTGCTATGAAAAAAATGGACATAATAACAAAGTTTGTAAAAATGCAAATTATAAAACAAAAAGAAAAAACTATAACTAAACATCTGGAAGACGCATTTAGTGATTTAAGAAAGGTGTGGAAGATTATTAATAGACTTTTAAGCGGAAATAACAAGAAAGTAGAAACTATACCTAAATTAATAGAAAACAATAAATGTATTACTGATCCGACGGACATATGTAACACACTAAGCAATTTTTTTGCAACCAATGCAACATATCTTCAAAATAATTTACCAACTAGTCAAAATAAAAATAATAACAGTCTAGCTACAAAAACAATGATTCTCAAACCTACAAACATTTCAGAAATTATTTCAACAGTAAAAGACTTAAAAAAAGAATTCTGCTGCTGGACCGGATAATATCACCGTAAAAAACATTGTCGGCAGTACGGCAGAGAGAGCATGTACAAATACCAGCGCTAACAAAAGTTAAGCAACGGCCGCTCTGGTCACAACTTAGATGGGTGAACCCAAAATGATGTCGGGCGTAGCGTTCTTCCCAATCTAGGTCCGTTACCTCAGATAGGCATCTATACATACACATGTCTTCTCTGTGGCTCGGTGTGTTCGACACCTCGACACCTAACGGTATTAAGAGGTTATTGAATTGAATTGAATTGAAAAAACATGCAAAATTGACATTATAGCCCCCACTTTAGTTAAATTAATAAACAGTCTGCTTACAACCCAGATAAACTTAAACTTAATAACATTATACCTATCTATAAAAAAGGAGAACCCACAAGAGCTAAAAATTACAGACCAATATCTTTAATAAGCACGTTTTTTAAAATAATTGAAAAAATTATTGTAAAACAAATGAATACATTTATTAATACTACAAATGGTTTTGACAGTAGACAGTATGGATTTAAAAAAAAAAAGCAACATCCAATCTGCTATTTCTCACCTGCTAAACTATACATATAATAATCTAGACAAAGAAAATTATGTAATAGCCCTTTTTGTGGATTTGCAGAAAGCATCTGATACTGTTGACAAAGAACTGCTATTAGAGTATATAGATCAAATGGGAGTAAAAGGTAAATTAAATCAATTAATACGTAGTTACCTAACCGGAAGAACTCAACACACTAAAGTAAATGGATATCTCAGTACTGGACAAACTGTACAAATGTTAATATAATGTCCTGTGTTATATCTGCTGTACATTAACAACATTAAACACTGTGGTCTTTCTGCTGAATATGTTGTATACGCAAATGATACTGCTTTATTATATCAAGGAAACAACCTACACGAACTAAGTATATTAATAAACAACGATTTAACAAAATTTTATAACTGGATAATCCAAAACAAATAATCTATAAACACCAATAAAACTGAATACTTAATATTTGTTAATAAAAATAAACATAATTCCAGTATAAACCTAACAGTTAATCAACAATTTATTAAAAGAGTAAACCAAACCAAATACTGAGAATTAACAATTGATGACAAACTTAACTGGCAAAAACACATCAACAACATAAAAAAATGTATTGTTCCTCTTCTTGGTGCATTCCGAAAACGCAATATTAGGTCCATCAAAGTATCAAATCACCTGTTTGACAGCATAATTATTCCCAAATTGTCTTATATGATTACTGCTTGGAGCTCAACTTCGCAAACAGAATTAAACTCTATGCAGCGTTTACTAAACAAAAGTTTAAAGATACTGTTTAATTTACCATACTCGACTCCCACCATAGATTTATACCCAAAACTTAAAAAACTTTCTCTACCAAAAATGATAAAACTTGAGAAATGTAAGTTAATCTTTAAAATAAAACATAAGCTAATCAAGTTCAATATCAACATCATTGTTAATAATCAGATTCATAATTATTCAACAAGAATAAAAGAACATATACACCTCCACACAATAAATAACAACAAAGGAAAATACAATATAACTCATGATTATGTTACTGCATTCAACACTCTTCCAGAACAAATAGTTAAAAAAACCCAATCTTGTCACTTATACTAAAGCACTAAAAGGTTTTCTAAATAAAACTTAAATGATGTTTGTTTGTTTTTGAAAATTATGTAATTAATAGAAATTAATTGGTATATATATAATGTATGTAAATACAATAAGCATTATACGCCTTTAAACAAGCTGTAAAAGCTTCTTAGCGTATAAGAGACAAATTGTATTATTATTATTATAAATGTATATAATGTATTTAAAAACAAATAATAAAAAAAAACACAAAAGTTATGTTTGCTCTGTTGTACTCAGGTTTTTGCTCGTTTTAGCATCATTCATTTGCGCTTACATTTCACACATTCCATGGGTCACAATATTTTAGGATTATTGTACATATTTGCCAAATTAAGACAAAGTTTTTATAATTTTATAAGTATATGTATTTTTTACTATAAATTCAAACTAAAACAGCTCTTAGACATACATTACTGTTCCGCTAAAGAACCTTTCAACAAAACACATACAAACCTTAAAAACATATTTCATTATTTTAGTTTATTGACGAAATAACCTATTTTTATTTTTTATTTACGTTATTAAGTCATAATTGATAAAATTATCTGTTTCTAATGAATAATATATAAATAATATTACTAGTATTATTTGCTTGTTTAGTAAACTATAAATTGCATATTTTATATACTTTTAAAATATTGCTAGACTTTGACGATAGACTAAATTTAATGTAATTTTATCAAAAATTATAAACACTGTGTAAATTTATAACACCCTGTATACAAGATTGGATACGCAACTCATGTGCACCACAGTAAGGTTAGTTGCAAATATTTTAACTATATAAATGTGGCAAACCTGTATGTCACAATGACAGCTGACGTTTCATGAGAAACAACATCCAGCTGTAAATTGACAACACGAGTATTGAAATAATTATTTATTTTCCTAATTAATTATAAAATGGAAACTTCGGATAGTGAGGAATGTTTTGAAAGTGCGGACGAGGATTTCTCTTCAGATAATGAAGAGGAACCATCTATTACAATCAAAGAAGAAATTGGTAAGTAATAAAAATAATGCAAATTAGGTTTAAATATTAATAATGCGCAATTTATAGATACAACGAAATCGAAACAATTTAATAAATCATCATCGGAATTAAATAATAACCCTTCCATTATCACTAAAGAAACTGAACCCAGCAATAATAATAAAAATATAAATAAGACAAAAATACCAGATAATGAATCCTCTATAGATATTAAAAGCAATAAATTAAACCAAGGTAGTTCAGAATTTGGAATAGTACCAGATGTGATGGAGTGTGGTGTAAATTATGACCCAGATGAATTGGAAGGTAGTAATATTGCAAACAAAAAATCGTGTATTTATAAAGAATCTACAGTAGCTACGAAAGACAAGAAAAAGAGATCTGAATATGCTATTCCACCAACCAAAGTTGAATGCTGGGAACCTGGCATGAATTATAAAGTAAAAGAAGAAGAAGAAGAAAGTGATTCAGAAAATTTGGGATTGTTTATTCCTAAAACGTCAGTAGAAGATAATGCTTCCAAAGAGAAGAAGAGGACTGAATTTGCTATACCACCAGCTAGAGTTGAATGTTGGGAACCAGGTATGAATTACGATGTAAAAGTTAAAGAGGATACTACAGATAATTTGGGATTGTTTATTCATAAAGATTCTGAAGAAACTGTTGCACCCAAAGAAAAAAAAAAGAGTTTAGAAATTGATTCACCACTAGATAGTAATTTTCCAATAGATGAAGTAATTACATCTGAATTAAAAGAGAAAGATACATGCATTCGATCTGCTCCTTTAGAATGTTGGGAACCAGGCTATGTTGAAGTTGTATCAGTGTCAGATGTATCTGAAAGTTTAGAGTTGGTTGAAACATGTGACTTACAAGATGAAATTAAAAAGCTAGATTCTTCCAGGGAAACAATAATCAAACATGCAGTAGTCCAGGATAACTCTGCAAAAGAGATAGTCGTAAAGCAAGAAATGCCTAAAAAGGAATTAGTTCTAGATAACAAAACTGATTCGGAAAATATGTGGGGTGATGATGAAGGTTGGGGCTGGGATGAAGATAAGGAGAAACCATCTGCTACGAAGGAAGGAGAAGATGATTTATGGAATAATGATGATTGGGGGATGAATGATAGCAAAACTACAGATGAGAAAAATAGAGAAGAACCTGATGATCTTTGGGGAGATGAAGATGACTGGCAAATTGAAGATAAACCTGAAAAAGATCAAAGTGTTGGTGATATTTCAAAAGTTTTGGACAACATGAAAGTTAACGAATCTACATCATGGGGCGGTTGGGGCAACTGGGGATTATCAAGTGTACTATCAACTGCAGCTAATATAACAACAAGTGTATCACAAGGTTTAACTACTGTAATTGGTGTTCCTGATCCGGAAGATTTAGCTAGACAACATCTTGCCGAAAATGAAAAAATAAAAGAGCGATCTCCGCCCCCACAAGAAATACAAAATGACGAATCAAAATCCTTCCATTTAGGTAATATAGTATCAGGTGTCTCCACAATAACTAAATTAGTTGAATCAACCGGAACCAAAGTAATATCCGGAGGATTAGATACGTTGGAAATTCTTGGTAAAAAAACTATGCAAGTACTTTCTGAAAATGATCCAGGTTTAAAAAAGAAACGTGCATTCTTAAAGATAGATGGTGATAAGCCGGTGCTTTCCCAAATGCTCCGTGAAGCAAAAGCTAAAGCGGATGAAGAAAATAAGGAACGTGAACGACAACACTTTGCAAGAAAAGCTAATTATGAAACAATATTTGATGATTATCAAGGCCTTGTACATTTAGAAGCTCTAGAAATGCTTTCCAAACAATGCGATATTAAATTGGAAAATATGATTTGTAAAACTGTGGATGGTTCATTGACAGAAATGCGTGAAACGATGGATCAGGTTAAAGAGTTATGCGAGTTGCCAGAAGAAGATGAAGAGGAAAGTTTTGAAGGTGATGATGTTGAGGAGAAATTGGATAGTGCCGTTAGTGATTTAAATGTTCCAATTACCTACAAAGAATTGTTAAGCATATGGAGTAAAACTAATGATTGGTTACATAGTTTGGATGATGGTAGTAATGAAAGGGATATTCATCAACATGCAATTGAAACATTAGCTCGATTAACTGCAGTTGCTGTTGAGCAGTTCCATAAAGCCGGTGAATTATTGTTGATTAAAGAGCATAGAAGTACGGCTGATGAAGCTGATAGTTTAGTTCAGTTAGTAATTCTCTTAATTGTTGTATGTTAGTTCTAACTTAAATTTAATTGCAGATTGACAATAATTTTAACAGGGTTGATTGGTTTGGCTGCATCAAAATTCTCAGAACAATTGAATGTGGTGGCATCAAGATCTGGCAATAAAGAAGAAATTAATTCGTTAATAACTAATATATTTTTTGAAGTAAGTACATTTATTTAAATTTTATTATTGTTGATAAGACTCAAATGAGTTGCTTATAACCTTACAGCAATGTCACAAGAATAGTGAAAATTGCTCTCTCCAACTTTATTTTATGAGCAATTAAATTACATATTTGTTTATGAGTTTAATTATGTATGATTTATATCTGTTGAAACAATTTCATCATAAAGTTCATTCTGTTTGAAATAGGTAATATTTTTGTTGTAATTTGTATTTTTTTTATTGCAAAAACTGTATGTACATACATGTAATTTACATTAACATGTAAACAATAATGATTGACATAATGACGTCTGAGTTTAGAACTCATGCGTATTGTGAGGGTAAACAAGTTTGTTATTGGTTTATAAAAATTTAAAAAAAAAATTTAAACAGTTTTAACTGAAGATTTGAAAAATAAAATCTATTCATAAGTAATTAAATAATCCATGCCTATTTCTCATTCTTGCTTTATGTATATCTGTTTTGTTGAAAAGAATCTTCTCTGGTACGACAAGTAATTGTGGTAAATTGTATCATGTAAAAAACAAAATTTATATACTCTATCTCATATAAGATTTACGACTTCTAATTCAATACAACCATAACATTATCTTATACAAATTGCAAGTATTTATAAATTTCTAGCAACATTGGTACGATTGTTTGACTACTAGACATATTACATTTTGGTAATAGAAACAGTTTTGATTGGTAGTCATGGTGTTACAAAGTTTCTGCTATATTGGAACATATACAGTAAGTTTTCATGGTTTGAAAACGAACTACTCAATAATTTACAACATACACCACACGCTTTCAAACAGAGTAAGTACTTCAGCATTTCTATTATCCTTTATCTGAAGTACGTGTGGTCTTAATATTCTTCTACACAAAGGATAATAATTTATAATATTGCAACTGCCTTTGGTCATAAGCCTATGGCACGTTTATACCTGCACATACCACTGTTTTATAAGTCATTTTTTATAGATATCTTAATAAAAACTCCACAAAATTTGTGATTTAATAAGAGGTCCACGTGCTCTGTTAACTCTAATTGCTCTTTACACGTTTGCAATGTCAAAAAGAGTGCGTTTTTAAACATTTGGATGTCATGCAGAGTTCACTTCACATGCACAACTTTTCGTGAGCGCGTGATAGAGTAAATGGAGTAACAACCATATTTGAATTATATTACAATTATTTAAACATAAAACATTATTTTATCAATTATATTTTTTTAAATAAATTGATAAACGAGAAGAATGCTGCAAATATGTGAAAATCCAATTTGATTATATTGTTAATTTTTAATGTAGTGAAACGCAACGCCTACATACAATCAAAATTTTATATTTTCATTAAATTTCATTCAATGACAATGCGTTAATTTTTAGTTACGAGTGCAGTTTAAGGATTGTCATAAAAGTACGAGCAAAACTCATGCAATTTAACTCTTTTTAAAATTGGTTTTTTTCAACATGTAGAGAATGAAATTTCTAGTCTAATTGAAATTAATGAAAATCCGAAACCTTCAATTGTCTATTAAATTTTGAAATTAAATTGTAATTTTTATGCTTAAACTTTAAGAGTCATTGTACATTAAATTTAGTAGACTTTTTATTGTGCTATAAGTTAATTTTTCTAAAATAACAATTGTTATAGTTTTGCTCGTAATTGTGAATGTATGATAAAATGTAAAATTCCTGCATGCATTAATTTTTCTTAGAGTTTTGTACTGCCTCTACATTAATTAAAATTAGTTAAAAAAAATTAACAGAAAAGTCATGGCATTTTTGATTTTTGAGAAACTTGCCTTTTTTTAAATAGCAACCTTAGATTGCTATGAGTTATATATAAGCTTTTTTTTCTGATTTCAAAAATGTATAAATTGTTATATCTCATTTAATTAGTTTTTTCAGAATTTGCAAAAAACAAAAATAAATTGATAAAACAATTATTAATACATATTTTAAGAGTGCCTTGGAGTTAAAAATTGATCTAATACAACAATCTATAAGTTTTTGAAAAAAATGTTTTTTAATGATCTAAAAGTGCCTCTTGCTAGACGATTAATATTATCATCAATAATATTGAACAATCTATTGTACAATATATTGCTAGGACCACCTAGAGGTTGCAATATAATTGCGCCAACTTTTTGTTAGTTACTGACACTTCTGCAGTCAACATGTGGAATAAAATAAAGCAAGTTAGCTTTAAAAAATGCGCAAATGGATGAAGGAATGGTTAAAAAAAATAAAATAAATAGTTTTAGGTTAGATTGTACAATAAAAATCAAACTCTTTTTGATTGACTCAATATATTGTGCAATCTTTTAATATGATCTACAGACGGTCAATATTATTGTATAATATCAATTATTGTGCAACATATTGACTTAATATTGAACGTCTAGGGGCCGTTTTATAGCAAACTAGGGTTGCCATTTAACAGGCATTTTTGAGATATAATCCAAATCAAAAATCAAAAATGCCTCGACTTTTTTGTTAATCTTTTTCTGATTTCTTTTATGCATTCTTTATTATATATTATGAATATATCTCATACTTTTCCATCTATTAATATTTTTCTATTTTCTATTATATATGTCTATTTCTTTTCTATTGAAATTTGTTTTTAAACCCTATTTCTTTTTTTTTTGCTAGTGTGTCTTCTGGTAATCTTTTTTTTCCATGTTTCAAGTAGTCATATTATTTGGTGTTTTTTACATATTCCCAAAATTCCTGTTTTTTTTTGTTTTGTCTTTATTTTTGATTCTTTGATTAGTTGAGTTTTTGGTATCTAATTTTAATTTAATATTTTTAAATTTTCTTTTCTTTTCCTATATATCTTATTATCTTTTTTGTTTTTCTTTCATTTAGTGTATGGCCATTTTTAATATACAGGGTGTTTCAAAACATGTGTCGGAAAATAAAGGGTGGGATTGGTTGACTAATTATAAGAAAACAAGTTTCCACTAACATGGTTACGCAAACGCACCGTTTTCAAGATACAGGGTGTAAACTGGAAGTGTACATAAAAGAGCTGCAAGAAATAGGAAACCTCGCCTGCTACCTCCGCAAATTGAAGAAAATGTTCTCTAAGAAATCGAAGACGATCCATCAACTAGCACTAGAAGAATAGCTTTAAACCTAAACCTTAGTCACGTTACACTGTGGAGGATAATAAAAATCCAGATGTTATATCCTTATCACATACAGCGAGTACAAGCTCTTTTACCAGCGGATTTTCCGCAAAGATTGGCTATGTGTCAATGGTTTCAAGAAAGAATTGCGCAAAATTCTCGATTCTTAGAACAAGTTTTATTTACGGACGAAGCAAATTTTTTTCGCGATGCGATTATGAACTTCCATAATAATTATGTATGGGCGGACGAAAATCCACAGCAAACATTTTTCGTTAATGTTTGGGCAGATGTTGTAGGAGACCATTTAATAGGTCCATATTTTTTGACGTTTAGGCTAAATGGTCAATCATATCGTAATTTTCTTGAAGAAGAGCTGCCAGGACTTTTAGAGGACGTTCCGGTTCAATTAAGAAACGAAATGTGGTTCATGCACGATGGTGCTCCTGCACATTTTAGTTTAGTTGCGCGTCAATTCTTAAATGAACAGTATAGGAACCGTTGGATAGGTCGAGGAAGCCCACAGGCTTGGTCTCCTCGGTCTCCAGATCTAAATGTTTTGGATTTTTTTTGTGGGGTCACTTACAAAGTTTAGTTTACACTACATCAGTTAATACTGATAAATAACTAAGAAATCGCATTATTGCATCCTGCAATACGATACAAAACACTCCAGGCATTTTCGAACGGGTACGCCAGTCACTAGGACGTAGGTTCGAGGCCTGCGTTACCATTGGAGGAGGTCATTTCCAACAATTTTTGTGATTTTTCTTGTTTCTTATGTTATTGCTTAGTTTTGTAAAATAAAGGTTTTGAGATATCGTCAAAAAATTAAAATTAAAAAAATTACACCCTGTATCTCAAAAACGGTGCGTTTGCGGAACCATGTTAATAGGAACTTTTTTTTATGATTAGCCAAGAAATCCCACCCTTTATTTTCCGACACATGTTTTGAAACATCCTGTATATTTCAATATTCTTTAGTTTTGCTTTGGCTTTTTTAATATTTTGTTTGTCATTTTATTAGTTCTATTTTCTCGTCTAGTCGGACTGCTTCTAATATGAATGCTTCTTTGATTTGTTTTTTTTATTCAGTTAACTCATTTGTTGTGTGTTCTCATTATCTGTTTCTTTAAATCCACTAATAATAACATTGTTTCTTCTTTTTTTTCTGTCTTCTTCTTGTTTTTCATTCCACTTTTGTTTACTTTTTGCCAGTTCAGTAAATATTTTATCACATTTTTCTTTCCATTCTGTATTAATCTTTTCTATACTTATCATTTTTTTTAACCATTTTTATTATTAAACTGTGTACTGCTTCAAGAATTGGAATGGAATTATCATTATCAACCTCATCTCGATGTATTGGGCTTTTTTTAAACGCTTATTTCCAAAAATGTTATGAGATAAATTTTTACTGCTATTCTCTTCTATGTCGGATCCCATATCTGTTTTCTCGGTTAGCGTATTAAAATTGAATCCGGCAAGATCACGTTTTTCTTAGCACATCCTTCTCCTTGAGTCCATTTCTCTTACATACAAACAAAATCTCAATGTGTCGCTAAAGACAACTTATTTGATTGATCGACTTAATGCATGAATATACTGGATACCCGACTCGCGTTTATAAAGTGACGCAAATTATAACACGGCGGCCATTTTGTGTGTGACTTGATAATACAAACTTTCTGAGAGTTTGTATAATTTTTCATTTTTAATGGTAAAATGAACTTGTAATTTAAGAATGTTGATCGTATACTTGAGTAAATTTCATAGACTGGTGACAATTTGTCAATAATTGTCAAATTATTAAACGCCATAGCAACAAGGTCACTTAAAAAATTATTGTTACAGGTAATTTCTTTTTAATATTTACAAATTTTTGACGCCCTCTACCGGCTAAACGAGACAATTTTGGATATAACTAAGTCGGCTTAGATCGACCTATTTTGACGTCAGGAGTCTGTCGTCAAACGTTGTACACGTATTTTCCGGACACCCTGTATATAGGTCTGTTCCAACATACGATTTGGACACTTTGCAAACCGTTCACACTATGCACACAAACAAATTACTGTGTATAAAAGATTGCCTAAGGTTGACAAATATTTGTTTGTGTGCACAGTTTGAACGGTTTGCAAACCGTCCAAATCGTATGTTGGAACAGACCTAATATTTACATGACTTATTGTAGTCTCTCACTGCATCATTCCAGGCAGCACCTTTTGTATTGAGGAGTTAAAGGCAAACAAAGGAAAGCGCTCTTTCCGTACGACTAGAGACCAAATGGTTGAATTCTTTGGTAAACTGGTTGAACGGAGGTTCCTTGGTTAGTTAAGCTCTTCCAAACATCTCCAATTGCTCTTGTTGTTAAAAATCAGTCCCGGAGAGCGACGATCTTCAAGTTGTTCCTGTCTTACTATCGGTCTTCGCCAACATCTAGCTATTGTACTAACACTTTTGTCAATTTGTTGGGCAGTATCACAAATTGACACAGACCTCCTTCTTTAAGCCCGTTTGCTCTAACGCGTTCGAAATTGCTTAATTGTTGAAAAACGCCACTCTGAGAACTCGGGGCATATTTTGATTGAAATGAGGAATTAATCAAGTGATTTGCACAATATGCAATAATTTTTTTAAATTTTTATACTCCAAGGTAAATTGATCAAAAACTCATTTTTTTTTCATTTTTTAGTGTAACCCGTACGTTGCTGTTCTTTTACTTTTGGTGGGTTGTATGTGATCAAGTGTTTTATATTTTATAAAAACAAAATTTAAAATTTCTATAAGAAATAATGTCAAATTAAATTTTATAGAGAATCACAAATTTTATAATCTTAAAACTTAGTATCCAGATATTGCAGCCATTTCTGTCATTGAAACTTCTTTTCCATTTACTGTCAAAATTTAACCTTGAATCATCTATCACTACTTTAAGATGAGCACAATACAAATAAAACTTCTGCAATGAGTTTGATGCTCATCATTTGTTCATCCTTTTAACATTTTCTTTAGCTTTTCTTGAGCTAGTAGTTCTAGTAGTTTGATTAAACAATATTCAATATCCATACTGTATCATTAAACGAGAATTAACAAGAATTTTTTTGTATTTGGTTATAATTGATTTGCCTACTAAAGATATTGATATGTGTTTGTCAATGATTATGTTAGCATTTACTGATTCGGATCTTTAGTTACAATAAGATTGAGTTACAATTGTTTCTCCTAACAGGAGGCATTGCATTACCACCTCTCACATATTTCTATACATAAAATGTAGTATATACAATAGTTATTGTGATTTTATCAAAATTCTTACAAGTCTTTCACTGGGTGAAGAGGCATATACATAAAAAACATTATTTATTAAATTTAAATGAATTACAATCACTTTGCTCTACTTTTTACAAAATATAAAAAGTTTATAATTATTCTGGAAGAGTATTTCTTTCACAATATTGGTAGCAAAAAATGTACGCTGATTAAACTGATAGCAGTAAATCTAAATATACTAATGTAAAATAAAATACTTTGTCAAGTATTATGCAAAGCTGCATGTTTCACTTGTCGGATGAGCAAGTACCCACTGCATTTGAAATATTTTAAATATGTTATAATAATTGCCTTTGATCGGTACATTTTTTCAGTTAAAGGTGATGAATATACTTTGCATGAAATGCAACTCGCACAATTACGTTTATCTGATTTTAATAATGATTTGAAAAATGGCGCCTTTAATTGGTAATAAAATTATTTATATAAATAATGACCAGTGCTACAAATATGTAGTAAATAACGGTCAGATAGAATACGATGCTTATGTCACAACAAGATCATAATGAAAGTCGGAGTCTGCAATAATCAATGATTTTGAGACCGATGACAAACTTACTCTTTTGGATGAAGACTGACTTTTTTAAATTTTTTTTAATCTCATATGAGTAAACATGCGTTTTTATCTAAATAATTGTCGAAAAAATTAATAATAAATCTAAATTAGCTATTTATATTTCACAGTTTTGTTGAAAAATTAAAGGGTGTCCAGGAAGTAGGGAGGAATATTAAAGAGCTATAGAACAAATTAAGTAACATCTCTCATTTATGTATGAAAAATTATATCCTCTATATGACCACCCAAGGCCGCGCGGCAATGAGCAATGCGTTCATTGAAGTTTTCGATGACGCGTTTACAGACATCTGGTGCTAATAACCCTTTGAATTTCTTCCTTCAATTGGTATATTGTTTATGGTTTGTTCACGTACACTTTTGATTTCACAAATCCAAACAAAAAAAGTCACAAGGCGTAAGTTCGCATGATCTGGCAGGTTATTCCTGGTTCCACGCAAAGAGAATTTTTTTATGAAACTTTTCATTCAGCAGAGCAATTGTTTCATGGGATGTGTGACATATCGCGCCATCTTGTCGAAACCAAAAGTTGTTATTTTCATCCACAACTGGGAAAAACCAATTAGAAAGCATGTTTCTGTAACGGTCGCCGTTTACAGTGACGGCAGCTCCTTCATCATTTTCAAAAAAGTACGGGCCGATCACTCCTTCTGCCCAGAACCCACACCACACAGTCGTGCGTTGTGGATGCATCTCATTTTCCACAGTCGCTCGCGGATTGTCGGTACCCCAAATTCTGCAGTTTTACTTATTGACAAATCTACTGAGGTGAAAGTGCGTCTCATCTGTGACAATTATTCTTTTTGTGAAGTTATTGTTCTCCGCTTGTGGAGCCAAGACCCACTGAGCTTTTTCCATGATCTGCAGGCTTCAACTCTTTGTAAGTTGAATGATTTTCAGATCTTTTGAAAGGATTACATGCAGTGAACTTGGTGATAAATTCAGTTGTTGGGCTCGTCGCCGAACCGATTTTCTGTGGTTTACGGTCGCATTATCACGCACGACAGCAAGTTTTCTTAACATTTCTAATAGAACCCGTGGTCTCTAACTTTCGGATTAACTTACGAACTGTGGATTCAGTTAAAGCAACGTTACGTCCGAGTATCGCACGCAATTCACGAACGGTTGCCGTGGGACTTTCACTGTTTTTGTAATAACTTATTACCAGTTGCATACGTTGCTCAGTAGACAACTGCTCCATGACGAAAATATACTAAGCTAACCAAACAAAAGCGACCAGGCGCCTACTAATGGGAAGGTTATCAGATAACAAACATGAAAAACTTACGGCTGCCAACCGTCCCTATTTTCTGGACACCCTATAGGTATGTTCCATTTGACCTTTTTATGCACCTGGTGCGTTAGAGGTCGAGTGCGACTATTTTCGATGTGGAATATTCGAGCTGGAACATTGCGCCGCGGGCATTCCCGCTTAAAACGTCAGTTTTGTTTTGTGCATGGCCGCCGCGCTTAAATTGTGCATTTTAAAATGAAGTTATCTCTGATTTGTACATAGCGGTCGTATAAAACCATGGCGGATATGTATAATATAGAATTTGAAATTAATTCATCAAATCTGTACTGTTTTTTTTTAATTTCGCGGGCAAGAGCGTCTCGCACAAGGAAATATGGCGTTTTCTACCTCGAAAAAACACATCGAATATCTAAAACGCTTTTGACAAATTTAACAACTTATTAGTCACACCCATAAAATTAGTGCCACCAAGTGCGACTATTTGGTCAAATGGAGAACAGCTAGTAGGTATGTTCCATTTGACCGTTTCATGCACCCGGTGCGTTAGAGGTCGAGTGCGACTATATTCGATATGGAATATTCGAGCTAGAAAATTGCGCCGCGGTTATTCCCGCTTAAAACGTCAGTTTTGTTTTGTGCATGGCCGCCGCGCTTAAATTGTACATTTTGAAATGTACTTATCTATGATTTGTACATAGCGGTCGTATAAAACCATGGCGGATATGTATAATATAAAATTAGAAATTAATGAAGAAAGATATTACCATAACATTCAAATCTGAACTGTCATTTTTAAATTTCGCGGGCAAGAGCGTCTCGCACAAGGAAATATGGCGTTTTCTACCTCGAAAAAACACATCGAATATCTAAAACGCTTGTGACAAATGGAACAACTTATTAGTCACACCCATAAAATTAGTGCCACCAAGTGCGACTATTTGGTCAAATGGAAAACAGCTAGTATAAGATAAAATAACTGCATAAACGCGATGTATTATTAACTGAAAAAAGTATATATCTCTAAACCTGTAATATTTGATTATTCAATTGAATCGCTTATTATTAAAATGGACATTTGACATTATACAAACCAAGACACACCGTTTGGTTACAAAATGAACTTACTTTTCCTAATTCGTAATTATTTTTTCGAAATGCAAAAAATGAGGATGGTGGATAGATGATCATCAAGACCATAGCAAGAAGAAGATAGACAAACATGGAAAGACATGGAAGAGGCCTATATCCAACACTGGAACAACTGAAGGCTAACAAGAAGAAGAAAAAAGTAAAATTATAATATTCAAAAACTATTAGTTTTTATTGATTATTTCGAAATGCTGTAAATTGACTTACAAAAAAATAAACTCGGCCTAGTTCTTTGGAGAGACTAAGTTTCAGTTTACTTAGCGTATATTTTTTACTTGTTTAGATGTTCAGCTGAGGCATAATCTCTCGGAATAACTTCCTGGTTACGTTTTTTCCGATAGTGTATAATGTATATAAACATGTAAAAAAATCAGCTTTAGAATTAACTAACAGTTTTTTTTTTAATCTTCGGGAGGCTGCCGCAGCTATAAAAGTGGATAAGCGCGCCAGCTGAAGATTATGTTCTTACTTGTGACACCAAATCAATCATTAAAAAAATTAGCTTTGGTACTATTGGTAATCAAAAAAATAGGTTGTAGTTTTCTTCATTTTCACTTTAAATGTCAGATATGACGTATTTAATTTATGGCTATTTAAGGTGGCTGCTTATTTGCATATTTTATAATAACACATACTCGGATACATAATGGAATTGATTAGATATAACTAAATAATAATCTAAAAGGCTAATTATTGTGGTATGGTTAGATTTATATCAATTTTAGACTGTTTTTATTTTAATCGGTTATGTATTTATTGAATAATAGTTCAGTCAAATATGCTCAAATATTGATCTCATTGATCTAAAAAATTCCAAAAGTTTTAAATCTTTGTACACTGATGTACACTGTAATGAAGAATTTACTAAAAGTTCTGACAAATATGACACGAGCTTTAGTGGTAATGACCAAAAACAGTCCACTTTTTTAGGTAGGAGGTAAAAGTTGACTATATACATAATGAAAGCTGATAAAATAATGATCCTATACATTTTTTTGTATTCCCAGCGGTTAGAGAGTTATAGGGCGATAAGGAATAGAAAAAAAAGTTTTTTGTATTGTTACGAGCCAAGAAGCCGGTTTCTTTTATTTGGTCCTTCGTTTATTTTGACGGTCTTTCCTTCTTCTCCAACTACCTGCTCTTCCTTCCACATAGCGTTCACGATAACGTGGCATACGCGTCAAATTGTAGTGTTAGTGCGGCCTCTCTTTTACCTTTTTTGTTCATGGAGAAAGGTGGTAATCAACCCTTTAACGATGTTTCTAAAGATAGCTATCAACAAGCAGAGTAATGAGGACTTAAAAAACTACTTATAACATAAGCTTGCTCCTTTATCTTTATTTGAGGAAATTGGTATGCATAAAACAAACAAATCCGCCTTATACGATATTTTTCTTGTACTACAAGAAGAAGCCAATCTTCTCGATTTTGACATCGTTTTGGATGGAGGATTACTTATACACAAGGTGGTGTGGCCCAAAAATCCTCAATCTCAACAATTTGCCAATGTTATGTCGCCTATGTTCTCAAGCATTACGCCGGCAAGAACTGTACCATTGTGTTTGATGGTTATTCAGCGGCACCATCTAGTACGTAGGCAACTGAATAGAACCGAAGTACAAGTTAAAGAGGTCAGTTGACCTAAACTTTGAACACAAAACACAATCAAACAGGATGGTTTTCTTTCCATCTGAAAGACAGATATTATTTGTTAAACCAAGCCACGGCAGAGTAGAAAGGAAGGTATATTCGAGTCAGCAATTGCAAACTATGGGAATAAAAAACTCCATACTTCTTGTGCATGCATTCAGCGGATGTGATACGACTTCTGCTGCATATCGAAAAAGGAAACTTGTCTGTTCCAATTTGCTCAAGAAGCGAGCTACACTGCAAAGTATTACTAATGTAATTAAGCTGAAGCTGGAAACAAAATATTCCCGGCATGGTACAATGCACCTTACAAGCAAACTTTCTTTAACATGCGTGGTTACAAGGCTTTTACAAATCAGTTTTGAATGCTAAACCAGACTTCAACGTATCCAAAAGTGTAGGCAAAACATTGTCAGATATTGATTTACAACTATCTAATAAATGATGGTAAAAAGTACACTTAATTTGTCATGCTTTGGCATCTTCAATAAATTACATATTGTGCCGTGCTAACTTGTTTTTTTGAAAAAAAAAAACGCAATCATTAGCACTCTATAACTTTATAACTTTGTATGTAAATGATCATTTTTATTGCAAATTTTATCAGCTTTCATTGTGTATATAGTATATATAGTATAACTTTTACTTCCTACCTACAGTTCTCGAGATATTAACAAAAAACCGAAAAAAGTGCCTTGTTTTTGGTGATTGCCGCTAGAGCTCGTGTCATATTTGTCAGGACTTTTAGTATATTCTTCACTAGGTACCTATATATATATATATAAGTTTCAAAACTTTTGGATTTTTCAAGAGATAAAAAGCTACTTTGACTGAATTATACATGAATTTAAAAATTAACGGTTGACGTTGCCGTGTATATTACTTTCAAACACATGTCCGTTTTTTTTTTAACAGTTTGGAGTTCAAAATGAACTACGATAGACGAACAGCAAAGCGAAATATTGTTATGCATTTGTTTGCAGAAATGAAATTCGAAACTCAACAGAAGTTGCACTTCAAAATTCAACTTTAATTTAAACGTTCCTCCGATACCGCAAAGCACAGCCCGCCATGACTCCTTCTTCGACCTCCTCTCATGCACCTATTTACGCCGTCTTAAACTATAATACCCGAAAGGAGCTCATCATGTATATAAAAAAAAACAATAAATAAATTCAGATTTGATTTAGTTATGGTTTTTAGAAATTTATTTATCATAAATTCCTCTTCTCGCAGGTCCAGATCACTTTTTTGAATACTTACCATTATTATATTGCAAAATTTTGCTCAATTTATTAAAAAATGGATGAAGAAGTTCGAGAAAATTGGTTTGAAATGTTTTTACGTTGATGACACACGTATATTACTATTTATTCCTTTGCTAATAGTTTAAGATTGATTTGCGATTGAAAATATAATTCTCGGATTGAGTTAAAAAGTATCCCAAGATAAATTCTAAATAGTTAGTAGGTTATAATAAATAGAATAACAGAAATTAACATTTTCAATAAAAAATACAATTAAAAAGGGATTGTAAAAAATTAATTGGGTTATATAAATTAAATTTTCTGGTAAGCAAATGCGCTTGCCGTTTCAAGTAATTTTGGGATTTCACTTAAAATGTCACTCTTAATCCGAGATTTGTTGTAATTAGTATTAGAGAAACATAGGGCGTGTTCAGCGAACAATGATGTCATGAATTAACAATTTGAACATAAACCATGATAAAATGCGCATTAATATTGTAATAATATAAATTATTTGAGTATACACTATACTAGTACGTTAGTCCGTGAGAGATATAGTATCGATTTTAATAACGGCGGTAAATACTACCCATTGTGTTTACCACATAGTGGTCTTAAACATTAAATATATATTATAATTATTGTTATTATATTATTACGTATGACGGTAGCATATATTGTCAAAATTTAATCTATCGCGGCCTACTGTCCTACTTAGGAATTCTGACGGATTAGGTCAGATGCCGCATTTTACGCAATTGCAATACGCAATTCATTCACTTCTTTCTATTCCGTTTAGAAATAACTTGATATACTATTAAACTGTCCGTCATTGCTGTAGCAATTTTATTATTGCCAAATCAAACGCACTCGTTGCTTACTTACTATACGAAATCAACTGAGGTTTGCTACAAACATCAGCTGGTCTAATACTACTGATGAACTTTTTAAAAATTCATGATTTTTTAGACATACTCGAACGGGCTTAAGTTGCTACGAATCTCGCTCCGATAAAGCACATAGGATGTGTTCCGTCGGACCAAATTTATCACGGATTAAATATCTTGATCCGCTACGTAGGATTCATCGATGCTAAAATTAACAGCATTAATACCCCTATCAGCTTGGCCTATTAGTTACATTGTATATGTTATACAACCGAATAAGAGGTAGTATATTTTGTGTACTGTACTGACAAGGCCTAGTATCTAGTCCATCTACACTCTATCAAATGTAGTTGAGCCAATAAATTTATTACAATTATTGTGTAAAATTTGAGTATATTGTTCAACAAGATAGTAAATATACATTATAAGATGAAGTTTTGTAAAAACTCTAATGTTTATGTAATAACATTTAATATGAGAGTTTGGGTGGACCAGATATAATAGGTTTTGTTAGTATCTATAACGCTCATTCAATTATCGGGTTTGGTACCATATATTTGTGTTAGAAAGTACATGTTCATAAGCACTTTGACAGATTCCAGCAGTGAATAAATATTGCTTAATCTAAGAAATTCGGAATCATTGATAAGTTACACAAGCTTTATAGTATACTATACGAATATTGCAAACTACGGCGAGTAGTAATGACTGCACGTCAAATGATAATAGTTATTTATGCACTGGCCGCATATTATTCAGTGCAAATCCACAATCATGGTGATCAGTTAAGAACTAACAAATTTTAAACTGGCGGCGAAATGCGTTTTACTCTATTTATTTAAGAATTTTGTGGTCTAAAGTTAGCCTCAAATTGTTTGAAATTGCCATAACAACAATATTTACGGCTCTATCTCGGTAGACTTTCTCACATCAAACTGTATTGTCAGTTACAATAAAATTTATATGCATTGATGTACAAATAAAATTGGCAAAACTTATGTAATGTTAGATACAATTTTTAATTATAAAAGACATAATAATGGGCCGTATTAATCTAAGGTATTAAAGTGGGCACTGACTAAATTTACAGTTATTTTTTTTTAATAACTGACGCAACGCACATACAATTACCCAGCCACCACACCAAGCGTTCACGAAGTATATAAATTAATTAATAGTGTATTACAAACCGAAGTGGAAACTGTTCAATTGAGATCTGTATACTATTTTATTCACAATTAACTAATTAACTTAAATAATGATTAATTATTATTTGTGACGTTTGCCTTTTTGGGTGACATATTTTTGTATAGTAAGCAGTGGATTAGTATATTATAGTATACTATAAAGCTTGTGTAAGTTTAATAATCTTTTCCAGTTGTGCAGTCTCAAGGCCTCAAATGCAGCATACTTTCAGCGACTGTTGCGTACAATGCCTCAAATGCCAGTGCATGAATAACAATCTTTTACAGCCTAGTGCAACCCCAACTCTGACAGCGTACCTTACACGCTACAGCTATCATCCGTACTTCTATGACCTCAATGCAAATGTACGTTATTTTGCATCAATGACCTTAACACGTTCCGTACTGAATAAAATTTTAAAGTGTCTTGTCCAGACTTATCTCTTTTATATATTATAACTACAATGAACAAATGTGCGTCATAGGCTATACGAATGAAAATAATTATTACAGACTGCGACGCCGCACATATGCGACACATTTTGGAGCAGACCAATTGACGCATATATGCGGCACACGATAAAACTGTTCAAAATACATTTTATTTATTTTATATTTTTAATCATACAAAGCAAAACCTTAACATAACAAATTTCTAAAATAATTTGATAAATATATAATTATAAACTAAATTTTTAAATATTAGTAATGACCTTCAAGTACTTTGATTTTCTATTATATATTATATTTTATATAATTTTTATTAATAATTATTGTACTTGTAAGTCTGCTAACTGAATGAATTGCTCTGGGTACAATGGCGACGCGATGGTTGAAAACACGAGGTTTTAATAGACATTTTCCGAGACTGCACGACACATACATATATGCGTCATAGTTTCCTATAGACTGTAGCAAAATATAAATTTATTACAGTGAACTATAAAAAAAACATTGATAAAAGAATCATAGTATATCTTTGCCGCATATAGGAGTCGTCGGCTGTGTGAGAAACTGTATGCCGCGCATATGCGGCACGCAGTACGGAACGTGTTAATCTCAATGTACTTTGTCAGACCCCCAAGACCCACTTGGTATATGTGTGAATAACTTTAATACACTCTCAGACACTACTTATACGCAAATAACAATGTATAGTACATTAACTATAAAAAACAATGTAATCAGAAACCACTGTTAACAATAGACAGATTAATATGCATATTATATTATTGTTCTAATGAATTACAGCACTGACTTGAATTGCAGTATTTCATAATCATTACTGTAAATTTGAGATAATATTGACAGAAATGATATATTTCTTAAATAATTAAAGAATTTATTGTAGTTTAGAGGTTGTTTTCAATATCACTGACTCAACTGATTAATTATGAAGTTTGAGTTGTTATGTTACCATATTTACTTATACATTAAATTTTATTTATTTTTTATGTACAAAAATAGCAAGATTGTTAGGCCTGGTTAAATACATGTCAACATGTTCAGTTTTATAAATACTGATGAATCATTGCTTATTACAACCGTTGGAATTAAAATATAACGAAAAAAAATAATAAACTCACATTATACTAGTGCTTAATTTTAATTTTCCATTAAATGAAATTTTATAATAATATTTAAGTAAATATAAACTAATATGGTTCGTTTGAGAACTGCTGTAAAACTATTATGACTCATTATGAATCAATACTTCGCTATAAATAGAGAAAAATATAACACAAACTGTCAGTGTGTAGTGTGTGGCTATTTAACAAGGTATTAACAAGCAGCTTACTTTCATATAAATATTAGTGATGGAAAACACAAAGAAAGTAGCTTTCGAAAAAGTAAAAGCACCTAAATTGAAAGATAAGAAAAAGGGTGTGAAAGGAGATGCTCCTGAATATAAAGCAGACGATCCTCCGCCACCTTACGACGACAAAATGGCAGATTGTTGGAATCCAACCAATCAAACTGAAAAGAAATAGATTTTTTTTTCAAAATCGATATATTGATATGTTTATTATTTACCAAACGAAATCAATCAGATATTGTGTGTTGTTCAATTAATTAATCACAAGTGGGTTCATATTTTATTAATTCATAATGTGGTTTTCGTAATATAATGGTTTTTAATAACTTTTGTCCATAAAATACAAACATTAATTACTCATTATTAAACATCAAATTTAATGGAAGAATTGGTGATCACTTCATGTATGTATTTGAATTTGTAAATGTTTTTAAGTGTTTGAAACAATTTGCACTTTTCACCTTTTTGTATGGGTTTTGTCTACACATTGAATGTAAACATATTGATCCTGTTTCTAGGAAATTTTATATTACAATTAGGACACCCACTTAATCCTATGATTGATTAATACGCTTTAAGTATGAGTCGACGCGTGACTAATTGTATAAATATTGAATTTTAAAAGTAGGTTATAAACAATGGTATTATTAACACATAATAGATTACTACAAATTGAAATATTATGTCTGATAAAATTGACGAATTAATTATATTCGTTTTTAAATGTAAATTGTATATATTTTAAAAATATACAATTTACATTTACTGCTATTACTAGAAAATAATTAAAACTGTTTTATCTAATTACTTTTTATCGGTGTGCAATCAAAGATTACCACTATAATAGTATTATTATGATTTCTGTGTTTGACGCAATGAAGTTCAATTAGTTTTTAAAACTTAAATAATTAAACATTTGTCCGGAAATATATTTAATTATGTATTTTAACCATCCGTAACGGTACGTCAAAGATATTACTCATAGAAACAATGAGTCATATATTTTGGCTGATCAAACATCCGAACTAAATAATAAATCTATGACTTTCCATTTCACAAAAAAAAAACAAGTTGTAATTTTAAAATTGGTTACGTACATACGTAACTATTTCATTCACGTTGAACTCGATGCATTTTTCAATTATGTATTTATTTTTTATTAATAAATTTTTATATTATATATTTATTGATATTTTTTTAGTATTATGTTCATATTGTGTTGTTGTTGCACATTGAAAAAGAATAAATCAATATTTCAGTAATTTTATCTTGCTTGTGAAATATTGACCACTATGTGCCACTACTAGTTAAACAGCTATTCTTGCATAATTAATATTTTGTTACATACATTTGAATGGTAATCAGCAAGGTCATAATGTATGATAGGCGGTATAAAAGTCATTTTGATATACAGTGTTCTGTGTAACAGTTCAAAACGTGGGCAAGAATAGTAGATTGTACACACAATGATTTAGCACAATGTTCATATTTGTAGAAATGAATATCATCTCGTGAAACATTTTGTCTTTCTTAAGTTACTTTTTGCATGGTTTTTTGTTGAAAATCAAAAAACATAAATACCAGAGTATTAATTATTAATGTCACTAATACCGATTGTGATCTACCAATGGTATTTCCATTTCTATTTTTGTATGATCATAAAAAATGACGGAAACGTACTGCTCATAAACAGTTCATATAACATTAATTTCTAAATATCTACATTACATGGATTTTTTATTGCTTTATAATATTTCTAATTATTTTCATAAAATTCTTCTAGGGGATATTCACCGTCCGTCATATACTAAATTAAATTCTAGGTAAAGGAACAATCGTCCCCACATCGATATCTCCGATTTTGCTCAAATTTTGTATACATGTTTGGGTTACCAAAATATGACGATTCCTAAAATTTTAGATCTCTAGGTGCAATACAGTGTAAATGGCGGCATTTTAATTTTTTCGGAATATTTTGTCTTCAGTTTTTGTGCTGTAAATAACCAATAAATAATCAAAAATCATATTCATCTTATAGGAAATGTTCTGTAGAACACGATCCTGCCTTTGGTTTTCCGAAATTTCCCTCTGAAAATTACCATTTTATGGAAAATTCGATATCTTTGATTCCGCTACATCTGGAGACTTGAAATTTGAGATGTTTTTTAAAAACGGACATAAAGATCGCGTTCTACGAGAAACTTTCTTTCTTCAATTTTTGTTATAAAAGTATGTTATTATTTTACATGGTTGTATTAAAAATACCATAAAGATTCAAAAAATTAAATAAAAAATGTATGTTGCCATTAAAAAAAAAATAAGTTGGTTGCCATAGCAACTATACTAAAAATAAATATATATATATATATATGTGTGTACCTGCCTTTATAGTAATCAAAAAACCATTTAAAATGGTTTTTGAATTATATAAATCGGTTAAAAAATAACGTAGTTATTCAGCCGTACGTTTTTTGTCTAACACCTTGTATAAATGTAGTAGTTTTTTGATAGATTTTACGGAATGTATGATACAGTATAATTTTTGAATGATTACTTCTGATAAATTTGTTAACCCGAATTTATGGAAGAAATGTGTTTTCTGATGAATTTTGCATGATAAATGTAAATGATTTTTTTATGCGAATTTTATACTTTATGTAATAATGTTGTTCTCAATAGCAAAATTTTCTCATTGGCCGAAATTTGTATCTACGCGTTTTGGAATTTGCTATTTACCCAGATCAGTCAAAAAAATCCATGATCGGTTTTTTTATTAACTTTTCAAATTAAATCAAAAGTGCGTTTATCATATAATTTGTATTTTGAGTTTAGTTAATAATTTTGCCGTCGCGTCGTATACCACTAAAATATGTTCTACGATGTGCGAGTTCTAGCACGTGTCCAGTACATATCAAGTAAATTTTGCCTCAGCACTCGTGGACTTATGAAGCTACACCAGCCTTGTTGTCAGTCCACAACAGGAATCTATATTTTCAAACGGCCCAGATGATAGTGAAGCACTACAAGTACTTCAGATACAAATGTAATAATTTAAATCAAAGTTTAATAATTTTTATTCATTTCAATATTATGAATACCATGTAGTCATAAATCAAAGCAGTACCATTCAATTTAAGTTGGCTTGATCCCGATGTTTAATGCGCATAGAGACTGCAAAAAAGACTGTCTATTGATTCAGCAGATTCGGACACTTGGTTCATGCACTCACTCGATAGGGTGATGGTGCAAAGCTACCATCCATGGAGTTATGCCTGAACGCATCGTAATTATGTCTTTAGCAAACGCTTAAAACCTATATTTTACAAGGAAAATGTTCTCGGGCTCTAACTCTATTCTTGGCAGATATTTTTAAAGGTAATTGGTTCATCTATATAGTCTGCATCCGTTATCAAATCGTCTACATATAAATCACGACCTTTTTGCTTTTCTGCGCCTTCCTCGGCCAATTGTTTTGTACATTTTGTTGCCAAATTTAAGACCGTATGTAAGCGTATTTAATTCGTTTATTCGTATATTTTCATTGATGTTTATCCACAATATGCGTTGCATCTTAGTTTAACTTAGATCTGCTTATTTGGCGATACGTTTTGGCAATGTCCGATAATAATAAATATTGATGCGAATCTTTATAAGATGTAAAAAAAAAATTCTTAACAACTATGACCACCATCAACACATCATTGAGGGACTTTTCATTATAAAGTTTTTGTCAACGCATCGAATACCACTCGTAATTTAATAGTTACACTGCTTTACTTTTTAACGGCATGGTGAGATAAAAAATAATATTCCCATATGTCCCAGATTTTTGTTATTCGCACATGAATTTGTCATATTGTTTTTTTAGAGATTTTACAACCCTTTTTTTGCATAACTCGCTCTTACATGGTAAACTCACGATGAATTGTCCATATCCATCCCTCTTGGTTGCCTGTGAATAACTGAAGTATTGTTCTTCTGTTGTATGCGCGCCTCCTTTTTCCATTTATTCCAGTAAGTATTGTCGTTTCCTTACATTTATGCAGTTCAAAGTTCCAACTGACCACTCATACTCTAATATTCTTTCATTGTCGGAAGCTTGACATCTTTTATAGATTATTATAATAAAATAAGACGCTTGTTTATTTTATTTTAATATCTGCATATTTCTATAACATGGAATTATAGGCGTTTGCGAGTGGGACTTGGTGTCCATTTGGTAGTGTAAATGTTTGACAGAAATAAGCCCAAACGTGCTTTGGAGCACGGTACGGCAAGTTGACAACGTTTAGTTATCGCTATGTCATTATTTCCTACTCGAATATGATTAGTTTACTTTTATTAGCCTAACCCGGACGACTCGAAAACACCTCATGACTTTAAATTATTATTTACGTACGTCATCAATATTATATTAGCTACTTAAAGATAAATTGCACACCATTCGTGGGACAAATACATTTTTCTATTTTGCGTTTATAATCATATCATCACGACACGCTGTTTATTATCACCACTAAGCTTGTTTAAAAAGATTTAAAGAGATGTCATTAATTATCGTGTATCGCAATGGTCATTGCGATACGAAACATTTGATTTTTACGAGGGACACTGACAAAGTTCGCGTAAAATGTAAAGCAAAACACAAATTACGTTATGTAAATTGCTTTATTGCTTCTCAAAATATTCTCCTTTAAAATCTATACACTTTTGCATCTGATGAAACCAAGTGATTTAAATGCTTCAACGGCCTCTTTAGGCGATGAAAAACGCTCGACACGCATTTTATTTTTGATATGTCGAAATAGGAAGAAGTCATTGTGCGATAAATCAGGCGAATATGGGCAATGAGTCATTAGTTGGATGTTGTTACTGGTCAAAAACTCTTGAGCGCTTGCATTGTCATGATGAACAATGATTCGCCGGTTTATTTTGTTCCTTCTGATTTCAGCGATAATTTCCGGCAAACAAATTGAAGTATACCAGTCAGCATTAACTGTAATTCGATTCTCTAATGCAACAGTTGCAACATGACCCGTTTTTCCGAAGAAACAAGCAATCATTCTTTTCGAAACGCTTCGTGAACGCACCACTTTTGTTGTGGGTTTAGGTTCATTTTGAAACACCCATACAGTCGATTGCTGTTTAGTTTCAGGCTCATATGAATATATCCAAGATTCGTCACCTGTTACGATGTTATATACCGAATTTGAACGACCCTCTTCGAATTTCTTTAGCATTTCCTTGCATCACTTGACACGTGCCTGTTCTTGTTCTTTTTTAAATTGTGTGTGATCTAACGACTGCAAAGCTTCCTGACATGCAAATGATCGTGCAAAATCGTATGTATTTGTTTTGCTGCAATGCCTAAGGATGCCTCTATCTTACTATAGGTCACATGCCGATCTGACAAAATTATTTCTCGCACAGCATTAATATTTTTCGCGACAACAGAGGTGCATGGGCGATACGTTGGTCTTCCACGCTTGAATTCTGCGAACCATTTGTAAACCATAGTTTTGGATGGTGCTTTATCCTCAAATAACGAACTAAGTTTTTTCACACATTGCTGCGGTGTTAAACCGTATCGAAAATTATAAAAAAATATCACTCGGGAGTCACGATTCGAAATTTCCATTTTTCTCGTTAAATTTTGTTGAAACGAAACCGAGCAGTTTCAAATCAACTGTCAACTGAATTATAGATGAAATTTTTTATGAATATGACAATCGCAGAACGCTGGCAATACTGGCAGTACTTGATTCCGCGAACTTTAGCAGTGCCCCTCGTACTCGATGGTAACACAAAAACCAATTAAATTAATTGTTAAACTTCAAATATGTATAATATATTTATTTTAAGGTTATGTTTTGATGAAATCAATAGAGGTTTTCCATTTGACAAAATAGTTGCAGTGATTTTTGAATTTATTTGTCAAACTCGTCTTACATTTTGATTTTTTTCAAATTAGAGAACGTCTCACAAACGCCAAATATTTTCTAGTTCGTTTGTCAAGTGTGAGACGCTCTTGGTCGCGATATTTAAAAATGCACCGAGTGCATGAAGCGCCCAAATGGAAAACACCTTATACAGGGTCATTATAAAAGTTTGGGATTATGTAACCATCTAATGCCACTCTAGTTGACGAGTGATTTCATATTTATAACCTTGCTTGACAGCTGAAGTTAAACTGTCAAAATAAAGTAAATAGTATGGTGGACAATTTTAAAAAGGCGGCATATTTAAAGTGACATAATCCCTGTACAGGGAGTTTATAAATGAATGGGGTTATGTAATCACTTTAAGTATGCCGCCTTTTTAAAATTGTCCACTATACTATTTGTTTTGACAGATCAACTTTGACAGCTGTCAAGCAAACATATGTAGTATAGTGGACAATTTTAAAAAGGCGGCATACTTAAAGTGATTACATAATCCCATTCATTTATAAACTCCCTGTATAACATTTGCATTTTGATTTAAATAAATTAGAAATGCAAAAATAGTATAAATACGCATTTTTATTGTATTTGTCATTTAAAAAACGTGCCTTCTGTTAGGAGCCCAAACAGATAACATGTCACCCTTCTTTGTGATTGAAAGACCCTACAACGTGTGGACACATGAACAAGAGGAGCAGAATGTGGTCAATGATTCTAATAGAATCTACTCGGATAGCTCAAAAACCAGTAAAGGTGTTCTCGCAGGACCTGGACCTCAAAATATCTTTACCACTAGGAACGCATACGACTATCTTCCAAGCAGAAGTAGTTGGGATAACCTATGGGGTTATGGAAATAATGAACGGCAAAATATCTGGGAAGAACGTCCAAATTCTCACGAATAGTAATTGCTATAAATAAGCCTAAAATCATATGCCATGCACACGAGGTATTTGAGACAGTATATATAGAGGATGTGAAATGGATGATGAGGCGATCGAGCACGTCCTATGTACATGCCCGTCCCTCTCATTGTCTTTGAGGGCTGGAATTGTTTGTGGGGCATCAGCGTACTCTTTCCTTCACGTAGCCGCAAAGAAAAAAGTCTAGCGGAGTTAAATCGCACCATCTGGGGGGCACTTTATGTCAAAAGTTTTGCGAAATAATGCGCCCAGGAAATTTCTCGTGCACACTGCAATTGTTTTACGGCTTGTGAGGCTCGTAGCGCCATTTTGATGGAAATAAAAATCGTCTATGCTCAAATTATTTAGTATAGGCAGAAGAAAGTCAGTTATCAACCTACGGTAGCGATCTCTATTGAGTGTAATAGCAGCGCCGTTTCGGAACCTCAGGTTCTCACTATTGACGAACCCACTGAAATGGAAATGAGATTCGTCGCTAAAGATGATTGTTCTAAAAAAAGTTAAGATTCCCTGCCTGCATTTCCAGCACCCAAGAAACGAAAGTTCGGTGTTGTACATGATCAGCTTCAATTACTGCGTCAGCTGCACTTCATGAGCATGTAGGCTAAGATCTTTATGTGAGATCCGTAATGGCTATGAACGTCTGGGGATAGACAAACCTGGGTTTTCTGCGACACGGTTAGCGACAGCGGCAATGTTTTGGGCTGACCTGACAGTACGAACTGACAATTTTACATTGATTGAATTTAACTTGACCATTTTGCTCAAATTTTGCGTTTAGCTATACAATGGCTTTGCGGGAAGGTGATTCATGAAACACTATGAATTCTGAAACTATTTCGGCAACATTTTCACCGTGTCTATGAATTAATGAATTTTCATTATTTCTAAACGTCATTTTCTTAAGGGCCGCTTTTACAATCCCCAGTTAAAGCATAGTTAGGGTTTGGATAGGAATAAACCGGGGTTAACTTATCCGGTGCTCGGAGCAATAGTTATACCTAGTGTAACGCACATAACCTCGTAAGCACCGCTATTCGTAAAAATAAATAAGCAAAAAAGTAGAGTTTGTTGCTCCAATTTTCGTCTTTTTGTTGTCACTATCTGATTTAAACACATTTACGTTATAGAGGAGACAATCTAAATTTGCTTATAAACAACATACGGCACAATTGACGTTTCAATATGTTATCCTAGAGAATAAACTAACATAGCATTTGTAAAATGCATTGCGTGTTATACCAGGTATAACGGTGGATTAGTTTATCCGACGATTGTAAAAGCGGCCCTTAATCATAGTTTTTAATGACAAATGTCAAAGATTCAAGGCTTGCTGTTCAACAGATCAAAAATGTCGCGAAATTTAAAGTGGGACCTCTTATTAGAAAACCCTTTAGTTGTTGCTACTGCTACTCCTCAGTTGTAATATTTGTAATAAATAAAATGTCGACTGTAAATATCAAAAATATCGTTAGTCACACAAAACCCAGATGTAATATTCTTTAATAATTTGTCGAGCGTGTCAATACAATAAGTTTGTTAATTTGAATTTTTATACATCAATATCTATGAAACCATTCCTCAAGCCTGTGTGACACTGTATTGTTTTTTAAATAGAAATCTGATAATTTTTTTCATACATTTTCTTATGTAAGAATATACGAAAACTAGTTTTGTGCAAATAAATACACAGAACGTACATTTTATCATATTTAAACAATAATGGCGAATTTTGCCAACAGCTAATTCAATCGCTAACAGATTTTTTTTTTTAATGTGAAAATCATAGTGTTTCATTTTTATTTTTATCAATTGAATAAAAGTTATAAATGAGCTATTGATTTTTTTTATTGAATAGGTTTTTACATATTTCTGTTTATTATTCAATTGGCATTCCATTTAGAAGTTTTGAAAAAATTTCAATTATCTATTAAAAATGTTATTTTACTGTTTTTATTGATTTTTGTTGACTTCACATATTCTACATATTTTATTCGTTATATTATACTGTATAATACAAACACCCCACCCCCAATATGTCTTTGGGGTTTGAGTCCACTGATCTATTTTGAGCATATAATATGTTTACAATGAAAACACCAATTCAGCCTGGTTGGAGATATGCCAACAATTTTGTTTACTCAGTTTGTAATCTTATCAAAATCGATTTTAAAAACCATTACATTACATTATATTAATTGATTCACACCTTTTATAGAAATCTATAGACAATAAAAGTGTGATAAAATCATTGTCAATAGTTTAAAATTATACAAATAAACACAAAGTGATAAATACAAAAGAAAAAAATTAAAATGAATAACGCAGAAAAACCAGAATATGGTATCATGGGCTCAAAAGGGTGTTGTATACCTGTAAATGATGCCGGGATACCAAGCGAAAGTCCAGAAAAGAGTCCATCTAATGAGGCGGAAAGCAACAATGTAGCTAAAAGTAATGAAAGTGTCGCAAAGTCAGGTGAAGATGAGAAAACTAAAAGACCAGAATTTGGTGTTCCACCTAAGGTTTCGGCTTGTTGGTTTCCAGAATTATATGGTGATAGAAACCAGAATTTTGTGAAAGAACATTTCGAGAAAAAGTAAATTGTAAGTCGTGTAAATTATAGCTTCAATTTAACAACATAAATTTTAAATGTGATGTTAAGTTGTGCTTAGGTTACAATAAATTAATAAACTGATCATATTATAAATGAAGTTTAAACAACATTATTATTTAATTATTTTTCTTAGTCGGAAAGCAATTCATTTCAATTATAATAGTTGAAAAATGACACCGCTAATGAAAATTCATAGAACTTTTTATTAACCATAAATGAAATGCAATATCTAGATGTTTGTACAATAACTTTGATTTTTATACATCCAAATATAAAAGAGCAATAAAAAAATTTCAGATATGTCTTAATAACTGATTCAGTAATTTTGATTACGTTAACTTTTCAATATACTATTGTTTTTTTATTAAAAAAAAATTTGAAATTGTTGACATTTTTTTCATATTATACAAAATTGCATGACAATCTTCTAGGAACTTGTTTTTTCGGTAAAAAAATAAGAAGTTTATATTAACATGTACTAACATTTTGGTATTATTCTTGTAGGAGTATATTGTCTGTAACAGTTCTATATTGACATGAATTAAATTTAATATTAATAAAACGTCAATTTTTGAATTTCTTTATTTGTGTATTTACTGGATAGTTATTATATGTCATACCAAAATCCTGTTATATGAAAAGGGTGCAACAATGATTGTTCTATAAAAAAGTATGTAATCACTATTTAATCACATTAGTTTTTTTTATGTTTTGCACCAAATTGACTTCAAGAAAATGGTTAGCCAATTGAACATGACTTTCACTTACTCCAGTAAACTTCAAGTAGTGGGTATAATTTAAATGTGGAACCATTTCCTAGGTTACATTAGTTGTATGCAAATTATATACAAATAATGTAATTCTACTTACTACCAGGATAACACTGAATGTGTTTAGCATGTACACAGATATTTTGTGATAATCTTGCACATTTGAGGTGGTGAATACATAATTTTATTAAACTTGTATAATGATGAATGCGGCATGTTTTGTTTAAATTATCATTAAAGACATAACATAAGATATTCATTTACTTCAGAGCCATAATAACAAGCAAAATTACGATATTTACCACACCTTTTTTTTTAATTAATTCTTCATAACCACAAATTGCAACTAGCACGAAAAAAATTTTTAAGATTCTTAATTTATTCTGTTAAATCTGTCAACATGTTAATTAAATATTTTATTCAAACTCAATCTAACGACCAAAGCACTAGATTGTGTTACAACTATTTCGTTTTTAAATTTTGATTTAAAATCGTATATTACCTGACAATAATAATTGTATTAATTATACTTTCTTTGTTGCAGGCAGCAAATAGTAGTAGATATATTCAAGATGCTTTCCAATTATTAATACCAGTACTTCAAGTAGGAGCAATATAATGGAGGGAGGAAGATTTTATCTCAAGTACTTCATAGAGTTAATTAATTTTAAGTGTTTATTTCATATCACATGATATTTCTTATTAAGTTCCAAAGTTGAAGTAGGTTTATTTCGTATATACTATTTAAACAAATAATAACAGGGAATTAGTTCATTTAGTAAAAAAAATGGCCAGCTGCGATAAGTCTACAGTTTGTATGAAAGCTGATGGTACAAAAGTGCCAATTGGAGATGATGACAAATGCTGCTCCAAACCCAAGCCCACAACTTGTGAAAAACGTGTTGAAAATAGTACAACTAGCAACGATGCCCAGTCTTGTGTCAGAGCTGATGATAAATGTTGCTCCAAACCTAATAGAGCCTGTGAATTAAAAAAACCTGAAAATTAATTTAATGGTATCGTACTAATGTTATATCTACTATTATACTGTAAAAACTTTATTAAATTTTAAAATTTTATAATTATATCACTTTAAACACAAAACTGTCTATTTTTTATATTTTTTGTGAAGTGTACACAAATTTTTATCCTATAGCTAGTTGTTTTCATTGTTTGCCTCGTTTATTACCAGTTGGTGGTTTCTGTAATTGAAAACTCGATTGATTTGGTTGGGCAAACGTGTTTGATCCAAATAGGGTACCGTAATTTCCTAGATTCAATGATGTCGATGCAGGAAAACCTAAAATAAATAATAATATATAACCAATTGTTATTTCACATCAGTTTAAATTATATACTTGGACGATTGCGATAAAATGTGTTTTATGAAACACGTTTCTTTTGTATTGTTGTACTACTAAATAATTATTTTTAAGAAAAATTCTATTACAAACTTGCTACAAGTTCATAGTTTGATTTATAAATAACTACTATGGCAACTAAAGGTAAGTAATAATAAATGCTATTTCTACTAATTTACAAACAACAAAAGTTCAGACTAATTGATTCCGTTTGAATGATAGATAATAAAAATGATTTAATTTTCATACAATATTATAGTTACAGCTCCCACAAGAGGATACTCAAAGAACCCGCTTTTTTTTCTGTTTATTAAATTTATATTAGTCATTCAGTATTAAGTTGTTTATTATTATTTAGAATACATAATAAATTGGGAAACTTCACAATTTGAATACATAATATTAAGATAAGATAACAATTATCATTTTCTTCTTGGTGACAATTCAAACTCACAGACTTGTTACTCGGTTTGTTTTTGTCCACAAATGTACAGATTTTCACCTCCACAGCAAAACCATAAATAAAACTACTACAGCAGCCTAATACAGAAATTATAATACTATATTTTATCTTTTAAACAAAATTTGGCTATTACTGTCATTATCTGTCAAACTCTGTACAAATATTTGCAAATCAATTTTATAGTTCAAAAATTAAAAACTATTCTATTGTAAAGCATCATAACCATAATGTTGTTGCAGGGTACATACCTTCTGTGTAAACATTTTTAATTTGCTAAGATATAACATTTATTGAATGAAATTCAAAAATCACACAGAAATTCTATCAAGAAGCATAAAATTTGCGGGGAAAACATATTTATGGCTATAAATTCTTTAAAAATTGAACACAAAAAATTCATTTCATGAAACTCAAATTTCAAGGTCAGATATTTAACATTTTATAAACAGAATTTTTTAGTTTTCAACCTAGACTAGATTTTGATTTGTTTTAATGTTTTAATATTTTATGACCGGTTTTTGCCATTTTTGACTTTTTATAAATAGAACTTTTTATTTTTTTAACGACTTATTCTTGACATTTCATAAATAAAATTTTGCAATTTTTCTACAATTCATTTTGGTATTTTTAAACAATATTTTGATGTAAGAGTAGAATTTTCAACAGTTTTATAGCTGGATTTTGGTGCTTTCTAACAATATATTGTTATTTTTGAAACTTAAGTAGAATTTTACATTTTTAAACCGTTGTTGACCGGATTTTGATACTATCTAAACATATTTAATATTAAATGATGCAAGCCGAGTTAATATAGGTTAGAATGCTTGAAAATAGAAATTATATCTATAATTTCTAGCACGCGTATCATTTTTAACTCTATTCTGAACTTATTTTAACATCGATGTTAGCTTACATAATATGTCAATCAAGTCATATTTAACCCTGCTGTGTTCCTCGAGTCTATTTAAAACCCCAATAAAAAAATAAATGTTAAAACACAGCTTTATGCATAGTTGTTGAGTATGCTACTAAAACGTTACTAACTAGTAGCTACTTACTCCATAGTAAATAAGTCATATGCGTAGATGATTTTAGTTAATAGCTACTAACAATAACATTATGCTTTGGCAACTCAGCATTATTAAACTTCACGTTACATTTTTACACGGTAAAAACAAATAAATTTAAAGATTTTGTACAAAAATAGATTCAATGATGATTATAGAGCATGGTTGTGCGAACTAATTTAATTATTAAATCAAATAATATTGAATTATTTAATTTATTATACTCTAGAAAACCACTATTTCGATAATATTATTTAAATATTACCTATTGCAATAAATCATTAAATGATAACAAATATCTCCATATTTGCAACTAACAGTTGTAGGTTATATTTAGTATGTATTTAATCACTATGCATACAGTCAGCAGTAATATCCTGCTAGTAGTACCTTAGTAGCTACTAAATATAATATTATTGAGTCATATAGACCCCAATGTTAATTTTGTGTTGTAAAAATATATTTGCTAGTAATTTTTGCATGAATTCGAAAAAATGATGCATGACCTGAGGGATACAAGTGTATAGTTCTTAGGAGGAAAACAGCAGAGTTAAATAAGGATAATGTTTATTAAAAATAACTAAAAGCTTAATATATCTATTTATATAATAAATTGTGAATTGTGGAGAATTGCCTAAATTTAAAATTGTATGCAGTGTGTGTTATGCAAATGAGTAGAAAACAATTCTGAATTAGATATTTAAATTATAAGTACAATGGTGTTTATACAAGAACAGAATGACTTTATAGTAAAGACTCATTATCACAATTGAACTTTTAATGAAGATGACACATAAACGTACTTACTCTCTTCAGTCATGTCTGAATCAATTTAATGAAGCTTTCCCGATGCTGGAATTCTTTATAAAATGATTGTGAACGGTTTGAAGGAAGGATCTACATCTGTAAGAAAAAACCATCTGACAGGCCATCCGTTTTAACTGAAGAGGTACGACCATGTGCCATCTTTATTGATTGTTCCACTGCGATGAGTCTTTACTATAAAAGCATTGTCTCCTGTGTAAACACTAATGTACATATAATTTAAATATCCAATTCAGTTTGCATAACAAACACTCCACACTATTTCAAATTGACACAGCACTTTACAATTCATAATTTATTATTAAATTTACCTTGAAATATTCTCAACAAAAATGTGTCTGACTGTTAGTTTTGTGATTTTTATACTTTAGATTAATGTTTTGGTAATATTTGAGTCTTGAGAAAACATTAGCATCATATTTTCGACATGTATAGTGTAACGCTGACTCCACGCGTCCCGTTATTTTGCTGTCTGACTGTTGGATTCGTGTTTTTTAGATTAGATTCATTTTGAGCTTTCCAAAAACAATTTGGAGGTGCTAATTTTACATCTTTCACTCTTGCATTTTTTTGACGCAAGCCTTTGGTCTATAAAGCCTATTTAAACATTTTAGTTCATGTTTGTTTACATTTCGCAATATTGTTTTTTAAATATGAACAATAAGTACAATATATCATTTTAAAGAATTTCAGAATTTTCAAAAAAATTATAGAAGCCTCAATTTTAATGATTTTTGTCTACGAGTCTAATTTTAAGTTCAAAATATAAAATATGATAAAAATAAGTTAATTTAAATAAACACCCAGGGTATGCATCTTACTCAAATCTGAAAGCTATGATACTTATTTAGTATATTACCTTTGTAAACTCAAAGGTTGCACTACGTGTTCTATTTAGAGTGTCACGTCCCGGTTTTCCGGGATTTGTCCCGATTTTAACATTCTGGTGTTCCAAATTATTTTTTTTCGAGACAGGTAATTGTCCCGGTTTAAGTTTCCCGCAAATAATAAAATAAAAGTTATTTCATTTTTAAATTTGATTAGTCATGGACATTTCGTACCTACTCGTGTATGGTATGTGGGAGTTTTATAACCACACAACACATATATTGAAACCTATGAAAAGATCTTTTTTTTTTTTGTTTGTCCCGGTTGAGTTTTAGAAAAATGAGGACACCCTAGTTCTATTGAATCTTAAGAGCTCAAATTTGACATTGTTTACTTTTTTTGCAAAATATAGTTTTATTAAGTGTAAAAATTTAAACTAGTTTGATTGTACTTGACGGAATCCCACACTGGTATGCAAAAAGTCTATGTTATCAAAAATTCAATTATGTCATCTGAACACTCATGCCATTTATTTAAAAATATTGTATTACATATAAAAGTTATTCAAGTTTTGCAGATTAAGAAGTTTGCCAACTCTTGTACCGTAAAAACATTGGCATTGGCATTGTTAAATTTTATAAGTAAAGGTTTGTTTAATTGTTATTAATGATTATAGAAAAACATTTTTGGTCTTAAGTTGGGAACCAATATTCGTAATATTTTTTTGGACATTCAACAACAATGACGTATGTTGTAATTTGCGTCGCATCCTAATGAAGATGCCGCATGGTAAAATTTTAATACTAAAAATCCAACTAACAAAATTTATGGTATTATTTAATTATCATTACTAGTGTTAGCAAATTAACTATCAATTAAATAAAAAAAAACTATTTTAGCAAAAAATCAAATTGAAATCTGCCAACATCAATACATTTTCTGCAACGCATCAATTTCACTCGTTATTTTTATTCAATTTTGACTTATCTCATGGTATCTTTAAATACCATACCATATACTTTAAAGTTCCCCAAACATAAAAATCCAATAGATTGAGATCAGGCAATCTTGGGAGGTCAGACCCACAGGTCCTGCACTGCTAATCCAATGCTGTGGATAATTTGTATTTAACCATTCTCAAACCATTAATCCAAAATGTGCCAAAGCACGATAGAGAAAAAACCAGTTTCTATTTCTAAAGTAAAGAGAGACTAGTTTATCTTCCAAGTTATTTGTAAGAAACTCATGACATAAAACCATGTTTATCTTGGAGGCAAAAAAAAGAACCACAAATAGTATTATGTATTATACCAAACCAAACATTAACTCTAAATTCATTTTGAAAAGAACATGGTAGTGTTTTGTGCAGATTTTCATGTGACCAAACATAAAGATTGTGGTAATTAACAATTGCAGCTCTCGTGAATGTAGCTTTGTTAGTCCACAGAATTTTATACAAAAAATCACAATTAAATTCAGATTAATTTAAAAGCCATTCACATCAAACTATTCTTTTTACCAGATCTCTAGGATACAAATCTTGAATAGGTTGCAAATGGTAAGCCTTTCTTTTAAATTCTCACTAACTACACAAATGTATATTATTGACAAATGCATTACTAATTTATTTTTTCACAGCTTACTTTAACACTCAAACCAAAAAAAAAAAGTATCTATGTTAGGAAGCGTTAGATCGTAAAGATATATGTTTATAAAAACGTTTTTGAAGAGTTGAATACGCTGATTAAGTTTCCTAAAACCAATCTAAACCAACCTGTATATACAGAGTGATTTACACCAGTAGGCAAAAAATGAATATTCGTGTTTGGGATTGGATTCTAAGCAAAATAACTTTGCTTATAGATATCGAAGTTTAAACTTTTGCAAGATATATTAATTTCAAGTTTCACAAAAAACTAATAGTGGACCATATAATAACTTTATTTAATCACTGTAAAAGAATACCCATTACTTTAATTTATAACTCATGTTTGAAAAGTCCACCTACAGCCATGATGCAAGCTTGGAAACATAAAACCACTGAATTAAAAACTGAAGCAAGATGTTGCTAATTTTGAATGTGAAATGCAGCATTCACAACTCTGTTATATAATTGATCTTCATTGTGATTTTTTCTGCATAAACTAGTTATTTTATATGGCCCCAGAAGTAAAAGTTCTTTGGATTTAAATCTGGAGACTGTTGAAAATAACAACACTTAACAATACATTTTGATAAAAATACAAAAGGCAAGAAGTGTTACTAGTTAATTATAGTAAAAATATCCATATTTCCTCCTCTAATGATAAAGAGTTTCACTCCCATACCCAGGTTCAGTGCACAAGTCACATGTTTCAAAACTTGGCAAAAAATATAATATTAGCTTCTAGTGCCATCAAAAATAACAGAATTGAATGAAAAATAATAGAGTAAAAATATTCTTTAATGTAGCTCAAAAATGTAATAAAAACATAATTATTGTGATTAAATTTAGTGATGCATCAATTTATATGTACATATATGCACATCAAGATGTCCGTTATTTCCCAAATCACGTATTTTTTGAAGGGGACTAGTTAAATGTCTACTTTTCATGGTAAATAACTATTTTGAAATAAAAAACTCATTGGTACATATATAATAATAATATATCTCAATATGTATTTTATTATGGAAATTATTTATTATTAAAATTTATGTATTTCAATCTATAGTTCCTATAATATTTAACTTTAACATTTTGTTAAGACATGCTATATTTGTTTATAGTCACAAATGCAATGTTGCCAAACATCTCAGCATAGCTTGCAAAAATCCTAAATCTTCAATTGTTTATTAAATTATCGATATTTCATTAAAATATTAGACTAAACTTATTACTCACCGCAAATTTTGTAAAGTTATTGTGCTATAAATTATTTTCCAAAAATAACAAACTGTTATAGTTCTATTCTAAGTTGTGAACGTATGCTAAAATGTAAAATTTGAAATAATAAAACATATGACTATATTTTCTTTTATATATTAGAAAGATTTATTATATCAAAAGTTCTAGGTTAGGTTAAGTAATGGTAAGTTATATACACAGACAATGTAGGTAGCCTATCAAATTTACAGTAATTACATGTAGTGTCAGTTTAACTGCAGCCCGTCAACTGAATATGTGGTCTGTAAAAATATTAATTTGTATTTCAGACTGACAGTTAAACTGACTTCCGGACTGCCGTTAAATTGAGAAGTCAGTGGGAACACAACCCTACAGTATTAATAAATTAATTGTATCAAAACAAACCAAACACGTGGCTAAATAAGATTTTTTTAAAGTAAACAAAAAACCTTTTTTTTCTTTTTAAAACAACAAAGACTAAAAATAAATACTGTTGTGGCTAATAAAGAAAAAAAAAATTATTAGATTTTTATTAATAATTTTGAGTTTCGTGATGATAAATAAAAAAAATAACCATTGTTGTATTATTTATTCTGTTCATTTTCCTCTACACATACATTCTTAAAAAATCATATCCATGTCAAGAATCGCCTCTTCAAGGAGTCTTAACTTTATTCAATTTATAATAATAAAATTATGCAAAAAAAAAAATTAAAAACAATAATATAAAAAAATTGATAATTATTGAATTATATTACATTATAACAAGACTATATATGTCCTATATTTAGATCTAAATTTAGAAGTGTCTTAAAGAAAGTAATTTTGTACCATAATTCTAACATTTTTTTTTTGTTAATTAGGTCGTAGAATTGAATTATATAAACTCTAAGATAAAAACATATTATCATCTTACAAGTAAAGATGACATTGTTTTACATGTATGTATTTTGACATTATTTCACCATAATAATTAATCTAAACCATAATAAATTACTTACCTCCAAATGTATTGTTTGGTTGATAGGCAGGTGGAGGATTACTCTGTACTGCTGCCTGAATAACGCTGGGATGACCAATTGAATTGAAAGGAGTTGGTCCTGTTGCCACTTTAGGAGGTTGTAGGTTAAAATTACAAATTGCAAAATTTAAAACTTCTGCTTCCTTATTTGTTTTTTCAAAGACATCAGTGGCATCATTTAGCATGTGCCTGCGAAAATTCAGATATTGCTCTTTCTGTGCTTCAACTTGGGTATGTACAGACTGTAATCGTCCAGCCAATGCAACAAACGTTTCATGTATCCTTCTCATACCCATCGCCAATTCTAAATAAATTAAAATATAAATTCAATTATAGTACTAATTATTAAGATTAAGGTGCTTTTACGCAAACAATTTTTACAGTAATTAATTGATCGGCAACCAGCGTTGGAACTACAATACTACAGTTTTGAAGAGAACGCGATTTTTGAGACGCACGCAACACGGCAACACTACATCGTCTTCGTCAATTTATTATTTGCATTTACTCGTATTAGGTAACGCGCACGGCAACTGAACGGTCACCGCTCGGCATAGAATTTTTAGCTGAAATACTTTACCTGAGTGGATTCTGTAATAGCTTTTGTCGGCAAATACAATCTACTAATTTATTTTTATATAAACTTAAAAAAATAATAAGTCATAATATAATAGGTTTGCCGCGGAGTGGAGTGTTGCCGATAGTGCGTGTTACGTTATGTTTCGGTCGAGCGGCGTAAAACTTGAAACTGAGTGTTGCCGACTAGTTCGCAATGCCATTAAGGTTATGCAGAGTCTGTCTACTCTCATTTAGAACCCCGGTCGATGTGGTTTATCGAATTTTGTCAAGCAAATGAATGTTATTTGCCCAAAGCCGCAAAATCGATCGGTGTATGTTTAGGTATTTTGAGTACATAAAATTTTTAAAGTTGGTTAGGTTAAATACTCTACAATGAAAACGAGATTAAATAAAAATGTACTTAATAATAAACTTAATAAAAAATAAATTCATAATTCGGAGCAAATTTTGTTGATAATATTACCGCTGCTTCACAACTGAAAAATTTTAATTGCCTGTGTAAAAGCACCTTTATAGCCATTGACAAAAAATATTTGCAGATATCAGATCTCTTTGAATGGTTACTCTAACAATCATCTTAAACATTTAATATAATTTTGTTATTGAGTAATAATTAAATGTTAAATATGTGAAAAGATACATACCTTGTGAACTTAATGGCGTACAAGTACCAATGTTCTTAAAATATTTATCAGTATTTTCTATTTGTAATTTCATATTCTGCATTTCCCTTTCAAAATTATCAACCAGTTCCATGAAGAACTGCAAAGGGGCATTATTTTCGTACTGCAATCCCATGGGAGTGTCATATGTGCGTTGAGCTATTTCCACCTGTTGTAAACCACGTGCAGTATCATATTTTAATTTCTCGGCTGTAATCTTATTCATGTGTAATTGCTTTTCAACTTCATTTAATAAATTATTGACGGCATCTATATCTGCTTCAACTTTTTTAAATTCCTTTATTGAACATCGTGCCACATCTGAACTGTATGTTTTTTGCTGTTTCACAAAATTTTTGAAATTGTCAACTGTTTGTTGGATTTCATTTGGAAGTATTTGTTCTTTTGGCGCTTGTTCTGTTTTGGCTGTCGCTGAATTTTGTGAAGGGGTTGTGCCAGCCACTCCACCCAATCCTACAGGTGCAGTTTGAGTTGTGATTGTACCGGGTGTGCTAAAACCTGAAATAATATATACATTATGTTACGAATGTGATAAAAAATGAGATTTATTCTATTTTATATTGTGTTATCTATGTTTTTAGGATAGAGATAATATATATATATGTATATTATTTTAATTTCTAAATAGATATTTAGGAATTACTTAGTATGTCTCAACAAGATAAAAATACCTTTCAATTTCAAAGAGTGAAACCTGGCTTGCTAAAACTATATTGTAATAATATTGATCGCATCTACATCTCGAGAACTGCGATGCAGTTAATAGTATATATTTAAGTAGACAAGACGTATTTTATTACATGGCCCAGTGCCTATGTTGAAAAAAAAAATTGGTAATATTAAAATCTTGATTCTAAATTTTTTTTTCTTCAAAATTTGAAGATTATTTTATACCAAAAAAGTGTGTGAAATTCGAGACACAAATTTTGTACAAGAAAGCAAAAACAAGTGGAAGTCTTGCAATGTAAAGGAATTAAAAAAAATATCTTTTTCTTGCGAGTTTGGAAATCTTAAGGACAATTTAATTAAAAGCATCCTAACATGTGGTGTAATAGATAAAGATATAAGGGACACGCTATTGGAAAGTGAAGGAAAATCACTAGAAGACGCATGTAAAATCGACCGAGTCATCGCAGAATCCAAAAGCATTTCAGTCGCAATTTCCGGAGAAGAATCAGCGACCAAACTCGGTAAAGCAAGATCGCCGAGAAAAACCCAATCAATATTGTTATACAAACCGTCTCAATGTAAGCGGTCTTATGGGAAAACAATCGGCAATCTCCGTCGTACGACATGCAAACGCAATAAAGGAGGGAGATCCGAACACACAGTCGTCACCGTTCTCTACTCTCTACTCGAATAACGTAAATAACATAAATATTATGTCTTCAATCAGTATTCATACGCTCGCACGCAGAATGCGCACGTGTTAATTTTTTTGCCGGAGGCGGAGATTGCCGATTGTTTTCCCATAAGACCGCTTACATTGAGACGGTTTGTATATTGTTTTGGTTAATCATTTTATGTATACTTTGTAAAATATATGAAAGCCGCCGGTAAGTAACTGCGCACCCTACACAAAAATACGCCATACTGATACTGCCTTCAACACGGGGCCATAAAGAGGGCTAATAGGAGAACTAGAAAGAAGAGGAATATTAACATATGTCAGTAAGATAATATGCCACCAACTACCGCAAACCAAGGAAGAACTGAAACTGGATTAGACTTTTTCAAGTTGCAATACCCCACCCCAACTTGCAAAACTTAGGGCTTACACAAGGCTCAATAATGGGAAGCACGGTATCTTTACAAAAGCAGCTTTTCCAACATGAAATTTCAAAAGTCAAAATATAGATGTTGCATACAAAGTGTTTTATAATGCGGCCTTTCAAACCACATTTTTTTTAAAGCGGCTCTTGGGGTACTTACAGTTGGACAGCCCTGATCTACAGGATAGAACTATAGTGTGCAGCTCCAGAGAAACTCTGGATATGACTTGTGGGGTGCCACAGGGCTTCATGTGGAACATTTACTATGACGGTTTATTGAGGGTACAGATGCCACACGGAATTACCACAATAGCCTATGCAAACGATCTTGCTATGGTGGTCAGGGGCAATAGCATAAGGAAAATAGAAGATAGCGCAAAATGGCCGTCCTATATAATTAGGAAGTGGATCAAAAAGATGGGCTTACAGCTGGCAACACATAAGACGGAAGCCATATACCTGTAGAGCAGAAAAAATGACATCATGGTCAAGATCTATCTAGGAGACACTACAATCAAATCCCAAGATATAGCCTATATACAGGGAGTTTACAAATGAATGGGATTATGTAATCACTTTAAATATGCCGCCTTTTTAAAATCGTCCACTATACTACATATGTTTTCATATGTTTGCTTGACATCTGTCAAAACAAATAGTTTAGTAAACAATTTAAAAAAAGCGGCACATTTAAAGTGATTACATAATCCCATTCATTTATAAACTCCCTGTAGAAAGAAAGCTGTAACATTAAAAAATTCAGGGTAATTATAGAAAGTGCCAAAAGAAAAATGGCAATCAGAATAGTAAGTGCATACAGAACAGTCTCGACTAAGGCTATACAGACAATAACATGAACAATACTCATACACCTCCTTGTCCAAGAGTGAGCCGACAACATAAGAAAACAACTGAAAAAACAAAAAGACAATCGAAAAATGAGAGGAAAAATGGCAGATGTTACAAAATGAACGCAGACTCTATTACCCTAGCTGACGCCCCTGGGTAAACAAAAAACATAGAAACCTAAACTACCATCTTACACAGATCCTTACAGGACATGGATGCTTTAAAACACCATATACTAAATTTAAATAATAAAAATACTAAATTTAAATAATAAAATAAATTTCTATAACATTGTAAATACTAATCAAAATACAAATGAAATTGATAACATTTTTATATGGGCATTCCATTTCAAACAGACCAGTGCAGAGTATTTTTTTTCAGTTTATATAACTTATTAGTAGTCTTTTGGTCGGTTTATGAGGGTATAAAACCGTTAAAAAAAATACTACGTTTTTTTTAGTTTTTTAACTTAATCGGATTTTTTGTTTAAAAATAGCAAATTTTACTCAAAAAAATAAATTTACTAATGAAATCAACAAGAAATTTTCCGTAGAAACCAAATGTGGAGCTATTTCAAAAATGCTCCTTTTTGCCCAGCTCACTGAGAACAAAACATGGTTTTGTGGCTTTTGCGGCTTATAGACAGGGCATAGACTTGAAATGGCGCCAGATTTGAATTCTACGTAATTTCTGATTGATTTTTACGAATGGCTTATGGTTTAAATTATGCACCTAAAATATATCACAAACAATTTAAAAATATTTTTAATGTCAAAAGTGTCTATGTATTTATGGAAGATATAATATGGTGACAAATATAATAAAAGAATGCAAAAAATTTTAGAAATTGCAAAAAAAAAAAATTTCGAGTAATAGTGTTTAAATTTAAGCAATTAACAACATTCCACCACCCACATTTTTAGACTTGTTTAATTATCTAAGAAAATTTATTCACTTGTTTCCAATATAATTGTCCCATTACACAAGTTATTTAAGAAAGATGTAGTCTGGAAGTGAACAGAAGTGAACTTTGGAGAAAAATATAAAAATTACATCAATAGACTCATCAAAAGATGGAATGGCAGAAGTTATATTGCAGAATAGTATATATGCTTCAAAAGCTCAAAAGCTATGACAAGTATGCAGAAACATTACGTGCAAACAGAGAAAGAGTTACTAGTTATTTTATTTGTGAACGTTTTTCTCATTATATATTTATGATAAGAAGATAGAATTTAAAACCAATCACAAGCAGTTAGTTTCTATATTTAAGAAAAAATTGAATGAATGTCCAGCTCGCTTGAAGCACATGCTAACAAGACAAAAATGATAATCTAGATGAGATTATAGAAGGTCAAGTTTTGCATTGTAGAACAATCTATAAATATGAAGAAAAACAATCTGAATTAATTAAATCCACAAGTGCAGATCCTATACTCTAGTTCTATTTTACATGGAACAAACATAAATGGCCTAAAAAAATTGATTATTATTTATCCTTATCATAGAAAAAAGAATGTTTTACTTTACAGAAATGACAAGTTGTTTATTCCAAAAGCTGACAAATAATATTTTAAAAAAGTTGCAATAAAAAAGAATCCTTATATTGAATTGAAATGATAACTAGTAATATAGAAAACTACATAAAAGATGCCAAACTATGAGATATCAAAAACCAAATATAAAAGAACCTATGACTACACGACCAGTACCAGAAGAAACATGGCAAGTTTTAGGCTGTGATTTATTCATTTTTAACAACCAAAACTACTGCATTTTGATAACCTTTTTTCTAAATATAGAATTACAAGTGGTATGAGAAAATCAAGCATAATTACATTTTTAAAAAGTAACATTGCAAGATATTGTTTATCAAAAATACTATATATACATTAAATTGAGTCCAAAATATGCTCAATCAAATGGTATGGTTAAAAGAACTATACAAACCATCAAAACCAGTTTAAAACAAAAGATATGTATTTATCATTATTAAAATATAATAATACTCCAATTAGCAATTTATGATCCAAGGTTTAATGTCAAGGCGATTAAGAAGTTTAAAACCAATACGAAATGAATTATTAAATCCAGTAGGGTTATTCTGGCACTCATTTCAACTTTGAATTAATTGCTTATGCACTCATTTTAAGTTTGAATTAATTGCTTATAACTCAAAAATGGTGAATTTATTAAAAAAAAAGTTTTTACAATTAATACTCAAAAATAATTTTAGAATCAAAAAATGTAAAAATACACAGGATGTTTCATTTCAAAAAAATAAGTTTACCAAATTTGCATAATAAAATAAACATCCTGCGTATTAAAAATATATTTAAATAATACCTTGTTTAAAACCAAAATACTTTTGTTTAAAATTGTTTTTGGAATTTTTTACGGTTGGAGAATTATTCAGGTGTTCTAGTAATTTTGCCTTACCCTGTATATTAATTTGATTTTAGGGTAGAGATTATATTGATCACATATACGTCTGAGAATTGTGAGTTGTACCATGACAAGTCTTAACATGTAGTTTATAATACTGTTTTATTTGGAAAATACAAATAAGCTTAAGCTCCAACAAAAGATGAGCTAATCTAAATCAGATGTTATAACTACTTTTCATCGACCAGGTTATTCATCAATGGTGACCTTAATCTTGATTTGCGGAAATTATACCTCATTAAACTAATCTATAATAAGATTAATAATATGTAATTTAGTTAACATATACACTTAATATTTGACAAACAATCCGATTTAAATAAGCCGCTGAAATAAGGTACACAGGTAGCTTCTCCAAGGGTATTCTTTTACTTTTCATACGTACGTACAAATATTTACTTGATTATTATGAGCTATGAACTAGAGCAGCAAAAGCTGCAAAAATTATGGCAAAAGTTTTTATCAGACAATGAAACAGAAAACTTTTCAATAAATGATTCTGTACTTGAGAATCTAAGTAACGGTGATAGTGATCAATGAGGAAAACAAACAGAGAAAAATCTCTTACGTAAAAAATATTGTTTATGTTGTTCCTGGAACATCTTTTGCTGAAATTGCAAATAAATGTAAGTTATTGATATATTTTTTTAATATTTTTATTAGTATTTATTTTGTATAGCGTAATTCATATTGAGCAAGTTTTTGAAAGTATATAATATGTTTATATTTTTTGTAGGCAATCAAAATTGAATGACACAACCGATTAACGAGGTTCAGGAAACAATTGAGTCGGTTATACTGCAATACGTGTGTAATGAAGAAAATAAAGAAAATGAAGAAAGTATCAGGACAATTCCACGTCAAGTGAGCAGTCCATTTCACGCGACCCTCTCCGATTTAGCTCAAATTTTGTACACTTATTTGAGTACCCAAAATATGACTTCATGCCAAATTTCAGATCTGTAGGTCACATAGTTTGCTTCGTAGAGCCAATTGAATTTTACGTCAACTTTTAACTTTATGTATCTTAATTGCATTTCAGCCTGGAAAAATTTAGAATAGTCATAACCGATGAGAAACTTCTCAAAGAATCGAATGCAGCGGTCAGATTTTTGGTATCTTGTCCCGCACGCGCAGAAAACGCAAAAAAACAGTTTTTTTTCAAAAATTCATTTCTCAAAAGTTGCCACCGATTAAGACTTCAATTTTTGGGCAAAGACAGCCAAAAGTATGTACTTTAAGATGCTTAAATAAAAATTTCCCACACTAGTGATGGTTTTTGGTCTAGAGTTTCTTGAACGCACAAAACCATTATTCAATAAAAATTTTAGCACATATTGATTAATATACAGGGTGTTAATGAATAAGAGTAACAAACTTTTAGGGTGGGTAGGGGGGTTTATTTGAGACACTTTTTAATTATGAACTTATAAGCAAACATGTTCACCTCAGAAGCTGCACGCCAAAATTTTTTTGTTTTTTTTTTTATACAATATTCGAAATATCTCTCTTAAAAATCTAAATAAAAAAAACAATAAAATATAAAAATTATAGGCAATTAAATTGTCCATCTTTTTGAACAGCATATCTGGTTCTATCTCTAACCGTACTTATGTCATAAATTAAAGAATGATTTTAAAACATTTTTTTTGTTATTTTTGTTAAAAATTATGTTTAAAAGTCAAAAATTTAAAAAAAAATTATATTTAAAATTAAAGGCCATTCAATTGCGCATTTTTCACTTAACATGTTTTAATGTAGCTACCGATTGTGAGCTATTAAAGAAAAACTTCAAGTATTTTTTAACCTTACTTAAAAAAACATTAATAGAATGTTACAAATTTGACAAAATAAAAAAAATATGTACAATACGTCATTTCAAAAGTTTTTTAAATTAAAAAAAAATTATAGGCCTAAGCCTTATTAAATTCTAATCATTTTAGTTTACGAGTTTAATTTTATGTTCAAAATTTAAAATATAATAAAAATATTATAGTTTAAAAAATATATATACAGAATATATTGATGTAAAGTTTCATGTGGAACCTAATTAACAAGTACTCATTTGCTTTTTTGGGGGCCCAGAGTATGCATCTGACTCAAATCTGGAAGCTAATGATACTTATTGAGTATATTAATTTTAAAAATTCAATGGTAGTGCGACATGTGTTCTTTTGAATCTTACGGTCCGAAATTTCTCATGGCATACTTTTTTGTTATAAAAATCCTTTTTTTAGGTGCACACAAAAAAATTCCACTAAAAAATTTAAAAAGCAGTCTAATATCAAAAATTTTGATTAAAAAATGGTTTTGTGCGTTCAAGAAGCTCTAGAGCAAAAACTACCACTAGTATGGGAAAATTTTATTTAAGCATCTTAAAGTACATACTTTTAGCTGCCTTTGCGTAAAATTTGGAGTCTTAATCGGTGGCAACTATTGAGAAATAAATTTTTGAAAAAAAAACTGTTTTTTTGCGTTTTCTGCGAGCGCGGGACAAGATAACAAAAATCTGACCGCTGCATTCGATTTCTTGAGAAATTTCCTATCGGTTATGACTATTCAAAAAAATTTCCAGGCTGAAATGCAATTAAGATAAATAAAGTTAAAAGTTGAACTTAAAAATTGCCGTAAAATTCAATTGGCTCTACGAGGCGAACTATGTGACCTAGAGGTCTGAAATTTGGCATAAAGTCATATTTTGGGTACTCAAATAAGTGTACAAAATTTGAGCTAAATCCGAGAGGGTCGCGTGAAATGGACTGCTCACTTGACGTGGATCATGGATCATCAATATTAACAAATTTGGCAAAAATTTACCTAAAAATTAAAAAGTTCCAAAAGAATAAACATCTAAAGAATCTTAAAAAAACTATCTTCCTGAAGACATTTTTTATTCAAACTTTATGAGTTTGTGTAAACAAGAAATAAACTAATGTAAACAAAAAATTGTTACAAAATATTAAAAATTAAAGCAGTTAATTAAAAAAAATCAAAAATTTCTGTAAACTTTAAAGAGAAATTAGTTTCAACAATATTATAAAAAATATATTAACTATTAACAACTCTATATTAAAATTTAATTTTTAATTTTGTGAGGTTATATTGTAGTGAATGTTTTAATATGTGTTAATTTAAAATTGTGTATGAGATATTTAGTACACCAACAACAATATACACTCAATGTCAAACAAAAATATATTATGTATTATATCAATATGCTTACCAAAAACTAATCCAGTTGAAGCGGCGGTAGTATTACTTCCTAATCCAAAACTTAATCCAGTTCCAGGAGTTGCTGTACTTCCAAAATTTAATGTAGGTGCTGTTGAAGCCGCTAATCCAATACCTCCAGCTAGTGTAGGTGTTCCTCCTAATGAAAACACAGGAGCTGATGATGCAGGTGTTCCCAATACTAATCCAGCACTTGAAGCAGGAGTACCAAAATTTAAAGCAGGTTTAGGTGCTCCCAATGAAAATCCAGTATTTTGAGGGGTTCCAAAAGATAATCCAGTATTTGCATTTGATGTTGCTGTTGGTGTACCAAATGACAATCCTGTATTGGCTCCAAATTGTGGTGCTGAACTCACTGCTGCACCAAATGTAGGTGCCACGCTGGCTGTACCACCAAAAGTTGGTGCAACACTGGCTGGAGCTCCAAAATTTGGTGCAACACTAGCTGAAGCACCAAAAGTTGGTGCAACACTGGCAACAGCGCCAAAAGTTGGAGCTGCACCCGATGGAGCTCCAAACATTGGTGCAGCAGCTGGTGCTGGCGCACCAAATGTAGGAGCAGCACTTGGTGCTTGTGCACCAAATGTTGGAGCTGCACCTGATGCTTGTGCACCAAATGTTGGTGCAACAACATTTGTATGTGCACCAAAATTCAAACCACCAGTAGGTGCTGGATTGGCTCCAAATAAACCAGTTGCAGGGGCATTACTGGCAGGTGCACCAAACGATAATCCTAAAAAATACATAAAATAATACTTCAATAAATTCATGAAAATGACAATTACATAATTACGATTAAATGTTTAACTAATGAAATAAAGAGTCCCCCCGGTTAACATAGGTGAAATGCCCCCCATCATGAATATTACTTTCCTAGCATCAAAAAAACTTGTTTGATAGGATTTTAAAATTTCGATACCCCAGAAGAAAAAAACAGTATAAATGGCAAAAAAGTGAAAAAACCGATTTTTAATAGTGGAACACCACTCGCAAAAATTCCAAAAAAATCATGGATGTAGATTTTTCAATTACTTATGAAGTTAAAAAAAAATAACCCTTCTGAAATTTTTTTAAGGGTTGTATACAGAGTTTAAGAGGCTAAAAAAATGTGTTGGAAAACCACCCAAAACCCTACTTCCATGATTTTTTTTAGAATTTTTCATTCAATAGGTGCGGATTAAAAAAATAAAAACGAGAAAATGCTATTTTTTGCCCCTATGGAAAAGGGGGTGGTATCGAAATTTTAAAATCCTACCAAACATGTTTTTTTGATGCTAGGAAAGTAATTTGGATATTAGTGATGGGGGGCATTTCACCTATGTTAACCGGGGGTTTAAATTATTATTTTTAAACATAATGCCATAGATTGTAGCTATCAACAGTTGAGACAATAGATTGATAAATTTTATGATTCTATTAATAATTGTGCAAAGATAAAAATATGTCCTGGATTTAAAGAAATAGATTATATGTGACAGATCACCAAATGTATAGATTATGAAAACATTTAATCATAATTAAATATTTAACAAAACAATTTTTTTCATTGAAATTTAATTATAATTAAAATATATAATTGGCGTTTATGAATTAAAGTTTGATTTAATAGAACGTTGCTGTAATTTCATGAATTCCACAATTAGTGTGCTACTGAGATATATATATATATATATCATTAACAGTCTAATTCTAATACCCTCTACATAAAAAAAATTGTTTTACTTTTTAGCGATATCTGGTAAAAACATTAGATGCCTAAATATCTTTTTAGCATTATCTATTGTGAACACAGGATTTTCTAGATGTTATTCAAGTTAATTATTATCAAGAATTAAAAGGATTCAAAAGTAATAATATCAGTTCCATTTAATAAGAATTACAAAAAAAACCAGGAATGTTAAGACGTGTCTGTATAAAAGCAACAAAAATAAGTGTCCGAGCTTAAAGATAAAGATATTTTACTTTATTTATTGACTATTAAGATTTTTGACATTCAATAAAAAAGTCAATGTTTCTTTTACTATTTCCGTTATTATCCGGTGCCAAACGTAAAAGTGCTCCTAGACAATCATTTATATTATCAAAATATTGAACAATCTATTGCACAATATATTGCTAGAACCTACACGCAATATAACTAGGCAAACTTTTAATTAGTTAATAACACTTCTGCAGTCAACATGTGGAGTAAAATAAAGCAACTTGTGTGACCATTGTTTAGCTCATTAAGTTATAGTTAAAAAAAAAAAAAGCGCAGGTAAATGAGGGATTGTTTAAAAAATTAAATAAATTCTTTTAGATCTGATTGTACAATAAAAATCAAACTCTTTCTGATTGACTTAATTAAACAATGTGTGAACCCGTACCACCCGTCACCTTAGCGTGACAATATTGTGCAATCTTTCAATATTATTGTATAATACCAATTATTGTGCAATATATTGAATGTCTAGAGCTCGCTTAACTCCTTGCAACAATGAAGGACCTACTTAAAAGTATGTTGAATGTTTTGTTGAGATAGATGTGCAGATATTGTATAATAAATGAATGATTTCATTTCATTTCACAGTAGTGATTTATTCAAATTTTTCATAAAAACAATTATTAGATACAAGAGTTTTAATATGACCGAGTCTTAACAACAGTAAACAAGTGTGCATAAATGCATTTGATATGGTTTTTGATAACATATAAAATTATAGCAGCATTATCCCTGCAGTTATATTTTAGTTAACAACCCCGTAATCAACTAGTAATATTAAATACCTGTGTTTGGTTGAGACGTTGCTGCTCCAAATAAACCAGGCTGAGCTGGTTGTGCAGTTGCACCAAATGTGGTCTGTGCTGGAGCTGCTGCAGCTCCAAATGTTGATGTACTCCCAAATGCAGGTCTAAAATACAAATCATATAAATTAAATTCATAAATTATTTAAATGTAATACTTACTTTGTGCCGAATGAAAACGACATTCTTTACTAAGTAAATATGTAAATCACACTTAATAATAAAATTTCTGGTATTTATTGCGCCAACAAAATCAGTTGATTTTTTTAAAAATTGTGGTTATGTTAGGTCAAATGAATCATAACACAGTTGCCAATGTCAGGACACAAAAAATACCGAGCAACACTAAAATTACCAACTGAAATAATTCAGGGTCGTACTAGGTATAGTTTGTTTTACATACAGAAAGTGTTTTCTATTTAAGCACGCGAGCATTAAATTTACTAATGCCCGTATGACACTTACTAGATGTGTTCTATTTGAGCGCTTCATGCACCCGGTGCATTTTTACATTTTTAAATATTGCGAGCAACAGCGTCTCACACTTGACACGCGCAAACAAAATATTTGTCGTTTGTGGAATGTTCTCTATCTTGAGAAACACATCAAAAATGTAAAACGCGTTTGACAAATAAATTCAAAAATCAATGAATTAGCGCCATCAAGTGCGATTATTTTGTCAAATAGAAAATCTCTACTATAATTCTTTATTGAATTATATACAGGGTTGGGTTGGGTAAATGTATGAAAACACTCAATTTCTGACTGTATTTTTAATTTATTTTAAAAATGACCTTAATAAAAGTTTTTGTATATTTTTTAATCTACAGGGTGTAGATTAATTGGCGGATAAACGCCAGGTAACTTTATAGATCGTGCCAAAAGAAAACGAAAATCTTAATTCCAAAATGCTGAAAAACTTTTCGTTTGGCCTCACGAGGTCCTCAAAGTTTTGTTACGCTTGGCAACGTTGCAAACTTTCTAAATTCAAACCTATAATGTAGACAACTTAATACACATAAAATAGGCAATTTAATACACACATAAAATTTTATTTTTTATTATAAACTACAAATGTTCAAATTGGCCACCGTTTACTTCTAAACACTTTACAGCACGTATCGATATCGAATTTATGACGTTCTCAAGCATCGCCGGCGTTAAATGTTAAATCTGTCAGAGTTGCTATATTCATGTCAATTATTTTAAATATATTTTCAAACAATCAATTGTGCATTGAAATAATTAATATTTTTATTTATGAGAGAATCTAATAATTTATAATAGTTGTATCAGCTGCAAAGTATAAATTGTTCTATAATTCAATAATAATTATAGTACCTATTTGCTGGATTCACACATTTATTTTGAAAACGCATTTTAGCCGCATGGTGAAACGACAAAAGTCACCGATGGTTTTTGTCAAGGGTGGTCACGGGATTGACATGGCAACGTAGTAGTTGTTAATCCGAGACAGACATAAGGCAGACCGCCGCATACTAGACGAACGCAACATAATATATTTCGCAAATGCATCAAAACACCATTCATAATTTAATAATGCGGTATGTGTCGTCAATGTGCAACCTCACACAATTTTAAATTAATGATTATCAAAAGAATAAAGTATATCATAATATTTAAATTGAATTTTATTTGAATTTAAAAGTGATGACAAAAGTCACCGGAGATCGGAATTGACCCCCTGACATTTATTGCATTGCCTACTTTATAATTTGAATTTTATTAAAAAATTTGCTACGTTGCCAAGCTTATTTTTAATTTAAATTTGATTTATTTTTCAAAAGTAATTTGCACATTTTTCAATGTTTTTTATTATTAAGTTTCAATAAACCTCGTAATTTTTATTATACTAAAAAAGAAAGCAAATTGGTACATAATATACGCAATTAAAACAATATTTGTATTGACAAAATTGAAACTTTGAGGACCTCGTGAGGCCAAACGAAGAGTTTTTCAGCATTTTGGAATTAAGATTTTCGTTTTCTTTTGGCACGATCTATAAAGTTACCTGGCGTTTATCCGCCAATTAATCTACACCCTGTATACAGGGTGTAGATTAATTGGCGGACAAACGCCAGGTAACTTTGTAGACCGTGCCAAAAGAAAACAAAAATCTTAATTCCAAAATGCTGAGAAACTCTTTGTTTGGCCTCACAAGATCTTCAAAGTTTTGTTACGTTTGGCAACGTAGCAAAATTTCCATTTTTATATTTAAACCTATAATGTAGGCAACTTAATACACACATCAAATGTTATTATTGATTATAAACTACAAATGTTTATATTGGCCACCTTTTACTTCTAAACACTATACGTTATCGAATTCATGACGTTCTCAAGCATCACTAGCGTAATTTGCATATTCATTCAAAGTAAAAGTCATAATAAAATAAAAATATCAACTGATATTCATTGCATAGCCTACGTTATAATTTGAATTTTATTTCTATTTCTATATTCAAACCAATAATGTAGGCAACTTAATACACATATCAAATGTTATTATTTATTATAAACAACAAATGTTCATATTGGCCACCGTTTACTTCTAAAAACTATATGGTATCGAATTCATGACATTCTCAAGCATCACCGGCGTAATTTGCATATGTATTCAAAGTATAAGTCATAATAAAATAGAAATATCAACTGACATTTATTGCATAGCCTACGTTATAATTTTAATTTTACTAAAAAATTTGCTACGTTGCCAAGTGTATTTATAATTTAAATTTGATTTATTCTTGGAAAGTAAATTTGCATATTTTTCAAATTTTTTTTATTATTAATTTTTAATAACCCTTGTAACTTTTATTATACTAAAAAAGAAAGCAACTTGGTACATAAAATACGCAATTAAAACAATATTTGTATTGACAAAATTGAAACTTTGAGGACCTCGTGAGGCCAAACGAAGAGTTTCTCAACATTTTGGAATTAAGATTTTTGTTTCCTTTTGGCACGATCTTCAAAGTTACCTGGCGTTTATCCGCCAATTAATCTACACCCTGTATAGTGACGTATTTTGATTTTTAATGCATGCCTTGTTTCGCGTGATATAACGTCTTAATAATTTTTTTTAAATGGAACACTCAGTATTTTTTTTAGAAAGAGATTTTTTTAACAATTATAATGATATTATGGGTCTACGATTTACGGTTTCTGATATATTCATTAAAATAATAACACAAAATGTAGTACGTTTTAAATGATTTATAGTAATAATAATAATCATATTTAATTGTAGTTGACTTTTTGCATCGAAAATTTACTTATTTTTACGTTTTTTTTTTTTAAATTGTATTGATAATAACAGAAAAACAATAATAGTTTTTACTTGTTGCTATGGTAATTGATCTACTACATTTTGTTTTATTATTTTAATGAATATTTTAAAAACCGTAAGTCGTAGACCCATAAAACTTTATATCATTGTAATTGTTGAAATTTTTTTTTTTAAATAAAAAAAAAACTGATAATGACGTCATATCTCCTGAAACAGGGTTTGTATTAAAAATCAAAATACATCACAATATAGATTAAAATTTCTACAAAAACTTTTATTAAGGTCATTTTTTACATAAACCAAAAATGCACCCAATAATCGGGTGTTTCCATACATTTACCCAACTTTGTATATAATTATGGATGAAACTTTAAAAGTTTGTAAAATGCACAACTGATCATCAGTTTTATTGTACATTGAAATTTTTAATGTAAAAAATGGCATTTATTATATCTCACCTATTTTTTTTAATGCTTACAAATTTTGCGTCAATTATAAAGAGAAACTAAAAATATTCTTAAAATTTTAATCTACAATAAAACTGATGATCATTTGTGCATTTTACAGACTTTCAAAGTTTCATCTATAATTATATATATAATTCAATAGAGAATTATTGTAAGTGTCATACGGGCATAAGATAGGCAACCTATACCGTTCACGAGATATAGATGGCACTGACACAAAATATTATAAATTTTTATATTACGTAAATTCTGTTTACAATTGCAATGATATTACAGTGAAAAATGGAGTAAATGTATAAGTAAAATAATATTGCATCTATATTAATATAATAAATGCTGTTACAGTTTTATTAATAATTTGATTATTCATTTTGACGTGTATACTACATTGTGATCAACAAAAAATAAAGTTTCTCAAATATTTTTGGAGTTTTTTTTAGTGATTTTAGTATCAGCGTGAACTTAGCACGCCATGGAGAGGAAATTTCTTCCACTATTCCACCAAAAAGCGCTTATAAAAACCGTTAATATATCTACTACTACATAGTTTTAACAACATATTTTAATTATTTATGTGAACTACGATACATTAAATCAATTTAGAAAACAATTTACTTATGTTTAAACTTTATTATTTATACTACAAGTGAAGAAATCAAATTTTAGTTTTTATTGATTTTAGATTGATTCTTTTATTTATTTTTGTTGACATTTCATAATTAAGCTTATTTTTTTGTGGTATTTTAGCGTCGACTACTAAGGTCATTAGCTATTTATTTTAATAATAATAACCTCAAATTATAGACCTGAGGAGACAAAACAACCTCAGGTCTATAACACAGTTGCTAAAATTAAAAACTAAATTTAAAACTAATATCACAAAACCTACTATCACAAACTACAACAAAGTTGTAAAAAACTTTGATGCCAGTATCTACCCATTAACCTAACCTAATATTACAGATACCACCAAAGCTGTAAAATGCTTTGATGCCAGACCCTAAAAACTAAAGTTACTAAACCTAATATCACAACTTAACCTAATATCAAAACCTAACTTAATATCACAGATGACATCGATGCTGTAAAATGCTTCAATGCCATATCATAAAAAACTAACTAAACCTAATATTACAGATTGCACCAAAGTTGTAAAAGACTACGATGCTTTAAACAACTTAACAACACAAGAGGAGTCTTACGTCTTTCAAAAACTGTACGCACCTTCCCATGGACTCATCTCTATTTGATAAAATAAACGCCACGTTGTTAGGGAGCTTGAGCCGATTACGGTGGGGAAGGTAGGCTCGGCATTCCTCCAAAATGTGCTTCACCGTTAGAAGGTCGTGACATGTTTGGCATGTTGGTTGTTCGTCGCCGGTCAAGAGATACAAAGAGGTCAAGTTGGTATGACCTATGCGCAAGCAACATAGGGCGACCTCCTCTCTCCTGTTGACATCTACCGGCCACTTCTATGCTGTCATGGAGAGCTTGATTTCATTTAATTTGCTCTCAAAGCCGTTTCATACGCTTTGCCTTTGACCTCTGATATAACATATCCTTTGAGATCATCGGGTCTTACGGGAATGTTGTCCGTAGGATCCGCGTCAGCCACCTGACGGGCGGCTTTTTTGGCCAGCTTGTTGCCCTCGATACCTACATGACCCGGTGTCCAGACAAAGATAGCTCTCTGTTCAAACCCGGCTAGGCAAAATATTGAAGCTTGTACGAGCTGGACCAGCGGATTGACCGAGTACATAGACTCTATACTTAGGATGGCACTCAGCAAGTCGGAACAAACGAGGAACAAACTGTGAGATGACGTCTCACAGTATAGCAGGGCTTTATGTAATGCATGTAATTCTGCAGTGTATACGGAGCCCTCTTTAGAGAGAGACCATTAATGGGCAGTACCGTTTAAAACAAAAGCACTTTCCACCCCCCAATCCGTTTTCGAACCATCCGTATACAACCGCGGAGAGTCTGGGTATTAGGCAACAACTTCAAGGAACTTGCTCCTCAAGACGTCGGGGCAAGTTTCTCAAGACGAGCTATAACCCTTGGCATCAGCCAGGCTAGAATCTCGCCATAACCGACCTCGAATACCATCGGATAATAAACATTAAGACTCTCCTCGGTAGGCCTGAGTCTGTATTTGCGTTGCTGCGTTTTGTTGGCGGTAAATATGAGTCGGTTGTTGTCACTCCTTTTTGCTTGCATCGCCGCGGCGTACATGAGTACAAAACGACTACGACAAGCGGCTAGAGGAAGTACACCCGGCTGCGTAATTACTAAATATAATGCATTACAGCACACGGCAAGCCCTACATTTTATAATCAACTACTGATTGGACATTTCAAAATATACTCGAACTTAGCACACTGCTACTAAATCTAATGCGCTACAGCACGCGTTTCTAAATATTTTTAAACTTGAATAACTTTTTTATGTATAATGCTAGACAAATTTTAATCATATAACAAACAACACAATACATATATCATATACGTGCAATTGAATTTTTATTAATAATTATAATAAAAAAACTTTATTATTCTACATGAATGAATATTTATTATTTGCGTAATAATTTTTTCAAAAACATTATAAAAAACAATAGTAACGTAAATAATAAAAATGCAAACACAAACTTTTACAATAATGATAATAATATACAAAAACTAGTTGAAGATTTTAACAATTATTTTACATCTATTTGCTTCCAAACTAACGTCGCACTTAAAATCTCAAGAATATGAATCAAATATTCCTTATGTAGAACAAAATATAGATATTAATGAAATAAATGAACTGGAAATTGTAGAAATATTGAATAATTTTAAAAATAACATGAGCGCTGGTTTAGATGAACATAAAGACACCATTAGCACGTATTGTCAACAACTCTTTTAAGTATGGTATTTTTTCTCAACAACTCAAAGATGCTAAAATTATACCAATTTACAAAAAAGACGACACAAACACTGCTATAGACCAATTAGCATCTTAAATTCTTTTTCCAAAGTCTTTGAAAAAATTATTCATAATAAAATATCTTATTTTTTATCAAACTTAAATTTATTTAAAAGCAACCAACACGGTTTCTTAAAAAACAGAAATGTAGAAACTGCTATGCAAGAGCTATGTCAATACGTGTCGGATGCCTTGAAGAGGGGAGATATTCCATACGGTATATTTCTAGATCTCTCCAAGGCTTTCGATTGCGTATGCCATAACATACTTATTAAAAAATTAGATAGATATGGAGTTCGCAATTCCACACTAAACTGGATAATATCATACCCGACAAATCGAAACCAATGTGTTCAAGTGAATACTGCTTTGGAAAAAATTACATCAAGCTTTAAAAAAGTAGAAATGGAAGTGCCACAAGGCAGTATTCTTGGGCAACTATTATTTGTTATTTACATTAACAATCTATCAGATACGCTAAACCATAGTGATCATGTTTGTATGAATTATGCCGACGATACTACCTTACTAATTAATGGGTGTGATATGGATACGCACAAGATAATATCCGAAGGAAACATTTACTTGGCAAAAATAGAGCAATGGTTAAAAACAAACAAATCAATCTTAAATTCTGAAAAAACAAACTGCACTATTTTTAAAACAAATCTTTTACTCAATAACAATACAATAAAAACTGCTAAATCAAATAAGTGTCTTGGTATAATATTAGACGAAACTCTAAACTGGGGCGAACACATTAACTACACCATTTCAAAACTACAATCAATAATATATGGTTTGAGAATTCTAAAAAAACAAATTAATCAACAAGATCTTAAAACAGTTTACTACTCTTGTTTTCAATCTATTATGTCTTTTGGTATTATTGTTTGAGGAAGTAGTATGTACACAAACAAACTGTTTGTACAACAGAAAAGGGCAGTTCGAGTTATGTTTAGTATGCAACCTCTTGCAGGACAGTGTTTAAATCCAACAATATGCTTACCGTGTATGTACTGTACATATATCAGACACTTATGTTCCACCAAAAAAATAAAATTAAATTCAATGACAACTCAAAAAAGCATAGCCACCAAACTAGGTCAAATATTTATTTCTATCTCAAACACAGACTTGATGTTACTGAAAGAAATACTATAAATACCTCAATTAAATTATATAATCAATTACCTGATACTATCAAAAATCACTAGCTTTAAACCTTTCAAGCGCAAACTACACCAATTTGTGATAAACAGTGAACCATACAGCATGGAAGAGTTCTTTAATATCTGCTAAAACACTATTTAATAACTTTACCTTTTATTATATTAATTATGTGACGCGTTTTACTTTATTTACATGTATTGTATATTGTATATTTTATGTGTAAAACTTGTTAAAATAATCTTTAAAATAAAAATTTAAAAAAAAATTATTATATAGTTATATTATAGTTGTATAACGTATAAGTTGTACATATATTTTAATAAAATCAGTAAACTAATGTGTTTAAAAATAAAGTTTATTTTATTTAGTACTAATTAAATTCTAGTACGACAAAAAATATTCACTCTCTCGAATGATTTTTGTAGTTAAAATTCTAATTATCTTATATAAATAGTGCATGTGTTTAATTAATGCACTCTATCTTAAAAATACATGTACAATGATGATACATGTACTGAAAAAAAGTAAGGATATGGCCAAACATTTCGTTAAAATTTGCTGATTTGTGTAATTGTAAATAATTATTATGGATTAACGCATTTATGGTAAGATTTTGATGCAATAGTTTGATCGACGAGAATTATTTTAATTATTTGATCCTACTGTACTACGAGTAATATAATATAAAACCATAATATTTCAAATATTAAACAATTAACCCTATTCTGTATGCATATTGCTAACTAACAATATCGTTATCAAGCAATTTAGTAAAAAAAAAAACGTAATAAATACACAAAATTGCTTAGCAACCTTCCTTGATAACGATATTGTTAGCTAGCAATATACATACAGAATAGGGCTAAATATATTTTTACCATGCAAATGCATAACATAAACAATAATCACAAACGTGCTAATGTTGAAAAAACATCTTACATTTTATCATTTTAGTTTTTTAAACATTTAAAACATGCATTATACGCTACTAACATTGTAAACTAACTATTAAAATGTTCCGGACAAAATTGGTTAATTGGATCCAAAGTTATGACCAATAATGCGTTTGTGATAAAAAAATTAATATCTTCTAAATAAGTCTACCAACTTTAACCAAATTTTAAATCAACATTACTACACGTTTTGCTGACGTTTTACTATCATAGTTAAACCTCGGATAGGACAGAAACAACTAATAACGACCCGGCGAGAAAAAGAAATAAATAAACATAATAATAAAGTAACATCCCTGAACAACAAAGATCAGCAAATTCTGTTGGAAATAGACAAACACAAGATCGACATTTGCGCAATCACTAATCACTAAAACTAAGAAAAATGGGAAGAGAAACACCAAATATGGAAAGTGCATACTTGTATACAGCGGCAAAAACAAAAACAAAAGAACAACGTCTGGCGTTGGGATACTGCTACACAAGAAATTTGAGAATAACATAAGTGACTCAAAATACTTCAAAGCACAGTCGAACTCAAAGACTAAAAGTCTACACACATAATAAGCGTTTACGCCCCCGACACCTCCAAGCCAAGAGAAGAAATAAATATCTTCCACAAGCAGTGCTCGACGGGATCGGACCACAAGATGAAATAATAATTCTTGGAGATCTGAACGCCAGAATTAGAATCAAATATATACCAGGAATAAAAACAGATACAACAAAAAGTAAAGAATAAAAGCGGCAAACAACTAATCTAATTATGCGCTTAAAACGAGTTACAAATAAACAACACCTCTTCCCACACAAGTCACAACACAAATTCACATTTAAAAATACGCAAGGACAGAAATCCGTAATAGACTACATAATTACAAACAAACATCCACCCATGCAGAATCCAATACGTCAGAAGTCTAACCTCACCGAATGCCTTAGTACTAAAACAAATGGCAACAACTCTGGAACCGAAAAAAAGTAAACCGACAAAGGGAACAAAACAAAATCAATGTGGAATTTCTATCTGATGCCTCAACAAGACACCAGTGCCAACGGAGACTGGAAGAAAAAATCCAGGCCTGCAAAACACAACATCTGGACGATGTAGAAACTGTCTGGCAAAAACTAAAATCAAACATAATAAAAGCTGCGGAAAAAGCACTAAGAAGAAGGCGACAAACGGGTGAAAAAAATCCAAATACCAATCCCTGATTTACTCAAGAGTTTAAGACGCTGGCTGAGGAAAAACAAAAATCTTACCTACAGTACAAATTAAAACCAATAACATACAGCAAGTATAAGCTGTAAGAAACAGAAACAACAGCAAAATACAAGCAATAAAAACAGCATACTAAAAAAACTAGTGTCAAACTTGCAGTATACAACAAAAGCGTAGAACAAGTAATAAACTTCAATTACCTGGGCGCCAATATAACAAGCAGTAAAGACTTAGTGAAAAAAGTGAAAGCCAAAACAGTAAAAGCATCGTTAATATTGGGATATCTGAGGGATAAAATATGGCAAAACAAATACATGTCTATCGAAAGCAAAACAAGAATATACAAGACCTGTGTAAGACCGATCATGACATACGCAATCAAAACTAGAGCAGAAAACGCAACAACAAAGCAACTTCTTAGAACAGCTGAGATGAAAACTTTGATATGCATGACAGGGTGTAGTCTACGAGACCAGATTAGAAGCCACGACATCAGAAAGCAGTGCGACATTCAAGATGTAGTAAAATGGGGCCGCAATAGAAGAAGAGAGTGGAGAGACCATGTCGACAGGATGGATAAGTCCAGCCTATCAAAAATTGCCAAAGACGGACTTCCGACATCAAAAAGACCTTCTGGAAAACCCTCACAAAAGTTGGAGTTTGGCGTCTCAACTACGGCTGTAATCGTTAAAGATAAACAGGATGCAATCCTATAACAAAGAAGAAGACGAAGAAGAAGATACATTATACGCATTATGTATATGATGATAACGTTGAAGTTTTGTAAAAGTTTCTTATAAATTGGTTTGTAAAAAATCAGTGGCGTGCAAAAGATCAAAATAAGATTTAAATTTCAGAATAACAATTTTTGTTTTTTTGCATTAGTTATTTTAAATAAACACCCTGTTTTCTTTTATTTTTAGAAAGAAAATTTTCTTTTTTTTAATTGTATTTGGAATAACAGAAAACAATATTTGTTTTTACTTGTTGCTATGATAATTGAAACATAATCTAGTACATTTTGTTTTGTTATTTTAATGAATATCATTGTAATTGTTGAAAAAATCTCTTTCCAAAAATAAAAGAAAATATAAGATGTTCTTAAAAAAAACCGATGATGACGTCATATCTCTTGAAACAAGGCTTGTATTTAAAAACAAAATACATCACTATATAAATCAAAAATTCTACAAAAACTTTTATTAAGGTCATTTTTTACATAAACCAAAAATGCAGTCAATAATCAGGTGTTTTCATACATTTACCCAACTCTGTATAATGACATGACAATTTAAGGAACTGCGCACATAAACCATTTATATAATAATAAGTATTTTAACTACAAAAAACATTCGCAAAACAGTAAAGCAAAAGTGATTTTTTTTTTGTCACACTAATATTTAATTTTAAGAACGGGTATATGACATATAATGCATTAGTAGTAAATGAAATAAACTTTACTGTTAGGTTTGAGCACATCAGTTTATTGATTTTATTAAAGTATATGTATTACTGGATTGTGCAAATGAAAATCTATCTAGCTATCTATGCACAACTATAAAAACTTCAATTTCTAAATTAGATAATAATTACTCTTAAAGAAATTATTACTCGGTTAATAAATATTCATTTTTACACTAATGGCAAGCAAACAAAGTATATAAAGTATGCAGAATACTAAAGTTTATTATTATTATTATTAAAAATTTAATTGCACATACATGATTTATGTATTGTGTTGATTGTTTTATGATTAAAACTTGTCTAGCATTACACATAAAAAAATTATTCAAGTTTTAAATACCGAGAATGCGTGCTGTAGCGCATTAGATTTAGTAACAGTGTGCTGAGTTAGAGTATATTTTGAAATGGCCAATCAGCGGCCGTTTATGAAATGTAGGGCGTGCCGTGTGCTGTAATGCATTATATTTAGTAATTACGCCACCCGGCTCGCAGCAAAGACTCGGTGCAGGACTTGTCCAAAATGCTCCCGTGGCGTATCTAATGCCTGCGTTGTGGACTGCGTCTAAGGCTTTCAACCGGGATTTTCTGGCGGATGAGTATACCGCGCAGCCGTAGTCGACCCTGGATAGAACCAGGACATTGTACAGCCGCAACAATACCTTTATCCGCGCTCCCCAGTTGATGTTGGCCAAGCACTTGATTACGTTCAAGGCATTTTTGCACTTTGTGACCAATTCATCAATATGTGCTCAAAAGGAAAGGGTCCTATCGAGCCCAAGCCCTATGAAACGGACTGTTTCGACGCACGTAATTCTGGAACCCCGCAAAAAAGCGCGGGGTCTCGGTGAAATCTTCTGAGGCGGCAAAAATGCACGCACAAGGTTTTTGTCGTAGAGAAGCAAAAACCTCTCGCCTCTGTCTCTCTGTCCACTTTGTCTATGATGATCTGGAGTTAACGTGTTATGGCAAAGATGGTATCAGATCACCAAATTGTTGACGTACAGGCATTTTTTCACAGGTGTAACTACAGAAGCTGCAATATTGTTTACCGCAAACGCACAAAAAGTAACGCTAGTAAATGACCCTTGGGGAACACCGTTTTCTAAACATAAAGTCTTTGAGTTAGTGGTTCTCACTCTTACTTTAAATTTGCGATCGCGCATGAATTCAAGAAAAGGAGGCATACGGCCCCTGAATCCCCATGCGTGCAGCTTCTGCAAAATTCTATATTGCCAAGTCATGTCATACGCCTTCTCCAGGTCGAAAAACACCGCTACAAGGTGTTTTCTTGCTAGAAAAGCGTCTTGGATAGAATTTTCTAGACAGATTAAATGATTAACGGTACTGTGATTTTGTCTGAAACTTGCCTGGTATTTAGTTAAAAGACCGTTACTTTCCAGCATCCACACCACACGGTTGTTGACCATTTTTTCTTAAAGTTTACTAAGACAGCAAGTAAGTGAGATCGGTCTGTAGCTGTTGATGTTGTTTAGATCTTTGCCCGGCTTTAACAACGGCAGGATAATGGCCTCTCTCCAACATTCCGGGTAGACGCCAATTTCTCATATCAGGTTGTAGATTTCCAGCAACTGCTCCGTCATGCGAGAGGGAAGCTACCGGATAACCTGATAAGGCACGTCGTCTGTTCCCGGTGCTGAGGAGATATCCATACCTTTAATTGCCGTTTTCAAGACTTTTAAGAAAAAGAAAGAGTTGTAGGGCAAAGAATCCGGGGAAGAGAAATTTAGCCGTGTTTCGAATTGTTTTTTTTTGACGCATAAATTCTTTACTATAATTTTGAGAGCTACTGGCAGACGCAAATTGAGTTGCCAAAGCGTCTGCAACTGTGGCCGCTTCGGTGACTTTGCGTCCGTCGACAATTAAATTCGAACCACAGAGAGAAATTTCTTTCCCGATACGGTTCCTACTTTTTTCCACACTTTGCCGACCAAAGTGGTCGGCGTGATCGTCGACACATAGCTCTCCCATAAACGTTGCGGCGCGCAACAACGCGTTTTTTCTTAAAAGCGATTATGTTTTTGTGCGTCAAAGTTTTTTTGAAACAATTAAAAGCTTTCTTTTTCTCTTCCACAGCTACTCGAATATTGTCGTTCCACCAAGGAACCGACGGAGCGGCCAGCTGACCGCTTGACGTTGGGACAAACACATCTGCTGCTCAAACAATACAATTAGTAAAAACCTTTACGGCGGTCTCGACATTCTTACTATTTGACTCTGGTGAGACCAAACTGGCTTGGAAACCTTGCCAGTCTGTGCGGTTGAGACACCATCTACGGGAGGCGGACTGTCTGACCCGTTTGACGATGGTTTTAATTGCAATAAGGAAATGATTGCTGCCGTGAAGGTCCTCTAATACATGCCACGATAAACTGGTGGCTAGACGTGGAGCCAATAAAGACAAACCAATTGCCGAAAAATTTGTACCCCTGGCTGTTAAGGAGGACAGCGTTGCTTCAATCGAAAAAATCCTCTATCAAACAACTTCGCGTGTTTTTCCTCAGGGAGCCCCAAAACGGGTTGTGGGCGTTAAAATTGCCTACCAGGAGATAAGGCTGTGGAAGCTGCGAAACAAGTTCTTGTATATCTTCTAGAGTCCAATCAAACTCCGAAAGATATAGGTTGCATATTGTGGCTTTTATTGGGATGGTTAGCCGGATTGCGATTGCCTGGAATCTAGTTCTGAGGGTTATTTCTGTAAACGGTAAATTTTCCTTCAGAAAAATAGCGACTTCACCTTTGGCTCGGACACCCGGCAGAACGTCATTTCTTGTGCACGTAAAACCCCGAAGATTGAAATTTTCTTGGTACTTAAAGTGCGTTTCCTGTTAGAGATGCGACGCGCTTCAATTACCCCTTGACCACTCATGTTTTCAACAATTTCCTCTAACTAAGCTTATTATTAAATTACAAAACAATTGAATCGGTGAGTGGAATAACCATATAACTCCAAAATCTTAGTTTTGAGGAAAACGATAAAATGTGTTTAGCAGGAAAAGTTTACATGTGACAACAATTTGATGTACAAGAGAGTTGTAGAGAATGACGTCCTCTATAAGAATGTGAACAAACATTTATCATTACTATATTACAAACACCTGGATATTAAAAAATGTGTTGTGGAGTTATATTGTTTTTCCACTCAATTTCTTTTAAATGTAAAAAAAATCACAAAATTGCTGTTATTAATTTTTTTTTATTACTATATTTACATATTACTGTATTGATTGTTATCTTTAATTCTCCTGCTCTGCGTTACTTGTCTCCCAAGAGACAATATAGTAATAAAACTAAAGTTTTGCCAGTAATGTACTGCATCACTTTTTTTATATCATTAATCTTTATCACATTGATTAGTAATGGAACCTTGTAGGCTGGCACGTTGGGCAATGTTGGGTTCATGTGGGGTTTCAGCAGTTTAAATGTGTTTGTCAAAAGTCCTCCAATATAACAACTAGTTGAAATATAACCTGGCGTGGAGCTGTTGTAGATTAACTGATTGTACGTAGAAATAGTTAAGGTAGTAGTAAGGGTGCTTTTTTACCTTTAGGTAATTCCACTATGTTTCAGGTCTGGTTTTCTTCTAATGACTATCTCTTTTTTACTGCCAATTTCTATTTGCTAGAGTCTTGGCGTGAAAATGCTTTTTCAATAGTTGTAGTGTCCTCTTTTGGTTGGCTGGTCTCTGTTCTAAATACAAAATCTTTTAACCTATTTAGCTTACGTGCTCGTGAAGATTTTCTAACTTCTTCTGGTTTTTCTTTATGTTCTTCATTTGAAGATGTAAATGTGTTTTCACTTGTATTATTGTGATAATTTTTATCTTTTAAATCTATATTTTTCATTAAGCTTTCTGCTGCAACGTAATCTTTAGTTTCTAACTTGGGTTCTATGAATATTACATCTCTACTGGTTTAAGAATTTTTGTGGTTGGATCAATTCATCTATAACCTTTGGTTTCTTTATTGTAATCTACAAACAGCATCTTTTTCAATTTTTTGTTTAACTTTAATCTTTTTTGATGTGGAATATGAACAATCATTGACAATCTCAAAACCTTCTAATGTTCTATATTAATTTGTTTTGTCCATATGCCTTCTGGAAATTTATCAATGTAAGATTTATCTAGGTTTGCATCAAACATCATATATTTGGCGTTCTCTTTCTCTCTCGTTTGTCTTTTTCTACGAAAGTAAATTCACACTTAGTTTTCAACTATTAACACATTCTCGACATTAATCCCACAATCATTTGTGTTTATAGATATGTTTCCAATTCCAGTGCACAACTTTGAATGGTCAGCAACCGTGATATTTTTTATTTTGCAATTTTTTTTTGTTAGTTACGCGACCCGGCACGCGCGTTATGTGGTGTGTCGCTCCACTGTCTAAACACCACTCATTTAAATTGTATTTTTTCCGCAAAAAATAACCTACCGTAAACGCACTTTTACACGTGGTTTCATTTTCTTCTCTATAATTTGTCTTTTTGTTTTTGCATTCTGATGTTTTGTGATTTTTTTTCTACAATTGTAGCAAGTTAACACTTTTTTATTTCCCGCACTATTATTATTTTTGTTGAACTTTTTATTTTCACTATAAAACATTTGTACTTTCAATTCCCATGATTAAGGGTTTGAATTCATTTGTTAATCCTGCCAATAGAATGGCACCTATTCATTCTTCAGTAATACTAATTCCAACATCTTTTAATTTGTTTGGTGTTTTTATATGCTTACATATTCTGACATGTTTTTAAATTTTTTTAATCAAAGTGTGATAATTTGCGCAGGAATTTGTTTGCTTAAGCTTTTGTCGTCAAATATATATTCAAATGCCTTCCATATTTTGGCTGCACTGTCTAGTGTTTAAACATGTACAAACAATGAGTTCTTTATCGATAGAATTATACGTGCTTTTGCTTTCTTTAGCTTACTTTGATTCTGGACCCGTCACGGTGTGTTTATCAAAGAGTTCTATCACTAGAGATTCCAAGCCAGCGTTTTGCGGTACAATCTCAGTATCTCTGTTTTTGTCGCACAACACTATATCTTCATCTTCTCTCTATTAGTGATCAAACAGCTATACGTTGTAGGTGTTAGAGAAACGTCATAGTAAGACAAAGATGGAGATACTGAGAGTGTACGCTGCTTATACATTTTTTAAACGGCAGCTTAAAATTTCTAATTATAGAATTCTTTGGTGTTTATACCCTCATCCCATCCATGAAATTCCAACAATCCTTTTATCGTGAATTTTTATGTATGATAATTTTTGCTTTCTTTAAGTGTCTCAACCATATTTTTGTTAGTAGCTATTTGTAATATCTTATTTTATAACAAATGTCTAAATCCAGAAAATGAACTTGACCAATAAAATTGGCGTCACTTCCTAGCCTCGTTTTTTCTTTAAACTTTCACCTTCTCTGGGTTCATAACCTGTAGCAATTTTATAGAGACAGTTGTGTATAGTTTAAACTACACTCTTGTTTATTTTTACATTAACTAACAGACTTATATATACAGTGGTTATTTTAAAAGCAATAGTAAAAAAATTGTCAACAATCGTAAAGCAGCACAAAATATGAGCCATGTACATAGTGCAATTAGATTTTTATTTGTAGACTTTGTGTGCGTTCCATCTGCAATGGTAGTAATTTTTGAAGTTGATTCAAACACAGGGTCTGCCAGTGAAACGGCAAAATTAAAATTACACTATTTCTATTCTGAAATATATCTACATCCGTTACAAACAGTCAACCACGGATTCTAATACTTCTATAATCCCATCACATACTTATAACTAAAGCGCTTTAGAAGCATTTTTTTAGGTTTTACTCTCTATACACAGAACAAATTTTAAAGTTAACCACTTTGCTGTCTAATGAACTAAAATTGGTTGACCATGACATTTTGTGTAGCGTATCTTGAATTTTTGGGCCTAACGCTAGATATTCAAAAACAATTTTTGATAAAAACGTGCAAATTTTTTTATTTTTTTTAACTCGGTTTTAAATGATTGAAAAGTGCAAAATTTTATTTAAAAAAGTCAAACCAACAAAAACTGGTTTTAAAACATCAAAATATTGTTAGAACGCATCAAGATCCAGCCATAAAAGAAAAATGATTGAAAAATGTAAAATTCTTATTACGGAATGCCAAAAATAGCAAAATCAGGTTAAAAAATATCAAATTAAAAAACGCAAAATATTAAAATATTGTTAAAAACATCATAATCGGGCCATAAACTGTTGAAAAAAATAAAAATGTTTATGAAATTTTAAATACTGAATTTTGCTGGTTATGCAATATCAAAATATTTTAAAAATATCAAAATATCCGGTCTAAGCTGTTAAAAAGTGCAAAAATCTATTCATATAAAGTCAAAAATAGCAAAATTAGTTATCGATTTAAAGTATTAAAATATTATTAAAAAAAAAAACAAAACTTGGCTTTAAACTGACAAAAAGTGGTATAAAATAAAAAAATTGTTAAAGTTTCTTATAAAACTAAAATCAGTTGAGCAAATTTATTAAAATTTGCTGAATTGATACACAAAATGCTGTTAAATATAAAAATATGACAATAATTGTAATATTTTTATAACAGTTTCTGTAGTTTTTTTAATTTTTTTAAGAATTGCTTATAAAACAAAAACTTGTCAAGCAATTTCAATAAATATTGTAGGATTGATACGTACGATGCTGCTAAAGATAATAAAAAAACATCAATTTTGTACTATTGTATGAGCTGATTTGGCATTATAGAATTTTGCAGAAGCTGCACGCAAAAGGATTTTTTAAATCACAATTGCAAGTTTAAAGTCAAAGTGGGAATTTTTAATTTAAAGTTGTTATTTCGGTAATTACGGTAAACAATATTGTGGTTTTAGTTGTTGCACCTGTAAATAAATGCTTGTACGTTAATTTGGTAATCTACATGGCGGGAGATACTATACCTGCTACACGTCAACTCATCATAGACAAAATGGATAAAGAAACAAAAGCAAGAGAATTTTGTTTTTTAACAACATAAAAATTAGTGCGTGCACTTTTGTCGCCTCAAAAGACCTTACCGAGACTTTGTCTTGCGGGGTTCCACAATCACGCAAGTTAAAACAGTCCGTATCTTAAATTTTGTGCTTAAGAGTTCTACTCTTTCTTTTTGAGCACATGTTAAAAAATTAATCACAAAGTGCAAAACCTTAAAAGTGATCAAGTGCTTGGCCAATATTAAAGAGGTGCTGTTGCGGTTGTACAAGACCCTGGTTTTGTCTAGTGTTGTGTCCACAACAAACTTAATATTAAAGTGCAGGCAGAAACATTAACCTAACACAACAAACACAAAGACACATAAGACTTTTTTTGTTCTTTTTTAATTAAAAATTGTAATACTTATAATTATTTAATTTACTATAATTTTTAATTAATACTGAGAAAAAAAGAAACAAAGTTTATATTTAAATAAAGAAAAAGTGGAATCGGCAGTAGAGAACGAACCAATAGTACCGGTAATTTGAAAGTTTTTTTTAAACAAATCTCAAAGAGGAAAAGGACAGAAGAAGGGGAAACAACCAAGATGGAAGCAAAATTAGATAAGAATTAATATTATCAACAAACATATTGAAAAATTAAAAGAAGCGTTTAAAAAAAAAGAAATAAAATGGGAAGAGGAGAAAAAAGATTTGATAGAAAGAATATCAAAACTACAAAAAACAGAGGAGATCAAAGAAAAAGAAAAACGAAGAAATAATGTTGTTATAAGTAGACTGGGAGAAGAAGATGAAGCTGACATTGCTGTGTCAAAACTGGCAGAAAATAAAGCTTAATTTGAATGTGAAAGAAGTATTCAGACTGAAATATAATAGAATATAGAATACATTTATTTGTTTTTATAGATCAAATAAATGGTGTAAATCAATGCAATGCAATGCAATGCAATGCAATGCAATGCAATGCAATGCAATGCAATGCAATGCAATGCAATGCAATGCAATGCAATGCAATGCAATGCAATGCAATGCAATGCAATGCAATGCAGTTCAGTTCAGTTCAGTTCAGTACAGTACAGTACAGTACAGTACAGTACAGTACAGTACAGTACAGTACAGTACAGTACAGTACAGTACAGTACAGTACACTACAATACAATAATATACAATACAATACAATACAATACAATACAATACAATACAATACAATACAATACAATACAATACAATACAATACAATACAATACAATACAATACAATACAATACAATACAATACAATACAATACAATACAATACAATACAATACAATACAATACAATACAATACAATACAATACAATACAATACAATACAATACAATACAATACAATACAATACAATACAATACAATACAATACAATACAATACAATACAATACAATACAATACAATACAATACAATACAATACAATACAATACAATACAATACAATACAATACAATACAATACAATACAATACAATACAATACAATACAATACAATACAATACAATACAATACAATACAATACAATACAATACAATACAATACAATACAATACAATACAATACAATACAATACAATACAATACAATACAATACAATACAATACAATACAATACAATACAATACAATACAATACAATACAATACAATACAATACAATACAATACAATACAATACAATACAATACAATACAATACAATACAATACAATACAATACAATACAATACAATACAATACAATACAATACAATACAATACAATACAATACAATACAATACAATACAATACAATACAATACAATACAATACAATACAATACAATACAATACAATACAATACAATACAATACAATACAATACAATACAATACAATACAATACAATACAATACAATACAATACAATACAATACAATACAATACAATACAATACAATACAATACAATACAATACAATACAATACAATACAATACAATACAATACAATACAATACAATACAATACAATACAATACAATACAATACAATACAATACAATACAATACAATACAATACAATACAATACAATACAATACAATACAATACAATACAATACAATACAATACAATACAATACAATACAATACAATACAATACAATACAATACAATACAATACAATACAATACAATACAATACAATACAATACAATACAATACAATACAATACAATACAATACAATACAATACAATACAATACAATACAATACAATACAATACAATACAATACAATACAATACAATACAATACAATACAATACAATACAATACAATACAATACAATACAATACAATACAATACAATACAATACAATACAATACAATACAATACAATACAATACAATACAATACAATACAATACAATACAATACAATACAATACAATACAATACAATACAATACAATACAATACAATGCAGTACAATTGAATACACAATAGATAAAATGTACAATACAGTTTTGCAACTTTTGGATAAGTACAAAATTGACTAGTTACAAAAAAAATTATAACAAAACAAAACACAAACAGATTAAATGTTAAAATAAAGTTCATAGTTATATAGAACTTCTTGACACAGTTTATTTTCAGTGACAGTTTTAAAGTTTTTTCTTAGCAATTCTCTGATGCAAGTTGGTAAATAATTGTACATTTTTATAGAAAGGTATTCATAGCTTTTTTGAACTTGCTTAGCCTAACTGTAGGTAATACTATATTTGAGTTGGTTCTTGTGTTGTAGCTATGAATATCTCTTTGTCTTACTTGTTAAAATATTGTCTTTAGCAAATAACAAGCATTGAAGAACAAATACCGAAGAGACAGTTAAAATGTTCAAAGCCTTAAAAAGCGCAGCAATAATTCTTATTGCTTTTTTTTTGCATTATAAATATACGATTAGATATTGTTGTACTACCCCAGAATAATATACTGTAACTTAAAATAGAGTGTATATATGCAAAATAAGAAGTCTTTGTAACATACTGATTTGTGTTTTGAGCAATTTTTCTAAGCAGGTATATGTTCTTGTTAAGTTTATTTGCTATCATATCTATATGTACTTCCCATGTTAAATCAGGTTGTAGATGTAGTGTACACTTACACTTTTCATTTTAGGCATACTGTTAAGAGAAAACTTAATATGAACAGTTTTATTGCTATTATAAATAATCAAACGAAAGCCTGGTTTGCCATCTAGTTGCAATTTTTAATACTAAAATGTCCGCATTAATCGGTATCATTTTAGCATTTATGCAATTGGCAGTCATTTCGCGGCTTAAACGATTTTGAATCGCCAATAAATTATGAAATGAATTAATAATTTATTCAAAATCAGTCAATCGAATCACAGCGGCCAAGGGTCAAGCATAGACAATTGTTTCGGTTCTACAAACCTCGTCAGTATGCCTTGTACGACCACGGCATCGCATGATAGCGAAGACAATTTTGAATAAATATTTCTGTTCTTATGAACACAATTGATATTATAAATAATGCGGACATTTTAGTATTAAAAATTGCAACTAGATGGCAAACCAGTCTTTCGTTTGATTATTTATAATATCAATTGTGTTCATAAGAACAGAAATATTTATTCAAAATTGTCTTCGCTATCATGCGATGCCGTGGTCGTACAAGGCATACTGACGAGGTTTGTAGAACCGAAACAATTGTCTATGCTTGACCCTTGGCCGCTGTGATTCGATTGACTGATTTTGAATAAATTATTAATTCATTTCATAGTTTTATTGCTATTTAGTACTAGCCCGTTACTTTTAAACCAATATTGGGCTTCATTAAGACCTTGAATTACATTAGAGTAGTTATTTGCTGGATTCTCTAAAAGTGTTGTATTGTTGGCGTATAGAAATGTTGTAGCCAATTTTATATTATACTAGAGGTCATTAATGTAAATTAAAAACAGGAGAGGGCCTAGTATTGAACTCTAAGGGACCCCAACACTTATTTCTGCTTTTATGGATTGTAAGTTGTTCTTTTGAACATATTGTTCTCTGCTCATTAAATACGACAGTATCAGTTTTAGCGAGTTTTCGCGTATTCCGTAATGCTCAAGTTTTTTTAACAGTATTTTATGTGAAACACAATCAAATGCTTTGCTCAGATCAATAAATGCTGCATCTACAGTTTTGCCACTTTCAAATACTTCATATATATCATGAATAAGTGAAGAGATAGCCTTGATTGTAGATCTCCCTTTTCTATATCCAAATTGAGCGTTACAAAATTTATTGTCCATGTAATTATACAATCTAATATATAACGCTCTTTCCCATATTTTAGATATTACAGGTATTATAGAAATTGATCTAAAGTTAAGACACTTCATGCAGATTGCCATGTTTTAGTATAGGCACAATTTTTACTAATTTTAATTCTTTAGGGTAAACTCCTTGTTCACACAATAGATTGATTAAATAAGCTAAAATTTTACTCAATTCATTAGTCGCGCTCTTAATCAATAACGAATTTAAATCGTATGCATCCGCACATCGACTATTATTTAATGATTTAATTATATAGGCAGCTTCTACATGTGTGACCGGATTTAAAAAGAAAGAACTATTTGATCTAGGTTGTGCTTGTATAAGCAAGTTTATAGACTGATTTATATCTCCAGAAACACCTCTTGTAACTGAATGAATAATGTTTAAAAAATAAGTTTGATACATATCAGCAGTTATTGCACTATCTGGCATTCTCGTTGTTTTATTTCGTTTTCCAATCTTATTAATTATGCTCCACATCTTTTTTGGTTTGTTGATGGAATTAATAATGTTTAAAGTATTATAACTTTTTTTTGCACATTCTATATTTATTCTAAGATTTTTTTAATTCTTTTTGTAATGTTTTTACTTCAACCGAATTAACATATTCACTGATATCACTGATAGAGTTGATTAACTTTTTTTGTTCTTTTAATTCGTTTGTGTACCAAAGATTATACTTTTTAGTTACATGACTTATAAGTCAACATGGAAAACATGTTTCAAAATTTTTCAGCAATACCGAATGAAATAAAGTGAATGATGTTTCTGCTTTTTTATTATGCATTACTATTGACTAATTTATTTGTTGCATATTTTCTTTAAACTTCTTTACATTTGTGTTTGCAAAAGACCTATATAATATTGGTTTTTTAACCTGTTTTTTTATGTTATATAAACTAAATATAATGCCGTAGTAATTAGATAAATAAGGTTCAACTGTGCTTACATCATAAACGGCTTTGGTATTAATTAAAATATTATCAATGCAGGTAGCTGTTGTTGTAGTAACTCTTGTATTACTGTTGACAGTATGTTTAAAATTAAAGCTTTCGATAGTATCACAGAATTCATGTTTCATTAAACTATACACATTAAAATTAAAATTAACATTAAAATTACCTCCAATAAAAACTGATTTTTTGTACATATCCAGTTTGTTTACAATATGATAGAACACAATAATAAAATCATTAAAATTACCCAAGGGCGTACAATAAATAGATACAAAAATTGAATAAATACACTTTAAAACTATTGCACATACTTCACATGTTACTTCCGTTGATAGCATATCGATATCGTTCAACTTCTCAAACTCAAGTTTTTCTTTTACCATCAACATTACTCCACCACGTTCAATGTATTTACGTGAAAAACTATTAGCGATAACGAAGCCATCTATGTTTACTAGATCAATTTCTTCAATCTTCAGCCAGTGTTCGTTAATTGATACAATATCAATGTTGTTATTTTCATTAAGATAGTTTTGTAAATCAATTTGTTTATTACCAAGCGAACCAACATTAATGTGAAAAAAGGACATAGAGTTTTCATTAAAATTTTTCTTGTGAACATCTATAATTTCGTTGTTTTTTTCAACTTGTATTGATTGTGGCGTTTGACAGTTTCTTAATTGCTAAAATGATATATTTTCTTTTTTAATTTCCAAGTGTCTTGAGTAAACCGGACAATCTCTATCAAAACTGTGGTGATTCACGTCTAAATTCAGCTTTAATTTTTCATTTGATCTTATACAATTTATACATCTATTTATTTCTTTATTATTTTTGCATTTATCAATTTTGTGTTCACCATGGCATTTAGAACAAGTATCCTTGCCGCTACATTCATTTGACTTGTGATTAAAGCCCAGACATTTGAAACATCTTATCAAATGTATATGCTCATATACCATACATCTGTCCCTACCAACATTTATTTTTGTTTCTTTGAGTAATTGCTTAAATCCATTTTCATCAATTTCAATAATTGCATTGTATTTGATATAAACTTTATTATTGTAGTTGTATTTTCTTGTGTATATTGAGACACATTCAATATTACAATCTGCAATATTTTCATTTTGTTTTTTTATTTTAGTAACAAACAAATTTTTCTCTAAATTTTCTGTAAATCCGCATATTTTCAGTTTAGGTTTTTTATTAGCACTAATCTCCACTTCATAATTAGCTCCTAATTTTTTTCTACAATTTTTATAATTTGGTTTCAATCTTTTTCATTACTACATCCTATAGCAACTGTTCCACATTTATTTCCCGTCATGTTCAAATTAGTCGGATCTAACTTTGATTTCAGTTCATCTTTTGTTTTGTTGGTTTCTTGCTTGTTTTTTGGTTTTACTATAATTTTTGTCTGCTGTTTTAGTATTTTAGCATAAGTGTTATCAAATTCATTAATAGATTTAGGTTGACAAATTTTATCGTGTATTTGTTTAATTTGATTCTCTTAAATTTGCAGCATTTTTTTTATTTTCATTTATTGCATTTAATACATCTTCTAGTTTCTGTTCCATCTCTTTCATTGATTTAATGCAGACATCGCACATAAATAGTATATTAACGTTAGTATTAATAAGATTCAAATCATAATCTGTAATACTTATACATTTTATATGAAACTTTTTTCCACAAAATCCATTGCAAATACAAGAGGAAAATTGTTTTTTTTTAATTCACATTTCACATTTATTTAAATTTATTTAAAAATTCTTTTAGTATCAACAGAGTTTTTTTTAATTCACGGTCGTTGGCCTTTAGCGATATAGTTTATAAGCACTTTTAAACGGTAATATCTTCGTAATCTTAATTGACTTTTTTGTGGTTTTTTCACAATCACATTTCTTTCGGTTTTCCGATTATTTTTCATACCTTTTTTAAAATTGTTTTTTGCCACTAACACTGTATAAATCAGTTTTATTTCAAAGACACACCAATGCCGACAATTTTACAGACGTACCACAGACGTAAGAAGATGAAAGAAAAAAAAAGCCAATATTAGTTAGGTTGGATACTAATGATGAAAAAAAGAAGTTATTGGAAAAGAAGAGTATTTTGAGATCAATAAAAAGCAATATATACATAGATGACTTAACAAGAGATAAAAGAGCAATACAAACAAAAATAGGCAAATGGGCTTACAAAGAAAGAAGCAAAAGAAAAAAAACAATGGTCAGATACCAAAAGCGTGTATCGACAGCAAATGGTGGATTTGAAATGAAATAAAGAATACTTTAGAAAAGGTTGAAAGTGGTCCAAAAAACTAATAAAAAAAAGATGTAAGGAGGCGGAAACAACAACAGCAATTTTATTCTGGAACGTAGCAGGACTAAGCAATAAAGAAGAAGACTTTTGGGATTATATTAGAACGTTTGACGTAATTGGAATGGTAAAAACATGGGTGGACGAAGAACAGTGGATAAAAATGAAATAAAATATGCCAAATGAGTACAGATGGATTTGTCAACCAACAGTCAAAGAAAAAAAAGAGTAGGGCAAAGGGTGGAATAATTACGGGAATACGGAGGAAAATAACGCAAGAAAATTATGAGGTTAGGTTATTACAACAAAACTTTTCGTTGAAAAATAAAAATTTTAAGATGATTACATTGTATAGTAGAGGAATAAAAAATATTACAAAAGCATCAGAAAAAACACTACAAGAAGCAGACGAGAGAAGATTGATAATAGGAGAAGACTTCAATGCAAGAGTTAGAACAAAAGGAGAAAGAGGAAATTTTGAAGATCATATCAGAAAAAGAGAATCAAAAGACAGTCAAAAAAATAAAAAAGGAAAAATAATGTTAGAACTGATGGAAGAAAAGGGGTAGGACGAATTAAACAGAAATAAAGCAGGAGATAAACAAGGGGAATATACTTATATAGGAGCAAACGGCCAATCGGTAATTGACTACGTGGTAGTAAACGAACAAGCGTGGCAAGAAATAGAGAATTTTAAAGTGGGAGAAAAAGTGGAATCAGATCATCAGCCATTGAAAATATATTTAACAAATGACGCAAATAAAACAAACAAAAAAAAAGTTACAAAAAGAATTTGGAAAAAATATATTTTATAGAAAACAACGTAGAAAGCAAAATGGAAAAATTAGAAAAAATAATACAAGGAGCAACAGTGAAAAAGTTAAATGTACACACAAAAGAAAAAATATCTAGATGCAGATGGTGGGATAAAGAATACATGCAGAAGAAAAGAAAAGCAAGAAAGATGCTACGCAAATGAAAAAACAACAAAGCAACCAAACAAGACGTCAAACATATAAAAACAAATGCAAAGAGAATAAAATAACATACAGACAAAAAGAAAAAATAGAAATAAAAACAATCCGATCAGAAGAAAAAATATGGAAGTTCATAAACAAAAAAAGAAAACAGCACAAAACAAGGCCAAACCAAACAATTACAATGGAAGAATGGCGAGAACATTTTTTAACACTATTTGATGGAACCGACAGAAAAAAAGTAAGATCAGAACAGAAAACTTCAAAAACTAACTATGCAGCCAGATGAAATCACAAAGGAAACAATACAAAAGCAAATAGAAAAACTGAAGAAATCAAAGACGCCAGGTGTAGATGAAATACAGAATGAAGCATGGATGTATGGAACAAAAGAATTGATTGAAAGATTGAGAGAGGTATTAAATGAAGTAAGGAAAGGAGAAAGATTTTATAGCAAATGGAAAGTGGGTCTTGTACGCCCAGTATACAAAAAAGGAAAAAAGGAGCTAGTAGAAAACTATAGAGGAATAACATTAGTTAATACAGCATACAATATATCCGCCATGATGCTAGAGGAAAAACTGAATGAACAATTAGAGATGAAAGAAATTTTGCCGGATGGGCAGGCTGGGTTTAGAAAAGGGAGAGGTGCTATAGACAACCTATATATACTTAATCATATTGTTGAAAAAGAGTTAATAAAAGGAAAAATATATGCGTTGTTTATACACCTTAAAGCGGCCTTTGATAGTATGGATAGAGGAAAATTATGGTTATGTCTGAGAAAAAAGGGTATTAGTGAGCATTTGGTAAAAAGAATGGAAGATGTATATGCAAAAACGGTGAGCAGAGTATGGGTAAATAGTAGAATGAGTGAAAGTTTTTGGACTACAAAAGGTGTGAGACAGGGATGCCCACTCAGTCCAAGTTTGTTTGCTGCATATATTGTAGACATAGAAGAAAAGCTAAGTCTTGCACAAGCAGGTGGAGTTGTAGTGGGTAGAAAGTAAAGTCGTTAGCATACGCAGATGATATGGTGATTGTGGCAAAAGAAGAAAAAGAAATGAAAAAAATGATTAGATGTTTGGAAAAATATTTCAGAAAAAAAGGGTTAAGAGTGAATGTTGATATAACAAAAATGTTGATGTTTAGAAAATCAGGAGGAAGACATAAGAAAGAAGATTGAAAATGGAAGGAAAAAAACATCAAAGAAGTTAAATAATTTAAATATTTAAGATATGTATTTAGTGCAAATAACGGCGATAACAAGCACATACAAGAGTTAGCAAGAAAAGCAAACAAGGTGGTAGGACAAGTGTGGGAAATAAGTGAAAGAAAGTTTGAATGTATGAAAATAAACGGGACAATGTTTGATAGTCTAGTTAAAAGTATGATGCTCTATGTTTGGGGGTGGAAAGAACAAAACAAATTAGAAGCGACACAGGCAAAACACTGGAGATGGGTACTGGGATTAAATAAAAAAACTCCAGCATACATTGTATTAAAGAAAGTAAAAAGAGATAAAATAAAAGTAGAAACAGGAAAAAAAGCAGTAACATATAATGAAAGATTGAGAGAAAGAAATGAATGTAAAATTTTGAAAGAATGTGAGAAGGAAAAAATGAATGAAAGATATGAAAGAATAGGAGTAGAAAAAAAGAAATATTATTATGAAAAAGAATATGACTGTAAAGAAGTAGAAAGAATGAGAAATAGTGAAAAAGCTGTATGGAAAGAAATAACAATGCGTGATAGAGATATAGAAATGCAAAAAAAAACTAGAGTAAATGAATCAAGGTACAATGAAAAGTATGCAATTATTATAGAAAATAATATTCCAAAATATCTTAATAATGCAAAGTACACAAAAACAGAAAAAAAAATACTAGCAAGATTTAGATGTGGAAATGAAGAAAAAGTATGTAAGATTTGGATGAATGAAGAAAGCAAATTGTATAGAATGTGTGGAGAAGCCAATAAAACAATAGAACATATATTAAAAGAATAATCTTAAAGTTTAAGCAAATAATTAGACAAAAAATTCACAATTTAATTTCAAACTTTAATAAACAATTGAAGATTTTGGATTCTTATATATTTCATGACTTTTTGTAAATATATCATCTGCAAATTTCCGGTGATGTTACATATATACGCGTTCCATGGTATTAAAATCAGCTAAATTTGTGTTATTTAACATGTGAAGTTTCTAACTTGGAAATATTACAAATTATAAAAAAATCTTAATAAAAATAGCAATTACATTGTTTTAAAAATAAGTTTATAAAAGTTTTGTACATGTTTATACATATTATCAACCTTATTAGCCAAATGATGTTAGTTCATACTCTACTGACCTAACTCAACTAGTTGTTAGCAGTCCAAAACTTTTTCGCAGTAAAATTGATCGAAACAAAAATTCATCGCGAGAGATGTTTTATTTGATTCTGATAGATCATTTTCATTAGTATTTCTCACATTTTTCCAGACTAAAATAGTTTTCACTCAATCAGACAGTAACACGATTTTTGGATTTGTTGCATGTAGATTAGAATAAATAAATAAATAAATATAAAATATTTTATTTTATACTTGGCGAAGTTCAACAAATGCTGTTCTATTTTCCGAGTTAAAGAAATATACAAAAAATTATACAACAAAAAACATATTCTAATCATAATAAACAATACTCTAATAAAGTAGTAAAAATAACTTATAATAACTAATCTTAATGAGTAAATAGCATTGGATACATATAAATTCAAAAATACACTAAACGTCATTAAGTAGCATTGAAGTTTTAATAAATGCTTTTTAGTATTTGTATTAAATATAGACACAGACATATTTATTTAATTATTACGCAAGTTGTTATAGGATACAGTTGACGCATAACAAAAAGATATTTGATAAATATTGGTTTTATGTCTAGGAATTGTGAGTAAGTGGTGATATCTACGCTCGAAACTAGTTGTATTAACAATATATGCTGGTTTAATACAATTAAAAAGATAAACAAGTATTTTAGTTACAAGAACTGAATGTACTAGGGCTACTAGATGTAATAATCTACGATTGGCCATCTCAAGCCAGGTAAGATGACTAGGTCGGTATCGCACATGATATCTAGCACGTAAATTGTACATAAACCTAATACAACTGATTTGATTTTTTTGTTAACTGTATTTACTTGCAACGTCTATACAAAGCCCGTACATACTATCGCCATAGTTAGCATAACAGAGAATAAGTACTTCACATAAAGTACGTTTTAACTAAAGCGTAAGTCTGAATCAATTGTGAAACCAAGATTTTTTACTTGATTTACGTTATTTATACCAATATCATTTATTTTAATACAACTTTGGCTCAATCATTATGTTTTCAAAAGTAAAAGAACTCTTTAAAACAAACCACTTTTATTAGTTCTAATTTTTGATTTGGTGCCCTGATTCGTAGTTATTGAAATTTTTGGAAAACTGAAATTAAAAAAAAAAACAAAACTAGTTTACGGCTCTTAAAGTTTGTAAAAGATGACCCAAATTAACGCAAGATTTAAATTTACCGCCATTTGTGCAGTAAATTGTTGGCAACCCTGAAAACAAAACATTTTGACAGCTGAGAGTTTAGGGTTAGTAAAAATAGAGCCTTACACAATACAACAACGTGTTTTCATTATTGAACAATATCTCAAAAATAATGAAAGTTTGGCGGCCACATTCCCTGGTCGTGCACTCTCTCGTTTCGGTGATCGGAATTGGCCCCCTAGATTGTGTGATTTACCACCATTAGATTTTTTATAAGGTTATTTGAAGTCAAACGTCTATGCCTACTACCACCGGTGCAATACAGGAGGAAATTAAACTCAACAAAAATCAGCCACATTTATGCAGAATGGTAATGGAAAATTTCGACAAAAGAGTGCGTATGTGCCAGCAAATCCGTGGATTCTATTTACCCTGTGCGTTATTCCATAAATAACCCTATCCTATGTACTTTATGATTCAATAAAAAAATAACTCAATGGTAGAGCCCTTGCATATCATGCAAGCAGTCCTGGGTTCGATCCCCAAAATTGACTAAACTATTAACTTGCTCTTTATCCACCAGGGTGGTTCGGAAGTCACCTAATAAGCTGTTGGTCCCATCAAACCTTTTTAAACAAGTCGTAGACTTACTGTGGCAATGTAAAATAGCCATAAAAAAAGAATAACAAAAATTTAAAAAAAGACTAAAAACTGTGTTTTCTATTTAATTCAAATCTTGCGTTAATTTTGAGACAGCCTTTATTTACAAGTTTCTTTTATTTTTTGATACAGAAAATGTTTATTAATCAAAAATTTCAAACCAATTCTTTTTAAAACTACTCCATCAATTTTTGTTAAACATTTATAAAACTTCTAAATTATCTATTACATTATTTGTCTTAAAAAGGTTTTTTAATCTATCAAAAAAGTCTTTATTCACTTGAATTACAGCAAAGTATTAAAAAACTAAAAACTAAAGCAGTTTTCTGCCAATAAATAATAAAACAAAATTTATTTTACAAATACATAAAACCAAACAAAATACTTAATGTACTTTTTTATGTTTTCTAGTTAGCATGTTACACATTTAAATACTTTAAAGTTAAACACGTTGCAAAAAACCAATTAAAAAAAAGTTAAATTGCGCAAGTTGTGTTCGAAGTTTTATGACACTAAAAAAACTGCCATTTTAAGTCTGCCACCTAAAGTTATTATTGTTATATTTTATTATAGCTGATGACTTTAGTAGTCGTATAGCGTCGACTATTAAAATCATTTTATTTATAAAAAAAGAGTATATTAATAAAAATCTTTTATTACTTTCAAATCACTACAGTGTTTGCAAATATAAACAATATTGTTCAAAACCGGGTATGATGTATCGATTCCAAATGTACTTAAATAGATAAAAATAAACAATACTCTGAATAGTATAATGAATAACGCCCATACTGGAACAAAAACAATTAAAACATTTATATTCACATCTTCATTAAAATTACATTAACATAATTTTCCTATTTCTTTTAACATCAAGTTTTTCTTTTAGTATCAACGGAATTGAAGTACGACAAGCTGTTATAAAGAATGTGAATGCATCAAATTCTTCCAATTTATAACCAAATACTATCATATCATTTTCACATAAATTTTCATCTAGATCAAAAAAATTGTCGTTAACAAAATCCCATTGATTTCTGATGAAATACTCCAAAGATTTTAAACCTGAAAAAATTTTTGTTTGTATTTTGAGCAATCTGAAATAAATTCAGTTAATAAAATTTTAACTAATATGTTTAGTAATGTATACTGCGGTGGTTGTTGCAACACTGTTAGTAACAGGTCTACTAATACAGCTGGAAATAGATGAAAAAGATAGATGAGCGTCATATAAACAGTTTTACTATCAGTTATTTGAAAATTAGGATACCAAAGCATTTGAGACGGAACCTTATTGACAACATGTGTACCCACTTTAGCTATTATTGTAGCATCCAAATTCAACACCTTATTACTCGAACAATTATAAACAGCTATTGTAGATTTGCTAAAATTAACAGCATTAAACAAAATTTATAATTGTTAAGTTGCTTACTCATTTGTAACAATTTGTTTCCAAGTTGCTTTAATCATTCCGTTGATTGCAGTATCAACGGGAATGAAATCCATCTTAGCTTTATAATTTACATATAATGTTCGAATAACTCCTTTATTCCATCCTGCTACTAATCCAACAAGGCCATTTATATTATCACACCAACCAGGTACAGGATCTCTCAAAATTGGTATAACTATTATTTAATATAATAACGACTACATAAATTAATATTACTTACCAATAGTTGGTCTGTATACTATAAAAGGCACCTTATTCTCACACAAATCTATAACTACGTTTTCAGCTAATGATTTAGTAAATGTATAAGTGTTTGGAAACCCTGCAGCTAATTTAGGAGTTATTAGTTTTAACTGTACTGAGTCCATAGTTTCAATAATATTTAAAAGATTTTTCCAATTAGCACGGGGAAAATACAATTTTTCTTCAATTTTATATTTATCTAATTGAGAATAAGCAGTGGATACATGTTGAAATGAAACGACTTCTTTTAAATCCAGAACCAATTTGCATACTTCTCTAGTTCCTCTTGTATTAATAATTAAAGCTTTTTCTAAAGGCTCATTGAATCTTATAGTAGCAGCTAGATTATACACAATTGATACTTTTTTAATCAAAATATTTCTATCACTTGCAGATATACCTTAAAAATTAAATTTATTAATATATCTAAAAAAAATATAACTTACCTAAACCTATTAGAGAAATATCACCTTCAATTGGAATAATTTTTTTCAAAGCTTCAGAATTTATCTTTTTTAGTTTATCAAAAAGCTAAACAAATAATATTAGAATTTTATTCTTTCAAATATTTATTACTCACAATATTATCAACTATTTCATCTAATCGTTGCTGTAATGATTTTCCATATTTAGCTCTCATCAGTATGTAAATGTTTCCTATATTTGGACAACAACGTAGTAATTTTTCTATTAGGACTTTTCCCATGTAACCTGTACCACCAGTCATAAACACATTTCTATCAGCAAAAACGGCTGCAATTTCAGACACATTCATTGTCTGTTTTGTTATGTTACTGTATAAACAACCAATTTAACTTCCAAATCGCTAATATCTTAAATTTAACAAAAAGTTTTTTGAATTTTTTTTAAATTTTTTAAATATTTTTATAAGACAATTTTACATACGAACTTATTAGTGTTGTTTAAATAAACAATTTAACTTCCAAACTAAAGAATTAAATATTTCTCATCTTTGCAAATGCCAGTTGTCACTATGTCACAAGAGAAGAAAGTGATATCCAATTTGTTAATGACATACATTTAAATGAGTAGATATATCACTTCAGATTATGATTATCAGCAAGTAGTTTGAGCTGAAGTGCCCATTTAAAAAAGTTTAACATTAAATAATTGGAGGTTTTCTCTCTCTGAAAGTGTTAAAAGTTTCTTAGTCAGAGGACAAGACTGTAACATTTAGTTTCTTGATAACAAACACTTGAGCGGGTAAGTAGGTCAATTATAATAACTATCAAGTAAATTAAACTGCAGTGTTCACCCACCCACTTTTTGTTATGAGCAAGTTACAAGTTTCTTCTTTGTGTAAGTGTTAAAAGTCTTTTAGTCAGAAGAAGAGAAGACAATATTTAATTTCTTAGTACTTGGGCAAGTGAGTAAATTACTCTAAATCATAATTACCATTAATAAACTTAAACTTGAGTGCTCATCTACCTGACCGAGTGTTTTTATCAAATAATTGTTTATTTTTTTTATGATAAAAATTTCTTTGTCAGAGGAAAAAAAGTATTATCTAATCTATTGATGTCCAACATTTTGGCAGATGGGTAGATCACTTTAGATCATAATTACCACCCACTCACTCGAATGTTTGTTATTAATTAATCTGCTAGTGTAAAAAGTCTTTTTTGCAAAATAATGAGTACATCAACACTTAGGAGGGTAGGTGAGTCACTCTAAACTATAATTACTATCAAGTAATTTAAACTGAAGTAATTGTTATCAAAGATTTTTTGCAAGCGTTAGATATTTTTTGTTTAAAAATAAGGCGGCAAAATCTAATCTTTGGCGGGTCACATCAAATTATTTATTATTAACAAGTAGTTTAAAGTAGAGTAACTACTCACCTTTTCAAGTGTTTGTTATCAAAAAATGTTAGAAATTCTTTAGTAAGAAGAAGAAAAAGTGACATTTAATGTTTTGGATACCAACACTTAAGCGGGTGCAACGGTCACTCCAGTACTTTAAATTGAAGTGTTCACCCATCCGCCCAAGTAATTGGTATCAAAGATTTGAAAGTTTCTACACTTTGCAAGTGTTAGAAGTTTTTTAGTCGGAAAAGAAAAAGTAATATTCAATTTCTTGAAGACCAACAGTTGGGCGGATGTTTTACTGCAAATTATTATTACTATCAAATATTTTAAACTAAAGTGAACACACACCCGCCCAGTGTTTGATATAAAATAATTGAAAATTTCTTCTCGCTGCAAGTGTTTCTTAGTTAGAAGAAGAAAAATATAAAAATAATATTTACTATTTTTATGATCAATACTTGGCGGATAAGTAAGTCACTCCAAATTATAATTACCATCAAGTAGTTTGAACTAAAGTGCTCACCCACCCGCCTGAGTATTTGTTATTAAATAATTGGTTTCTTCTTTACGCTTGCAGTCAGAAATCTTTTATAACCAACACTTAAACAAGCTGGTGGTTTACTCTAGATTATAATTACCAGCAAGTTTTTTGATCTAGAGTGACCACTTATCTACCCAAGTGTTTGTTGTCAAAACATTAGATATCTTCTCATCTTTTGGAAGTTTCTCCTCTCTGTTAGGTTAAATGCTTTTTAGTTAGAGGACGAAGAGATGATATCTAACTTTTTAATATCTAACACCTAGGTGGGTGAGTGGGTTACTTCAAATCATCATTAGTAACAAGTAGTTTGAACCGGAATGCCCATCCACCGGTTGGGTGTTTGTTATCAAATAATTAAAAGTTGCTTCTCTCTGCATGTGTTACAAGTGTCTTAGTCAGAAAAGAAATACTCAATTTCTTGATGATTAATTTTTGGGCGGGTCAATGGGTCACACAAATTATAACTATTATCGAGTAGTTTAAACTTAAGTGTTGTTATCAAATAATTATTTTTTTTGTAGTTTCTGTAAGTTCTGTTCTGTGAAATATTTTAGTCAGAAAAAATAGAGGTGATATTTATTTTCTTAATGATCAATATTTGGGCAAGCATAGTTTAATCTGAAATGCTTACTTACCCCATCAAGTGTTTATTATTGTATTTTTTTTTCTCTGCTATTGTAAAAGTATCTTAGGCAAAGAAGAAAAAAAAAACAACATTCAATCTCTTAATATTCAACACTTGGGCGGGTAAGTGGGTCACTTCAAACTATTACCAGCAAGTAGTTTGGACTATAACAACTACCCATTCACTCTGTTAGTGTTAAAAGTCTCTTAGGTCTTAGTCAGAGTAAAATGAAATAATATATAATCTGTTAATAACTAACATTTGTAATTACAGTCAAGTAGTTTAAACTGTAGTGCTTATTTATCCGCCGGAGTAAGTATGTTATAAAAAAATTGAAAGTTTTTTCTTTCTACTAGTGTTAAAAGTTCCTAAGTAAGAAAATAAAGAATTAATTTCCAATTTCTTAATAATCAACACTTGAGCAAGTGGGTAGATCACTATAGATTATGATTGAAATTAGAGTGACCACTGTTGCGGCCAGTAAGCGGAACAACAACGACTAATCAAATTGCTCCATTCCTATCCCCTTTTGTTGAAACTTTTGCGTTTTATAATCAGTTGAGCTCAAGCCATCCACAAAAACAAAACTAAAATTCACAAGCCTCTCAAATAGACTGAATTGTTTGTCTTTGACCTCTTTGTTTTAATGTACCACCGCAGTTGTAACTTCCTGGCAAACTTGATGCCGCCGACAACATGCGCGTAACAAATGGCGCACAACGTGAGACAATTAAAAGCATAGTGTTTTTACGTACCTGCAACACAAAATACAAGAAGAATAAACCAAAGATTAAGATCCGGCGACCAAAACGCCGCAAAGAAAGCAACACTTAACCCTTGGCAAAACACCTTGCCAACGATAAAAAGTACAATAGTAACTTACTAAAAAATCGAATAACTATTATAAAAACCTGCATACGCCACTCTGTGGCAGACTACAAAGAACAGGTCAAATAATTAGAAAAACATCTAGAAATTACAAAACCGGGACGCTGTTGGGTTTTTTCTTATAATTTTAATGGTACCATAACTACAAGCTCCAATTAGCCGTTCAGGCACTTGGGTGCGCAAATATGATATATTACTTACCTGCCGCACTAGCCGTATACCTTTAAATCTTCAACTATTGGACACCGCCAACCTAAAAGTCTACGTCACAGAAGAACCAAACGTCAAACCCGGCTAAACTCTCAACGCAGCTATTGTGGGCCACACAAAAACAACCAACAAAATCACAGTCACCTCAAAGGATGAAGACGACAACGTCAGACCGAGTACTCTAGCAACGCCAACACAACATGACAAACGGGATAGAGCAAACTTAATGTACAAAAACAAGATACAAACTAAAAAGCAGCTGGTCACCGTTAACAACTGCTTCTACCGGTAGAAAACCTCTGAGACCGCCCTCGAATAACCGGTTTTTAAACCGCAAATGCTCAAGCATTTTAAACTCGCGTTACAAAGACTCATAGTAAAACCCCAGTAGACACTTTTTGTTTCAAGACTCCTTTTTTTCTGTACCGTACTATGACTATAAAAACAATAGATACGGCCGTCAGTCTGAGGCACTCTTTCAGTAGAAAGACGGTGCTACGAATAATTTATAAAATAAAAACAAAACCAAATTAAAATACACAGTAAGCGTATTTATATAACAAACTGGAATGTGCGTAGAATGTACCAAGAAAAAAAAAATAAAAAACGTTGTAGAAAATATGGCTAGAATAAAATTAAATATTTTTAAAATTAGTGAAATACAATGGCTTTATTTTACCAAAATCACATTAACAAGGTTTTTTACTATACAGGTAATGATAAACATAAGAATCGAGTAGAAACATTGATAAACAACAAGTGATTAATTTTCTTCTATTCACTTATTGTTTTCTGCTTCTCCAACTGTAGACATTGTTTAAAAAATTAATTACAATACAAGATTACGCTTTAACAGAAGACAAAAAAAGTAATATATAAAACTTTCTATAATTATCTTAAAACTGTATCAAAGTTAGTCAGAAAATTGGACAGCACAATAGTTATGAGCGATTTGGAAGAAAGTATAAAAGAATATGCTAGAGATTATGAACTAGGAATGAAAAATGAAAGAGGAGACTAACTGCCGCAGTTCTGCATAGAAGAAGAACTGTTACAAACACAATGTTTAAATTGTCACCAAGACGATTATTCATTTAAATATTGCCAGCCAATAACAAGGCACAACATGAAGTTAAGTCAAAACTGCTTCAGGTGCGGATGTGGCTTCTGCAGTACTTACGGATTTAAAAACAAAAGTTAAAAAAAAAACAGAAAAAACAAAAGCAAATAACAAAGTAGATAATATAAGCAACTTTTCTTTTCTAGGATTATAAACCGTTGTGTGTCACTATCACACAGTCTTTTGATTATATATTCTTAAATGTTACCACACAAAAACAACAATGTAAGAGTGTTAAAATTTGTCTTGTACTGTATGTGCAAATATGATTATTTTTTATATAAGCAGTAAACAAATCAAATGACAAGAACTAAATAGGTATGCAATATACAATTTTCATCAAATGTATCTGCATAGATCTACCAACTAGTTCAGCATATACCGGAACAAAAGTATTAACAATGAACACAATAGAATCAGTTATTTTTATATACTTGAAAATATCCAACAAATTTAGAATTGAAGAATAAGGTGTCAAGTATGTTTTTTTAATAATATTTACTACTTACAATATTATCAACAATTTTTTCCAACTATTAATGTATTGTATTTTTATGTGTCTCTCATCAGTATATAATTGATTCCTAAGTGAACAACGCACTAATTTCTCTATTAAGACTGAATGTAACACCAGAATGTATTTATATATGTATAATAAATAACCGGATATTAAATTTTATTGTTTCCTATAAAAAATGTACATAATAAAATAAATGCATTCACCAAAATTTAAGAATTGTATGCAAATGTATTATTTTAGTGTGCAAATAAATTATTTTTTGATGCATATACAAAGTGATTCTTCAATATTGCAAACAAAATTATAGACTACTTGGTTGGCCCATTCTTTTTACCGGGAGGCTAACTAAAGAAGCCTGTCACATTTTTTTGCAAAATGAGTTGTTGATACTATTAAAACACGCCCAGCTTTAATTAAGACGCCAAATGTATTTTATACACAATAGAGTTCTACCTTATTTTAGTATAGTTGTTTGTCAATATTTTGATAAAGTTCACCCACATTGTTGGACCGGTCGAAAAGGATCACAACCCTAAACTCTTACATTGTCGCATCGTCTGAAACAAGTCAGCACACTCCTGAAATTTTAAACGTGTTTGGCATGTAATGATAGAGGCATATATTGACGTTGTCTTTCAACAACTTTTTTGTTATTATTAAGTGTAGAGTAAAATGTAATTTTGTTTTTCTTGAAAACGTAGAGGCCTGATGTATGTGGTATGCCCTGTATCTCTGTAACTAAACGTTTCTGGATACAGGTTTATAGGTTTTTTTTGTTTATTTTTAACCAATTGTATTTAATATATATATAATAGTACTATGTTATACATTTTTGAATTGTATTAGGTTTGCAAAACTTTGCATTCAATATTTGGCGTATACAGTGAGATCAACAATGATTTATTAGAAATAATGTAAAGATTAATTTACTATAATAAAATGTGAATTCTGAAGTATTGAATAAATTTTAAATAGTGTGAAGTGAAGTGATTGAACAAAAGTGTTAAGTGAATATTTAAATTATATAATAGTCATTATTTAAGGCTGTAGTATATCACGTGACAAATTTCTCTGTCGAAACTACTTCTCTTTGCCCCTTGGTCTAACCCGACAATGATTTCACATGCGGTATGCTAACAGCGCTATTCACTACTTGTGCATTCGGCAAAGACGTATCGGGCTGAGCTTTTTGCTCAAATATATCCACGCTCCTACTGCCCCTCTAGTTTACAACTAGCAACATTGCCTTTATATATTTATGTATACAGTAGAACTCGAGCGCAGAAGATTTTCTAATTGGAGTATCGAATTATTAATTTATTTCTGATTATTATATAATAATATAATAAATAATAATTTATTCATAAATTAATAAAAAATGTATTTTAGCTTGTTTTTGTTGTAATGTTCTTTTTCGTTGATTTTTGATTAATTAGTTTGGAGATAAAATAACGATATATTATTAATTAGCTCACAATTGTTGTCTTAATAGCTAACGTTATGGATACATTAGCTTAAACTAATTATAAGCTAAATAATCGTATATCATAGCTATATATTTTATTATTATCTATCAATACATGCTAATAATATACATGGTTGGGTAAACGTATGGGTACACCTAATGACCTTTATAAAAGGTTTTGTATATTTTTTAATCTATATGGTGACGTATTTTGATTGAAATAGAACTCCCTATTTTTTTTTTTATTTTTTGAATAAACAACATTTCAACAATTACAATGATATAAGGTTTTATTGGAATGTATACGATTTACGGTTTTTAAAATATTTATAAAAATAATAAAACAAAATACGTTTTAAATGATTTACAGTCAATAATAAATAATAATAATAACAATAATTTATTGTAGTTAACAAAAATTTAACTACAATAAATTAAATATTCACTTAATTTTACGTTTTTTTTTTAATTGTGTTGAAAATAACTGAAAAACAATTATTGTTTTTACTTGTTGCTGTGGTAATTGGAACATAATCTACTACATTTTATTATTTTAATCTAAGCAGATTAGATTTTACCAATTTGCAAAGCAAAAATAGGACTATGTTATTTGTACTTTTAATATGACTGCAATTATCTATATTTGATAGTAGATAATTGTAAAATTAAAAAACAATAGTTGTCGGATATATTTTTTAAATGTTTAAAAAAACTTCTGTACAAATGATTTTAACATACTACTTTTTGTACTAAATCAGTTCCATATGAACAAGATATTAAAAAAAAATATATACACTAAACTATTGCTATCTCCTACTCTTTGCATATATTTTAGTCTTTGCATATCTATGCTACATTGAAATTTGTCTACAATAATATCGCTTTCCATACTTGTAGAAATTTCTTTGTGGTTTTTTAGCAAGTATGATTAGGTTTAAGAGAAAGCATTGTAGCATAGCATAGTCACAAATTCAACAATGTTTGCCTAGGTATAACAAGATTTTGGTTCAGTAACCTATGATACATCCAACATCAAAAAGAGTACTGTAACTTGTTTCATTTGTGAACGCTTGGATCAAGCATCATTGGTTATTATCGTAACAAGTACACCATTTCTATCTACTTTCTTAAACTCAGTTACAATATAATGTTCTTCTTTATCTGACTATTTCATAGTTTCTGAAGCAGTTTTCCGTATTATAACACCAACTACTTCTTTGCGGATATATAAAGCAGTTCTTTGCATTGTGTATATCCGATATCATCAGAACTGAGCCTAATACAATAGCTGCATTTACTTTCATTAATTTTGTTTCATTTGACTTAGTAGTAACCACCTTTATTATCCGGCACATTTGACGTTTAAAAATAAATTTGCAATTTATGTAATGTTCAGTGTCTACAATTGGTGTGCCTACAGGAAACCGATTTTTTCCTACATTAATTGCAGGTTTATATGATGGCAAGTTCTTGGCTAGAAAAATATATTAAACCTCAATGAGCATGCCAATTTAATCAATATATAATAAAATACCATTTAAACTATTCATTTAATAGTTTAAATAGTATTTTAAAAATGAACGCTGTATATTAACGCATACAACTAATTATTTGATGTCTGATACTGACAACTTATTTTTTTAATGGATTCAAATGTAAATATTGTTTAAATCAGTAAAATTACCAAAGCACAAAATGATTGATTTGGTTATTCTGCTAATAAATACGGCTTTTATACGATTAAATTACAAAAACCAAAAATTTGACAAATTTAATGTAACATAATAATACATCAAAATATATCACTTTTATTAGTTATTTCTGACGTATACTTCTCAATTCATCAAATAAATGAAAATATTAGAACGTATTGAGCAGCCGATCGGTAAAATTCAATTTGGAGTATACGACTCCAAATTGAATTTTACCGATCGATGAGATTTCGGCTAGATTACGCAATCTGATTGTTTGATTTAACAAATGTTGGAAATAATTATTGTAAATCTGTTGCCATTGATACTGTATAACATAAATTTTGCTTGCTTAATTAGTTGTATAGCAGCTTGCTTTGGACATTGGAATACTATGTTATTTAATTATCAGATATTGTTTAGTTCAAATCCACAGTTTTGATAATCAGATAAAAATTTAGAATAAAGTATCATCAGTTATCTGTAGTTGACAGTGAATGACCTTACATACAGTAATATTGGTAGGATTGCGGGTAGCTTACTCAATATGATTATTGATTATTGAGGTTAGGGTATTTTAATAAAAAAAAATTATATACTTTATTGTGCTGATTTTACTTTTTTATATTAAGACCGGTTTCGGCTTTTAGGCCATCATCAGTTCTAAAAATATTACATAAATTATAAATATATATGTGTTACTTAGATGATTTTAACAAAACTTACTTTTTTTTTCACAGGTGTTGTTGTGTGTTGCGGGTGGTGTGAATTTGTTGTGGTTACTGTTACATTAATTGGTTATTGTGTATTGTGGTTATTGTTGTCGAGTGATTAACTGTAGTGTGGTTATTGTTTTTTAAAAATGTATAGATATGTTGGTATAGGTTATTGATTTGTTTGTTTAGGCATTTGTAGTTTTTATTGTTTTTTAATTTGTCTATTTCATATGATTCTAGTATTGTCATTTTTAAGCTTTTTTTACATTGGTGTAGGAGTTTTATATTATTTTTGTTTTTGATATTGAAAGTGTGTTTGTGTATTTGTAAGTGTTTGGAAAAAGTGGAGTTGTGATTTTTGTGAGTGTGTTCTTTGAGTCTGTATTTAAGTGCTCTACCAGTTTGTCCTATATATGAAGCTGTGCAATCTTGACAATTGATTTGGTATATTCCTGAGTCAGTTTGTCTGATGTAAGTTTTTGGTTGCAGATGTTATTTTTGATGATGTTAGGGTTAGATAGTGAAGCTTTAAGATTGTATTTGTACAATAGTTTTTGTATTTTGTTACTGGTGTTGTTGTAATATGTTAACTTTCTGCATTGGTTGTTTGTGTTTTTGGTGTTGTGTGCAGAGATTTAACGGTTTGGAAAAAAACAGGAAAAAATGGAAAGAAACACGGTTTTTTCCGTTTTTTCTTGAGAGCTGGAAAAATTGAAAAAAATTGAAAAAATGAAAAAAAAAATTTTTGTTTATTCTAATTTTTTCAAACAGGAAATTTAAAAAGTAAACTAAAGACATAATATTTTTTTATAAATTACAAAATATTTTATTTTAAAGTAATATAACAAAACATTTACACTTTGTTATCCAAAAAAGTAAAAACAACAAATACAAACTACAGGAAAGTTTATTTAGCCAAAGCCAAAACCAAAACACTTAATGGCATTTCATTGTTAATGTCCGAGTCGGATTCGTCGGCTTCAGAGAAATCATTTAATTCAGATTCTACAGCATCATATTGCTCTTCATCATGGACACATTCAGTATCTATATCATCCTGTTCCAATAGAGGAAATGGCCTAGCATTATAAGCAAATTTGTAATTTTTGTCCAAATTTAAACTAGATTGAATGGCAACAGGTTTTTGAACTTTAATCTTTTGAAAGTATATTTCTTTTATTTGTATGTATGACACCATGTAACAATCAGTTTCTTTCTGAGGAGGCGGAAGATGGAGGCTCATCTAAAATTTGAGAGGCAACAGGCATAAGCGGTTGCGAGGTACACAATCCCTGCCACCATATAACAGGATGGGTGCTGCTTGCGCATTCTCATAACAAATTCCTATTATAAAATCTTGTTCCTGTTTTTAAGTGGGCTAAATTTGCCATGACTTTTCTTACATCTAAATTGGATAACCGAACTACTTCTAAAATAAAATCAACAGATATCACAACTTGGTCCTCATTTGCCGCAAAATGAATAGGTTTACAACAAAATATGAAGCGCTCTTCTACATATTTTAACAAGTTTTCTTTAAAATTTTCTTTAATCGGGCCCTCTGCCGGGATTTTAATTAATTCATCTTTAATATACTTAAAGACAAAGGACACTTCTGATAATAAAGATTTATCTGACTCTATCAATTTTATTGATTTTGCTATAGGAAGCAGGGTATGTGTAAAATGTTGTACATGTTTTCAAAAGTTATCGTCTAATAATTTTTTTTTAATTGTTTGGTCAATATCCAAATTATCTACTAATACAGTACACTGCAAAGCTTCTTTGTTTCTTAAAATTGAATTCACAGTCATAAATAGAGCACTCCATCTTGTTTTTGCGGGTACTTTTAGAGAAATTATTTTATTTTTTGGATATTTTTTTGCTTGAGCATTTTAAATGCTGCATATATTATGTGTTGACATTTAAAATATTAACATATTTTTCTAGACTGTTGACTTATTTTTCTAAATAAATTTTCTTTCATAAAGTCCTTTAACAGCAAATTTAGACTGTGAGCTGCACAACCAACACAACATATATGAGGATGTTTTGTATTTATAATATGCCAAGCCGCTTTCATATTACTTGCGATAATGCAAGTAATATGAAAGTTACTATTAAAAAAAACTTTTGTGGTCCTATTTCTTCAATAACATTTAAAAGTTCGTTACTTATATATGCTCCAGTCTCCTTTGCAGTGCCTCGGTGTATCGTTTTGTAAAATAAAGGTGTAGGCGTGCATATAATAATATTAATAAGACCGTCTCCAAGTATATTTGTCCACCCATCTGTAATTAATAATAAATTATTAAATTCCAAAAGCTTTTGATCTCGATCTGTCTCTACACGTTCGTACTCGGCATTAAACTTGTTGATAATGCGTGAACGCTAGGTATTTGGTACGTTGGTCTTATCATTTTAAAGACTTTGTCCCAATATTTACTTTTTAAAAAAGATAATGAAGCTCCAGAAGCTTAAATGGCTCTAACTACAGCTACGTCAATTTTAGCAGACTCTGATACAGATATTTTATCAAAAAACTCACTCAGTTATTGTTGATTTTGACTTTGACAGCTAACTTTCCTCCGTTTAATTAGTAATGCAGATTCGGAAGATGAGTTGTTTTTATTTTTATTGTTACTAGTCGAAGGTATATTGAGATCTTCTAACAACATAACGGCCTCTTCCGCCTCTTCATAGCTTTTGTTATCGTTTGTAAACGACGTCAAACTGGTTGAACCGGTTAAATTTAATTCAATTTATAAAATATTATGATGCACAACAACTTACGTTAAAATGAATAAAAAAATTATATCCAATTACAATATCAAATAAATATTATTAACTTACCATACAAAAATCACAAATACACATAAAATCGTAAGCCGACGATAGATCGAGCCGACTGTTTTACTTTCTTATTTGTCCTGGCAACTTGTGTTCGTGTAGCTGTTGAATCTTTTTGGGGATTTACCGAAATACAGAGGGAAATCACCGGTGACTTTGCATAGCCGCGCGCGTCTTATCCTCTATCCTGTTTATTACATGCATTTTTGAATCAAAACAATTTATAAATATTATTTGATATACTTATATTTAATAAATCAATTCTAGTAACAAAAACTCTTTTTTTTTTAGTTTACAGAAAGCAATGAATTTTTTCCAAAATTTCCGTTTTTTTCCAATATTTCCGGAAAAAAAAACCGGTTTTTTCCGACACTCAATTTTTCCGGAAATTTTGGATCTCTAGTTGTGTGTAACAAGTGTTATGTTGTCAAGTAGTGTTTTTGCTGCTTTTTGTGCTAGCTATAAATAATCAATTTCCCCTCAGCACAATAGACAAAATAATTAAGAAACATACACAAAAAACACTACTTGACAACATAACACTTCTTACACACAACACCAAAAACACAAACAACCAATGCAGAAAGTTAACATATTACAACAACACCAGTAACAAAATACAAAAACTATTGTACAAATACGACCTTAAAGCTTCACTATCTAACCCTAACACCATCAAAAATAACATCTGCAACCAAAAACATACATCAGACAGACTGACTAAATCAGGAATATACCAAATCAATTGTCAAGATTGCACAGCTTCATATATAGGACAAACTGGTAGAGCACTTAAATACAGACTCAAAGAACACACTCACAAAAATCACAACTCCACTTTTTCCAAACACTTACAAATACAGAAACACACTTTCAATATCAAAAACAAAAATAATATAAAACTCCTACACCAATGTAAAAAAGGCTTAAAAATGATAATACTTGAATCATATGAAACAGACAAATTAAAAAACAATAAAAACTACAAATGCCTAAACGAATAAATCAATAACCCATACCAACATATCTATACATTTTAAAAAAACAATAACCACATTACAGTTAATCACTCGACAACAATAACCACAATACACAATAACCAATTAATGTAACAGTAACCACAACAAATTCACACCACCCGCAACACACAACAACACCTGTGAAAAGAAAAGTAAGTTTTGTTAAAATCATCTATGTAACACACATATATTTATAATTTATGTAATATTTTTAGAACTGATGATGGCCTAACAGCCGAAACCGGTATAAAGTATATACATTTTTTTTATTAAAATACCCTAACCTCAATTATTTTAAACTGTGCAATAATCAGAAACAAATAGTATCAATATGATCAATTTAACAGATAAAATAATTGGTAATAAACACCAGGTTAACATTTAGTCAGTAAAAAATGGTTGTTATTGGTCAACATTTTAACTTTGTAAATGATTGTAAAAATATACAACAATGTATTCTATATACTCACAAGTAAAAAGTTTTGGTAAAGTAACTCATGCTTCTCATGTTCATCATTTCTACAACCGTTGATGTATCCAAATTAATAACTTTAGTTTCATTATTGTTTTCTAAGTAAATACTGCCTGAAAGAATGTCTTTTAAAGAAACATTATTTCATAGTGTTTAGTCATGATATGACCAAATTTTTGATATTATATAGAAAAATTATTGTTTTAATTTTTAAATCATAAAACAATAAATAAACTTTGTTTATATATATATAATATAGTTGTATATATTTTAAAATTATATTTATAAAAATATACTTTTATATGCTTTATTGTCTTTTTATTTCAAACAGACCGGTTTTGGTTGTTAAACCATCTTTGGTATAAATAATGTGTCAAAAAAATTGTGAAAGTAAAATTGTCAATTGTAAAAGGATGCAAATGATTTAGGGTGTAACCATAAAATAGTCTGAATATAAAATTGTTTTTAAGTTACTAAATAAAGTTTAAAAATGAAATTGCTAAAATTATAGTAGGTAATTTTAAAATAATTGATACTATTTATTAAAAATGATTACCAACAAAAGTTAAGCAATGGCTGCTGCGGTCACGACTTGGATGGGTTACCCACAAAGTTCTCCGCTCATAGCCCGACAACGGTGTTGCCATAAGGAATTGCCGAGTAAAACTACTGGCGACCGATACGAGCATTTCGATGCAGCAACAATAAATATGAAATATAAAATTACATACAGTGTTCTTATATCGCACTAAATCAAAATTATTATAAGAATAAATGAGGTTTAAAATCTCTTGTTATTAACTGATCGATACTTTTAATTTTATATAAAATGCATATGTACATTATTTTTTTAAAATATAATGCTTATAAGCGACCGATTAAAAAAAACTACAGTTACATTGTAACATATCAGTACGTTCAAAATTTCTATTTGATGTTTTCTTAAGTCAATTAGAGTAATTTTAATTTTATTAAAAATCTAGGCAACCAACCCAACGTGAGCTTGAGCGGCCTTAAGTTAATGTTTATTAAAAATATGTTTAAGTCAATTTAATAATAAATTATAATTTGTAAAGTGCATTGTAAATTTGAAATAGTGTGAATTGTGTTATGCATACTATGAATTGGATATTTGAGTTATATGTACAATAATGTTTATACAAGAATAGAGTGATTTTATAGTCGCAGTGAAATTATCAATAAGGATGGCACCTGGTCGTACTCTCTTTCTCCTGACAGGCTGTTTATTGTAATTGAAAAGGTTGTTTACAATTTAAATAATGATGAAGTATTGAATAAGATTTTTTTACCGATGAAGCTTGGTAGTTGTTTTCAATCCCTATTAGTCACACGAAACAATTTTACACTCAATTGGTATCTGGGTTGCAATTTTAAGGTAAAGAATAAATAAACCTATATTTTTTTATAAAACTTTATTAAATTAATTCAGGTACCTACTGAAGAGAGTACAACCTGTGCCATATTTATTGATTGTTCTACTGCTATAAAAATTTTTACTATAAAAACATTATTTTTTTTGTGAATATTAAATTGTACATATAATTTAATCGTTCAATTCACAATTTTCTACAATTATCTATTATTATTATTTTAAATACTGAGTATTAATATTTTTATTAATAATTAACCAAATAAAAATAAACATTTGCCACTTTTCATAATAATAATTTTGTTAATTAAAACATAGAAACATTTTATTTAAGTTTGTTTATTTATTTGTATATTATATGAATAATCATTGAAATTCGTTGTGTATTAAGTATTTATTTTAATTTTTAGCATTGTCACAAATAAAATTTTTGTTTTTGCTTAACACCATTGTACATTTAATTTAATAATTTAATTCGAATTTAGTACAGTTACCTAATGTTATTATTCTTATTATGTTTATACTGAGTATTAATTTTTCAATAATGATCAACCCATATCAAAATATATATTTGTTATTTATCATAATGGTTAAGTAGCCAATTAAAAAATAGAAATTTAATTAATCAAATATTATTTTTAATCATTGAAATTGTTTTTTTCTTTTTAAATAAAGTTTTAAAATAATTCATCATTGTTTATTATGTACTTTGTATATATTTTAATTGTTTATAATAACATTAATTACCACAAGAACAAAATTTGTGTTACGCCTATGGTAATGGTCAAAGGCAGTCTAGGGATATGTTTTTTTTAATATTTACAATAAGTGTATATTTGGTTGCCTACATCGCAATCTTCGGTCATTCTCGCCCACCCTGTATGTATAATCATTGAAATTCGTTGTGTATTATGTATATATTTATTTTAATTTTTAGCGTTGTCACAAATAAATTTTTTGTTCTTGCGTAACACCATTGTACATATAATTTAATAACTTAATTCGAATCTAGTACAATTACCTGATGTTATTATTCTTATTATGTTTATACTGAGTATTAATTTTTCAATAATGATTAATCCTATAAAAATATACATTTGTTATTTATCATAATAGTTAAGTTGTCTATTAAAAAATAGAAACGTTTTATTTAAGTGTGTTTAATTATTCAAATATTATTTTTAACCATAAATAAAGTTTTAAAATAATTCATCATTGTTTATTATGTACTTTGTATATATTTTAATTGTTTATAATTACATTAATTATCACAAAAACAAAATTTGTGATACGCAGAGTCAAGAGCAGTCTAGAGATATGTATTTTTAATGTTTACAATAAGTGTATATTTGGTTGCCTACATTGCAAACCTCCGAAATTCTGTATTGAAGTCATTAGTAGCTACAAGATATAATTAAATCTCTTAATTTAATACCCTGTTCTGCTGATATGTTTCTATTTTTTTAATGCCTAGATTTGCCATGTAAATATGTATTTTATTTGAACAATGTTTATAAAATTATCTATAAAAAAATCAAAAATGTTAAGTATTATTTGTCAATTGTACAACGAGTACATGCCTAAAATTTAACTGATCATCAGGCACGTTTGTTTTTTTGTTGCTGGTTTCTACGCAAGGATGTTGAAGACCCGCAGTTTCTTGCCAAAATTCTTTTTAAGGATAAAACCGGGTTTACACAAAATGGAGTTGTAAATTTTCATTGTTGGGCCGACAAAAATCCACATGCTGTAATTGAATGTGGACATCAGACACGTTTTTTATTGGATGGGTATTGTAGGCAACAAGTTTCTAGATCCTGTTGTTTTACCAAACCAATTTTGCCAGGCGCTGCTTACCTCAACTTTCTGCAAAACACATTGTATGATCTTTTGGATGACATTCCTTTGGCCCACAGACAACAAACGTGGTTTCAGCATTATAATGCTTCAGATCATTTTTCAATTGCCGTTAGAGAGCATTTAGTTTGGGCTATAAAAAAGTACAATCTTTACTTAAAGAATAAGATTTTTACCTTACGAACGGACAAAGCACTAGTGTGGTTCAACACTTCAACTAATGTCTAAATTTATTAGATGGTCTTTGATACTAGAATTTAATTACACTGTTAAACATACCACAAAATCAATAAACTTATTACAAAACGACTTAAAAAATCAACTAATGAGCAAAAAAGAGAACGATACATACAAGCAGATCAACTCATGTCTTTTGAAAACTCTTACGCTACCGGGAATTATTACACAACCCTAATAATGCCGCCGACGTGAACTTAGAATACAGAATATGATAGAACGGCAATCTAATCCGCAGCTCAAAAAAAGATATTAAAATGCTTTTACTTTTTAAACACGGCGGGTTATCCTAGATGCAACAAGAAAGCGACCAGATTCTTCCGCCACTATCACTAACCAGAAGTTTGCAAAAACACCTTTATGCGTGGGTGCATTACTTGTGTTCTCACCAAAAACGATGCTAACGATGTAAGTACTAGGCTAACACCAAAACCATGCTCTTTGACAACAGGCTGCAACTTACAAGCCGGCACTTTGCCAAAGCGGTTCAGCAATGAAGATGTGCACTACGGTTATCTACTATCCGCAAGCAAACGCGTTAGTACGACGCCACGCAAAGTTTAAAAAAAGTATCCAAACTCTCATTAAACAACACCAAATGCGTCATTAAAACAATCTACTTTTGTTATCAGTCTATTACTACAATTGGCAAATAAACCCTGCCACAGACTAAAGCCCAAGCCACTTACTATTGAGATTAGACCTTCACCAACCAAGAGGTTAGAGAAAAAATGTATCCAAACAAAACTTGAACCACAGGTTACAACAAGCAAAACACCGCCAAGCCACTTACCGAAACCGTTAATACGCCTAAAAATACGCTCCAAAAAACCAACCTTCAACACCAATATTAATCCGATAAACAGATGATCATTGTTGTACTGAGTGAAAAATTTATCTTACCGGTCCCTACTAAAGTGCACGCTAACGACACAAAACCAGATTTACCACACAAAAAACGCCAATGGCTAACTCCTGAAGACGCTATACGTTTAGAAACTGAAGGACTTTTTAGAGACACAAACTCAAAATTCAACGAACTCGAAAAAAACCTCATGCAAATGATTGAAGACAAAGCAAAACGCATCAGTCCAGTCCAGTCCAGTTGGACAAGATGAAGAAGACCTAAAAAACATGCTTGCCAATCTGCGCATAAAATTAAAAAAAAAAAACGACGCCACTCTTAACGCTTTCATTTCTTTGCAAAACAGACCTTCTATTACTGTTTGGAAAAAATCCAAATATCAAAAACTGTTGGCATCTTTTAAGCCAATGAATATCACAATCGACCGTGCAGTGAACGTGTTCAATAGCATTCGCATGCACCCTATCTCGCATGCGGATTTTTGTGCAGTGATTGAGCATTGATCTCAAAATAATGTATATTACTACACTTACCAGACAAGAACTAAAGAAACAGAGAAATATGTTGTCACAGCTCACGTGGTTTAAGCTGATATTATTGTTCAGCATCATCACACACACACACACACACGTTTAGAAGCTGAAAGACTTTCTTAGAGACACAAACTCAAAATTCAACTAACTAGAGAAAAACTAACAAAGCAAAACGCATCAAAATCCAGTTGGTCGAGATGAAGAAGACCTAAAAGAAATGCTTGCCAATCTGCGTATAAAATTGAAAAAAACAACGCCACTATTAACGCTTTCATAAAGGCTTTAATTGCAAAACAAATCTTTTAGAACTCTTTTCAACCTACGCTATCAGTCTCCCCGGCACAGACCTCTTACAAGAAACAAACCAAATGTACAACCGACTTTGCAGTTTTTGAGAAGTAAGACATGAAGACAAATATGCTCTAGAAAAGCGATTTACACTGATAGGAAGATATCAAAAAAGAATACAGGTAAGTCCTCTTTATTTTTTTGCACTAATAGACTATTGGCTGGCCTCACACAAAACTAACTCTGGTCTAATTACTAACAACCTTGGCCCTTTCTCATGCCTTCAACTCCGCCAGCACCTACAGACGGCAATAACACACTTTTCCCAATACTGTTCGGGAGAAATCTAAATACCAAGAGCTGTTGGCAACATTTCAACCGATGAATATTACAATTGACCGTGCAGTAAAAATGGTCAATAGCATCCGCATGAACCACCTTTTGCATGTGGATTTTTGTGCAGTGATTGAGCATTGATTTTTAAAACTTTATATTACTACATTTAGGACTAAAATAACCTTAATATATGTATCATGGCTCACGTGTTGCAAGCTGATCTTATTGCTCATAAAAAATATATTAAAAAAAAGTTAAGAAGTTAATGTAAAAAAAACAAAAATTATAAATTATAGTGTTCAGAAAAGGAGGAGAAAAAAGTGGAAGACTGGAAATGGAATGAGCAAAGTATCACAGAAGTAAAATCTTTTATATAATATTTGAGGTATGTTTTTTGCATGAATAACACATTAAAGAGATAGCTCAAAAATCTAATAAAGTAGTGAGACAAGTTTGGGGAACAAGTAAAAAAGTAAAAAAAAATTTAAATGTATGAGAATAAAAAGACTTATGTGTGATAGTTAAGTTAGAAGTATGATATTGTATGGGTCAGAAATATGAGGATGGAAGGAACAAGAAAAAGAAGCAATACATGTAAAATATTGAAGATGGGTGCAAGGTTCAAATAAAAAAAAACACAGCATATATTGTGATGGAGAAAGTTAAAAAAGATAAGTTAAGAGTGAAGCAGGAAAAAGAGCAATAAAGTATGAAAAAGGAATGAGACACAAATGTAAAATCTTACAAAAATTCATGAAACAAAAAATGAGAGCAAGAAATAGAAAGCTAGGGGAGATTAGGGAAAATTATTACGGGTATGCTAGCCAAAAAATTAAAAGAATTACATAATCTGGGAAGGAGACATGGTACAAAATTATAAAAAAAAGATAGAAATATAAAAAGAAAAGAGAATACGAGTGAAAGAATCTAGGTACAACAAAAATTATGAACATATAAAAGAAAGTGAACTGTCAATGTACCTAGAGAGCGATAGAAATAGTAAAAATGATAAAAAGATGATTGCAAGATTTAGATGTAGTAATGAAGAGCAAGTGACAAGATTTTGGATAGAAGAGGATTTGAAAATGTGCAGAATGTGCGGAGAGACTAAGGAAACTATAAAACATATGTTAAAAAAGTGTAACAAAATGTGAGAAAACAGATGGAAAAAAAATGAGATATTGAAAGGGGACGGAAGAGGTATAGAATGGATGAATAAAAAAAAATATTTTTAATTGTGTTAATTTTATAAGGATTAGGTTTTATTATTTTGGGAAGTTCAAAATGTATTAGGGAATGTAATTTTCAAAGCCAAAAAGCAAAAAATAAACGTATTATTATTATTATTGCTCACAAATTTAATCTATCTTTAACGACACGCATGGGAAGAGACAAAAAAACCTTCCCAATGCTGTAAATCTAGCTTTCTCAAGAAGCAGAAAGTCGAGAAATTGTGTTTTTTACTGAGATCTGCGGGCTTTGCCATGCTGTAGAATACAAGCAAAAAACAAGAGATGCACCAATGGTAGCAAAGAGTAATATTATGCGCATATAGTAGAATTGGCGCAAAACTTTTAGCTAAAAATCAGCTGTTAATCCGCCTGTCTAAAGTGAGTAACAACAATTTTTAAAAAGTAATCATATCTTTTCTAAAGATTCTAGTCATCTAGATGGTTACATTTTTCAAACAAATGACCGACAGTTTAAAATCCGAACACAGACGTAGTACAAGGCTCATACGTGCAACATGTAATTCAACCCAAAACACTTTTCAGTTAGACAGGAAAGTATATTCACTCTACAGATGACAAACTTCCACTATTCATAGCTACGAGAAGTTTACTTGGTAGGCGCTTGTGAGAATAAATTCGACACTTGTTAGTCTTTAGGAATATTTCCCTCTTACCAAGTTGCAAACTTCTACGAAACCCATAGAAAAGATTCTAACCGTTTTCTACAACTTCAAATACAGTTTGTGCAAACTTTAGTTCTTTAAACGTCAATTATGTTCTTTAAGTGTCATTTATGTTTATTTAGGAGGATTTAGTAGAATTTAGTAAGATTTTCTTTCCAAGATTTATTTACCTTGTTTGTACTTACTAGTATCATACATTAGTACAAGTCACACGTTCACAAAACTCAAATTGTCAAAAATATGTCATATATTAAATATTTGATATTTGTCAAAACCAATCTACTATCGTTTGTCTCTCTATTAGTTTTATAGTTTAATAAAAATTATTGTCAAATGTTAAACAGTTAGCAAATATCTACATTTCTGAATCTTTAACCATCTATACGTCAACATTATCGGCTGCCCGACGCCTGCACCAACCGTTTTTGAATTTACCACTTCCAACTCGCTATTTTACGTTAGACGAGACGTAACCAAGTACCTCTGACGTTCTGCCCCCACAACCACCTATATTATATCAAACAAAATTAACAAAAATTTATAAAGATAAGTTAAGATAAGAGTGATAACTTATCAGGTATGTATGTATTTTGAATGCTAGTACATATTTTCAGCGTTCTGTAGTTTGTTTGTTATGTTGATGGTGTGTGACAGTGACAAAGGTAATTGTGAAGATGTATTAATTGTACATATTACTAAAAGCAAATTCTCAAAAAATTGTGTAACAAGACAAAATTAGAAGATTCTTCTCTTTTAGCAGCAGCAATGTGCAAAAGTATTGCAGCAGCAGAAACAGAAAAGACAACACTGCGTCATAGCGTTAAACATACAGAACGCGTACAGGAAAAATATTTAATACGGATGCTACTTACCTTTTTATGTACTGCGGGTTCTTTCTAGAAAGTTTTAAGTATTGTTTGCTTTCTATGTCTGTCTACAGCGCAGATTGTTTTACCACTACACTGTTTATGCATTAAATACATATTGTCCTTTCAGTTAAAACTTTTAATTAGTAGTACGATTTATCTGTACATCTTGGAAGTTGATAGTTTACATGCCAGAATATAAGCTTAAAAATACTTACTTTTGTAGTGTTCTTTTAATCAACATAGCTAAATCTTTTAGGAACTAATAATTTTTTATCATGAATAGTGTTTATAAGGACTTGAATTCTGTTCTTTCAACCAACATAGGTAAATTTTCTAGGAACAAATAATTTTTTATCATAGATAGTATTGTTAAAGGCCTGAATTCTGTAAAGTAGATGATTCTTGCTGTTTAACAAATTGTCAAAAACTTTCAATATGCTTTGCATAACTCAATGTTTTTGATGTAGGTCTGAACTGAAAAAAGTTCTCTCAGTTTGTTGGCATAACTAATATTTTAAGCAACTGTTTTGCTATTTGACTAAAATATGACAATTTTGCATAAACAACATGACATATTGAATTTGTATTAGTGCACCCTTAATAATTTTAGAAACACATGTTCTAGAAACTTAATTCAGCTATTTGGACCAATTAAAGAAAAACAAAAATGTTGCAATTTAGATAGGATTCTTGAATTACCACACTGTGTCACATTATTTATGATATTGAAAATTCCATTTGCTTTGTTATAAAAAATGACAAAAAATAAGAAAAAAATATTAAAAAATTACAGATGACAAAATGTACACTGTCTGACACCTGGTGCCAAATTTAATAAGTGCTTGAGTTTGAATATATTGTCACTATATTCAGTATATTTCGTTGACATTAATATGTAGTTTGTTACCAAAAACAAATCATTTTGCTATTTTACGTTTATTTCTATTTCCAATTGCATGTTAAGGTTTACAGCAAAAATTTTACTTTACTTAGCCTAGTTGGTCGGTTTTGTGTGTATGTGTCTTATATAATTTGTTCTGTATTAAATATATGGGTAATTCCATTCTTTTTTGACTAATTTGAAAAAGTTGACCTCTTGGATTTTGCTCAAATTTTGAGTGATCAAAATATGGATAAAAAAAATTAGATTCCCTAAATTTTTGACCTTAGAGAGTATCGCGTAAGAGAGTAAAACGTTATTTTTAGCTTATTTTTGGCCTCTGTAAAATGATAAGAAGGCCCAATGGCAAAAATTATTCTTTATTACATGTATTTCAAAACCAATAATTGTATATTTAACGTTGGGGCAGTTATTTTGATATATTAAGCTTTAAACATTATTTCAAAAATACTCGTAAATTTAGCAAAATTGCAAAATTATGTTCACTTTAAACCGTTCTAATTTTATCAAATCTTAATAAAATTTGATCCACAAGATCTAGATTTTTTTGTGTTTAATCTTTCTTTAAATTGATTATACGAGACTTATAGAATAAATACGTATACACTACTATTTTTATGCAGAAAGTTGCACATGTTTTCGCGATCTTCAAAACTTGTAATTTTCAGGTCTCGCAAAACCGCTGTCACCTATGTCAGTTTTAGTCAAATTTTCAGTAAATACTCTTCAGACCACAAGAAAAAAGATACAATATTTTTTCTTAGTTTGGTTGAATGGTAGTTGTTAAAAACAAGCTGTTAAAAAATCGAAAAGTTTTGCAGTTTTACAAATCAATAATAACCGGTTTTTGTATTTTCACTGCTTCAAACATTTTAACCTCCATATGTACGAAGACATAGATTGCTTATTATTTATCCAAATTATAATAAAATTAACGTATCACAATATGAAAAACACTTAACTAGTCTATGATTTTTATTAAAAGTTTCATACTGTTTACAATATGATTCTTGAGGAACGTAAGTTTATTGTATATGTTACCAGTATATTAAAGAATAAGAAAATTATAATCCACAGCAGTAATAAAAATATAATGTTATTATGAACAATCAATTATAAAATATTAAATGAGTGAAGCAACAAACATTTTTGGCCTAATTGTGGGAATAGAAATCACATTTTAATTACTCATGATTGTATTCTAATATTATACATTTTAGGCATTATCTAACAGTAAATACATATACAAATAATATATAAAACTTATAATAATTCTTTCTATATATTTTATACAATTGGTTCGTAAAACCATATTTTTTTACAAGTATATACAGTTGTTAATAGTTTTTAAATTGAATATTATTTCAACAAAATATAAAATATGTACATTATTTTGGACATGATTTTATTTTAATATGTATTTAATTAAATGGTTGTTTGGCAGTGTAAAATAATGGAAATACATTTATATGTTTAATGACTGCCAAAGTGTGTTATTTGATAAACTAGATTATAATGGCGTTGGTCATTGATAAAATTATAAAATAATGATAATCCTATCTAACTAATTAAAGCATTTTATCGACATACAATACCATCATCGGAACATAAGAAATGAGGCGGGACTAGGAATAATTTTCCATTATTGCAGACACACACTTGGTATATGTCATGATTTTTTGATTGGCTTGTTTTGGTGCTTGGTATAGCCGTAGGTATTTTATCCATCAGAATTACGCTGGAGTCTAATCGTATAGCCCCAGCGACCGATTTTAATTTAATATCATTTAGGGACATAGATTTTATGTCTCCGGCCCTCGATTCGATGTTTATCCCGGATGGTGCGCGCATTTCTAGCGATCTTGTAGGTGACTCCAACCTATAACAGAAATAAATGTCAGTAAACTGCGGAACGACATTCTTGTGAATGCGGCTGTTGTTCTTTATATGATATTATGTAAATCGGTAATAGGGTTTTTTCTTTTCTGTAGATACCTTTTCTTATGTTTTAAATTGGGGAAATGTGTTGGTTACAAAATGTGAAATTTGTTTTAAACAATTTTATGTGTATGAATATACTTATATATTATTATTCTAATATTGTAGTAAAGATAATTTAAGATAAATCAACCAAAAGCATGACTAATTTAATTTTCTAAAAATACACATATATATATATAAATTAAAATTAACTTATTCAGCATAGTCTTGCCTCTGCACATTTAAATTTTATAAACAATTCAAATTTTTATTTAAATTTTGAACAAATTATTAAATTTTTTTAAAGTGACATTTAATTTGTATTGAAAAGTTGTTTGTTTAAAATTTTTGATTATTTGTACTTCTGTTACTTTATTTTATATTTCAGGTTTGCTAATGTTCACAAAATTGCTTGGTAATAAAATTTCGTAAAAAACTTTTTGAAAATTTTACTTAACGCTAGATAATTGTCGGGTTTAGTCGCTGCGCCCTGTTGGGGTGCTGCTAATATTATTGTTATGAAAAAACATTAAATCCTATCACATCTACGAGAATATCGGTGAACCATCTTTTCTAAAAACATATTAACACTATAGGGCCGTTTTTTAATTAAAATTGGTTCTTATAGGACAAAACGCCAACTAATTCAATATCCAAACAATAAGATTTCAGTCATCACTCTTTTTATATGTTGAACTACATACAATATTCTATGTCTTCATTTTTTGGGTTAAAAATTTGAAGTTATATTTAACGAGTAAAACATTAATGAAGAACTAAATATAAACGCCAATTTTTAAAAATTAATTGCTTATCGCATCAATTTTTTTAAATTTGAGGACACATATTGGACGTTCTTTTACAATGTGTGAAAATTTTATTCAATTATATTCAGGCGTTTTCTTGCCGATTCTGTGAACTCTTATAATAGCGCAACTGTTCTCTCCCTTAAGAAACTATAAAAATAAAATGTCGCTTGACAGAATAGATTCCAATCAAAACGTTTGACAACAGATCTTCTGACATAATTCACTTATTCATGATTTTGCAGATGATACTTCCAAAAAACCATATAAATAAATATGACAAAGCATCTTGAATATTCCAAATTAATATTAAGCTGGGGAATATCCCAAGGTTAGTAGAATACGTATAGATGCTGCGGAGTAAAATTGTTTGATGGTGTAGGGTAGGGGAGACCCAAACCTAGTTTTAGATATGTTCTTTTAAATAAATAGTTGTTTTAAATTAAGTTAAGCTCAACAAAGTACGGATATCTTTAATTCCTTTGTTAGTTATAGATATATACCACTACATGCTAACTTAATATATGATTTATGTGTAAACAATAATAAATTAATTTAATTGATTAATTGTGTATTTTAATAATATATAAAATTAAAAAAAATTGGTTTTGCTCCTTTCTCATCGTTCTGAGGTTTGCGGGTGTTTCCCATCTCAGGCTACTGATATTGAGGGCTTGTTTGAGTTGATTTCTTTGTTAGTTTCTTTGTATTTTGTCATGTAGCAACATGTGTTTTATTTATTAAATTTAAATGACACGTAGAGTTTGTACTTCCCCCCAGATATGGTTTAGATACTTATGTGATGCAAATATTGCATAGTAAATTGATTTTTTTGAGGTATTATTAAAGAGTTTTTTACAAGTTTGTTTATGTGAGCATCCCAATTTAAATTTTCTTGAATAGTCAAATAGTAATTTTCTTCTTTTGTTTGTTTAATAATTTTGCCATCTATTTTTATTGCAATCAAAATTGTTTCCTGTTTATTGTTAAAAATCATTTATTCTGTACTTGTCTCGTTGATAGTAAGCAAATTGTTGTAAAACCATGTCTCTAACAATAAAAAAATATAAAAAAACCTGCTGTTGGTCTGCGTTAACAAATAGGAGTTTTTAGTTTTGAACCAATTGTATAAACCAGGTCATAAAAGGGGTGCTGTAAATGCAAAGAATCCCAGCCCTGCTCCACAAATAAAGTACATTTTAGAATTAGATGTGTAAAATTCAATATTTGTTCAAAAACAATAAGACTGCAGTCTCACTGCACCACCCACCGCCATCAACTAAAACGCGAACACGTTAATTCATATGACGGTCCGACTGATTCAATACTACTTTGTGACTTAATAACCATGGTTTTGTAATTTCCAATTTCTACGGCGGTGGTAGCAAAGAGTTCTATAACTACAGATTCCAAGCAAAACTGTAGTAAATTGTCAACTGTCAATTTAACATCTGCCGACTGTTCAAATCTGTCTTATAAACTGCCAATTTAATAAAATAACTCAACTATTTCACAAATCTGATGTATGATCTCACCAGTATCTACAGTGTATCAATTATTTCAATTAACGGACTCGGTAATATATATTTGTATTTGCAAGTATAAAGACGATGTAGTAAACCTTAAAATATAGACCTTTGTAACAAAAAAAAAACTGTTTCAGTTATGTAATCCTTCTAACATAGAAATCTATTATATTTCACAAATTTGTCATACAAATTGTTAACTATCAATGTTATAAAGCAACTGTTTTACAATTCGACTTGATAAATTGTTAAATTTTTTGCCAACAAACCTTTTATATAACTTTCAACACAATCAACTTTTAACTGTTTGACTTTTTAACTTTTATCTTAAAAGATGTGTTTTTTTAAATTACTAACTATTATTTTAACAAATCAATTGTCAGTTGAACTGATTCATATAAACTGTCAACTTTTTCTGTTTAATAAATTTTTTGCCTACTTTCTGACATATAAATTTCTTGGCATATGAACTGTCAACTATGTTCTCAACAAATTTGATGTCAACTAACAATGTGAAAAATCAATTGGCAACTGTTTAACATTCAAATTGCTTCACACATAAATTGTCAATTATTTCTTGACAAATTTAATACATAAACTGTCAGTTTTTGACAATAACTGTCAACTTTTGGAAAAACATACATGTACATAATTATCTAACATAGAAATTGTTTCACATATAAACTGCCAAATCACTCTTTATGTTTTTATAGATAACATTATTTAAGGCCGCCAAAAATGTTTTGTACCTGAGCAACCTTATAGACAAGGTCAACACTGGTATTAACTTTTTTTGCATGCCCACTCTGAATAACAGTTTTTCCGCCCTATTTTGAGGAGGGAAGTGAGCTTCAAGGACAAGCAAAAAAAACAGTCGTAAGCACCACAGGCAAGAACTTGCACCACAGGCAAGAACTTTGCTGCCTGCCGCCCTCGCTTACTCGGGCGGACAAACAGCGGCGTGCTGCAAACAGTGCTTTCCTGCCCTTACTTAACACGTTCACTACCCTCATAAGAAGAACAAACCTTCACCATACACCACTCAGTGAAAATGGCCACACAGTCTTGTTTTGTATAAGAATAACATATGTAAATGTTATTGATTCAACCTCTTCAGTTTTTTTTTAGTTTCTGTTTCCGTCACATATATGTGACGGTGGTCTATAGTCAATTTTTTTTTAAATGAACTGCACGACTCATATGTGTGACGTTAATGAAAACATATTTCAATTGAAAATCAGTGTTTATTCCAGAAAAAACAGACAAGGAATATGAGTATATGAGAAATGTTAAACTTATTGTATTATTGCACTTGTTGCAAACAAAAACAAAATTCACACATGGTACTGTGCGAAACAACCATCAACGCATAGACCAATTGGATTTCGTTTTTCGTCCTTACATTTATCACACACAAAATAGGTGGTTTTACGTTTTTTCTCTCTCTGGTGGCAACTGCGACACCTGAATCTTTTGTCTACAAACTGGTGCAAATTCAACAAGATCTCTAACAATGTCATCTCTATAACTTAGATATGTCTTCTTCTTTTTAGTGACTTTTTGATAAATTTAGTTTCCATTCCAGAGACATACATCCAGTAAATGGAAGAATAGTTTGACGTACCATCTAATGGTCTTTCGAGGTGTTGTGTAGTAGGAAACCATTTCTGTTCTATCTATGCCTAACATGAATTTATTATAGTCTAAAACAATATTTGGCTTCGTAAATTGTTTCCCTCTTCTGTTAGTTATGACCAATACCTCTTTCTTATCCTTCCACTTGGCTACAACAACTTTGACCTTTTTTCAAATTCTCACTGTTGTAAAAATTGTTCAAAAATATGATATGACCTTTGTTCAAATAGGGCTCCATTAATTTTTCAATAACAGCAAAGGCGTGACCGTGTTCTGAATTTTGAGTTGTTCCTTTTCCACAGTAGACTAGTAAATTCAAAAGAAACCCGTCAGGTGTGCACAATTCGTATAACTTTATTCCATATTTAGCAGTTTTATTTGGGATATACTGCCAAAAATAAAGTCTGCCACGGCACAGCAACAATGCTTCATCCAGGGATAGTTGCTAGCCTGGATAGAACATTCTTCAAATATTTAGCAGAATATACTCAATAACATTGTTTATTTTGTGCAACCGGCTGGTTTTGTCATCAGTATCTGAATAAAAACACAAACATCTCAAAATTATTTCAAAGCGGTTGTGCTCCATAGTTTTGTTGAATATTGGATGGTTATAGATAGTATCTGTAGACCAGTAGTGCTTTATATTTGGCATTTTTACACTGCCTATAATAATACATAGACCAAAGAATATTTTGAGTTCAGCATTAGTAATATTTTTCCACTTACGTAAATTTGACTTTTTTGACATGCCTTTTGATAGAAACATTTGTGCTTTGCTATTTGTCCAGTCGACAATTTTTTGTAGCAAAATATCATCAAATAACAATTGAAATACTTCGTGAGGCGTGACAGTGGCTGGTATGGGGACTTAGAATCCGTCCCTCTTGTTCGTTGTGAATCCATTCGTCATTGTCGTCTATGCTACTCTGATCATTTTCCTCTGAATTATTATTTTCCTGGTTAACACTTTCCAAGTTACTAGCATCACAGCTGCTATCATGGCCGGAAGACGGGATTGTAGCCTCAGAACTCAAATCTTCATAACGCTCTTCTCATTCGTCTTCAGATAATTCCAAACCGTAATCTAGTATTTTCTGAGATTCAGCACACAGTTCTTCATCTGTTAGTTTACGTTTTTTGGAATTCATGGCTATTCAACTCGAAAATTAGTTGCAAATACACTCAGGCAAACATGCACTGCTGCACACATCAAAACAACATAACCTTAAATTATACTGTGAGACCACGCGTCGCACATGTGTTCCACACGTTTCTACAGACCACCACAAAAGCTCGAGCAGCTCAGTACAGACTGCAAGGTAGTATACGTCAGTAAAAATGTCCAACCAAGCCTGCGACACATATGTGTGACAGTAGTCTATCAAATAAAACTGTCCGTCACATATATGTGACGAGCGGTAGCCAACGTGTTAATGTACTATTATTCTGTCGGTGGGTCCATGTAACATACTCAAGTCTCAATTCATTGTGCTCATTTCTAAAGTTTTATAAAAAATCTTAAAAATATTTGATGAATTTAACTTAAAAATATTACGTGCTATTTTGCTTTCGTACATGATTTTTCTACGCTTCTGTATTCAAGTTTTGAAAAATGTTTGATCCTTTTACTCTATACATATACAAATGATAAAATGTTATTCAACTTAAACTAAACTTAGAGATAACATAAAACTATGCTTTCATAGCTATGTAGATAACAAAATTTAATGACATGCATGTTATTATATTGTATATGAAGAAAACATAAAATTATCTTATTAAAAATAAAAATAATTTAATATGTACAGAAAAGATACAGGTTGACATAGTTTTAAAGTTTCAAGATACAAATTAATAAACTATCTTATCCAGGTGACGCCGCAAAAGTTGTATATTCAAACTGTTACATATTTTTTTGATTTGTTTTTTGAATCAAGTTAATTTGCGGAAGATAGAAACATATATTATAGTTATTATTACATTTTGAATAATTTTATGGTACTTAATCTAAGGTTTTGCATATATTTTGAAACACCCTGTATAAAATATTATGTATATATTTTTGTAAGAATCTATCTTAAACTATCTTAATTTAACTAAAACTATGTTTCATAATGTACTAGAATACTGCCATAAAAGTAATAAAGTAATGCTGCAGTAAATTAAATAATTAAATTGTAAATGATTAGAACGAATTGAATTTAGCACAGGCCATTGAGTAATATTAACATACATTAATAGAATAATTTTATCGTAACATAAAGCGACAAAATGGCACATTTCGAAGGAATAATTACGAATTACATGCACGTTGAAGTAATTGCCAATAAATGCTATATATAAACCAATGTCGCGATACGTTGGAAATGCATTACATACTCATAACGTACATAAACGAGTGATGTTAGCATAATAAAAATTACGAAGGGCAATCAACGGATATTAAGATAAAAATCGTAATTGAATAATAAATTGATGTATGCCGTGATCCAAGCGGCTTTATGTTTTCTTTGTCTTTTATTTTTATAGGCCCCTGTCAGTGGCACCCGGCAAGAAAAAAGCACATTAGAATTATTTATAACGTAATGATGACATTTAAACTTTCGAGCTTTTATGCCCTTTATCTTTATGAAAAAGCAAGTGTTTTATCATGACCGCCTAGGCCATGGAATAAATATTAGGGGCCGCCGGTTTATATCTCGTTACGAATAGCTTGCGGTTGCATTTTGCATTATAAAGAATGACCGAGGAATGCGTAGCGTATGGGGGGGCGCATATATATGTATAAAATAACAAAATGTGATAAAGTAGTTGAATTTGCATTTTGACTGTTCCAGTATATCATATATCTTATACGAGTGGTAGCACATCTGTTGCGGATTGGACGTCCCATTCTGACAGAAGAAATGCAGCACTAAGTCATAAAAGGAGCGCCAGCCAGGATCTCAGCCAATTTAATGGCGGAAACAGATTGTGCACGGGCGGAATGTATATGCTAGACCGCTACACAGATACTCATAAAATTTATAAGGAGCCCGAATTAATATGCAAGAAGAATTAAACGGCAGATGCCTTGCGTAATTATTAACTTTCTTTAAACTGGGCAATATATCAAAAATATTATACCGGAAATTTTCATTTCGGCATCCAACGCTGCCTCACAATACAATTAACATTCACTCGTTTCGTTTTAGATTCATATTAAGATAGTTTTGACCCAAATATTGACATTCCAACTTTTTCAGTGCAAAATACTTTAGGATTTTTTATATGCTAAGTTTTTCGTTGTTTCAAACAATTTTCAATTTAATTGTTTCAGAGGACTGATGTCTGTGCGATGTCACAGTACCAAAATATCTGCAAGATCTATTGATATTTTCTCTTTTGGATACATCTATTTGAGTTGAAGATTTAAAATTATCAAGAAAAGCCAAATGTATTTTTTTCTAGTCAACGCATATGCATAGAAATGATGCATTTGGATTAACAGGTAAACTTATAAAAGTAAAAAAACTTAATTGTAAAATCTTTAATAATTATAGTTAATGATATTATACAAACAACATGAAATTGTCTAAGAAAGAGCGATTTATTAAAAGGAGAATGTATACAATTAAAGGCCAATATCATTAGTGCCGATAGTATCAAAAATAGTTGAGAAAATACTAAATTCTCAATTGCTAAATTATTTCAAAAAATATAATTTTTGTTGCAATCATTAGTACCCTTTTAGGGAAAGAAAATGCACTGCAAATGCTGTACATGCTTTGATAAACATTGCTATTTTAGATTTCAAACACATACATAAAACAAAGCCGGATTAAACAATAATTGTAAATAAAATGACAAAAGTAAAAAAAATAAGGATGTGAAACGGAAACAGTCAATGAATATAAAATTAAAAAAAGTTTTAGATAAGTTATTTGGCAAAAGCAAAATGACAAAGAAATTACCTTTATTTTTATAGACAAAATGGAAATAAAGCAAACTTAGAAAAAAAAGTAGAAGTGCAAGCCAATCTAAGATAAAATAGCAAAAGTAAAGAAAAATAAAGCAAAAGTAGAATTAAAAAAAACTGATCATAAATAGTAAAATCTAGAAATAAAAAAACAAAGAAAACTAAGGAAAACAATCTTAGAGTCAAAAACTCAAAAACTCAACACCCAGATAACAAAAAAAAAAACAATAAAAAAGACAAAAAACGTACGGCTGAATAACTCCGTTATTTTTTAACCGATTTATATTATTCAAAAACAGTTTAAAATGGTACTTTAAATATTATAAAAGCAGGTACTCACATGTATGTATGTATTTATGCTTAGTATAGTTTTTTAAATGGCAACATACATTTTTATTTTTTTTTTGGAATCTTTATAATATTCTAAATAAAAAAATATTAAATATTTAAAATGATCTTAATTGAATAGTTGGCATTGCAAATAAATAATGTTTTTTTTTAGTGTTTTTATGTTATTATGCATAATATAGTAACTTAAAAAAAATCTTTTTAATAATTTTTTTTTTATAATTTAAATTCGTCTATTTTTATATTACTATGTTATGCATAATAACCTAAAAACACCCCAAAAAATAAACACTATTTATTTTCAATGCCAACTATACAATTGCATTTTAAATATAAAACAAAAATTATGTTTTTTAAATTTAACAGAAAGTTTTTTGTTTTAAAAGTATATTATTATTTTACTTGGTTGTATTAAGAATATCAGAAGATTAAAAAAAATAATTGAAAAATGTATGTTGCTGTTTAAAAAAATAAAGTCGGTTGCCATAGCAACTATACTAAAAATAAATAGATACGTGTGTGTACCTGCCTTTATAATAACCAAATTAAACAGTAAAATATAAATCGCTTAAAAAATAACGGATTTATTCAGCCGTTCGTTTCTTGTCTAACACCTTGTATATGCAACATAAAGAATATAGAAGACAAATTGATAAAAGAAATGATAAAACATAAAATAATCGTAAAAACAAAAACAAACTACTAAAAAAAATAAAAAAATACATAAAAATTTTTAGTTGTTCTGGTTAAGATGTAGATAAAAAGAAAAAGAAAACAAAGGGAAGAGTAGGTTTAATAATAATACTAAGCAGAATAAACAATATTAAAAAAAAAAATAGATAAGTGAAAGAATCATGTCAGAAGACACAAAAGTATATATAAAAAAAAAAACTATAATAACAGAATACAAAGATGCAAGAAAAAAAAATTGCATTTTTTTTAAATTTACAAAAAAAAAATAAATAAAGAAATAAAAAAATGTAATAATCATGAAAAACTTAAACAAATATGAAAAGGAGGACGCCAAAAATAACAAAAAAAATAGATGGAACTGAGCATAGAAAACAACCTAATAACAAACACAAAACTTAACATAAGATGATACATAAATTTACGAAAAAAGAATCGACTAGAAACAAAAAATCAATAATAGACTACTTTATAGTAAACAAGCAAAAAATAGAAAAATAAACATGAGACAAAAAAAAAGAGATAAAAAGATAGAAACTAAAAAAAACTACAAACAACTTAAAGAAAAACTATACAAAGATAGATTCCAAGAAATACTAAAAATTTGTTTAATAAAATAAGAACATCAAAAATAAAAAAAAAAAATTAAAAATGCTTAAGAACATCATACTAGAGGCAGCAAAAAAAAGCTATGGAACAACAAAAATAGAGAACAAAAACACAAAGAAATCTAAATGGTAAACAAATAAAATAAACAAATAAAAAAAAAAGAAATAGAAAAGATACTTAAACACAAAAAAGAACAAATTCTATAAAGAGTACAAAATTAAACAAAAAAAGAAAATAAAGAAGTAAATAAAGTCTAGAAAGCTAAAGAAGAATTATTTATTCAATTCGGTAAAAAGATGGCAAAAAACTATAGACATACCCATATACTATTTTATGAAACACCAAAATAAATGAAAAAAAAAGAAAAAATATATATATAAACATAACAGACAAAGATAAAAATATAATCACAAAAAAAAACAATAACAAATAGAGACAATATTTTGCAGAGCGGACAGTAGCAAAAAACCTAAGCTTGAAGAAAAAAAAGGAAATAAAGAAAGAAATGTGATAAACGTCATAAAAAATTTGAAAATTTAAAAAACGCCTGGCATAGACAAATTAACACCAGAAAAGATAAAATATATAAGTAAGAAAAAAAAAAAAAGCTCACAGAACTACTAATTGACATAGCTACTTATATTCAAGAAAATAGACAAAACAACTGCAATAATTATAAGAGAATACCAATCAACAGCGTACTGGAAAATAATTTAGCAAAAATTATAGAAAAAAAAAATATAAAAAGCAAGATCAAAGATACAATAGAAACGCACAATGCAGATTCAGAAGAGGTAAAAATACCCAAAACCACATCTTTATATTAAGTCAAATAAGCAAACAACTTTTAAATAAAAAAAGATATCCATATCTGCTTTATTTAAAAACAAGAATTAAAATTAAAAAAACTATGGAACTATTAGAATCCATCTAAAAAGTAGGCCATGTAACGTTTAGAATTTGAATTACCGTTTATTTTGTTTTTCAAAGGTATAATGACATTTATAAGTTGACAGAAACTTAGTTTTATGTTTGACATTTACAAAATGGAACGCTTTACAATTGAACAAAGTTGGAAAATAATGAAAACTTACTTCCAATGTAGTAAATTTTCTACTCAAACGGTAAAAAATTTACAAAAAAAATTGATAAAACGGAAGTGCCTTCAACGCAGTTTGTAGACCAATTTGTAAAGCAAGTTTGCAAAGCTGGATTGTTAGTGGATAAAACAACACGTTGTTTAAGATTTCGTCCAGTGCGCTCAACCAAAAAAATTAATTTAGAGTGTGCGTAAACATGCATCAACATCAAGTCAGTTCCTGAAAACGGAACATTTCTCGCACTTCTCTGAGGAGAATTTTACATAAAGACCTCGGTTTAAAGACCTACAAAGTTCAATTAATCCAAGAAATAAAGCCTCATAACCACAAAATGCGTTTTCAGTTTGTCCAATGAGCTAAAGATCGTTTAGACGAAGATGAGCATTTTTATAAAAAAATGTGTTTTTTGATTAAGTGAACTTAATTTTTTCAAAACTGTTGCATTTGAGGATCAGAGAATCCACACATGACTATTGAACAGCTTTTGCATCCACAACAAATAACCATTTCAAAAATGAGCAAGGAGCCGCCGTTTCCGTCAATAGCAAACGTGACTGTCATGCTAAACAAATTTTTGTTTCCAAAAATTAAAGAGTATGAAATGGATGACATTTGGTTTCAGCAAGACGTGACCACTTGCCATACAACCAACGTAACCATCACCCTTTTGCGCATTGTTTTTAGAAATCGAATAATCAGCCAAAATGTTGATGTTAATTGGCCGCCTAGGAACTAAGATTTGACCCCGTTGGATTATTTGTTGTAAGGAGACCTTAAGAATAAATGTTATGCTAACTATTCAGAGACAATTGATGCCTTGAAACACAAAATTGAAGATGCCATGCGATTAGAGACCAAACAATCAAAAATGCACTAAAAAACTGGGTTAATCAGACGGGTTACTGTGGCAGTCATTTGAATTATGTTGTGTATCATTCTTAAATAAAAATGTCCAATCTTTCTAATAAACTCATAACTAGAGACCGGGTTATATGCAACTTAAAAACGCTGAAATATGCATGCAAATATGCAAAAGAAACTCAAAATATGCATGAAAATAACAAAAATATGCCAAAATATGCAACTATATGCAATATAAATATAAACAACTATAACTTAATTCTTTCATAAAAAAATACATATATCAAATTCTGTTTTTATAAATACTGGGTGTTAGACAACAACGTACTGCTAAACAATGCCATTTTGAATGTTTTTTTTGTATACTTGCAATAACAACCAACTAGTTTTTTAAAGGACAACATATATTATTATTGTTTTTTATCTCCAAGACAATTTTAAATAGTTATAACCTAGTAAATTAAAAAAAAAAAATTATTTGTTTTCAATTGAAAATGATTGTAATTGAATAGTTGGCAGTGAAAATAACTAATGTTTAATTTCTGGGATGATTTTATGTTAATACGCGTAATATAGTAACTTAAAAAATTATAAAAACTGTTAAAATATGCATAAAAACTCGAATATGGATGAAATATGCAACAAAGCCTAAATATGGTCTGGACCGGATTTTCATTTGCATATAATCCGGTCACTACTCATAACTTTGAAAAAATATTCATCAGTGTTTTATTTATAGGCTATTCAAATTCTAAAAGTTAGATGGACCACCATTTATAAAGAAAACAAAAACAAGGATGAGTTCAATACTATAAAGAATAGTGGCATGAACAGAAAAAGACTTACAACACAATATCAACAGACAAGGAGTAAACAGAAATAAACAATTAATCTAAAACGATGATAATATTAAAAAAAAACCAAACCCATAGAATAACAGTATACCAAAAAAAAAATTGAACAAGTGAAAAGCTTCAAATACTTAAGGGCAATAATAAAAAAATAAATAAAGATAGGCAAAGAAATAAACAAGAGATTGGAAAAGACGAGGAAAAAATTTAACATAATAAAGAATACATATTTAAAAAAAAAATCCTCAAAACGTAAAAACAGGTATTGTAATAAAGACAATAAGACCAACAATAATGTACTTTGGCAAAACATGGACGTTATCACAAAAACATAAAACAAAAATAAATGCAACAGAAAAATAATTCTTAAGAAAAAAATTTAATCAATAAAACAAGAAAAGATAATATAAGAATCACAGACAAAACCTACAGATAGAACCCAAAAATAAAAAAATAGTAGAGAGACAACTGAGATAGATTAGACGTGATTCGGAAGTCACCTAAAATGCCGTTCCCATCAACCCCCTTTAAAGAAGTCGTAAGACGATGGGGCAATGTAAAATGCTGCAAAAAGCGCAATAAAAAAGATGCAGAATGAAGGATAATTGAATAACAAAAAGAGTATAAAAAAAGAACGGAGAGAAAGGAATCAAACAAATAACTCAGGACAGGAAAAATTGAGAAAACTGTATCAAATAAAATAATGTTAAAACAAAAGCTATACACCAAAAGGTAGAATGGTTTATAATTCTATTTTATGTCTTTGCATAATCATTCACTTTTTAGAAATACAAGTACCACTTTTTATTTATATTTTATCAAAAATACTATAAAAACTAAACAACTGTCGTAAATGTTTGATTTGTAAAATTGTAAACTGACAACTGACAAACACTAAACGCAATTCAAACAAGAAACGAAGGTACAATAAACATTTTGTAAAATAGCATCTACTAAACAAAAGACTCAATGCATATCATAGTAAGTTTGTGTTTATATCTATTTAATAAATAAAAGATGTTTCAGAGTGATTAAAATGTTTGTGAAAATGCAACTGTTAAAGATAAAAGATCACCAAATACTTAAAAACTTTTTGTTCCCGAATTATATTATAACATTTTTTTGGGATTTAAGTAGGTTTGCTTGGTTGTCACATTTAACTAACAAACATTAAATTTATGAAATTAGCATTTTTATACTCTATCGACTTCACCACCAACCTAGTTCTAGCAGGCCGAAGGTCCTTCCGAGTATGTAGTGATGAAAATGAGGCAAGATGATTATTGGTTGTAAATTTGCTTGTCGTTGAAACCATGAATGTCGAAGCGGTTAAAGCGGTGAACAAATTCACAAATAATATACGGCAGAGTGAGATTTGAACTCAGGACCCCCCGCATGAGAGGCAAGCATCTAAGCAACTAACCCACGCTGCCGCTACATTAAATTTATTTTATGAGATTAATCAAATAATTTACCCATGCTTAAAAATAATATTCAATACAAAGACATTTATAGGTTTTATATACGGTTTTATATATATGTGTTCGACAAAAACGTACGGATTGAAAAACTATGTATGTTTTTATTTTTAGTATAGTTGCTATGGCAACCAAATAAAAAAAATTAAACGGCATTATACATTTTTTGTTTTTTTTTTAAATCTTTTTGATAGTCTTAATACAACCGTGTATAAAATTAATATAATTTTATAACAAAATTTTCTGATAAATTTAAAAAATGTAGTTTTTTTTTAATTTAAAATGATCGTAGTTGAATAGTTGGCATTGAAAATAAATAATATTTATTTTTTTAGTTGTTTTTATGTTATTATACATAACATAATAACATAAAAATTGAGGTATTTAAAATTATAAAATAATAATATAGTTATATTATTATTTTACACGGTTGTATTAAGAATATCATAAAAATTAAAAAAAAAGTATTTTACTATTTAAAAAATAAAGTTGGTTGTCATAGCAACTATACTAAAAATAAAAACATACATCTGTGCACCTGCCTTTATAATACTCAAAAAATCATTTAAAATGGTTTTTTAATTATATAAATCGATTAAAAAATAACGAAGTTATTTAGCCGTACGTTTTTTGTCCTAACACCCTGTCTATATACAAAAGTTGTACAAAAGTAAACAAATTTCAAAATGTGATATTTTTTATAAATATAAACATAAACTTAATATGTCACAACAACATAAAAATACCATTAAAATTTAACAAGTGAAATCACACTCGTTCAAACTATCACATTGAAGACTAGATTTAAGCAGTCTGTAAACATTGACCTTAAATATATGGCTTAGAAGTCTCAGAAAATAGTGAATTTGTAAGTTTATTCCATGTGTCGATAATAGGGTTAAAACAAATCTCTCTTAAAAGTTTCGGCTCTACATATCTGAACTGACAGTTCAGTAAGTATTTATTAATATTCCTAGCAAATTTTGTACTACGAGTAAATACTTGTATATATAGAAATATGTTTTTTATTTTTTTTTGAACAATGTACATAAAAATATCTATAAAAAATCTAAATAATTAGTCAATTTTAGGTCAGCAATAAACCAAATAGCTCGTTTTTGAATAAAATTTAAAAAAGATAGTGTAGTTTTATATGCTCCTCCCCAAACTTGAGAACGGTATTCAATACAAGAACAAATATAAGTTTTAAGTATATGCAAAAGCTGAACAGAAGTAACAAACTGTATACATCTATTAAAAAATATTAGTTTTCTAGATACGTTTAAAGCTATGTCAGCAACATGGTCATTTCAGAGAAAATCATGTAAGATTGTAACCTTTAGAAAACAAACAGAAGAAGATTTAGATACAGATTTGTAGTTTACGATTTGGTACTGATAATACATCGGATTTCGATTTTGAAACAGTAAAAAATTAAGTTTTTTTTTAATTAAAGTTGACCATGCTGGAAGTACCCCATTCAGATATTGTTTTAAGGTTTTTCTTTATAGATGCTACAAATAACCCATAAATTTTAAGACGTTCTGCCATATTTGTTGAAATGGTCTTTGGAAAGTATGAAGTATAAAGAGTGCTATCAGCTGCAAAATTATGAATAAGACAAAAATAAAGTACAGAACCTTAAGGAACACCAGCATTTATAATTTTGGAATCAGAGTTAAAACCATCAATTCTAACTGTGATTTTCTAATTGTCAAAAAAACTATTGATATAATTTACAGATTTATGATCAGGACCTATACAATTTTTATTTTCAGTTGCAAAGGACCGCTTGTGTTACTACCGCACAATCTTTGAATATGTATGTATACGTACCTAAAAACACAACTATATACTATCGTACCCTTTACTTGAAAGAATGAAAGCACTGTAAATACTAACAAAGCCTAGTATTTGGCTTTCCAACACTTTCATATTAAATTTAATTATAGTTAAATAAACACTAATTATATAGTAGACTAATTGTCCAAGAGTTTGCGTAAAAAAAATGTAAAATCTTAATATTTTGAAATTGGGTTCTATTTCAATCATAAAAAGCTTGCCTAGAGTCAGCAGGTCTGCCGTCGGGATACTTGGCAATGAGGCGCTCGTAAAGATGTAAAATTAATTAGCACCTCCAAATTGTTTTTGAAATGCTTAAAATTTGTATACCATTAGTGAATTTAATCTAAAACACAAATCCAACAATCAGACAGCAAAATAATGTCCTAAATTTATAAATGCCATAATTTTTTTAAACTTTCTGCAAGTGCTAGGGCTCAAACCCGTAACAAATTATGCGCTAAGATTTGAGTTAAGCGCTTTAACCAACTGAGCCACTCTCCGGAATAATGGTGCTTGTTGATAGGATTAAGACGCCATACCGTATCAAATACTTTAAAAACGTCTATAGCTACTGCAAGATTTGTTCCATGTTTCAATGTCTAAAATAAAATTCTATTTGTGACTTACGTAAATCAGAAGATTTGTTGTGAAACATTTTGATCAAAATCCATATTGAATATCTAAGATGAAGTTATTTTATTCTAATTACTAGTATATTAAAAATTTTCGTTCCAGAAAAAATTAAGTTAGATTATAACTCCTAGTAGACAATTTAAAGAAGATTTAGATATAATTTAATTTGTTGTTCAGTTTAATATTTGGTACTAATAATAGGATTCTGATTTTTAGTTTAACCAAGCTGGAAGTACCCCACTCAGATATTGTTTTAATGTCTTTGTTTATCAATGCTACAAATTTTAACCTAAAAATATTCAAGATGCTCTATCATATTACTCGATATGGTCTTAGAAAAATATGAAAAATAAAGAGTGCTATCACCTAAAAAACTATAAATATGATTTTTAGTTATTTAAAAAAGTCGAAAAAAATAGCAGATTTGAGGAACACTATCATTTATAATTTAGTTATAAAGAGTTAAAACTATTAATTCTAACTAAATATTTTCTATTGTTAAGAAAGCTATTAATAAATTTAAAAATTAGTGATCAAAACTTATACAACATATATTTATAGTTTCAAGAAACAAACTTTTTATTTTTCAGGTATAAGTTGAACATTTGCAAATTTCAATTTTTTGTATGATAATATTGTAGTCTGAATAAAGTAAGTTTGCAAATGTTTTAAGAATAATATATAATTTAAGAAGATATCTTTTGACTGATTAATTTAATTGAAACATTTACTGATAAATTTGTAAAATGTTTTTCACTTATTATTAACTGCTTGCTTTGTTTGAATTGGGTACAAGTACAGGGTTAGCCAACAAGTATTGACGGTTTTTAAATTAGTATTGTAAGCTTATTAATCAAATTCTAGAAATAAACATGATATATATTAATTATATACATAATGCAGTTTTTATTGCTATTAAAGTTTTTAACACTACGTTTAGCAAATTTGTTTCATTCAATCTTTTGCATTTTTGGAGCCGATTGCAAAATGATTGCAAGACACAGTGCAACATATTTGGACTAATGACTTTTATTTCCAGTCTAATGTTTTGTCTTAACTCTTCTAATGAATTAGGCTTGTTTTCGTACACTTTTCTCAAAAAAAAAACACAGGAAGTTATATCCGGAGATCTAGCAGGCCAACTAACATCGCCATTCTCAACCTCTAAAGTTTCTAATGTAAAAAACTTCTAAGATTGTTAAATACCGTTGAGAATTTACAGTAACTGACGACCATTTTGTAAAAAAAAATAAAACCCTAGTATTCCAAAGACAGAGATGCCACACCGCACTGCGACTTTTGCGGAATGTAAGAGTTAAGCTTGAACTGCACGGGGTTGTTCAGACGACTAGTACTGCATGTTTTGCTTGTTATATTGTTGCACAAATTGCCTTTGAACTTCAATTATGGATTCGGTTCTGACAAAATGCAGTCACACAAAAAATACGCTGCTGTACCGGCCACAAATCCATAGTTACTTAAACTGCATTATATACTAAACAAGTTACCCGCTAGATTTTTTCTCAATTTTTTTTAGTTCCTCTACCACAACGCTCCCAAGTTTGTCAATACCTTTTAGCGGACCCTGTACTTTACTTTTGCTTTAATATCAGAAAATAGAACAAATTTGAATGGTCTTTGTAAGATTTTTTGTAGCAATGTGTAGATCTTTGGAATATAAACAATAAGTATCAAAATAAAAGTTATTAAAAAATGTTTTATTTTTACTATGTTAATTTTAGAATAATGATAGTTGAGATGCGATAAGAAAAAGTAATAAATGAACAATATTAATATCCTAAAACAGTCTCAACAGTAGTAGTTGTAATATGTTGGAACTGTTGTAAGATACAAATCTAATAACTTTGGTTCACCAAGAAGTCTATCATAAAGAAAATAAGTGAAATGTTAAATTAGTTGAGTATGATTATGAGAAGCAGCAAAAATCATAGTTTGTTGGCCAGATAGTATTGTAGAAGATGAGTCCTTAACGATTCAAAATTATGTACATTAAAATCTCCTTGTCAAAACTGTCAGAAAAGTCAACAAAAAGTTTTGACTTGCTTTATTTGGAGAACGGTATATATCTATTACAAAAATAATCTAATGGGCCTATTCTGTACATATTTTAACATTGATGTTAGCCAACATCGCTATACAAATCTCTTTTTAGCTTATCAAGCACCAAGTTTTTTTAAATATTACCTAACAACGTTCAAAATGTTAATTAACTTCTCTGTAAATAAAGTTCAAAATACTACTATTATAAGAAAAATTTAGTTTAAGAAATACGCTATTACCAATGCATTGGGTTTTGTATGTCGTCAGTCTAGAATATTCTTGTTTTTTGTAGATGTATGATCGGCAAATAAATCTTTAAGATTATTATAGTGTAGCTGTTTTATTGATATCGTTTAGTATATAGAACCTTTTTCATTTATTAAATTTACATAGTTTCTTGTTAAAATTTCCTAACTATTTTTTTTGTTTGTGTGTAGTGTGTTTTCTCATATATATGCTAAAGCTTCATAATTAATTTTTGGCGGTCTATATAAGACAAATATTTATGTTTATATTACTTAGAAAAATGTCTAATATGTTAATATTATCAATTATTTTGTTTGTTTTTATTGGCATGTTTATATTTTGTTTTATGCATAACGGTTACTTCATCCTTGTTCTCAAAAACTGTGAACAGTTGAGTAGTTTTTGATATTGTACTAGATTTTTTATGTTCATAAATTATATATGAAGCATCGATTTAAATTTATTATTATTTATTATTACCTATGTTAATTTATTATTGATTTAGATATTAATTTTTTAATTAAACAATATAGCTGGCATTTGCATATTTTTTTAATAGTAAAAATAAATTAATCTAAAGTTTAAAGCTTTACTATAGCTAAATTATATCAAGGCATATCCTAAACACATATTTGAACTGCATAATAGTAAAACAATTACTTATAAAAGTTTCTAGTTGATACCGAAATTATTAATTCATCAAAGAAATCAGTTTTTCCAATTACCATGCAGAATTTTATCCAAAAAAACCCATCATGTAGGATTTTTTTAAATAACTATGCGCGATTGATTTTATGAAAATATTAAACCCTGCATATTTTCCCACCGAATATATTTGCGTTTAATTTCGTAAATCTGCATAACATGCAGTGATTTACCGTAAATCGTGTCCTGACTCCGCTCGAACTAAGGGTGTTTGAACAGATCCGCCGAACATCGCGCCTCCTTCTCCTGTCACACGTAGGGTATCAGAACCGATCACAACTTCTTGATGATTAGCGGAAAACAGGACTACCCCCCGGTCATCCATCACTTTGAAATTATTCGCTAGGCACTCGAAACGATCATTCCCTGCAACAAAAATAAATAAATTAACTCAAGCTTATATTATAATTATTATTTCATCATATATGTGATGCAATTCAATTACCTAAATATATTAAATTATCTAATAAACCATTCTCGTCCCTTGTGGTTAAGGTGAGATTCCTGCTGGATTCTATTACAATCGGTTGTCCTCTCCTCGACCGTATGCTACTGGCTATGAGGGAATCTAGTACGTACGCTGTTCCTTCTAGTCGCAGACCTCCAGTTACTATTTTTAATTGACCCATCCCTTCCTGTAAACATAAAATTGTATGAGCAAATTGTATAATATATTATAACTTTTTATTATATTAACACACTAAAATTTATCAAACATTTTAACTAATTTAATCAGTAAAATAATTTATCTTCATATTAACCTTGAAATACAAAATATATATTCAATCAAATGTACTCAATAGACAAGCTGAAGTGAATTTAATTAATGAGTAATTTTGTGTCAAACGGGAGTGATAATCTTTGAATCTTATACGATCCCAAGTAACTTTTAATAATTAGCGTCTGAAAGTCCTGAAGACTATTACAAATTCATCAGTTGATCGGAACTCGGAAGTTTTCAACTTGGCGGAGGATTTTAACGCGGCAAGACATTTGAATCTTTTAGAATATTTAAGGATTCACTAAATGAATACATCGATTTAAGAGTCCCCACTAAAGTGCGTGTATACGTTTGTATTGATAAGAATTAAAATTTATGGGGCCGCGCTCTATTTTTGTTTGTCTTACTTAGAATTGAACAATCATGTTCGGGCAGTTAGTGTAAATGTTAATTGGATTGATGGTAATCAAACATGCGCCACACTGTAACTATTAATTTAAAATTCAACATAGTTTTATTTCTCGTATTTAAAATTATATATTGATAAAATTATATCTCATTTTGTATAATTTCCCTCATTGTTTGGAACATGTATATATTATATGTGCTACGGTTTAAGTGTGTACTTGGTTAGTTATAGTTATAAACTAAATGGATATTATACAAACGAATATAGATAGATAGATTTATTTATTTACACAATTAAGCATATAAAATACACAGTATGTAAAAGGTCAATAATGTTAAAGATATAATTAAATAAAATGTATAAATTAACATTGATAAAATTACAACGATGTAATCAACTGGTTATTTGATTGAAAAGTAAGGTTTTCATTAAAACAACCATGATTGTTTAGGTTATAAAGTAGGCAAGAATCAAGGTTAATCTATAACCAGTCATTTTAGGTAGTTTACATTTAATGTGATGTTTATTTAGTATAAAATATGTCGATGGTTAAAGTGTGAAACCTCGTAAGTCGTTTTTTTCCGTTTACGCGTTTTTTACACTAAAAGTTTATATATATTCACATTTATTAAACTGCAAATCCTCGTAACTTAAATTTAAGTCTATGGGACTGCAGGCTCCATCTATCAAAACCCAGTAAATCTAATTCACCTAAACAATCAATTCCAAAACTAAACGTTTTTCCCTTCTCCTGTAAAATTCACTAAAATTGACTTACGAGGTTTCACACTTTAACCATCGATGTATAAAAGACACAAAATTTATAATAGAATAGACTAAAAATTATATGACTGTGTCAATACATTGACAATTAAATAATGACAAATATTTTGCTTGTTTCAGACTACTGTAATGACATCCAATATAAATTATAAAACATGGATTAGCCGTTTAAATTATTATTTACTTTACGTTAATTCCATTGTGTTCATGTGTATCCATGCGTATTTATTGCTTATAAAATATCTAAATAGATAAGCCCTGACATTACCACAAATTAAATAAATGTGGCAGTGCTAGGATTTTTGAGCCCCATCGCAAAATATAGAAAAAAGCCTTCAGAGTAAAATTTGGAAAAAGCATACTATTTTACCCTTGCTTTCTATTCAAGAAAAGATGCCACTATAGTATATTCAATTTTAAGCAGGAGCACGGATAAACAACAGACATTGGCGATGGTCACGTGGACAATTCCATTGCTGCATTCTTCTCTCGCACCTTTAAAAAAATTTAAGTTTTTTTAAAGATGGAAAGATTAGAGATAGTTAATTTTAAGATCGAGCACTAGAGATTTATAATCTCATGTATTTTTTTATTAATGCTCTATCTTAGAATTAAATATACTATCTATAAAAAAAGTAAAAAATCCTAAAAGGTGCCTATAGGCAAACGTACATGTTCAAAGATGTGAAAACCAACATGTATTTAAAATCTAAGTTTGTCAAACATAAAAAATATGACATAAATTTGCAATTTTAGAAAAAAACGTTTCAAACTGCTGTTACTCTTTCCTTGCATCAATAAAAGCAGCAACCGCCATTTGCTGTAAGATTTCTCATTCATCAAAAACGGACTTTGATGAAGTTAGACTGAGATCATATTAGAAGATACATGCAACATTATCTTTCTATAAAGTCAGAAAAATGGGAACAATCAAAAAGTATTGCAGAATATAGCAAGAGCTTGTTAATAACCCACAAGTAAAACCATCAGATAGTCTCAAATATCTACAATTTTTTTTTAATTTATTGTAAAACACACATGTTAATATTGACCAAAACTACAAGAAGCAACGTCGAAAAAAAAGCATTTTAATTTTCAATTTTTGTATGACGTATTAGAGCAAAACAAAACTCCTGACAACATATGTTACAATAATAAGTAAAGATGATTAAAGCCAGTCTACACTTATTCATAGAATGATTGGTATCAGCATTACCAAAGGTTATAGCATCTAAATACAGTTTCGTTAATCAGCATGATTACCGTGCATCCATAACCGTTTTCCTTCACTTTTATTACAAAACTTAAAACAGTAACATAAAAACCGTTTCATCGACAACGTTGAATAAAAACAATACCTAACAACTGCGCCAATTTAGTAAAAGAATTTGCCGGATATTATCTTTAAAAAAACATCAGTTTAAACGTACCAAGATGCAGCTTTATGCCCGTATCGGTTTAGATTTTTATTAAAAATCAAACTGAACAACAGATGTATCTTTGGACAAACCTAAATTGCATAATGATCAATCACCATATTGGCAATGCCACTAAAATGTGTCTAATTGTAACAATCTCCTTACAAAAAGCTATAGGAGTGGTCAATCATAGTATGAATAATTTTTATTAACGAATAACTTTTGGCTCTATTGGCATTGGCGCCTTTGAGCAAGCTAGCACAAAGCTATTTATCATACAATAATTTTTCCTTCTTATTAATAGTAGTAGTAGAATAACATCGAACGCGAGCACACTTTTTTTTATTGAGGCCTACAATTATCTCGTATACGGGACTTTTCGCTTAAATCAAAGTACATGAGTAAAATAGTATAGTAGAGTTGAATTAAAAAGTGTAGAGGTGTAAATAAAAAAAAGTGACAAAAACCGAAAGATACCATCAAATTTCAAACGGATAAAATTGTTAGTCATTGTAAAAGAGAGACCAATATATAAGAGGAGAACGCAAACAGCACGCCGCGCTCTACAGAGAAGAAAACTCAGGAGGCGTCCGCATTTAAATTTATATTTAAATTACATAATTAAAATTTTCAGAACAAAGAAAAATAGAGAAAGATAGAGAAACGACAGTAGAAAAATAATCCAACAGTGATACAACAGGAAATATAGAAAATAAAGAGAAGGTAGAAGAAAACAATGAAAAAAAATACAGAAAAAAATACAAAGACAATACAAATGCAGAAAAGCAAATGGAAGCCAAGGAAATAAAGAATAAAAAAGTGAAATGGGAACAAGAAAAATGATCAAAAAATCGAAAACTTAGAAAACAAAGCTGAAAAAGAAGAAAAGCAGAAAAAAAGAAATAACATTATAATAACAGTCATAAAAACAAATGAGAATGAAAAACACAAAAGAGTGGAGAAATTTTTGAAAGAAAAACTTCAGATAATAGCCAAAATAGGAAAAGCTCATCTAATACATAAAGATAAACAAATAATAAAAGTAGATATCGAAACATGGGAAACAAAGCAAAAAATAATGAAAGCCAAAAAAAATCTGAAAGGGACAAGGATTTACATTGACAATGACCTATCACACGAAGAAAAATGCGTACAAAAAGAAATTAAAAGACATAGCAAAAGAAGAAAAAGCAAATGAAAAGATGGTTAATACAAAAACCAATGCAAATAAAAGGAACATAACTAAAAAAAATACAAAAAAAGGAAAAAGGAAAAAAAAAAAAAAAGAAAAAAGAAAAAATAGAAACATGGAATATAAGAGGATACATATAAAAAGAAGCTGAACTGGTGAAAGAAATGATAAACAAAAAAATAAAAATACTAGGAATACCAAAAACAAAAAAGGAAGAGCAAGGGATAGTAAGAATAGATAGAGAATACTGGTTAATGTGGACAAGAGTAGATGAAAAGGAAAGAGCTAAAGGAGGAGTAGGAATGATAATAGCTCCGGAAAGAATAAAAGATACAATAAGAGAAAAAATACATAAATGAAATAATTATGACAGTAGAAATAAACCTAGTAGATAATGAAACATGGACTAAGATAGTAGCATACATGACCGAATGAAGACGCAAAGAAAGAAGAGAAAAAAAGAGTTTCTATAATAATTTACAACAAGAAATAGACAAGGAAACAGAAAACATAATGATACTACTAGACCTAAATGGGATAGTAGAAAAACAAAATAACGGAATAGAAGAGGTAATGGGAAATGAAGAAAACGAAATAAAAAATAACAATAAAAAAAAATTATTCAACTATGCATCGAAAACAATTCACAAATATACAAGAACACAACTAACCATAAATGAGAAACCAATTATCGACTACTTCCTAGTTAACAAAAAAAATTAGAACAAAGTAAAAAATGTAAGAGTAACAAGACAGGCGGAAATAGAAAGCGACCACCATTTACTACTAATGGACATGAAATGGAAAAAAAAGTTAAACCAGACAAAAAAAAAGAAAGTCAAGTTAAAGATAAAAACATACAATCTAGAAGAAGAACAGATACAAGCAAAATACCAAGAAATACTACAAAAAAAATTTAAAAAGAAAATAATAAGAACGTGCATAGAAGAAAAATGGAAAACGTTCAATGATAAACATAAAAGATAAAAATGACAAAATAATAACAGAAGAAGACAAGATAATGGAAAGATAGAAGCAATACTTCCAAGAATTACAAGAACAAAAAGTAAAAAAAAAAACAAAACAAGACAAGATGAAGGAGTGATCCAGGAGAGAAGAACAAAAGAAATAGAAGAAATTAAAAAAGAAGAAGTAATAGAAGCAATTAAAACATTAAAGAACGGGAAAGCACCAGAAACAGATGATATAACGCCGGAAATAATAAAATTTATGGGTAAAGAGGGAATTGCACAAATGACAAAACTAATAAATGACATCATCAGAAATGGAAAAACTGCAAGAGAATGGAATATAGGAATAATCTACCTATACATAAAAAAAAAGATTAAAAAAATGTAAAATTTACAGAAGAATAACACTAACGAGCATACCAAGCAAGATATTTACAAATATCATAAAAAAAATGAGAGACAAATTAAAAAATACTAATAATAGAGGACAGCCAATGTGGATTTAAAAGAGAAAAAAGCACACAAGACGATGATAAAAAAGAATAGAATAATGCACGTATGCTTTGTTAATCTCAAAGAAGCATTTGACAGGACCAAAAGAGAGGATATATGGAAAGAACTAGAAGAAAGAAGAATTGAGAAGGAAATAATTAACGTAATCAAAAACATGTACACAGAAACAAAAACATAGTAAGAATGAACAACAAAGAATCAAAAGAATTCATAACAAAAAAAGGGGTAAAACAAGGATGCGTGTGTGCATTGCCATTTCCAATTGTTTTAGATAAAGCGATAAAACAAGCAAAGAAAAATATAAACAAATAAAAATAGGGTATTGAAAGATGGAAATAACTAGAATAGCAGAAATACTATTTGCAGACAATATGGCATTAATTGCAGAGACAGAAAAAGAGCTACAACACAACATGGAAGTCATAGAGAAGCAAATAAAAAAATAAATATGAAAATAAACTATAAAAAACAAAAATCATGATAATTGCAAGAAAAAAACTGATTCACAAAATAAAAGGAAGAATGATAGAACAAGTTGAACAATACAGATACCTTGGAACATTAATACAAAGTAACGGAAAATTTGACAAAAAGATAGATGACAAAATAGAAAAAACAGCAAAAATATATAACATGCTAAAAAACACATTCTTTAACAGAAAAAAAAATAACGAAAACTACAAAAACAGAAATAGTTAAAAAAGTAATCAGACCAACATTAACATATGGCATGCAAAACATGGACCATGACAAGAAAACAAATAGAAAGGATAAATGCAATGGAGATGAGATTTCTTAAGAAGATCAAAAACAAAACAAACAAAAAATAAAATAAAGAACAAGACATACAGGATAAATTTACAATTAAAACCAATTTAAGAAAAAAAATAGGGAAGGCAAAATGAGATGATATGGACATGTCAGAAGAATGAGTGAAGAAAGAAACACTAAGAAAATATATGAGACAAGAGTAACAGGAAGACAAAAAAAAGAATACCCTAAAAATAATAGAACAGCGCAATAAAAGAAAAGGCCACAAAAAAGGAAACAAAGGAGATAGCCAAGAATAGGAAGAAATGGCGTAAATATTATATAAATTAATAATACGCCAGCCTTACACCAAAAGGTAGAAAGGCAATGGAATAAATAAATAAAATAAATTAATAGTAACAACAGTTAAACCGTAAAATAAATAAACCGCTTTTATTAAAAAAAAAACAGGCGCTTTTTGTGAAAAGATAACCCAAAGCCCAAAACAATAGAAGACAAAATGCATTCAAATATTCAAAATTCTCGTCGACATTTATTGTAAAACAAAATACTACATTATTATTTATACTTTATACTTTATTCAATAAAAGTGCAAAATCTAAAACAATTTAGCCAATAGAACATAAGTTTGATGATTACATAAAATGTTTTTGCACAATCTACTGTAACAAACCAATACGCTTGACCGCATGTTACAATAACAAGTAAAACTTTTTCCCATTGACATCAATTGCGATATACTTACATAGGTCAGTAAAAATCACTGTAGGCAACCGTCATGAATAGTATTATTACGTGCTCACTATAGAACCACGACACAAAAAGTGACTTCAGGCTATACATAGGCTTCACTTTGATTCCCATACCAAACATAATTCCCTTTAATAAACAAATAAAAAAAATGTTAAATTGAAAGTCCCATGACGCAAAACTAACTTAAATCCAGTGATATTCTTGCTAAAATTAAAAAATAAACAGCAAAAGTCAAAGGTTGAATATCCCTATAAACCTAAACAGTGTAGTAACTAATGACAATACCAAGTAAGATGTGTTTAACAAAAATAATAGCAACAGTCAAAGAAACCTACAGTATTAACAATAAATTTGTCCATTTGCATACCTCCATTAAACCATTTTTAAAAACTGCGTCGCGTCTACATTATCTAGCCAAATTTAACCAAATGTGCTTCTATTGTTCGACTACGGTTCTTAACATCAAACAAAAAACCAGCCTAGACTTGAATCATCAGTTTAAAAAAAACTGTCATTTTATCAAATCTTAAAATATAAACGGCCAACACATCAAGAGACGTGCCAAATCTGTCAGATTTCTTTAGATAATATATATATATATATATATATATATATATATATATATATAAACTATTTTATCTGATTCTAATATTGAAACAGTAAAAAGTTCAGACTTTGTTTTGAGCATTTTATAGATGCTACAGATTTTAACCTAGACATTCCAAGATTTCTGCTATATTTGTTGATATAGCCTTTGAAAAGTATAAAATATGAAGAACGATATCATCTGCAAAATTATGAATAGAATTTTTTGTTATTTGAAAAACTGCGTTAATGTAAATAAAAAATAATGTTGGCAAAAGAGCAGTCAATTGAAGAACATCAGCATTTATGATCAGAATTAAAACCATAAATTATAACTGTAATTTTTCTATTTTCAAGAAAACTATTGATAAAATTTACAGATTTATGATCAAGACAATGAAGCTTGTTGATAAGGTTACTCTATAAAATGTTATCAAACTACTCAAATTTTTGGTCGTTATAATCGTTTAAATAAATAAAAAAACAACTTACATCTTGTAAAAAAAAATCAAACCAACAAATTGACTTCATAAAGTTATCACGCCAGTAAAACAAAAAGCAAAAAAAATTGCAGCTATACGTAAGTGTTTGCAAAATTTCAAATTTGTAAATTTGTCGATGATTTTAGACTTTCACATTTTCAACTTGAATTCTGTTTTAATAAGATTGCTTTAACTCAAGTCAATTAATTATTTGTTGAGTTGCAGATTCTGTAATTGGGCTCTAAAAAAACTTAAATATAAAACTCACTTTTAGCTTGCTATTGTTCAATATTGACTAATTTTTTTGCCCAAATTATATGCTTTTATCTCAACTAGACAAACGTAGTTTTAACAAAACAGTGCCACTTGCCACACCCCGTTTTAAACAATTTAAGCAGTCAAACAAAGTTCAGTAAATTGATTATTTTAATAAAGAATCCAGTCAATTTTCTTATACAAATTAACACTCCTTATACAAATTAACACCCCTAAACTTTTTTTCTGTTGAGTTATGTTACATCTTTAGTTTTAAGCATTAAACATTAAATATTGCTGATTTTAGGCTCCATTTAAGTAAAAAAATAACAAAAAATTAAGTTTAACGGATTTACTCTTGTCAACGCTTCTCTGGAGGACATTTAAATATTGTTGTGTTTTATCAATTAATAATAATAATTTGTAATTGACTATTTATACATACTAAACGGTTTTTCAATAAGAAATCTCATTTTAATTATAAAAGAAACTTTTGGCATTGTTCATAATCAGCCTTCAATTCCTGCATCAATGCACTTTATAAACATGTATGCTGGACTGTGAAATTCTTAATTGCTGTGAACGTCTTGGGATAAACAAATGTTGGGTTTTTTGCAACACTGTTAGCAAAGCAGTAATGTTTTAGGCTGATATAACAGTACAGGATCAAACTGGTAATTTTACATCAGTAACTTGACCATTTTACTCAAATTTTGCAATTAATTTTTCAATGATGCGAGAAGATGATTCATACCAACCAAAGACACCACAAACACGTTGTTAGAGCGTATATCGTACCATTTTCTTAAATCGTATAGTTTTTAATATTAAATGTCAAGGATTCAAGGTTTCTTGTTGAAAAGCCTTATATCGGTAAAAATATAGATTTGGTTGGCCTTGTAGTTTGTTTGAATACTTATAAGGGACACATTTGTACAATCTCAACACCTTGCCGAATTTTTTGAGATGACAAACAAAAATTTTAGCCAGTAATTTGTTAATGCAATTTTCATCCTCTTCCACAACCGCTAAAAAAGCCTTCAAAATTCTACCCTTTTCTGATTTGTTGTTTAAGTTGGTATCCTCTTCTTTGCAGCCAAAAAAACACTCTTGGTATGCCCTTTTGCTAATAGTTCTTTTGCCAAAAAAAAATGATGAGATTGAAAATGTCTTTCCACTTTTTCCTGAAATGGTACAGCACACATTTTAATTAACTAACTGTATTAAAAACATATATTATGACAATAATAATAATAATAATAACAATAAATATATATTTCACGTTTAAAAATCGCAATTTTAAAGCAAAAAAAAAATTAAAGCTAGTGTAATTGATCAGAAATTTTCCGTAAAATCTAATTCTGACGTCATATTAAGTCGACATCTATTTAATACGCAAAAAAATACATAAGACCAATATTTTGGTCCTAGTGGTCTGGACAAAAAGAAGCATTTTTTATGTAAATTAGTGAAAAATTCAAATTGTTCTGTGTATTTGGATTTTAGAGGTCTAAAACTGCAAAAATAAGTTTTTTTTCAACATAAACTCTTAGAATTACACGTTTAGCAGCGCTTAGAAAAACAATACACTAAATATTATATAAAAAAATAAATTTTGCGGACAATTCTACATACAAAATAGTAATTGTCGTGCTCATCGGCTGTAAAAAACTTTATCTACATAAAAAATTACAAAATTTTCAGGCAAAAAATGCGTTAAAAATTAATTATTTTTTCATGTTTACAAAAAATATTATAAACACATTAGAGTGACGTTTAAATTTTGATAAACACCAAAAGGATTTATGTTTGAATTCCAAAAATAATAATATTTTTAAATTTTGGCGCTAGATTAAGTCTAAATTTGTGATGCAAGCGCAAAAACTATCAGACAAAGAGTAAAATCGACCAAATTTGTTTCAAGCAACAAAAAATGCCTTTGGAAATTTTTTAAAATAAGCTTAAAAAAAGTGTAGTTACGAAAAAATATTTTTTTTTTCTAGATTGATTTTTCTACGCCCGATAAGCACGACACTAAATATTTTCTATGTAGAATTATTTGCAAAACTAAATTTTTTAATAATATTTGCTGCATAGTTCCTCTGAACGCTGCTAAATGTATTTATAAGAGTTTATGTCAAAAATAGGCTTATTTTTGCAGATTTTTTGAGTTTTAGACGCCTAAAATCCAAAAACACAAAACAAATTTATATTTTCTAACCAATTTACATCAAAATACGTCAACTTCGGTGGTTAAGAAAACTACAAAAATGGTCCTTTTTGTCTAGACCACTGGGACCAAAATATCGATTTTTTGAGTTTTACGTATAAAAAGGATGTGGGCTTAAAATGACGTCAAAATTAAATTCTACAAAATAATTCTGATCGATTTCACTATAAAATTGCAGTTTTTAAACAAAAATTGCAATTTTTTGAAGTCAAAGTTAAAAAACAACAAAAAAACAAAAAAAAAAGTTAAATGTTTGTTTAAAGCAGGAGTGGCCAACCCAAATGATCTTGCGGGCCACTTTAAAAATGCTTTATAACTCCGCGGGCCGCATATAAAATTATAGATCCATATATTAAACTTAGACTCACTATAGACATTTTTTTATGTAAAAAATTGAAACAGTTTATAATTTAACTGTTCTGCAAACTCTAAGCCCTATACTCTTTGCAACATTAATAGAGGCTATAAAAATGTTAAAAATGAGCCAAAGACTCGAGGATAGGATACAGAAAAATGGAACAAATTGGTATTCTAATCGTAATGTTTGCGGATGACATGATATTAATAGCAGACAAAGAAGAGAAACTACAAAGAAACAAAAGAATGTACAAAGAATAACTAAAAAAGATAAACATGAAAATATACACAAGCAAAACAAAGACAATAGTTGTAGCGACAAAACATAAGAAACAGAAGATAGAATTAGATCGACAAATAATTGAACATTAAAATATTACTACCTTGTTACAATAATAAAAGAAACAAGAAATATAGACATGGAAATAGGTGCAAGTACTGAAAAAGGAGGAAGATTATTCAATGCACTCAAAAGACAATTCTTGGTTAAGAGAAAATTACAGAAGACAATAAAAACAGAAATACAAAAGGTAGTAAGTGCAGCCCTAATATACTCGAGCAAATCTTGAACAACAACAGAAAGAATTGAAAACAAAATTAATGCAATGGAGATTAGATTTCTAATGATAATTAAATAAATAACGAAAAAAGATTAAGTGAAGTAAAGTAAGAAATAAACTAAAAATTAAACCTATAGAAACATTAATAGAGGAGAGACAGCTAGGAAGGTTAGAACACATACACAGACTAAATAAAACTAGAACAACAAAAAAAAATACATAAATTGAAAATACCGGGAAAAAACAAAGAACAGGTCCAAAAAAGCTCACAAAAAAGCAGAAAAAAAAATGGAATAAAGTAGAGCAAGATAGCGAAAATAGTCCAAGATAGACAAGCTTGGAAAAGAATATAAAAGAATTATAAAATAATATGACACACATATTTGTCATATATGCGCAAGAATATTATTTTAAAATCAATGCAAATTTTTTCTCATAATTTTTTCAGTTAATTTTTGAATATATGGATGCACAAATAATGTATTTTTTAAATAAATTGGTTTTCACTACTTTGGTCATTATTAAATAAATATATTTTAAAAAGTGTTATAAATATTGCGGGCTGCAAAAATGTTCTAGGCTGGTTTAAAAATTTCATACCCGCATGAACCGATTAAAAGACTACTAATAAGTTATAGAAACAGAAAAAAAATCCTAAAGCAAATTTCTCAATGCATTTCATTCCCCCCTGCGCTGGTCCGTTTGAAATAGAATTGAACATATACTACTTGCCAAAATGCTTAGATTACTTATTCTTATTATAAATAATATGTAAATTATTCACACAAGTTTTTAATGAATGAATTTACCTTGGAGTATAAAAATAAATTAAATTTTATTGCTATTTTGCTATCAAAATATGCTCCAAGTTTGCAATTTAGCAATTTTAAATGAAGCAGAGTAATCTAGCTTAGAGAAGAAAGATTTCCAATTTGTGATATTGCCCAATAAATTGGCAAAAATGTCAGTACAATAATTTGATGCTGGCATAGATGGATTGAGGGACAAGAACAACGCCGGACGACCTGGATGCTCTAAAAACACTACATAACATACAACATACATTGTTTTCCAAGACAAATACAAAATTTAACTAACCAAGGAATTTTTGTTCAATTTGTTTACCAGAGAATTCAATCATTTGGTCTCAAGTCGTAACGCTCTTTCTATTGTTTGTTTTTAACTCCTCATCATAAAAGATGATCAATAAAAGCAAGTTATTTTTAACAACAAATTGAAATTTTGTTTGTATGTCTACAATGGTCAAAAGATAATTATACGTCGCAAAAAAGAACAAAGAAATTAACAGTTTGCTGTGAAAAGCAACATACAGCTCTTACACGCAGGTGGCGGTAAAGAAATAAACCGTTTATAAAATTAAGTATTATTTAGTATTTATTCCAAAAACAATAAACAAAAATTGCTACATTAACACGGTTCTAAAACAAACATTAATGTTTTATTTGAGAAGATAATCCAGTAAGATAATGCAAAGCCCTATACAACTAGGGTTACTATAGAATTCCTAGAACTAGCTAGCTAATGTTGATTTACTTTCATAGTCTTTTTGTTCTCCAGACTTTTCATCTATTGAACGAGTGCAGAATATAATCGGTAGAAAACTGAGCCATCTTCAGTCACTTTACTTGACAGTTAGATGCTTATTCAGGAAGCTTGGTATGTAATCTCTTAGGCTGCTATTGATAAATTTGTTTCTAGCATGCCTAGGTAAATTGCTAAGTGTTCCAGAAATTATAAAATAGCAACTAATCATTGAAGTTAAAGAAACAAATATTGCCTAACTTGAATCTCGGCCATAGCCAATGCGGCATAAAGTTGATATACCTCCTTTATTTAAAGAATTTTTTTTAAACAATACTTTGTTAAATAACTTATTTTTTGAGTTTTACAATCCTTTAAAAAAAGTATCAATTTAAAAAACACCCTGTATAAACAATTTGAAAAGGCAAGCAAACATAATTTGGATGCCAAAAATGTACGTGTTTCCAAACAAACCTAACAAAAAAGTTAAAAAAAAAAACCCTTTATATATAAATAATTTATTTTAAAGGTAAAACTCCATAAACACAAAAAATTTAAAACCCATAAAATTGATAGAAACGTAAATTTTATACTAGACATTTCAAATCAGAAAAAAAAATTTCAGGTTTGAAATAATTTGTTATCATGTTAATCACATATAAACAATAATCTAATTTTTGATCAAAACAACAAAATTTAAGTTGTTTTATTTAACAAACAGAAACTTTTATATAAATTAATTTTCCTAACTACCGGCAAAAACTTGGCCATAGACTTCAAGTATCTTATTGGGATACCCTGTATGTTTTTGTTTTAAAATTTGTCTATTATAAAATTTTTGTATAATTTATTTATCTATTCAATTATCTAAAGCAAAATAAAATTACAAACCACGTACATCAAATTTTGATTTTATATGGCCAATCGTTATATAAAAAAAATCAAAAATATTTTTGTAAATTACCTACATTTAGCCGTTGACATCCTGTATACGTAAATCCGAAACATATGTATGTGTGATTAAGTTGTTTTTAAAATAAGTTTATTTTAATCAGATAAAATAAATGATATTATGAGAATTTAATTTTAATAAATAAATAAAAAATGTTGTTAGGAAATTACAATATTTTATTAATTGCGTATTAAAATGTAGCAAGAAGCGAACAAAACTATGATGCAAGTTTTCAAAAAGAAATAAACGACATAAGTTGTTTCGTAAATAGAAACAATACATTTTAAAAGATATATGAGCGACGACAATAGAACTAATTAAAAATATATAATGATTTCCTTCATTTTGCCAGTAGAAACGTGACAAGCAACAGACAAACTTTCATCGTTAATTATGGGCGAGCATAAAAATAATTTTATCTTGGATAATTTGCAAATTCCTTTATGAAAAATTCTTTTCAGACATCGCCATGAATACATTATACAGTTAAATCAAAGAAGATTCGAAACAACTGTTGCATCTCAATTAAAGAAGTTTTAATTACGAAAATTTAGAAAGGCTTTCTCGCTCGGTGTTTTGTATTTCATATATATTTTTCTCCCCCTTCATAAAACAGAAAACCTCGAGGATATAATTACCAGAATAATTTCATGGAAGATTTTATACGACAACTCATTATCTCAATCATTCCCATTTTCCTTATATTTTGTCATATCTTTCTTTTTTAATAATATGTTTAATTACTGCGTAATTCTTTTATGGCACCCACCGCGTCGGCTTTTATTATAATTATATTTACTTAGAGCATTCCTTATCTTAATAATTCGTGTACTTACCGAAGAAAACTCCATTACTTTAAGCACCCACAATGTTAATGCCAAATTTACTATAACCATAACTAGAAGACCCAGTATTAATATATAGAGACACCGCTTCCTCCAACCATATATGCCTATTTTGAAGTTGTACCTAGAGTCGTATGAACTGTGCTGAGAGGACCCTCCGGCATCAGGTGGGTCTGACGCGGAGTTTTCATTCTTCTTCATCCTGAAAGACACAAATAAAAGTGTAAGTATACAGTTGTTCAAATCTAATATTATTTATAAAGGAAATGGCACACAATTCAATTGTGAAGTGTTTCCCGGTTGTAACTTGCACTGCAGACATTAGCAGTCCCCCTTTTTGAAACTTTCTACTTAGTTTTGCTTGCTTTGTGTGATATAATAGAAAATGGAATGTCAAAAGTTCCACTCGAAATTCGATTCTACATACTACATAAATGTATTTAAATTATTTTGTTTATATAAATATTTAGTATATTCATTTAATTAGATTATTAATTTATTGATTTATTTAAATTTCACACAATTAATATATGAAATTTAATATTATAAATTTTAATATAAAATTTAATTAATTAGAATTTGATTTAATTTTTTATAAAAATATTTTTTGAAAAATTCATAAAAACAAGATTAAATGTTATACATAAATATATAAAACATAATACAAACGCTAATTCCATTATTAATAATATCAATAGTTTATTCATTACATGCTACATCGTATATATGTTACATCGTATATAATAAAATTACAATGTACATAATAAGTCGATGAATACACAAATTTGATACAATTTAAGTTTAATTAAAATCAAAATTAAAAAGAACCTATATAGAAAAAAAAGATTCATTTAGAAATATAAACTTAATTTGCTTTTTAAATTATTTAAAATTTATAACTTTAAGTGTTCTTGATGTTGATTGTATGTTATATAAGTTTGTGTTTATTTCTTGTTTGGTAAGGATGGCTTTTGTAAACATAAATGTTATTTGATAATATAGCTGACGAGATTATCAAAATGTTACATTTTTATAATCTTTTTCTGCATGATTCTGTTATATTTAGAGCTAATATTGCTCTGACTTCTTTTTTTGCATTATATGAACTCTACTGTCTCTACTTGCGTTGCCCCAAACTTAAAAAACATAAATACACTACTAGAAGTGCATCTTCTATAACAATTAACCGATTTTTTTGTATAGCACATTATATTACCTTTCCTAGTTTGACACAAACATTATTTATATGAATATCCCATTTTAGTTTATTTACTACTATAAAATAAAAATCCCAACATTAACCCCTAAGATTACTAAAACTCCTTAATAAGTTTACAACACAAATCGATTATTGCATCTGCCAAAGTTTGTTCTAGAAATGCTAGTCAAAATAAGTTACAAACGGTTAAAAATAAATTTTTCAATCATCTTTAAAAATCTGGTAATATAGTAATTAGTAGAGAGAGGATTCCTAGTTATGCTTGCGCTAAATACTTAAAGCATTAAAAATATGTCTTAATATATGCACGAATTGTTAAGAATGTAATCATTTGGCACAAAGTTTTTTTTACGCTTTTTTGCTTTTTTAATTTGGTGCTTATTTTAAGATTTTGTGCTTATTTTTAAGCTTTTTCTTCAGATTTAGTGCATTTTTTATAATTTAGTTCTTTTGAAAAATTTAGTGGATTGTAATGCACATAAAAAAAAAACGTAAATTATTTTTATCTTTAGAAAACATAAAAAGGCAATATTTACAATCTCGATCATGCATATTTTCATAATATTATTTAGACAAGTTCAATATAATTCTGTAAATCCCGACTGAGCGTAGCGTATTTTAGTGCCACCCTCTTCAAGCAAGTCAAATAACTGTATTTTATAATTTCCAAAATAGTCGGTAGGTCAGAGATTCTCCCAATTTCAAAAACTTTAAAAACGTTTGTAATACAATTTTCGGATCCTGCAAGTAAGTCAGTGAAAAATTGCCAAGCAGTTCTAAAAAACAAAGAACTTCAAAATAATTTAGCTTTCTTAAAAGCTAATACGATTTTGTGAATCATGCCATAAAATTGTTAGAAAAACTGAAATGAACGTCTAAGTATAATTTGAGATTTTAAAGATGCAATTTTAAAAGTACCAGGCTGTATGTTGCAAACAGTGAAATCAAAACCCGTAAATATAATTTTGAAAAATAGAGATTTATCTACATTAAGAGCATATCGACCGCTACGTTGATTTCCAGTATTGTAGTGAAAACAGCTACTTTGGCGTCATTTCTATTTCTACATATAATTTGGTAATCAATTAATTTATTTACCAGTACTCAAAAAAAAATTAAACTATCGAGTATTTTAGTCAAATAATAAAAAAGATACACCAATAACAAATCTGCATGTTGAAAAATGTCTTTTCTTTTTTTAATTATTAACTGTTTTTGTGGAGAGTTTTGATTTAATTATTTAAATGTTTTTTTATACATATTATTTAAAATGTGTGTAAAAAATATCATCAGTCAAACTGTTGTAATTATAAATGTTGTAAAACCTTTATTAAAATATTTCATAGTTTTGGATTTTTTTAGTTTTTTTTTTTTTAATTGTTTCATGCCTTTTTAATGCTTTTTTACATGTTTGGTGCTTTTTTAATGCTTTTTTTAGTAACATTTTTGGGGTCTAGGACACTTCGGCGCCGCCATTTCGGCGCGGCCGTTTCGGCGCGGCCGATTCGGCGCCGGCCGTTTGGGCGCTGGCCGATTCGGCGCCGGCCGTTTTGGCGCCAAAACTTTTCAAATAAAACATAGTATATACAAATATATTATAATCATAAAAATTTATTTGGTATTTTTTACTATTTTATATTTTTAATTTTTTTTACTTATTTATTTTAATAGGCTATTATCCTTTATATTTTTAAGGTTATTACCTATCATTAAAAACTCATAATTAATTACCCATAAATTATTTGCGGGTCAAAATTATGTTTACTTATTATAATATATATTGTATATTTGACAATTAAAATATGTACGTACATATATTATGATTTTTATGTATAACTTTTGTTTGATATGTTAAGTATATCATACGTATTTTATATTTTATTTATCATACATTATCTGTTATGTTTCACAAAACAAATCAATTTTTATTATAATGTGTATATATACTTTTGTTTTATTTGAAAAGTTCTGGCGCCGAAACGGCCGGCGCCGAATTGGCCAGCGCCGAGGTGTCCTCGCGCCGAATCGGCCGCGCCGAATTGGCCGCGCCGAAACGGCGGCGCCGAAGTGTCCCATTCCGACATTTTTGTGCTTTTTTAAGCGCGTTTTTTTCGTATTCTTAATGCTTTTTAATCCGCTCTCTAGTAATTAGTATATCATTAGCACAAACTTCTTTATCACAAGATTTATAAACGAGTATGATTTTAGCTGACCTTAGTTTGAATAGAAATATGACAAAATTAATACAAACATTAAAAATATGTTATAAGAATTTAGCAATTAAAGTAAATAATTATTTCTTTTATAACCCATATGTTAATGTCAAACACATCAATCATTTTAAAAGTTTAAGCAAATTGATTAGACTCTTGTATACCACCGTATTATTTTTTAGGTTTTGTCTACGCTTTTGTAAGGTATCTCATTTATCAGTCAAAGTGGTCACTAAATTGCTAAAGCAATTTTCTACAAAGTTTTACTGAGACCTACAATTCAACCGTTACAAATTTATTCTCTAAAAGATAGCAAGTTTTTTTAAATCTTACGATTTTTTTTGAGTTATAAAGATTTCCATAAGTTAAAATTTTTTGGAATTTTTTGAAAAAAAAAAACATGGCCTTAACTTTTTTACCACCGTGACAATTTTAACACACCATCATTAAAAACAAATACAAGAGCACTTTAACATGGAGAAAAGATTTTTCCAATTTGCAGATTGCAAAGTAAAGGTTATTAAAAAAAAAACGACAAAACGCAAAACACTCCTTTGCAGTTGTTTAATGGACAATTTTAAATTTTAATTTTTTCGATATCTAATTTTGTTGTACAAGCTGTTATTTTCTTTTTCTAAAATCGGTCGGTAATTTTTCATTAATTTATCACTCTAAATACAAGGATTGCAGCAACTTTCAGTTTTTACCATTTTCTTCAGAAAACTTGCGAGGGAAAGCTATGGGTAGCTGGTGATTTACTTGATTCATTTATTTTAACAACTACTTACTCCCTCCACCACAACAAGTAAAAGTATAGGTTTCTTGATTGCCATTTGTTAAATTTTTTTTGGCTTTTTTCTATTTATAAATTTTAACTTTTAATTGCTTGTTTCGACAAAAAAACTGACCTTGTATTTATCAAAGCCAAATTTTTTTAGAGACTTAAGACTTAAGACAATTTTATAATTTTTGACAGAAGGAGGTTGCGGTTTAAACCAAATTGTGTAGAATTTAACAGAAATAATTTTCTTACCCAACGGTATCAAAATATTCCAGTGACGTATCAAATTCAAAATTTGTTTTTTTTTTTCATATTAGTTAATAAATGTATATATATTTAACATCCATAAGACAAAACACATTTTTAAATTAGATCTTTAATTTGAACAGTGTAGTGCCAAAAATCGCAGTAAAAATTAAAATTAAATTTTAAGAGTTTGCCACTAGTTAACCAAGACATGTATAACAGTGCGGATGGATCTTTTATTTAAGATTAACTTAAATAAAAGATCTATCTTACAAAGTTATTTATTATTTTTGGCCCAAAAACTGAAAAAAATAAACGGAATGTAGTATAACATTAACTGCAAACTTTATTTTGTATCACAATTCGTTATGTTTTGCTTAAAATAATTACTATCTTCATTTTGTAGCATAATTTATAATAATTCGCCTTAAATTAACTGCAAACTTTGTATTACAAATTATTGTGTTTTCCTTAAAATAATTACTAACTTTATTTTGTAGCATAAATCATATTAGGTCTGTTCCAATCTACGATTTGGACAGTTTGCAAACCGTCCAAACTGTGCACACAAACAAATATTTGTCATCCTTAGGCAAATTTTTATACACAGTAATTTGTTTTTGTACATAGTTTAAACAGTTTACAAACTGCCCAAACTGTAGGTTAAAACAGATCTAATTTAAATTGTTGACATTAAATTAACAGAAAACTTTATTTTGTAACACAATTCTTTGTGTTCCCCTAAATAACTACTAACTTTATTTTGTAGCATAATTCATAATAATTTCCCTTAAATTAACAGCAAATTGATAACTAAATATTTAAAAAAATCTTACGCATAACATATGCACAAACGCTACAGAAACGTGTTTCCATAAATGTGCAAGACGCATTCCTTAAAATAAATTAACAACAACCAGTATGTTGTAGCACAATTAATTGTGTTTTGCTCTAAAATAATTACTAACTTTGTTTTGTAGCAAAAATACTTTATCAACTATTGCACATCCAACAAAAAGGGACTTCTCTGTTTTGATAAATATTCTTGTTTTCGGACATAAAATAGATGCCAATATCTATATTTTTAGTTTAAGTAAAAAACCCTGTATTGAAAAACGCTTGACAAAAAACCCAATAATTATCTCAACTATTGCACATCCAACAAAACAAGGATTTTTCTGATGCAATAAAACATCTATATTTTTGGTTTTGATATAAAACCATACATTTTTACAAAAAAATTATTATATTTATCTCATTTTTACAATTACACACTTACACATTTACACTCTAAACACTCTAATCGCATAATAATTATTACTATTGTGATTTTTGTTATGCGCTTATGAAGAATACGGGATGTATTTATGTTTTGACTATGTGGAGGTAGTCTATTTGAAAAGTTATTAAAATATTCTGAACCAATTTTATGTTTGGTTTGACATTCTTGTTACAACCATTATTAATAAAGTTTATTTAAATTATTGCTAGCATTGACATTCTTGTTACAACCATTATTAATAAAGTTTATTTAAGTTGTTGCTAGAAATTTTTGATTTTTATTTTATTTTGTTTCAGATTAGATTAGTGTTTCCCAACCTTTTTTGTACCATGCCCCACATAAGCCTTTCTAAAATTCTTATGCCCCCCTAAATTGAATTGTTCACTTAAGAAACTTAAATGATAGATTTTAGGAAAAAAACACTGTGAAATTGATAAGAAAACACATTAAGTAAATTTTTAAAACTTATAATGAAAAATTGAAATTCAAATTTGAAATAATTTTAATAAAGATTTTTCTGTATTAATTTAATATTTTAATTTGGTGCGCTGGATGCTTGCTGCACAGAGATTTTATGTTAGGTTCCAATTTGGTTAGGTTAAGTTAAATAATTAAATTTAAGGTTAGGTTAGGTCTCGCCGTTGTGTTATATTCAAACGATTTCTTTTTTTTACCAGTACAACACTAAATCCACATTCAGTTAAATATAAAGATAGATACCGTTACCACAACAGTTTTTTTGTACATTTGGTTGAATTTGGGTATTTGATTTTTGTTTCCTCACAAAGCCATGCCATTGCTCCTTTTATATTAAATAAAATTTTAACTGACTTATCATTTGGCATTTTTGCAAGTTCTTCTTGATACTGCATATTTGATATATCAGACAAATCTACTAACATTGATTGCACATTCATGTTGAAAAATTAATTTCTTTTAAATAAAAATTTTTTTCTTTAAATTAGCCGATAGAATTTTCAGAAGATTGACAATAACAACACACATTTTTAGAGCCAATGAAACAGTTCAAAGTTTTCCGGGGGTTTTGTTAAACAAATTTATAATATTTATTGGCCTCAATAATTTAAGAATTTGCTTTTTTCTTTCAATTTTGGCACCTAAATTTAGCATTGCATTTAAATGACCCGCAAAAAGGTTAAAAGGTTGAGTCCATTTTCGAATTGCTCCCCTTAACAATCAAATTACCCCCCGGTGGGGCGTGGGCTCCACGTTGGGAAACACCAGATTAGATGTAATTTATGACTATTTTTTTCATTTTTGATAGATATTAAAGATTATCCTCAATAAAATTAAATATATCATGTGGCAAATGTACTTTCTGCTTTAGGTTTAACCATTCTGCATTTGAATTTGAGCATTTTTTGCTCTAATTTTTAAATGGTTACAAAAGCATTCACTATATTCTTTAAAGAAGATTTTAAAATCGCATCAAATTTCTCTTCCGGTTCCAGCTATACATTACATCAAAATGTAGACTAAAAAATTAAAAAAAAATATTCAAACTGCTATCACAGAAAACTGTTCAGTAGCATTCCGTTTTTACAAATATGCAAATTTTTATAATTAGTAAAAATTTTATCTATACTGTAACAAAAATCCTCGTTGCTACGCCTACGTCTTTATTTATAGAATTTATATTGTTTTATTTTAAATGAACTATTTTTTAATTTTTTATTTCGCGTAATATTTTTCTTTTGTCTATTAAACATTCCCAGTGAACACTATTGTGCTTCCTGGCAATTGCGTTCCCGTGTAATCCACGTGTGCGTTGCCTGCCTTTAGGTGAGTAATATTACCTTATTAATATTTAATTACTTTAATTTCTCCACCTATGTGGCAATATTCTATTGGCAATGGTTAATTTGGTTATATAAATTATATTTATATATTATCCACTTTAATTTTTGTGTTTGTTATATTTTTATAATTTTTAAATGATACGGCAAAATTACGTACCTATATTATTAAATAACCACCCACGACCCTCATTTCGGCACAATACCAGTGGTTTCCAAACTTTATTTGGTACGGAACTTTTCTACAATGTATAATATTTTGCGGAACCCAACAATAAAAAAAAATAATTATATATGATATATATAATTATCTTTTATTATTTTTTTATTCATTTTTGGGTTTACAATATTCCTTAGTTTGTAAAAAAAATAATGGGAGGCATTTTGCTGTTTTTTACCTTGTATTATTCTTTGATTAAAGAAATGAAGGATAAAGAAGTAAAGTGGGAGCAAGAAAAAGTACAGATGATACAAAAAATTGAAAATTTAGAAAATAAAGCTGAAAAAGAAAAAAGACAGAAAAAAAGAAATAACATTATAATAACTGGCATAAAAAAAATGAAAATGAGGAACAAAATAAAGTGGAAAACTTCTTGAGAGAAATACTTCAGATTCAAGTCAAAATATGAAAAGCTCAGCTAATACATAAAGAAAAACAAATAATAAGAGTCGAAGCCGGAACATGGGAAACAAAACAAAAAAAATGAAAGCCAGAATTTAAAAGGGACCAGAATTTACATTGACAGTGACCAATTAGAGACATAGCAAGAGAAGAAAAATCGAATGGCAAGAGGGTAAGAATAGGTTACCGTAAGTTAATAATTAACGGAGAGAAATATAGATGGAATAAAGAAATAAAAGGTTTAGAAGAAGTTGAAAATCCAAAAAACTAATAGGAAAACGGCTAGAAAAAAAGAAAAATACACGGCGAGAAAATGGTATAAGAAAGATGGTAAACACGACGGCAAACGATGTAAACAAAAAGAACAAAAATAGCAAAAGTACAAAAAAGAAAAATAAAGAAGAAAGAGTAGGAACATGGAATATAAAAGGATACATGGGAAAAGAAGCTGAACTGGTGGAAGAAATGATAAACCAAAAAATAGAAATACTAGGAATAACGGAAACAAAAAAGAAAGGGCAAGGGATAGAAAGAATACATAAAGGTTATTGGTTAATGTGGACAGGAGTGGAGGAAACGGATAGAGCAAAAGGAGGAGTAGGAATGATAATAGCTCCGGAAAGGATAAAAGATACAATAAGAGAAAAACACATAAATTAAAGAATTATGACAGTAGAAATGAAGCTAGGAGAGAACGAAACATGGACCATGATAGTAGCATACGAACCAAATGAAGACGCAAAAAAGAAGAGAAAGACAGCTTCTATACAAAATTACAAAAAGAAATAGACAAGGGAGCAGAAAACATAATGATACTAGGAGACCTAAATGGGAGAGTAGGAAATCAAAACAACGGAATAGAAGAGGCTATGGGAAAAGAAGGAGAAGAAATTAGAAACAACAACGGAGAAAGAATTATTCAACTAAGCATTGAAAACAATCTAGTAATAACAAACACTAAATTCAAACACAGGGAAGTTCACAAATACACAAGAACACAACCAACCAGAAACGAGAAATCAATAATTGACTACTACCTAGTTAACAGAAAGAACTGGAACAAGATAAAGAATGTAAAAGTAACAAGACAGGCGGAAATAGGAAGCGATCATCATTTACTACGAATGGATATGAAATAGAAAGCAAAACTTAAACCAGACAAAATAAGGAAAAAAGTTAAGATAAAAATAAAAACATACAAACTAAAAGAAGAACAAATACAAGTGGCATACCAAGAGATACTACAAAAACAATTCAGAGAGAAAGAAAAAAAAACGTACATAGAAGGACAATGGGAAATTTTTAAACAAATTATTCTAGAAGCTGCAGAAGAAAGCTGTGGATCAGCAAAAATAGTGAACAAAGATACTAAAAAAACTAATTGGTGGACAGAAAAAGTCAAATAAGAGATAAGGAACAAAAAAGAAAAATGGAAAAGATACTTACAAACCAAGAAAATAGAAGATTACGAAAAATACAAAAAAAAAGAGAAATAATACAAAGAAAATAATAAAAGAAGCAAAGATAAAATCATGGACAAAATTTGGAAAAGAAATGAATGAAAATTTCAACCGAAACCAAAAACTATTTTACGGATCGTTAAAACATCTAATTAAAAAAAAAGAATACAATATGATGAACATAAAAGATAAAAATGGTAAAATAATAACGGAAGAAGATAAGATAATGGAAAGATGGAGCAATACTTCCAAGAACTAACAGAACAAGAAGCAGAAGAAAACAAAACAATAGAAGATGAAGAATTGCTACAGGACAGAAGAACGGAAGAAATTGAAGAAATTAAAAAAGACAAAGTAATAGAAGCAATTAAGAAAATAAAAAAACGGGAAGGCACCGGGAACAGATGAAATAACGCCGTAAATGATGAAATACATGGGAGATGAGGGAATTACACAAATAACGGAATTAATAAACGACATAATGAGGAATGGGAAAACCCCAAAGGAATGGAATAAAGGAATTATTCTACCCATACATAAAAAAAGCGATAAAAGGAAATGTGAAAACTATAAAGGAATCACACTAACGAGCATACCAAACAAAATATTCACAAGAATTATTGAAAAAAGAATGAGAGACAAACTAGAAACAACAATAGAAGACAGCCAATGTAAATTTAGAAGAGGAAGAAGCACACATGATCTAATATTTATAATAAGACAATTAAGTGAGAAAATGATTAAAAAAATAGAGTAATGCACGTATGCTTTGTTGACCTTGAAAAAGCTTTCGACAGGATCAAGAGAGAGGACATATGGAAAGAACTAGAAGAGAGAGGAATTGAGAAAAAATAATAAACGTAATCAAAAACATGTACACAGAAAACAAAAACATAGTCAGAATGAATAACGAAGAATCAAAAGAATTCCAAACGAAAAAAGGTGTGAAGCAAGGATGTGTGTTAAGCGCATTGCTTTTCTAAATTCTGCTAGACAGGGCAATAAAACAGGCAAAGCAAAAAATGAAAATGGTAAAAATAGGATATTGGAAAATGGAAGTAACAAAAATAGCAGAACTGCTATTTGCAGACGATATGGCAGTGATTGCTGAAACCGAAGAAGAGTTACAACACAACATGGAAATAATAGAGGAGCAACTAAAGAAAATAAACATGAAAATAAGTTATGAAAAAACAAAGACCTTGATACCAGAAAAACTGAATCACGAAATAAGAATAAAAGGAAGAATAATAGAACAGGTCGAACAATACAGATACTTAGGAACAATAATACAAAGCAACGGAAAACTAGACAAAGAGATAGAGGACAAAATAGAAAAAACAGCAAAAATATATAACATGTTAAAAAATACTTTCTTTAACAAAAAAGAAATATCAAAAACAACAAAAACAGAAATTGTAAAAAAAGTAATCAGACCAAAATTGCAAGTCCAGCAACATTTGTTGACTCGTCCAATTATAGTGCAAATGAGTCGTATACAAGTAAACGCAAACAAGCTACATTTGCAATATCATGTCTGGACACCGTGTTATTCAAAAATGGTATTTTTTCAATTTTTTCGGCAGCTTCTGAATCAATTACGCATGACACAATATCTTTCACGCAAGGCTTAATTAAAGTTTCTCTAATCATATGTGCTTCACAAGCCAATGCAATGCGATAGCACACTTTGTACAATGCTTCTGTGGCATTAAAATTTTGTATGCTGCTGAGCAAGTGGCTCACACAGAACTGACAGAACATCCAATATAAGAAATGAACCTCGCATGTTATTGGCTAGAAACAAAAATAGTTGGCCTTCACCACACCAGAGACGATGTCTATTAAAATAGCTTTAAAATTTCTCCAGAAATGGCGCTATATCATCCATTTATATTATTAAAAAGAAGTACTATATTTTCTAAATTGACATAAATTTTATAAAATTATAACAAAATCTTGATGAAAATAATTAAATAACTATAACTAAATAATAAAAATAACATAATAAAATAAATAAAACACTTTTATTTTAAATCATATTTACCAAAACATTAAAATTTATATATGTACTTTAGAAACGCGCAGCGCCAGTGAGTTCTAAATTTTTTCGCGGAACCCTAAGGTCCACTTTGGGAATCACTAATCTATACACTTTACCATTTTGAGGTCTTGTGGGTAAGTATCATATATTTGTTGTATAAATCCACAAACATTGATGTTTTATTGAGCCATACTTCTGCATTAAATACGCTGTCATGTTCGATTTCTGTTATTCTGTAACCACTTAGAACGTCTAAAAGTGTTAACCTTGTGGTAATCTACCGTTGATTTGATGTAGTGTTTCTTTCTTTAGTCAAACAAATAGATAACTTTAAATAATAACGTTTTTATTACATTTGATATGTGTTTTGATTATTTATTCTTCAAATTTTTTAGAAATAAAATCTAGATTGGATGCAAATAGTTTGCCCGTTTTTATTTTATCTGTGCATTTATTTTTTCTGTTTCGTTTTTCTGTTTTATGCATAGTTAGTGCCTTTTTATTTACACGCACTTCAGTGCTTTCCTTTGTTTGTAGTTTTCTTGAAGTTGTTTTCTTTATAGCACGTGGCACTATCTTTACGTAAATATTTACTATGATCATTATTGTAGGTTTTTGTAAAATGACGTCATTGGTTTTGTTTTATAATGTTGGTTCAGAAAATGGCGTTTGTCCCAACTTATTACACCTTTTAGCAAATTAAATATTAATGCTTGTTCGGATAATTTTTTTTCTGTGTGATAATCACTTTGTGTAGAAAAGATAATTCCTCCATGTAACTTTTCAAGGTTTTCTACACAGGCAGCACTTGACGTTTTATATCTTTCAACATGCTCTGGTAACACTTTGTCATTAATTACTTCAATAAATTAGACTTTATTCAAACTTACTTAATGGAATAATACTTTTCATCAATGTAGGTATAGTAATTTATATACAATTAACTAATTAACTTAACTAATAAATAATAATTATATTAAAACTTTGCATTTTTGGGTGAAATATATAAGCGGTAAGTTTGTATTTTTATAAATAGATATTATTTTTTCAACTACAGCCAGACACGAATAGAGTGGCCCCTATATAGGCAACTTAGTATACACCAAAATTATGTTGAATGGGTTAAACTAATGCATTTGCCCGTTTTAGCATTTTTCATTAACGCTTACATTTAAAACATTCCACGGGCGACATTGTTCTGTTATTGAAAGATGCTAAAACGGGCAAAAGCAAAAGTTTAACCACATTCAACATAATTTTGGTGTACACTTAGTTGCCTATTTAGGGGCCACTCTATTCGTGTCTGGCTGTAATGATAGAATTAATTATTGATATGTCAAAATATCTAATATAAAAATTAATTTAAATACATATTAGTATTGCAATTTTGCAATTATTTATTATTAATAAACGTGTACCTAATTATTAAATTAATAAATTCTATAAATATAAAATATTTGTAATTTTATAAATGTTACGGTCTGTTTTTATTTTGCTTGATCACCTAACTACACTAAGTGTTCATGTCGTATGTTAATTAGTAAAGTATATTTTCACTATAACAGCTAATGCCGCTTGTCGTCAATTTTTTTTAAACGTCATCAGCTACTATTATATGTAACCGCTTTATTTCATTGCAAAAAACTGCTTGTTTTCCCCGATACGTTAATGTTTAAGCTTTACTATGTAGTTTGGGTTGATCCGGAATATCTCGTTCTTCTCGGTCAGTGCGCGTTTAATGCATTACGCTATGAACTCTCATCTATAAGCTCAATCAATTAAACACAACGCAATCAGCCAATATAGAACCAATAGGTGCCTGAATTCCCACTGTATTCATAAGAACCTTGCTTACAGTAACTTCAACACTAGTCTAATTTGTTATACACACCAGACCGCAAAAAGTTGTAAAGTACTTCAATAGTTTTAATTCCAATGCACTTCAATACACACATCCCTAAGACCTTCTTGGATTATGTTTAATTAACCTGAGACAGGTATAAAGTACTTGAATGACCTTAACGCCAATGCAATTCTTTATACATAACTCTAAAACCTTTTTGGTATATCTGTAAATAACCTGAGATAGCTGTGAAGAACCTCAATTATAACACTAACAACGCACTTCATTCTACACACCCCAAGATCTTTTTTGTCTATCAACCTCAATTTCAATAAATATTGTTATAGTCAACCCCCTTGGTTTATGTGTAAAACAGAAAACCATAAAATATCCAAATAGCCTCAATGCTAAGCAATGTCAATGTACATGGTCTCTATAAAAGTCTGAATTATGTAATCACTTTAAATGTGCCGCCTTTTTAAAATGTTCACCAAACTATTTACTTTGTTTTGACAGTTCAACTTCAACTGTGAACGACCACGGAACTATGTCACTAAAGCGGCACAAAAATACATTAGATACATAATCCAAACTTTTATAATGACCCTGTATTTCTATATACACATCCAATGCTGCCTCAAAGTATATGTGAATAGCCTCAGACAACTATAAAATATTTAAATAAATTTAATACCAATATACTTTGTTATACACCCCAATATCTTCTCCGTCTGTGTGTGAATAACATCAAACAACTGTGAATTACTCCAATGGCGTCATCACACCACAATATATTCTCGGTCACAAGTCAAATTGCTATAACAATATTGCCTTATGAATAGTGGAACTAGTAAATATCGCGCGCGCATCTGCTTTTGTTATGTAAAGTTTGTGTGTGTTTGTTTACTTATATTCAACATTAACATAGAAATCTGATAAATACGTCACATGCCATTCAATATGAATAAATATAAATACAATTCCTTTAATAGTTAAACTCAATTAATAAACATAGTCAGAACAGATAAGTGTAGGCATCGCTTGTTCTTAATTAACTTACGCAAAGATTAGTAGCAACAAATAAGTTAAAATATAACATAATGCACGTTGTGTTAATTAAATTACGTATATATTATTCAGATTTTGTTTATAAATTTGAGTAGAATTTACTGATTAAAAAATATGCAAACAAACTTAAACTGAAAAAGTACAACCCAATTCTGGTCAATACGCAATAGCGTAATATAAAGTTTATTCATTTATAGAAAGTTCAATTCAAGAGCCAATAATAAAAAAGTGACTTCAAATAAAATTCAAATACTTTATAAAGAAATTACAAACTTAGTCAACATTTCTAAAACATTAAAAATTTGATTATGATCATATACAATAAATTATTTTTATAGTTTCTTTTATAATACTGAAGCTGCATTTTTTGACAGAATTTGCAAAATAACAATTTAGAGCAACATCATAAAACCACAACGTTCAAAGATTTAATGCTTTTCAACTAAAATAAACTGGGTGGTTTAGTTAAACTGCAATGCTGTTTTGTTATAGCAAGATATCTTTTAACAGTAGTAAAAGTTTTTTAAACTTAATTAACTAAAGGTTTTCTTAAGGACAGAATTGTCAGGAATGGTTCCGTGATAAACCACCGGGAGCGCTTCACTCGCACTGTAGTAAAGTACCGCCCATGGCGACAATCACCCAATAAAATCAAACTACCAGTTGTGTAATAAAAACAGTACCAAACGTAATGGGAGGAGCCATCGGTGGGCTTATTGTTTACACCCAAAAGTATCCTCATCTTCGGTGCTACTTTTAAAGCAAACAAATAATCATTTTGTGATAATTTTTGCGACATAATTTTTTTTATATAAATATCATTAATATGAACTATGTTTGAAATAAATTGAACAATTTTTACCACTAAACTTTTTTATTTATTAATATATTTTTACCAAAATAGCTTATTCAAATGTTGTTATTATACTCATAATAATGCCGAAAACGGAAATGAATTATCTTAATTAACTTCCGAGAAAAGCTGCACGATAGTTTTATGGGAAAATTTTTCCACCTTAAAATAATATTCCAAATTTGCATTTTGTTTTCAATTTTTGGCCATCAAAACCATATCCAACAAGTTTTGCAATTAATGCTCAAACTGGTTTTTATTAATATCCAGACACAACTAATTTTAGCTAACTAAATCTTTATTTGTATAGATCACATACAATATTACGGATTTAAAACTTTTACAAAGAAAAGTTAGTGGATCAAACTCACGTTGCCTTTGTCACAGTGAAAACCACGTCAAAAAGTTCTAGCGTTGCTAAAGCGTAGCTGTTTTTTAATATTAGTAGTCGTACTAATATTAAAAAATACTACAAAACTACACATTTCCGTAATTCTATTTAAGTTTTAAAGTTAGTAATAATTAACTAACAATCCTTAGCGTTTATAACAATTTTTTTACATATTTTTGTAAATTAATTAATAATAACAAATCTACTAGGTTTTAATTAAATCTGATGTATGATGTAAATTCAGCATGTTTTTTTGAATCTAATAAGCAGATTAGGTTCTAATTTTAATTATGAATTAACAGTAAAATATTATGTTTTATTTTATTGCTGTTTACCTATTAAACTTATTGCTATTTTCTTGCCGGTTCTTTTAACTTTATTATGTATTCATTTAAAATTAAGATAAAATAAGCAATATTAAGAGTATTTGTTATAACTTTCAAGGTAAAAAGTAAAAAATAAATTATTATTATTACATAAAATGATTGTAAAAGAGGGGTGTTTGTACTATAAGCGTAACTAGGTAGCATGTGTTTAGATTAGACCCTTTATCATCATCATGAGTTGTGTTTGTAAAAATTATTTACAATTTTATGACAATATTATGTATGCAATATTTACCATTGCAACTCTTGATTATTATACACGAAGCTATATATTTAAATAAATTAATAGCAAAATATATTTGCTCAGTTGAACTTATTCACAACTCATAAATATTTATAATAGAAAGAGATATCGATCTCCAACATACAAAACACAATTTTTTCAGGTTTACAAGCCATTTGTCGGTGCGCGCAATATACCACTTGAAGCCACTACCTTGTACATTTGTATTCATTTAAAACGTCACGTCGTTTGTAAAATTTATTTAAATCTCTCTGCTAGAAAAAATAAATTATAAAAATAAACAGGGAACAGTTTGTTTTCAGATTATACAGGAATAAATTAAAATGTTAAGTATGTACATAATTTGTAAAAGAGATGTAGCCGTGATATTGTCACTTCGCGCGAAATAAACGACTCTCATCATAAATACAATGAGGACGTGCCTGAATTTTCTTGTTTCGTCGTGAGCCTCGTAAAAATCTAAGAAAGAATCCTTGTTTTATACATCAAATAACATTGGTATCCTAAGCTATTAGTCCTGTGTCAAGTATCAGCCGCTCCTTGGGTCATATTTCACTTAACCTGCGATAAATTCCTCGACCTTATCACGTCCTCAGCGAGCGGATCAACGTAATGATGTTATAAAATATATCTTAACGAACATTTCCTCTTTTTTAAAAATATCCCTGAAAGCCAACTCCCTCTATGTTCGTATAGTGCGGGAGTAATAAAATGTTTAAATGTATGATACCGTCCGCGAATTTTTACATTGTGCAGTAATCCAGTGGTACTAAAGACAATCGCATTACTTACGATTTATGGTTACTTATAAATTTATCTTGTCGATTAAATCCACTAGTTAATCAAACGTAGATTTATTAAACTCTGCAATTAATAAAAAAGTATTTATTTTTAAGTTTTATAGAAAACATATTAAAAATATTTCTATAGAATATAAAATATATTTTACAATATTTACATTTTATCACTTTAATAAAATTATACATTATTAAATTTATATCTATAATATAGTGATCTGCCTAGAAATCAACAAATAACTTATAAAAAATTATTTAATTATATATTATATTTAAAAAATTATATATCAATTATAATTAATTAACATCTATCCTTTGCATGCTACAACAAATGTTGATTACATTCCGACATTAATTGGATTTCGGATGTTTGCTAACAATTGCAGAAGTTTGATATATTTAACATGAACGTAATAATCTTGATTGATGATGACGCGCTATCTAGATATTAAAATGTGTACCTGTTTACGAAATTATCGAGTAAATTGCATTTGTAATGCATACAAATGATGTCGATGTTATTTAATAATTTGTCCATTTCACATAACATAATCTAAATTCAATTCAATAGTGTGTTGATTTATGAGTTCTAGAAGTCCATTTTCATTTTATTGGTTTAAATCGAAATATAATGATTGAAACATCATTATGAATTTATAGTAAATGGAGTTGATTGTTACATACTATATCTATACAATTCTATTATAAGTAATAACTATTATGTACATAAATCGTAAAATATCATAAAAATAAAATTTTGTTAACTAATTTGGGAAATGTAAAAGATAATAAGGCAAAATATAAATTTGAAATAAAAAAAAAATTGATAATAAAATAAAAATAAGATATAACATTTTCTTGTATTTCCCTTAGTTTAAAAGTTATAACACAAAAGAAACTGTCTATACGAGAGGCTCTTTATACAACATTTGCAAAACATTTTTGGTGGCCATAAAAATGTCAACTATACAAACATAAAAAGTGATTTGGTTAATAAAAATCAGTAGATTATATCACATATATGCAGTTTTCTGTCAGATAGGTATAAGTTTTTTTAGAAAGTTGACAGTTTTTTGTCAAAAACTGACACTTTACAAATATTTTTATTTTAAATATGTCAAATAGTTGCACGTTTTGTGAGACCATTAACAATTGATTTGTCAAATGGGTAGTTGTATACAACAGATTTCTTGAAATAAAATTGGCAGTTATATACATGTCAAGTATATAACGGCCAGTTTTGTTAGTCAACTTATTTATTTATCAAGACAGTTATACGCTTTTTCAGAAAGTAGAAATAAATTGTTGAACTGACAGTTCATGCAACAAAATTGTTTAGATTTCATTTTAGATAATTGACAGTTGAAGTAGATGTCAAAAGATTATTAAAAAGTTTTGTTGACCAAAATGTTGACACTTGAAATAAATTAAAAAACTGTTACTTTATAGTATTGATAGTTAGCAGTTCATATAACAGATTAGTAAAATAGTTGACAATTGCTTTGTCAAATTGACAATTGATAGTTTTTATGACAGATTATATATATGTCCTAGCAAATGACCACAGAATAGTAAGATTTAAAATACAACTCAACATCTAGCTAGAGAGGTCTGCCAACGAGCAATAAAACGCGCAATGTTAAGATTAAGCTTACGAGATAAAATAAGGCAAAGAACTAGAATCACATATGTCATACAACAAATAGCACATCTTAAATGGCAATGAGCTGGATAAGTGGCAAGAGAAAATGACAAATGGTCCAAGACAATATTTCAGTGAAGTCCTCGAGTACCTAGGAAAAGCGTATGGAAAAAGCCTATGTTCAAGAGTGGACAAAATCAGGCTAAAGAAGATGACAGATTTGTCGAGAATAAAGTTGTCAAACTAATAGTTCATAAGGCAGGTTTGTTAAGAATAATGTTAACAGTTCATATGTTAAACAACATGCCAAGTTTATAAAATGGCCAACGGTTGTTTTGTCAAATTAATAGATTTATTTTGATACACAACACTTCTAGTTGGCAGTTCAAAGTTGACAGTTTCTTTGTCAATTTAACAAACATCAGTGCAAGTAAAAGTATTAGAAAACGTTGAAAAGTGTCAAACTAATGTGATCTAAACATCATAATGTTGCAACTGAATGTCCACAAGTTTACGTCTACAAATATCAATAAACAACAAAAAAGTTTAAATTAAATATCTAAATATGTCAAACTGTCTAAAAATTGTCTAAAAATATTAATCAAATGTCAAAAAGCGCTGAACAAATGTGCAATAAATAATGATAAGTTTTTAATCAATTTACTTTGGAGTATAAAAAAAATATTATTGCTATCTTTTTGTTAACTGTGCAGTGACATTTTAATTTTATTGTGCAAATCAGTTGATTATTTTTTTAATTTAAAACATAATATGCCAGGTAATGTCAGCATAGTGTTTTTTTTAACAATTAAGTTATTTTGAACGCGATAGAGTAATCAGAACATGATACTGCCCAACATATTGGTAGAAATGTCAGTAAAATAGCTCAATGCTAGCGTAGATAGATCAAACGACAACAAACAACAACCAAGATTATGACTTGGACGTTTTTCACTTTCTGGGACTAACCAAGGGATTTCTGTATAATCAGTTTACTGAAGAATTTAATTATTCTTACCATAAGAAATGCCGTCTAAAATAGCGCAATAAAATCTTTAGCAACAAATCAATTTTTTGTTTGTAAGCCCCCAATGATAAGATGATTGTCAAAAAAACAAAGTTACAGTTTGATGTAAAACGACTTACAGATCTTACACGCAGAGTGATGGTATGGGAAATAACTGCTTATGGATGTAAGTCTCTTCTTTATTAACAAGGTTCTAGAACCAACAATAATGCCCTATCTGAAAATGTTGGAAACCCCCAACAGGTTAATGCAAAACCGCATACAGTTAGTTACAATGAAACTCTTTAAACTAGCTAATATTAATTTACTTTCATAACCTTCTTGTTCTCCAGACCTATTGAACACGTGTAAAAGACTAGACCATCTTCACCCCCTCACTTTACTTAATATTCGAATGCGTATTCTTCAGATTTAATCACTTAGACTAAAATTGACAATTTGATTTTTAGCACGCCCAGGCAATTAAAAAAAAAACTTGTCATAATTTTTTGTTGAAATTTTAATAATTTTTAGTGTAAATAATTTACATACTATCTAAAATGATCTTCCTTTACTTTTGGCAAACAGTATATTTGTAAGTGGACAAATAATTTCTATGTTTAGAAATATCAACAAATTACTAAAAATGTAAAATAAATCTACTGTTTATCAGTCTAGAAATATCAATAAAATGTCTATAATTGATCAAATCACATCTAACATGTTAATTAAATGCAAAATGTTAAAAAGTGTCAACAACTGACTAAAAATGTAAAAAAAAAAATTAAAGGTGTAAACAGAATGACCAAATTTGTTTTTTGTAATTATATTTACAAATGTTTCAAAAAGTGTCACAAAAATATGTAAAAGTGAAAGCGCAAACAAAGTGTAAGTCAACTAAACGTCTAAAACTAGTTAAATAGTATCTAACTGTAAAATGCAGACAGAACATTTAAAAATATCAAAAAATAAGTCAACAATTTCTGATAAATGTCTAAAAATATAAAAAAAACTTAAAAAAAGTCAATTAAATTTAGAATAGTTCCAAATAAATTTAAAAAAAGTACATTTAAAATAAGTGTAACAGAACTTGACTTTTGTAAAAATCAAGTTTTTCCCAATGTTCATTCTTATCTTAAGTTTGATGCGTTTGATGAGATTGAGTGCCTTAAAATAGTAGTATTGTAATTAATAGCAATGCAAAAGATGCTAATGGCTTAAATATAAAAATTATTAAACTGTGTTGTCCGTTTTTGTCACCATATATAACAAATATTTTTGACTTTTGCATATTTCACAAAATATTTCCAGATCGATAAAAAATTGCCTATATGATTTCTTTATGCAAAAATGAATCCAATAATGTCAATGATATTAATAACTTATTTTTTTGCAATAATTTGCTTTCTTTACATCAAAGTGGTATTTGTCAAAGCTTTAGTTGCAATTACTGTTAACGTGTATAAGTATATGTTGATGATTAAATAGAAGGAATTGATAAAGGAAATTTTGGTACTGGTAATGCTTCATTTCTATAAGTTAATTGACACTATTAATTATGAATTATTTATTGCAATTTATTGTTTTAGATTAACAACTAAAGCAGTTGGACTTTTTATTAGCTATCTAAGAGATAGAAAATAGCATGTTATTTTAAATTAAGTAGTGTTAAATGCTTTGGTCGTTAGTTCTTGTGTACCACAAGGCTCTATACTTGGATATATTATAGCTGTTAAACATAATCAACTACATCATTATGCCGACAAATCGTAATTAAACAGTATATTCCTTGCTGAACATATAGATTTTAATAATAACATTATATATTTAACGGATCAATCAATAAGTTGTCGCAAGTTATTATAATATTTAATAAAGTATTTAAATCATCATTTACAACTGTAAAAATGCAGTGTAAAAGAAGTAAAGTCTTTGAAAAAGAGGATGTAAAAGTGAAATCGTGATACTGGTTTGAAAGTACAATACCACCTAGATATTTAATAATACCTTTTTAAACCGTTTCTAGACGCATAATAAAAATTTTAAACTGCCCAAATAATACAACAATTGTCCAATATTGATCTTACATAATTACTATATATAACTTTTTGAGGTTTGATGTTTCTTTTTCTTTTTCTTTAGTTATTCTTTTAACCAATCCAAATATTTTGAGTAATTTTTAAATAATAATGTCTAATTTTAATATAAAATTTAATTTGCAATTAATTTAATCAAACTAAAAATTATCATATTTATGCAAAAAACAAATATTTTTATATTTATCAATATTAAGTTCCACATCGTTTTGTAGGTACCAGTTGTATATTTTATGAATATCTTTTTGTAAAGATACACAGTCATTTTCACTTACTATCTTTTTAAATACTATTAGATCATCAGCAAAAAAAACACACTAACATTCTAAATTCAAACTGATATAATTTATAAATAAATTGAAAAGAAGGGGTCCTAGGTGTAAACCTTAAGGAACACCAGAAGTAATATTAATCAAATCAAGTTTAAAGTTAAAAATTACCACTTGTTGTATTTTGTTATTTAAATATTATTCAATCCATTGCAAAACAGTTTTACCAATTTCCAGTGATTTGAGCTTTTTAATCAATTTTGTAGGAGACAACCCATGTTGTTAATCAATAATAACATTAAAAACAGCGAGTTTAATTTTATTAAAACTAATTTGTCAAGCAGTATAGGTAATTAAAATTGTTTACTGATTGTACAATAATTGATTATATTAACCTTGCTACCATTTTTTGCACTGGTACAACATAATTTATTTTTCACTGTTCCGAAAAGTAACTTTCAGATAGATTAAATACAATTATATATCTCTGCACAGTTTTTAAAAAGTAAATGTAATAAACCATCTGAACCAGTACCTTGGTTTAAATCAAGTTGTATTATTGAGTCAGAACTTCAATTTCACAAAATAAAAAAGCATTTATATCAACATGCAGGTTTGCATAACCATTGTTGTATATTATTTAAGAACCTAGAACCAGGAACCTACAACAGGCCACTACATGGCGCAGTCGGTTATCAATTATTAATTAACAGTAATTACTGAAGTTAAATTAACCAAACAAAAAACAGTAAACAAATTTGGAAAAAAAAATAATGTGAAAAGTGTTGCCAAGACTTGAAAAGTATGGAAAAATCGTTTTTTAAACTACCTCATGGCGACGGAATACAATAAAAAGTTGCAAGAAACCCAATTTGCTTAACTACTCCACTACATAGGAAAAAAAGGTTTTTGCATTTTTAATACCTTCATAAATGAGATTAAAAAAGAAAAAAAATTAGAAACAATAAAATTAAAAAGTTTGAAGAGCATTTTATGCCAAAAAAAAAAATTGAAATATGAGCGACATAAACTGTTTACACGGAAACAATTGGAAGGTAAAACAATAGAGCAATACGTCACCGTTTTAAAAAATATATCTCTCATGTGAGCTAGGTGAAATAAAGGACAATTTAGTAAAAATTATTTTAACATGTGAAGTTTTAAATGCAACAGCAACTTTTGGACAGTAAAGGAAAATCTCTGAAAGAAGCGGTGAAGGTGTGCAGGGCAATAGAAGAATCGCGAGCAATAACCGCTGCAATTGAAAGAGCCGGACCATCCGTGGATATAATTGAAAGAAAACCTCAACATAAAAAAAATAAATGATCAAATTTCCATGCGGTACCACATAATTCAAATCTCCAGAAGAGACCAAAAAGAAACAAGCAGGACGTAAAATATTAGTGCAAAAGTTGTAGAAAAAACCATACACCATTTAACTGTACTGCTTTTGGAAAAATATGCAAAAAGTGCAACAAACAAGATCATTTTGCATGTGTAAAAGTGCTTAAATTAATTATGTTGAAAGCTGTGAAAACAAAGAGATGTTTATCGACAGCATAGAGGATCATGAAAACACAGCAAGTTGGACAGTAAATTTAATAATTGAAGGTAAGTCTAAAATTAATTTTAAAATAGATTCAGGAGCAATGGCCAATATAATTCCTATCAACTTATATAAAACATTAAATATTAATAAAAATTTAAATTATGCACTTACAAAATTAAAAACTTTTACAATAGAAAGTATTCTTATTTTAAACTGTTTTAAACTGCAAATATACAACTTTAAAATATAAATTAAATTATTTTATTGTTGATACATCCAGTTCACCAGCAATATTAGATTTAATTGCAAGTATTTTGTTAAAACTAGTTCAAAGAACTGACAGTGTACTCTTATCATTTAAACACAATAATAATTTGTTTAAAGGAATTGGCTGTATTCCTGTTAAATATCACATAAATATAGACAACGATATAACACCATTACTTAGCGCATTTCTCAAGGTCCCATTGAGTATATATAATCAATTAACAACTACTTTAAAAAATCTGGAAAAAGTAATATTATTATAGTGTAGATGAATCATTGGGTTCATCCGATGGTAATTAATAAAAATTCAACGGTACTTTGCGGATATGTCTAGATCCAACTAAATTAAATATAGCAATAAAAAAAGATTTTTTTCAATTGCCTACATTTGAAGAAATAACTAATAAAATGAAAGGAGCAAAATACTTTAATTTAGATTTGTCTCAAGCGTTTTCTTGAACAAAGAAAGTTCAAAATAATGTTCAATTTCAACACCATTTGAAAGATTTTGGTTCTTAAGATTAGCGTATGGACTAAATTGTGCACCGAAAGTTTTTCATAAAAAAAATTAAAATACTTTCAATATTAAAGGTGTGGACATATTTAATGATGATTTAACTATATAGGGAGAACATAATAATAGATTAAATCAAGTATTTGAAATAGCTAGAAAAAATAACATAAAACTTAATTAAAAAAAATGTAAATTTTTACATAAAAGTTTAAAGTTTATAGGACACATAATTAATAAAGACGGCATAAAACTAGATAAATCAAAAATTGATGCAAAAATTCAAATGCCTACTCTTACAGATAAAAAAACGTTGCAAAGATATCTAGGTTTAGTAAATTATGTAGGAAAATTTATATATATTATGTCTGTATATCCGCGCAAGAATTAATTAAAAAACAAGTTGTATGGCAATGGACAAATGTATATAAAAATGCCATAAATAAAATAAAACAATTTATCACTGAACACCCAATATTACAACTTTTTGATACTCATAAAAAATTTATACTATCAGTAGATGCTTCAAAAGATGGATTGGCAGCTGTACTACTCCAAAACAATCTACCTTTAAAAGCGATGACCGAAACTCAATCTAGATATGCACAAATAGAGAAAGAGTTACTAGCAATAGTCTTTGGTTGTGAAAGATTTTCACAATTTATATATGGCAATAATGTAAATGTAGAGACTATAATCCGTAGATGTAGAACATGCAATATGTTTAAAAAAAAGAACCACTTTTGCTAAGGCCGGTTCCGGATAGACCTTTGCAAGTATTAGGTTTTGACTTATTTCATTTATATAACAAAGATTATATAATAATAGTTGATTATTTCTTCAAACTTGTTGAAATTGAAGAACTAAAAAAAATACATTATCTCTAACAGTTATTGAAAAAATAAAATCAATATTTGCTAGACCTGAAATATTTTATTCTGATAGGGGACCACAATATAATTCTATAAATTTTAAAACTTTTTCTGAAAAATGGAATTTTAATCACATAATGTCAAGCCCGACACACAGTCAATCAAATGGAATGGTGGAAAGAACCATTCAAACTGTTAAAAACATTATAAAAAAGGTTTATGAGGAAAGTAAAGATATTATGCTGACACTTTTATGTTACAGAAATACTCCTGTTGACGATTTAAGCACACCAGCACAAATACTTATGTCTAGAAGACTAAGAGGTGTAATACCTATAAAAAACTCATTGCTAGAAGCGAAAGTTGTCAACCAATCAAAATTAAAAATTAAATTAAATAATAAACAAAATAAATATAAAAAATATTATGATAAAACAGCTAAATCTTTATCTGCTTTAAAAACAAGGCAGCAAGTAAATGTGCAACTACATAAAAATAAATAGTACCCAGGAACAGTTCGTAAAAATCGTATCAAATTAAAATGAAAAATAGAAAAAAATATGTTAGGAATAGGAGATATTTGGCCATTATCTCAACAGAGTTTAGCAACACTGAAGTTGATGTTCAAGATGAAAGCGTATCTGATAATGATATTAGTTTAGAAGATACATTTAATTTTATACCATCCACTCACACAAGAACCTAACGGACCACTACAACCATTATTAGAATATGAGCTAGCTTTTTATCTTTTATTAACTGTATAATATCAAGTGTAAACTGTATGAAGTAGAAATATTTCACTTTACCACTAAATGAAACAAATATTTTGACGGTAGAATCAAGTACCGTATAAACATAAGCAGCAGTAGCGGCTTTACTAGTTGAGATAAAATTTAGTATGTCTCAGTTAAGAAATGCCAAATAATTATTTATTAAATTATAAGCGGTTTTCTCAATATTTGGATTTACCAATTGAGCATAATTATTGTTACTAGCATTAACATCAATACTATCTTGTTATTTTTATTGACTACACCATTGTACTGGTTAAAACCATTAAAACTAAAGTAGTCACAAATACTTGACAGATTGTCCTTGCAAACGTTAAAAGTCAGTAAACCAGGCATATAAAGAGAATATAAATAGCAAAGTTCTACATTTATAACAAAATTAAACAATAATTTTTTAACAATTAGTTATTATTCAGTTAACATATAATATCATAATTATTGTTAAGTATTGATTTGTATATCTTGTTAAAACTCCACATACAAATTAGGTATACTAGAGTTACATTTAAATAACCGAGAATAGTTAAAAATTTTTTAGTAATCTATTTCTTCAAGATGTCCTAGAAAAGAAACTTTGAAAGGTTTATAATCACCTGATTTAACAGTTAATTGTTCACAAGTATGAACAACATCGGGCATCTTTGCAGTTGCTAAGATAAACTACGATCTCAATAATGTAGTAACATTTGCTAAAAATCATGCGTTAACACTGAACTCATCAAAATCTGTTTGGATCTAAAAAGAAAGTCTTAATGTCTAAAGATAGTGCTTATATTATAATATATAATTAGCATTAAAACTCCTATATATCTAATCAATGTATTGTTCAATTATTGGCTTTACTACTAAATATTAAAAGTGGTTACTTAGTGATCAACTCAGTAGCCTATAAATCAAACTTAAATTTGAATCTAATATTAACATATTTTATAACATTGTATTTATTATTATTATTATTTTTACTTTATTATGTTATGTCTATTTTTTTCTAATTTTAATTTATTAAACAGTTAGTGATTAAATGGAACAGCTGATTGAATTTAATTCAATTGAGCTAATTTTTCCCATTAAACTTATATGATTATATTTTTCATTATTTAAATAACTTCTGTATTTTTAAATTTAATAAAATTAATTATTATTAAATGTCTAAAAGTGTAACTACAATTTTTAAAATAACATCTCAAAATGTTGAGTAAACATGATTTACAAAATAATTTAAAAACATAGTTTAACCCAAAATTTATAAAATTAAAAAAAAATTTAATAATGATGAAGACAGCTTAGCTTTTATAGTTGCTGAGGCTGAATATTTCAAAATAGCAACTCAAATTATTTTTTTTTAATTATAAAATTAAAAACATTCTTCGCCTTATACCAAAAGGTAGAAAGGCAATTGAATAAATAAATAAATAAATAAATAAAAACATTCTACCTAAATAATGTGTAAAACTGTTAATAATTAGTTTGTCAAACTGCTCACACAAGAGTTGCTATTTATGTATTGAGAATAGAAAGAACAAATAAATGAATTTTATCAAAAATATTATTATTGTTTTTCAAAATAATCGTCTTTAAGATGTATAAACTTTTGCATGCAATTGAACCACCCTTCAAAGCACTTTGTCCAGTCAAAAGATGATAGCTCTAAAACATGCGTTTTGACCTCAACCGCTTCTTCGGGCAATAAATTTAGAATCCAACGTGCACACAGCTTCCGAACACCTATTCATACTAATGCTTAAACATGTCTCAATTTTGCCACATGTCACATGCCAATTTTCTTTAATTAGTTTTTGCACAGCATCGATATTTTCCGGCACAACGACCGATTTTGGACGACCTTCTTTAACTTTGTCCTTGAGCAAACTACGGCCACGTTTGAATTCATTGTACCAGCGATATACAGTGGCTGTGGATGGCGCTTCATTGCCAAAAGTTGAATTCAGTTGATTGAAGCACTGATTTTGAGTTGGACCACGTCAAAAGTCATAATAAATCGTATCTCAAACATTTTCGCAACTTAATTCCATCGTTTAGCAATGATAACATTTTTAACTTACTGTAAACATCACATACGTATAATGTCAAATTTTACGATGGCAATGTTAGATTTCACCTGGCAATACCAGTGTTGCCAGTTCTCAATACATAAATAGGAACCCTCGTATGAAAAATTATCAAAAATCTAGTTAATAGTGTATACATCAAATTAGTAAAATAGTTGCATTTTCAAATTAACAGCTCACAGTTTATTTATCACATTTAAGATTAAAGTTAGCAGTTCATACGGGGGATAAATCTTAAAACAGATTTACGAGACAGTTGATAGATATCAAATTGACAGTTCATATAACAAATATTATAAAACAATTGATAGTTATTTTAAAATAGTTGACGGGTGTTTGTTGAATTGACAATCATACAATAAATTTGTAAAAACAGTTTAAAAAATTCTGTAAACTGATCATGTAAATAGACCAAAAAAAATGAGGCTCAATAATATTTACACAAAAGCTTTTATCAGTAAATAACCTGTTATTAAGTTTCTTTTACAAATATTGAGTTTTGCACAATTATTATTGAAATGTACACTTTGACCTGTTTGGCGAACCCTTTGTGGACCGGTGCCCGGATGCATTGCATCCACAGCACCCTATTTGTGGCCAGCCCTGCTTCTACGTATAAAAATGCATTTTTAGATAAAATTCCAAGCTTTCAGATAGTATTAAATAATTTTTTAAATAACGCTATATTTTCCTCTCTATAATCTTTTATACAGATTTAAATATAATTTAATTCTAATAACATAGACAATATAACTTTTCTTTGCATTTTGTTTATTTTTAAAGATATATGTAAAAAATGTAAATAACAAAATTGTATTTTTAGTTTACAATCAAGCGTACTCCTATAAAATAACTGAAACGCAGATTTGTTTGTTTGTTTTACGATCTGCATATCAACAAATTCAGTTTTTTATACGTTTTACAGATCAGCGCACGTTTGATTAATAACATTATTTTATTAATTAATAATTTTAAAAAAATTAATCGCTTCTTTTCTTATTAGAATTAAATTATCTTCCATGCTCCTGCCAATTTAACTTATTATCTAAACCCATTCTTAAAAAATAATGCAGAGGACATTATCTGCATTTATTCTTAATAAAAAAGTAATTTTTATCGTTTTTTTAAATTTAATGTTAGTTTGTTAGCTGTAAATCACTTACAAATACTGAGCATACGGTTATTATTATTATCTATTGCTGTAGAAAGATTGTCAGACCCATTAAAAACGAGGTATCATCGGCAAAAAGAAAAAAAAGGTTATCTTTAGATATTTGAGGAAGGTCATTTAAGTAAAGTAAAAAAGCATTATACCAAGGATATAACCCTGGAGTACACTGTGACTTAAGTATTTCTTGAAAGACTGTTTTGTTTATAAAAACTAATTAATGTCATGATATATACTATCAAAAACCATAAAACGATGTCACAGTATGCTCACCCATTTCAAAGCCTTCGATAATTGGTTCTGTAAAATCTTTTGTACATTTAGAAAGATGTTAACAGATTTTCATCTTGAGTAAATTTAATCATCTGATTGTAGAGTAGTTTCTCAAAAATTTTGAATACACTGCCGAGCATAAAATTAGGGTCACTTTGTAATTTGATTTTTTTTAGAAATGTATAGATTTTTATGTGCTTTTTTGGTTGTAACAGTTTACTAACAGATTGCTTGAATAAATAAAGTTTTTGTTGTTCAAAGTTGTGGCGGCTATAAAAGACGGCCGCGTTCAGCGCAAAACTGCAAAACACGTTGATGTCTGCTTACTCAAAGACCTGATTCAAAGCAAACACTACAACAGCTAGAGATGACCGCTTTCTCGTTTCTAGTGCTTTGAGAAACTGCGGTCACGGCAGATTTCCTTTAAAATCATCTGCAAGAAGTGAGAAATATAAACATAAGTGAGTATACAGTTAGGAGGCGACTTCATGGTGCTGGATTATCTTCTCGAACTAGAGCTACTGGACCGCCGTTTTCCCGTAAACACCGGATTGCAAGATTAAATTTTGCACAAAAACACTTCGCTTAGACAATAACTGATTGAAGTCGGGTATTGTTTTCCGATCAACCGTGTAGTGACGACAAGGCAAGAGATATGCTCAAACATGTATTTTTGAGCGACTTTCATTTGGTGGAAGATCAGTTATGGTATGGGGAGACATATTTTTTGACATTTGCACAAAGTTAGTCTTTATCGAGGAAAACTTTGACTGCGCATAAGTATCTGACAGAGGTTAAAAAAAACCATGTTTTACCGTTTATGGTTATTCTTGGTGACGACGCAACAATTAAGCATGATAACGCACGGCCCCACACTGCTCGGATAGTTACTGAGTATCTTGACGAGTGTCAAATCATGCGATTTGTTTGGCCTGCTTGTAGTCCAGATTTAAATCCAATTGAGTATGTTTGGAATGAGATGGGAAAACGTTTACGGAGACATGTGCCGGCCCCCAGAAATTCTAAAGAGCATTGCTTCCGCAGAATGTAATCCAAAATCTGATACAGAGCATGTTTGCAAGCTTTTATCACTGCCAGAGGAAAGAATACTCGCTACTGACGTCCTTAAACTTTCTTTTGTTTCAACAAAAGCATATAAAAGTAAACTTGTTCATTTTTATTACTTAGCATACCAAATTAAAATTGTTCATTTTTATTACTTTCAATAAACTTTAATCAACAAAAACTTTTTTTTTAATTCAAGCAATCAGTTAACTGTTACAACCAAAAAAACACGTAAAAACTGAAAATTTAAAAAAAAAATCAAAATACAAAGTAACCCTAATTTTATGCTTGGCAGTGTATTACATGCGATATAGATATGGATCTGTAGTTATTAACGTTTTCACTATTGCCTTCTTTAGTACTGGTGTAACAGGTGCTCTTTTCAATTACATCTAATACAAATATGTGATTTCTCTAAATTTAAAGAAATTACATTACATAAGATTTTTACTTGATACAGGTAGGTTTAATTAGATTTTCGGCCACATTACAAAACATTGATTGAAAGTGTTACGGGAAATATTAAAAAATTGATCAGTTTTTGATTTTTGCAAGTATTTACAAGTGACCACATTGTTTTTGGATTATTAATAAATTTTTTAATAAAATTTAAGTTTGCATCTATTTTTGTAGTGTTTAAAGTTTTGTAGTATTCACTTTTATACTTGTAAAAATATCCTATTAGTTGTGGTTTGTCTAATTAATAATAGTGTTTCCCGCATTTCTCGTAAATTGTTGATAAACCATTTAATTTCTAGAAAAGACTTTAAATATGATTGTTGCAAAAAGATTAAGATTAAACTCTGGGCTGTAATAAGGAATAAAATTTAGATTTACCGTGTGGTAATGGGTCTGATAACTTGTTTTATACTGTTATCAACGTTACTTTTAATTAATGTTAATTGTAGTATGAATACCAATGTGGTACGTGTATTAAAATTGACTTTATTATCAGCCCATACGTTGCTAAAAAATCACACAAATGTCGAGCATTGTTGTTGTTAAAATTAAATTTTACATTAAAATACCCACATAGTACTACTTTCTATCTGATGTCAATATTATCCATTAGTTTAGTTAAAAGTAATAAAAAAAGTATTGAAGTCACTTTTATATTACTATCAAACTACGACAGTTTTTCCACAGATAAATTTATAAAAGCAACTAATTTTTTAAATAGCTTTTGATTTTTAATCAGTTGAAACACTCCCACACCCCTTTATAATTAATCCGGGTAAAATAAAATGCAACAGAATGATTGCTTACCTTTATTAATAGAATTTCAAATTGCTTTAACCAATATTCTCCAATGCATTCAAAACCAAATATGTTGATTTTAATAAAAAAAAATTCTTCAGGTTCTGATATTTTATTTCTTATTCCTTGAATATAGATTGTACATAGAGTATACTGAGTATACACGAATTGTTGTTGCTTATTAGTATGTGGCATTTGTGGTATTTTTATTATTATATGCAAACTCTAGTATAAGTTCTATGTTGCTGAAAGTTCATTATTAAAATATGTTCTTCAATACCACAAGCCATATTAGGTCACAATTAAAATAATAATCAATATCAACAATTGCATAACTATTTTTTAAATAAATATACATTTAAATTATTTTTTAATTTTTCTATATTTTATAGTAATATTTAATTAAAATTTAATATTAATATTAAAGTGTTAAGATTTTTTAAAACTTTAGCTGAGTTTCTTCTAACTAAACTAATATTTAGCAATAATACGAGTATTATGTGCATACTGCGTATCAAAATGCTGGAATGACTAATTAATGTTACAGCTCATTAATAATTGAATGGTATAACGATGATGTTAATTATATATAAATTATAAATACTAGTACAGCTTTAATGAAAATGGTTTCAGTTCTCGTTTGATGAGAAGGTAATTTGAATCATTCAAGTTATTAAAATTTAAAAGCAATATTTTTTAATTAAAATGGTGACAATGTATAATATTCAAATTGTACTGCGAACGAAATCGTACATTGATACAAACGCAATAATTCGAACCGGTGGGAATTTTTAATTAAAGCGTATGCGGAATGGAATATGGATGGTTGGATTGCTGCAGACTGCAGCGTAAATGTGTCGGTCAAGAGAGCGCCCCGGCGGCCGCTTACGTGTTATTTTCAGTCGTGCTTATAGGATAGTTCGGGTCTAAGTGCAGATGACAATAGCTGTAAAGTTGGCATGATACGAGGCCTTCGCGAAAGCATCCTGTGGTTAATGTTTCAGAGCGGTCGAGGTTCTTCCTTCCGGTGTTTATACTAGATACGCGCGGTTCCAGCACCTTAATTGGTTCCTGTATTCATTGTTTACATTTATCTAGGTTTACATGGGAGTTTCCGCAGAGTTTAAAATAGAAAGCCATTGTTACTTAACGTTGATGGGTGTGTTAGTATTATGGGACATCGTGATGTTGAATGGCCACTTAGACTTTTGCTCTTATCGACAAGCTGCAATTCTCGCGTTAAGAACCCACAATACAATTTGTAGTAAATAAACGAGCACCAGGAGGAAAGTATTAGAGAGGTAATTTGGTCTGCTTGTGGCTGCTTTGTGATCGGCAGATTTCCCAGGAGTAGTGGTAAAAGTAGCGAGCTCTATCGGTCAAGTATAAACCCGACTGCCACGAGAGCCGCCCGAGAAACATTGTGAAAAAGATCGGTCGAAATTGGACTAGAGTTAAATATTGGCAGGAGGGATTTGCAACCTGTGGCGGATCAACAAATTAAATTAAAGAAAACAGTTAGAGTTTTATTTTTTCTTTAAATATGACAAAATCCCTTGCCGCATCCGTTGACATTTCAATTGAATATAACCCCTATATTTACACCCTAACAAATTAAATTTTTCTTTTCAATTTAATATATATACACGTTTAAAGTAAATGGCATCATATATTATTAATGGCGTAATAAGATGCAGAAATAACATTGTCCATACATGGAAAATATGACTGCGACAACCATGGGAATAAAGTATACATTTCCCAGAGTTATCTATCTACCTCCGGGACGCACTATTAATCATGTCGTCTCTGTTCCACTCTCACATGCGAGTCTCCATTGGGAGATGCCAAATTTACCATCTCGTACAAACGATATTTCAAAGTCCTAAACACTTTCCTACCTATACAGAGACTTATACACTTGCATGTAGCTTTGTAATAGATTCTCAACATATGAATTGTATCCCTTAATACATACGCGAAGGAGAAAAATTGCCGCAGTAAATTGATTTTATACTTTACATTAAAATGGGATTTGAGATATTTACCTATTTCACGAAACGCAACCAAATCTATTCACGCGAAAGCATTCCGCACGTTATTATAATCCCGCGCCTATGGTGATAAGCCCAGTTATTTTAGACGCTTTTTATCTGAGTTCGATTTATGAGGGAGGGCAATATGGGTTCGAAAATCACTTTTATAATACGTATACAGCAGCGTGCGTAGGTTTACATTTATTGTTAGAATTGATTGAAAACTGATGCCGGTAATGTATTTTACGTTATATATTATTTATATACGTTTTGGTTTGATGTTATTTTTATGTGTGGTATTTACAGTATTCAGTTACAATTCACATTTATTTTATATTTTATGTAAATACAGTTTTGCACTAAAACTAAAAATCTATAATGGTGCAGTATGCAATTTGTGTTTTCTGTATATATATCTATATATAGCAAACGTCTGTTTTAAAATTGTCATTTTACGAAAGAAAATCGTTAAAATCCCTCCATGAAGTTTCTATTGGGAAAATATAAAAGCTTCTTATTTAGTGTTAAAATTAATTCGAGTAAATTACAATAGAGCTATATTAATATTTAATCTATACTACATTCTCGTCTTAATTGACATTAAAAAATGATAACTATAACAAGTTTAATTTTAGGCTACAGAATAATAAATACTGACAAGTAATTTAATTTGTAGTAAAGGTATATATTATTTACAAAAAAATCGGATTGTTATAACATACAACACAGACAAATTAAATGTAATCTGCCAGGTATACATATATGATTTATTTCATGTTTAGTTATTAGTAACTGTTTAGAGTGCATATTAATCAACTGAAAAAAGGTTAGATTTTATTATCCGTATAATACATAATAGGAGAAAAAAAAGCACTTTTATGCAATGATTAATAAAAAAAAATGCGCTTTTCTTATATATGTTGGTGTGCATTATGATCTGCAGGATCAAAAGCATCAAATATTGATATGATATGCATTAAAATAACAATTGATGTAGATTTCTCTGCAGTAATAAAGGCGTGGGCATCCAAATATTGATATGATCTTTATTAAGATGGTAGTTGTTGTATATATCTTCTTTTTATGTATTACATGTCAAATTAATTAATGCTTTATATCCAAATCCCTTTAAATACATTGTATATTTTTATAACATTGTAGTACAATAACAAGATTCAATTCAATATAAATTTATAACATTGTACTATAAATAACAAAACTCAATTCAATATAAATTGAATCACCCAAAAATGTGAGTATATAATGTTATTTTTTTTCTTTCGATAGCAAAGCACCCTTTTCTACATCCTACTTCTCATAATTGAAACAAACCGAACACTAACAAACGATATAGAATAATGAATTTAAATTAGATTTAACTACACGTATAATCTTATTTATAATTAAAAATTTAAAAATAAAAAAAACAATTACTGTGTTTTTATATTTATTACGTCACATTGTGACTACAGTTTTGGCTAAACCTCGGCCTTCTTTAGACAATACATAAATATATTAATAAAGAAACAGTACATTTTTATATATGAGAAAAACAAATTAAAATTAAAAAGAGAAATTTCTTATTCTGAGATTGAGCCAAAATATGTGATGCTGCAACATTTTTCTGAATTTTTAACTGCTGGAAAAATAAATTCCAAAAGTTGGGATTTTTTTTTACGTATTATTATATCAATCATTTGAGCTATAACCATTATTTACCGCAATTTGTTTAATTGTTTGAAAATCAAGGTCTTGGTTTTCGTTACTGAGTGAAATTGTCAAAAATACATATACATACATTTATAATGAAAACCTACATAATATAAGGTTTTCCAATAAAAAGTCCTATTTTAATTATAAAAAAAACATTTATTTATTCTTAATTAAGTAGCACAAACTTTTTTATTTAAATTCAAAGTACAAATTTTGCAATTACTTGTGAAAAATGATATTCAGTAAATTCGACACTATCTACAAAGGCTTATATTTTTGAGAAAGTTTTGCAAACAAATTTTACACAACTAAGGCTCTATGTGGCGAATAACAGCTCAAATATTATCTTTAAGGACTGGAATTGTCTGCGGCCCGCAAACAATTCCAGTCCTTAAAAAAAAAATTGAGAGCATTAATTTGCAAAAGACATTATTTAACGCTGCTGGACTTTTTTTCTGAGGTTATGTTTTTTATTATAAGCTAAAAAAATCAGTTAACATTTCCTCCTCTCATGACCCGCCAACCTAATAACCACACCAAACAGTAACTCTATTAAGATAAACAAGTTTTTTAGTTATTGTTTTACAACTTTCAATACCCAGATGCGGCAGTTCTATCTATTGACAAACTCACTGAGATGGAAATAGGTTTAGTCATTATAAGTTTAAATAAAGATCTTTCTTTAAGACTTTATAAGTTCTAGACTTTACAAGAATTGCAACCGTCTGACCATTGTTTGCGTCATCTATTTGGCAAAAGAATGAAAATAAAGTGCAAATTGACTCATCAACGCAAAATTTTGTTCACAAATAGAGCTAATTTTTGGGTCAATGACTATTGCAAAATTGTTACATTTGAAATAAAAAAAAGTTTACAAATAATTCTTTTTACTCTATGGTTAACGGACATTTAAAAACTTGCCATCAAATATTGATTGTAAAGTTAAAATAATTTTTAACTGTTGAAAAAATATTGGAAAATTTAAATAGGCATTCAAAAATCAAATTCACTTATTTGCTATTAGTTTTTAAGAAATATTTGTTATTACAAATAAATTAAATGTTAAAATAAGTTAAATTTATTTATTAAAATACCCAATAATAATTTCAATTTTTTTATATAATTGGTAGTGTTAATATTTGTACTTTGTAGTGGATGCATTACCTTTGTATGTTTAAATCTTCTTGTTATCGTAACATTTACGAGAGTAACAAATTGAATAAAAACATAAAAGGTTTGCTAAAATTATATGCATTAGACATGTAAAGCTGGTTATTGCAAGTATTAACTAATCATGAAATTCTAAGGAAATTAGGTAGAATATTAAAAAAAATCAAATATATCATAACTTAAAGATCTTCTGAATTATAATCAAAACTATCTAAACTAAAAACTGCTACTATAAAAAGTCTTTTAGCTAGCTTTTATGACCAGTTGCTTGTCGGTATCTATCTAATTTTTATAAACAGATTTATTCATGTTTAATTTTTATTTATACATATCTTCCAATTTTTTGGCAACTTATCTTCACTTTTAAACCAATTAATGTCATTACAACCATTTAGCTATTGCTAGATCCATTCCTTCACAACATTTGTCATTTTTTTTCCATCCAGTATCTTCTTGCGTATTTCAATTTTGCAATAATATGTTGAAAATCTTCTGTCTTTATATTTGGTGTTATCAATTTTGCTTGCTTTTCTTGTAGCTCTACTTCTGTTAGCTTGACTCTTAGGTGCATAACATTCTTTCTCCATTCATTTTTGTCATACATTCTTTGTACTTATCTGCTCCCTGTCTAGTTATCTTCTATACTCTATGTATCCCTTTTTTTGCACATTTATTACTTCTATAATCCTACCAAAACTGCCAATTATCTTACTTTTATTAATTGCTAAATTTATTGCCGCTGTGCTTGCAATTGTAATTTTATATGTCTCTTGCATAACAACGTTGTCGGGTGTCGTTTACTCTAACTTTAGAGCTTTTTTTATAAATCTCACTTGCATTCTTTCTATACTTTTGCTCCGTATAGTAAAATGATCAATGGAACAACTCACGTTTTTTTACATGCATGCATCAGTCTCTACTTAATCCGTTTAATGCAAAATATAATCTAAATATTTATTCATTGCTTTTCATACAAACTTCTTCATTTGCTTCTTGCCTGTTCTTTTTCTAAACACAATATTTTTTTTAAAATTATTAAATCTAATTTTATATATTTTGTTTTCATTTATCGTTTTTAAAATCTTCAATCAATCTTTTGTTTTCATCTATATAAATCTCTTACACCTTTTTATCCAATGGCTTTATGTTCCTATTCATTTTATACAAATCTTACACTTTTTATACTCTTTATTCCTCCAGTTAATTATTTCCATTCTCTTCACTTTTACACCCAAGTCTTTCAATCAATTGCTGCTTTTTCTTGTTGGTTTTCTGGTAAGTGAACTGTTAAACTATAATATTTATAAATATTTTTTTATTTAGCATTATAAAGAGCCTTTCAATAGAACTCAAGAAATTTGTAAGGTTATAGCAGCCATATAGTTACAGCAACATCTGTTAAATTTGTTGTGAACTGTTCAGTAGTGTACGGCAAACCACCAAGGTTACACCGTTAGACAATGTGTACAAATAATTAAATTTTATTATTAAAATCAGTGCTCCGTTTAAAAAACGTTCTGCGCATTGTGTAATTTTTATCCTCTGCCAAGTCGACTATTCTATGTTTCGTGCCAAAATTTGAGTCATCTCGTTAGATTAATTAATAAGCTGCAAACAACCCTTAGTACTTTACCAAAACCTAAGAGAAAAACCCAAAAACCGTCAATTTCTCGTCGTTTACAAGAACTTGGCTTTTCTGCAACTTTAATTTGGCAAACTTTGCATCAGAACTTTGGTTATCACTTGTATAAAATCCAATTAACTCAGGAACTTAAGATAAACAATTATAGATAACGCCGTAAATTTTGTAAAAAAAAAATCTTTATGAATAAATTATCTCGGATGTCAGATCTATTTTTTTATATTTTGATGTTTCACATAATAATTGTGGGTGAATAGAATATTCGAGCTAAATTACTACAGTCGGGTGAAGTGGTATGTATTAATAGTATCTATATTGTGTTTTGATTGGTACATTTATTTTATGTAATTTTTTTATTAAATAAATGAATTTTTGCAATTACTTTACATGATGCTAGAAATATTAAAAAAAAAACGACCTGTTTGAATATTTCTGGTATCATAAAATATGAAGTAATTGCAAAAATTAATTTAATTAATAATATTTACATCTTCTATTAAAACAAAACATTGATTTATCTTATTAATTCTTCTTTATTTGACAACTGGCAACGCTGCTTGCCGTAATTTGTTATCAATTTCATGGACAACCAAGGATACAACTTTACCCAAAAAAATATTCTTCCAGCTATCTGGAAACTGCTTTTATCTTTGCCATATTTAGTTTTTGCAGTAACTTTATTGTTTCTTCTATGTGTTGCCACACTTTCCGTTAGTTTTTTATTCTTTTATTTTTTGAGTGTAGAAGGTGATATCAAACCAGGAGCAACTTTTTCTCAGGCGCTACGACAACTTAAATCTGCGACCAAGCATGGCATATCATCACACAAATATGCAGTAATAATGACAGGATTAGAGGATATTGAATTCTGTCATAATTCTGATAACTTGATAAAATTAAAAAATAATATCAAAATAATACTGAATGAAATTGTAGATATTCCAGTCATCATTTGTGGCATTCCAATTCGCTATGATATATTCCAGTTTTTCAATCTAATCAGACATATTAACTGTTTTATTGAAAATATCTGTCAAAATATAAATACTTAGATATCAACCAACTACTAAATTGAAATCATTTTTCATTTCATGGTAAAAACTTAAACAGTTATGGAACTCAAACTTTAAAAGAACGTTTAAAAACAATAATCTTTCACACAAGTTCTATAGAACCAAATCAAATAAATTGTCCTCTGCTTTCTGGAGTTCTTGGAAACTCTTTAAGTACATGTATCTGTAATTCAAATATTTATAATAATTACAAAAAAATTTCTGATATTATAAATCAACAAATTAATTTCTATAATAGATCAGTTATAAATACTCTACAATTATATACATTTTCTGAATTAGAAAATGTAGATAAAAATAATAATAGCTTTTTTGGAACATTTTGTTCAAGTATTCAGCAAGAAGAAAATATTAGTCCAGACAAAATATAACTTATGCATTTATATATAAATTCTTTGCAAAATAAAGTACATAAGTTACAAGCTTTCCTTAAAGATTAAGATATATATGCATTTTGTATTAGTGAACATAAATTGAAAAATAAAAAAATATCGCAGGTCAAAATTAGTAATTATTGCCAAGCTAATTCGTATTGTAGAGAAAAATTTATTCATAGAGGTGTAGTAATTTATGTGAAAAAACAAATCAAATATTCTAATATAGAGCTGCCGTCAGTAGAAATAGATTGTAAAGTAACAGGTATTGAGCTTCTTGAGTTAAATATAATAATCATTTGCTTATATAGAACACATTCTGGCAAATTTTCTACGTTACTTTATATTATGAATAAAATACTAAGAAAATATTATAAATCAAGAAAACAAGTTTATTTACTTGGTGACTTTAATGTAAAATTTGATACACTAGAGTCATAACATTCTTTTTGCGGACTTATGTCATAGTTATGGTTTCAAAATTAATATTACTAAACCAACCCGTAAAAATAATATAATTGATAATATCATATCAAATCAACTTAACAATAATTCAGAGTATAGTGTTTTTGACCCTTGGTTATCCAATCATTCTTGTCAACTTTGTGAAAAAAATATAAAACCAATTAAAACAATAGTGAGGTATAGTATTGCCAGACCTATAACTCAACTAGGATTATTCAACTTACATAAGGCACTAGATCAACAATCCTGAAATTTTTGTAATTATTTTGAAGAAAGTGGAGCTAGCTTATTTAATAAATAACATTTTTCAAGAGAATACTAATAAATGCTTTTCAGAAAAAAAAAATGTTTAAATGTAGTACAAGGAAAAAAGTAATAATGAAGACATCAAGCAAAAAAGGGAGCATATTAGTTTTGTTTCTTTGTACTATCAAAATTATCCAACATTATACACTAAAAATCTTTTAAGCAACTTAAAACTACTTATCAAAAGGCCATTAAAAACGCAAAACGACTAGCAAATGATCAATTTATTAAACAATCATCTAATATTTATAAAGCTTCTTGGAGTATTATTACTACAATCATAATAAAATAAGAGATATTATATATAACTTAAATTCTACTAATAAGAAAGATATTTTTGGAATAAACTCTAAGATCATTAAATCATCTACAAATTGTATTATTAATTCATTAGTTAAGCTGATTAATATCTGTTTTAAACAAAGTTTATATTCTTCTATTCTAAAAATGACTAAGATTATTCCAGTTTTTTAAAAAAGTGATAACATATATAACTACCGGCCCATTTCTGTTATACCATCGTTTTAAAAAATATTAACAACTGCGCTTAGAAATAGAATTGTAAGTCATATGAAAGAAAATAAATTATTTAATACAAATCAATTTGGTTTTCGTAAAGGTTTGTCAACGACACAAGCTATATACTACTTAACCACAACATTATTAAAAACTTTGAAGAAGGCAACTACATGCAAGTTGTGTACTGTGACTTGACAAAAGTTTTTGACTGCGTATCTCACAATTTGCTATTATTTAAACTAATGCAATATGGATTATGTGACAATATAATTAATATAATAAAATCTTATCTTTCTAATCGTCAACAAAACAAGTATTATAATGAAGAATTTTCAAAATGTAGTGATGTTACTGTAGGGGTTCCCCAAGAATCAATTTTAGGACCAATTTTGTTTATTATATGTATAAATTATTTTTCTGAATATATGCCACTTATTGAAACTATATTGGATGCTGACGACTCTACTTTAATTCTTAAAAACTCGTCGCTAGAAAAAGTATTATCATCTGCTAACGATGCTTTAAAAAAAGCTAAAGAACGGTGTTCTGCAAATGATCTTTTACTAAACGAGAATAAAACAACAAAATTGACATTTTCTATGCAACCTATGCCAATACAACTAGATAAATCAGTTAAATTTCTTGGTGTACATATGAACGCCAAACTTAATTGGAATAAACATTGTGAAGAACTCTCTAAAAAATTGAATAAAAACATATACGTTTTAAGAAATTTAAAGGAACAGTATCAGAATCCGTTTTAAAGTGTTATTTTAGAAATCTTCATTCACATTTATCCTATGCTATTGTGATTTGGGGAAACTTGCATGGGTCTAAAAGGATATTTTTTTTAAAGAAAAGCTGTAAGAATTCTGGCTAGCCTATCCTATAGAGCAGACTGCAAAGAAACATTTAAAAGAATGAATATTCTGACCTTACCTTCATTATTTATGCTTAAAAGCATTTTATTTATAAAAAAAAACATTCACTCATATACTGCAAGTACTACTATCCATAGTCATAACACCAGACAAGGGCATCATCTAAGGCAGAGGTGGCCAACCCAAATGATCTTGCGGGCCACTTTGGAAATGCATCATAACTCCGAAGGGCCGCATGTAAAATTATATATTTATATATTAGATTTAGACTCAATATAAATTTTTTTTAAGTGAAATATTGAAACATAGAATATTATTTAATTATTCTGCAAACTCCAAGTCCTATAATCTTTGCAACATTAATAGACGAGGCTATAAAAATTTAAAAAAAGAGCCAAAGACACGAGGGTATTTTACAGAAAAATTGAACAAATTAAATTCCAAATCCTAATGTTTGCGGATGATATGATATTAATAGCAGACAAAAAAAAGAAACTACAAGGAAACATAAAAATATACAAAAAAAAAGAAGATAGGCATGGAAATAAACACAAGTAAAACAAAGACAATGGTAGTAGCGACAAAACCTAAGAGGCACAAGATTGGACTACCTTAGTACAATAATAGAAGAAATAGGAAATATAGACATGAAAATAGATGCAAGAATTGAAAAAGAAGGAAGAATATTCAATGCACTCAAAAGACAATTTTTAGTTAAGAAAGAAATAACAAAGACAATATAAACAGAAATACAAAAGGTAGTAAGACCAGCCCTAATATACTTGAGAAAATCTTGGACAATACAGAAAGAAATAAAAACAAAATTAATGCAATGGAGATAAGATTTCTAATAAAAATTAAAACAATAACAAGAAAAGATAAAGTAAAGAGCTCGGAAGTAAAAAGTGAACTAAAAATTAAACCTATAGAAACAGTAATAGAGGAGAGACTGCCAGGAAGGCTAAGACACATACACAGACTGGATAGAACCAGAATAACAAAAAAAATACATAAATTGAGAGTATAGGGGAAAAGCAAAAAGATCATCCAAACAGACTCACAAAGCAGCAGAAAGAAAAAGAATAGAATGAAGCAAGATAGCAAAAATGGTCCAAGATAGACAAACTTGGAAAAATAAATGAAGGAGTTATAAAATAATATTTGAGGTTAGGGTATTTTAATAAAATTTATATATACTTTTAGAACTGATAATAGTCTAACAGCCAAAACCGGTCTTAACAAAAATTAAAATTAAAATCAGCACAATAAATTATATATAAATTTTATTAAAATACCGTAACCTCAAATATTTTAAACTGTGCAATAATCAGAAACAAATACTATAAAATAATACAGTCCGACACCTGAAAAGAGTATGAAGGATTAAAGATAAATAATTATGATATTTTGTGAATTCATAACTGCAAAACTCATAAATAAAACAGGCAATATCTGTCATATATGCAGAAGGATATTATTTTAAAATCAAAGTTAATTTTTTCTTATACTTATAATTTTTACAGTTAATTTTTGAATATATGGATGCACAAATAATGTATTTTTTGAATAAATTAGTTTTCACTACTTTGGCCATTATAAAATAAACATATTTTGTAACAGTGTTATAAATTTTGCGGGCCGCAAAATTTTTCAAAGCGGGCCGCATGCGTCCCGCGGGCCGCGGGTTGGCCACCCCTGATCTAAGGCTACCTCAATATAGACTAACTAAGTCAGTCACAGCTAGAGAATTTTCTGGCATAAAACTGTATAATAAGTTACCAAAATCAGTAACTGATTTGCAAGGAAATATATTTGAGAATCTTATTAAAAAATATTTTGTAAAAGAAGCATACTATTCAGTCAACGATTTTTTAAATAATACAATTTCTGAATCTATTTTTTTAAGTACGTCTTAGTTTAGAATTTTATAAATCTTTTAGTAAATGTAAGTGTAAACTATTATTGTGATTTTTTTAACTGTGTTGATGTACAAAACTTTTTACTTGTAATTTATTTTATTATTTACTGACGTATGTAAAAAATGTATTTTTTGAAAACATGATTAAAAAAAATTAATTAATAAAAAATAATTATTATAATTATTAATTATTCTAACTTTGTTTACCTCTTTAATATCCTATTTTTACTTAGCCATCTTACAATATTTTGTTTCAAGTTTATTATGTTTTCCTTTCTATGCTCGTTGCACGCTTTGCTAAATCAACCTTTTATTTTATCTTGTCTTTGATTTACTTATTGATTTATTATTTTGCTCATATTTGTAACACAGCCATCTAAGTTAAGGAATATCTATTTGGGGCCATTTAGCAGTTTGTACTCGTTTATTTGCACTTCAGAGGAAAGCATAACGCCACTGGCTATCGTGATTGCTGCAAAAGCTACTTTTATAGAACAAATACTAACTTTGCCGTCCATCTACATTTTGAAAGCATTACAATTATTTTAAAATACCAAGATCAGTTCGACAGAAATGACAATCATAATCAATTAACAAGGCAAAAAAATGACATTAAAATAAATCCTATCAGGTTAAAAAGATCTCAAAACAGCCAAATTCTTGAACAAATTGCCTAAAAATATAAAACAAAAACTAGATAAATTATTATTGCTTTGGGTCAAGGATTTTTTAATAAGTAATTGTTTTTATAACATAAATTATTTTATTTTTTTAACTGTGTATAACTTATTGCTTTTTTTTATTATAATCAAATTGTATAAATTTGCCTTATTTTAAATTGTTGTATGTTGTTTGTTGTTTGTTATTTTATTTTTTGATATTGGATTTCAAAGTAAGTTATAAAGTAGCATTTTATGTATTATGTAATGACAAATGTAACAATTCTTTGTAATTGATAACATGAATAAATCTATCTATCTGGGCCTTTTTATATTATAAGTTCTGTTTTTTCATTTTTTAAGTATTACATTATGTTGTTTTTTGCTCAATCATCTTTTAATTTTAAATGTAATAGTATACATGTTCATACCATTTACTGTCAATCTTAAATCTTATAATTAATATGATATTTTTTATTTGCAATTTTTGGTAGATAGCTTTCAATCTTCTTTTGCACCTATGATAACATTAAATTTTTAAATAAACATATCAAAATCAACATAATATATGCAATAATATATTGTCTTCCCTGTTTTCTATGTTGTTTATTAGTGTTACTTTGTCATAAATTTGTAACTCTGCCATTGCCATCACTTTTAATTCCTTTTCTATTAGCCGTTTTTTTGTTGTTAGGTAATCATCACTAAATATTTCTGTATTTTTCCATTTTACCTCGTTTCTCGTAATTTTTCTTGGAATTTTTTTTATGATCTGTTATTTAACCAATCTAATCATTTTATCTATCTATACCTACTTCATTGTCTTCCTTTCTTGTACATTTTGATTAATTTCAATAATTCTTATCTTCAAAATTAATAAGTAAAAACTTTTCTTATTTCACCCAATTAACAAGTTTATATGATATTGCCGTGCAAATAAACCCTCTATATTAATACACCTTGTATATTAATACACCTTGTATATTAATACACCGTGTATATTAACACACCTGTATATTAACACAAAAATATAAGTTGATACACGAGTATCTTATTTTTTACTTTAGATGTAATTATTTAATTTGAAAATATATAAAATGTATTGTCATAATTTTCACTCAAACTACATGTGCACCCAGATCATTAACATAACTTTGGGTTTAGATAGTCTGATAAATGGTAATGCCATATATTTAATTATAAATCTGTATCAAATAACTTTAAATTTTTAAAATATAATTTTATATTCAGTTGTTATGTAAAGTTATAGAATAATCGAGGCAATATGAATAAAAACAAACTTAAATATACATTAAAAAGACATTTTGTGTGCAGATATTTTGAAATCAAAATATGTTGTTAATAATAAATAAAATTGTTAAAATGGTATAAAAAATAAAACAATGATCTTAAATGGCATAATGTAGTATGCTACAATTTAAAACTATTGAATATAAAGAACTATAAAATCTAAATAACTTTATATTTATTTCATCTTGTATGGTTAATAGCAACATGATTGCAAAGAGCGCCACTTTACGAAACATAAAGCAAGTCTGATATACAATTTTTATAGCATTATGTAAAGCACTTGTGATTTTTATCTCTGATTTTATGGATTCTTATAAAACTGAGACAAGACTGCTTTTTTTCTACAGTTTTTCAATGAAACTTTCATAAATGTATTTTTATGAATAATAAGGGGGGTTGGAAGTGACAAGGATAAATTGTTAAATCTTGCACGATAAAATAATAAGAATTTCAATGAATACGTCGGGAATTTATCGTGCAGGATAAATTCGTGGTAAGTACCCTTTTAAAGACCGTTTTTATTTGTAATTAATTAGAACAAAATAGAATCTAATTAAAACAATGAAACCGTTTATAGTTCATTTTTTTGTTATACTAGACAGATTTATATGACAAAAACGTTTAAACGTTCAATGTAGTTACATTTTAATTTAATTTTTGTTTTAAATTTTTAGATTATTATAAAACGTTTTTATTAAAATTCTAAATAAAATTTTAGTTATTATTAGTTTAGGTATTATTGTGTCTTTATAATTTAAAATTATACGTAACAGTACGTTTACACACCAATTTTATCTGTATACTTTATGCTTATTTTATATATATATATATATATCAGCAATTAAACCTTTTAAATCTAATAACCAATTAATAATTAATAATATAATTGATGGTTGTGACCTCTACTATGTGATAATTTATATCAAGTGATCAAAAATATAGTAAACTGTTTTTATTATTTCAAAATTAAGAAGCTTATTGATCATTTCTTTTAGTAACTTGCATAACTTGCGTAACAGCTAATTTATAAGATCGATCTACAGCTTCTTATTTTTACCAAGTTTAAGTACTAGTACTATGATAGCCAGTTTCCATGACTCAGGGCAATATCCTGCTGACCATGTTTGGCTATAGAGTGCAAATACTTCAAGTTTAGCAGAGCGGCTTAAACCCTAGTGCGCAATATTTTTAAGTTTTAAAATTTTAGTAGGTTATCACAATTATTAATAGAAACACGGAAAAAATAATTTAAAAAATCTAAATTTAATTTTTTATTTATTATTATTAACAATTATGGATGATTCATATTTGCATCACTGCGCATTTATACAAACAAATTTATTTTTAGTGAAAAATTTTAAAACAATTTTTATTTATGTTAAAACACAAAGCTGTGTTACATTTTTCGCACAGTACATAAGTTTGTGCTTTACAGTTGGGGTTTTTGCATTTTAATCTAGTAGAATTCCATATTGGAATGTGATTTAAGTAATCTAATTGTATATCTTTTGGAGGCAGTGAAGCAGAATTTGGCTTCTTTCTTTTAATTTCAATAATGTTTTGCATTTCGGAAGCTCTTCCTCGTTTGATCCTTTTGGGCGAGCCTATTTTGCACAACGTTTAAGCTAAATCAATATGAAAATCAATAAGTTTCATTAATTTGGTACTACCCACATTGCACCTGCAATAAAGTAACCAGGAGTTTATTATTGTTATGTCCAAAAGGTGGTAAAATATTCGCATGTACCATTTTTGTAATTTCATTTTGATTTTATACCTTCCAATAATGCTGTTTAGTAAATCAACCTTTCCCATATGACGATTGTACTGTTTAACTATTGCAGGACAAGGAATCTTTTTTTTTTATTGTTTCTAGAGGATCTATTCCTAGAAACAAGGATAGAAAAGTTATTGTCTTTCTAATAAATGTTCGTTATTTTTATTCCATCAAAGTTTGTAACAAACTCATCAAACGTTCACCGTTCCATTTTTTTACACTCTGATTCTGTTGGAACTTGGCGTGATGAAATTATATTTTGTCTTACAGTTCTAAGCGAATGAATTTTTTCATTTGCTAAGTAACTTATAAGTGGTATAATAGTTATCAAAATATATTTTGTAATAGCAATTTCTAGGTATTTCTCGAGCCAAACGTACGACTACATTACTACTTGCGCCCAGGTCGGGTTCAATTGGTAACCGTTTAGCTACATCGCTTTCAGTTCCACTGTAGATCTCAAATTTGTAACAAAACCCTGATATACCAAAAAAAAAAAACAAATAGCTTATATCCCTATTTATGAGGTTTTAGTGGAAAATATTGCTTCATGTAATAGCAAGCTTTTGTAGCGCATATTTGCTCATCGACATACAACATTTCCTTCATAGAAACTGATAAAAAATTTAAAGAAAGTGAGTCTATAATGGGCCTTAATTTGTGCAATTTGTCTTCGTTTCCGTCTACGGAGTTATCATTAAAATGAAGATTAAATCTAATTTATTCAAACTTCTTTTGGCTCATAGCATCTTTTACAAGTTCTATTTCAATTGTATCTTTCCAATACATCCTTACGTTACTTATTGATGATACTGATGTTATTAAACATACTTCTAAATATTTGCATAACTCGGGTTTTGATAATTCCAAGAGTTTAACTGCATCTTTTGTTACACTTTATCTTATACTCTCTTCAACAATTTTGTCTAATAGTATGTCATCAAAAAAAATTTAAAATACTAATAAGGTGTTTGCAAAGTTGTTATTTTACTTGACAATCCTAAATCACCAGTAAATGTTGAAAATATATCACCTATTTTTTTTCTTTTCCATTGCCACTCTTTACATTTTTGCTTCAATATTTGGTTCCACAACATTTGTTGATACTTCCAAGTTTTCAGCAGCAGGTACTAAAAGTGTCAATTTGTCAATATTATATCTCAAATTATTTTCAAGAATTTCGTCGGTAACTGGTAGCGGTTCTTCTTCATTATTGGTAAAATCTAATTCATCATCACTTGTTGGCGGTATATTTTCTATCATATCAAATAGAGCATCAGGATCTAATTTTTTTAAATCAAGTTTTAAAAAAATTGTATTAAAACCTGATAAATATATTACATATACAGTACTAAACAATAGTCTTTAATTGGGCAGTGATTCATATTTGAATCATAAATATTTTTGTTTATAACAAGAATAATATTAAATATTTCTATTGTTTAATTATTAAAGTTGGTAGTTTTTTAATAAAACAATAAGAAAATAATAATATATACATACCTTTATACTTATAACTATTATAAATTACATGAAAAAGTACCTCACAATCACATGTGGCGAAGCGCCGAACTAATATGAACAAACAGCTGATACGGAGTAGGTTATTAAGGATATACAGTCAGTCACAAAAGTCTACATACACCCCAAAATTTCGAAAAATTCTATATAGAAAAGCATTTGTTTATTGAAATAATTTATAGTACATTCTACAACCTCAGTACATGTAATTTTCAAGAAAATGTTGATTATTTGAAATCAGAAAATTAGAAAAATAAAATAATATTCAAATTTAATAGCTCACAAAAATCTACATACACTTAAAGATGATTTAAATTAATGTAGAAAAAAAGTGAAAAGCGCAAAATTTACACAATATTAATATTTTGTTGAACCTCCTTGTAAATCTATTACAGCTTACAACCGCCGCGGCATAGACTGAATTCAATTTTCTGTTGTAACAGAAGATATTTCAGACCAAGCGTGTCTTAACGCATTTTTTAAAGTTTTGCGATTTGTTATATTGACTTTTGTAATTTTTTGCTCTAGCTCATCCCAAATATGTTCAATAGGGTTGAGATCAGGCGACTGGAGAGGAGAATGAAACTGTTTTGGCGTTCTATAAAGCAAATATGTCTTAACAGCAGGTGCCGTACGTTTTGGATTGTTGTCCTGCTAAAAAATCCATCAATTTTTTAATTCCAAAAGATCAACGGAGGTCTACAAATTATCTTGCAAAATCTTTAAATATAATTTGTGGTCTATTATTCCTTCAATAAAAACTAGATTTCCAACTCCAGAAGCAGCCATAGCTCCCTAAACCATACCGAGCCTCTACAGTGTTTGATAGTTGCGCGTAATTTTTTTGGATTGTTTTGTTTTCAAATAATCAAAACTTTTTTGAAAATTACATGTACTGAGGTTAAAAAATGTACTATAAAATATTTTAATAAACAAATGTTTTTCTATATAAAATTTAACAAATTTTTGAAGGTTTTTGAGGGGTGTATGTAGACTTTTGTGACTGACTGTATGTATTTATACATGCACACAGATGACTCTAATATGAATCGCCGCGCATTTGCAACTAAGTATACTTTTAAAGGTAATGTAAAATGCAAAAACCTAAAGCGATTCAAACATGAATCAGTACGCACTGTAGAGTTCAATACTTAAGCATAGCATTGTATATCAAATCGACACATGGAGCAGTGTTTTGCGCTTCAGATAATGCCGAGTCAAGTTCCCAAACACTAAACGATACATTATATATTTCATTTTTGTTGTTTGTTTAGTTTAGCTTGCTAACAATCAGAATTCCACCAACAAACAAGCTCTCTGAAAGGTTTCCCGGAAGATAGCGGAATATTCGCATAAGATAAATACCTTACATTATAATTTTCCCAAACATAAGCTATAAAATTTTAAAAGATTTGTAATGTGCATTATACCTGTTGCAGTTCAATTGTATAATAGTTAAAACCATGTTTAAAACTACAATAAAAACGTAATATTAACACTTTGTTTATTAGCATTCTTTTTTTGTTTTTCTTCAAAAGAATTATCTGGGTGAGTAGCACCAGTTGACATCATTTCATATATCAAAGTATGTAGCGCTAAAGTATTTTCTTTCACATTCATCAATTCTGACAACACGTCAATTTTAATGTCTGTGTGCGTAGAAATGCTAGAAGCCTGCACCTCGGATGTCGGTAGCCTAAGATTAATTTAAACCAGATATGTCGCTTTTTAATTTTTAATCTTTTACTAAAAAAAACACCTTTTAGAAAAAGTTTTTTTGATAGTGGTAAGTAAGAAACTTTTTTTGCCTGCCTCTACCGAAAGCATCTTTTTTGGCCCGCATATGCGGCTATCTTCCTTTTTATAAAGTTTTCTGACAATACAGAGAATAAACAAGGTGTTTACCAATACAATTCACCAATAATGTGAAACTTGTGCATACACCAAGGTTATGTTTTTTTGCTCAACTCATTGGGTTTGGAATAAACGGGCAAACCGTTTTGTATACCACTTTATTTTCCTCTAAGATCATAGATGTTGTATCTTTGACCTCAGCATCCTTTCTGCTGGTTAACTTTTCAAATTGATAACGTTTCGCAACGCCAGTTTTTCTTTGCATTTTTCAACAATTGTGTATAGCAACTCAAACGATTATTTCGTTTCCTTTTAAAAATATAAGATTTATTCAGCTTAACTGTCATCGTGATATTTCCTAATGACGTGCATTCATGCATTTTACTGCTCTGCGTTCTAACCTTAACTTCAATAAGCAAGGTCTTAACTTCTTGCAAAAATTTATGTTAATGTTCTATTAGTGACGTTGGAAATGGTCCTAAAAGCGGCTAAGATGCGATTTGAGCCAATCAAAGAAAAAAACAATTTAAAGTTAACTTTGGAGTTCTTAAAAATGAAGTTTAGTATAATTTAACTATATACAAGGTGTCACACAGTTAACGTTAAAACTCGTAATTTATTTTACTTTAAAAGTAAAAATATGTTCAAAATAAAAGTATTAAAAACTACTCTTTAAAAACACAACTTCCAGATTTTTTTTTAAATAGTGCATTTATTATTTTTATTTATTTTTGATAATGCTTCAAACTACAAATTAAACAATCTAAAAAAATATTTTTTTAATAATTTAATGTTTTAAAAACTTTAGTTTTTTAGTTTTGGAACAGATATTAATAAAGCGTCAATTTAATTTAAAAAAATCTGTAAAAATATTTAGATTTTTTAAATTTAATTTTTGTGTTTTTACTCAAGTATAACTAGGCAACATAAATGATTTTTTTTTTTAAATGTAGCTTTATACTTTTTGTAAAGGCTGCTTTTGAAGTGAACCGGTATCTCTCAATCTCTGGTGAATTCTTCTAAACATACGATGTGAAAGAATCTGGTAATTTGGATAAGCTTCTACATAAAGACGTGCTGTGGTGGCAATTCCATTAGCACAACCATATATGAAATAAATGTCGGCTAGTTCTGCATTAGAGTAATCAACCATAGCAATGAAATCTTGTGCACTAACAACAACTGTCAAATACTGAATGTTTATTTCACAAAACATCACCCAACTATTATAAGAAAATGCACGTTTTTGCAAGATAAATGGAGGGGAAAGAATAATAAAAATAAATAATGTTCTATATCTCCAAAACCGTTGCTATGATAACCTATGATTATTAAAACTTTTTTGTTTGTTGTGGTTTGTACTACTATTACCTTAAATATTTTAATTTTTTTTTAGCACCCTGTATTTAAATCCAAAAAAATTGAGCTGCAACAATAATTGTAGGACACCCTGTATAATATAACTTACAAACAAAATATTTGATAAAATTATTATTCAAATTTAATGTCCGTTAAATATTATTACAACATTTAAAAAATAAAAAATAAATTTCTATTTTATTATCATCTCATAAAGTAAAGTTAGACCAAATTCTATATTTGATTTTTATTGTTAAAACTGCATAAAAATCAGTAGGTGCATTTTGCCAGACATATTCTTACACCCAAGAACTTGAAAGTATAAAAGCCTTGTGCCGTAAACTGTAATGTGTGCTTTATCAATGCAAAATTTTATAGAATTTATATTATTCTATAGAAGTGATATTCTATTGCTACTTAAACGGTAATATAAAACTAAGTAATAACTGTATACATTAACTTACGGATTTATATATTTAAAATTAGATTTTGTGTACTAGAAATCTCACCTGAAACAAAAAACAGATTCATTATTAATCGGAGAGACTTTATAGAGAATAAAAGTTATTTTTAGCAATACAGATAATAACCGGGAAACATATCAATATAATTAATTTATCGATAACTCTTAAACATCTTAGTAATTATGTTAATAATTATGTTACATGTTTCATGTTGTTTTTTAGTTTATGTACTAAAAAATGTTTGAAAAAGGTTATTATACAAAATTATGGTGAGTTTTAAAAACAAAATTTACAAAGTGATTAATAAAGATTAGTCCAAAACCACCTGTATTTTAATTATTTAATTAATATTATATAGACTTTCAACATCTATCCGTTGCATCAATTCAATGTAATTTTGTGTTAACAGTGTTATTTGTTAGCATTGTTATAATAACATACATTGTTATTTACCCAGATATATAGTGTCTAAGTTTTGTGTTAACGGTAGGTAGAAAATTAACTAGTTATGGAATGTTATAATATTTGTTACTAAAAATTATTGGTAAATAAAGAAATTGTTAAGTATATGTGGTTACTTTCATTTTACAAAATTTCAAGAAACAGAGTTTATTGTACCATAGCTGAGAATACTATAGGAGTGTAATTCACAGCTGTCAGAAATTATTCAGGCATGAACTAAAAAAGTTTTTAAGAAAATGATTTACACACTCGTAATTAAAGCCTTGGGGTTGTGCGCTAACACCGTATTAGGGCTTTATGCAAAACAACCAAAACAAGCATGATGTACAATGACATTTGAGGTTTTGGGATTGTACAATAACTAAAAAAGATTGTCAAACTATACATGCCAACTAGGCCTTGATGTTGTGTGCAGCAGGTACAGTGCGTACATTAGTAATATGTAGTTATTAAAATATGTTTTAATCAAATCTTAGATCACAAATAAAAGAAATAACTGGTGTACTCTGGAGTGTACCATAAAATGACTTAAATAACAACACAAGTGCATGTAATAATTGTTTTTTAAATTAAAACTAGATGTTAATGAATGAATTAAAACATTTTAGCTTACTACAGGTATCAGTTTTGCATGTTCTTTTTCAAAACTTCTCAGAATCTTCCAAAGTTTATTTTAAAAATGTAGTCAAAAATCAGTTGCTTATAGTAACCTAATAAGTTTTAATAAAATTTGAAATAATTTTTAAAAGTTTTTGTAGTCTTGTAGAGTCTTTTAATGTTTCTAAAAGTTTTTTAAAAACCCTTAAGATCATTCTAGTAATCTATAATAGCTTTTTTAAACCCTATTCTTAAATTATCTGTTACAACATTTACCTTTTAGTTTTGTTTTAATCTATAAAAAATTTTTTTTTTAGTTTGTCTTAAATTACAGATAATTATTAACAATTAAAAAATAGTATTTAAATCAAAATAACTTTTTCTCATTGAACAATAAAACAAACAAATTTTAGATTTGACAAGTACTCTAGTTATAATACATTTTCAAATCGGCCACAATTTACAGCAACGCAAGCATTTTATTGAGAACCTTAGCAAACAAGCTTGCTACTGTTTTATATTTTTGCTGCAAAGTTTTTTAGAAACTCCGGAATAGCAGTTTCTAAAAAAATAAAATATCCTTCCCTATCCAAGCGGTTTGGGAAAAGCAAAACTCGATTATATGCCCTATTGTTCTAGCCCGTACATTTACAATTAAAAAAGTTTGAAGTTGTCTTACTTGAAGAACGATTCTTGCATTGTTTTAAACCTGCCTGTACAATAGGTAGGTATTTTGGACCCATGACAAGGTATTTCGGTTACGCAAGGACACTACCCTACTTAGTTGTTGACAGTTTAGATATCTTTTTTAATATTTAAAGGGTGGGCCATCATTTGGTTAAATTTTGAATCACATGTTTTTACCGACTCTGTCAACTTTTAAATCACAATTACAAAAGTGTAGCTACATGCATTGCTTTACTTTAGAGCAACATTTGAAATACTACATTTTTTTTTAAATGAGTCTCATTTGTATGCAATAGCGCAATAATTGCTTACGTTTTTTTGGAAGAAATAAAGCACCATCGATCAAACAAATACAAAAAGTGTATGCAAGAACCCAGGAACATCAATTCAACGCAGAAGTCATAAACTCATTATTTAGCAAAGCACTCTGAGGTAGATTCTTCCTCGGTTGTAAGGATACATCTTACAAAGTGCAATTTGTTCAAGAAATTAAAATGGCCGACCTTGGTGCCCGTTTTCGCTTTGCTCAGTGGGTTTTAAACAAATTGAATGTTGACTCAAATTTTAACTAAAAAATCATCTTTTCAGACAAAGCCCATTTTCATCTTCATCTATATGAACAAACAAAACTGCCGTATTTAGGAAACAGAAAATCTTCACGTAATAATTGAGAAACCAATGCATGCAAAGTTATTGGGCAATTTTTCTTTAAAAACGGTAATGGAGCCAACGTTACTGTTACCGGAGATCGTTTTCAGAAGCATGATCACTAATTTTTTGTAGCCTGAATTTGAGAAACTCAGTTTACGGCAGCTCTGGTTTTAACAAGATGGAGCACATCTTATACTGCACATACCACAATCAATTTTTTCTCCACAGACAATTAACCACTTGAAGCAAAACATTCGCAAGGCTATGCCAAAATAAAATTATATTCCATACTTTGGAATATATATTCTCTGAAATAAAATAAAAATTATTGAAAATGAGCCGTTTGTTCTTTATAATTAAAATTTCAACTTAAAGTTGGCCCACCTTTTGAAACAGTTCCAGTAAAATAAAATTAAGAAAAGTATTCTAAAAAAAAATACACAAAAAAACTATACACAACAAATTATCTTATTACTCAATGCGCAAAGCCTATAAGTGTATTTCTTGGGCAATTTCAGGTAAAAACTTCTTTTACAATTTTGTCCAAAATTTAATAGTTAGGAATAAGCAATATTAAATTTAAAACAACGTAAAAAATAATATAATATTTTAGTAATTAATAATTTTATTAATTTTGTTTCATTACTATCACAAATTTAATTAAAATATTTAAACACCTGGGTTGTCTTAGATGGATGCAGTTGCAACCACAATATTTCAAATTAGCTCATCTCTGGTTTATTTTAATACGAGGGACACTGCCAAAGTTTGCGGAAAATGTGAAGCAAAACACAAATTACGTTATGTAAGTCGCTTTTATGCTTCTCAAAATATTTTCCTTTAAAATCTATACACTTTTGCATTTGATGAAACCAATCTTCAAAACAATTTTGTCACTCTGAGCGAGGTACTTCCAAAACAAGTGATTTAAATGCTTCAAAGGCCTCTTCAGGCAATGAAAAACGCTTGCCACGCATTTCATTTTTGATATGTCATTATAGGAAGAAATAATTGCGCAATAAATCAAGCGAATATGGGCGATGAGTCATTAATTGGATGTTACGGGTCAAAAACTCTACAGTTTGTTGTGCTGTGTGAGCGCTTACATTGTCATGATGAACAATGATTCGCCGGTTTATGTTGTTTCTTCTAATTTCAGCGATATCTTCCGGCAAACAAATTGAAGTATACCAGTCAGCATTAACTGTCCTTTCATCCTCTAATGCGACAGTTGCAACATAACCCGTTTTTTCAAAGAAACAAGTAATCATTCTTTTTGAAACGCTTTGTGAACCACTTTTGTGGGTTTAGGTTTATTTTGAAACACCCATACACTCAATTGCTGTTTAGTTTCATTCTCATATAAATACATCCAAGATTCGTCACCTGTTACGATGTTATATACCAAATTTGAACGACCCCCTTCAATTTTTTTTAGCATTTTCTTGCACCACTAACACGTGCTTGTTTTTGTTCTTCTTTCAAATTGTGTGGGATCCAACGACTGCTAAGCTTCCTCACATGCAAATGATTGTGCAAAATTGTATGTATTTATTTTGCTGCAATGCCTAAGGATGATCTCACTATAAGTCACATGCCAATCTGACAAAATTATTTCACGCACAGCATTAATATTTTTTGAGACAATACAGGTGCATGGACGACCTTCGCAAAGATTGTCATCAAACGTTGGTCTTCCACGCTTGAATTCTGCGAACCATTTGTAAACCATAGTTTTGGATGGTGCTTCATCCCCAAATAAAAAAACTAAGTTTTTCCACACATTGCTGCGGTGTTAAACCCTATCAAAAATCATAAAAAATCATCACTTAGAAGTCGATTCAAAATATCCATTTTCACACAATTATTACTCCCGTTAAATTTTGTTGAAACAAAACCGAGCAGTTTGAAATCGAACGTCAACTGAATTGTAGGTGAAAAACGTAAAATTTTACAAATATGACAATACAGGCAGTACTTGATTCCGCAAACTTTAGTAGTGCCTCTTGTACAATAAACTTTCCATCAATCCTCAAATAGTCGAGAGGAGTTAGGTCTGGTGACATTGAAAGCTCTTTCACCTCATGTCACATAACTTTTTGTTAAAATTAGTATTATAGATTTTATGCCTTTAAGACAAAAAACAATTTTTAATTACATATACAGTAACAAGCGCAACATTACAAGTTTTGATACTACGCTACTACGGTACTTTTTATCATATTTATTATTGACTTAACTTTATAATATTCCTAATGCACATACTGTACTATAAAACGCAAATAATTTAATGCTTAATTTTAAACATATAGATACAAAAATCTTACAGCATAAATTGGTTAATGCTAAAAATAATTAAATTGTGCTAAGCATATGCTAAACATAGATAAAATAAACATAATCAGTTTTAGCTCTTCTAGACAATATGCTATCATAATAAAAATAGGAAAAACTTTAAATGTTATATTAGAGACTCGGTTAACATAACAATCTTGCTAAGCGGTAAATTTGAAATCATACAATGCAACCTAAGAATAATCAAAAACTAGGTTGTTACGTTTAACCATCCAAAAACCGAACTGAATCTCTTCACAAAAAAAAAATTAGTAAATTAAATCTACAAAAACTCCAAAAATATCTTAAGATTATTTTTAACAACAAGCTTCTATAGAGACCAGATCTAAATATGAGATACAAAAGAGTTCATATGTCCTTTTGGCAATGCAGATAAGGCTGTGGAGAAAACATGGGGACTGTCTCAAAGATAGTAGTATGGTTGTACACAGCCGTCATAAAACCTATGCTTACATAGCCAAAAGCTAAATAGAAAACGTCTGCAAGCAAATTAAATTAGTTGCAATGAATAGCATCCTATCAACCTTTATGGCGTAATGACCTAAACCGTAGACCGCTTTACCACTCAAAAGCTTTAACAACCTATTAAAAACCAACACACAAACCGCACAAATAAGGCGCTACGATAAGACTCCGGGCTGCAGACAAGCAAATAAGGCAATAATCACTCGCCAAGACAGCTAATTGTCTTAATTACAGTACCAGTTTATAATCAGATTTATAAATACTCAACCAAAGTTGAAATAAACTGACATTTAAATAATTAGAAAATGTTTTGAAATAAATTTCCAACTTGTTGAAGGGCCTTGGCTCAAAAGAAAATTTAGTAAAAAATCCATTTCTAACAAATAATCCTCTTTATAACATTGATGAATTTTTAGAGGTTTAAAAACTTTATAACCTTTTCTGTAATATTTATACTGTTTTATTCAAATTATATAATAAACTTTAAAGATTTTACAATTTCAAAAACTTATTCTATTCTATTTTATCCGGTTAGTGTTAAAATGACAAGTCCAATTCATTTGAAGCAACAAATTGCCAAAGATACCTTCTTAAATTAAATACCAGAAATACATCATGTATAGATAAAATTTCACCTACTATTCTACGACGGTGTACACCTCTTAAGTGGTTTGGCTAATCTCATGGAGAGGCGTGGCTTTGACGAGGACGGGATAGGGCGCCACTTTGTGGAATGGCACAAAGACCAACAATCACCTAAACACATTTATTTCACAACTTCACACAATACAAACTGTTGCGTTGGTTCTTATTTCGGACTTATCTAATATATGGCTACAGCCTTACCAAAACATTAGCGTGAGCCAACTTATATTAAAATTCAGTGAGCCGGTACCACTGCTTTTAAATTCACCGCTGCGGCTTATTCTCATCGCGACCAATCGTTCGCGATCGACAATAATAAAATACCTAACTAAATAAAACATACCAAAACATATACTAAATATCTCTAACATTTCAACGTTACAATCATCCCCTTTACAAACAAAAAAAACATTAAAACTTAATTCCAATGTCATGGTTTACTGTGTTTCACATAAGTTTTTCCAATCCTTACAACACAAACGCAAACTGACTTTTATATCACTTACATGATTGTACAATTTTAAAACTTAGAAATGCAAGGAAAAAACCTGAACAATCGTGTACTGCTGTATTAATAGCAAATGCAAATTTTAGTAATAAATATCCCAATCTCTATGATTCTTTCAAACATATGACGATATTATCGTTTTAATAACACGGTTGTGCCTTTCCGTCGGGTTGGCTTGCGCATGATAATATTCCGTAGGTAGTAATTTGCCGTCATACCTCTTAATTTTATCAATCTTTTGAGTTCCCATCATTCCAACGGGTCCACTCTGATCAGCTTTAGACGCCAAGCAGACTTGACACTTTCTTATGTATGACACTACTTCTGTAAACATCCGAGGCCCATAATACATGTTCAAAATTCTCTTATAAGTTTTATTTATACGTAAATGTCCAGCTAAGTTTGAATCATAGCATTCTTGATAAATTGTTTCTCAAAGTGTAGACGGAATGACCAATTTCCATCGATCCCTTAGATCTAATTCGCTCTTAAAACTTCTAACTAATTTGTACAAACTATTCCTATCAACTCGCCAAGCTGGATACAATTCTGGACTATTTCTAACTTTTCTCACCATTCGCAAATACTATCTATTGTGATCTTCTTGTAAAACTTCTATTGCGGCAATATCAAACGCTTGCAACAACGCATCTGGTATTTTGTGATCTACTCTTTTTCGATAAATTATTTGAAAATCACATTGTTGCAGCTATTAATACACCACAATCACTTCAACGAGTAGTGATCAGTAACTACGGTAAATTTAGTATTTTCAACAGAACCCTTAAACTTTTTAATAGCAAATTTTAATGCCAAACCCTCTAACTCAGTGGGAGAGTATTTTTTCTTGCAATTGGTTAACATTCGGCTTGCATACGCAATCACTTTTCTCCCTCATTAAACAATTGTGACAAAACTGCTCCCAAACCTTTGGTTGATGCATCAGTCTGAATCGTGAATGGTTTTGAAAAATCAAGACATAGAATAAGCGCTTCAACTAATCGTTGTTTAATATCTTTAAACGATTCCGTTGCTTTATAGTCCTATTCCCATCTTTTGTTTTTCTTTGTTAAACGCGTTAACGAATTTAATACGGCTTCTACTTTTTCCATGTCTACGTGCAAACCTCTCCGATCTACTCTATAACCTAAATATTTAAGTTCCTCCCTTGCAAAATTGCATTTTTCTCTATTAAAGGTAAGACCAGAATCTAATTACACGTCTGGTGTACAGATAATAACATCGTTTTGATACACAAAAGCTAAAGGCTTGTTCTCACTTCCAACTAACGAATCAACAAATCTTTGCAAAGTGGCTCCTGAATTTTTTGCGGAAAACGGCATAACGTTAAATTGCAATAGGCCCCTGCCCGGTACCGTATACTGAAATTTCTTTACTGCTTACATCAAGTAATGGAATTTGCCAATACGCACTTTCTAACAATAATAAAACTTTGGCGTCCCGCAGTCTATCTAAAATATGCAACACATATGGCATTGGATAAGCATCGCTCTTAGTCACCTGATTAACTTTTCTGTAGTCAATACAAAAACGATACTCGCTAGAGTGATTCTTCACAAGAACAACCGGAAATGCCTAAGAGCTTGTCGACTTTTCCACTACCCCTAAGGTCAACATTTTGTCTAACTCAACATGCATGATCTTTTGCATAGCAGGTGATGTCACGTAATACCGCTGCTTAATTGGTCTTGCTTTACCTACGTCTATAATGTGTTCAATACCTTTAGCGCTGCCTAATCTATCATCAATCATCAGTCATGATTTTATCCCTATTTTTATCCGAAATTCGAAATCTCATACTTTCTGACATAGCGCAACAGCTATCCTGTTTGCACAAAATAAAAATATTTTAATTCAAATTTGGAATTATACCAGTGCGAGTCCAAAAATCTATTCCCAAAATTAAAGAATACGTTAACCCCGGTACAACTAAACACTCTATTACAAAACGGCACCATAACTAAACCTAAAACCTTACATTGGTTACCATTTGCAGACTGAATATATTCAACATTTTCTTTGTATGTTTTAAACTTTCTACGTTTTAATTGTTCCCACAAATCCCCCACTAATAACTGTTCTAGATGCTCCCGTGTCTAATAAGCCTTTACAAGTCACATCAAGAATTTTCACTTCAAGATATAGTCTAGTATCTTTTGATACAGAAGATAAAATAATATCTATCTTGACAATTATCAAATTTTGCATCAGTAAATTATTAAGTTTTACTCGAAAACAGTGACACTGACTACAAATTACATTCTTAATGCCACACCCAAAACAAAATTTACTTTTTGGTTCTCTACATGCATTAAAAGAATGTCCATTTTGTAAACAGTTCCAACACATAACTATATTCTTTGAAACATGTTTACTTTTTGACCTACTAGCATCATATAATTTGGGAGCTACCAATTTATTTTGTTTTGTTGTCATACTGTCTCTCGGTCTATTTGCACAGCTCCTATTTCTTTCAAGAACTTTCCATACCGCTATCAAATCCTCGGTATTGTTGATTACTGTAGCATCTAAACTGTGAATATAATATGGTTTCTATGGATATATTGCAGCATTTTTTCGGACGACACAACTGATGGCAATCTTCCAAATAACAAACGCATACATGCAATATACGATTTTACAGATTTGTTTTCCCTTTGATATCTTGCTCTAATTTCATCCCATAATAGCCATAATCTACAGGCTCATATTTTTTATTAATTTTGTCACAAATGTTTCTCAGTTATTAAATATACCCTTAATTGATTGATACCACAATAACGCTTCACTCGTTAATAACTCATGAACAGATAAGAATAACTCTTTTTCAGTAACATTATTTGATTCTCTAATAACTTGAATTCTTTCTAAAAATACGTAAACATTAGTAGTATTAAATTTCCCTGAAAATTTTGTTATGTCCCACGAACTAAAAGGAATCTGCTCGTTATGAAGATGTTCAATTTTACTTAATAATTCACCTGCTACTTGATCTGACAGACTAGATACAGCTGATGAGTTACGACAAATAGGCTTAACGTTATCAGACACAGCAAAATCTAAACAAAGATTTTGAATTTTTAATTTCAACTCAGTTATTTCGTTAAACAAATCTGCTTTTATTGTTGCATCTGCATCTTCCTCAGTAATTAATCTATCTACCCGACTCATTAAATGCTGAATTGTAGAAGAAAATTGTTTATAAGGGCTGGCACTGCAATAGCCATTTAACGCTAGTGACAAGGTCTTATTACTGCTTAGATTTTCAGTACAAATGTTTATTTTATCCGCAAACTTAAAACTATCTGGATAGATATATTCGGTAGTATAATAATTAAATTGTTTAAAAAGTTCAATTAGTACTGATTAGTAACTATCTTTAATAACTTTTAAATAAATATAAAAATCAGCCAAAAGAAATTAAACTACAATATAACAATCAACATATGAAAATAATTCTATAACCGGTAATAAAAATTTAACATATAAATTTAATAATAAATATTTACCTCGATATTTACTATTCAAAAAATATTTCCAATTTTTTTTTGTTTAAATGAAATAAAAATGTTACAAAAAATTGAAACAATATAAATAAATTTTAATGTAAATTTGCACATAAATATTGTAAATATGCGAATGTGAAATATATATATTAAAAGAAATAGAAAAAACTCAATTAATGCAAAAATAGATTAATAGAAATATATATACATAAAGAACAATCTAACCTTATCATACAGATGGTGTTGTTGATATTGAAAAATTGTTTTCAACTTTTATCAATCCTGATAAAGCGATGGCGATGATTGTTGATGATAACAGCTGATTTAAATTGTTGTTACCAATATCTTCAAGATTTCTGCTGATGACGTTGCATTGGTTAATCATACATGCGCGCGAGCTAAGAGATTCTTTTCAGCTTTCTTCTTTTTTTCTTTCTTGATTTAACTGAATTTTCTTATTTGTCTCACGAGGAATTTTATAATGATGGAATTTTTTCGCTCCTTTTGTCGTTTTTCACACGCATCCTTGTCAGGCCCCACGTTGGGCGCCAATTTACGACGGTGGACACCTCTTAGGTGGCCTGGCTAGTCTAAGGGAGCGGCATAGCTTTGATAAGGAAGGAATAGGGCGCCACTTTGTGGAATGGCACAAAGACCAGCAATCACTTAAACACATTTATTTCACAACTTCACACGATACAAACTGTTGCGTTGGCTCTTATTTTGGACTAATTCTCGATCGCATCAATCGTTCGCAATCGACAATAATAAAATTAACAACTAAATAAAACATAACAAAACTTAAACTAAATATCCCCAACATTTAAACGTTATAACTCTTAAAACATTTGCAAATGAATTAGCTTTTATTTTTACTAAAATATTTGATTGATCATATAAATATACTATACTATACTATAAAGAGACAAGCCTGATGCTTTAAGTTATGTACCAATTGCATTACTATCTAAAATTTTTGAAAAATATTAATTTCCATGTTGTCAACAAAATAAATTTATTTCAGATACCGTTTAAATTTAAATTTGTTTTTCTTTCATTTTTATAAAACTTGCTTTGTGTGCTCTTCTTCTTCACTTGCCATATCTGTTGCAAAGTTAGCTATTATCATTGCAATAGATCTTTGACACTAAAAATTGGGTAGAATTACATCCATACTACTCTCTCACATGCTTTAGCCAAAACATCATTTTTTTTCCAATGCTGCGTTTACCTTGAGTCTTGCCCTGTATTGTCAGTTTCAGCAGTTGGTATTTGTCTTCTTGTATGATGTATTCCATCCATTGCAATTTCTTTGCCTTAATAACAGACAAAATCTTTCTTTTTTTCTTGAGTACTTAGTTATTCTGTCTGTCCCCAAAATTTTCATAAATTTTTATTAAGAGCCCATGCCTCCAGCTCAAAGAAAAAAACAGTAAAAACCGTAGCACTTAAGCAATTGCAAATTCAGTTTTAAACTTAGGTTTTGACATAATAATATTCTCATGGTGTTGATTGCGCTCGGACCTTTTCTATTTTTATTTTGATTTCTTTTGCATAGTCGTTTAGATCGTTGATGTTTGTCCATAAATAATTGTAGTTTGACATTTATTCTATTTGTTTGTTTTTCAAATAAAGATTAATGCTGGCTTTAGGGTTTTTTGTTATTTTCTATACATATTAAATAGATAATAACACAACCTTTCACAACTAATTTATCTGGTCCTGTAGCTTTACTAGTTTTTATTTTTTTAATGGTATGTTTTACTTCATCCTTCGTTTTTTTTAGCCCAATCTCACAATCTGTGTCTTCGTAATTGTTTTTTTTTTGGTTAATCATTAAATAATTGTTCTACGTAGTTTTTCTATACTTTCAGTTTATTATGTCCATAACAATGTTTTTCTTTTTATCCAATAGTATATTAAGTTTATTGTAGTGTCTTCTAGTTAATTTTTTTATTTTCCTGTATGTATTAAAGCTATTTTTGTGTTCTTAGTAAACAAGAAACCTTGGAATAATTTGTTTTTGCATTCTATTACTTTGTGTTTTAGCGTCTTACTTGCAAGCAGGTGTTTTCAAATAATAGCTAGTTGTTTTATACTGCTTATAATAACATTCTATGATAAAGTATAATATTATTTTTTATACGTTTGAAACGTATTAAAAACAAAATTGTTTTCTTTTTCTGTAATTTAAGAAAAGCTTTAGCATCCACTGTAGATATTAATTTTCTTCTTATAAATGAATATAATATAACAAAAGCAATCTATCCATCACTTATTATAAATCAAATACTAAAATTTAAATGCATAATAAACGTACAATGGCACATGAATTCATTCGATTAGATTAAAACTGTAATTGTAACTCTGAAAACATTAAAATTAAAGATTCACATTAAACCGAACAATGAACAACTTTATAAATAAAAAGTTAATATAACATCGTCCAGAATAATAAAAGCATGATACATTGCTTAATTATTTATGCTTCTATTCATATGTACATCCATTGTTTGAGTATATTTACGAGAAATTGTACGAATGTGCGAGCATGCACGTCCAACTTGATATTTTCCTACAGCTATTTACAATAATTCTCAACTCTTAAAATATTTATTCAGCCACTAAAGCATTCTATTATCGAAGAAAATTTATCAATATTTCAATTCAATTAGGTATAGTTCATGCAGTTGTTGAGCTATTATTCAACGATTACTTCGATCTTGAAACTACAGCATTTTTAACTTTATGCTCAAACTAAAATACAAACATCATTCATTTAAAAATAGAATATTCAATTCGTTTGAATTAATTAATTCTTATGAAATTAATTTATTGGATCATTAATCAGATTCTATTTCTGTTAGTTGTATGCGCTGCTGACACCTAAAGTTTCATTATTAAAAGCTGTAAATAACGTTCAAGTGTAAGAGTGTCACGGTTGAAATTTAATAATAAAGTACCTTTATATTTTCAGTGTCTTAAAAATAACAATATGACTAAATCCACGGTTACATTATTATATCGCAATATTATCTTGTTTTAATATCCGAGCTCTATGCATGTGGATTTACTTCATATATAAATAGCAACGCGCAATGATTGCATTGTAATGTATTGAGGATTTAATGAGCCGTAATATAGAGGTAAAGAGTTTTTCGAGCATTCTGCCAAGTTTATTTTGGCTGGAATAATATTTATAAAAGTTAAAAGATCATCGACTGTGTAGTAAGTATAGCATTATAAAGGATATGTAAAAGTAAATCAATGTCTTTACTTGTCACAATACAGTTGTTCTTGATTAATATTTAATTTAATTTAAAACAATTTTTTTAAATAGTTTACCATGAAATTTATCACAAAAAAAATGGATTGCTAAATAAGTTGGTCAAGATTATAAAAAGTAGCAAAAATCATAGCTTATTGGCCGAATAGTGTTGTAGAAAATAAATGATTTAACCATTCAGTGTTATGTACATTAAAATCTTAAAGAAATTTTGAGTTGCTTTATTTGGAGAACGGTATTACAAAAATAGTTTGATCGAAAAGATTTTGTTTAAAAAGTATGTTATTATAACCAACGCCCTAAGTTTCGTACGTCGTTAGGCTAGAATATGCTAGTTGTTTGTGGATGTAGGCACAAACACCCCGTTTGGGCAACACATTAACTAACATGATAATTGGAATCCACTATATAAGCGATCTTATTCTTTATTGTTTTCTATGTTCAAGATGCTGATGAACAAAATTTAAATTCTTTTTTAGACCACAAATATTTAAGAAAAAAATTTTAAGCTATAAATTAAATCAATGTTTGTTTGATTAAAATGGTTTGTTCAGCCTTGTAGGCGGTTTGACATGTAGATAAACGCTACTTGCCTACGGTTCACAATAGACTAGACTTCGTACACTCAGTTTAAGCATTTGGGTAAGCAGGAACATCACTCCTTAAAAATTGAATCCGTCAACTCAAAGCCAGAATCATTATTCAGCTCCCCTGCATATTGTAGTACTTTAAGTTTATTTAAAATAATCGTTGACTGCGTTGCAAGTACTGGTAAGTAATTTTTACTAATTTCGTAGTTTATAGACCAAAGTAAAGCTGTTGTCCAGAACAGATCAAGGGTAGAAAATAAACTTACTTACAAGCTACGCTTTCTGTTAAAAATATAACCTATTTGTGACAATTTAAAATAATTATAAAAATAGTTTCAGGTACCAAAGTTGATACCTAACTACCTAACCTAACTATTTATTTATATTGTTTATAATAAACAATTTAAATTTTAAAAGTAACAATTTTTATATCCTAGCTTAAGCAGTTGATATCATTCTTTAAAAGAAAAATAAATGATAATATAACAATTATAAAAATGTTGCAAAACAATAGATCTAAACTTTGTAGTCACTAGTTGCAATAAAACTATTAATTGTTTCAGCATCAATATAAAAAAAGTTTAGGCCAAAAAATACTAACAAATTTAGATTTGCCCTTGTCCGTTAATTGGTTCAAAATAGTATATTAATTAAGCTAAGCAAAAAAGGCAGATAACAGAATGTTGGAAATGATTTCTTGTTTGTTCTTACAACTATTTTTTGAATGCCTACCATATTTGTACAATTCTCTATGCAGATTACTAGAGAGTAATATTGTTATTGCAAGACTGCTAAACGTTAATATTTAACAAAATACGTAACAAAAGGAGACTAAGATCAAAAAAATTTTGTTTGCTGTCATCTCTATATTTTAGAGCACCTATTATGCAAACAGCTATTCATTGTGTTTTGAAAACATTACTTAGTCTTGCTGCATGTCCCCAGTTAAAAATTCCATAACAAATTAAAGAATGTATATTTGCATAATACAAAGACAGCATACTAAGACAAAATTTCAGCTAATCTCCGCAACAAAAAAATATATTTAGAAAGTTGTGGCTTAGATAAGTTGTATGTGCTTCCCATGTAAGTTTATGATCTAAGTGTAACTCAAAAAATTTTACAATTTCTTTTAAATTATCTCCAGGTTTAATAAAAAAAGTATATGTTGAGTCTTATTTATGTTAAGACTAAGTTTGTTTGCTAAAATAAATCGGTAAGCTTTGAACTGCGTTTCTTCAATATCTTGAACCAAAACATTAAGTTGTTTATTAGATTTTAAAGCCGTTATATCATCAGCAAATAATATAAATTGAGTTTCAATGTTACAAAACGGTATATCGTTGATGTAGATTAGGAATAGTAACGGTCCTAAAACCGAACCTTGAGGAGCACCCAAGCTTATTTTTTAAATATTTGATTTTTGAACATTTACGGTAACGTATTTCATTTTATGCTGTAAATAAGATATTAAAAGTTTCATCAATAAGTTACTAAAATATTAAACTTTTAATTTGTCTTTCAAGATATCATAGGACACACAATCAAAAAGGCTTACTTAAATCACAAAAAAACGCACGTATAACATTTATTTTCAAAACCATTAGCAACATCTAATAAATTTTTCACAATGGTCGAAAGTTATTGAATTCAATTTTTCTCTTTTTGAATATGGGAACAAATTTAGCCACTTTTAAGATGTCTGGAACATTTTATACATTCATTGATTAATTTTGTCAGAGGTACCAATATTAAATTAATTATAGTTTTTATCATTTTAGAATTTAAATTAAAATAGTTTTTGCTATTAGAGTTCTTCAAGTTTGTTGTTATGTCGCGTACTTCAATGTATGTGGCTTCTTGATAATTAAATTGATTTGGCATTGGTATTTTATTCATCTACTCTATGAATTGCATTGTACTTGCTGGAAAATTATTTACTATTATCTGGAACAATCAAGTAATTTTGTCTTCAATTAGCTTACATTTGTATTGCCATTCATTTGCCGTAAATTACTTGCTTCGGTAATTCATTGTTTGTTTGTTTTTAGCTTGCTATTCTATTGTCCATTAATCCTGTATTGATAATAATATGATGTTTTATTATTTCATTATTTACAAATTGTTGTCATCAACAAAATAATTATAAATAGAAAATATTCTTTGTCATTAAGTAATGTAACGCGTGTCTATATTTAGACTTATGTTTTACCAATAACCGTAATATATTTGTGATGATAAAATGTAATACTTGCTGTAATAATTTAGTATGTAATAATGTTTTTATGATTTTAAATTTGCGGACTTTGATGATTTAATTAATGATTTTTTGTTTGAGATTGATTGGTCTTTACTATTTATAACTGTGATGTTGAAGTGTTAATTTATTTTATTCTGCATTGCATTATGGTCAATAGTTTTCTCTTTAAAAAATAAGAAGTAAAAATTAATTTTTAATTTAATTTACAAAAAACTAATCTCACTTACCAATACAAAAAACTGTATATAAGCGGTATAAAGCTTTTGCACTATTATCAGATTATATTAAATTTCAATCACTTTGCACATTCAAGCTATCTCAAAACATTTTTGAAGGTTTATTAACGAATCTAGAATATAAAATGGTTTTCCTACTAACATACATTACAGAAAACTATGTTAATTTGTTTGTTAATTTTTGTTTGTTTTATTTATGATTTGCATACTCATGTTGCACCTATGTATAACTACAACAAACACATACTCCATAGAAAACTTTCAATAAGTCTATAAGATGTTTATAATGAGATTGAATGCTTCACAGGTAAACTCGCCCCTAAACCCAATGGAACACCTTCATTACTATTAAATAATTGCATTTATACAACTTCAAAGTCATTGTGATTTACTTTTAATGTGTTTTTAAACAAAAGATGTTTCCTAATGTATGGAAACAAAACTACAGCAAGCCATTACATTAAACTAAACCTAAAAAGACATTAGAAACTATAGAAGTATTTGTATCTAATTTGCCATAAATATCACAACATGGTTTTTGTAAAAGGCGGATTGTCCACACTAAAAAATCTGCTGTTATAAAAACAATTTATTAAACGCCTTCAAATCTAAGTTGCAAATTGACGTTATTATAATATAAACTAATTTTTCAAAGACCAAAGCCATCCTAGTGTTTTGATTGATAAACTTCATGTACTTGGTTTCCACGTCACTGTGGTTTGCTGGTTAACACGCTATTTAAAAAATTGTATACAGTGTGTAAAAATTAATTACTTTCTATCGCAAGTCATTACTGTCCCATCAAGTCTGCCTCAAAGATCCCATTGTGGGACATATCATAATATAATCCTTTCTAAATTTAATGGTAAAAAAATAAATCAATTATCAAATTATTTGTAGAATCAGCAATAAAGCCAAAGTTGCCGTTTTTGTTAAAATACTACAAATCAAGGTATGGTCTTAAACGAATATTATCTGACTTGTGGCGCAACCAGTCTGACTGAAACATTTTAGCATTTGAAACATACCAATTTTGTAAAGTTATAAACTACAAATATGAATCCTAATCCATTTTATATTTTATTTTTGTTAAAATTTTACTAAAATAACAGACTCGAAGACGTTGATGATATTAATAATTTAATTTACGCAAGATTGCATTAAGGTGGTGATTTATTTTATTTAAGGCCTGTAATATCCAACTCCTAATAAAGCACCTAATAAACTATTAGCTGAATAACCTAACTTTTTTCAAACTTTAATTTGATTTATTTTTGTTACACCTTTGAGCGGCTAATAAATTATATGCCTAATGTTTTTATTTGTTATAAATATATATGTTAAGCGTATATTTAATTGGCTATTCATAGGTTTTAATAAAATAAATAAAATTAAAAGTTAGGTTATTCAGCTAATAGTTTATTAGGTGGTTTATTAGGAGTTGGATATTACAGCCCTAAGTTTAATTAAACATTAAACATAAACATAACATATGCCACAAACAAATAACAATTATATTGGCCGCACTCTTTTACTAACAAAAAATTAAGTAAAACGTTTAAATATTGAGCGGTCCTCATTGGTTGCAGTGAGACCGTAGTACATTTTGGTGTTTGGAAGGAAACAGTGGTAGTTGATAACTATGGTGCAGTTAAAATTACTGCTAGTGTCTTTCTTGATTGCCTGTATGGTTATTTGAAGTAACCAGAGTGTCGCCACTTGTTGCACAAATATGTTTGTAAAAGGATTTCCAATAAGAAGTTTCATTTTGAATAGCAGGCTATTTAGGCAGCTGTCAATTTTGAAGAAGCTATTATCTTTTGACATTTGACACGTAAAAACTACGCCATTTTAAAAAAATGGAACAATACACGCTTCAGCAACGCATTAAAATTATAAAAATTCACTATAAAAATGGTGAACATTTTTCAGTCACAGTTCGCAAAACTAAAGCACTTTTTGGTCGTCGTAAAGCACCTTCTCGGCCGGCAAAAGTAAACCTGGTGAAAAAAATTGAGCTGTTAGGACAAGTTTGTAATGTGAAGAATCAAAACCGTGTGCATCGCTCAAGAACACATGAGAATATTGCTGATGTAGCCCGTAATGTTGAAAAAAAAAACAGGTTTGTCGATTCCTTGTCGATCTTTGGAATTAGACATTCCACCGTATTTTGCATAAAAACTTAAGTCTTAAGGCTTTTAAAGTTCAGTGAACACAAGAACCCAAGCCGCTCGATCACTATAAACGTCGTATCTTTGCTGATTGGGTCCTTCAAATGCATCAAAATGATCTGGAGGTTTATCAAAAAATTATCTTAAGTGATGAGGCCCATTTTCACATTGGAAGCTACGTTAATAAGCAGAATTGTTGCATTTGGGGCTCAAAAAATCCATAAATGATTGTTGAAAAGTCTTTGCATTCTCAACGTGTTACTGTTTGGTGCGGTTTTTGGGATGGCGGTGTGATTGGACCCTACTTTTTCAAAATAAAGCTGGTGCAACTGTTACGGTGAATGGATAACGCTACCGAGCTATGATTAATGATTTTTTATAGCAGGAATGAAAAGATATTAATGTAAACAACGTTTATTTTCAAGAAAACGGCGCTACGTGCCACACAAGTAACAAAACAATTGCAATTTTGCAAAAAAAGTTTTCAGACCGTGTTATTTCACAAAAAGGTAATCACAATTAGCCACCGAGATCTTGTAATTTAACACCTTTAGACTTTTTTCTTTGGGGCTACGTGAAAGATAAGGTTTATGCCAATGCTCCACAATCGATTCAAGACTTTAAAGATGGAATTCGTAAAGTTATCGAGGACATACAGCCGCAAATGTGCAAATTGGTTATGGAAAATTTTATGAAAAGAATGTGGTACTGCAACCGTAACCGTGGCGGCCATTTGACTGATATCCGTTTTCAAATGTTAATGGCATACCTTCTTCTTTACAATGAAATAAACATTTATTAATTTGTTTTAAAAAATACCCGTTTTTTTTTAAATATGAAAATGAAACCTCTTATTGGATAACCCTATAGTTAACAACAGCAAAACAACGCAGAACTAAATAAAAGCGGCAATCACAAACGCTTAACGTAAAACTTAATGAGATAAATAAAACACATTTACTATGTACTATAAATATTCACTTCACCCCTTAAAGTTTTTTTAGACATTTTTGATGATCGTAGTAAAATATTAGTAAATTATTTCATAAAACATATCTAGTTCAAAATAAAAAACTTTCTGCTCCTAAAATTTAACAACATAGACTACAGCCAAATAACATTAGCACTTCTTCTCCTACAGTCACAACTATTAATACGTCAGATGTTTTGTTTTCACAAACAGAATTGTCATTTTTAAGTAAAGGCCCAAAATACTCACAATATGTAGATAACAGCAATGCTATAGAAACACTTATTGCTGAGTCAGAACTTGCATTTCAGTATAATAAATCCTCAAATGCCGTTTTTTCAAAATCCAGAATAGCTAAAATTCTTAAGAATCAGCCAGTTTCAGATTAAAAACCATAACCACTTTTACAAAAGATGACATATCAAATGCTATAGTAATTCTTCCAATGTCCAAATATCAGTCAAAAGTTCAGCAATTTATTAATGGTAAAAATCCTATAATATTATTTGGTTTTTATTAAATTATATTTGATTGTCTACCTCCTTAGACATTGCAATTTGGTTGCCAGTTGTGTTACTGAAGTTTTATCGATGATTTCAATTTTTTGGTTGAAACAACATAATGGAGCTACAACTATTTTGCACCACCAATTATTATCTAACTTGTGTTTAAGAGCACATAAATCAATTATTGGAATTCATTCTTCACTATCAAGCGATGCCGTACTACTAAGATGCACTGATGAGGATTTGAAAAAAACCGAAACAATTGTCTGTATTTGGTTGGCCGCTTTGGAGTTGGATTGAGTTTGGGTAATTGATTTTAAACCTTTGTTTTTCATTAAACTATAATATTACTTTCAGATCCAACTAAAAAATTCAAATCAAACTCCAATCTAATAGTAATTTTTTATTTCATCCACCAAATAATTTAACTGTAATAGCAATCCATTAGCACTAAAACTATACGGTTTTATAAAAAAAACACAAACCAGATGCTCCATTACGATCGGTGGTATGATACATTAACAACCCTACTCATAAGTTAGAAATTAAATTAAATAAGTTAATCAAAGAATATACACATTTTTCTTCAAAATTTAAGGTAGTTAGTTAAAATTTTCCAACAATATAAAAAATAATAATTTAAAACCTCCAAATTTTTCTAAATTAGTTTTCTTTGATGCCAGTAATATGTTCTCTAACATTCCTCCAAATGATGCATTGAGTTAGTCTCAAACTTATTTGAAAATATAAATACTAATGCTTACTTTCGCAACAAAATAATGTTTTGTTTAAAATTTTGCATTAAAAATAGCTACTTTCAATTCAATTGTTAGCTGAAATATTTATGGCTTCTTTTGAAAAAAAAGATTTTTAATTCAGACCTTAAGAAGCATTTTTTGTTTGGTATTGATATGTTGATGATATTTTATTCTGCTTTAGAGATAGCCAGTTAGACATTTTTCTAACTCACATCAATAGTATTCATCGCAGTATTAAGTTTACAGTAGAAACCTAAACTCAAAATAAAATACGTTTTTTAGACTTAAGAATATGGTTTTCATTTGATATTTTCCGTAAACCAACCCATACAAACTTAACTATTCCGTTTGACTTTGTATATCTTAACAGTCACAAATTTGCAGCTCACCATAGAGCCTTCAGCCTACCATTAACACCAAATTCTCAAAAAGGCTTAATAAAATTATATCAATAGGTCATAACAATGGATTTCCAAAAAACACAATTAAAAATATTATTACTAAGAAAAAGTATAGCCTCATTATACAGTTAATTTATCCTAAAATAAAAAAAAATAAACTTGTTAGAAACTCTTGAAATTACTAAATCAAAAATTAATCCTTCCGTAAATTTGCTTAATGATCAAATTTGTTTTTTTCCTTTTGCATTATTGTTTGTAATTCATAATCATTTTAATCATATTAACTTCAATGTAATTTTTCACCACTCTACATTTTATGTTTTCCTGTCGAATATACCATATGCTTTGTAATTTTTTTTATATTCATATTTGTTTTTATCATCGTCTAACAATGGCCTTCTAGAAGGTTGAAATATGTTACGTTTTTTATTCGTGATATAGTACATAGTAAATGTGTGTTATATTTATCTTAAACTGAATCACATAGTAACGGTCGGTTTTTTAAATAATATATTAAATAACTGTTAAAAATAAGGCACAATCAATTTTATAATATTTTAGAATATTGACAGTATTATTGATCGTGTAAGGTTTAGTACTAATAGAATAATGAAAACACTGAAAAATTTCTGGATAATAATAATGCTTATCGTTCATTAAAGTTGTTTAGAAGTACTAGATAATTAGTAATGAAATGCAAAATTGTTGTAAAAACACAACAAATAACTATAAAGTTACAATAAAATCTAACGTGAACGGTAAATCAATAACTGTAGGTTTGTTACCATCTTGTAAAAGTGTCTTACTTTCAAAGCAGTAACCTCAAATTCTAATAATTCTGACCTAAAAATAACAATTAACTTTAAAGCAATTTTGTTTATATAGAAATACTTTGAAAATAAATTATTATTACTAGATTTTTTTTAATTACTTTAACATAGTTCCGTCTGATTTCAGACCAATACCAACACTACTCATTAATAATCTTGGCTGTAATAATAGCACAACCTTTTAAATCAAATAAATATTATCTAGTCTGTATTTTGTTACCTTACTAAACTGATGATTGTGCAAATTTAGGGTTTTTTCAAAACAGCGACAAAAGTGCGTATTAGTAAACGGTATATTTATTCATCATTTCACATGTGTATTATACATATGTTCATTGTAGTTGTGTTTTAAAAAAATTAATATCTTTATTATTATTATAATGAATATAAAGAACATCCTACAGAATATGCCGCCAGGGTCGGTGCTTAAGTACCTAGTGTAGATTTTTTAGTTAAACTGTTTACAGCCAATCAAATCTCAATAACTGCAATAACTACATTTTTCTTTTCCTAAATCAGACAAAATTAAAACTCTTAGGTTTTGTTATGCTGTAATATTTATATACGTCCACGTCGTATAATAATTAATAAACTTTGGAACAACCATTGCCACCTATAATCAAACTATTGTCTGCTGCTAATTCAGTTACATCTCTTTACTACAAAAAAGAAACTAAAACTTCCTTCTGGGCACTGCTTCAATTTGCACTTGCCCAACTTCTCTCCGTTTGAGTCTGGTCTTGTTTTTTGCATTAGTGCGTTGCATTTACGGCCCAACATCGTTTTTGCAAACTTTTTTATAAATTGAACTTGCGCATAATTATTAATATACTCTGTGCACTTGGCAAATATAGAATACGTACTAGTGTGTTTATAACTTCTCCTTACTAGTGTAATGCTCATACAAACTCAAGACCTAACCAGCCTGTGTAAGATTGACAATCTTTTGCAGTTATTGTGCAACCCTAATGCCTCAAATGCCAATGCACACAACATGCTCTCTTTATAAATAATAATCTTTTACAGTCTAGTACAACCCCAACTCGGAGAACGTACTTAGACAACTGTCAAGTGTCTTGATCAATGTGCAAATAACCTCAGACAGCTGTAAAGACCCATTTGGTCTAAGTTTGAATTACTTCAACAGACTCTCAGACACTACGTAAATAACAATGTATACAGTACATTAACTATTATAAACAATAATATAACAAAATAATAAAAATCACTATTAACACATGCACATTGCAGTTCTTGTTAGCGTACAGTCTGCTGTTGAGACTTGTCATTGTCACAAAAGTTTTTTGAATTGATTAAAAAAAAAACTGTCAAGCACAAAAAAAATGCCAAACTACTTTATAAAATGTAATATCTTGAGTCAGTATGTTTATGTTTTTCAGTGTTCAATTCATACATATCAAAATATGGCTAATCTCATTAAATATAAAATATTGCACCCGCATCACACCAGGACAAAAAGCAATGTATATATTGACAATTACATAGTAATCATTTTTAATTGTACATCAAAATATTTGATTATTTTTCAATAAAATAATCAAAGTTTAGCGCCGACAATATATATTAATTTTTTAGATTGTTGGTTTTCTTAGTTTTTTAGTTAAATATTGTATGATGATATGCGGCAGTAAACCTTTGACCAGTTTTACTTTCACTTTTCAATTACTTTATATCTACTCAAAATATCTAAACTAATAAAGTTGACAAAATTTATAGCTATATGACAATGATTAGATACACTCTTTTTAGTCTTCCAACATGACAAAAACTGACTATTATATAAAAACCTTTTAAAAATATGTGTTATAGGTGTAACTAATATACTACAACAACCTTTAAAGACCTACCCTATTTAAACCAGCAATTAATTTGTTACCTAATATCAGCGTCTAGCTTTGATATATTAAGAATCTCAAAACTGTTATTGTTATTTTATTTATTATAATTATTTAAAGAAAAAGTAGAATAAGATTGTAATGTATATAGAATTAAGGTATTTATTATTTATTAAGTTGGTTGCGCGACTTATTGAGAGGATTTAGTTTTGTAACAGATCTTAGTGAGCATCAGTAAAGAATAAAAGTATTTAGTTACAGTGAGTCTTTACTTCCTAAATGAAAACTGTAGACCGCTATCCCCAATCCCGATAGAATTACGCGGGCAATAGAACAAAGCTTTTGAAAATGCGTTGCAAATATAATAACTATGTTGTTAAGTACTAGTAAATAATTTCAAAGAATTTGTTAGAATATACAGGGTTAGTCAAAACTACCGGAAAACCTAAATAATTTTCCAACCATAAATAATTTCAATATCTTTTTTTTTGTTGCGATTAAGCTATTTAAACATATAGTTAATATACAGGGTGTGTGTTTTATTATAAAAATTTAATAAACTTGTGTTTTTTCAAATAAAACAACTTGTATATTTTTACATTTTTTAGTTCAAAGATTAATTCTTTTGGAGTGATCAGCTATTAATTCAAACTCCTGAACTTCAAACTAAGAATATTATCACAGAGTCAAGTGTACAAAGTCCTGATCTTTATTTTCGAGTAATACGCAATCAAAATTTGAAAAAACCGATTTTTTTGCATTTTTTTACATTTTTTGATCGTTTGTAACTTCTGATGGTTGCATTTGCAAATATGAATAAAAACGTGCTTTTATATGTGAAAAAAAATTTCAGTAAGTGTCGTAAGCTTTGTTCGGAGATATCTTACAATGTATCTACAAAAATACTTAAAAATAGCGAAAAAAGCTTAAATTTCACAATTTTCTGCTGATACATTCTAAGATACTTCAGAGCGTGATACACGGAACTTCTTGAAATTTTCAGGATACCTCTTGCACATATAAAAGCACGTTTTTACTAAATTTATAAAAAAATACCCCTCATTTTATTTTTAAGAAAAACAGTCTTTTAATTAAATTTTTACAAGATTTTAAAAAATTTAGGAAAATAATTTATGGCTATTAAAACTAATTCGTTGAATAATTTTGAAGAAAAAAGTACCTTTTAATTTTTTTCTAAAATTGCAAGGCTTAAACTTCAAATTTTTAACTATTTCTGTGGATACATTCTAAAATATCTTGGATCGTAGTGCACGGTACTTTCTGAAACTTTTGCACATAAAAAAATTCGTTTTTATTTATATTTGAAAAAAAAAAAGAAAATACCGGTCATCTTAAAAAAAAATCTGTCGTTTAAAGTTCTGCAAAAAAAATTCTTTGAACAATTTTGAAAAAAAAATTTATTACAGTTTTTTCCTAAAAATGCAATCTTGAGTAGTTACAAACGATCAAAAAAAGTAAAAAAAATGCAAAAAAAATAATTTTTTTCAAATTTTATTTGCTTATTACTTAAAAATAGCTTAATAAGAAATCTAAAAAAAATCACAGATCAGGACTAATGTAGAGAAAGGCATTTTCAGTGGTTTGAGCAAAATTAAATTTTTGTTCCGTACACTTGACCATATTTATTTTAATCAAACCAATAAAAAAAAAAACATCAAAAACAAATAACAAAACAATAATTTTAATAACAATTTGTTAATTAATTAATATTTTCTTTATTAATTAACTGTTAATTGTTTCAGGAAGTTGTTGAGAGATTACTCAATGTTGGCAGCTTAAACATTTATTTATTCTATTTTAATTTTATAAAAAAATAATTCATACACAAAATTTTTAGAATTAAAAAATGTAAAAATATACATGACTTTTTATTTAAAAAAAAAAGTTTGCATAATAAAATAAAATTGTTTAAAATCAAAATACTTTTGAAAAAGAAAATTAAAATTGTTTAAGGTTGGAGAATTATTTAGATGAATTTTGACTAACCCTGCATAATAGTCAAATTTTGTTTTTACGGCGTAATAATAAATAAATAATAAATAATACAAATTTTATGATGACTTTTGTATGGTCTTAGTAAATTTTCTGATGCAATGTGTGAATCGTAAGAATATAAGCAATAAGGTTTAAAATTAAAAAAAAAATCTAAATTTGTAAAATATCAACAATAATACAATTTGTAGAAAACTGTATAGAGCTTCAAAAAGTATCTAGCCAACTTTATTAATTTATTGAGATTTACTTGAAAAATTCACTTAGTTGCAATGATTCTTAGATTTATAATACTTTTAAATGTTTTAAAACTATTTTTGGCAGTCCAAATTGAAAATTGTATTGAAAACGGTTACTACAACTAAGCAAATAATGTGCAACTCACACCTAATTTAACTACGCTCCGGTTTTCAAAGATATATTTAAAATAAAAACAAACACACTCGTGGACTCATTATTGGAAATATATGTTTTAGCATCAGTTTCCTGTCATAAATCTATACCAGTTTATTTTAGTTTGTAAAAAAGTACTGAACTGTCTGCGGGTTCCAAGCATATAAATTAATTACTATAAATAACAGCGATTTAAGTGAAATAAACACGGTTCCTCCCCCAGCCGATCTTTGTATGCGTGCAGCAAACAAATCAGGCTAAGATACAACACGCGCTTTGGAATTTACAAAGTGACGGCGAACGGCGTCGGGGGCGTCCATTGCAATTACCATCTCACTGACTTACAACAGGCGTGACTTACGATTTTCATAATTGCATATATAAATTCTATATAGCAGGGAGCTTATGTATTAAGCATTCGTGTTTGATTTAACACATTATAGTAGAATGTAATAAGCTGAATGATTCTATCATAAATTTATAATAATAATAAAGTATTAATGCTAATTAACGTTGTTATCTTTAGAATGTAGACTTTTTAATGTGTGTTAAATTTTAAACAAAACATTTTATTTCTATTTCATAATTGAATTGTAGATTAACAAAAATTATTAGACAAATAAAAAGACGATGTAAAATTCCGGTCTCGTCTTATCCAAGAAATACAATTTCGATGTTGCCCGGGCCGCTTTTGGCATTAATTAAATTCATTTGAGGCGAACCCTTAAATAAATAACTACAAGTTGTAGCGCGCATCCGTACAGCTAGACAAATATTTTATTTAAATTAAATTAATCTCACCGTAACAAGCACACAAAAAAGAAACAAAAGAAATCGACATAACTATTTTCGGTTGGTCGTAAATTGAAGGCACTATTAATATGCACGGCTAAATATACTTGAATGAATTATTGCGAATTTTATATGTTTGTGCGCTTGACCTATAACTATATCAAATATTACGGTTAGTACGCATTTAGGTTACTGAAGTGGTATACAAAGTAACTAAAAATACGAAAGATTGTCACCTTTTATATGTATTATATTACATCATATTTGTACTGATTCTAACAAATAAAAATTAATATACACTGTTAATAAAAATGAATGATTAACATGAAAGATTATATTCCAACGTCTTTATCCCATCTAGCGTTAAAAATTACAAAAGTTTGTTTGAAGTGTGAAGATGAAACAAAGTGAGATAAATTAATGTAACTATGATTCTCTTTTGCAGTTAATAAATTTATTTTGTAGAACGTAGAAGCGTGGTAATTATAATTACCATAAACTATAATTACCGTAAAATTTTATTTTAATCATTCTAATGTTATGAAAATATTTACATATTCATTTTTTCATTTATTACATTTTACTCTTGTTCAAAATTAATATAAATTTAACTTATAAAAAAATATTTTGCACTTATCTTTTTCTAATTCTTTTTTCTTTTTATTACGCTTTTCATGAATTTTCTTTTCATTTGTTCTTCTTTCATCTCATCACATTCTTTCAACATATATTCTATAGACTTTTTACTGCTTTTACACAATTTTCATTTTTTTCTATCTATTTCTATCAAACATTTAAACACCCTTCTTCATTTCCACATCTTAACTTTACCATAACATTTCTTTACAAAATGCCCTAACTTGGATTAACCAGTACTTTGACAATTTGTTTTCCACATTAAGGGCATAACTCTCATGTTGTACCTTACATTGTTTACACTAGTTTTCCGTTTTTACATCCTTATATCTCTATCTTTTTTTATAATTTCCTTCCAAAATACTCTGCCACTCACTCTAATTCTTTTTTACTTCTTTACAGTTATATCCGTTTCTGTTATAATATTTATTTTTTTATACCTATTTTTTCATTCTTTTTATTCAATTTTTCTTTTAGACATTCCTGAAAAGTTTTGCATTATAAGCTAGCCAAACATTTGTGTTCAAAATTAGTTTAGTCTTTTTTTGTTTTTTAATTTCTTTTTGTTACGACTTACACTATTTTGTAGTCAATTAAGTATTACTATTTTTAAATATATGTCTTTTTTTTGCTTTGCTATGTTGTTTTATATTTCTGTTTAAAAAAACCAGACAAGTCAAACACTATACTATTCTTAGAGACCTTCAAAGTTTACTATGTTATCGGCTCCCTACTCATGCAATAATAAGAGAAAAAAAGAAGGCGGCGTTGCCCTTCTTGATGTGGGCTTTGAATTTGAAACTTGTAGTTTCGGTTTTAAATTTTGTGTAATAGTACACCGTGTCCTAATAGATGTAGGTATGCTTCTACCTTATATGTCTAATAACCGCGGGGATTAGTGCTACCTGGTTAGGTTAGATTAGGTTTAGATGCCCCAGGTTGTTGCCAAAGTTTCCTTAAAATTTGCCTTTAGGTACAGATAGGGCTTAGAGGTAGATGAGTCACCTCTAGCGCATTTGTCGGTGTGTTTCAGTATCCAAGATGTACCATGTGCATAGCAAGGGTCGGGGTCAAGAGAGAGTATAGTGTGTTCCCAGTGTTGGAGGCAAAAGTCATATCTCCAAAAGTCAAGAAGCAACTTACGGCGGTGGTTGAATGAAATGCCGTGTGCAGGCCAGAATGCAAAAAGTTCATGCCCAGAGCAGTGTAAAGGTATAAATAGTAAAAGTTCCAAAAAAATGGTCAACGGACATCGGTTGAATTTGCTTTGTCATTTGTGTGCATCTTGAAGTTATAAAAAACGGTTAAGATTGGTCTATGAGTTCCGTAGACGTTTGTTAGTATCTGTCTTCAAGGTGCCATAAAACAAAACCAACCCAAACTCCTAGCAACACAAAAACGTCACAAGTTTCATCATAAGTAATTTGAAAACCCTAACCCGTGACCTGGAACTGGCCTATTCTGGTAAACTCAATCAAGATCAAGTCCACCTTTTGATTAATACAGCGTCGGCACAGTTAAACACTATTAATTCAGGCAATTATTACGTTAAAAAACAGATTGCACGCAACGCAACCATCTGCCTATGAAGTGCAATCAAGTTGCCGTCATCGTAACTACAAATCCAACTAACACCTTGAAGAGGTCTTGGAATTCATACCAAACATACTTAAAATAGTAGTTTTTAAATTGGTCGACGTCAATTTCCTGCAATATTTATAACTACACCAAAAGTCCATACTGCCAAAATTGTCAGTACAAAGTACCAAAGAAGCGGAATGTTTTGGTTTGGTGTAACTGCAGTCGTTACCATCAGCCTGAACAAAACGCTCCTAACATAAGCCACTTCATGGCCAACGTTCACACTTCAATCGTAACTAAAAAAAGCAATGTGTTGCACGCAAGAGGAACCAAAAGAGATTCAGACTGGAATTAAACCATTTCCCCTCAACCCGGATGCTCAAGGAGACATTGCAAGCAACCACAATCTTGCAGCTGAACCCGGCCTAGCCTTCAGCATGATACGCGTGGCCTACACCTGTACCCCTACATTGTTACAACCGTCACTTCCGCTGACAGAGACAATTTTAAGCAAAATAATAATATACATATTTTATGGTATTTGGAATTTTATTGTAAATGTCTGTGAAGTAGAATTCTCTGGTTCTACATTTGTAAATACAAATTCAGTAAAATGGCAGTATTTTTTGGTTTTTGAAAACTAGTCTGCAAGTTTTGCAAGAATCCATATTTTAAATTGGTTGACTTTTGAGATTTTCCCCAGGCAATGATATTGTATGCCATATGAGAATTGGCTAAAAAATAATACATTGCATTAGATAATAACGTAATTGTGTGTTTTTTAATTTTAAAATTGCATAATATGCTAAGTTTTTTATTTATATAATCTATATAGTTAGTTCATTTAAGTTCAGAGTCAATGTAGCAACCCAGGAATTTAGTAATGTCGGTGTTAAATGGGATGTCTACTGTTAAAGTTTTATTTTTGAAAAATTGCACACTTACTGTTTTTTCTTTGTTTAATATCAGTTTGTTATTTTTGCACCATTCTTTAACTTCCTCTATTGCAGTTGCTATTTTAATTTAAAGTTCATCAGCTGATTTTACTTTTACAATAATTGAAATATCATCTGCAAAATTGATCATAAAGCCAGTTGTAATATATTTTACAAGATCATTCAGATATAAAATAAATATTAATGGACCTAAAGTGGATCCTTGCGCTACACCCAATGAATTGTCATATTTACATTTTTACACGATTAAGTTTAATGCCAACCTCCTGATCCTCAAACTCCAAAGCTTTCTTTCAATTAAATTAATATTTAAAATATCAAATGGCACATGTTCAATAAAACTAAAAGTAGCAGTTTCTGTTGACTTTTCTTTTACGAATCCGTGTTGGTTAAGGTTAAGTAAATTAGGTTTTTCTACAAAGTTCCATATCCTCTGTGAGATTATTTGTTCATATACTTTTAATATTGTATTAAGAATAGATACCGGTCTGTAATTTTTGATATTACCTTCGTATTTCTTTTTGTGAATTGGAACAACTTGAGCTGTTTTTAGTGCTGGAGAAAATACTCCTTGCACTATTGATTGGTTGATTAATAGTTAGTGGTTCCTCAATCTCGTTACATACAAATTTAAGAACTTTAATCGGTATTCTATCTGGGCCAATCAATTGCTTGTTTTTTAAATTGTATATTATTGATTTTACTTCTGATACACTAAATTCATATAATGCCATTGTATGTATGTGGAAGTCAGATGTAGTGCAAACCGATAAGTCATTTTGTTCAAACTGGTTTTTAATCTTTTTACTTGCATTTGTTGAAAAGTGGATTCCGAAAGTATTGGCTACTTTACTTCGGTTTTTAGTGGTTACTCCGTTAATATTTAATACAATATCTTTTTTTTTATTACGTTTTAAGTCGGTATTAACTAGTTTCCACATTGATTTTATTTTATTTTCAAAAGCATTTATTGTATTTTCAAAATATTTTCTTTTAGTTGTTTTTATTAACTGTCTGTGTGTATTTGTGTTAATTTTATATGCCTTATTTTTTTATGACTTAGATTTTTATTTAAGGCTGTATTTTGAAATTTAAGTTTATTGCTTAATTGTTTTAGATCTTGTGAAATCCATTTTACAGTATTAGTTAACCGTGTGTTTCTTGTAATGAATAGGCAAAGGTTTTCAAAATTGTCTAAAAAATACTCCAAGTTTGTCAACACATCCTGTAATCTAAAATTTATTTCGATTCAGTTTTAACAAATGTTGAAATTTACTTAAATTATGTTTACTTATAGTTCTGTTTTGTACTTTCTGTACTTTTTTGCTTAATTTAATATCGAAAACTACCGGAACGGAAGCCTACACTTAGTAAAGTCATTGTGAACAATTCTTTCTACAATAGACTACTCCCGTCTCTGTGCAATAGTGTCAACCCAAACATCAAAATAAAAACAAAAGCTCAGCTTCAAAAATTAAAAAATATTTTTTTATTGGACTGGTTTGTTCCTCTACTGCCAATACCTAGTGCAACGGAGCCCTTAATTTCCCCTACGTTCAAACCTTGAAGATTTCAGAGCAAACCTAACCTAACCTTACCTAACCTAACAACTAATACTCAATGCTTGCTCACCCCGCCAGGCTATCAGTACGTCGGTTATATTGTATCAACTTTCAAGTGTTTAAAACCGTTTGCAGTAATAAGCTTTACAGAACAGGCAACCAACATATTTTTGTTTAAAATTTTGTTTACTGTAAAGGCCATGCACGTGTTGTAAGCTGAACATTTACAAATTTTTCTTATTTTTGTAAGTAAATAGATAACCACTTAACTCACCCAATTTTGCTCTTTTGTTCCTATTCCTGAATACATATTAAACAAAACTAAAGATAAACAACAATAAAATCTTACCAATTAGTTACTTTGTCATTTAACTTTATTGCTAATTGTTGCCCTATATTGTCTTAGCCGTATTTACACCACTTTTGGCAATAACCATTTTTCTGCCCGTAATGCTAGCAACTTAGATTACGGGTGGGCCTACAGTTTTAAGTAGACTTTGAAGCACTAAAGATATTATTAATGCACTACAAACCAAAGCATTATTTTAGTTGTAAAACCCCACGCTGACAAAGCAGGTTGGTAAGTGAGAGATCATATAAACGTTTAAAATAGTTTCATTTGTGAGATTCAAACTTACAATATTTGGAGCAGCAAATGCCTAGACTACTGCACCATGCTCCCTATTGTTGCTTAATATATAGATTACATATTTCAAACTTTTTAATACAGTTCTTTGTCTCCTTTCAAAGTCTTTAACAGTTAAAACAATCGTATACTTTTCCCTTTTCCAAGTACGCTTTTACAGTTGTTCTTACTATAAACATTGCATCATTTGTTCTTTTTTCATTTGTTAAACCAAATTGTTCTTTGTTCGGTTATGTTTTCTTTTATCTTTCTCACAAGTTTCATTAATTGTTACAAGTATCATTTTGTCTGCAGAGAGAGAGTTTTGCAGAAAAAAAAACAAAGTTAACAACATTGCAAAAAAATGTTTTTTAACCATCGATGGTGTTAACGTTGAAGTCACACAATTTCTCAAAAATTGTTATATACGGTGCACAACATTCCATGATTAATAAAATGTTTATTTAAGATTTATTGAACAAAATTTTTGATATTGGTTCCAACAATTATCTCTAGCTAGGAAAAAAAAATAAAGACGTATAACTGTTATTATTGTTTTTATCTTTTGTAATATGTGCAGAAAAAAAAACTTTTAAAGTTTCAGGAACAACGGCTATGACATCTTTTAGGAGTTCATCCAATGAGAAGAATCTTTTTTTGTAAAAAGCACTTCTAATATCCTTGTAGACCGTTTCCATTTAGTTTTAAAATTTGTAGTGCGTAATTATAAAAAAAATAATTGTTTAACTCTATTTCAAGTCTATTTTGTAACAAGAAAAGTTAAAAAAAACTCATTTAATGCATGTTATTATAATAAATTTAAAAAAAATGTAAAACTTCTGTAGAGTTCAGAACATTTAAAAAAGTAATGTTTTCTAAAGTACGGAGGCTGTTAGAAGTATATAATTTGCAACATTTTTGTTCTTCATATAATACATTATAGACATTTTGTCCAATTAAAAAAAACTACATGATATAAAGACATTCTAACATTTATGTGAAATTAAAGATTTTATCAACCAGCACCCTTTTTCTTCTCTGAAAATTTTATTCTACAAGCGTCTTCAGTGTGATAGTTTCAACGAATGTGTTTTTATTTCTTAAAATTCACAGGATAGTGTCGTTATACCTTATAAATAAAGCAATTCCTGAACACAAAAATGATATAACTTTGCTAACTATTATAAAAAAGTATTGAACTTTTTTATCGATAAAAGTAAAAAACTTTCTTAACTTAATTAAACGTACTATGTTAAATAGTGTAAATATTTTTTTAAATTTAATTTGTAGTATGTATAAAACAAAAGTTTAGAATAGTTATAGCAAAGAATTCATAATACAAAATGCATGCAATATTTTGAAGAATTGTTGTTTATTACTTGAATACATATAATTTGTCTCTGTTTCTGCGCCTGTAGGGAAATCTGACATTATAATTGCCATTGTATATTAAGGATACATTGGGGATAGGCTAAGGGACAATACATATGACATATTACAAGAATTATATATATATTACATGTTCATCCAATTCTGATTTTAATAATTTTAAATACTAAACAATTCAGGTACGAAATAAAAAATGTAAACATATAATATATATTCTATTTAATGTATACAAAGTTAGTAATATCTCTATTTAGTTTGTTTTCTATAGCTTGAGATGTTTAGTGCCAAAATTATTAATTAAAATTAGTTTCAGTAATTAATTAAATAAAATTAATTGAGTTGATTAGGTAGCCCACCCGCATTGCCAGTTGCTGAGGAGATAGTTTATTAAATTTAAGATGAGCGAGTTCACATATTACCTTTTGTCCTGAAGTTGATTAATAGTCCAGCACTATATTAGTAAGGCCACTTCCGGCTGCAGCGGCGACGACCCCAAATAGTAGGGCGCTCGAATAGAATGTCTAGTTTCAAAACCAACTTGCAAATTACCCACTCAAATAGTAGATCAGCTTTATGACCAGCAAGAGCGGCAGGGTGGTTGGGAGGAAGGTATATTTACAAATTATCTGTTGCATAATAAATGCATATGCAAATGACACACAAAGCACTTTGTTCTTGAGTGTAAAATATAAGTTTAAACCGGCCTTAGTTATGTTTAATTACATTATGGCGAGGATGCGCGTCTTGGTTATTTCGCTTACAATAAACTCCGAAAGCATAATCAAGCTAGTTTATTTTATAATTATATACTGTAATGTATGTGATTAATAAGTTTCATAAAAGAGCGGTTTGGGTCAAGAGTGCTATTAACACCCGTTGATCTAAAATGCGTTTTTAATGTTTAATTCATTATTCATTATTCACCGACTTTAATGTAGACCTGTACACTTACTACTAATGAATATAGCATAAAACTGCATTTATACTTTAATGTAGTAATTAAAAAAGTAACTGATAGTATCAATACTATATAAAATCATAGCTGTGCAAAAAAACATAAACTATATATATATATTGTATTAGAAGAAATAAACCCTTATATTTTTGTTTGTGCATTTTCAATCTTATTTTCGAGTCAACAAAGTTGTTACATTTTAAAATAAATCAATCAAGTTACGTCTGGTTGACATAGTTTGGTTAATATGACGTCATTAATTCTCACTTAAATAATTTATTTGTTTTGTACACTTAGGCTCGTTTGCACAATCCTGGAACCTACACTTAATTAAAAGATAGTTCAGTTTAAATGTATTTTTTTTTATTGCACTTTCACATTTTAAGCGTAGTTTAGCAAAACGAAGTTTATAATATAGATAATATTTATTAGAATCTATGGAAATTAACAAATATAACAAACGCGGACTTCTATTAAATGATCAAAAAGATGTAAATAATTCTCCATTATTAAATATTGTATAATTATTTGTCATTGCTATTGTATAATGTAATACTAATTAAAATTGGTTTGTTGTACTAATCCACCCCCCTCTGCTATCCCTCCCCACTTGTTATTATATGGTATTTTGGTATTTTTATTTGTTTTAGTATATAAGTAGTTAGTGTAACCCTTTTTTTATCATTGTTCATTATACCTGATGAAGCCACTGTGTGGCGAAACAATTGTAGTAAACAATAAAACTTTTTTGAACCTTTACACTATTTGTGTTTTATTATTAATGTTAATGGAGTTCAAACACGTATCAGCCTCAACCATTCAATATTTATAATATAGATTATAATAAAAACGCAACAATACCATACAATACAACCAATAATAGCGTTTGTCAGTGTAGCGCATATTGAACTCGGACGTTAAAATTAATTTATTGTTCAGTATTGCAAAATCAAAAAAATGTGCTTATGCTCAAAGTGAACCAGAACACCAAAGTACAGTGCAACAAAAATAATTATAAACTAATATTAAAACAAAAATATTGACAAGATATGGAGGAAGTTAGGTCTAAAATATGTAAAATGATTAATTCTCAAACCCCCAGTTAGATTTCCAAAAGTAAAAATTTACTTAAATTAGTATAAATCAATTTACTATTAGCAAATCAATAACGAAATAAAAAAATGGAAATAATAAAACTAGACCGTCAACATGGGAAAACCCCGTAGATTACGCACCGCTAGTAAGCATGTGAATCATTGCAAAAAGCAAAGATGGTAAAGACTACAAGAAAGCCCATTTGGGTACCCGCTGGAAGGCCAATCCCTTCAAAGGCGCTTCCGATGCCAAAGGAATCGTTTTAGAAAAGGTAGGTGTTGAAGCTAAACAGCCAAACTCTGCCATTCGCAAGTGCGTCAGGGTACAACTTATTAAGAAATTCAAGAAAATCACGGCGTTCGTACCTCGTGATAGTTGCTTAAATAACATTGAAGAGAAGGATGAAGTTCTAGTTGCTGGATTTGGTCGTAAAGGTCATGCCGTTGATAATATTTCCGGAATTAGATTCAAGTTCGTCAAGTAACCAATGTGTCCCTTCTAGCCTTACACAAAGAAAAGAAGGAACGTCCAAAATCATAAGTTAATATTTTGTACATTAAAAATATGTATTTTTGTGTTTAATAAAATGCAAAATGCAAAAAAAAACTTTCATAATTTTATTAATTAATATTATTAGATTAAACTTTTACTAAGATGACAATATCGCTACCTTGCTTTCCAGTATTCTATAAAAACAGCTACTTTGGCGTCATTTCTATTTTCACATATAATTTGATAATTATTTAATTTTGTTACCAGTACATTCAGAAAAAACTATTTTGTTCAATTTTTTTTTGACTAAAATTATTTAAAAAAATTTAAAGTTTTTTTTATAATCTGTTACTATTGTTAGATTTTAAGGTATTACGTCATTATGTAAAATTGTGATTTACAGCCAATAAAATTATTTAGAGGCTTAAAGGTCTGTAAATCGTTGTTTCGGCCCACATTTTGAGGTCAATGCAAATGTTTTCGCTAGAAGCAAGCAAAAAAAGCATTTTGGCACAAGTTACACTTGATATTTGTTGCTTGCCCCAAATAAAAATATTGTTTAAGAAAAATTCAAAGTTTATTATAATTTGTCACTACTGTCAAATTTTAGAATATGAATCAAATGCCGTAAAATACTTTTCGGCACAACTAAAAAACACAGTACTTAATTTTTTCATTCAACAAAAAATAAATGCTATAAAAAATGGCATAAAAAACCAAGCTTGATAGTTGTGTATTAAATATCTTTAGCTGTATTTTTATGGCAAATTAGAAATAATCTAGTGTGTTTCGGTTGTTTATATTGTCACTAGAGTGTATGAGTATGAGTGTATGAGGCATCTAGTTAAGTTACAAAAACCGTAAGATTAATTGAAGAAGGGCACAAGCATCGTCATGTTGCAAGACAATTTCATGTAAACACTTCTGTTTTATCGAGTGTCTAAGGTCAAAAACGAATGACAAACCAGACAGAGTTTTGCACACTTATTAGCTTAGATCCACATTTTCTAAAAAAATTGCAGCAAATTTAATTTTTAAATGTAAATTACAGTTACAACAGCGTTTTTCGGATCTTGATGCAACTGTTAAAGAAATTTTTATATGTCAAAATGCATTTGAATGTACAATTAAAGAAAAATTGTTGTGAACTGTATTGTATGGCAATTCACCAACAAATGAAAGGTTATAGAGTTAAGTAACAAGTGTTCTGTTCAAAAAACGTTCCGCGCATTACATGATTTTTATCCTTGTCACAACTGTTTTGCTGTGTTGACTATTCGACGTTTGGTGGCCAAGCTTGAGTCATCTGGTTTAATTAATAATCAGCCAACACGTCATCAAAACGCAAGGTTTGCTAAAAACATTGCTGCTGTGCAGTACAAGAAAACCCAACCCCAAGTCAATTTTTTGTCGATTACAAATTTTGCCCTGGAATTGGGTCTGCACCAGTACAAAATCAATTTGATTCAGAAACTTAAAATGAACGACCATAGACAACGCCGTATATTTGCTGATTGAGCTCTGAAGCAAGTAGAAGACCCAAATTTTGTCAAAGAAATTATCTTTACGACGTGGCCCATTTTGGATCATTAGATATGTAAACAAAAAAATTGTCGGATTTTGAACATTACCAATCCACACAAAGTACGCCAGCACAAAATGTATGTCATTGTTTGATGCAGATTTTTAATATGGCAGAATCATCGGTTTGTACTTCTTCTAAAACAAAACTGGCATAACAGTTAGCGGCAAACGCTACAGATTTATAATAAGCAACTTTTTGTGGCCTAAACTGGATGATATGGATACCAACAACAATTTGTGGTCCCAACAGGAAGGCGCTACGTGCCACACATGTTACAATAAACCTTCTGAACAAGCAATTTGAATCTTAAATTGCAATTAAACCGCAAATAGTTAATGCTTTCAAAATCAACATAACAAACGACATCCCAAATACGTGCTACCAAGCAAAGTTGCGTCATTTCAACGACGTTATATTTCGTATTTAATGCCATAAAATATATACACAACTTGTTTTATTTACGTTGAAAAATTGAGCGTCTTTATTGGAAGACTCTTTATAATATACAGGTGTATAAACCAAATTGGGGCATCTGTGCCCAAGGGGTAATTGGGCTTAGGAAGTAACTGCACTAAAAGACAATTGCGTCTCCCTTTAACAGAAGTTTACTTATTCAAAAATTATTAGAAAATATCTACAGGTTTACTGTATGTTTTAAAAGCAAAGAACAAAAAAATGTTTTTTAATATCCATAAGGTCTGTTCCAACATCCTATTTAGGCAGCTTGCAAACCGTCCAAACTGTGCACACAAACAAATATTTGTCATCCTTAGGCAATCATTTATACACAGTAATTTATTTGTGTGCATAGTTTGAACGGTTTGCAAACTGTACAAATCGTATGTTGGAACAGACCTTTTATTTGACAGATAATTTTATGACATTAATATTTGAATATGATTTTGGGCATGTGGCCGCAGCGGCTGGAGCGTACATATCGTAATCTGGAAATCCAATTTTCACACACTGTTTGCAGTAATTCAAGCTGTATTTTGGCAATAATGCTCAACTGCTTCAGGTTTATTGGTGTAGACATGGGACTTTACATATTCCCAGAAAAAATAATCTAATGACGTAAAATTGCACAAACGTCTGCAACATTAATGCTGTCCAATTGAGGCACAAAAAAGTTGGCAATCATGTCTCTGTATCACTTACCGTTAACTGTAACGTTCCGACCATCACCATTTTTGAAACATAACGGTAATTTTTTCTGGATGTATTGGTGTTTCAACAATGGCTTGTAGATTGTTATTGCTACAAATGCGACAATTTTGTTTGTTGACGGTTAACTAATCTACGACGAAAACTTCAATTCCTGTACTAGTTGAATCTTGTAAGCTCTTAAACCAAGATCTTTTTGCAATTTTTTTTATAAAATGGATGAACACAAGCTTGATTGTTGATCACAATGACAAATTAATACATTTGAATCATCATTAACACTACGATGCACACTATCAATTGCTTCTTGTGTGCGCACTGTACAATGTTGTACTGGATGCTTATTATCGTTTAGATTAAACGTATTGCAATAACAATGCACAGTTTCTCAAATTAATTGCTCTGATGGACAATTATAAGCACTATACAATGCCAAACCATGTTTTTTTAAAATAAATTTGAGCAAATTGCAAATGTTGCTTTGCCATGAGTTTGTTGTTTGTCACAAATAAAAGTGTTGCCAGTTTAAAAATTGCCACTTTTAAAAAACACTCTTTATTATGGCTCCATTAAGTTGCCCCCATCTTTATATATGATTTTTGAACAATTTTAGGTGGGAAGGAGGTAACTTAATGATTAGGCCCTCCCCAGTAAAAATTTTCAATTTTGAATATACTATATTATTGCGCTCGATATGCGCTCTTACGCTCTGCAAAAAAATTTATGCGCTCATCTCTAAACATGATTTTTGAACCATTTTATTTCAGAGAAGAGCAACTTAATGATTAGTTCCTCATAGTAAAATTTTTCAATAATGAATACACTATATAAATGCGCTTGATATGCGCCCTCATGCGCCGCAAAAAAAAATGTTTATGTGCTCAATTGTAAATATAGTTTTTGAACAGTTTTAGGTAAGGGGGGCCAACTTAATGATTGTCCGGTTCTACAAAATTAGCCTTCACGAAAAAAAAAATTAGATATATATATATATATATATGTATATATATATATATACTATATTAATGCGTTCGATATGCGCTCTTATGCGCCGCATTTTTTTTTATGCTCTCAATTGTAAATATGATTTTTGAACAGTTTTAGGTGGGGGGCGTGCAACTTAATGATGAGCGCATATCGAGCGCATTAATATAGTATACTCAAAATTAAAAAAAAATTACTGGAAGGGGGCGCTAATCATTAAGTTGGCCCTCCCCACCTAAAATTAACTAAAAGTTAACTGTTAAGGTCTTATCTAACCTTACTTAAACACAACCTAAAATATTTTTTTACAGACAATAGTGAAGACTTAAAAAAATTATTATTTTGAAGATAGGATTAATCAAACTACTATTAGCTTATAGCTAACGTTTTGGCAGCGTTGCTGCTTTCTTAAGAGTTAAAAACAAACATTTCATTAAAAAGCTCTGAGAAAGGCAGCAACGCTGTCAAACGTTCTATCTCAAAAATAATTATTTTTTTCAAATCAATATAGACATACATCAGAAAAACTTAAAAGTAAGCTGGTGCAAACTATACTGAAATGAATTTAGAAAAAAGCTATTAAAGATGTTAGGAACAACAATAGGACCACCAATACACTAAAAAACTATATTCTGAGCGCACGTAGTAAAAGATTAATTTCAAAAGAAGCGGTGAAGGTGTTAAATCATTCCTGTCTACTGATAAAGAAAAAAATAGGTAAAAAGTTGTTTTATTCCAAAATTTAAATTAATTTTAGATTCTATTGTTATATAAGAGTTCTTTTACATTGTTGATAACTCGACTATAATGTGATTCAATTAACTTGTTGCATATTTTTAATAAAATTTACACGTTTTTTGAAATGGAAATAAAAAAATGAAATTGAATTGACCTCTTTTTTCATCTTATTTGGTATTTATGTTTTATGTTGTGTGTATTATCTATTTTTATTCATTTGTTTGTTTTGATTTTTTTAATGTATAGTGTTCTTTTATTTTTATTTTGAATTTTTTATAAGTCTTTGTTTTCTTAATACTTTCAGGCAGTTGATTGTATTTGACTAGTCTACTGCCTAGTGTTGTATGTTTTGCTTTTTCTGTCCTTGTTGTGTGCACATGTGTATTGCATCTTTTTCTAGTGTTGTGTCCGTGAATTTCATTTTTGATTTTTATTTGGAGGTTGATTTTAATTTATTTATTTTTAATTTTGTGTATTAGTTTGCGTTTTTCTATGTTTATTTTTTCGTTTATCTTGGTTTCGTTAATTATTTTGTATACTTCTTTGCTTCTGTTGGTGTTAGTTTTGGTAGTTTGGGTATTATTTTTAGAATTTTGTCCTGTTGTTTTTGTATTTTTTGTATGTTTCTTATTCTCCATATATTTATTAAATAGTTAATTTTAGCTAAATATAGTGAATGGTTAATATTTAATGCAGTATATAAGTGTTTTTTTTTTCATTTATTGGATGTTTGTTTTTGTGGTACCATTTAGATAATATCTTTACGTCTTCATTTATATTTCACTCTATTGCTTTTTAATTTTTTCCGTGATAGATAATACACGTGTCATCAGCGTATGTATATTTTTCATCAGTCAAGCTTATAATATGTATATCATTTATGTATAATATATACAGTAATGGTGCCAGCACTCCACCTTATGGTAGCCCATATTCTGCTTCCGTTGTTTTACTAAATCTGTTGTTTATTCGTGTTTGTTGTGTTCTGCCAATGTAATGTAAGTTGCCAGCATTACAAGCAGAGAAGAGGCTAAGACGCCAGCAGTGGCGTATGAATGGCTGACCAAGAAAGTGGTCTGCTGTTTTAAATTTTTGTTTCTTATTAATAATTACTCAATTTTTTGAATCAATTTGTTTTAGTCGATGGTATCAAAAGCATTCCTCATGCCTACAAATTTTGGTATAACATACTGTTTCTCGTTCAACTTTTCTGCTATATGTTGTATTATATCTAAAGTGTCCATATTTTTCAAAAACCTAACCGGAACATACAACAAAAAAAAAACAAAAAAAAGTAATATCCTTTAATATAGCAGAGTTGTTTGTTGTAGAATCCACCTTCAGTAAAAGAATTTACATTTTTTAATAATTTCAAACATGTTGTTACCTCGGTTTAATCCACTTGTTTAATTAAATTTTGGCAATCAAATTACATTTAAAAATTTTGTCCTTAAAAGAATTGTCGGGACACCAGGACAAGAAAAGTTAAAACCGGGACAAATCCGGGAAAACCGAGACGTATGGACACCCTATTTATATCAGTTGTTATGCCCATTATCTTTGTTTTTTTTTAGATGTGTATTGTCTTTTATTTATAATATTATGTTTGTTTATGTGTATCTGATATATTGTCTTTTCTGTGATTTTGCTAAGAACTGATTTAAGTGATATTAGTCTAAGATTTTGATTTTTTTTCTATTTTATATATTAGTTTTGTCATTTATTTTTTAAGTATTTGTAGGTATTCACCTGTTTGTATTTGATCTTCTCATGACAAGCTTTTTATTTTTAGTTGTTCGATTATATCTTCTATATCTTCTATCTCTTCTTCTGTAGTTTTGTTAAATGTAGCATCGTCTTCTATTCTTGCGGTTGTAATTGTTTCTTTGTCATCATTATTTTTAATTTTTTTACGCCAATTTCTTTCCCACTGTTGCAAAGTAGTTGTTTAGTTCGTCCGCTATTTCAGTTTTATTGGACTTTTTTTTCCGTGTTTCATGTAATTTCTGTTTTTTTTTTTTGTTTTTTTTTGTTTTATTTAGCATACTATTTATTTTTGCCCATTGTTTAGCTTGGTTTCCATTTTATTTTGTTTTTGTAAATATTTTTTTCCTTTATTTTGTCTTCTACTTCTTTTTTCTTTTCTTTTAGTATTTTTTTAGTTATTTTTTTGTTTGAATTTTTAATGTATCTTTTTTGTGTTTTGTTTCTATTTTTTATCATCGCGTTATTATTTCCATGTTTATTCCGTTATTTTTGTGTTTCAATTTATTGTGATTTGTAATATTTATGTTAGTGTGTCAAAGTCATATACTGTTTTATTATCTATGTTTTCAAATTCTTTCTTGATTTTTTCGGAGTTTTTTTTTAATATTTTTTCAAATTTGGTTTTCTTACACATAGTGTTTCAATCCGTGATTACCGCATTATGATCTGATAATGTTAGTTTTTTTACTTTTATGTTGCTGTTGTATTCTTTTATGTTTGTTATAACGTGATCTATAATTGCGCCAGGTTTATCACCGTTATTTCTCGTTACTAATTCTTTGTATATTTTATTTAATATACAATGACCATTTTCTACAATTAAATTTCTGTTTGTTATATTGTTATTTTTTCTTAAATTTATGTTCATGCTTTTAGTATTATATTGTTAGTTTTAGTTTTTGTTAATTTGTCTATTACTTTTAAGAAGTCATCGTCTTTTGCGGTTTGTGGTTTATATATTGCTGTTATATGTATGTTGGTTTTATTAAGTTTTATTGTTAATATTGCAGTATTATTTTCTGTTCTAATTTCTGTTATTGTTGTTGCTATTTTATTTATCTGTATATTGAAATGCCTTCACCTTTCATTGCTCTGTTGTTAAATATTGCGGTATAGTTTGGTATTGGAAGTATTTTTCCATTCCTTTAATTGTTATTGGTTTATCAGCTTCACTTTTTCTTGCAAGGGTTCTATCTTCTTTGTACCATATCCATCGGAATCTATGTTTTTTAGCTTTCTAGCTTCGTAAAATAGGTTAATATTTGTTTGGGTTAATTGTTCTGATATGCAAATTTCAGTATTTTCACCTTTTAATAGGCATTCTTTTGTTTTAATTGATCCTTTTTATTTTTTTGCCATTATAATTTGTTTTTGTTTTTATTTTCTGTTGCTTTTAATTTGACTAATACTAGAGCTGTTCTTGTTTTATTCATTTTGTATACTTCTGTTATGTTATTTTTTTCTATATTTATATCAATAGTTGTAAATATTTTATTGATTATCATCATAATATTTTCTTTTTTATTTTGTTTAGTTACATTGCAACCTTTCATTGCATTTAGCTTCCAATTCTTTTATTTTTTTTTAATTTACTGTTTTCATTTTTTATTTCTTTTAGTGTTTTTCTTATCTCTTCATTTTGCTTCTTCCCTTCTTCAAATTGTTGACATAAAATTCATTGAAATATGCTATTTTTAATTTCCTTAAGACGCACTCTTCTTCTTCTTCCTTGTTTTTTGCTCTTATCATTTTTATGCCGGTATTTTATTCCGTCGAATTTATTATTTATTTATTTTATTTAGTAGTTTTATATAAAAAATAAATACGCTTTTCACTTTGTTTCTATTTTACGTTTATTATATTTATGCCACATATTAATTTTAATTTATATTCTTTCACTAACGTTAAGTATCCACAGGTTAATTTTCCTTCTTTTTTCACTCACTTATTTCTTGCGTTTTGTTTTATTTTATTCGGAGCTTATACATAGTGTACATATCAAAATATATTTGATTTTAATTTTAAATATAAAATATAAATTTTACTATTATGTCTAGATTGCGTTAAAAGACTACATAGTATAAATGAAAAATTGTTTTAATTTTGAGTATAGAGTACGCTCTCACGTTGTACGAATTATTTTATTTATTTATTTATTTATTCCTTTGTCTTTTTTATTTGTTGGTGTAAGGCATACAAATTATTTATTACATAATAATTTTTTTTTAATCTAAAAAAACAAAAAAAAGTCTCTTTATAACGCGTGACGCAATAGTGTAGACATTTGAATGCTGCACCAAAGAACGTGGGTTTGAATCTCACAACGGAAATCATTCTAAACGTTTATACGCTTCTCTCCACAACCTTTTTTGTTAGCGTTTTTGGTAAATTAATAATCTTTCTAACGGTTGTTGCCAGCATTACGGGCAGAAAAAAAACTAGGCAGCAATGGCGTGAGTACGACTAATGCTTAAATGTCTTATACATGTTTTATAAAGGGTAGGCCATCTAATTTTTTAGTACATTTTTAATTGTTTGAGCTCCAATCGCATGAATGGCAACTTCTATTTTGTGTTTCAAGGCATCAATCGTTTTTGGATAGTTAGCGTAAAACTTATCCTTAAAGTTTCTAAGCAAAAAAAATCCAACGGGGTCAGATCACAGCTCCTAGGCGGTCAATTGACATCAGCATTTTGGTTCATTATTGATTATTTCCAAAAACAGAGCGCAAAAAATCGATGGTTATGTTGGCTGTATGGCAAGTGGCCCATCCTATTAAAACCAAATGTCATCCATTTTATATTCTTTAATTTTTGGAAACAAAAATTTGTTTAGTATGGAACAGTAACGTTTGCTATTGACAGTAACGGTGGCTCCTTGCTCATTTTTGAAAAAAAATGCACCAATAATGCCGCCGGACCAAAAACCACACCAAACGGTTACTCGTTGTAGATGCATAGGCTATTCAATAGTAATGTGTGGATTCTTTGATCTCCAAATGCGACAACTTATGTTTATTGACATAGCCTCCGAGATGAAAATGAGTTAATCCGATAACACAATTTTTTGATAAAAATGCTCATCTTTGACCAAACGATCTTTAGCCCACTGAAAACGCATCGGATAGTCATAAAACTTTATTTCTTGAACTAATTGAATTTTGTAAGCTTACAAACCAAAGTCTATGTAAAATTCTCCTCAGAGAAGTGCGAGAAATGTTCAGTTCCTGAGAACAATGACAAGTTAATGTTGATGCATGTTCACGCACACTCTGAGCATCAGCATGAATTATTTCGGCTGAACGCACTGCACGAGAACGTAAACGCGTTGTTTTATTCGCTAACAATCTAGTTTTGCAAACTTGCTTCACAAATTGGTCCACAAACTGCGTTGAAGGCACTTCTTTTTTATCAAATTTGTTTCATAAATTTTTTACCGTTTTTCACCACTTTGAAAGTAAGTTTTCATTATTTTCCTACTTTTGTTAAATTGTAAAGCGTCCCATTTTGCAAATGTCATACATAAAACTAAATTTCTGTCAACTCAAAAATGTCTTTATACCTTTGAAAAACAAAATAAACGGTAGTTCAAATTCTACGTTACATGGCCCATTCTTTATATCAATATATTCTCAGTATTAATATAACTAAAGAGTAAAAATAAATTAAAAATATTTTGACAAACTTTCAAAAATTTGTTGCTAAAGAGCAATTAGCAACCATTGCCAAACGGCAATAAGTTTGAAAAATAACCTGTCAAATTATTTTCAATTTATTAAATTCTCAAGATATTTTGATTAGATTATTTTTTTACGACCGATGTATTATTCTGCATTCAAGTTCATAGGTAATAAAACAAAATACCACGCTGCATTACTTAGTGTTATATTAAACATAATTTTAGCAAAAATAAGGCAAGAAAAATAATTAACAATTTAAATTAATACAATTAAAAACGCAGTTAATAAAAACCTTTGATTCACAACTTACTCTAGGATTGGCATTAACAGATCAGTGTTGCGGTCTTGTTTCAATTTGCTTTAATTGCTGCTTCTTGATAATCTTTGTATTTTTTTTAATTCATGTTATATATACAGACTTTTAAGATACTATATACTACTACTAAGTTAACTATATTATTATATTACTTCTACTGAAATAATCCTTACAGATTATTCCCATTATAATAATGTAACATATACATGTGATTAAAGAAAAATTCTTATCATTAGTTTTGAAAAACGTCAAAAAATAATCATAGAAATACAAACTCAATCGTTAATAGTATATAAAAATGTTTCATCAAAAAAAAAACGAGACGTCAATAATGTAAATAAAATAGTGTACATACTTTGATGGTAGTATGGTATAATTCTTATGCAACATTCTAAAGTTATGCATCTAACATTTTATAAGTAATTGGTATGTATAAAAATAAATGGCTTAGCTGCGGTTTGTAAAAACCGTGATAACTATCAAAATCAATCGCTTGCGGAAGCGTTTTTATTCACTTTACTATAAATTAGCAGCATGTGTTCAATCTCTCCAAATATAAACGTATTTGTGTTGATCATTATCATTAGCGACTTTGATTTACAAAACAAAATTGCAGACGCAAAAAGAACAAAAAAAATGTATTGGTAAATATCAGTAAGAAATCATTTTAAGACATATGTTAATATAAACTTATACTCTCATTTTAACACAGTAAATATAAATAATATAAATAAAATATTGCTACGCTATATTGAATCTCCCTGTATAATTAAAAAAAATCGATTATGAAATATTCAGCATATTCACACGTTGCAATAGAAACAACAAGATCTATATGTTTGCAATTTTACAAAACAAAGAAAAACATTTCAAGCATTATCAAGAGTCAATAAATAATATTTTAAATTGCAGTCAGGAACTATAATTTGGCATCTTAAATAAATGATGTCGGGAATATATAAAACTCGAAACCCCACCAAACATTATTCACATTCGTGTGGAGTGATGCTTTAGTTATGCGATGGATGCAGAAGTTCGGTTCCTGTAATTTCTGATATGCCATGAACTGTTCACGGTTCCGTAATAGTGGTAATGGCTCTGGACGTCTCGTATCCTACCACAGACGTTGTATAAAAAAGACATATCATTTCACAAGAAATAAGTATGTCTTATTTAATAAAAAAATCTTCATACTCCGACAGATGGAATTATATTAAATTCATGAAATGTAGAATCATGCTATATTGTAATACATAAAATAGGTAAATTTAATAATGTCAAAAATACATTTCCTAACAATTTTATTTATCAACATATATACTTGTTAGACTTTCTAGCTTATTTATGAAAGTAATGTGAATAAAGAAAATTTGTAGAAACAATTTTCTTGTTCATATAAATTTTCATATTTCTCAAATATTCAAGTCAATTAGTTTTCAGTAAATCTGTTGATTAAATCTTAATAACAATTGTATTTTTTAAAATTTATAATTCTTATCCATGTCATATATGCAAATTACATAAATTACAAAGCAACCATTAAAAACTTCATTAAACAGCGAATATTTGTAATTTTATTCAGTACTATATATCATACAGAAGCTATTAATAATATGATTTTTATATTTTTTTAACAGCTTTTAAGTATGTAACGATTTGAATAATTATGATTTATTGAATGGAAAAAAACCTATCATTACAAAATTATTATATGTACAATATTTCATAAATATATGGCACTATTGTGTAACCATATTTAAATTCATAGTAATGTTGCCAACACTTTTTGGTTAAAGTTTTTTTATTTTCACTTTAAATGCCATATACAACACGTTTGTTTTATAATAATAATAAAAATATCTTATTAAAATCAATTGATCAATATTAAATACCGGTAAAAAATAATAAATGTCTATTAGTAAAAAATGACACGTTGCTATATGTTTAGATTATTTGATTTTTAAGAAAGCAATGTAACGGCGGCAAGCTGTAGTGATGCTATACTTAAAATTTACTCATCATACTCCGCCAATTATCATTTGTAATTTGTCAGTGATTCCGAGTTTTGTAAGATTTTACTTATCAGTAAAAAAAATTATTATATATTATATGTTTTAAATTATTGTTATTTATTATTATTTTTGGAAATAAATGATATGATTAAATTGGCGGAACAAGAATTAGTTACATAGTTTCTGGTTTAAAAGTATTTTTTCTAATATTTGTCTAAAAGCGCAAGGATTAAGGATATTTCCTTCTACAAAAAGGCAAAATTAAGTTGTATCTCTACACATACCTGTAGCTTAAATAGAAGTAAAAGTTAAAAGTACAAAAACCTATCGACCAATCAGCCTTACTCTATCTCTCCTAGAGACATTATAGAACGATTGTGTAACAAGTAAATTCAAAAAACGGTCTTCATCACTAAACCAATACACCCACCCAATCAGACCTACATCTTATAATAAACCGAATTAAAACACCAGTAACAGACAAAATGTACCCCTTAACCACCTTAAAAAACAAAAACTGCTCATGATGTAAACCCCATAATTAGTAGATGGATAAAACACATACTGGAGAAAAGAACTGTGACATTTACCGTAGAGGATTCAACAATAAAAAAAGTCGTTGTTAAAGTTTGTCCCCATAGAGGTGAATTATTTCTACTATTATAAAATATAGTAGTTGAAAGGCTCATACAGCTATTCAATGATCGTGTTTTCTATACAGTTGGTTATGCAGATGAAATAAATACCCCACTACCGCTATCAAAATATGAGATGCAAAAAAGTTCATATGTTTTTTTGGCATTACAATTTTTTGTAATTTATAGACCCCACAACGTGTGCACATATAAACAAAAAATGCAAAATGTGGCCAATAATTTGATTAGAATCTAAACCAGTAAAAGTTCTAAAGCAGGAATTTCCTCGTAAAACTGAAACCTCAAAACATCTTAACCACAAAGAACGCATACAACTATCTTCCAAGCAGAAGTAGTAAGATAATCTAAGGTTATAGAAATAGTAAACCGCAAAAATTCTGATAAAAGTGTCTAAACTTTATTAGATAGTAGAACAGTCCTAATTGTTATAAGCAAACCTAAAATCCCACTAAAGCTAAATTTTTAATGAAACCGTGCCCTTACTTTAGAATCCTCTAAAAATAACATCAAGCTGCTCGAGGTAAAAGAACATTCTATTATTGTAGATAACATTGAAGCGGACGAGCTTAACCCCCATAGCATGTAGACCTAAACATTGTATTGCTTTACTGCTCAAAAGCTTCAATAACTACACACAACGCACAGAAATGATGTTGGGATGACACTCCGGGCTGCAGACAGGCAAATAAAACAACAACTGTCCTAAATGCTAAAACAACCCATTACTTGTAACCATCCAGAAAAAACTTGCAAAATAAGACAGAGATCTTGACAGAACACTGCCAACTAAAAAAACAAATGCACACATATAGATTAATATTAGAGACAGTCCCAACGTGTAGATGATAAAAATGTCAAAAAGTACCAAACTTTGTATTTGAAAAATATTGTTAAAAATCTTCAAAATTTGCATAATATACATATAACTATTAAAAGTTATTTTTTTACAAAATCTCAAAAATAGCTAAACTGAAAAAAAAAACAAAATATTGTCAAAAATATTTAAAAAAATTACCATAATTGTTAAAAAAATTATGCACGTTCTAATTATAAAAAATCAAAAACTTTAAATAAAAAACAAACTTTTGGAAATAAAGTATTTTCTTTTTTATCGCCCCAAATGTTAATTAATATACATAGTTAATCAAATGTGAAATTTCCATTAAGAAAAATAGATTCATATTTTTAAATAATAAATTACAATAAATACAAAATTTGGTACAAATACAGGGTTAGCCAACAGGTAATAACAATTTTTAATATATTTAGGATTGCTTAAAAGCTTATTAATTGAAACACAGAAATAAGCATGATATTAATTACATACATAATGCTGATTTTATTGGTATTTAAGTTTTAAACACTACGTTTATTAAATGCATTTTATTCAATCATTCGCATTCTTGGAGCCGATTGCGAAATGATTGCATGACACGGTGCAACATAACCGGACTAATAGCTTTTTTTTTCCTCCTAATGTTTTGTCTTGACTTTTCTTATCGACGTACATTTTCGACTTCAAACAAAAAAAATTTCAAATAGTTAAATCCGGAGATCTTGCAAGCCAATTAACATTGCCGTTTCGTCAAATCAATTTTCTTAGAAACATCTGCTGTAACGCTATGTGACTTGTTGCTCCATCTTGCTGAAACCACAATTTGTGTATGTCCTTTGCCAACCTCTAAAGTTTTGCAGATTAATTTTTTTAGCAAATACTGTTCAGTAACCGTCCGACCATCTTGTTCAAATAAGGCCCAAGTATTCCAAAGACAAAAAAGCCACACCAAACCAGTACTGCATATTTTGTTTGTTAACAAAACCCGATAAATAAATGAAGGTCAAATTTCATACATTTGACCTTCCTGACATAAAAACGGAATGCGCTTAAAACCGACAAAATTCGTTTAAAAAAGAAACTGAAATATGATCATATTAAAGATATAACAAACAGATTTAAAATCAGCACAAACCGCAGTAGTGATATTTAAAGGCATTATTTTATAAAATAATTTTACTAATAATAAATTAAGTTTTGATATTAAAAATGTGCCAATTTTATGAAATGGTGTTGTTAAAACTTATGAAACGCTTTTACAAAGTCGATATATATTGCATCAACTTGCATTCTCTTAAAACGCATCAATAATTATTGACTGATAACACATATGATTTGTAGCTGTTGATTTTCTTTTTTAAAAACTATGCTGATAGTTTGTAGTTGCGTGTTAATAATCTATTTTAACTGTTCAGCAATCAATGCATCAAACAATTTACAAACTACTCTATAAAAACTAATTTTAATTTTGTTACCTTTTTAAAACTTGGTACAAGCTTTGTTTCCAAAAATTGAGAAATGTACCGATATTAACTGACAGAGTAAATAACTAACACAAATGTTTTGTTAAAGTGCATACACAGTTTTTTTAAAATAAAATTGGAATACTATCAAGCCACATATCACAATACCTTTTAAATTTAAAATGCTATTAAAAACATCATCAACTTACAGTTATTTGCAATTAAAATCACAACTCGGGACTAAACAAATATCACTTACGTGTAACAATTAAAAAAAATCGGCAAATAAAGTAACACTATCTTGTTTGCTATTATAGGATTTATCACAGAATCGTAGAAGTTTTAGGTTAGGTTAGGTAAGGTTTTTTAAGTTTTCTTTTTTTGTTTACAAATTTCCAAAATAATTGTTGACAGTTTACAGTTTACAGTTACAAAACAGACAGTAACAATAAAATCTGCTTATTTAGGATCCAATGACAACTGACTAACTACTAAACTTACTTTTTGCAATCGGTTTGCTGTATACGTTATAGAATAAATTACAGATTCAAGTAGCTCAGTTTGTTAGAACGATAGTGTACAAGGGACACTGTAAAGTTCGCAAAAAATCTAAAGCAAAACACAAATTACATTATGTAAATAATTTGATTGCTTCTCAAAATATTCTCCTTTAAAATCTATACACTTTTGCATCCAATGAAATCAATCTTAAAACAACTTTGCCACTCTGAGCAAGGTACTTCCAAAACAAGTGATTTAAATGCTTCTACGGCCTTTTCAGGCGATAAAAAACGCTCGCCACGCATTTTATTTTTGATATGTCAAAATAGAAAGAAATCATTGGGCAATAAATTAGACAAATATGGGCAATGAGTCATTAATTGGATGTTGTTTTTGGTTAAAAACTCTACAGTTTGTCGTGCTGTGAGCGCTTGCATTGTCATGATAAACAATGATTCGCCGGTTTATTTTGTTCCTTCTGATATGTTAACTGTCCGCTAATGCAACAGTTGCAACATGACCCGTTTTTCGCACCACTTTTGTGAGTTTAGGTTCATTTTGAAACACCCATACAGTCGATTGCTATTTAGTTTTAGGCTCATATAAATATATCTAAGATTTGTCACTTGTTACGATGTTATATACCAAATTTGAACGACCCCCTTCAAATTTCTTCTTCTTTCAAATTGTGTGGAATCCAACGACTGTAAAAATTCTTAACATGCAAATGATCGTGCAAAATCGTATGTATTTGTTATGCTGCAATGCCTAAAGATGCCTCTATCTCACTATAGGTCACATGCCAATCTAACAAAATCATTTCACGCACAGCATCAATACTTTTCGCGACAACAAAGATGCATGAACAACCTTCGCAAAGATCGTCATCAAACGTTGGTTTTCCACGCTTGAACTCTGCAAACTATTTATAAACCATAGTTTTGAATGGTGATTTATCCCCAAATAACAAACTAAGTTTTTCCACACATTGCTGCGGTGTTAAACCGAATCGAAAATCATAAAAAGTCATCACTCGGAAGTCACGATTTAAAATTTCCATTTTTCACACAATTATTACTCTCGTTAAATTTGGTTAAAACGAAACCGAGCAGTTTAAAATCGAACTGTCAACTGAATTAAAGTTGAAAAACGTTAATTTTTTTGAATATGACAATCGCAGAACGCTGGTAATACAGGCAGTACTTGATTCCGCGAACTATAGCAGTGCCCCTCGTATATTATCAGAAATCACGAGTTTGATCCCCGCCGCATCATTTTTTTGATATTTTTAAAATATATAAAGTAATAGCAAAAACTAATGTCAGTATGTGCTAATGTTAAGTTGGTAAATGATTAAAATACGTATTGATTTTTTTGTGTCCATAGCATAATACAATTTTAAAATATCGTTCAATAAAATAAACTTTTGTTGAAGCAAATTGTAAAGTATAAAAACAAAATAAGTTTTATTATATAATTGGCTGTTTATTTAATTATCTAGTTATTACAGATCAAACGTAGACAGCGTACTAAAGTGTATATTCATTTCTACAACAAACCACTACAACTGCTGCAATACAGTAATTTAAAGCAACCGAGTTTGTGAACATTCATTAAACTTGTTATGTGGGATAATGGAGTATTTTTATTTTTATTTGTATTTTATGATCCCTAAACGTTTTCAGGTAAAATAAAACGCAACATAGTTAATGCTATTATAGACGAGTAATAGTAAAGTAATAAAGTAGCTTACCTAGTTTTTTCCGAATTATTATTTGATAACTTGGTATTGGTAGTTCCCTGTAACAAAATAATTCGACATTATTTACCATTATAATAGTAGTTAATATTTAGATGTAATTACATTTAAATTAACAAAATATAAGTTTTTTAAAACCAATTTAGTTTAGATTTTTATGTATGTAAATATATATTAAAACGTCAACAAATGCATTAAATCAAATTTAAGATAATTATTCCATTATTAAAATGTTTACAATTGAATGAGTCTTTTGCAATTATAATTTAATTTTGCCATAAATGTAGGTTATTGGTCATTTAAATATAGAAAATTAATGACTGTAATGTTTTTGGTAATAATATTTTATGCACAATAATAATAATAATTTTGGTTGTTGAGTAATTTCAATTATTATTACTACCTAAAGTATAAATTGATTTGATATTAAATTTGCAACAATTGAATGTTGCCAAACTTATTAATAATAACTTACAAACAGTTTAATAGTAGATTATAGGTCTGTTCCAACATACGATTTGGACGGTTCGCAAACCGTTCAAACTGTGCACACAAACAAATATTTGTCAACCTTAGGCAATCTTTTATACACAGTAATTTGTTTGTGTGCATAGTTTGAACGGTTTGCAAACTGTCCAAATCGTATGTTGGAACAGACCTTATATAATTACTAATAGGTGATAATTGGTACCATAAGCGTAAACCCTAAATACCGGTCTTTGGACGCAAAAAGTAATATGTTTCTGATAGGTGTAATGAACCAATCATAAAGCAATAATATGTATTATGACTAAATTTGTTTGAACTAAATTTGTTTCATACTTTTTAAAATTAATTTTTAGTAAGTTGTAATCTTATGATTATTATATGAAAAATAGTTGGTAATAAAGATTCTGCTGTATAAAACTTGCGGTAGTAAACGTTTTTATTATATTTTAACAAAATTTAACATTGTAATTAATAGTATTTTACCGTACGTGTCTAGTAATTGCATTTTACAAGTCAAGAAAATAATAAAGACCTGTAGTATTTCCTGAATATTTTTTTGCACAACCATGTTTTACGTCTATAAAAACAGCAGACGTTGTATACAATCAAGTATAACTTAAAACCAAAAAACACAATTAAAAACGTGGGTAAAACCAATCAATAAAAAGTAGATGTTTAAACTGCAATCAGTTATTTCCATTTGTAAAATAAAATAAATTAATAACATTTATAATTATATTTGTCAGATACAAATTTAAAAGTTTACTCACAACTCATTCGAAATATTTTAAGTAATTAATATTACCTACATTCAAATTAAAATTGATATTTTATTTACAAAAACAAGATTGTGCAAATAAGTATATACGACACGTATTAGTACTAATTTTTGTGTACTGATATTGGAGTAATATATGGGCATGTATGAGTGAAATGGTACGAAAAATATTTTTTTTATGTCGCAACTTTAGGAATCGGTTCTTTAACATAAACTCTAGTTCCCAGATTTTTTTTTGATTTTTTATGCTACCCAGTGCCGAGATATTTAGGGTACAACTTTCAAAAATGTCAATTTTTTACCTTTTTTGCAATTTTCAAACGCCTGTAACTTTTTAGGGATTTTTTTTTGCAAATTATTGAAGATAACATTTATTGATAAAATTGATCAAAAATTCTAAAAACAATGTGTTAGAGACATTTTCGTTAATTTTTAAAAAGTTTTTATTCTATTAAAAACAGATTAAAAAAAAAGATGTTGGGTATTTTTAATTTTTTGTTTAACAGGTCAAAAAAATACTTGATACTAATTGATATGCTCTGAAATTTTTAGGATGGGCAATAAAGAACTTTCTAAGAAATCAGCGTTTTTGTAATCAAGAAAAATATCGAAAAAAAAAAAACAACAAAAATATTGACTAAATTATTTTAAGTATTGTATTTTTTTATGCAATATTTAAATTATACGGAAAACTTTACATAAAATAAAACAGGTTTCTATATACTTTTAGAGATTAATCTGTAAAATAACTGCTGTACAAAAAAATCAACTTTATTCTTAGTATGTTGTTTTTTACTTACCGTCTATTTCATTTATTATTTTAGAATTAACAATAATTTCAGAAATGATATTGATAAATGATATATTTAAATAAAATTCAATTTAATGATTAGCTATTGTGCATTTGTAAATAATACTTATATCCTCCTATTTTTTATTTTTATTATCAAATAAGCTTTTCATAATAAAAAAAAATAAAACTTCTGTGTAATTACACTTATTCGTTTATTTATTATACTGTACCTTGTAAAAACTTCTATAGCATACTATTTTAGTTTTGTAAAAAAAAGAAATTATTAGTTGAAGAGTGAGTTTTTGAAAACATACCATCTTCTGTCGGAATTAGATGATGTTTTTGCTGAATATGATTAATTCGTTTTTTATTAATAAATCGTTAAAAAAGCTTCTTTTCATTAAAAGTATAATCAGAAGCCGGAGAAGAGAAAAATTTGATATTTTTCAACGGTTCAGATGACACAAAAAAACCATAAAGTTGTTGGGGCGTTAAGATTTGCTTATCGGCAGGTAATTGCAAACTTGCACCTGCTGCAGTTTTCTTAGCGGTTCCACCTAGTCCGTCGCTTGGTCCTTTGCCATGCGCTGTTGGGAAAAAATGCCTTTCTGCATCAATTTTGAAGTCTTTCTTATGGTTAAATAAGTTAAAAACATTTTTATAATTTTTAAATTGTTGCGGCGCTCCATCCATAACTTTTATGAAAAAGGTTTCCTTCTTTGGACTTGCAATATACCACGACAGGAAAAATTGTAGCTTGATTGTTATTCCAATGAAATCCTTGTGCAGCCTTCTCAGATATTTTTGTTTTTAAATCTCTCAAAAATATTGATTGTTGTTTTGCGATGTAAGCATGTGTCAAAAGGACATGGACTTTTTCGGAAAAATATTCAATAAATTCCGTTGAATCTTTTGTAATTGTTTCGAGTGTACAGTACGGCGTGTTGACACATTGCTTAAAACATACAGAATCAACCTCATTTAAATCAAACAGTTTCTTAATTTATGTACGTAATTTTGTATATCTTGGACACAATTCACATTTTAAAAAATAACAATTCTCTGTTGGAATATTGCACGTAATTAAATTCAAACAATCTTGATATGTAGCAATCTCATGTTTTTTGCCTTGAGTTAAAGCTTTTAGATTTGCACCTGTTATTGAAAAATTGATAATTAATTAATAACACATAAATGATTTGTTTTACCTAATATACATAATTTGACCAACTTTCAAATCAGGTTTTTCTTCTTTTAGCATAGCATAAATATCTCTCAGTGGTCCCAAGAGTAATCGTTTTTAATTTTTGATTTTATCCCCAGCATCGTTTTTAGTGGTGACAAAATCTTTTTTACCAGGCATTTGTGAACTAACATCATCTTTTAAATAGAAGTTAATAACTTTTTCTTTTGTTTCATCGTCGAGAAATTTTCCTATGATTATAAGTACAAATTTAGTTTATCAAATAAATGACAAGTAGACTGAAATAATATACCTGGTTTTAGATTAGGTGAACTTAATATTCCACTCTCCTCTAAAACTTTTTGAGAAGCTTCTACAACTCTGTGTAAAACTCCAAAAATACTTGTTATTTTGTAAGTACTTCAGTGCGATGGCATTAGCGTCAAAAGTTGTATTTTTTGAATTCTTGTCGTAGTTGGATTTTTAAAAATTGTCTTGAGATTGTTAAAAAACTCGACGTGATCTTGAACGTCTTTTAAATTAAATGATGAAAGACGTTCATCCAAATCTAACGTTTTAAAATTGTTGATTTTTAAAGTAACACTCTCTTCTGTATACTCTGAATTTTTTGAAGTAGTCGATATTTGAGAATTTGAGACTTCTCCTAAGTATTTATTGATAATTTGACAGTGTAAGCAGATTATAAAATTATGTACATATATGAAAACTAATGATTACCTGAAATATCATCAATTATAGTTTTAGTTCTTAATCTTGCATCTTTATAGCAAACAGAGCAAAGTTTCATGTCATCTCCTAGATTTAAATATTTAATCATCCAATGTCGGTTTTTTAAACTAGTTTTTGCACACTTTTTGTTTCATAGTTTAAATATATAAGAACAATGGTTGTTCCAAAGTCGTTCTTTCTTTATTTTAACATTATAATAAAAAAACTATTTATTAACTGAAGAACCCAAAAAATGTCAAATGAATTTACATAAACTTTCACAATGAGATATAAAAGCTGTCAAATTTGACGTTTACTTTAATTTCACTTCATTCGTCATCGATCCAGCGTTTCCAGATGACGCAATTGTATTTATCGTGCATTAATGTTATATTTACGGTAGATCGTAGTTGCATAATAATTTCAATTGCATATAGTAACGTATTTACAAATTAATATAAACTTTTACAATGAGGTATAAAAGCAAACTGTAATTTTTGACGTTTACTTTTATTTTGGTTAGGTTTTGTTATTTAAGCTCACTAATTTTTTTTTTAAGTGTTTCTATTATTATTACAATCTTGTAAAAATGTTTGAATATATTAGTTGCAATTCTTTATTATATTGTTTTTGAAAAAGCAGTAAAAAATTCAATTTAAGTGTAAATACCATTACTTGTACGAATTTCACTTTATTTGACATCGATCCAGCGTTGCCAAATGACCCGTTGAATTAATGTTATATTTATTCTAACGCGTTCATAATTGCTGGAACATCTACGTCGAAACCAATAGTAAATACAAAACTGGTTATTTAAATTAACTAAAATAATTTAAAGCATTAGTTGTAAATCGCGACGATTGCATAATAAAGTTGTTTTTAGGCTGTTTACAAAAAGTAAATCGCTGATTTCTTGAAAAGTTCTTTATTGCCCATCCTAAAAATTTTAGAGTATATCAATAACATATAAAAGTATTTTGTTGACCTATTAAACAAAAAATTAAAAATACCCAACCTTTTTTTTTTAATCTGTTTTTAATAGAATAAAAATATTTTAAAAATTAACGGAAATGTCTCTAACACATTTTTTTAGAAATATTGATCAATTTTAAGCAATAAATGTTATCTTCAATAACTTGCAAAAAAAATTCCCTAAAAAGTTACAAGCGTTTGAAAATTGCAAAAAAGGTAAAAAAATGACATTTTTGAAAGTTGTACTATAAATATCTCGGCACTGGGTAGCACAAAAAATCTAAAAAAATCAGGGGACCAGAGTTTATGTTAAAAAACCGATTCCTAAAGTTGCGACATAAAAAAAATATTTTTCGTACCACTTCACTTCACTGGCCATATACAAAACAATGGAAAAAGGAATTTATTTTATAAAACATAAAATAAATAATAAACATCTACAAACAACGTATAATATTGTTGTTTATTGCTAGTGCTTATACTACAACCGTTTCTAACTATTTAAAAACAATTATTTATTAATTAAAAATAGTTTATGTACACTGTGGCATTTTATAAACTTTTGACGTAATGTGAACATAAGTTATATTGAATTACAACAATAAAAAAATGGACGTTTTTATACTCTATCGATCATTGAAGTGTTTGAAGCAGACCGAAAACCATTTCAAGTATAAATAGTCAAATGGGGCAAATGTTTAGTGTTTGTAAATTTGTCAATTTAATAATCAGATTAAAAAATATTTGTCAAAAAAATATAGTTATTAGCTTAAGATATGTTGTTTTTTAAGCAAATTTTTATCAACCGCAAAAAACTAGTCTTTAGTATTTGTTTTCAAGTTCCACAAAATAATTGAACAAACAATAGAAATCAATTGGCCTTTTCTTTATATTATAAATCTCCAAATCAGAAGCGTAGCTAGTTGTAAGCAATAATCTACAGTGCAGAAATGCCCACAAGCATACAAAGCCCCTTCGTCTATTTCAAAACTTTACTATTTTTGACAATTTATAAACAAAGTTTTTTTAAATATTTTAATACTTTATTACATTAATTTTGCCATTTTTAACTTTTTATAAATAGAATGTTTTTTTGAACAGTTTATGGTAAATTTTGGTATTTTCTGACAATATCTTTTATACATTATTACCAGATTTTTAATCTATCTGACAATGTTTTGATGATTTACTTTTGAAAATATTTCACAGATTTTAACAGTTTATGACCGCATTTTGATACTTTTCAATAAAATTTTGGTGTTTCAAGGCCGGATGTTATACATTTTATGAAAAAATTGCACTTTTTAACAGCTGACAGGATTTTACAAATTTAACATTTCATTAAAAAAATGTTGCAGTTTTCAACAGTTTATGCCGGATTTTGTTTTTTTTTTAAATTTTAACAGTTTATTGTCTGACTTTGATGCTTTCTGGCAATTGTTTAAAATTTTGATTCTTTTTAAAAATAATTTAATAATTTAAAACCAATTTTTTTATTTTTTATTAATAGAATGTTGCAGTTTTTAACATTTTCTAATGAGTTTTAGTATTTTCTGTTTTTTGCTATTTTTGACATTTTGTAAATATCCTTTTGATAGTTTCTTACCAGATTTTAAATAATTTTCACAAAATTTTAATATTTTATAGCCGGATTTTGCTGATTTTAAAATAGTATTATTTTTTTTTTTCTATTTTATAACCGTATTTTGTCATTATTGACTTTTCAATTTCTATTTTTTTGTGACAATATTTCAATAAATTTGTAGCCAGATTTGGCTATTTTTGTCTTTTTATGCAAAAAATTTTAATAATTTATAAATTAAAAATACATTTTTTAATATTTAGTTTGTAGCCGGATTTTCATGTTTTCTAACAATCTTTTAATCTTATAAACCCAAATGTAGTTATTTTGACATTTTATAATAAATTTTGCACTTTTAAGCCGTTTGTGGCCAAATTTTTGTAATAACAATAACACGTTTATTTCTTGCCTTTTGGTCTTTTGACAAATTACATTTAGAAATATATTTATAACTTTTCCAAAATAATAAATCATAATCCTTATAAAATTAATACAATTAAATTTTTTTTCTTCTCTGTTTGTCTACTTCTTTTCTTCTTTTTTAACTGCCTTTATCTATTCTATCTTTCTTCCGTCCCCTTTCAATATCCCATTTTTTCCATCTGTACTTCTTTCATTTTGTTAAATCTTTCAACATATATTCCATAGTTTCCTTTGCCTATCTGCACTTTTTGCTCATTTTCAAATCTTTTTTCACCCAAAATCTTGTCACTCGCTCTTTATTACCACATCTGAATTTTGCAATCATCTCTTTATCGTCTTTACTAAATCTAGTAAGATTTTACATTAGTGTCTTTGTCTCATTCTTTCTTTAAACGTCATTCTTTTTCCTGCTTCTACTCCAAACTTATTTTTTTTTTGGCTTCCTCCAACACGATATATGCTGTTTAAACCTAGCACCCATCTCCAATATTTTACGTGTGTTGCTCCTAATTTTTCTTGATTTTCCAACCCCATATTTCTAACCCATAGAATATCATACTCCCAAACTAAACTATCAAAAAGAAGTCCTTTTATTTGAATACACTCAATTTTTTTTTACTTATTCTCAAAACTTGTCCCATTACTTTGTTTGCTCTTCAAACCATCTCTTTAATGTGCTTGCGTTTGCTGTTATTTATGCAAACATCATATCTCAAATATTTAAAAGATTTTACTGCCGTAACACCTTGCTCATACCATTTCCAGTCCTCTATTTTTTTTCTTCCAAAAAACAAAAATTGTGGTGTTCAGAAAGGGGGGTTCCGATCACCACAATTTTTGTTTTTTCTACATTAACCTTCAAATTTTTATGTCTTGACCTGTCTTACTTTTTTTCTTGTCCAAAATTTGTCATTCATTTTTGTGTTAACCCACACCCTGCTTCACCTCATATACTTTTTCCATTCTTCTTACCAGGTTCTTTCTCGCTCATACACTTCTACAGTGTCTCTCTATCGACATTATCAAATGCCGCCTTTAGGTCCAGTAATAACGCATATTGTATGCATTGTATGCCGTACCCAGTAGTGTTATTCCCTTGTAGTTATTTACTAGCTTGTTGGTTCCACTCTTGTGTATATGGCATTGTCAGACATTCACTTCATTAAATCAAATCAACTCTTTTGTACCATACAACCACGCTTTATTCTGTATCCCATCCATACCTGGCGCTTTCCTTTTCTCAAAATTTTTCATTTTTGTTTATATTACTTCCTTTGAAATTTCTTCCGTTTGCTGGATTGGCACTTATTTATCTAGTTTTTTTTTCTCCTGCCCACAAACTCAAGAAGTGTTATTTTCACGCTTCTCTTGGTATTGCCTTAATATCTCCCTGTTTTCTTTTTATTTTTTTGTTTATATATTTTCATGCTTCTGCTTCTGTCTTTATTTTTTAACAATTCTTTTTTTTTATAATTCCACTTTTTACACTAATTTTTATGTTTTCTTTTTTTGTGTTTTAGTTGTTTCTTCAGTGCCTTAACATTTTTCTAGCTTCTAATTTTTTCTTAGTACATTTGCTATTCCACCATTTAATGTTTTTCTTTTTTTTCTTTTCTTCTATGTTTTTTTACTACCGCTTCCTTTATTGTTTCCTCTAATTCCCTCATCATTTCTTCGACATTTCTTCCGTTTTTTTTAATTCTTCTCAGATTTTCTTTTGTACGTTAGCACGTACATATATTTTTCTGTCTTCTCACAATTTCCCCAGTTAAGCTGAGTTCTATTGGCTGATTTGATTCAACTTTTATTCCTACTTTAAAATTGTGTATCTCTTCCCATGCCGCCTCATTTACAACTACGTTCTCTATTACTGATTGTCCATTTGTCCCTATATAAGTTTTCATCCCCTGTGACGTTTCCATTTAAAATGTCCCAACCCCTCTTTTTTATCATTTGTATCAGTTCTATTCCTTCTCTAATTTTTGTACTTTCTGACAATATTTTGATGTTTTTACATTTTATAAACTGAATTTTACATGTTTTAATAGTTTATGGCAAAATTTTGCTATTTTTAACAATACTTTGTAGCTGGATCTTGTTATTTTTGAAATTTTCTGTAAATGTTTACACGTTTCAATAAATGTTTGATTACTATAATTAATATAATTTAGATTACAATGTTTTTTGCAATCTGGTGAAGAGGTATTTCAAGATCTTGACCATATAGGTAAAACTTCAACCTTAATAGACCCAAATCAAACTGTATTATAAGATTGATATATATATATATATATATATATATAATTGAAAGATGCCGTTTGCTTATTATTTGTCAACTAGACCAACAAAAGATGCTAAATTGATAGAAATTGGTTTAAAACCAAAATGTTAGTTATTAATCAATGTTCCAGCAACAAAAATACACTTACAAAAATGACAGAAAGAGTGACAACCAAGTTATATTAATATATTATATTGACATTTACATTATTTTGATTCAAATCACTTTCTTTATTAAAATTAAAATTTAAAAAAAAACTTTTGTAAATGACAAAAAAATGTTTTGCCAAAACATTTTTAATTTGACTAAAAAAATACTACAATTATAGCAATGCTTAAAATAACTGAAAAGCATTTGCATCTAAACCAGTTTAAGAATATGCAAGTAAAGCTTGCTGCACAAGTTTTTAGCCATAGAGTTTCAGCTGTTATTAAAACTGCATTAGCTACCAAAAAATTAATTCTACGGCAATGAATACATCAAATTTTATAAAAGATGTAAACAATATACTCTCGTTTTTTGAAAAGACTTAAATTAAAAATCTGTCTTGTTTACAAGTTTAGTTTTTTTGTCGTTTTTTAACTTAATCGCATTTTTTGTTTAAAAACCGCAATTTTAACTCAAAAAAATAAATTTACTAATGAAATCAATTTTTGCCCAGTCCACTGAGAACAAAAACATGGTTTTATAGCTTTTGCGGCTTATCGTAAAATCGTAAATCGTAAATCGTAGAATTTTTTTTTATGGGTTATATACCCTCATATACCGATCAAAGGACTACTAATTAGTTATAGAAACTAAAAAAAATACATAAACAAGTTTCTCAATGCACCCCCCCCCCCCAGCTCTGGTCCGTTTGAAATGAAATTGCCCATTTTTAAAATAAAACCAATTTTTTTTTTTAAATAACAATAAACAAACAAATGTATATTGTATTGATAGATTCGAGTTAGGAAAAATTCAAATTATAAAAATATGCCTAATTTAAGTCTTAAAGTTTATTACATAATACATACTACAAATTAAACAAAACGTTTAATTTTATAGTATTTTTATAGAATGAACACAAATAAAAACGTCAACAAATTTCTGTTTTACAAATTTTTAAAAAAACCTTAATTTATAATTTTTTTAAATCAAATAAATAATTGTTCAAAATGTAGTTTTTTGACAAGTTTGTTTTTCATCGTTGCCGCAAATTGATTAAACCTCGTAGGAATTTTCCGGAATATTTGAGTTAAGTTTATAAATATTAGTTCGAGTAAGTGAAAAAATCGAGAAATAGAAATTCGACTTAGGGCCGCTTTTACAATTGTCAGATAACTTATACCAGGAATAAATTTATCTAAATGTATATACATGGTATAGCATTAGTTTTGCCCTTGTTACAGTCTACAAAACCTATTGAAACGTCAATAATGACTTATAAACTGACGTATAAATCATTTCTACGCAAATTTGTTGTGCGCGTTACTTGGTTACTATACTAGAGAAAACTACTGCTTCAAGCACCAAATGAGTTATCCCTCGTTTATTCTCTTCAAAACATACAAATAAAGTTTTATGAAATTGCTAGAATTCTTAAAGTAATCGAGGCCATTGTAAAATTTCAATCACCCACACACTCGAATAGAATCTCTATTCAATGAATCCCAAATTAGAACTAGAAATAAAGACGAACCATTTGAAGGTCCACATGATTAGGTCAATTAAAGAAATAATGCTCGACGATTATCAATTTTTTTCTGTGCAAAATTTTTTTGCAACAAATTCTACTTTAACTGTAACACGTTTATGCATTTTCTAAAAAATGATTTATCACAAAGATGGCCGTTTCTGGAACTGACTTATAAATTGACGTATACGTTGTTACTATACTAGATATAAGTTATAAGAGATTGTAAAAAAGCATTTTTATATATTCCTTAAATAGCGTTATTCCTTGTTTAACCGACGATTGTAAAAGCGGCCCTTAAGAAGATAAAAATCTGTATAAAAATTGTTTAAACCTTATTGTTTCTAAAAAATATTTGAATTATGGAATAATTCGAGTTAGAGAAGTTTCACATTACATTTAGAATAATTCAGAATTTGATAAAAAAACGGTTTTTTGTTTTACAATATCAAAGCGGCTATCACCAAACACAAAATTAAAAAGATTGTTGTCGTGTTAGCTGCAAATATCAAAATTTAAGTAGATTCAAACATATAAGACTGAAGGAGATGTAACAACTTTAGAAAATGTGCTGACGGATATCTTGCCGGTTCATCATTTAGTGCTTAAGAATATGTTAGTAAAAATAAAATGTTGATACTAAACTAAGATTATGCCGTGAAATATAATATAAAATACTTTAAACGACCTACAACTTAATTTAGTAATATTGTTTCATTTCTGTTAAATTCATTCTATAAATATTATAATAACTACATAACTCATGATTCAATAACACATCTAATAGCAACAAAAATTACAAAGAAAACGAGTTAAATGTCGCATAAAATCTATACCATATTCTTAAAAATTTAGCTTTGACAAAACAGCTAATAAAAATAAAAATGCATAGAAAAATTAAATAAAAAAATAATTTACTCACAAACTTTTTTTTAAGAGATTGTTAATCAACTAATAGTATTTATTTATCTAATTATTGCACAATTTGTTAAAGAACTTTAAGTTTGAAACCAAAAACAATGCTTTACAAGCATTTAATTTTAAAAAGTCTTTTGAATTTTTAATAATTTCATATGGCAAACAAGTTTACGCATCATCAATTTTTTTTCGCGGGTTCCCCCCATGGTATACACTTAGTTTAGCTCGGAATTAAACTTATAGCAAGAACAGTACAGTTCAGTCAGCCAAGAGCGAGAGCGGACTGCAAGCAGCCGACCAGAACGCATCTACAAGCATCTTCTAGCGAGAGCCAAGCTGATACTACAAGATTCAACTTAAATAAGCAATTATTATTGCTACACAATATTAATAATTATAACACCGAAAGGTGAATATAATTATTAATATTATTTATTAATTTCTGTTTTTCCGCTTTTTCAAGCCCAGCTTGAGAAAACGGAAAAAGGTTTTTTACAGCTCCCCTCAACTGCGATGGCAGCCAAAGGGAAACTTCCACCTGCCGCCCGGGAGGGCGGCCGGCTTACCCAGGAAGAAGAGGAGAGGAACCGCCGGAGGAAGAACCAGCACCGCAATCGGTCCCATAGCCGCTCGCAGTCTCAAACCAGGACCAAAGATGTCATCAAGGCCCTGCAAAGCCAAGTCAACGACTTGAGCGTCCAGATGATGGCAATCATCGCCCGGTAGTCCTCCGCCATAAACGCCGCCGCCGTCGCCGAAGCAATGGACCTGTCGGCCCCCACCCAAGAAGAGGGGGTCAAGGCCGCCTCCACCAAGGAGGGCGGCACAACCGCTTCCACCCAGGGAAGCGGTGGAGTCATCACCAAGGGGGGCGGCAATACCGCCTCCATCCAGTGGGGCGGCGGAACCGCCCCCGGGAAGGGAAACGGCACAACAAAACGCCGAGCCCCATCCACGCTCTCAGAGGACAAAAGCGACGACGGCCGCCCCCAGGAGCCCGAAGCAATGCAGTCGGAAGTCACCGACGAGCAGATTCTTTCCAATCCTGACGAGGACAATCAAGGGTACACCTTGGTCAAAGGGAAGAAAAAGAAGACTCAGGGTGAGTCTTTAAACTCTAATAAAGGACCTTCAGTCAATCCCCAGCGCCCTTCAGGTGCTGCGCACAAACAGCCGTCAGAGGCTACTCCTGCCGGCTCTTCAAGCCAATCCGCAAAAGGGTCTTCCACCCAAAAAAAGGGCGCCGCCTCCGCCAACAACGCCAACAACGCTAATAAGGGGAAATGCACAGAGGTCAGGTTCATGCCACAGGGCAAGAACCCAGAACCCGACTGTGACGGTACTCTCCCGCAAAGTCAGCCCATGTCTTCTTCTTCGCGGCCAGTGGCCTTTGTCATTACTGACAAAGACAACTACCCAAAATACTCTCAACACTTCGCGGACAACGGTATAAAAATCGCGTCGGCGCGACATACATTTGACGGCATCCGCGTAACTCCGGACACCAATGATGATCATCGTAAGGCTATGGCCTACCTAAAATCAACCACCTCCAACTACTTCACGTGGGCTCTTTCTGAAGAACTCTGTTTGGAGGTGGTCATTCGCGACTTGCCGCTCTTCCTCACTGAGGAAAAGGTGGGTCAGGCACTAGAGAGAATGGGGTATGAACCCTCAAACGTGCATAGAATGGGGAACGAATTTGGTCGCTTCCCCATGGTTTCGGTTCAACTCCAAAAGGGGGAGAAGAGCCAATCTATCCGCAACCTTAAAGTCATTCTTGGTTTCACTGTGAGAGTGGAGCCAAAAAAGAGGAGCGGGGGCATCGCTCAATGCCAAAAATGCCAAGTCTACGGCCACACCGCCAAAAGATGCTTTAAAGCAGGCCAAGTGTGCCGTAACTGCTCGGGTCCCCACAGGTCGGTAGCATGCCCAATGGACACACCCTCAACGTGTGCTCTGTGTTCAGGCCCTCATCCCGCCAATCATCAGGGATGTAGGGTATACATCAAAATAATGGCCGCTTCCACAGTGCCTAAAAAACATGCAACAAAAAGCATTTAAACTCAAAATAAGAAATTTACTTAAAGGTATGGCACTATATTTGGTTCTAAAATTTTATAAAGACATACAAAATATTACCATACTTTAATGTTTGAATTTAGCTTATATTTTATGTAATTTTGTTTGACCTACCAAAAACCTTGCTTTATTATAAAAAAAATGTATTATTTTAAGGTATTATTGGCAAAATAAATCTATTCTGTATTCTATTCTATTACCATTTTCAAGACCATACACAAAACGCATATCACTAATTTCACTATTCTGTGATTAATTTTTTGAAAAAAACTGTCAATTTTAAAGCACGCAATTAAGTGATTCTTTTACGCAATTCTACGCTTACTGACGTAAAGCAAACAAATGCTAATTTTTATCTCTAAATTCAAGGTACATCAAAAAGTTTGACGGACAAAAAGTTATATTCCTCTACAAAATATAAATATTGGATTTAAATAAATGCACCCACAGACGCCGCTGGATTAAATAAGCATAAAAATTACTAACTTTTAACCTGAAATATTAATCATTTTTAAAAGTACATTAATGAAACGTTTCCAAACACACGTTTGTAACAATTTTTTGTTTATTTTTATTTCATGTCACTGATAACTTCATTTTCTACACAAAAAATTGATTTAAAAATAGACTTAAATTGCTCAACTTGTGCTCAAAGTTTTATGACACTCAAAATATTAAGCTATTAACTGCATTTATGACTTATAAAACTATACAAACTATCAAATGATTTTTAAAATGCAAGAAAAGTATTGTGTGATTATACTTATAGCATTGCCAAATCTATGAAAAATTGAGAAGTGGCTAGTAGTATACAGGGTGAGTCGGGAGGAACGGACCAAACTCCAGAAGTGTATTCTATACGTGAAAATAATGTAAAAAACTCAAATAACGTTATCTAATTTTTATTTGTTTCCAAGTTTAGCATAATTACATTTTTTTATGTAGTACGCTATGTTCGACGTTTTAAAACATTTAATAACTTTTTTGTTCTGATAATGTGTCGTGTGACGGTAATTTGACGTTTATTTTGTTTGTACGATTAAAGTGTTACAAAATGCCACACACTTATTCAAATTTAGAATATCCAAATGGTGTTTGTTTATGGTTTTTGTAATGGGAATGCTACAGCTGCTGTTGAAGAATATTGTCAACGGTTTTCACATTAGAGATATTCTAATAAAAATGTATTTATCAAAGTTTTCAACAAACTGTGCAAGACCGGAAACCTTCCCAGTGTTAACATAACATCTGAACAAGCAACTCGACAAAATTTAGAAGAGGTAGAAGATATTCTGGATGTAGTAGCAAAAGATGCAACGACCAGCTCACAAAGAATTAGTATTCAATTGGGTATTTTACAAACAAGAGTAATAAACACACTCCACAAGCAAGGCTTACATCCATACCATGTACAGAGAGTACAGCACCTACAACCAAAAGATGATCCTAAACGTATAAAATTTTGTCGGTAGATAAATAATAATCCTCGTGTTGTATCGCGCATACTTTTTACAGATAATGCACCATTTACCCGTGTTGGCATTAATAATACTCACAACTGTCATGTATGGTCAGACAACAATCCCAACAAAAGTAATTTTCTACATAAGTTTTCGGTAAACGTGTGGTGTGGTATGGTCGATGGTTATTTAATTGGCCATTTCATTTTAGAGAATCGCCTCACAGGAACCAACTACTTAATTTTTTTGCAAAATGAATTACACAGATTACTAGAGGATGTTTTTTTAAACATCAGAATGCAAATGTGGTACCAGCACGATGGAGCTCTTGCACATTTTGCTCGTCAGGTCAAGCAACATTTGGACAAAAGGTTTCCAGGGCGTTAGATTGGTCTCGGTAGTCCTATTAGTTGCTTTCCAAAATCTCCAGACCTCACAGCATTAGGTTATTGTTTATGGGGCTGGTTCAAAAATGAAGTGTACAAAGTAAAAGTGGACACTCGGGATAGACTAATTCTACGTATTAGAAATGTTGCAGCCGATCTTAAACAAAGACATGACTCTATCAGAAAATCATCAGGCGCTTTTCGTAGACAAAGCAGAAAATGTTTAGAGGTAAATGGCGGTATTTTTGAATATTTATTATAAGAACGCTATGATAACCAAAACGTTAATGTATAAAATTTTGTTTATTTTTAATTAAGCTGTAACTTAAAAACAAATAAAAACCGGATAACAACATTTGAATTTTTTTACATTATTTTCACGTAGAATACACTCCTGGAGTTTGGTCCGTTCCTCACGACTCACCCTGTATATTTAAATATGTCTAAAACATTTGATGCATTATCCACATTCTTTTTCTATAAAATTTACCAAGCTATGGTATACGTGACTAACTACATGAACTGGTTCAAAACTGATCTAATTTAGAGTTTACGTCAATCAGTTAATAATAAGTGTGTAATATGTTCTATAGTAGTAAGTAGTAATTCGCTTAATTTGATCAAATTAAATTATTTAGTTTCAAGTTTTAGTTTTATGTTTGTATTCTATTTTTATTTTATTTTGTATTTTGTATTTTTTACTTTTTTTAAGTTTTAAAATATAATATTTAGAAGTTACATAATATGTCACAACAAAAATACTATTAAATGTTGAATAACAAACTAAAACCACGCTTGCTAAAACTATCACATTAATCATAAATGTTTTTGTTTGACATTTTCATGAGTGAAATATTGCGGAGTAAGTTTAATAAAGAACAAAGTGATATGGTCCCTGAGCAGGAAATTTAAGTACGCAATGTCACCAGTTTTTGAAAGCTAGATTTTGATTTACTACGTTTAGAATAGGTAAGATTAAGGTAATATTAAAATAGTTTGGACTCTGGATACGGAAGATTGGTTACGCAAAAGCACTATTGCTTAAAAACTAGTTCTGTCCTCTCAAAGCCAAAATCTCAGTTTTAATTGCCAGAATCCTATCCTCAAATGCCGGATCTAGTTCTCCTACAGAGTCCAGCTCCTCTGTGGCATGGTTAAATAAAAAAACAGCAAAAATTCAGCTTGCTTAATCTGTGTTGTTCATCTAAATTTTATTATGTCAAAAATGTTTATGTTTTCTTCTCAAGTTTAAAATATCATTATAAACGTATATTATTATTAATATCTTACAGTAATACAACACTTTGTAATGCTCCAGTGTAGGAGTGAAGGTTGCAATATAAATATTGATGATAAAATTTTTGAAAAAAATGCATCTAAAGTTAAGAAGGATTATCATCTCTTGTATCCTAATATAGCTAACACTGATTTGACGCGACTTCTTAAGGTTGATAAAATCAAAATAGTTTTTTGTGCATTAGTTAAAAAGTTTGTACCCCGTAAAAAACACAATCCACTCACAAATGCTTGTGTTGTGTTCAAATTATATCCACATTCTGTTGTTCTTACGAGGAAACAACTATGCCTTTGAAGAAGAGGAATAAGAAAGCCACAGTTGTTAAGGTTAAGGAACAAGAAACTACCTCTTCTGAGTCTCATCCAGCAGTGAAAACATCAACACACAAACAAACTAAATTTAAAATAGCACCAAAAAGCAGCAACAAATAAATTTCCAAACATGCACCCATACTCGGATACTTCTAATGTTTGTTAAAAGTGATAATTCAAGTATACACAAATAGTCTTAATCAAAAAGTTTTTTGTGGATGTAGGCACAAACACTTTGTTAATCGGAAAATTGATGTGTAAAATAATTATCAAATTCTACTAAAATATAGCTAACTAAATATTTATTATTTATCTTAATTTAGTCAAAAAGAAGTTTTGTATATTCAATGTGTAAAAAAAATGTTATACTACTAATATTAATAAAACTAATTATTAATCAGTTAGATCAATGTCAGGTTGAATAAATTGATGTGTAAAACAGACTAGGTCTTCTCCGCCCAATTAATCATTTTTGCTCTTGTACCGACCATTATATATTTATTAAATTTAGACTAAACCTTTTATAAAACTTTTCTTTCTTCAAAATAGTCTCTACCCACACATCCAAATAACAATTCGTGTACAACTGACCAAGTACTCATTATTTCAAAATCATGCGGTTCCTCTGAATTACCTTGTATTTAAATGATAAAATATGTATAAGATAATATAGTATAATACAAAATCCAGTTATTAACGTAGAAATAAGTAAAATTAATTTTAACTGCAGTCACACAACAAATATAAATTTTTAATTTGGTAATTACTGATATCTATCTTGATGTTAAAAATTTTTAGTGCAAACGATAATGCTCATGTATTACGAAGTAATTTTTGTTTCGTTCAATTTTCAAATTCTTTATAGAGCAAACAGCGCCGATAAAAGTATATTGCGTTGTTCACTCTCAGGAGTATTATCCTATTAACTTACTTGGCCAAATGGGCCGCGCCCGATAAAAACAGATGTAACTGAAAATATAGATTTGTATAGATTGCTTAAAGAACTTTAAAAGCATGGTATAATTTGATCAAAACAATATAAACTAATAAATATCTTACAACAATATTTATTTTAAATTTGTTAAAATGTATTAACTGTAATTTTAATAATGGAAAAAATGTCGGTGCTTAACTCTTGTCCGTTATAACCATTAGATTGAATGTGGATCAACTATTTCATAATTAACTATACTTAACAGACATTTATATAAAAAAAAATCAATCAATAGTTTCTATATCATCAGCTCAGTTTAAAATAATAGAAACGTTTTCTTGTAGCAATATGCAAAACGTCATGAAACTAAGCTTACCATCCAAGGAAGCGATAGACTATAATGAATTTAAATTCGAGCTTACAATGTATTTATTTAATGAATTTAAAACAACTTTTTTAAATTTTGCTATCTCCACCATGTACTTTCATATGCAAATGTTGCCCAGAGAAAACTTCCGCGGTTACTTTGCGCATTCATGCAAAAACAAACATAATGGTCGTTTATTACTCCAATTATATTAATAACAGTTGTGTGCACGTAACTAAATTTATTATTCGATGTTTATGATTGCAGCCAGCAAAGCTATTCATTATTTAATCGTAATTATCTGTTAATAAAGCGTAACCTTTTCTACCTCTAAATTTTTTATGAGTGCCATTTTGTTTGCATTAGGAGAATGTTAATAAAACCATAATATAATGCATTCAGATTTTTTTATATTTTATCGATCAAATATATGGAAAATTCTCGTTCTCATAAATATTCAAGTTTAGACTTGTATTTGTATATTTTTAGTGTATATTTTAAATAAAACAACATTTAAAACTGTATGAAAATCGTTGTATGTATAAGAATATATGTATGCAATTTTAAAAACAATTTTATTTTTAATCTATAACTGCTTATTATATTTTTTGAATTAATTGAAATAAGATCTTTTCATCTTACTAAATCAATCACATGTTAACACTTTAGACACAAAATTCCTAAAAATAGGTGTAAATTATCGCCGAATAGTTTCGCACACAAATAAAATAATTTATTTAAACTGCTATAAAAGCCAAAGGCAGGCGAAGATTAATGGGCGCAGGTTAGTTTTCCAGTTTGTTAAGTTATTTATAGGCTTCATTAGTGAAACATTGATGAGCAAAATTGAGCATCTTCCAACTCATTCAACGGTCTACTTGAGTAGAAACTCTTTAAACTTCACGTCTTGCACTAGACAGCAACACAAAAAATCTAAAACGCGGTCGAAACGGGCTACATATTTAATAAGATGCGTAATTAGTAATGTATGAGTTAATTAGCTTCGCTATAATTAGTGTTTGTGGTGGATGGGATTTCTCGTATACAAAATATATATTACACAAAAATGTTATTTTACATTTTGTTAATTGCCACATACATATGTTCATATTGTCAGATTATAAAACAAATTTATTGCTCGAATCTCGTATTATAATTAACTATAAATCAGTTTTATCGGGTTCAGTAATTGGGCGAATAATTGAAATATATTATGTAATGTAAATTATAACATTACACCGTATGTTTAATGATTATTTTTTTGTTCAATAATATTATTACATAAATATATTTTGATTATAATAATTCCATTCAGCAATTACGTTTGCACTGACTGTTGGACTGTAAATTGCGTGTAATAGACTTGGCGCCAATGTTTCCCAATACAATTATTATGAAGTCAAAGTTTTTAAATAAATTGCAATTTAATGTGGTTAAAATTAGTTTAATTACTGGCACTTGCTTTGTTTTTTTTATATTTAAAATTATGAAATGATGCTTATGTTGTTTATTGTTGTAGTCGTAAAGTTAAAAACAGTGTTGCATATTGAAAATAGTAATTACTCTAATTTTTTAAATCTTATTTAATAATTAGGAGTTACAAATTTTTTTGCTTGCACTAGCACCTATTCAAACCATCGTGTTGTGCTTGACATTACTGATAAGCAGATGTCTTTGTGTTTTATTTGTTATAGAATAATAGACGGTTTTCTGTTTGATTATAAAGTCGCTGTTAGCATAGTTACTGGTGGTAAGTATTAAAATTAGTAATCGTAAAATACAATAATAAAAAATCATTCAACGGTAAAAACATTTGATTTGCCACACGTGACTCTTAACCAATGATTTAGTTACAGACATCTTTCTATTTTCTTTTGAGTTCTTAGACAGTTAATGTTTTTATATATTTAAATGTTTCACTATGTAAAAAAAATGCTTTCAATTGAATTGTGTGACCATTGATGTACATTTTTAAAAAGCTGACACTCATTTTATTGCATTTCAAAAATATTGAATATTTATTTATGCTTACCAGCATTTTGAATAATTTAAACATGGTTCTTTTATTTCTGAATTTATTTTTTTTGCGTTAGTACCATTTTTTAAAGCAATTTAGTTGAAAAGAAATTAAAGCAGCAATATTGATTAAATATATAAATAAAGTTGTCAATGGTCTTGAAAGCAACGTCAACAAATTGTTGTTACATTTTGCGCATAAAAAATCTAAATAAGTCGTCAAAAACTTTAAATGTACAACAAATGTCATCGCAATAGTTCCCCGAAGTGGTCAAGTAACACAAAATATTCTTTACTAATACATTTACGCAAAAACGGTAGATTAATCTAATTCAAAATATTAATAATTGTTTTGAACAAATGCTATTGCCCGTCTGACAATATAAACAACAATCATAAAAAGTCTTCTTAGCAATAATATATACTAATTGTTTATTTTTTGCCTATCGGTTTTGAAATCATTAACATTAACATTGTTACACTTATTTCAATTTACAACTCTTCAAAATTAACATAAAATTGACATAATATTCTACCCCTCTGTTATTTTCTTTCAACACATTCTTTCTTTTTATTTTTTCATCTCTCATTTCATCAAATTCTTTCAGTATATGCTCTATAGTCTTTTTACTTCCTCCACACATTCTGTTTTTTCTTTCTATGCAAAATTTATCCACGCTTTCCACATCAAAACTTTGCCAAAAAGAAAAAAACATATTATGTTTTTTCTTTTTGCCATAACTATTAATTAACTAGGTAAAGCATAAATTCCATTGTAACTTATTAATTTGTATCGTTTACACGCGTTCTGCTTTCTTGCAATCTTATAGTTATATCTTCTTACAGTTATACCGTTTCCATTGTACTATTTCTTTCTATTTACTCTGATGTTATTCTTTTATTCATTTCAAACAATCGTGCAAACTTTTGCAATTGTTTAGTCTTTTTTCATATCTTGCTGCTTATTATGTTGCAATTTTTTCTGTACTTGCTTTTTCCAGCATAACTTTCTATTATCACTTTTATCCAGTACTTTACTTGTATTGGCTCTATTTTATTGTATTCCTTCCAACGCATTTAGCATCATGCTTTTTACTAAGCTATCAAACGTTTTTTTATACAGTTATTCTCTTCCAAACAAATTTTTTTATTTATTTATTTTCACCATTGATTTTACTTCTTCTAGTTTTTCTTTGTTTTCTTAACTTTATTATTTTAGTTTCTTTTAAACATCTTATTATTTTTTTCATTTCTCTTGCAATAATCACCATGCATGTGCTAATAACATCACTTTCTTCTCTGATAAAACGTCTTCTTATCAGTAATATATAAAACGTGCAATTAAATGACAGATATTTTTAAGATACATTCAATTGCAATAAAAACCTGTAAGCCCAAAATCTTAGTAGAAATTTTGCTGTCTGCCAATTTGTTACAATAAAATTGTTCTGTGTGCCCAAATTTTGATGCACATAAAAAAACTGTTGCAAATTTATTCTGGTTTAGATTAATTGCCTGTTCTCAAATGATTGACTTTCAAGTATAGAAGCTTCTTGTATAAGAGATGATATTGATAAAATTAATTAAACTGTTTTTTTTTTGCAAAAATAAGATTGACCGTTTTGTTTAAGCTATTAGAAAAAAGTTGTCATCAAACATCAGGTTCTAAAAATAGTATTTCTAGCAAAACAACTTTTTTCAAAAAATATGTATATATAAATATTTTAGGTACATTTTTTAATTTCAAACAAAATATCTAAATAACTTTTTTGTATATCTCGCTTGGTCCTTGAGATAATAAAAAAAAATACACATTATTTAGAAAACTTTTTAGTTAGCAAAATTTAAGTACAAAAAAACATTTGTAACAATAGTAACAAAAAACAAAACAATATTATTTATATAATAATAATATATAATACAACTTGAATAATAAGTTCGCTAAATGGCTACCATGAGCGTTGTTGCAAGCTTGACAACGCTCTAAAAGAGAATCATAAACTGATTCAAAATCTGTTGTGTTTTGAATGTGCAATGCAGTATTTGCAATTATCTCTTGTAACTGCTCCACAATCCCAACTAGCACCAAAGTGGCCGCAACTGAGATGGGAACCTTGAACCAGTAACTGCTACGTAACTGCCACTAAATCTGCGACTTTGGTAAATCAATAACTTTATTTAACAAATTTATAGTCGCTGCTACGTAGTTTTTACCAGGAATGGCTACTTTATAGTTAATATGTTTCTTAGCTTCCCCGGTAGTTGAGACGTCGTAGTTACCAGTGGGACAACTTTAAAGTTTTTGGAACTTAATGGTGGCAAACGATAGTAGCAACGACTACCTAATGCTACTAAAATGCAACTTTAAAATTTGAATTACTTTCAAGTAGCATTAATAGTTCCCGCAACAATTTCGGGACGTCTGCGCAACTTTAACTGCCTGGAACTTATAAGTAATATTTATTAGTGTCAATAACGTTGTCGTTACCTGCAGAGTTGAATGTAATTGTGCTGTAGGCTACTACAAAGTTCGTGTCATCTCTCAAAATCACCATAAAGTAGATTTTGCCATACAGTTCCCAATATGCCAATATTGAGGAACGGTGCATAATATTATAAAATTAAAAAAGTTAACATAAAAATTGTGCTGAGTGCAGCTTTAAAAATTTATGTTTTCCAATGTTTATGTGATGGATTAACAGGATTAATTTAACAACATTAGGTTGTGGTTGTACTTGACACTTGTTGAAAAAGCCATGTAAGGTTTAATCCACCCAGTTTGAGTTTTGAGTCCCAGATAGTACTGTGAGGACCCACAGGAAACTTTAAAGCATTGCAGTTCCATTTGTAGTAATTATTACTTTAACGTTACACATTCACAGTTCAGGTCCATTATTGCTAAGTGACAATTACTTTGAAGTATCTTTTTTAAGAAATAACCACATTAAAGTTACTTTTTCAAAAAGTCTCTATCCTTATAAACATCACATGTGACGATATTATTTCAAAATATGTCAAAATGACTGGAAAATGATTAATTTGATTGGTGATAAGATTTGAATTGGCAGTAGCAGCTAATTAAAAACCTCACACCATGTATTAACAAAAAAAAATTGCTGGTAAGCTTGTACCTTAACTGCGTATGGAATTCCTAATGACCAGATATGCTCGTTATGTATATTGTTAATGCCATTTCTCGTAAACATATATTCATTGCTTTACAATATTGATCTAAAGAAGTTAAGATCTTGTTGATGTTGTTCAAGAAGCCATTGAGAAAATGCAAATCGTTGTGCTGCGTTGCCTGGTTGTGTTTTTGATAATAATATGGGTGAAAAATTTACCTATTTAAAGTTTTCTAGACAAAGTTTATAGATAGTTGTAAATGAGCGGAAAGTCGCTTAACGCTGACCCCTAGTTCATCAAGAACTGCGTAAACTATTTGTTCCTTTTCTGCCACAATGTGCTGTTGATGTAAAAAGAATAATTGCTTGTTTCTTCGAAAAAACGGTCATGTTGCAACTGTTGCATTAGAGGATCGAGGGACCGTTAATGCTGACTGGAATACTTCAATTTGTTTGCCGGAAGTTATCGCTGAAATCAAAAGGAACAATATAAATCGGCAAATCATTGTTCATCATGACAATGCAAACGCTCACACAGCACGATGAACTGTAGAGTTTTTGACCAGTAACAACATCCAATTAATGACTCATTGCCCATATTCGCCTGATTTATTGCTCAACGATTTCTTCCTATTTTGACATATCAAAAATAAAATGCGTGGCGAATGTTTTTCATCGCATAAAGAAGCCTTTGAAGCATTTAAATCACTTGTTTTGGAGGTACCTCGCTCAGAGTGGCAAAATTGTTTTAAAGATTGGTTTCATCGGATGCAAAAGTGTATAAATTTAAAAAAATTAAATTAAAAAGCAATAAAGCGATTTAAATAACGTAATTTGTGTTTTACTTTACATTTTCCGCAAACTTCGGCAATGTCCCTCATATAATGGGTTAATGTTCTGTTTTATTATTCCTAACCTCTTTTTCTTTGGACGTTTAACTTGTTAACAATTCATATAAATCACTTTTACATTTGTTTATATGTCTTTCATTTTTAAAACATTTGATATTTAACTGTGGTTGCACATTTAGCACATTTATCTTTTGCCATGACCGGCAAACTTAATAATTGCCGTTTATGCTCCACTCAAAGAAAATCTACAGAATCAGCTTTTCACTGCGAAATAGATTGAATCAAAAACTCATTACAGGACAAGATGTTTACCTAAGAGTATTCATAGACATCAAAGGTTCATTTGACAAAATCACCTACTATATAATAAAAACAGTACTCTAAACACATGGTGTTAATCCAACAATCAGTGGATGGATAAAACACGTGCTATAGAAAACAGGCGTAACAGTCACTGTAGGAACACAAAAATCAAGAAAGTAGTTGACAAAGACTGCTTTTAAGATGGAGTATTATCACCACTACCATGGGGTATAGTAGTACACGGCATAATTAAACAACTCAATGACTTTGGTTTCTTTATTTTAAATTTTATAAACCCTACAGTGTAAACATACATAAAGAACAAATGCAAATAGTTGATAAGAACAAATTCCTCTAAACTTACACTGATGGCTCAAAAACTATTCGAGGATCTTGAGCAGAAAATTACTTCTTTTGCAAAATCTATATGTACTTACTCTTAGAGACACATACGACTATCCTCCAGGCAGAGATAGCTAGAATAACCCATGGGCTGATGGATTTAGTAACTCAACAAATATTTAGTAAAATAATGCAGATCAGCAATTTTAGCTAAAAATAAGCCTAAAATCAGACCAAAGCTTATATAAGAATACCATAAAATCTTTACATTGGCAGCTTGCTCAAATAGCATTGAGCAATAGGTAACGTTAAGGCTGATGGATTAACGCAAACGTGTAGAACCAAACTTTAGACCGCATTACCACTAAAAAACCTTAAAACTATACTAAAAACAACACACAATGCTTTTAAACACCCAGGTTGTAGACAAGCAAACAAAGCAGTGATTGCCCAAAACCCCAAAACGGCCAACTGTTACTTGAGACTTGTCCGTAAAAAAACCACAAACTATCTAGATAAAACACTCTCACTTAAAAAAACACTGCATTCTAGAAACATTGTACACAGCCCAATATGTCAAGAATGTGAAATGGAAGACGGAACAACCAAGTACGTACTATGTACCTGCCCGGCGCCCTCATATACAAAACAGTACAGTATGTTAGAGAATTGCTGGCTTGACATGACCAGCATAAGTGAAACCCTTCCAAACAATGTTTTAGCATACATTAACTACATACAGAAAATAACTAACTGGGCAGCACACAACGAAAACATCCTATCAGTCAATATGAACATACTGAGACATAAAATTAAAATTTTCAGTGTATACTCACCATCAAACGACTGGTAAATAAAAAAAGATGCATTCTTTACCACACTCAAACAACTAATTTTGAAAACGGGCCAAGATAGAAAAATAATCATACTGGGAGTTCTCAACAGCAGGACAAGGTCCCAGGAAAGTAGCAACATAATCGGTCCATTTGGGGAAAACACCATTAACGACAACAGACAAAGAACTATTGACCTTTGCGAAGCATACGACCTAAAAATCATAAACGGATTCTATAGGCACCGAGACATACATAAGTACACATGGGTCCAACACACTACGAATCTTAGATCAATAATCTATTATCTCATTGTAAGACCAACATCCAACCTAAACGTAAACGATGTAAGAGTACCCAGAGGAGTGACATGTGGATCCGATCACTATTTGGTAAAAGAAATAATACATCTTCCAGCAAACAAGGGTAACCAAAGAAATCCAAAAACGATGAAAAATACAACTGAAACATCAAAACAAGAAGTGTACAACGTCAAAGGCCTATCTTAAAATAGTGTAAAATATCTGTATAACAGACGGCTGGATCGGAAGCTGGAAAATACAAAAAAAAAATAAAAAATACAATGCATGAAGGAAGCTGCGGCAGAGGCAGTAGGGAAAAAAGAAAAGCAGAAAAGTAATAAACAGTGGTGAACCAAAGAAATTGAAACAAAAATACAAGACAAGAAAGATAAATATCTACGGTAAATCTCGACCAAAGAAACAAGAAGCACAACAAGTGCAGAGAAATAAATACATACATTGAAGGTAGTAAGAGCAGCGAAGCTTAAAAATTTGTAAAAACACTCAAAACCAACGAGGCCGGACATGTTTTAATCCAAATTACCCAAACGCAAGAATAGGTGAAGTACTACAAAAATCTTCTTACAGAAGAAAGGACAAAATTCAAACAAAATAGGTCTCCGGGGAGAATAAAAGTCGACGGTGAACCAATAACAATAACAAAAGAAAGAGTTATGAAAGCAGCCAAGCAACTTAAAAACAATAAATTACCGTGACCAGGAGAACTGCAAGCCAAGCTTGTAAAAAATGGGACGGAAAAGCTGTATACCAAACTAGCCACAATGTTTACAAAATGGGTAAACGGAGAACCAATATCAAAAGAAGCTAAGGAGTCGCATATAACATCAATTTATAAGAAAGAATAAAAAAAAAATGTTCAAATTACAGGGGCTTAGCCGTTACCAGCACCCTCAGCAAATTTTACGGTTGAATACTAAGGGACCTGATAGAAGAAGAGCAACCCCACATATCTGAAGAACAGTTAGGTTTTCGGGCAGAAAGATCATGCAACGCCAACCTATTTGCCCTGAAACAAATCATAGAAAAGAAAACTAACACCTACAAAGAATTACATCTGCTATTTGTAGATCTAGCCAAAGCATATGATAGCGTACCACACAACAAATTATGAGACGTTCTACACCAATCATCCATTAACACCACAATTATAAACGCAATAAAACACCTATACGAAAACTCAACTTGCAGGGTAAAGATAGGCGGAAAACTGTCGGAAAGCTTCCATATCAGCAAGGGACTCCGCCAAGGATGCTGCCTATCTCCCACATTGTTTAACATATACATTGAGCATGCAATGAAGCAATGGAAGAGGAAATGTAGAAATATAGGAATATCCGATGAAACAATGCTATACACGTTGCAGTTTGCGGAGGACCAGGTCGTAATAGCGCAGGATAAGGAGGAATACATAAGGAATACATAAGTCGTAAACTCATAGAAGAATACAAAAGATGGGGAATAACCATGAACATAGAGAAAACCAAGTATATGTGCATTGGCGGGAAAGCAGAAGACCTAGACTTGGAGAACCACGGACATATTGGCCCGGTTAACAAGTATAAATATTTGGGCGCATGGTTCCACGAGTCAGGAACGAACAACAGGAAAATAGAACAACAAATAGCAGAGTAAAGATATTAACACAAAAAGAAAGCTAAATATATACAATACGATGATTAAGAGCAACCTACTATACAGATGCAAAAGGTGGAGAACAACTAAAGTATGGGAAAATAAATTTAGGGCAGTGGAAATGGATGTTATAATTAAAAAGGTCACTACGGGTATCCAGATTAGATAAAATCAGGAACAATGAACTAAGTAAAAACATAGATCTCAAAGAAGACATAATTTAGGAAATCCAAACTCGACAATTAATATGGTATGGACATGTCCAGCGCATGCAGCCAACAAGAATACCAAACCTAGCTCTACAATAGAGACTTCTAGGAAAAAAACAGAAAAGGAATAAAGAAAAAATGGGAGCAAGGAATTTCAAGAGCTATGAGCGAGAGAAACCTGGAGACTGGACAATAGAAAGATAGGATAAAATGGAAAACGGGTAATATAACTACATAGGTTGGTTGTGTGTTATAGCGGAAAAATAAAGTTTACGACTGAAAGAAGTGCAGTACAAATAATTTCTTCATTCTTCCACTTAAATCCAGAACCCGTAGAAAAATTTAGATTTATTTGTATTATTTATTCGTATGTAAAAAACAAAGAGTAGTGGCTCAAGTATGCTGACTTTTGAAACATCAATTTTTATATTTATAATACTAAAAACCACATAGATTCCATACCGGCCAAGAAAAACAATGCAATTTGTTCAATAAGATAGCGATCAATGTAATCAAATGCTTTAATTAAATCTAAAAACATTCTTCAAAATAACATTTAGTTTTTCTGCCTGATGATACCATTGTGTAGTTTTTCAAATAAATCTTTGAAACCCAGTACCACCAGTGTTTTAATTATTAATATAATATAAAGTTTCATCATCATTAATTTAAAAGAGAATACAAATTTTTATATCTGTAAAAAAGTTTCAATACTGAAATTTTCAACAAACTAACTACTAAAACAAAAACTAAGAATGATAAAATTAAGAAAAACAATATCTAGATAAAAATAACACTAGATAAAACTTTCAAACTGTAATGCTGTATATGCTAAAGATATAAATATATCCTAATATTATTTTTTTGCTACTAACGTCATAGGCTGCATATTTAAAGCATTAATTAATAATAATCTTAAACCAAAAGCTTGAAAAAATAAAAGAAAACTTTAAAGTTTGAAATAATCCAAATCTGTATAAAAACTGGTTGTAACGGCTTTTCTTTGTTTTTTATTTCTGCTGCGTACAAGTATAAAACAATTGCAATGTGCGGTAAGCAAAAAGTACACCAGACCTGCAGCAAAGACTTGATGCAGGACTTTTTCAAAAATGAGTACAACACGCAGCCGTAGACAACTATTGCCAAAAGCAGAGTTTTGTACAACTAAAACAATATCTTTTTTTGTGCATCCCGGTTGGTGTTGCCCAAGTACTTGATTACGCTCAAAAGTTTACATTTTGAGACCAGCTCATCATTAAATGTGTAATAAAAAGGCCGTCCACTTTGTCTTTAGTGATCTGTAGTTAATGTGTTATGGCAGGTATAGTAACTTCCGCCATGTAAATTATCAAATCTTTAACGTACATGCATTTGTAAATAAATATAAACCAGCAATTATCTTTATCTACAATCTTGCATAAAAGATTCAAGAAACCGCGTGCTGTTTTTTTATAATTTTATCTTGTCAAACCATGTCATACGCTATGTTTAGGTCAGAAACTACCGCTACAAGGAGTTTTTGCTCTAGAAAAAAAGCGTATGCTATTTGTTTGATATTGGATAGGGTAATAGGTCTATTAATTAATTTTTGATTAATTCTGTTTGAGTTGTTTGAGTTGTTTCAGTTGTTTGATTTATAAATGGTTCATAATTAATTGTTTTAATAGTATTTGTCACCGTCAAAATAATTTATTAAATGCTTTTCAGCTCTAACTCTCTAACTTTATTTGAAAACGTAGCAATTTTTTCTCAGAACTCTTGCATTGCATTTTTTGCTAACTTGTATCTAAGGTGCAATAATATAACTACATAGCAAACAGCAAACGTTGCAAATACCACGTTCATTTTTATTTTAGCAATAATTTTTATTAATGAAGTTTTAAATCTTGTTTTATAGGATTTTTTTAAACTGATTAATTTTAAATTCAAGTTCATATAATACAAATTCAACAGAAACACACTATAGAGACCGATATAGTGACTAATATTCAAAAACAGTGAAAAATTTAAGTTTTAGTTTAGGTTACCAATATAATTATATTAGTCCGCAATAAAAAGTTCTATATGGAATCACTAATGATATGCACGTTCCAATAGCGTATAAGTACGCTCCAATAGCATCATAAAAGTGTCCGAGTAAAGCACCTATTGAAGTAAACATAATCGGAATGTTAGATTCAACTTAAAAAATCTTTTAAAGTTAATTATGTTAGACGTACAACTAAAAAATGCCTGCAACTGAATTGTAAAATATAATTATATATTATAACTTATCACACAAAATTAGTTGAAAAAGCTACGCAAATTTTATATTAACACATTACGGGATAAAATAAGTGACTATTGTTGAAGTAATGCGTGTATTTGTAAATGTTTCTCCAATTCCTCGAGTGCTGGCGTAAATTTTAAACTAATAATTGGATAAATCATTTTATGATTGCCACAGCTGTTTGGCCATTGATCGCATAATATGTATCTGTGGGAAAATCTTGCATTCCTAATAAACATGAGATATATATTGCTGAATAGATTTAATAAATATATCGTAAAGCATTAGTAAATTTGATAACAAATAAAGAAACTAATAAATTTAACAACCCATTTAACTTATAAATAGAATAGTTGAGTTGATCTTGTGCATATATTTTATTATATAGGTTATGTAGAGGTAAATTAAATACATGTGCATGTACATGCTGTGAGTTTTATATAGTACAGACTATATGTAATTCACAATATTACACCGACGATGGCCTAACAGCCGAAACCGGTCTGTACTATATAAAACTCACAGCATATAAAAGTATTTAATTTACCTCTACATAACCTATATTATTAATAGAAATCTTATTAGATAAATATTTGGAATATTAATTTAAAGTATATTATTTCACATTTTAGTTTCTTATATGAAATTTAAATAAATTTAAAAATTATATGTATGTGGTGAGTAAACGACATCTATTCACAGTTATTTGTTGTGGTAAAATATATTATTCTTTAACTGACACAAATAATTGAATATTAATACGTAACCGCGCTTTCGTCAAAACGTATGTTAATAAAATATGTAACATGGATACAGTAGCAAAGTAGATTTTACCTTTTATATTTTTGTAGTAAGCATGTAGTATTCGTATTTACTATTCCAGGTAATACTTTCCAATCATATATTTTCCAGGAAAATATTCAATGCAACTTTCCTATAATACATTTGAAATATCCGTGTCTGTACTATTGGATTCTATCATAAAAATCCGTAATGAATCTCAAAAATATTGTAACAAATAAAAATATTACTTTATAATTTTTTAATTAAAATTAATAATGAAAATTATACAGCCCAAAAGCATCAGTGACTCACGTTTCGATTTTTCGAATCCGGAATCTCAACCTACTATTTTATTAAAAACACAACTGACGTATTTAAACCACATTACCCCAAACCGTGTCATAAAACGCAAACACAAAATACACAATATAAAAAATTGTTATTTCTTTATTAAATAATGTGTATTTCAGTTATTTCTTTATTAAATAATGTGTTTTTTTGTTATTTCTCTATTAAATAATGTGTACTTTAGTTATTTCTTCATAAAATAATGTATATTTTAGTTATTTCTCCAATATATTGAAAATTTATTAAAAATGCTAAATCAAACATTTGTAAAAATCCAAATCAACTTTGGTCATTCATCCAAACAAAAAAAAAAACAGTTGCATTTTATTCAATTCTAAAATGTTTTTTTATATGATAAAGCAAATACTTTGGTCAGAATGAAAGCTAATTTATTTGCAAATGATTTCATCTATAGCTAGTATTAAATTTAAGAACATATTTTTTTCCAACATTTTATTATTTATGTTATACCCACGTGCATCCAAAAAATAGCACAATTAAACAATCATTGTGGGTATTTTATCGTTAGTATATTTAACATCACAGTAAAATTAATTGGCAATGTTCAATAGAAATTCCTAACCGTTCGGCATTGAAAATGCGCAATAAACAATTCATTTGAAGCTAACCGTGGATACATTTATGTAGGTAAAAGTTGTAATTCTTTTAGCTTGTGCCATGCTTTCATAAATATAAAAATCATTATTGACATTAACATAAAAGCACAATTTATAATTATATCTTGCAAAATTTCCAATTTTTAAATTTTTGTATATTAAATGCAAAACACGTATAATTTTCATAATTGTCAAAAAAAAAATTCTAAACAGGCATTACTGCGGAGATAGCCGTAAATGTATATTACAAGTAGTTTAATAACTATTTGTTGATTATTTTACGTTGCAGAACAATAAAAAGAATGATTCGTAAACTCATTCATGTATCTTGTTAATCTGAACGAATAGCGTTGTGGTGTTAAAACTATGAAACAATATTTTCAATGTAGATTTATTTAAAACAAATACTATAAACTTTGTCATCACATGTGCATACAGATAAATTTTCTGTATTAGTTTTATTGAAGAAATTATGTTTTACGCTCCGTAAAGTTATGATACATAATAAAAATAGCGGCTCAAATATACATAAAGCTATTTTTGCATTGCAATGCACAATTAGTGCCCATAAAATCCGTTATTAAATTATAAAATTTATGTTTTTATACGGCCGGATTTATTGCAAAGAGAAGGCAATTAAGCATGAATTCAAATTTCAACAAAAGCGAATTAAACAAAAAATATGTTTACTATAACTTACTATTTATAATCAGTGAACTTAAACACATTTCATTTTGTAAAACATAAATAATCTGGTTAACACCTACACTATAAAGTTTAATCGTCCATGCGGTTACAAACACAGGTATTATTTCGAATGCACATTCTGCAAATTTCAAGAGCGTCGCGACGCACAGCACATACACTTTGCCTCGTGTTGCTAAATTAACTAGACGCACGACGGAATGCTGCGCTAAGTTTTCACTGAAAGTCGCCCTACTTCGGATCCCCTAGATCCACTTAGGTCTATATAAATAGCATACTTTACTCCTGTTTTTTATATACACTAACTACACACCTACACTGACTTCTATCAAGATGGTTTAAAGAACTTTTTCTTCTCACCATTCAGGAGGATAACTCGTGCATTATGTGCAGTGGAAACTACTTTTAATAGTATCGTACATATATTTTTTTTAGTCAACCCTTTTAGCGCGAATTTATTATTTAACATGTGCTTGGTATGCGTTTTATGATTCAAAAAGTCTTAGAGCCGTCTGACACGAGACTGATTTTAATACAAGTGTCAGTACAATAATTTTGCGCGCTTTTTTTTCAAATATTTAGCAAGCTTTTAAGCAAGAAATTAGAACAAGTTTTAATTTCTTGGATGAAATCTTACTAAATAATTGACGCATAAATCCGTCAATGTATACATATGTCGCCAAGAACACTGGATTATAAAAATAAATTTTTAAATAATTGGCGCGCAAAATTATTGTACTGACACTTGTATTAAAATCAGTCTCGTGTAAGACGGCTCTTATACAGATGTTTACTATAAAGAATATATCAGTATTTCATATTAAATTATTATTTAAATAATAAAAAAAGTTTTTTATATTTAAAACAAATCTAAAATGACATTAATTTATAATGAAATACTTTGTCATTCAGAAAAAGTTGGTTGTATATTATTAGACAGAATGGCAAATATTTTTATATTCTATTAAATTCTTTCATATTTATAACTATAGATTTAAGTTATTTTGAAAGATATAATTACGTTTTATGTTTGATTTTACAAAATTGAATTTACATTGGTTTTTACACAATAGTTTATTGAGATTTTGTTTATAGTTGTTCTTGTTATAAGAAGCAGAAAAAACCGCTTATATTATCAAATATTGTTAACAAAAACCCACTTTGTAAGTACTACTGTGTCCTAATACTCCTAATAAATGCTAGTTGAGCAACTCCGGCAATTGTATAAACTGCTATAAAAATCACCCGGCCAATTAGATGAGAAATGAAACCAAATGTATCCAAAACCAGTTGCAGCAACTTATCAAAGTGCATTTATACTACTTTATTTTTTCTTTTCTTTGTGTTTTAGCGTCGACTACTAAGGTCATTAGCTATTTATTTTAATAATAATAACCTCAGGTTATAGACCTGAGGAGACAAAACAACACATCAAAATGGTTAAATAAATAAAAACTAAATCTAATATCACAGTTGCTTAAATTAAAACACTAAATTTAAAAACTAATATCACAAAACTATTACTATTTAACCTAACCTAATATCACAGATGACACCGAAGCTGTAAAATGCTTCGATGCCAGACCCTAAAAACTAAAGTAACTAAACCTAATATCACAACTTAACCTAATATCACAACCTAACTTAATATCACAGATGACATCGAAGCTGTAAAATGCAATCACAGATTGCACCGAAGTTGTAAAAGACTACGATGCTTTTAACAACTCAACAACACAAACTGATCAATAAAAATAAATAAATAAGTTAGCACCAAAATCATTATAAGACAACACAAAAACATGTTTACACCTGTTTGAGGAGTCCTGCGTCTTTCAAGAACTGGACGCACCTTTCCATGAACTCCTCTCTATTTGATAAAATAGACGCCACGTTGTTAGGGAGCTCGAGCCGATTACGGTGGGGAAGGTAAGCTCGGCATTCCTCCAAAATGTGCTTCACCGTTAGAGGGTCGTGACATGTTTGGCATTCTGGTTGTTCGTCGCTGGTCAGGAGATACGAAGAGGTCAAGTTGGTATGACCTATGCGCAAGCGACATAGGGCAACCTCCTCTCTCCTGTTGAGATCTATCGGCGACTTCCATGCCGTCACGGAGAGCTTGATTTCCTTTAATTTGCTCTCGAAGCCGTTCCATACTCTTCGCCAATCCTCGATGACCTTCGATATGACGTAACCTTTAAGATCATCGGGTCTTACGGGAATGTTGTCCGTAGAATCCGCGTCAGCCGCCTGACGGGCGGCTTTATCGGCCAGTTCGTTGCCCTCGATACCCACATGACCCGGTGTCCAGACAAAGATAGCACTCTGTCCAAACCCGGCCAAGCGGAATATCGAAGTTTGTACGAGCTGGACCAGCGGATCGACCGAGTACATAGACTGTATACTCAGGATGGCAGTCAGCGAGTCGGAACAAAGGAGGAACGAACTGTGAGATGACTTCTCACAGTTTAGCAGGGCTTTATGTAATGCATATAATTCTGCGGTGTATACGGAGGCTTCTTTAGGGAGAGACCAAGAATGGGCCGTACCATCTAAAAAAAAGGCACTTCCCCTCCCCGATCCGTTTTCGAACCGTCCGTATACAACCACGGAGAGTCTGGGTATTCGGCAACAATTTCAAGAAACTTGCTCCTCAAGACGTCGGAGCAAGTTTCTCGTTTGCTCTGGGAGGTCAGATCAAGACGAGCTATAACCCTCGGCATCAACCAGGGTGGAAACTCGCCAGAACCGACCTCGAATACCATCGGATAATCAACATTAAGACTCTCCTCTAGCTCTTGCGCTCGGACGCACACCGGTCTACTGACGGTAGGCCTGAGTCTATATTTGCGTTGCTGCGTTTCGTTGGCGGTAAATATGAGTCGGTTGTTGTGACCCTTCTTTGCTCGCATCGCCGTGGCGTACGTGAGTACAAAGCAACTACGACGAGCGGCTAGAGGAGGTACACCCGACTTGCAGCAAAGACTCGGTGCAGGACTCGTCCGGAATGCTCCCGTGGCGTATCTAATGCCTGCGTTGTGGACTGCGTCTAGGGCTTTCAACCAAGATTTTCTGGCGGATGAGTATACCGCGCAGCCGTAGTCGACCCTGGATGAAACCAGAGCCTTGTACAGCCGCAACAGTACCTCTCTCCGCGCACCCCAGTTGATGTTGGCCAAGCACTTGATCACGTTCAAGGCTTTTTTGCACTTTGTGACCAATTCATCAATATGTGCCCGAAAGGATAAGGTCCTATCGAGCACGAGCCCTAAGAAACGGACTGTTTCGACGCACGTGATTCTGGAACCCCGCAAGACAAGTGCGGGGTCCCGGTGAAGTCTTCTGAGGCGGCAAAAATGCACGCACGAGGTTTTCGTCGTAGAAAAGCAAAAACCTCTCGCCTCTGCCTCTCTGTCCACTTTGTCTATGGTGATCTGGAGTTGACGTGTTATAGCAGGGATGGTATCTCCCGCCATGTAGATCACCAAGTCGTCGACGTACAGGCATTTTTGTACAGGTGTAACCACCGAAGCCGCAATATCATTAACCGCAATCGCAAAAAGGGTGACGCTCGTTGTCGACCCATGGGGAACACCGTTCTCTAGACATAATGTCTTCGAGTTAGTGGTTCCCACCCTTACTTTAAATTTGCGATCGCGCATAAAAGATTCAAGAAAAAGAGGCATACGCCCCTGAATCCCCATGCGTGCAGCTTCTGCAAAATTCCATATTGCCAAGTCATGTCATACGCCTTCTCTAGGTCAAAAAACACCGCTACGAGGTGTTTTCTTGCTATAAAGGCGTCTTGGATAGAATTTTCTAGCCAGATTAAATGATCAACGGTACTGTGATTTCGTCTGAAACCCGCCTGGTATTTAGCTAAAAGACCGTTACTTTCCAGCATCCACACCAGACGGTTGTTGACCATTTTTTCTAAAAGTTTACTAAGACAGCAGGTAAGTAAAATCGGTCTGTAGCTGTTGACGTTGTTTGGATCTTTGTCCGGCTTTAACAACGGCAGGATAATGGCCTCTCTCCGACATTCCGGGTAGACGCTGCTTTCCCATATCAGGTTGTAGATTTCCAGCAACCGCTCCGTCATGCGGGAGGGAAGCTGCCGGATAACCTGATAAGGCACGTCGTCTGGTCCCGGTGCGGAGGAGGTACCGATACCGTTAATTGCCGTTTCCAACTCTTTTAAGGAAAATAAAGAGTTGTATGGCAAAGAATCCGGGAAAGAGAAATTTAGCTGAGTTTCTAATTGATCTTTTTGACGCAGGAATTGCTCACTATAATTTTGAGAGCTACTGGCAGACGCAAATTGAGTTGCCAATGCGTCTGCAATGTTGGCCGCTTCGGTGACTTCGCGTCCGTCGACGATTAGGATGGGAGCCACAGAGGGAAATTTCTTTCCCGACACGGCTCCCACCTTTTTCCACACTTCGCCGACCGAAGTGGTCGGCGTGATCGTCGATACGTAACTCTCCCATGACCGTTGCTTGCTTTCAAGAATTTTGCGGCGCGCAACGGCTCGCTTCTTCTTGAAAGCGATCATGTTTTCCTGCGTCGGAGATCTTTTAAAACAATTAAAAGCTTTCTTTTTCTCTTCCACGGCTACTCGAATATCGTCGTTCCACCAAGGAACCGACGGACCGGCCAGCTGACCGCTGGACTTTGGGACAAACACATCTGCTGCTCGGACAATACAATTAGTGAAAACCTTCACGGCGGTCTCAACATCCTCACCATTTGACTCTGGTGGGACCAGACTGGCATGGAAACCTTGCCAGTCTGCGCGGTCGAGACACCATGTACGGGGGACGGACTGTCTGACCCGTTTGACGATGGTTTTAATAACGATGGGAAAGTGATCGCTACCGTAAAGGTCTTCTTATACATTCCACGATAGACGTGTGGCTAAACGTAAGGACAATAGAGACAAATCAATTGCCGAAAAGTTTGTACCCCTACCTCCAAAGTGTGTGGCGGAACCCGTGTTGAGGAGGACAGCGTCGCTTTGATCGAGAAAATCCTCAATCAAACGACCTCGCGTGTCTTTCCTCAGGGAACCCCACAGCGGATTGTGGGCGTTAAAATCGCCCACCAGGAGATAGGGCTGTGGAAGCTGCAAAATAAGTTCTTGTATACCTTCCAGAGTCCAGTCAAACTCCGGAAGATACAGGTTGCATATTGTGGCTTTTATCGGGATGGTAAGCCGGGTTGCGATTGCCTGGAGTCTAGTTCTGAGGGTTATTTCCGTAGACGGTAAATTTTTCCTCAGAAAAATAGCGGCTCCACCTTTGGCTCGGGCACCCGGCAGAACGTCACTTCTTGTGCACGTAAAGCCCCAAAGATTAAAATTTTCTTGGGGCTTGAAGTGCGTTTCCTGTACGCACACGCAAAAGGGCATGTGCTTTACCAGGATCATTTTCAACTCACAATAGCTGCGTTTGCAACCGCTGCAGTTCCACTGTACTATCGTCTCCATAATTTTAAATAACTATTAAATAAATAAAATATATTAAGAAATAAATAACACGTAATAGACGGACAGCTATTAAAATAAGTCAACACAAAACAAATAAAACACCAAAGTTGTAAAGAGACTTTGATGTTTGGACGTAGACAAGGCAAAAGATACATTCTTAAAGCTAATATCACAGATGACATCGAAGTTGTAAAATACTCCAATGTCAGAACCATAAAATACATAAAACTTAAAACTTATATCACAGATAACATCGGAGTTGTAAAAGACTCCAATGCCAGAACCATAAAACAAATAAAACTTAAAACTAATATCACAGATGACATCACAGACAAAAAAATCCTTAATGCCAGAACCTTAAAATGGAAAAGACAATACAAGTACACAAATGACACCGCAGTTGTAAAGGACTGCAGTGCCGATACATAACAACACTTAATTAAAAAACATAATAGAAGGCCTACAGCTGTTGGGAGCGTGATCTGCCCTTTTTCCAGCCAGGTTTCCTTCTTCTTCTGCCTCTGGTACTGCCAGTGTCGACAACAGAAACTTCTGATGCCGTACTGGATCCGTCGTCACCGTTGCTGGAAGAGAGGTCATCCCGCTTCCGTTTACCCGGATCAAACTGATCCATATCTATTTAATTTGGCGTTTCTGCCAAAACAAGTTTGGTCAGGTCAGTTTCAAAACCAACCTGAGAATGTGTGGGGGGTACATCCCCCACGTTTTTGGTTAAAGAAACCGAAGTTTTCCTTAACCGTTGTTGCCCCGGAGGTTTTGGTGGGGGCATATTTGGTTTAATAACCGGTATAAGCGGTCTTTTTGCTGCAAGAAGTTGATTGTGCCCGCTTAATGCAGCAATAAGGGGGGGCAACAGTTTACTTATAAGGTCGTTTACGTCTGCAGAGCTTTTAGATGCAGTCGCCGCTTTGGCGTATGATATTCCGGCAATTGGTGTATGGACTAATACCAATTTACGTGCTTCAAAATAGGATAATTTGTTCTTAGTCATGATTTCTTTGATAGCGAATTCTTCTTTATATTTCGAACAATTTCGTGATCTTGCGGAGTGTTCTCCTTCGCAATTGATACACGTAATTGGCTGTTGACATTCGCTACCTTCATGCAGAGGTTTTCCACACGCGCAAATCTGCTCTTTGGAGCAACAAGCAGCCGTGTGTCCAAACCTCTGACATTTGAAGCAACGCATTGGTGCCGGAATATATGCCCTGACTGGGAGGCTGTAAAAAGCCCCTTTTACGTTGGTGGGAAGTTGAGGGCGGTTGAACGTCAATATATGATTAGGGGTTTCTTCGCGTTTTTCGTCGCGCATGCTAGAAATGCGACGCGCTTCGATAACCCCCTGACCACTCATGTTCTCTACAATTTCCTCCAACGTGCAATTTAAAAAGTCTCTAAAGTAGACAATCCCCTTACAGAAATTCAATGTTTTGTGAGCTGAGACTGTCACGTTCATATCTGAGATACGGTTACATTTTAGCAATTTCGATGACTGAGCGGCTGAAACCGTTTCTACAAGAAGGCCATCTCTGACCTTCTTAATAGATTTAGTATCACCGATCAGTCCGTATAAACACTTACTTATTAAGAAGGGGCTTACTTTATCAAAGTTGCCCTCTTCTCTGGTAACCAGGATGAACCGAGGGACAGGTCCCGCCTTCTTATCACTGGCACTGTTTGACAAAATAGCTTTGCCAGACTTCTTCCCTTTTGTCGAAGAAGAAACTGGGGGGTCCGATTTGTCATCGGAAGGGGACCGGGTAGCATTATCCGTTGGCACAACCCGATCAGTTGCACTAACTTCCGAACAATTGACTACTGCGCTACCGGAGCATTGTTCTCCCACTCCGGTAGTTGCCAAACCCGTGCCGATTATGAAGCCCCTGTCAGATTCAACTGACGGCACGGACTGGGGGCGTGATTTTGATTTTGACATCATTAAAAAAATTGCGTTTTACCTACCGCCAGGTTGGGAATGAAAGGAAAAGAAGGGTAGGGGTAGAAATGGAAATGACAGGATAAATAGGGAAGGTAGCCAGGAATGGCATTGGGTACAATTGGTTTGGCTTCTGCTCATTGACCCATCCGGCATGGGTGGCACGGCCAAGAGTTTAAAACTCCCGCCGACGTAGCTCGAGCAGAGGTTACTCAGCCCCCTCACCACGACAAGGTAGTACCCACGAGGGGAATTACTTTATTATTACTATCCTTAAAAAAATACGACTTTTTATATAAATATTAAAAATTCATCATTTCAATTATAAATAATGCATGGTGGTAGTTTTGTATACATTTTAACACAAATTTTTAAATATACAGGGTGAGTTTGGGGGAACAGACAAAACTCTAGAAATGTATTATACACGTAAAAATAATGTAAAAAAATTAAATTTTGTTATCTAATTTTCATTTGTTTTCAAATTATAGCGTAATTAAAAATGTTTATCTAGTATGGCACAAAAAGTTTTCAGGGCGTTGGATTGGTTGCAGTGGCCCTATTAGTTGGTCTGCAATATCCCCAGTCCTCTTAGCACTAAATTATTGTTTATGGGGCTGGTTCAAAGATGAAGTTTACACTGTAAAAGTAGACACTCGGCATGCACTATTTCAACGCATTCGAAATGTTGCAGCTGATCTTAAACAAAGGTATAACTCAATCAGGAAAGCAACAGACACGTTTTGTAGACAAAACAGAAAATATTTAGAGATAAATGACGATGATGAAAGGTATTTTTAAATATTTATTATAAAAAAGTTATGATCACCAGAACGTTAATGTAGACATTTTACTTATTTTTAATTACGCTGTAACTTAAAATCAAATAAAAATCGGATAACAATATTTGACTTTTTTCGCATTATTTTTAAGTGTACAATACACTCCTGGAGTTTGGTCCGTTCCTTCCGACTCACTCTGTATAATATATATAATATATTATATATAATATATTATATATAAAATATAATAAAATAGTTTGAACTTTTCTGTGCGTAATGGTAAAAAATAAATTGAAAATTAAGGTAGCGGTCGGATTCATCTTAATTTGTAAATAAATTAACATTTAAACAATAATGTTTTTAGGTTTATATGCAGAAAATATAAATTAATTTATGTATTGCTGTATATAGTTAATTGTTATTAAGTTAAATAATGTCAAAAGCAAATGTCTGTTTACTCTTTCTGTATTTGTTGTACTAGCCTGTAATATAAAGCGTTTGCCTTATAAAGTTTGTCACTTGTCAAAATAATTAAATAAATAAACAGGTAAAATTGTTAATTTCAATTTGTTTCAATTTTTGTTTTGTTTAAAGTTAATTATTGAAATCATAGCAAAAACCACGCAAACAAATTTTAACAACCAAACTTGAATAGCGGCTAGCGGGAAGAAATTTTACAATGTTTGCTCAAATCCCTCCACAATGGTGAACTAGATCGTTTTTGAAATAGAACAAAATCATGTTAAAATTTCGAAACTAATCTTTAATAAAGTGCAGAAAATTTCACTTTTACAAAAAGCAACACTTCGTAATTTATGTACTAAAGTTGACGAGTTGATAAAAACTATGCATCGCGTCTTAAAATAAAGTGTTATAAAGAGAGTTTTCAGTATCTTAAAACATTTTTTGCAAATTGACAACAGTGTAGGTTAAACTATGCTCTCAGTATGTTGTCCGACTTATCCAATAAGTATATAAAAATGTTTAAGTACATTTATGTGGATAAAAAATGGTTTTACTTAACAAAAATTTTAACTAACTTTTATGTTGCTCTTGACAAAGAAACACTAATTCAATCTTGCAAAAGTATAACAAACATTTCAACAAAGTTATGTTACTTGTCGCTGTTGCAAAACCGTGGTACAATGCTAAAAAAAATTTTGCTTTGTGTGGTGTAAAAAAGCGCAAAAAAACTAAAAACGTAGTACTTTAGTGACAACACTCGTCAAAGCTACTTGACCAGTCTATATTCAAACAATTACAAAAAAAATAATTCACGCAATAAAAGATGGCCTACTGTTAACATGCCATCAAAATCCAGCAAGATAATGCCATTCTACATTGCAGAGTTGATGATGAAAAAGTTGTTTGCGCTCGTAATGAAAATGGGTGATCCATAAAAATGATTTGTCAATTACTAAATCCCTCAATTTAGGTCTCATTGTATTGAATTAAACATGCTTCATAAAAACTATAACAATTACAAACTTCTTTACATAAACAGGGAAGAACAACCTACGTTTACAAGAAACATTGTTATGCAATTTAGTTTGTTCCAAACCCACAATTCAAGTAGCAGCTGACGTTCTTGAACTTGACCGTTTATTTCAAAACCTTTACTACTTTAAGTAAACGTACCGGCCAGACCAGATTATTTTTACAAAATATACTAAAGCTATCAAAACTTTCATCACAAAAGTCAGTTTCTATCAACACAATTATAAGAAAAATAAAGCAATTTATGTATTGACCATAAAATCTTTTAATTTTGTGCTCATACGTCCAACATTTTGGTAAAACATCTTTTTTTTTTTATACTTAATAATAACGTTTTTTAACTCCATTTTTTCTCAGTACAATTAATTAATATTGTAGTAAATTTAAATGATATTTTTGACAAACTGCTAAATCAACTTTAAACTAAATAATACTATCTTGATGTTTACTTGTGTTAAGAAAATTATTAGCAAAATCACTGAGTTTTTAAATTATCTGTTCTAAAACTTGTACCAGTTTTTATTTTTTTATTAAGTCGGTTAGGTAGTTTGGCATAACAAAAACAATGTTTAGCTAAGTTCAATAGCATACATATTTCATATAATCATTTTACACCATTGGCATGCTGCTTCATCGACAAAATAATGTTTTTGATCCATGCTAAAGTCAAGATAGTCAATATTACTCCAAGCTCACATGTGTTTGTCGACAGATTGAATTACAAATAGGTATGATTAACCCTGCTTGACCTATATAATATATTTTGCAACAAATACGACTTGTTGCTCATTTTCCATAAGTATGAACGTTGTACACAAACTTCGACGATTGATGCAATTTATAAAAGTGAAAAACAAACTTCGTTTTTTCTACAACTGCAATGTTTATAAGGTATATTATTTATAATTTCAAAATGTTATATTTAATAATTATTTAATATGTCACAATAACATAAAAATACTTTTGAATTTCAACAAGTAAAACAACACTCGCTGAAGCTATCACATTAAAAATTAGATTTAAGCAGTTTGTAAACATTGACCTTAAATATTTGCGGCTTATAAGTCTCGAGAAATACTAAATTTAGAAGTTTATTCCATGTCTTAGTAGTACGGTTGTAAAAATCTCACTTAAAGATTTTGGTTTAACATCTCTGAACTTTCATTAAATATTTGTTAGAATTCTTGGCAAGGCTTGTACTACAAGTAACTATTTATTTAAATAAACATAATATAAAGTAACATACATTTCCATAGCAATTTGAAAAGCATATTAATCAAAGTACAGTAAAGAATAGAAAAACTAATTTTATATTTGTAATTATTTCAAATCAAGGAAATCTTGGTAGTATATAAAAATTGTATGCAGTTAAAATATCTTTTGTAAACTAATTAAAAAAAAAAAACGTCACAAGGAAAAGTTTTTCGCAATAAAAAATCATCGATTCATCCAAAATTTTAGAAATATATTGAATCTGCTTATTGCTACTTTTTAAGTTATTAACGCCATGGTGGTTGAAATGTCAAATTCTCTATAGTAACTAAAGTTATCCAACTACTTGTATTTATCATATGATTGAATGTGCATTATAATTTACGGTAATAATAATAATAACATGTCTTTATTTCAAGTAAGTACCAAACATATGAAAAAAGCAAAGTTCAATGTAGCACTGTTCTTCCACTTAACCTTAATTTGCACAAAAATTTAGTTCAAAATCTTGAGTTCTCGAAACCTATCCAACTAAACTTGTTGTGTAGTATTAAAATTTATACTTTAATTATAACAAATATATTAATGACACTTAATATAAATATTTATATAATTTAATTATTAACAGTTCCAGATAATCTAGTTGATGACTTGCACATAGATACATAAAAATATAAAAGTATCTTTTATATTTTTAAGCAATTTGCAGATTATATACCAAACATATGACATTTAATAAAGTAATATGTATAAACATACTTAATGTAAACATAGCAATATGTCAACATAGGCTTGTTGACAAATTAACTACCAGATAACGTATTCCTTAACTGCTAACTGTTGGATTTTACAATACATTTAAGTTCAAATTTTATTTACAAAAAAATAATAAAAACAATTTATCCAATTAAACTCCTAAATTTGCTCACATTTCAATACAAGCTACCAACCAACTTGTCATAACTTTCTTCTAGCAATATAGATCGGACCGAATATACGATTTTTTTTTCAAGATCGATATTGTTATCTAGACTAACTGTTTTAATCAACCCTATAAACAAAAGTCTAAGATAGTTAACTTCAAATTCTTTCAACCCATTTTCCCATCAGAAGATAGTAAACTAGGCATCCATATTGTTTAAAATATATTAAGTTAGTTAAATTGATCCCTCATAGCCTAACTTTACCAAAACCATCTGTTTTGGTTCAAAAACTCGGGCTAAAACGACTATTTAGCGGCACAGATTTTATGTCTAACATTTAACAAATTATTTACACATTTAGTAGGTATCTATAATAATAATAAAGTCCAATGTTTTAAGATAAGTGTAAATAAAAAAAATATATAACAGTTTGCCTAAACATAAAAACTGCAAATACGTAAGTAATCACTTCTTTATCAAAAGTAACATTTTTTTTCTTTTTGCAACTCAATCGGCAGACATACTGTAAATATTTAATCTTGACCATAAGTATTGAATTTAATTAAAAAAAATAATAAACAGCGGTATTCAAACATGGCGCATCACAAAGAATCCAAATCTCAAAACTTATTCCCACTGTCAATACTAATAATAATAGGTTATATAACATTAGAATGCAAAAAAATCTTAAAATACCAATAACTTACCAATAAAAAAAAACAGAGTAGTTGTTGTTTATTAAGCATAATATAGAGGTTAGTGACAATAATTGTAAAAATGTTTTTTCTTTGTATTGAAGACGTCTTTCAAGACATATTTTACGTCCGTAATTATTTCAAGGCTATTGTTAGACGTTAAACTGTAACTGATTTGTTCAACACTAAGCTTGTTGTTCTTTTAGTAGTCAATAAAATCAAAACATACGGTAAAACATAATTATGTTTATAAAATTGCGTGTAGTTGCGTACCCAAATTTTTCTGAAAACTACCGGAGATAATAGAAGATTAACGCGTCAACACTGGTATTAAAATAATTAATGATTTAACAAAAATCTATATTATTTCTTACCATAAAACAATAAAAAACCAAAAGTGATGCAAATAGTTACCAATCAATATTGAATGAGCAATCTTTTAAATTCGATTCTAAAACGTAATGAAGCAGTATTACCTCTAACGTATCATAAACCAAACATAATAAACCAAATGCTAAAACCTGGTTATTTTCCAAAATTACTTAAGATAGCAGAATAGGTTTGTTAACAAAAATTATTAACAAATAAATAAATTATTAATTGTTTGTGGTTATCATTACCTTACACGTTAAAAAAAAAAAGAAAATTAATTACACAATAGTAAAAATGCAATAAAAATGTAATTAAAAGTTATTTAAAGTTATTTAAACATTTAAACCAAATAAATTTTAAAAATGTGTAAAACAAAGTAAATTAGCATTGAGGTCATCAAGGTTCTTGACAGCTGTTGCATACTCTGCAGTTATATTGGGCTACACAAGGTCCTAGTAATAGCCGTTAAGTGCATGCTGTGCACTAGCATTTTAAATCTTGGCGTCACATAATAACTGAAAAATTGTAGAATTGATATAAGCCGGTCAAACCTTGAAGTTTTATGCAAAACACATTACAATATTAATAAGCATACAGTTTTTATTATCATTGATATTTAAATTATGTTAAGTCACAAGACTGCTAATGTTTTGGCATTATAATCTGCCGAGATGTTTACTAATTGGACAGAATATATTAATAACTGTAATGTACCAGTTCAATTGATTAAAACGCACACGGGATTGCTAGCGGGTCGTAGTGGTGACGCGCTTATACGAGGAGACAAGATCAACCTGATTGACTAAAACAAATAGTAGTAAAGCAATATTTGAAGACGCAAGTGGATGAAGGGTTTATGTAACAATTTCTTAAAAAAATGAGATTGATTAATAGATAAAGGTTTTAAGTCACTAGAATTTTTTTGGGCTATTTCTCGTTTGTCTATTGTAAGAAATATAGAAGTTAGTAGTTTCTAAAAGGTGTATAGACAACTATTTCTCTTAATGTATAAAATAAAATAATTGTTTTTTTAAATGCATAAGTTTGTTTCCTATTTTATGTTTCTAGATATAATTCTACAATAAATGTTTATTAAACTCTACCAAACTTGTTTTAGTAAATCTAACCCCAAAACACTGCGGATAAAAAAAAAACTTTAAACGGTAATATCTCTGAATGAAGTCTATGCAACATGAACCCTTTATCCACTTGCATCTTCAATTACTTGCCTACAACGTAATGATGCGGTTGCATAAAATAGTAGTTCATTTAGCTTAGAAGAAAACGGCGGCAACCGGTATTGGCTTTCAAAGTAAATATTTGGACGTAACATACCTAATAAAGCGTATTTTGAGAAGTTGTGAAAAAAATATAATGTGCAACACAATTTTATGCCCATTTTCCAAGAGTATAAGCGTTGAACATAAACCTTGACTAAAATACTTATAAGTTATAACGTACACAAAAATAACTGAAATATTTAGTAAATGTCGTGTTTTTTGCGTAATAGGCACGTAGGTATTATGCAAACGCTATAAAACTTGTAAAATAACATAACAAACACATTAGAATAATGAGTAGACAAAAGAATTTATGTAAAGTAATATAGTTTTTTATCAATTAATTAAATTACAATATTATAGTTTCATAAAAAATAAATTAAAGTTAGAATTTATTGAACATACAACAAGTGTCTTGAAGAAAACAATCTAAGAGGCGTGGCAATAAAGTTGCTGCAAAGCTAAATATTTGCTTTATCATACAAAAAAAAACATTTCCATTAACATTAACTGTTCAAAGATTGCAAATGTTTAACCTATACCTAAAAAGAACAACAAATCTGATTCATCAAATTATAGACCAAATGCATTTATGTCCAATCTCTCAAAAAAATTTAAAAATATATTAATTTTTCACATTGTCAAGTACTTAGAACAAAATAATTTCATCTCAGATACTCAATATAGATTTTGATCAAAACGTTTAACAACAGATTTTCTAACTTATGTTAGTCACAAATATAATTCTACTTTAGACAAACATAAATAAAATCTTACAGTAGCTCTAGTCATTTCCAAATCATTTGATAAAGTTTGGCATTCTAATCTAATTAATAAGCTCCATTGTACGTCTTAATAATAAATCTGTGAACCTTATCAATAGTTTATTTGACAATAGAAAAAATATAATTAGAATTGATGATTTTAACTTTGACCCCAAAATCATAAATGCTGAATTTCTTTAAAGTTCTGCACTTTCACCAACTTTATTTTTGATTTACTTTAATAAAATTCTTCAAATATCTTCCATTCGTAGTTTTGCTAACTAAAAACAATATCTGAATATAATACTTCCAACAAGGTTAATTTTAACTTTAAAAAAACTCAAATTGTTTCAAAATCAATATCCAATATATCATCAGTACTGAATATTGAATTAAGCAACTAATCCATATCTAAATTTTCTTCTTTTTGTTTTCCAAAAGTTACAATCTTACATGACTTTCTTTGAAATAACTATGTTGTTAACATAACTTTGAAAGTATTTAAAAAACTAGGTTTTCTTAATAGATGTAAACAGTTTTTCACTTTTGTTCGTATATATAAAACTTATATTTGTCTTTATATTAAATATTGTTCTTAAGTATAGAGAACAGCATCCAAAACTACACTATCTCTTCTAAATTTTATTTAGAAACAAACTATTCAGATCATTGTTAACCCAAAATTGACTGATAGTCTAAATACTTTACAACACCAGCGTAATGTTGCGGATCTTTACATTTTCTATAAATATTTTTATAGACATTGTTCAAACAAAATAAAAGACATATTGACATCTAATCAAATATTTACTTGTAATACAAGATTTGATAAGAATTTTAACAAATATTTACTTACAGTCTAAAAATGTAAAACTTTTAAGAAAATATGTTTAACCGTACTATTGACATATGATCCTGAGACTTATAGCCATGATAAGTCAATGTTCACAGACTGCTTACATCTAGTCTTTAATATGATAGTTTCAACGAGTCTGGTTCCACTCGTTGAAATTCAAAGGTATTTTTATGTTGTTGTGACATATTAAGCAATTCCTTAATATCACATTTTGAAATGTAAAAAAGCTATTACAAATACGTAAAGATGAACAATATACACAACTATAAGACTATAAAATTTTTATTTTTCTACGTTTTACTGTAATGTACACATGCAACTAGTACTGCTAAGAAAATACTATTTTATACGTTTCATTACGCACTCATAATTTGTGCAAAAAATACCAGTTACGCACATAGTCATAGTACAACGTAGTAAGCAACTCGCATGTGCCTATTTTTCATAGAATGCAGCACTAGCCGAGGCTTGTGTGTAACGTTCATATTCTGCAAAATAGCTATTAAGCCGTGTTTGATGCGCAATATACTGTTAGTCTATAGTTATTTATTATTTGTCACTTGTAATAAAAAAATAAGTGCTTAATTGAAAGCTGAGTGACAAATCTATTGGACATTTAATACATACATCGGACCTACTTTAAGAAGAAATGTCTATTATTAAATAAACAAAAACCAAATTCATAGTGCAACATACTTTTACACATTTCGGATAAAAAACTTATATTTTTGAAAGACTTAGAAATTAAAAAAAAAAACATATTAAAAATTAAAATTATGTTAAGTTATAAGTGAACAATTAAAATAAAATATAATAAAATAAAATAAAAAAGAAATAAAATTTCAAAATTCAAAATTAATTATGAGAATGTTAGTATCTTTTTATAATATATGTATCAAACTTCAGAAGATTAAAAAAAAAAACTGGTTATCAGGGAATGCGGGAATAACAAAAATTTAATTTATTTATAAATCAATGTATATATTAATATATATAATACTTGAAAATGTTATCAATATAACGAAATAGGTTGTAATAATATGTTAATTAATAAAAATAAAAATAACATCATATGAAACAATATTAATTTAAAAATAATAAATATAAAAACGTTTCATAGAGTGAAAAAAGAAAACATTGAATAGAAAATATATAATATTTTGACATTAATAATAACAAACAAAATGTTATTAATTAATTAAATAACGCAAACAATTGGTTTAGCTTCACAAATCTTATACAGCTTGATGGCAAAGATAAATAATTTAAAATCACAAACATTCATTTTATTATTTATAACTAAAATATTGATATTTTATTAAAGAATTTAAAATTAAATATTTACTGTTTGTCAACAAATATTTCATGTATTTTCTCAAAAATGACAATAGAATACAAGAAATAATATAATAATTGTTTTAATGTCTGATAAATCCTGCCATGAATATACTAATCATACTTCAACTTCCGTAAGATAATTGAAAGCTTAGAAATAGTCTGTCAAATTTGAGGACAAGTTTATAACCCAGTTGAGGAACATTACATGTTCGATCAACTAAAATCCATTCATTAGTTAGACTAGACATTGTTTAATGATGAAATGTACAAGATTATAATAATTTTTTATCAAAAACTTCTATTTCAATAACTTTTCTTCTATTAAAACTGTCTACATACTTTATAATTTAATCGTTTATTCTTAGAGCCATTTAAGCTAATATACATTATAAATGAGTTAATAAATTAAGAATTCCATTAGAAATTTGAAATGCCTGTCTAATTATTAAGTCTTAAAATCTGATAATTTAATTAAAATTATGCCAAAACAGGAAAACTAATAAAAATTATGTAATAATACTAGTGAGTATTATAACACAATACTTATTTGTTTAAATTAATAACAGAAGAATATACATATTTTTATTCTTTTTATAATTTTATATTATTTTATTATATAAATATTCAATAAAAAACTTTTTCTTAATAAATACTCTGATGAATTTCAAATCTAATTGAAACCGCTATTGTGAATAAACAGTTGTTTTTTTTTTTAAATTGATTTTTTTTATATTCTGCAACCAGATGAAATTAAAACTTTATTGTTTTGGTAGGAATTATTCTGTCAGATCAGCTGTTGGCAGCGTTGCCAGGTAGTTTTTGTAGTAAATCTACCCTAATTTAACTGCATTAACTTTTATTATATAAAAAAGAGTTAGGAAGAAAGAATTATTTATTTTTCAAATAGTTCTAGATAAAATTTTAGTGATTTTAGTTCTACAAAAAGTTAGTCGCTAGAAAACATAAAATAACCAGTGCATGGTTTAGAATTTTGTCAATTTAATAAATTATTGGTACAATATGTTACATTTGTTTATAATAAATTATATAATAGGTACTTCATGTGATTTTATGTCAATTATCTTTTTGATGAATTTGCACTTGCAGCAAAGATTGATGGTTAGAACGGTGGGTTTTGATCAAATGTTTTCAGTTACACTAACAAGCGTCAGTCAGAAGAGCGGCTTATTTATCACATAAAAATGGTTGCTTATAAATTATTGTGTTTTTCTAAAATATTATTCAACTAATCTATGTTAATTAGTTTGTTTAAATGCAACATATGTTTTGAATTGAATGTTCAAATAAAATTGCCGTTGCCAGTGCCTATACGGATTTATCTATATTACAAAGGTCCTTTTTTTAACTACCTTAATAATAGACGCTCGTACAAATGAAAACTACTTATTACCTATCATAAATTTAGTCAATATTTTTAAGTTTTGTAAAATTAAAGATAAAGCATGTTAATAATTAAAAGATAGACCGTAACAAAATTTTTTATAAATAAATGTTGTCTAAGTATAGCATATAAAAACTATTGGTGGTATAATAATTTTAAAAAAATATAGTAATATTTTAATGATTCATGGCCGTTTCTTTTCTTTAACAACGCAATGTTACATATAACGTTGTTACGGTCTACCCTTCAATTGCTTACTTTAGTCAGTTGTAATATTGTTTATAATTATAACTTTTAAACAAACCAATGCTTATGTCAACCTTTGATGTAAATAATGAAAAAGCTTACCTGAAACAAATAAAAATATATTAGTAATTAATAAAAGTTAATAGTGGTATTAAAATGTTCACAATTTCTTAGTAAATATATTTATTAAAACTAATTAAATAATTTTGATTTAAACATAACAGAACATATGTTTATTTTTATCATATAACATCTTATTTTTTATACTCATACGTTGACAAATTACAACTAAATGTGAGTTGGCTAGGCTTGCGGTAGTAACCTTTTGGAAATTCTAAATATATTAACATCATTAAGTTTTTATTTGCTGCTTTATTATTATTCATACAGAACAAAACAACTTTATGATATACTATAATTTAAATAACAAAACACAATTAAATTTAAACGCATTACAATTGGAATTGAACAATTTTACAATAATCATATGTTTGGTATTTTATCAAATAAGATTACTAGAAGTTTGTTCTATTCCAGCAATATTTATTTATTTATTATATTGTTGTTAGAATATTGTTTTATTTTGTGATTAAAGTAATGCTTTTCTTCTCTTTACTGTTAAAAGTTAATTATGCAACTGATATTGCCAAAGAAACTTATGCAATAGCTGCGATTGAAAAAGTGACAGACCTGTAAAATGTCATTTACTTCTTCCTAACACATAACTTCATCATTTGTTATATGAACACATTAAATAAATAGTATAATAACTCTTTAGTGTACAACTCGCACATAATGCCCATTTTGTTCTTGTATGATTTGCTGCACAGGTCTTTGCAAAGGTTCATGGCTAATAGAAAATGGAAGCGTTAGCTATAAGTATATATGGTGTAACACTGTAAACTTTTGATTTGATTTGATAAAATTTTGTACAAGATTAACAACTCTTTAAAATTGATTTCAGTTGAAAGCATTATTATATTATAAATATTGCAAAGGCTTGATATTTTTTTTTCTGGTACATGTATCGATCGGCAGATAACATTAGAATCTACCGTTTTCCACATTTACCAATATAATGTATGGCCCACTTCAATTACAACGACAAGATGTTGTTGATTTGTATTCGAGACCTTGTATTGAAATTTAGCATATATAATTTTATTTTTATTAAAATTAGTGTTAGTATTAAAGGTTAGTTTTGTTTTGTTTGAGTGAATTTTAATTATTAATTTAATTAATTAAGTTTGAATATGAATATGAATGATATAATTATTTCATAGTATTTGCTATTTTGTTTTTGTGTAGTATTTTACATTGGTTTTTTGTCTAGTGTCATGTCAGTGTATGTTTTTATTTTTTGTAATTTTATTTATTTTTTTTTATCTTGCTGTTTAATATTTTATACATAAAAATACATTTTTTTTTTAAATTTTATAAGTAAATAAAACAACTACTATGTTTTTACCACTAATTTATTGTTGTAAAATAGTACCACATAGTAACCGTCGCAACCATCTTGATGATTTTTTAATTTTATTTTCAATGTTTAATTCTTGTACCTGTATGTATATCTGAACTGTAGGTGTTATTTTTGTCTAAGTTTTGCAATAGTTTAATACTTTATTTTGTTGTCTTTGAATATGGTTTATATTTTTTTGGGTTGTATCTCCCCAAATATTTATTAAATAATTTATTTTTGAGGTAAATATAGTATTATAAATTTGCTGTTTAGATGCTTGTTGTAAGTAATTGTTTGCTCTATACAATGCTCCAACAGTAACACTTTTTTTTTTTGTAATTGTGTCTACACGGGTATCCCAGCTTAGATTATCGCTTATAGACCAAAATATTTAGTCATAGATGTTCTATTTATTTCAATGTTGTTAAATTTGATATTTATGTCTATCTTTACTTTATGTTTGTTAGCTATTACCATATAAGTAGCTTTATCGTTGTTTAGTGTTAATAAGTTATTTTTAAACCATTCAATTACAATTTCCATTTCTTTGTTTATTCTGCTTTTCATTTCTTTGGGATTAGTCCTACTGTACATAATACGTGTATCATCCGCATATATGTACGGTTTTTAAGTTATGTTTAATTCTTGGATGTCATTTATATACAGTATGTATAATGTAGGAGCACTATACGGTTTAGAATCTGTGAAAAGTAACCTAGTGGAGGTTATTTTTCACAGATTCTAAAATAGTAGTACTAATCCTATTATCAAACTGAAAATTGTCATGTTTATGTGAAAAACGGATACTTTTATATTTATTAATATTAAGTTCCATGTCGTTTTTTGAGCACCAATTATATATTTTATGGATATCATTTTGTAAAGATACACAGTCATTCTCATTTACTATCCGTTTAAATAGTTTTAACTCATCAGCAAAAAGAAGACACTGACATTCTAAATCGACACTGATATCATTTATAAATAGATTAATAAGAAGGGGTCTTAGGTGTGACCCTTGAGGAACACTAGAAGTAATATTAATCAGATCTGATTTAAAGTTAGAAATGACGACTTGTTGTATTCGGTTATTTAAATATGATTCAATCCATTGCAAAACAGTTCCACCAATTCTCAGTAACTTAAACTTTTTAATCAGAATATTATGATTTACTCTATCAAAAGCTTTCGAGAAGTCAGTGTAGATAGAGTCAACCATTGTTCCTGACTCCAAGCTTTCGGATTTCTAGGTGCAGTTGATTTCTTCAGATCTTTTATGATACTTTTGATATCACATTTGTTGAATTTTTTTTTAAATATTTATTTTTTATTTATCTTAATTATAAGTGTTACTACGTGAATCCGGTAGTATAATGTTTTCAGCAAGTTTTTGTTCGACGATTGCAAAGTATTTATTGAACTCATTTACAATAATTTCTTCATCCAACTTGTGAGCTTTTCATTGACTTTTTTTTAAATTTAGTATTACATTTATTTCATATAACATTTTTCTTTCATTTCTTTGAGCGTATATAACATTTATAACTATTAACTTTGTATAGATTCAATTTTTTCTATATTTATTTCTTGTAATATTTTTCTTACCGCGGGAAAACTAAATTTATTTTAAAAACTAAATTAATTAACTTTTAAAATAATTTTATTTACTTATTTGTCATTTAGAATATGACCTGTAAAACTCTGTGATTTTTGTTATTCAAAGCTTTCTAGCTTTGTTCTCCTAGCTTTTCACGTTAATGATAAAAAATAATAGTTTTAAATTTTATTTCTTCAAATTTAATAATTAAAAACCCAAAATCTTGGCAGAATTGGCTTTGGCAAACTAAACTTGATAATAGAATATAATCTATCAAACAATGTAGCTTTCATCCATTCTAAAATTATGCCAGTTTAAATTCTTCATTATTAACTATTAATATAAAATTTTGAAAACTGACAAAATGTGTTTTATATGTATAGTGCAAAACCTATACAAACATATCATAAAATTATACATTATTTTTCTTACTTAACTAATAATTTTACAAAAAAAAATTTAATAGTAAATTATTTAATTCAATATAGTTAAATAAGTTAAATCATAATAATGATAAAATACAATATTTTTTTTATAATTACAATCTAGACAAAATTATCTATTAAAAAGAAAACGTTCTGGCGTCTATATTTAGGAGCGTTTGAAACAAACCGATTTGTTTCAGACGCTGACGCTCAAATAATACGCTCCAACGGTATAAACAGTTAAATTTTATTGTGTACGTACTTGATTTTTTGTACTAATTTGTTTTTAAGAGGCTTATCAGATGAGCGTCAAACGCAACTGACGCTCGTGTTTGTTTCGCTAGAAGCAAACGACGCTGCGTCTTGCAGCGCTATTTCGTAGACTAGTACGTATAAACACATGTATTTGAATTGGACGCTTGACGCTCCTTTTTGCAGCGCCGAGCGTCATGGCTCGTGGCCCAGCGGTTGTACTATCATAATTAATTTTATATTTTGTCACTTTTACAAAATTATGTTCTATTTTTCATGATAACTACTTTATAACTATTGAATTGTAGTCTAAAAAAGGCACTTGTTTTACATCTATACCAAAATTTGCAGAATCTTGATTAGATATTACGTCATCTAATATAGTTTGCTTTTTAGTGGGTGTATTCAGCTCATATTGTTTCGAATCACTATTGTCAATTCAATTTCATATATTTATATTATAATCACTAAGGGCCGGTTTATTCATCTGTTCTGTAAGTTATTGATTAGTTACGTGTTCAATAAACTTATAGGTCACTTATATAAAATTTGGGTGTATTTATCCCATTTTATATGACAAGTAATTACTGAACGCTTATAATGTTTTTATACGGCTAGTACTTAATAGAAAAAGATATCTATTTACATATCTGTAAGAAAGACAGAGATAGACTTACTAAAAAGAAAACTATTGTGGTACTACTGCTTGTTGTTATGTGTTTGTGGTTACATTCATGTGAAACAAAACGGCATAAGGTTATGTTCTTTTAGTATTTTTTTTACTGACGGGCCAAAGTGATCTATATAATTTATCTATCTTGTAAATTTAATTTGATGACAGGTTGTCACTATTGACAGATAAATAAACATTTATTCCTGGCAATCTTATCAGTAATGCTAAAGAGCACTTTATAGAAAGGTGAATAAATCGGCCCTAAGTAAGATAGGAGAGCGTGGCGCAGTGGTCTAGGCATCCGGCCGCTGTACCGAAGATCGTGGGTTCGATTCCCATATACCGTGATATACTTTTCACGTTCTATACGCTCTCCCACTCCCCAACCCGTCTTGTCAGCGTGGGGTTTTACGGCTAAAATACCTTCTCTGAGGAGTGATAATTCTCTCCAGTGGTTCGAAATCCACTTAAAACTGTAGGTCCCTTGTAATGTAAGTTGCCAGCATACAAGCAGAGAAGAGGCTTATGTCCTGCAGTGGACTCAAACGGCTGAAAAGAAGTAAGATATTCTCCATAGCATTAAATAGTTTAACATCTGAAGGTTTTTGTACCATTGATACATATTTATTTGAATTTGTTAAGTAGATTGTGATAAAGTCCACATTATTTACAAAATGATTTATAGTGACTTTGTGTTTATGTTGTTCTTGTATATAAATTGCTATTCCTCCTTCTTTGGTACTTCTGCAATAGAATTCACTGTTGTAGTTTTGGATTTGAAAGTACTTTGTTTTGTTTAGATACACCCAAGCTTCACTAATTGCAATTATGTCTGAATATCATTGCCACCTGCTATTATTAACTGAGACTATATGATAAATTTTGCACCGATATCGATTTCAATGTTTCTGTCATAATTCACAAAGCAAATTATTTTAAACCAATTTCTATAAGAATATGTTAATAATGTAAATGAGTTGTATGAAAAATCTTGCAAAAATCCATGCTTAAAAAAATCTAAAGATATATTTAAAATATTAACTTTTGTAAAAAATTGCCCCAAAAGACATTTTTTATAACAAAATTGATTAAAATTTTTTTTTTAAGTTGTTCTACTAGTGATAAAAAAATTTTGGCACCAAAATTTATAAATTTTCAATAAATATATTTTTTAGCTACAATGGTTTAAAAAATATTTGTTTGTTAATTTTGCTTTTTAGTTTAGATATACTAAACATTCATAAATGTAGAGACAAGGTAGAGTTAAAATTCCAAAATATTTGAATTGCTCTCTACAATCTTCTTGCTAACCTGCATTTGTTATTATCTTTGCAGCTCGTCGTTGAAGTTTGAATACTTTTTCTTTAATGTTAGAATGGCCCCAAACTAAAAGACCATAAAATATGTGGCTATGACACATAACAAAATAAGCAGTTTTGAGTACAGTTTTTTTTCTAAGCAAAAATATGTTACTACTTAACTTATTAGCAATAGCTTTACCCTACGACCATGTTAGTTTATTATTTCAATAAATACCTAAAAACTAGTATTTGTATTTATATTGTATTTGCACTTAAATTATATTTAGAATTATTTAATGTAAATAATAGCATTGATGACTAGCTATTGTTTAAGCTTAAAAACCATTATAAAGCTTTCGATTCAGCATGTTCTTGCTTAGAAACAACTTTGCACTATGTTTTTTCCGGTGTTAGTAATTGTGGTATCATCTGCAAAAAGTAAATTTTTTACCTTAAAATTACAATTTGGTAAATCATTAATATAAATTAGGAATAAGAGTGGTCCTAGGATTGAGTTTAAATGACTAATAATAAAGTATGTTAATAGCATATTTTCAAAATTATTTTACAACTGCATTGTAACAAGTTTTTGATACACGGTAGCGCTATAAATCATTTTAATTGGTTGCGGTAGCGTTATCTACAAATTAAACTTTGCCTAAGGCAAGATTTGAATTTAATAAAATCAAAATTAATTAAAAAACCCTATACTTATGAGGAATTAATAAAAACTTAAAAGTTTGTTTAAAAATAAACCAGAAATTCAATTATCTTTAAAAAAATTACTTAGATAACTCAATCATAACATAAAATTTATTAAATATTTACCCTAAATTTGTGTTGGAAAAAAATACTAATCATTACATAGTTGTTTTGTTTAAAAAATCTATGTTACAATTAATGCATTAATATTTAAAACAAAGTTATGATCTTAGTTGATGGATATAATCCAATATGTTTACCGTTCACAAAACACCACATGTTAGTATCATGTGGTGTTTCTAGAAGTAAATATGTAAAATGCTATCCCTTCATAATACAAACAAGTGAACAACTAGTTAAATAAATATTTTAATAATCTATTGGTTTTTAAGTAACAGCAAAGTGAACGTGAGTTTTATTGTACAAAATAAAATTAAAAATAATCCAAACATAATGCAAAGAGTTAATCAATATATAATAAGTTTATATAGATATAGATATAATAAGACGTTTGCAACGTTTGCCTTCAAAATTGGATAGGTCTTTTTAAATTTTAGATTATTATTTTTAATTTGTAACAAATAATCTTATTTTTGCTTAGTTGTGTTTAGTACTGTTCATATAATCCAAATTTGCCATGCAAATCAAAGTTGGAGTTTCAAACCACTAATGCCATTGTCTTATAATTTATTCTCGTATAAAAAGATAGAAATGAGCAAAAGAAGTTGTTACATAGTTGACTGTCGCCTCAGACAGTTAATTGAAAACGCAGTCAAAATGATTTCTTAAAATGTTTTACCTAAAATATCTCCGTTTCTTCTTCGTGCATTATTAACCACAGCAACATATATTTTTCTTGTCTCATATCGTGCCATAAGTAAATACATATACTATATCTTATTCTCATTTTAAATTCTCTTCATTTACTTAATTCTATTTTTTTTATGTTATTTTGTTTTATCGTCCACCTTTCTGCTCTATAGAACAGTTTAAAAAAATTACATTTTTGCAACTGCAAGTGCCGGTTCCAAAACCAAGAATACATTACCCTATACAAGATATTTTATTAAATTTGTACAGCCTAGATTGTTTTTTAATTGTTAAAAAGAAACATCAATAATTAATATATAAATATAATGTATCATTTAAAATATACTTTCAAAAAAACGTTATAATAAGATAAAATGAAAAACATCAATACTGTTTTTGAAATATTTACTTAAATATTAAAAAAAAAACGTTTTGATAAAAAGCTTTAAAACTTAAAACTAAAAAAAAAAATACTAAGTTCTACAATGCGGATTACTATTATTAGTTTATTCAATAGTTTAATAATAAAATAAAATTTTGAGATTCAAATTTTATATAACTATTTTTAACATATTTACTGGTTTATTTGTAAAAGTATGAAAAAAACATAAGAAGAATAATTTGATACATTTTTTGTTTTTAGATAATTTAAAAAAAAAACAGTTTTTTAAAAACACGAATTTTTGATCTACTACAATATTGATCCTAAACATTTATTTCAATCTATCCAAATAAATTCTTAATTTATTTATATATTTTTTGCTTTGTTACTTTTTCTATTTATAGTTTTCTTCACAATCTTTTTTTAAGTTATTTTGTTTTATTTTTATTATTTCGCTTATATTTAATATATTTTTATTTTGTACAATGTTATTTAAAAGTTTGTTTTTATTTCTTTGTTTTTATTTTAAATTTTATTTTATTATAGTTTGCATTTTTTAATTTTGAATAAAAATAGAAGGAATAATGTTTGATAGTTTAGTAAAAAATATATTATGGTACGGAAAAAATTGTTGGGGATTAAAAGAACGATAAAAATTAAAGGCTATTTAAACAAAATATTAAAAATGAGTATTTAGGATAAAAAAAAGTATTAATAAACTAGCAAAACTACATATGTGGCTTATCGCTAAACCAAAAACGAGTAAGAAACTATATATACACATCAAACTGGTTCTTAAATTTTTTTGTAGAATTTTTGTGTGCACCCGCAGAAAGTAATCTTTATACAGAGAACACGTGCCGCACTACCTTTTAATTTTTAAAATTAATACTTCATAAGTATCATAGCTTGCAGATTTGAGTCAGTTGCATACCCTGGGTCTCCAAAAAAGCAATTGAGTACTTGAAAATTAGGTTCCACATGAAACTTTACATTAATATACTAATTATATAATTATATAATTTTGTTTTTAAATTAAAATGTTTTTATTATATTTTAAATTTTGAACATAAAATTAAACTCATTTTTTTTTTTAAATTTAGAAAACTTTTTAAATAACGTATTGTACTTATTTTTTTCATTTTGTCAAATTTGTAACACTCTTTTAATGTTTTTTTTTTATTTTTAAGGGCTGAAATTTGACATGAGTTTTTTTTTTGCATAAAGATCACTGAGTGTGCACACAAAAAAAATTCTACAAAAATTTAAGAACCAGTCTAATACACATATAAATATATGAAGACACATAGTGCAGACAAATATAATTAATAAGTGAAAAAGTGATGGACAAAAAAACAGATTCTAACATATAAAAGTGAATGTTGTTAGTGTGGAAAGAAGACGTATATACAACGAGCGACGCGCGTTAGAAGAAGATAGGATAATAGAGAAAGAAACAAAAACAACAATTCAAAAACAAACAGTGAAACAACAAGAAGTATAAAAAACAAAGAAAAAGAAGACAAAAACAAGAATTAAACACACAGAGAAAACTACAGAGTCAATACAAACACAGAAAAAGAATCGGCAAAAATGCAGAAACTAAAGTGCATGCTCAAAGAAGTAATAAAAGAAATGGTAAAGAACACAGAAGAATTAAAAAAAGAAATTAGAGAGCTAAAGAAGGAAATGAACGATAAAAAGTGAAGTGGAAGATCAAAAAAATTAATAAAAAACAGCTAGAAGAAAAAAAAAAAAAACAACCAGACACGGTGAGAAAATGATACAGAAAAGAAAACAAACACAACGACAAACAATAAAAGGATATCAAACATAAATAGTAAACATACAAAAAAAAATAAATAAGAAAATAGAAAAATAAAAAATAAAAATATAAGAAAATGCATGGAAAAAAAAGCAGAACTAATAGAAGAAATTATAAACCAAAAATAGAAATAGTAGGAATAATGGAAATAAAAAAAAGGCAAGGGATAGTAAGAATACCTAGAGAATATTCGTTAATGTGAACATGAGTAGAGAATAAAAAAAAGCATAAGTAGAAGTAAAAATGATAACAACCTCAAAAAGGATAAAAGATACAAGAAAAGAAAAACACATAAATGAAAGAATTATAGCAGTAAAAATGAAGCTAGTAGAAAATAAATCATGGACCATACCACTAGCGTACAAATAAAGAAGAAAAAAAAAATTTAAAAAAACTGTTTTTATAAAAAATTACAACAATAAATAGACAATTTAATAATACTAGGAGACCTAAATGGGAGAGTAAAAAACCAAAACAATAGCAATGGAAAAAAAGATTTAATAAAAAACAATAAGACAGAAAAAAACTATTCAAAAACAATCTAGTAGTAATAAACACAAAATTCAAACACAGGAAAATTTAGAAATACACAAATACACCACCAACTAGAAACAAAAAACCAATCATTGACTAGTATCTAGTTAACAAAAACAACAGAAACAAGTTAAAAAATGTAAGAATAACAAAACAAGCAGAAAAAAGAAGCAACCTCCATTTACTACAAATGAACATAAAATGAAAAGCAAATTTAAAGCAGACAAAAAAGAATAAAAATAAGATACAAATAAAAAGATATAAACTAAATTAAAAAAATACAAGTAGCAGACCAAGAGATACTACAAACAACATTAAAAAAAAACGTGAATAAAAAAAATAAAAATATTTCAAACAAATTAGTTTAGAAAAATAGTAAACAAAAATATTAAAAAAAAGTAGAAAAAGTCATAAAAAAGAATAAGGAACAAAAAATAAAAAATTTACTTACAAACTAAAAAAAAAACTACAAAAAATACAAAAAAAGGAAAATGAAACAAAAACAATAAAAAAACCAAAGATAAAATCATGGACAAAACTAGAAAAGAAATAAATAAAAATATGATTAATATAAAAAATAAAAAAAAATTGGAAAGATAGAGGCAATACTTCCAAGAACTAATAAAACAAGAAATAAAAAAAAAACAAAAGAAGATAAAAGAATGTAGAACAAAAAAAATGAAAAAAATTAATAAAAATTAAAAAAAACGTAAACATCCAATGTGAATTTAAAAAAGAAAAAATGAGATTATGATAAATAAGAATAGAGCAATGCACGTATGTTTTGTTGACATCAAAAAGGCATTTGATAGAACAAACATATATGAAAACAACTAAAAGAGAGAAGAAGTATGAAGAAAATAATAAACGTAATTAAAAACATGTACACAGAAAACAAACAAAAAAATAAGATGATAATTGCGAGAGAACAACTGAATCACAAAATAAGAATAATAGAACAGGTTGAACAATACAGAGATGCCCATGAACAATAATACAAAGCAACAAAAAATTTGACAAAAAAATAAAAAATAAAGTAGAAAAATTAACAAAAATTATATAACATGTTAAAAACACTTTTTTCAACAGAAAGAATGTATCAAAAACTACAAAAACAGAAATAGTTAAAAAAGTAATCAGACCAACATTATCATATAGTGACAAAACATAGACAATGACAAGAAAACACATAGAAAAAATATATGCGATGGAGATGAGATTTCTTAAGAAGATCAAAAACAAAACAAGAAAAAATAAAATAAAGAACAAGACGTACAAGATAAATTTGTAAATAAAACCAATACAAGAAAAAATTACTGAATGCCAAATGAGATAGTATAAACATATAAAAAAAATGAGTGAAAAAAGAAACACCAAGAAAGTATATAAAACAAAAATAGATTAAAAAAAAGCTACAAAAACACTTGGAAAGAAACTAAAGGAGATAGCAAAGAATAAGAAGAAATGGTGTAAACATTTTACAAATTAATGATGTACTTCTTACGCCAAATGGTAAAAAGACGATTCAACAATTAATAACAAAAAAAAAAAAATATTTTAATAATTTTGATCAATCGCTATTTTATCATTTAAAAAAATGTAAATGCAAATATTTTAGAGAACCGAAAACTATTTTATAGTATATAGTGTATCAAGGGCCAAAAATAGGTTAGCAGCCCGCCGCTTTAGCATTTTCCGCCCGCATATGCCCATTGGCCTTTTTGGCTATTTGCGGTATTTGATTGGCTGTGAATTACAATTTCGTATGTAGACGTCATATCTCAAAATCCGACAGTAGTGACAAATTATAATAAACATTAAAAATAAGGTTTTTAATTAGAGCAGGCAAAAAAATATCGACTGTTTCTTTGTTTTATCTTGATAGAAAGTTTGTTTTTATTTCTTTGTTTTGAATGTGTATACTAGTTAGCATTTTTCAATTTTAATTTGTTATTTTAGATGATAAAGTATACTATTTTATCTGTTAATATTGGCTTTCAAAGTTATTGTATTACTTTTAATATTTATAAAAATATAAAACAACAAAAAATACGACGTTTAGAAAAGAAGAAAAACAAAGAAAAAGAATGTAGACACATGTATGCGCTGTTAAAAAAACAATAATTTAAAAAAATCTTTGTAACGCCATCATAATAGTTGTAATAATACTGATGTAATTATTTGCTTCAATATTTTGCTTTATTTGTTTTATTATATTAAAATATTGCTATAATTTCTGCACGGTATATTTACCAATTTTGCTTCAACGGCGATCAAAATTATAAACAATGTTCAGTATCTTCATAATAAACATTATATATCACAATTTCATAATTGACAATTGTCTAACTTTAATAATTAAAACATATCTAGAAATAAATTATTTTGATATTTTTTATTAAAAAATAAATAAATTCATTTAATTTATAAATATTTTAATAAGAAAAAAATGAATAAAATAACCTTTATTATTCACTTAAACGACAACTAATAATTTGATATATTTTAAAATATTTATAATAATATTATTATTAACTGTAGTTTATTTTGATGCTTAAACACAACTTTGATTAAACTAAGATACTCAATTGCCTATTTAAATTCACTGATCAGATTTGCTCCTTGGTTGCAAGGATAACATAGGGCTATATTCCCAAAACCCGGCAAGTGCCAGAAAGGGTTAAATTATAATATTAAATTTTCAGATAAACACTGACATTAAATCATTAATATGAATAACAAATTGCTGGTCGTCGATGTAATTAGACCTGTTTGTAATGCATAATTAGTTATGCACCGGACCATTAGTTTCAAACTGCTCAATTATTTTAACGTTAGATATATATTTTGAAATTGATTTTAATTGCTTGTTATCAAATAACATTAAAATACAAATACACATAATCGAAGTTTAATGTATTAATAAAAGATAAAATTAATATTTGATTAATTACCTTAAAAAAGCAAAATGGTATATACTTATACTTATTAAAATACATTATTCACCCAACAATCATTAATTAAAATAATTGTAAAACTACAGAATCACATAACAATATTTGTTGTAACTAACATTTAAATTTGTATTAATTTGCAACCTAAAACCAGTTAAAGTATAAATATTTCTGTGTTTAATTGTTTTATAATATTCTGTATTATATGTTATTTTTAAGTACATTTACATTGTGAGTAAGAATGCACAATATCATTTGTCCATAAATATGGTGTTACATATATATATATATATATATTTCCCTGATATGATTGACTTTGTTAAATTGGATCATTTGTTTTGTTCAATACACCATAAAACTCGGCTTATGATAAGCTACTGAAAAGGGCGGATTACTGGACATATGCAAAAAGGCAGATTTTATATAGATACTACGTACATACTTATGATACAGTTGATCGATGCCGGATTACTAGCAACAAGCTCGCACAAATGCCGCATCATTTATTTCTTAATAGGAGCTAACCACGTAGTACTGCGTCTGCTTATGTATCAAACAACAAATTATTAAACTTGCAATATATCATCAATAGATTAGTTTATAAAAATGGCTTTACAATGTAAATATCCTCATTTATTTAACTATAACTGTAGAATAAACACAGTAATTAGTGGTTGACTTATGTTAAAATTTACGAGTTTAATGTAAACATTCTAAATTATTAGTTACTTATTTAAAGTGTTCACAGTGTAAATTGTTTAATAATCAACACTAAAGTTATAGTAATGTGTGCCTACCTTTGTTTGCGACAATGAGCAACAACTTTTGTTGTTAACAATTTGTTTATATTGTTTTGTTTTTTATAACTAATTTATGTACAATCAATATTGCAATAAACATTAGTAAAATTTTTGATTTTTATATTTATTATATATTTCATACACACCGCCGTTGATGTATCAAATTGGCTACTTAGTTGGGACAAAAAATGCTTGTGTGAAACTTTTATAGATTGCAAATTGTGGTATATTACCACCTACCTGCTGTCGTTCGGCTTTTCGGTATTCGGCTAAGCTAGTTGAGTTTGCGCTTTGCGTGTTTTCTGTCTCACCTTGCGGGATTTTCTCTAAGTCATTCTTTTGCGTTATGTGTGTCGCTTTAATAACATTTGGCTTTCCTGTTCGATTAAAATAATTGCAACTCTAACCTGCTGTTTTTTAGGTCAGTACCTTTTGGTGTTATTAAATTATTATTACTTTTATAAAAATATATTTATGTTATTAAATTACAAACATTTTTTAAGTCGTATGTAGTATCTCTAATATGTCAGGTTTTTTAGAGAACGCATGTTTTGTGAAAATAAATATATTTGGGAATTATGCAGCAAGTTATAGAAGGTATGACAGAAGAAAATACATGCAGAGGCAGACCAAGATTAGACTACAGATATGAGAAAATAAAGGAAGCAACAACTAAAAGAAATGAAAACATCATCCCATAACAGGATAGAACAACGCGCTATTTCAAACAAATTTCATGATTGATAACTATTTCATCACCATGTGGATGGAATAAATAAACCTGTAAACATCATCATCATCATGTTTAATTTATCCAACACCAAAAACTCGTTAAGAGTTATTTTATCACATCTTAACGACCAACACGTGGCCCAGGTTATAATTCATATATTAAAAATAGAATGACAATTTTATTAAAAATGCACGGACCCCAATAAAATAGCCTGTATGATGAAAATAGAGAATAAAAAAATTCATCACCTAAAGAAGTGAAATCGCAATCGATAATCTTATGTATGTAAATCTTATAAAAATTAATAACTGTGCAATCGATAATTTTATGTATGTACAACCAATAAAAATGAATAACTGTGAAATTTCTGGTAATTCCGCTGATCATTTTAATACGAAAACGGGTACTATACCACGTGCTTTTGTAAGAAACAAACAATCAAACTAAAAATACTATGCACAACTTAAACAAATCATTTAAAAATATAAATTTAAATTTAATTTCAACTAAGCAAAATGTAGGTATAGATAAATATAATTATTATGCTAGTACACCTCAACCTGTAAAAGAAATGCTGATATTTGACCTACCTATTAATAATAATAATTCTATACAAACTGGTATATCAATTAAAATGTACCTCAATATAAGCAACCGACATCTTGTTTATCCAAAACATTGTACTCAATCAGGTTTTATTTTATAAAATGTACAATCACAACAATCATCAGCCCCCATTTAGATAATATCACATTCGAACCTTCACATTCACACCCATTTACTATGCCTATTTATTGTCACCTGGTATCTCTGTCAATAAATGTAAACCTAATAAAGGTAATAAATCTTTTTAAAAGTTTGTCTATAGCTGTATTTAAAGATAAATGTTCACAATCATTTCAATTTATTAGAAAGCTAAAAACAACAAATTAAACTTATGGAATAGATTATGATCAGCTTGGTTTATGGAGCGTACCACTTTTTGTAAATAAAACTCGAGTTTAGTTAGACACTGTATGTTTTGCGACTGTTCATGACTGACATTCACTATCTATTTCCTCAACTTATACACAAGCGCAGTCATTATTTCCTCCATATGAAGAGTATCATCTAATAAACACAATTGCAAGTAAATTTTAGAAACTCTTGCACGCCAGAGTTTTTAACGCGTCATAATTTTTCACAAACAGTAACAAAGTCAGGGTCGTTGTGTAACTCCAAAACAAATATTAATGATTTGCACAAACAACCTTTTCGTTATCAATATGCCGGCCAGCAAAGCTTGAATACACTTGTTCGGAAAACTACTTAAACCCAACTGTTTAGGTCCGCAGATTGATGTATTAAATAAGACCAACCCTTTTGCAAACCAAAACTCTTCAAAAAACCTATCAGATGAGAGATGCAATTATTTCCATTCTACTACTCTTATCAATACTCCGGTTATATTATTAAAGTTAGGAAAGTTCCCAGCTCTTGTGAACACAAGTAGTGATAGATATCAGTTGTATGTCAAATGGAATACTTCAACAAATTTCATCTGCATTTGCACACGCACAAGTTTTGCTAATACAAAGTATTTGTGTTACAGGTGCCTATCAAACTAAAGCCAGCAAAGTAATTCACCAATTGGTACTTGCTTTCTTCAGATTTAATTTCAAGCAAATCCAAGTTTTTGGTAATACCTAACTTATCATATCCAATTATTCTGCGCGCAAATTTTATTTTACAAGTAACCATTGTTTTGCATAAACAAATTCCTAGAACGGATAGTGTAGTATCAATTAACACCATAAATCCAGTCCATAAACTTTTGCCGCCAGTTTCCGATTGCTTATCCCGATTTATCCCATGTCTATGAGCATGTCATCAATGTAACGGATCCTCAACCGTTTGCGGATGAATCATATTTAATTCCCATTGCAAACCGGAAAATCGTTGAGACGGAAATCGAGAAAATAAAATCATAGAAAATTATTGAAAGAGCGGATACCCCGTTTGCTAGTCCATTATTGACAACTGTGAAGTGCGACAGGACAGTCCAACTTTGGCTAGATCCGCGTCGTTTTAATACGGTAACTGAGGTTGATAATCAACTTTTCAGTTAAAGATATTTTACACAGTTTATCTGGTGTAAAATTTACGTCAATCTACAAGGATCTTATTAGCAAGTCCCCATTAAACCAAAGCATAACCGGTACACAAGTTTTTGGATGCTAGAGCATATCAGTTTAAAGTTTTCTTTTTAGGGTTAAAAACAACTCAAGCAAGTTTTACTCGCTGTATGAACCAAGTTCTGCAGCCCGCATTTAAAATTCTGTGCACGCCTATTAGCTCTAGCTCATATCAAGAGCATTTAATCCACTTAAATTTTGATTTTAAACAAACTGAAAAATGCCAGTTTGACCTTAAATCTAGAAAAATGTCAATTCAAATTTCTGCACGGAATTAAAGTTTCTGGGATATATTTTAACTTTTCCTGAGCTTTCTAATGTTAAGAAACTGCAGGCAATTTTTGGCTTGGCTTTTTACTCAGTTGCTGCTGAGAGAAAACAAATGGTCATAGGAGCAATTACAAAATGACTCGTTTTTGGCTATAAAAAACATGTTATTGCAAGAAGTACTGTTGTATCACCCACGCACTGATTTGCCGTTAGAAGTACACTGCAATACAAGCAATGTTAGCGTGAGCGCTGATCTTTATCAGAAGTAAACGTAGTCTGAGTTTTAAGACGCTGGCAAATTTTGGGTACTTGCGCTGCAAAAGAACAAATTTACCTGGGAAAATAACCTCAGACTGACGTGTTTTTGCGCAACCAGCTAACCCAACTAAGTACGCCTTTTAAAAAGTGTTTTTGTATTATGTCTTTTGCAGCTCAAAGACAATCGCCTACGTTAATGCACCGTGTACCAACTTTGCCATAGACAGGCAAAAGTTTAAAATTCTGATACTCGACATGTGTTACGTAAAGATTTGTTGTTTTTAAAAAGTGATGAAGATTCTCCGCTTCATCTCTATATTCGTAAGTCGTTGGTATCAGATGTTGTTCAAGTGTACCACAATTTCATAAGCACTTTGGTGTTTATAAAACTTAGTGCGCAAAGTATGATGGTATTATAAGCAAAATACAAACAAAATAACTTAAACATGCGCCAGTATAAATACATTTCAAACAGTAAAAAAATATTAATTTTTTGGGTTACAGTCTAAAAGAAAAACTCCCATTAAGAAAATTCCTCTCAAAAGTAGACTTGCAAATACAATAAGTTTAACTACTAACAAAGACCGTTTGAAACCTCTATCTAGTTCATTTTGACTTTGGATTAATAGATTTTTTCATTTTCACTTATTTTACAAGGTAATTTGATTGCTATAATCCAGAAGAGAGCTCCGAGAAGTTGTCTAATAAAAAAACATGTAATTTGTACTCCTAACTTGGACAAACAGTATTTTTTTGTGATTCTGACACTATTGTTCTAATACTATAAATTAGTAGAATAAAAAGATTTGTGCAAGTTTCTCGGATTGTGTTGATTCGAAGCCATACAACTTGTAAAAAATTAATTTGTGGCATTCAACTAAATGTAATTCTACAAGTTCTCAAAAACATCAAAACGTACAGTGCGTAGTTCTTATGCAAAACTTCTAATACAAATTGAATTGTGTACATATATTTGGAAGCAACACCGACCTATCGTCACTAAGCCGGTATATGTCCAAGCGCATAAACTGAAGGAAAGTCTTAATGTTATCTATCTAATAGCACAGTGGCATTTAAGGTCAACATCGGTCAAAAGTTGATAACCTTCGGCTAATCTAACCAAACCGACAAGTAGTATTTATTTTACAAAAACGCTTTCCAAAAACAGTTCTCATCTGCACAATCCAGTCAAAAAAATATAATACGTTAAACTTCAAATCAAACCACAAAATTAAAACTTATCCAATAAATACCATGATTCAATTCAAATACATTAATAAAAATATATCTTAATTACAGCAAGCTGTATAAATTTATATAGAATAAATACATTAATAAATAAATTCTTTATAAGTTATAATAACAATAAATCGCACTTTAATTAATAGTCAATATGATCATTTGATATATTTCAATATAAAAAGAACAAAAACATGAATTAGATTTAAATCATTTTTATTCAACAAACAACAACATTGATAAATAGTATATAAATAATTTATTTTGATTGAAACAAGAAAATAAACTTACTACTTTTACATAATGAAATAAATCAGGATTATACCATTACCAACTAAAAAAATTAAGCTTATCTGTATATCCAATTATCCATACGGTGTTAGGAACTTAAGAGATCTGAACTCAATTCGTGACAATTCCAGACACGCTGTCTGGAATTGTTTGATGTAACGACTGTACTGGGATTTGCACAATTGAACAGGTGGTAATTAACCGGGCGGCGTGGTTTGGCACTTGGGTCCAGGTTAATGTGTAGGTTAAATAGGATTGATACATTAAAGGTGAAAGAAGATCAAAGAGGATATTATTATTCAATAAATAATAAATTATAATTTGAAAGCCTAAATAAGAAAAAAACAATTATTTTATTTAAATAGGCAAAAAAAATGTTTCACTTAAGTTGTAAGGACCTACGATAAATAATACTTCTCATAAGAATACATAGGAAAACAATATAAAAATTTTAAAGTTTTATTTATTGATTATAATTCAGTTATAATTTCATTAAAATTTCAAGATTATTTTATGTTTTTATTTATTTCAAATTCACTGTGACAAGTAGATTTAAACATACCAAGACGATGTCGTCACTACAAAATGCAAATATTTATACAAGTAATTATGCAGAAAAAAATTATTAATTAGTATTTTAATAAGTAGATAAATTTATTTTATAGTAATAAAACTGTGTATTACCAACATAAATGTTATTATATTTCATTTATACAAATTAATGATAAAATTATATTATAAACTTTAAAAGTTTAGATTAATCAATTAATCAATTTACTAATTAAGATTGATAGTGTGTAACTTGATAATAAAAACAAAAATTTCTTTAAAACTAATAGCAGATAATTGAATTCAAATTTTTAGTGCGCCTTTTTTTTCCAAGATTTCTCCAATAGATTCAAAAATTATTCTATAAATATTTGATGGCAAGGTTTTAAATACAGTAAATAGTAGTTCATCAATTGTTTATAGCTAGTTTTCTAAAAAAAACAAAAAGTTTTGTTACACTATTTTTAATGCATTATGATGCTCTGATACTTCATGAAAATTATTGCTAGTCTTTTAAAAACAACAAGAAGTTCTGATACTTCATAAATTTTCGTTATTAGTCATCCTTTTAGAGGTAAGAAAAAAATGTAATACACCATAACGTTTAATTTTAAGCTTTTTATGAGCTACAAAAAGTTCTGAGTTTTCTAAAATTTATGTTACTAGCTTTATAAAGGTAACAAAAATACTGATACTATAATAAAATTATTATTGCTAAGTTTCTAAAAACAACACAAAAATTTAAAATTTTATAAAATGTTATTGTTAGCTTTTTAAAAGCAACAAAGAATAGTTTTGATACTTCATAAAATTTTATTGTTAGCCTTTTAGAAGCAACAAGGAATTTTGATATCATATACATTTTTATTGCTAGAATTCTAAAAGCAAGAAAAGTTTTTGATACTGCATTAATTTTTATTGCTAGCTTTCTAATGACAACAACAAAATTTAATAGTTAAATACAATTTTATTTTTAGCTTTCTAAAAGTAACACATACAATTTTGATTCTTCATACATTTTTATTGCTATTTTTCTAAAGACAACAGAGAGATTTAGTAAATAATATATAAAATTTAGTTTTTTGTTTTCTAACGGCAATAGAGAGTTGTGATGCTCTATAAATTTGTATTGTTAACATTCTAAAAACATATAAGTAGTATTAAAATTCTCAGTGTTTTAAATTCAACATACAATTTTATTGCTAGATTTCTAGAGACAACAATAAGTTTTGATATTGCATACATTTTTATTGCTAATCTTTTGTTTTTTTAAATAAAGAGCCTTTCAATCAATTTTTTTGTTCCATACATCCATGCTTCATTCTGTATTCCATCCACACCAGGCATCTTTGTTTTTTTTTTTAGTTTTTCTATTTGTCATTGTATCGTTTCTTTTGTAATTTTTCACGCTGCAAAATTGGCTTTTTGAATTTTTTGTTTAAATCTTCTTATTTCCTGTCGGTTCCATCAAAAAGTGTTGAAAAATAATCTTGCTATTCTTTTATAGTAATTGTTTAGTTTAGTCTTGTTTTATGCTGTATTTTGTTTTTGTCTATGTACTTCCGTGCTTCTTCTTCTAATCGTATTGCTTTTTTTTGTTTTACCTTATTTTCTTTGCATTTGTTTTTATATGTTTTTAATGCTTTTTTGTAATTTTGTTTAGTTGCATTGTTGTTTTTCCATTTGCGTAGCATTTTTCTTGCCTCTCTCTTCTTCTGCATGCATTCCTTACAACTAACGGCTTTTAGATATTTTTTCTTTTGTGCATACATACACCTTTTTTACTGTTGATTATTTTTAGTTTTTCTGTTTTGCTTTCTATGTCGTTTTTTTAAATTTTATTTTTTCAAAATTTTTTTTGGAACTTTTTATGCTTTTTTTCCGACCGATATTTAACAAGTATCACTTGTTAAATATACTTCCAATGGCTGGTGATCTGATTCTACTCTTTCTACCACTTTAAATGTCTCCACTTTCTACCAAGCTTCTTCATTTACGTCTACGTAGTCAATTACCGATTGGCCATTTGTTTCTATATATGTTTGCCTCTCTCTTGTATTGTTTTTTTTTAATGCGTTCTTAATATTTTTAATTCCTCTACTATACAGTGTAACTATCTTAAAATGATTTTGTCCTAGCAAAACCTGTTGTAATAACCCGTTTTTATCTGCTTCTTCACAATTTTACTGCGTTATTTTTTTATGTATTCACCCTTAGCCCTACCCTTCTTATTCTTTTTTCTTTGTTCTACAATAAACATACATTTGTAATTGAACAACCTATAAGTCATTACATAATTCCACTCAACTATGAAATTTCGGCCATCTCATCATACTTGTTCCAAAATTAATTTATTTTAATGGGACAATAATAACAAAAATATCACTTTAAAGTTATGATTTAGTTTTGAAATTTTTTGTTTTAACTTTATGTTAGCAAATTGTAAACATATGTACTGTATTTTGCACAATAAATTAAAAATTCAATGTTGAGTCGTACAGCATATATTTTGGAAATATCACAAATTTACAGTTTTGTTTTGTACTTAAGACTAATTTGGAACAAAAAATATTAAAAAGATACTTATCACTAATAACAAGTATTACCCCCTCTTGCATTAATGACTCTTTTAAGTCGACGAGGAACACTTTGAATTAAATTAAGGGTAACATTTTGGTCAATATTATTCCCTTCCTGCAATAGCAACTGTCTTACCTCCTGAGCAGGTGTATGCTTTCGGATACGTCGTGCCAACTCATCCCAGACATGTTCTATGAGATTCATGTCCGGGCTGAAAACTAGCGAATCAAACTGCAAAATTCCCACTTCATCCAGATAATCTCTGACAACTCTGGCTACGTGAGGTCTAGCATTATCTTGCATAAAAATGCCGCGTTCGCCCATAGTTGTCATGAAGGGCATAACCAACTTTGTGCGGGCTTCAGTAGAAATTCCTGCCCAAACCATATTCGACCCACAGCCAAATAAAAGTCGCTCATCAATACAAACTAAAGCGTATCTTTCTCCGCGATTTCTCTACACTTTCCGACGTTCGTCTGATCCATTGAGGCAAAAGTGCAACTCATCTGAAAACAGAACCCTGCTCCAGTCCTCATTATTCCATGCCTGGTGATTTCGGCCAATCTTGCAACACGATGTCGGCGTTGTAAAGGTAAACTTGTAACCATCTTTCTACAAGACAATCCAGAAGCTCGATGCCTTCTCTTAGCGGTCCATTTACTAACATTTACATCTCTAACTAACTTTCCTAACTCTCTAACCTAACATGATCTTCTGGTTATTAGGCCAGTATCCAAGTAACGCTGATACACCTTTTGTACAGCACAAAAACGTTTACCAACAATCCTTGCAGTTTCACGTTTTCCTTGCCCATTTTTATTCAACGCTATAATTCTTGCCACAACTATAAGACCTAAAAGCATTATGACCTGTTAAGTACAGTACAGGTGTGAATGACAAGTTTCGCAGAGAAAAATCAACACTAAGAAAAAAAACCACAACAAAATGTAGGTTTTTAATTAGAGCAAAATGGATGCTATTTGATAAAAGACTGTAACACTGTGATAATAACTGACAAATAGATAATATTTGTCAGGAAATAAATTATTAAACGCTTACTTTGGTTTACAATTTGCAAACATAAAGTGAAAACAAAAAACTCCAAAAATAAGTCTTTATTTGAAAGTTTTGCTCGCCAGTGTATTATATCAACATTTCTATTATTATTATTAGGTCCTTTTCGGAACAAGCAAAATTCTATAAAGCTTGACATTTTGTCAAAAAACCGGAAATGTAAACGTTTATAAAAGTGGGTTTAAAAATTTACCGATGTGAAGACACCAACAAACCCCACCAACAAAACTAGGTTGATTAAAAATGCATTTGCTCGGTTAATAATGATAAAAAATATAAAATAAATACACCTATCGAGCTATCGAATAGCTCTTAAAATTTCTGATCCGGTGATATATGACATGTCTAGTTAAAAAAAAGTGTAATAAATGGCTTAATTAACAAACTTAATTAGACCTAATTAGCAAACGGTCACTTCAAGATTGCTAATTTTTTGTAAAAAGATACCTTATAACAAATAAAAACGATCTACAAAAAAAATTGTTTGACCACCGATTGCGTACGTACTACAGCTAATTGAAAATTGATTAAAAAATTAATTACTCGATTAACGTGCGTCGGAGAAAACTGATAAATACACCAAAATACGCGTTTAGTGATGTATAACATGTCCTTTTTTAAATCAAATAGTTAGGCATATAATTAAAAAAACTAATTAACTGCAATTGTGGTGATAGCGCAAAAAAAAACCTTGTGATAGGATACTGGTACGTAAAACAACTTCCAACAAAATAATGCTCTGACCACCGATTGAGTACCTACTACAGCTAATTGAAAATTGATTAAAAAATACTAATCAAAAATTAATTACTCGATAACGGTGCGTCGGAGAAAACTGATAACTGAAAATACACAAAAATAGATACTAATATGTAGAACAACTTCCAACAAAAAAATGCTTCTGAACACCGGTTTTAAACAAGTTATGACGTATCATCATTATGTGCGATTTTTGGTGGTGGAAAATCCCCACCAACAAAACTAGGTTAACTAAAAGTGCATTTGCTCAGTTATTAATGATCAAAATAAATAAATAAAAACACCATTCGATAGCTTTTGAAATTTCTGATCCGGTGATATATGACATGTGTAGTTAAATATAAATAACCGTGCGTTGGAGAAAACTGATAAATAAGATACCGACATGTAGAACAACTTCCAACAAAAAAATGCTTCTGACCACAGGTTTTAAACAAGTTATCACGTATCAATTTTTTTGATCATTAATAACCGAGCAAATGCATTTTTAGTCAACCTAGTTTTGTTGGTGGGGTTTATTGGTGTCATCACATCGGTTAAAAATTTAATGAATACAAAATAATTGAAAAGTGAACAATATATAATTATATTTGTTGTATATAACGTAATAATCCATTGCCAATAGAATATTGCCATATAGGTGAAAAAATTAAAGTAATTAAATTAGAATAAAAGACATTACATTACTCACCTAAAGGCAGGTATAAATCATAATAGTATTTACTACACTTAAAAAATTTCCGGAAAAATGTAAATAGTACGGAACGCAAAAAAATCACGCAAAGGAAAAAAAAATGTTCTTATAAATAAAATAATATAAATTCTATATAGGAAGACGAGGCAAAGCAACGAGAATTTTGTCTCAGGGTTACCCCATCTGTGGACACAATGAATAGTATATCTAACGTAATAGAAAATAATGGTAAAAATTTATTTATTTAATAAAACTATATACGTCTTTACATAAAATATGGTCTCAACAATATCAAAAACATTGTGATAACGTAACATCGTACTCTTTAAAAATGTGTTTCTATTTTATTGATATTATTCTTTAATCATTTTTTTATGAAAATCTATCATATTTGAGGTCATTATAAAATTGTTAAAAACTTATTGGAATTTTTATACATATTATGAAACTGTGTCGCCATTCCACAATCACCCATTAGTGGTTCTCAATCTCAGTTCATTCGCAAGCAGTATAATTTGATTCAACATTTAATCTATTCATCCAATTAAAACTAATTCATTTTCCAGCCAGATTATTTTCTTCTCATTACTACATGTAATTCCATTTAATTTAATTCACTCAAAGGCGAGCGGCTCGGCGGTCGCCGGTCACATCGAATAAAGATTTACAGCAAAAGAAAATAAACAGATTTATATAACCGCCTGTTGCACATATATTTATTATATCAGTCGAATTAAAACTTTTTTGTGCGGCTTTTTAAAGCATGTTCTCTACGTTCTGAATAATTTTTAATTCGGGTAAAGAATAAGAGAATGTGATATGGTTAAAACTTTGAGCGCCGTTTTCATTTCCGCATTTCGTGTAGTTTAATTAAATACGAAGCACTGAATTCATTTTACCTAACCGAACCCCCATCTCCGAGATATAACCAAACCCCTCCCTCACGTGCAATATTTAAATTATGTTATTATGAAAACATCTTTCTGTTTTTCGTGAGGAAATTGGGTCAGTTTCTACTTATACTTCATTATTTTCAGCGTACAATAATTAATTCAAATTGTAACAAACATTTCAAATATTATAACAAGTATTTTTAAGTTGAATATATTTACCTTGTTGCATACATTATTAATCAACGCTTTGCATTTTACGTGTGTGTCATGTATATGCTTAATAGAATAATATTTACACTGTTTATTTGATTTTTATTGAATAACAAATTTTGTTGTTATTAATATCACTGCGCTTGATTTGATTGTTATTGCATATTAATTAATATTAAAATAGTTACGCATATTTCTAATTAAAGTTATTTTGTATGTGTATGGTCCAATTTAATTGTATTTGCAAATTGTCTATGGTAAAGAATGCCATAGACAATTTACAAAAATATTCTTTGTTTTCAGTATCTAACTACTCATAGTTTAAATTTGATATGTACACATAAACGTTTACACCAGTCAGTAAATAAGTAATTCATTGAACCGATATAAAAATTACCAAACTAACACAAATAAATTATAACAATGTATATATCGCAGACTTATTATTAAATCACACGTTTTATAAAGTATTAGTCGTTTTGTACAAGGTTTTTTACAATTTTACCCAGACAATTTTAAGAGTTTTATAAAACGCCGAGTTTCCTTATCTTATTGGAAAAACTAAAAAACAAATTAATAAAATTAGAAATATTTATTATACGGAATCTGAAGTTTTTTTTTTTTTTTTTTTTTTTAATTTATTATAATATATTTACATATTTACAACATTATTATTTTTTTTTCTCCCCACTTGCTGCTTTACACCGTTTCCATATATGGTAGGCTGCAAAGCTTCGTATTCGGGGCACCATTTTCATTTTCTCTTTCCATTTATCTTATTTTGTGTATTATCATGTTTGTTTATTTATTTGTTTGTTTTGGTCTTGTTATTATGTAGTGTTCTTTTATTTTTGTTTTAAATTCTTTATAAGTTTTCGTTTTTTTAATATTTTCAGGTAGTTCATTGTATGTGATTAGTCCATTGCTTAGTATTGGTTTTTTCGCTTTTTCTGTCCTTGTTGTGTGTACATGTATATTACTTCTTCTTCTCGTGTTATGTCCGTAAATTTCTTTGTTTAATATTATTTGTAGATTTGTTTTAATTTCTTTATTTTTAATTTTATATATTAGTTTGCATTTTTCTATTTTTATTTTTTCGTTAATGTTTGTTTCGTTGATTATTTTGTTCATACACATAATACAAAACCCAATAGATTATAAGACTAAATAAATCAAAATCATCAGTATACATTAGACTGGCTCTTAAATTTTGTGTGTGGAATTTCCTCTCAGAAAATGATCTTTATAAAGATCACTTTCTGAGGGTGCACCCAACCAAATTCCACAAAAAAATTTAAAAACCTCGATCACGAATATCCAAATTACCTCAAAAATTACTTTCCTAGCATTAAAAAAACATGTTTGGTAGAATTTAAAAATTTTGATACCCCCTTTTCTATAAGGGGCAAAAAATAGCATTTTCTCGTTTTAATTTTTTTTCTCCGCACCTATTGAATAAAGAATTAAAAAAAAAATGAAAGTAGGAAATCTATTAAATTAACTGGTTTAATTTTTTTTAAATTTTAGTCCTTTTTAGAAAAAACATGAAATTCACATTATTGGCTGTCATTTTTAAATGGTTCAACTTTTTCAATTTTTATTTTTTTATTGGATAGGGTTTATCAAAAGCTTTCCAACGGTGTATAACAAAGCAGTTTTGTGGGTCATACTAACCCAAAAAAATTCTATCATTTGATTTTGGGTGGTCCAGAAGGGTTGAAACTCAAATTGCATCAAATTTTATTTTTTTATTTAATGAGCAATTGATAAATCTAAATTTATGAGTTTTGTGCGCTACTATAAAATATCGATATTTCTACGTTTTTGTAATTTTTTACAGTTTTTGGTGAACCAGAAAAGTTGAAATTGATTTTAGGTTATCTAAATTCCGATTGCATAGAATATGCTGCTTTATTATACATCATTAGAAAGTTTTTGATAAACCCTATTAAATAAAAAAATAAAAATAAAAAAAATTAAACTATTTAAAAATGACAGCCAATAATGTGAATATCATGTTTTTTTCTAAAAAAAAAAATTATATTAAAAAAAAATTAAACCGATTAATTTTATAGATTTTATCCTTCTGACGACGATGGAGTTTGTCCAGTGTCAACCGTTTTTGAGTTTTGATTTTTTAATGCAAAAAGTCTTAAAATTGTAAAAAAAGTTTGATAAGGGTGGTTTTTTTGACCTTTACCGATTTTGATGAAAATTAGTTTACTGACTAATTTTGATGCCAAGAATACAAATCTAACATTAAAAAAAAACTTCATTTGTTTTTTGTTGGGTAAAAAATACGATAAATCGTGTTTTGAGCAGTCAAATCATTACAAATTGATTAAAATATTATACCCAGAATACCTACTCATGTAAAATTTTCCGTAGAATCCGAATTTTAGTATTTTGAAAGCTATAAATGCTTTGCAGAGTCAGAAAAGCAGAAAAAAACAGTATAAATGACAAAAAAGTGAAAAAATCAATTTATAGTAGTGACGCACCACTTGCAAAAATTCTAAAAAATCATGGATGTAGATTTTTTATTTACTTATGAAGTTAAAAAATAAAATTCTATGCAATCAAAGATTTAGGTAACCAAAAGTATTTTTCAACCCTTTTGGAATTTTTTTAAAGGTTGTATACAAGGTTTGAAAAGTTGACAAAAATATTGTGTTTAAAGACAGTCTAAAACCCAACTACCATAATTTTTTGTGCGGAGAAAAAAAAAAAAAAAACGCTATTTTTGCCTCCAATGGAAAAGTGGGAGGTATCAAAATTTGAAAATCTTACCAAACATGTTTTTTGATGTTACTAAAATAATTTTTAAAGTAAATTAAAAATTCTTAATGGGGGGCATTTCACCTATGTTAATCGGGGGGACCCTTTATTGTATTAATTGTTTAATATATAATTGTGCATTTTTAACTAAGTTTTACTTGTTGATTTTTTATTATTTAGATACTTTATTCCAACAATCAAAACTGTTCAGTTATAAATACTGCAATTTATTTATCTATCTAAAATGATATAACAGCAAATCTGTATGTTTATCTAAATTGATACCAACTTAGAAAGAATAGATGTATACAATTTTAACTATTACCCAAAATGACCACTCCCACTAATAAAATATATAGCAGTTCAATCTAACGACCACTAACAGTTAAATGCGACTGTTTCTAATGAATGTATAGTTAGTTGAAAACTCAAGATATTTTGAACATTACGCACGCACCATTTAAACAATTTGCTAGAAATAAGGATCTACTAAGAAATTTCCAATAATCAAACAATTAAAAAAAAACATGTAAATACGCTGTTGATAAATGGCATGTAGATTTTCTTAGTCCCAGATTATTATTATGATAAAAATTCCATGATAAGTAAAACGTATTTTATTCGTCCACGTAATTTTCTTAACAAACTGATTGCATGCGGTAGATTGCTGAGTTTACCACTCACAGAATTCCCTCCTTAAAGCACAATCTGCTAGAGATTTTAAACTAGATAGAATAATAGATATAACAAATGGTAGTGTAAAAATCTTTAAACAGACATAGAAAGTATCTATAAGTTTTTGCACACTTCTTGTAAGTGGGGCAGAACCAAATACTATTAATCGTTAATTAAAAAAAAAATGGCGTTATTGTGAACAATACCTCAACATATAAATTAAGATGCTAGGCACACTAATGAAGAGTGCATACCCTATAAAATACATCATTTATAAAATTTAATTAATGGGGTTTAAAATTTAAAACTGCAGTAGATAAATATTGTTTGTCATATGTTTTAGTCATTGCAGGACATAAACAAGTGTTTTCTAAGTTTGGAATAGAAAGATTTAAAAAAAAAAAATTTATATTTTTTATAGTAAATAAATTTAAATCTATAAAGCAGTCATAAAACAAAGCCCAAACCACAAAATTAACAAATAACAAACAGTAAGTTTTAGCGGCTGTTTAATAAAACCATTATATTAGACTCATTTTTTGCAAAAAAATACAAAATGCCAAAAAGATTTTTGCGGTAATTGATAGGCTGTTAATCACAATTTTTCATGTTATGTTCTTTAATCTAAAAGTAGTGTAAAATTATAATAACTTTAGATTTATTTTTGGCACTTGATACACTATATACTATTTTAACTTGCAATTGCTATTTTATTAAACTTATAAATAACTTTTATTTTATACAAAACTAATCATTAGTGTAGATAGCGTTGTTGTTAAAAAAATGAGTTTTCGTAAAGTTAGAATTTACTAATACTGTTTCTCATATATTTTATTCATGTACAAGGTGTTTCCAAAATAATCTAAAATTGTTGTGAGGGATTTGTCAATAAATTTTCATGACAAATTAAAATTATAAACATATAACATTCTACAATGGAATTATAAAAATCTTCTTAATTTTTACATAAAGTTATGTAAGCAAGTGATTTAAAATATTGCCACACACAAAAATCTGAAGCATCATGTGCTGGTAACCTTGGGGGCTAAAAATGTACGATTATTACAAAATTTGTAAAAGCACCGTCGTGCATAAACCACATACGCTTTCTTTTGCAAAAGAGTTTTAAGCACATTTTAAAAAAAAAAAATTTCACTGTTTAATTGCCAAGAAAAAAAAAAGTAAATATTAGCTTATAATACTAACCCAAACATTGACAGAACAAGTATGTCAAAACCCTGATACAATAGTGGCAAATAGGTTTTATCAGACTATACGTGGTTATTATTAAAAATCATAACTCTTTGTCTTAATTGATTTCTAAATACAAATATGTTGCTGCATAATTTGTTTGTTAATGCATTGCCTGCAATGTCCATTTTAGGCCCGACTTATAGTGTAATTGATAATCTATAATTATTAAATTTAATATCAATGAGAAAAGATGCTGGAATTATGTATGTCGTGATTACAATTTAGTAATTATCGATTGTAAACAAAGTACATTATTTTATAGTTTCTAGATTTTTTAAGAGTAATTTATAATTCTGTAATAATGTATTTAATTTCATTAAAAATGTTTGTTAAAATAGTTTGTCAATAAAAGTTAAAATGTATATGCAGAAGCATTTACTAACTCAATGATTGATAGGAAGCGACGATAGGTAAAGCTATATTTCAAAATAACAGCCACGAGAACTCACTTAAATATAGCAACATATTTATAGAGGCAAGTGAAATCTGTACTGATTTAATTATGTGAAATATCTATGATTTCAGGCGCTTTTAAAATTTGACAACTAAAAGACATGTAACATTTTTAATGAGACACGTAGCGTCCCTAGAGCTGAATGCAAGACTTGTACCCTATTAAATCACACATCTCACATTCACGACCAATTAATGCCGTTACCAAAAACACTTTAATCGCTTAGCGCAATCTTCCTGTGAGTAAATTAATTAGACAACAGAAGATACAACTCATTTGTAATTAACAAACTAATTTATTCAAGCGCCATTAATCAAATTAAAAATTCTCGGGTGTATCTCACAACCAACAGATCGAATTACGGAAACGAGGATCGTGTCAGATCTATTTGCAGAACGCATATGTGCTCCGCACCTTTGATTTTATTTTGAAAATAATATAAATATTATTCCTGTCCAGAATGCGGATGACTGCTATAATATTGCAGATTATAACAACATCACAAGGATTTGTAGGTATTTAATTAAAGCAAATGGTTAGCTTATCCAAATTATTTATTACATAAACAAATTTAGAATGTAATAAAATCGACCACATAATATTCAGATGGATCGTAAATAAGTGGGTTTGAAACGAAACATTGGCAAGTTAAACTTAAACAAATATAGCATCAATCACAAATTGGCAGTCCGGTTGGATAATAACTATAAAATATATTTATACATTTTTTCACTGCTATACAGTTTGTGGTAAAAATTTTCAACACAACAATAAATTTGTATAAAAAATTCTTTTAATGTGTGGTAGCTTTCAATGTATTATTAGATTTGATTTTGTAATAGTTACATCCGCACAGGACATTTTAATCAAATCAATTCCATTATAACACAAAGTTTGTCGAAAACGAAATGTTTGCTTTAATTAAGCCATAAATCCTATCGGAATAGTTACGGCTTAACAAGGGCACGTAAATGCATTTGAACAGTACTGTCCACACCGTATCGAGTTTGAATTGAATAAACAATATTTTTTTGATGGCATATTTTGCGTCGTTGTTATATTCATGAAAAATAAAACTAATGCAGTATAATATGTATATAGACCATGTCTAGCATTGTCAAACTAAAAAATATAAATATAATGATACAACTTAAGTAAAAAGTTACATGGTTTTTGAGAAAATATAAAGTATAAGGTATTATCTAATGTAAACCATAAATAAGACATTTGGTTATGTAAAAAAATTCATTAATGTAAATTGAAGAACGCTAGATAATTCTGAACTTTGCAAAACACCAGCATATGTGATTTTCACATCAATTTTAAAACTATTATATATTTCAGGCTATAATTTTTCTATTGTCAATAAAACTATTAATATATCTTGCAGATTTGTGATCAAGACATACACAATAAAAGTTGTCATACTCTATCAAATTCTTTCAAATGTTAAGAACTACATCAAAATTTTCACCTTGTTTGTCCCAGACAAATTTCTTAATAATGTCTGGAAATCTGCTGTAAATCATATCAAAAGCAAAATTTTAAATAAATTGAGAGTTTCAAGTTAGTCTAAAGTTTGAATAAACAGTCTTTTTTAGTTATAAAAATCAAATAATTAAAACTTTTAAAAAATTAAGATTTTCTATAACAAATAAAAAGGACAATCAAATATGACAGACAATTAAAAAAGGCAGTTGATTGTTGTGGAACAGTTAGATGGAAATGTCCAAAGTAGAAGAACTAGCACAGCCGGATTTTCTCGTGCTTTTCTTAGTAGCATTCACAAAAATCTTTTGCAATCCATAAATATAAATTCGTTGCTTCACTCAATAAAATGATGCAAAAATAGAGTTAATACTAAAATTAAACAACATAATAATTTGTTAAAACTTATTTTACTAATTTGCAGTAAGATTTAGTCCCTTTATGGAGTCAACTACATTTTTTCAACAAGTATTTGACCTTGGTTTTTGTTTACAATTTTTTTTTTCTGTTCATATCGCAAACTTAATTACGACCATTTGAATGTATGTTACCACTACATTATTTTATTTTAATTTTAAAAGCGTTGGCTACTAAGATGAATGGCTGCATAAGATAATAATAATAATCTGAGATCAAAGACTTGAGAATACAAGACTAAAGTTGTAAAAATAATAAATTTATTTTTCAACGTTGGTGTTACTTATGTTACATAATATTGTAAATGACAACAAAGTTCTAAATGACTTTTGTGGCAATGCCTAATCATAAACACCATAGATAACAACAAAGTTTAAATTACTCAATAATGATAAATAAATTAACATAAAAAACAGATGAAATAAGATAAAAAATAGTTAAATCTTTTTGAATAGTCCAGTGTCTTGTAAAAATTGTATTCATAAACTCCTCTGTATTTGACAGATCAGATGCCACATTGTCAGGGAAGTTGACTGGTAAAAAAAATATGCACCTGTTTGGTACGTGCGCTGTTTGTTCCCGGTAAAAAGATACAGAAAAGTCAAGTTACTATCTCTTATGAGCAAACAAAACAACTTTTTTTTCCTGTTAAGATCTACTAGCATTTTTCATGCCAAGCTTAATTTGCTCTCAAATTTGATTCATACTTATTGCCAATTTTAAATAACTTTTAATATGAGGTTATTTTTGTATGCAAATCCACGTTTGCCACTTGACAAACAAACAGCTTTATCGGTTAGCTCATTGACATCAATGTTCACATAATCCAGCATCCTAACAAATATAGTTTGTTGTCCAGACTTGATAGAAAAGAATACCAAAACTTGACAAACTTTACCAGCAGATGGCACAAATCTGAATATAACAAAAACAAACTGCAAGCAAAGTAATGTTTATCACTATGGCATAAAGCCACTCACTCTCGTAAGACTTCTTCACCTAACCTAACCTAACTTTCTTTTCTTGAGAGAAGGTAAAATGTTCAGCTAAAACACCGCAAACCAATGCTGTACGGGTTTCTACCGGCTAAAAACCTTTTCATTTCTCTGCAACATAACCAGAATTGCCTAAAAAGACATGTCTTCAGTCATGGAGCTGCTTTTCTCTATTCACCACTTGTTTTTAATAATATTTTTTATTGGGGAGTTTATGGCTACCCATTGTTCTTAACTTTCTAGAATTTTTGCAACCATATTTTCTGGTTTTACCTTGCTCTTGAGTTTATCTTCAGTTTCTTTCCTCATGGGTTCCCATTTTATGCACTCAACTAACGTTTCAGACAATTAAAAGTCAATGTCACTGTATTTAGTAGTCGGTGCAGCTAGACACTTTTCCGTCTTCATCTTATTCTTTTTGCCATGCTGTTATGGTTTTTACTCTTTGCGTTTTTTTTTTCTGTTGCGGTTTTTTCTCTTGTTTTTATTCTTTCCTCAACCAGTAGTGTAAGCGGCACTGTTCTGGCTAGAACCAAGTTGCTATCTGTAGATGTTGTGCTATAGGCCCTTGTAATTTTCAACGTTAATTTTTTCTAGACAGTGTGTACTATTTTTTGCTTTTTTCCAGTTGCTGACCGTCTTTCCGTATAGATAAGACAAGCATGATGGCAATTGGGCTGCTTGGGTAAGTATCCTTCTTTTGAATTCTCCAGCACCGCTTATTCTGTGCCAAAGTTAGGTTTTTATCTAGCTCTACAGCTAGATACTTTATTGCCAACTTTGGCTTGATTACTTCTCCGTCTACTAAAAAATGTTTTCTTTAACCCTTTTTCTACCAATTAGCAATAATGCTTCCAAATTTTTTTGGTTTTCATTCAAGGCCGTTTTTTGTTAACCACCTTGTGATCCTTTCAAGCACTTTGTTAACTGTTTTCTCCAAGTTTTTTTTTTGATTTCTCAACATCTACAATTGTTAGGTCGTCCGCATAGGCAATTAGGGTAACATTTTCACTACTTCAATTTTTAGTACTTCAGCAGACCCAGTACCAATCTTTGTAGAACCCCTGTCGTTATAGTTGTTTCTTTTCCGCCGTCGCCTTTTAAATTTCTATCGTTTTTTTTCCTTCTCAAAATCCAAATTGGTTATAAGACAAATCTGCTTTTTTTAAATTCTTCTCTGAGCCTAGCAGCTGTTCTAATAGTTTGCCCATTGTGTTAAACAGGCATAATGGACAATATTCTCAAGGGTCTAGTTCTTTTTTGTTAAGTTTTCTTATTAGTATTAGCTTCCCCTTTTTTATTTTTTGAAAACTCTTCATATTTTAGAGCATTGTTCATTGCCTCTCTTACTGCTTTTGAAAAGTGTTCCACCACCATCTGTACAACCTCTGTCGGTATTAAGTCTAAGCCCGGTGCTTTTTTGTTCTTAAGTTTTCCTCTAGCTTTTTATACTTCTTCTGTTGTACATTTTTTTTTTTTCAGTTTTGTTTTGTGTAATCTTTCATTAGCCATTTTATTTCCTTATGATTTAGAAATAGCTGGTTGATGACTTCTTTTTGGATTGCATTTAGAGTCTTTGGTGCCTTAGGTTTTAATTTTTTTCCTAACAATCTTGTATCCTGTTCCCCAAATGTCTTCCTTTACTTCCTACGTTAATTCTTTTATTTTGTATCTTTACTTTATCTTATAATTTTTCTTGGTGCCTTTTTTCATGTTTGTATTCATCTTTTATACTGTCTATGTATGTTTTGTCGTTGTTTTCCTTTCTTTGTCTAGTAATCTTTCTTTTCATTTTGAGATAAATTTTCCGCTGCTCCGCAATACCTTTTGTCCACTAATATTTTAGCCGTCATTTTTGAAGCGACAAGGTCGCACGCCTCCGTTATTGCTTCTATCAGGTACATACAGGTTAATGCTCCTGTTATTCTTTCAAATTTTTTGTGAAGATGCTGTGTAAAATTGTTCATGTTCAGTTTGTTTGTGTTCTGTGGTACGCATTTTCATTTATGTTGTTATTTGGCTTAGATTTTATTTCGAAATAAATATATGATGTAGACTCAGCGACTCCTTGTTCAAAACCTCCCAGTTCTCTATCTTCGTTTTTATCCAAGAAAAATGTGACGTCTATGTGTACGAATTGTTTGCGTCTTGCAAACGTTGGCTTTTTCTTTTTATTTTGTATTACCATCTGGTTTTTGGTAAGGCATTCACCAAGTTTATCTCCTTTTTTTTTCTTTTTTAATTCCTCCCATTCGGGGGATTTTGCATTAAAGTCTCCAGGTACTACTATTTACTCTTTAGTTTTTTTATATCTTTTCCTAGTTCTTCAAGAAACTCTTTCAACTAGTAAGCAGTTTGGTGAGATGTAGCAGTTGAAAACCCACACCCCACTTATTAGTATGTAAACATACTCGTTTCTTTTTAAACTTTTGCCTATCTCTTGGTCGTGGTTGTAAATTTTTATCGCCGAGTCTGTTTATTTGTCGGTTTTTCACGCTCCCGTTTGTATTATAAGTTTTTTGTTTGTTTTACTTATAATGGGCAAATTAATTTTGCGTGTAAATGCAAGCTTGTCCATAGAGTCATAGCATTCTCTGTTTCTTTTTGTGTTGATTTGGAAAATACTTAGCATTGTTTGCTGACTCTCCTTTACCTCCAATTTATTCCTTTCTTTTTTTTCCTGTGCTTGTCTGAGCGTCTTTTTTGGTTCTCGGATTTTTTTTACGGCTTCTCTGTACGCATTGCATCTCATCGAGTCTATCGCATGGTTGTCCTTTTTGCATACGGGCCAAAATTTCTAATTTTTGCAATCTTTTGCAATGTGTCCTACTTAAAGACACTTCATGCATTTTTTCCTTTTGGTTGCACTTTCTTTGCATTTTGCTTTAATGTGTCCGAATTAGATGCAGTTGCATCGTTTTAGAGTAAATTTTTTAATCATTCTGCCCGTGGTCCATCTTACTCTTAGTTTTCTTCTTTTAATTAAGGACTCCACATCTGAAGCTGGTGCTGATATTGTGTTGTATTTTTCATTATTGTTGAACCATATTTTTTCAACATCTTCTATTTTTATGTTTGTTCCTATTTTTTTAAAGCTTCTACTACTTCCTCCCTGGTATTTGTTTTATCCAGGTTGGTTAAGATAATCCGTCTTTTGCTTTTTGTCCAGAATTTGCTGACTTTCACTTTCTGTGTCATTATTCGTTTAATTTTTTTAACACTTTTGGTTTCTTTCTGAGTTCAATTTTTACATCTTCTTTTTTTGTTTTGATGAGTTTTTTTAACGTAATGCCCAACTCATTTGTGTTTAAATTTTTTTTCAGTTCACCATTTCTTTCTATTAGTATCACCTCTTTCATTTTTTGTTTTTTCTATCAAGTGTCGCTCTTTTTCCTCTTCTTGGTTGTTCATGTCTAGGTTGTCTGTTCTTTATTCACATAAATTGTGATTGTTGTTTCATTTGTTTTTTATAGTTGCCGTGGTCTATTCCATCCGGGAGATTTATAACTAGCGCTTTACGTTTTCCTTTCGAGAGCTCTTGTGTTGGATTTTTGAACATTTCCTATTCGGTTTGTTTGGCGGCGAGTTTTACTATTCATTTTTTTTTTCTTATTTTATTTTGTCCTTTCCTGATAGAGGTCAGTATTTTGATGATACCTATGTCCCCTTCCGTTTGTGATAGTTCTAGATATTTTTTTAAGCAATTTTCCCTTTTATTCTTCCTCCGCTTTGTGCTTTTCAGTGTTTCATTTTTTTTCTTTTTATTTTTAAGTATTCTTTGAATGTGTCATCCGTTGAAAACCTTCCTTTTTTTTGGTGGGTTGATTCCTGTTTAGCTTGACTTTTTATTTTTTCCATCTCTATTAAGAGCTTTGTGTTGGCTGCTTTCAGATTTTTTATTTCCTTCTTTATAAGACCTACTTCAATCTCTTGAGTTGATTTATCTTTCTCAATTTTCTCTCTGTATCAAGCTTCTTCTGCTTCTCTAATTTTTTTTATTTCTTTGTTCTTTTTTTGGAAGTCTTCTTCTGCTTGTTCCGTGTGCTGTACTGCAAATTTTTTGCTTGCGACGCGGCTGCTAGTAGTTAAAACCGGACAACTTCTTCGAGTACACTTTTTAGCTTAACCCTAGTGTTTTACGCTACTTGTTTTTGAAGGCTTTTTACGCTTATGGTTAAGGTTGTCATGGTTACCTTTGAACTCCATAGCATTGCTCCTAGCCAATTGTGTCTTTTTTTAAGTTTGTTGTGCAAGTCGTCTTTCCTTTGTCTTTTTATTTCTTTCGCATTCTCATTTTTTTTCTTTTTTTGTACTTCCTGCAAATTTGCCGGACCTGCAATGTTTTTGTTTTTTCTTTGTGCATACTTGCGTCCGAAGATGTTTTATTGGGAAACCTCCAAATACTTTTTTGCCCGCTGTGAGATTGCAGCAGCTGGCGTTCTGCTTGTGATAAATCATCTGCTCTGGCTGATCCAAATCTATGCTTGCTCAGCAGAGTGCATTAATGTTCGTGGTCCGTGTGTTTTGTCTATTTTCATTGCCAGTGTCGATATCGTTTAAGTTTGGTGCGCCCCACCCAAAATCCATTGGGCAGCCCGCCTGTACAGCTGGAGAAGAATTTTCCTCCTAAGTATTTTTATCATCAGATCTATTTTTTATTTTCCATTTTTATGCTAATGGCAGCCGTTGTTTCATTTTCTGACTATCTGGCAGTCGCGCACCCTAATAGGCATTTAAAGCGTTGAGTTCCACGATAAAAAAAGTTTAGAATGTTGTTTTAGTTACCATGCCCTATAACCCTAATCTAGATAAGATAGTTCAAAGAGGAAAGAGAAGAAAAAAGTGGTGGTCCCATTACCAAAGTAAATAAATGACTACCGTGCATTGGTGTTGTTCCGCGTGAGCAATTTTCTATCCGCCACCTAGGACACGCCTGGTAGAGGTTTCACCTAACCTAACCTAACCTAACAAATATAGTTTGTTGTCCAGACTTGACAGAATAGAATACCAAAGCTTAACAAACTTTACTAGCAAATGGCACAAATCTGAACATAGCAGAAACAAACTGCAAGTAAAGTAACGTTTATCATTATGGCATAAAGTCACTCCCTCTCATAAAACTTCTTTCCTAATTTTGTCGTCGGAGAGCTAAATCTAACATTCAAGGCCGGGATTTTGGCTTTAATTACAGTAGTGCTTTTGCAAACTTAAACTTAAGTTTCCGAGTTCAAAATACCTTATTCCTATTCATTCTAAACGCAAAGAAGCTAAATTCGAAACTGGTGACCATGTTTATCCAAACTCTAATAATAAACATAAAACCTTGTTCTTTGTAAGTTACTTCTAACACTTAATGCAATAAAACTATTAGTCTTGACATGGCAACAGGTATAAATTGCGCTAATATTATAAATATAGTGGTTTGTTTTGGATTAATTTTATTTGCACAGCCTTTCATTCGGTAAAAGCTAAATAGGAACAAATCATCAAAATGACTCCCACGAATAAATATTAATTAGATGCAGACAGTGGAACTAATCTATGGCGCAAACTGCAAGTTTAATAAATAAAAACAATGTTACAAAAAATCAACGCAACTTAGTTAATTGCATTGATTAAGTTTTAGAACACATCTGTAAAGTTATTCCATCGTTTTTATTTTAACAAAAAAGTTTTTTGTTGATAAATTGACAAAAATATAAAACTTTATCACTGTCAATTACATTTAGCTCAGACAATTTTCCAGAAGGTTGCCAATAAGTTTTTAATACACGGTATTTTTAAAATCAGTGCAGATCAAATGTTTCAAGATTACAAGTAAAAAACTTGTTTGATTAAACATTTTTTTATAGTTTAAAAATGACAAAAATGTAAACACTAGTCATTCAAACAGTTTTATGCATATTTATGATGTCTACATGGTAATGATAGTAGTAATGTGTAAAATTGTTTTGTTGAGCGCCAATAAAAGTACAATTAACAAAAAGTTGTTTATTGAATAGCGCAATAAGACCATAAAAAATTGTCATAGCGCAAACATATAATTCTTATGGTTGGAGCAATTTTGCAAATGCAAGTCTAAGTAGATATGGCGTGATTTCTTTCACAAATTGATTAGACAACTGCTGTTAAATCCCTGGATACGTCATCTAAGTTTTATAACTTAGTAGGCCGGCGTGTAACTAGTAGTTCAGTTTCTTGTTGAGTTTAACAAAAATCAAATTGCAGTTTGTGAGATTATTTTTTGTTACTTTTATTAACTAGGTTGCTTTTAGGATGATAGAAAAGTGTAAAAGAGTAATCGATGTGTAGGCAATGTATTACTTGTTGTATAACAGAGCAAACAAATTGTGTATCATTGTCGCTTACTAACCTACGTTGTAATCCATAGCTTAGGAAAATTTCATTTATGAAAATTTTGGCACAAGTTTTTGCGATGGCTTTTTCTAAAATTCTACAATAATAATTATTGTTTTTCACACATCACTTAAAGTTGGCAATAGTCCAAATAAATCAAAAGCAAGTATGTCAAATTGTTGGGTTTAGTGCAGATATTTTGAGTATTCTGCAAGTTTCATACTAATGGGTTTGTACTTTTGACATTTATTACAATTTTGATCATACTCGGTAATACTATTTCTCATTTTGTTCTAATAATTTCGTGCAAATGTTCGACAATAAGTGTTTGAGATCTCTCCATGTCCAGCAATGAGATGATCATGGTAAGTTTTAAGAATAGATGTTATCTCGTGTTTTGGGACAACTAGTTGAGTTTCTAGGAATTTGTTGTTCAATATATCTTCTAAATTTATAAATTGTCCAAACGTTTGACGTGCATTGAGTATAAAGGTTTAATTTATATTAACAGGCTTGAGAACAGAAGATGTTGTAAGAAACTCTTTCAATTTCTTTATTTGTTGAAATGTAGCCGGTGCATTTCTTAAACCAAATAGCATAAAATAGTGTTACAAAATTGTTTTTACTTAATCTTCATGTTGCATTTGAATCTACCAATATCCAGCACGTAGAGTTATAGTTAATAAGTTATTAACGAGCTAAAATTAGTACAAAATGTCATCTATTGTTAGAAGCGGATAAAAATTTACTTTAGTTATAGCAGAAAATTTTGTAGTAATTAATACATAAACAAGTTAAACTATTTTTGTTTTAAGCTAATACAATATTTCTTTTCTTTGAGTTCTGCCCTTTTTTTTGTAAAACTCAATATGGTGATTCTGCAATAAAACAATTATATTATAGTGCTCAATTAAACGGTTAGCCGTTCCGAGACCTTCAAACACTTCTTTTCATTCATTTAATAAGTTGTTTTTAGTTTTCTTTTTTTGCTCATTTAAACTCTCAGCTTCAGTATGTCAAAATTCTAAAGTAAGGCTTAAAATATCAATTATTAGTTGGGTTTTCAATTTCAATAATTTGCAAGTTTTTCCAGTTACATATCTATCTAAGGTGTATTCTGCAAACAGGTTGTCTATGTATTCAAGTAAATAAGCGTTATTTGATAAGAATATGCCATAATGCATCTCTGTCTGCCGAATCTTCACAGTGCACCTTCATGTTGAGTAGTAGCCAAACATTTGGTAAAACTCATTCTTTATTACAGCCAGTAAAGTTGTGTTTAGCATTCTTGGTGGACTATGGTTTCATAAAGACTTCAAGAGATTTAAACGTCAGTGCGGTGGATAGTGGTTTAAAGTAATATAATACAAGATATTAAGTTTGTTGAAGTAAATTTATGATAATGCCAGCATCTTAATAGAATCAACATCTAGCAGCGTGCAATTATTTGTGCTGTTTTGACAATAAAAGTGGTTAGTATATTTTTCCTATTAAATAATACCGTTACATTTGCCGAAAAATTTTCTTAATCTGATTTCTTTCCGTTAGCTAACGTAATCTTTGCTGGTTGCGTAGAAAAAATTATCTTTTTGCAAAGCAAAGCATATAATGGCTTTGGGATGCAACAAAGGCGCATGTATCTAAGTGCCACTAAGTGTAGCAACCTTTATATATTATACTGTCTGTTAATTTGGGAACGGCAAACACTACTAAGCAAAATGCTAAACCTTTTTCATGTTATTTTTTTGATTTTAGGTTGAACAACAACTTCTCACAACTCACAGACTGCGAACTGAAGTTGATGTCTGCAATACCTGTATTTTTTATTTTTTACGGCTTCATTTGCAATTCTCTTTCTACAAATTTTTATAGTGTAATCATAAATTCGACGTATGCACATTTAACTTGTTTTTGGATTTTTTGTTATTGTTGCTCAACAATTAATAAATAAAAATCAATGTGTGTACGCTTGTCCGACAACGTGTTTAATTTTGACATTTGCTTTGACGCGCTATGTTTTTGTTACAAAAATATTTTCTTTGCATTATTTGGTTTCTGTTTTTTGTTTTTCTCAAAAAATCTCTTAATAAATAATAATAAATATTGTGGTATTTGTAGAGCAAAGTTTTTTTGTAAGTGTAAAATAGCCTCTTCTCATTCAGTAGTTTGGATTTTGATACCTTGCCAACATGTCCAAATAAACTATTTGCATCACTTATATTTTCAATTTGTTTAAAAATTGTGATGTTGTCAATAAATTCTTCCAGTGTTGCGTTATCTCTAGCGCTATTATATTGGGCCGTACATTTGGTAAAACAATTCATAGAAAATGCATATATCTTTACTTTGTTTTAGAGTGTTTTTTCAATTGTTAATCATATCTTAAAAATAAATAATTACTTAACTGTAAATTTATTCATTTATTAGAGCAATATATGTACTTTTAAAAATTTAAATGTTTCATCGCTTCACTTGAAAAGTTATAAAGATATAAATAAGTGTTTCCCTAATTTTTTTTAGCAGTGTATAGCATTTACAAAAAAATTTAAGATTTTGTTAAGTTTTGCTAATGTTAATTAACTATTTAATTAATTTTGATATTACTATATTATTGACAACGTATGTGTTAGTAATACTGCTTTAATTTATAATTAATTATTTGATTTATTATTCTAAAAATTAATATCAATGTTAGCTAATTATAAATAAGAGTATTAACAGAATAATCTCATTTCAAAGAAAGCTGTCATAAAAGTTGAGTTTTGAAAATATAAAACTTTAGTAAATAGTAGATTTTGTGCGGAAGTTTTTATTATAATGAATTAGACAATTTATTTCACTAATTAATTTTGTCATTGTCAAGAGTCGAGTTTAAATATTTGTTAATCTTTCAGACAGAACTTGCAAAATATCATCAGTCAAAGTATGTTTTCGCCGTTTTTCCCTTTTCCCGTAGAAAGCGCGGCGCGCACAGGAAAAAAAAGCATAGCAAAAGAAAGTTTACTCAACTCAAATTGCAGTTTTTGCAGTCACGATATAATTCTCTGGGGCCACCCCCTACACCGGATTCGCAACTTTAAATTTCTTTTTGTTCCTGACAAAACAGAAAACTCTAAGTAACTTAATATTCTAAAATCGTTTGGCTCGTTATTATAATACGTCGGATTGTATTTCTTTTAATTTTATTCCGCCCGGAAGAAATTCCACTCAAATTAAATGCGCGCTTTTAATTTTCTAATTGGTATATCATCCCACCCTTCAACTTGCGGGATGTTAAACGAATTAATTACAACTTGAGTTGCCTATTTTATTTTGTAAAAGTTTCACAACATGTACAACAAATATGCGGTTCAAAATTAAATGTAAATGTTTTAGACCTACTAGTTTTGTAAGCTAATTCAAGTTTAATCTTTATTTATAGGATTTAATACAATGACATAAATGTAACGTACATAAGATGTAAATGAATAAAGACAATGTCGTTTGTGTGTTTGCATTCGACTGTTCGCTGTAGAATAATCGAATAATGGGACTTTAGAGCTTGCAGCAAAACTGGCAAGATTATACCGAAAGGGAGAAACCTAATTTACTGTCGACGAATCCTGTTTTGGTGCATGAAAAGGCGAGAATATATTAATCTACACACACGTCGAAAACGATGCAAGTGTCCCAGTTATTTACATAAGCCTTTTATAATCTATTCATAAACAATTTATGTTTTATATGATTTCAATTATTTAATTATAAAATCCTTTGATAATATATCTATGTTTAAACCAACTCGGGATATATGAGCGGGACGTGAAGCTGTGATATAATTAAGCCAATTTATTGTGTTTTTTTATTAAAACTTTTATTCTGACTAGAGTGTTTTACATGTTTCGCCAATAGAGTCAAAATTACTGTGTTTGTGAAAATAAGAGTAAATTGTTTTGTTATATTTAATAATATTAATAATTTTGAAAAATGTATTAAGACACTTTTCTTTTTTCTGGGATGATTTATAAGTGCAATTTTTAAATATTTGTTCTATAATACAGGTGTAATAACATACTTTTTTAAATGAATGAAAAAAATATAATAAGGGTAAATATTTTTTTTAGTTGTTATTAACTTTATATAAAAATGTGCACCACAATGTAATAAAATAGGAATTTTAACCACATATAACAATATTCCAAGAAAATGAAAATCAAGACAATATTTTTTAACTTTGTATTGCAATTGCTTAGTTTTGTTGTGCAATATTTTGAGGAAATCTAATCGATTTTAAAACCATGACTAATTGGCAGGTTGATTTCAAGTTTTGTGAGTATCAAAACTCCATAATTCTCCATTTTGGTATTGTTAATTAATTAGCTTGATGCATACTTTTTTTAAAAACTACTATTCATTTCTAATTTCTGCATAAATAATTTTGCCACTATACTTATTAGACAATCTACACAGTTCATATATTTTTGTTACAATTTAGTGGGCGAGTGTATCATTGTAGCCTATCTGGTGAAAAACTATGCAACACTCCACTATTTCACCATAGCACAAGAGAATCTTATCGCCTCATAACTTATACATTTTTTCTTTTTAAAATATTTGAGAGACTGTGCAAATAATCACCAATACATTTAAACCAACACGCATACACTTAGAGAAGATCTACAGAATTGGCTTTACACAACGTAGCAGATCAAATCAAAAGATCATTATAAAACACGATGTTCCTTCTATAAAATAAACATAGCTTCTTGACGCATACTGTTAATCCAACAATAAGTAAATGGATAAAACACACTCTAGAGAAAAGAAATGTAACAGTTATTGTAAGCGACACAATATTCAGGAAAATGATTGACAGAGTTTGCTCTCAGGATGGGATACTAATTACCACAACTATCAACTATTGTGATAGACAACCTAATTTAACAACTCCATAATCGGTGGTTCCAACACAATTGGCTACACAGATAATACCACAATTTTGCCATTACAAATTTGAGAGCAAAAAATAATTAAATAATAGTGGAATAACTAGGATCTTATGTTTAACCCTTACAAAACCAAACTCGTTCACTTAACAAAAAAAAAGCTAACTAATTCTACTAAGATTCCTAAATATCTCATTAGCGCTGTCAACCGGGATAAAATACTTGAGTGTAATTTTTGATTTGACACTAAGACCACACCTAAACATGAGATTTAAAAAGGTGTACATGTTGTTCTAGCAATATAGATAAGCTGTTGGCAAAACATGGAGACTGTCTCTTAAGATAATACTGTGGCAATAAACAGCTGTCATAAAACCTATGCTCACTTATAGGGCACTAGTCTGTTAGCTAAGAATCAAGTAAAAAAAATTCTGCAAATCAACTTAGTTGCCACAAATGGCATGCCTAAGTGTAACAGGCGGCATGTAAACAACGAAGACAGCAACAATTTAAACAATGATTTGAGCACACTGCATGAAGAGCCGGCAAACACTGATTCCTCTTGAAAAAGGCTGTAAAAAAACGTCATACATAAAAAACAACGGCAAAAAGCGGACGTTTTAATATCCTTACTCAAGAAATATCTGGTTAAAACATGGAAATCCAAAGAGCTAGCAGAGCAGCTATAAAAAATGATTTGGACACGTTGCATGGAAAGCCAGAAAACCCTGTTTCCTCCTGGAAAGGCTGCAAAAACACACCCACCCTATTTTGTATTTATAAAACCCTACAGTGTACACACACACATAAAAAACAAGAGCAAAAAGCGGATAAGGAGAAACTCTTTCAAATCTACACTAATAACTTTTTAATATCCTTATTCAAAAAAATCTTGTTAAAACATAAAAATCCTAAGAGCTAGCAGAGCTAGCAGAGCAGCAATTTTAGCTATAAAAAACCTAAAATTATATTAAAGCTTATACTAGAATAGTAAGTATCAGGCATCAGATGCTGCTACAGTAATCTATTTTATTTATATCATTCAAATAGCAGATGTTTCCGGTATTTGATATAAAAAAAAACAATGCTAGTTAAACAAATATTATGAGTAACTTTCTTATTACACTGTTTTCTTTACACACAGGTAAAGTAGGTAGTAGTAGCTTGAGATTGTATTCTTCCATAAATAGCAGAAATTTTTATTTTTAACAAAAAAAATGAGTTTTTTTTTAAGCTCAATAAGTTTAAAAATCATTTTTGTAGTGTTTCCTGTTTGTATTAATTCTATCTGAAATTGACAAGATTTTATTTAAAGGTTTGTTTAAATACATTTCTTTTTCTTCTTCTTTCTTAAACTATATTTATATTTTACACATTTTAAAATTTCTGCAATTTTTTCTAAAACTGATTCAAAATAGCGTGTTGAGCAAAACCGGTATGATTTTTTATAAAGATATTTATTATATAATACATAAAAATTGCTGATTCTAATAACATGTTAATTTAGTTGGTTTCATTCAAGAGTAGATCTGCTAGTTTTAATTTAAAAAGTAGCCAAAACCTTATAAAACCATTTCAGGTAAAGGTATACTGTTTATTATTTAGGTTATTACAATGCAAGTTATATACATAGTTATTAAAATTTAAAACAAAACATGGTTTTTTAATCTGTTTGATGAAACCAACTTTTAAACGGTTCACACAACAATAGTACACATTAATATTTTAATGTTAAACCACTGCTTTTAAGTTTACTCCACAATATAAAAAGTATGCATCCAACCCCTATATTTTTTTAAGCCCTTGCTAAAAGAGTTCTGGTTTCATTCCTATAATAATGGAAAAAATCAATATAAATTAAAAAATTTTTTTTTTATTATTTTGCAAAGAAAGTACAATTTAATTCTAAAAGATTCATAGTTCCAGAATGTTAATTAAGTAGTTGATTTTGTTTTGGAGATATAATCTTCACAAATTGTGTTTTTGCAATAATTGCAGCAAATTTATTTTACTATAACGTTCTTAAGCAAACACACAATTTCCAGTAAATAAAATTCATATTTTTATATACCCACCTAAAAATGTTTACAATTTATTATTATTTTTTCTCCGTTACTAAAAGAAAAAAAGATATGGGTGTAAAACCAAAACTTGTATTTTAGCATTTTTTTGATAAAATTAGGAAGCATAACTTTTTTTATATCAACCCAAAAATATTAATTAAAAAATTATGTATATTTGTAAGCGTATTTATGTAAAATTTCCTTGAGTCAGAGACAAACATTTGTAAATAAACAATAAATTTTATAATAAATTAAATATGGAAAAAAACATGTTATTGTACATACTTGGGGCATTATTCATAGATAAATTTCAGTAAAAAATTACTATCTTTTGGCTTAGTCGCAAAACCCAACCCAAAACTCAAACCAAAGCTCGGTCTAAAACCCGGCCTGGCCCAAAGCCCAACCCAACCCGTTGAGCGACTTGCGCCGTTTATGTGTTTGTTAGTAAAGTGTCAGTGTAAACACCATCAATATTAATATACCAATATATTATTTATAGAATAACTCTTATAGAATGAAGTGAATAAGCAATGCAGTTTATGTATGTTAATAATTCATGATGAAACTGTGAGTAGAATTAACATTATTTCTTATGATTAATGATTGAGGTTAGTTGTATTGAAGCTAACGTTTTGTTGCGTCGCAGCTTGCGAGCATAGTTACTGAGCCAACCAGTGGCGTAACATTGAATTGGCAAATAATTATAAATTATAAATATAATTACTAAAATGGGCGATCCATTATTTGAGGATAAATTTTTTAAATGCTGCAAAGATAAAATCAGTAAAACATTAGTATGTATTAATTGTGGAAATGTATACCACAAAAGTTGCATACAAAATAAATATAAAACAAAGCCAAAAAGTATTGATGAGTCCCGTGTTATCTGTTGCGATGGAGAAGAAAATAATTATACAACTGAGCTTCTCAAATTAATAATAGAAGATAAAAATTCCATCATTAGTGAGCTAAGAAAAAAAGTTGTTTTGTTGTATGACAAAATCAAATACTTAGAAGCCAACAAAAATACTATTCCAGTTAACGTTAATTTAAAGAACCACATGGGATCGTGGCATCTGATAGCAATATTAATAAACCAAAAGAAAATACTCCAGAAATAATTGCCAATGTAAACTTAAGAGAGAGAAAAAATAGCACCAAAGGAAAACATGAAGATAAAATAAAAAAGAAAACATTTTCTGAAATTACCAAAGAAAATAATGAAAAAAATAGCACCATTGAAATTGAAAATAAATTTATAATACCTAAAAAACTTTCAACAATATTAAAAAAAAAAAACCAACAGTATTTGGATCTGACACCGGTTCTATAAAAATAAAAGGTATTGAAAGACAAGGCTGTCTTCATATATGTGGATTAACTCCTAACTTAGATGAAAATGATATTGTAGAATATCTAGAAACTAAAGAAATTAAATATGCCAAATGTGAAAAATTACAGTCTAAGCAACCAGAATACAACTTTTCTTTTAAATTAAGTTTTCCTATTTCTAAGTTAGAATTTTTTTAAAATCCAGAGATATGGCCTGTAGGTGTAAAAGTAAATAAGTTTTTTCTAACCCCAAGGAGACCAGCAGAAAAGGGATATTAAAAGATTTTAAAACAATATCTATTTTTTATCTAAATATTCAAAGTGTTACAAATAAAATATTAAAGTTGGAAATTTTAACAAAAGAATTAATCCTATCGTTTGTAATATTAAGTGAACATTGGCTATCTGAAGATTATTTGAAATTTTTTCATTTGGAAGGATATATTCTGCGTAGCAGCTACTGTCGTCCTCCCAATCAACGTGGAGGTGTTGCATTATTTTCTTCAGTAGATTTTAAAAGAGGTTTTAAAATGCGTTATGATATAAATGTTTTTTCGGTTCAGAATCATTTTGAGTGCTGTGCAGCTGAGGTGTTTTGGATGGAAAATAAATATTTAATAATTGGTGTATATAGAATTCCTGAAGGCGATACAACTATTTTTATTGAAAAATTGCATAAGTTATTAGATAAAGTACACACTAAAGATATAACTATTTTTTTAACTGGTGATTTTAATATTGACATATTTAAATCAAACAATAAACTCACAATTGATTTTTATATTTATTGTTAAGCTATAATTTTCATTTAACCATCGAAGAACCAACTAGAGTAACAAAAAACTCAAGCACATGCATAGACAATATATTTATAAATAGTGATGCCAATCAAATAAAAGCAAATGTAATCAAATGTAATCTATCTGATCACTATGGTCAGTTTTTAGAATTTAATTTGTTATTAGAATGTAATGCTCCAAAAACATCCACTTTTAAAAAACGTATTATTAATGAAGATTGTATTGCTTCTTTTTGTATTACCTTAGAGAACACTTGCTGGGATCAAGTATTTAATAAGAATTGTCCTAATCAAGCTTTAGATTCTTTTTATAATATATTTAATATTCTATATGAACAACACTTTCCACTTAAAGAATTTTGAACTAACCCTGCAAGTAAAGATTATAAATGGATAACTGCAGATATAATCAAACTGAAAAGAACTGTATCTTTTTTGTATGATCTATCACAAACAAGTTCAGTCTTTAAAGGTGATTATATTGTTGCAAATAATTTATACCAACAAACAATATCTGAAGCAAAAAAGAAATACCATGATAATATTGTTTTTAAAGCTGCAAATAAAAATAAATCTATATGGCAAATTATAAACAAATTTTAAAGAAAGTCTGATTGTACTAGAGCATTTCCTGAATTGTCTGGAAATACCGTAAATGATGCAAAAAATGTCTGCAATGCATTCAATGATTTTTTTTTCAACAATTACTTCCAATCTTACAAATCACACTAACGGTAACCTGGACTATGTAAATGAAGATATTGATATGTGTAGTTTTACAATATTTTTAGGAGATATTGATGAATACGACATAATTCAAATAGTTAAAAAATTAAAAAATAATAACTCTAGTAATTCTGACATTATTTCAAATTATTTACTGAAGAAGATTATTAATTTTATAGTTGTTCCAATAAAACATATTTGCAATGTATCTTTTAATACAGGTATATTTCCTGACAGGTTTAAATTAGTTACTGTCATACCTCTTCAAAAAAAGACGATACTAATACATTTGCTAATTATCGTCCTATAAGGTATATTATCTAGCTTATCTAAGATATTAGAACATCTAATGAACAATAAAACATTTTTTAACTCTAAAAAATTATTTGCATCCAGTCAACACTGATTCACACAAAGATAGTCAATAGAAACTGCTTTGGCAACGTTCACTGAAAATGTTTTAGGAGCTTTGGATAAGAAATTATTAGCACTTGGTGTTTTTATTGATTTGTCCAAAGCTTTTGACTGTGTTAATTTTAATTTACTGATAGCAAAGTTAAAACGATATAGAATTTGAGGTATAGCAAGCAACTGGTTTAATACGTACTTAAAAAACCGTTACCAAGCAGTAGTAACTCAAGTGAATGGAGAGGAAATTTGTTCAGAAACGCAAATGCTTACTTGTGGTGTACCACAAGGATCTGTACTGGGACCGACCTTGTTTTTAATATTTGCAAATGATTTTGATAAATGTGTTATCAGTATTATCACTCAGTCTATGTTGGTGTCATATGCTGATGATTCTAACATATTACTAAAGGGTGATTTAAATGCTATACTTGAAAACGTAAATGTGGTGCATAAAAACATATTACAATGGATTGATGGAAACTGTTTAGCTATCAATAAAAACAAAACTGCTATCGTACTGTTTGGAACTGCTCAGTCAAATGGTCAAATTGGTGACTTAGTTGCAATAAATAATGACTTACTGAATGTTGTTGATTCTACAAAAATTTTAGGAATAGAAATAGATCATAATCTTAAATGGCAATCACATCTTAGCACTCTCTCTTCCAAACTTTCTAGTATTTGCTATGTTCTTCAAATTTTATCTAAACACTGTAGCAAGGATATATTAAAAACAATGTACTATGGTAACTTTTATTCAGTTATGCGATATGGAATAATGTTTTGGGGAAGAGCGAGTGGTGCAGATAGAATCTTTATTATTAAAAAAAAGCTATTAGAATTATATATGGTTTAAAGTGGAATGTGTCTTGCAGAGATGTCTTTAAGACACAAAATATTTTAACGTTTTGCGGTGTTTATATTTTTACAACTTTATGTTACGTGTTTAATAATATGTCCACGTTTATGATGCATAATGTCGATCATGATTATCAAACACGTAATAAAAATGATATTTTATTACCAAAACATAACCTAACTCTTTATGAGAAAAGCTATTACTATACCGGATGTAAATTATACAATGCTCTACCGAATAAAGTAAAACAGATAAATAATCAAAAGAAATTCAACAAAGTTGTTAAAAAAATTCTTATAGAATGCAATTGTTATTCAATTGAAAAGTACTATACTTTCTGCAGGAGAGATATTGTATAATCTAAATTTTAATTTTTAACTGTGTACTCTGTCATTTTAAAGTATCTATACATTAATAATGTATAGAGTTTTGTGTCATTATGTTTGTTTTATTTTTAAGTTTATATATTATTGTATTAATAATTGAAATGAATGTTTGAGTAAATTTATCTTTGTATATTTTTTCAAATGTTTTAATAAATCTATCTATATCTATCTATATTGTAGTTTTGTTTGTTGTTAACAACAAACAATTCAATGCTAAATAATGTTATCTTTATTGTCTAAATTCCAATACATATAAGATCATCTTAAAATTCGCGCTTGCTTTTGTTTCCAAAAAATTTTGCAAAGTTTTTTTATACAAACCTTAAAAAAATATCCAATGTATTAACTTCAATCCAGTACATCGCAAATAACTCTTCTAATGTTATCCAAAGAAAATTATGTAATCATAAATAGAATTCTAGTTTACTTCCAAAGGGTAAGTTGTCTATTTGTTTTATTAAATAAACTTTTTGTAATAAAAATACATCTATCTTCATACGTTTTTTAAACCAACAACAATATTCTACACCAACCTGAACCAGATTTAATTTTTAACGATTTTTTCTAGTTAACTTTGTTATTATTGATAAAAAATGTGTACACGGCATTTTTTTCTATTCCAAAAATGTTAAGATATTTTTTTTGCAATCAAACTTGCGTTTTTATTACATTGAAGAGTAAAATTAAAAACGAAAACATTACTTGAAAAAAATAAATTTTCTAACTTATTTTTTACTTTACGCAAACTAGAACTCAAAAAAATAAATAAAATGTCTCATTGAAATAGCTAGAAAATACTTTATATTTGATAAAGTACTTTTTTATCCATTTAAATGCAGTACTCTTCAAACGTAAAATCAACATAAAAACACGACTACGCTTTATCAGATGCCGTACTTTTGTATGGCATAGATTACAACAATGATTAGACTAGAAACGTTTGAAATGCAGAGTTACTGACGATTATTAAAAATGTGCCAAAGATTAAGAAAAAAACAAGAACTACTTTTAACAGTTAAACGCTAAAAACCTGCATACTTAGGCCATATAATGCGCAACCAAAAGTACGAAATACTACTCATTGTACAAGTGCAAATTAAAAGTAAGAGCAAGATTAGCAGAAAAAAAGTAGGATAAGACTAAAGAAAAATTGAACAACTTAGCTGTTATTGTTTTATTACTTATTTATTAAAATGCCAAAAACAATAATATTGTTCATAATACAGCAACAAATTATAAAATTATTTATTAATTTTGTATATAATTTTGATTAATTACATATTTAACAATACAGGTATTATTGATATTTTCTTCTTACAATAAATGATTTTGTAGTATTTATTATAATTGAATTAATCAAAACAGACAAAAAACAAAATATTTTAATAACAGAAAGTTATAAAAACAAATGATAAAAATCACCCCATAAAAGTAGAATTATGACATCAAAATAAAATTACAAAATTTCCTTTGAATAACATTGAAGAAATATAGTTCGACTCTCACGCCATTGGATTGAAATTAATGCAATGAATATTTTGTTTGTAGTTAGTAAATAAAATTGTTATATTCTTTAATAAAAAAAATCATGCTTAAAATCAACATAATGATAAAAAAATATAATAAAATGAATTTGCAACAATTATTGCAACAACACAGTATGCAAAATATTTTTTTTTAGTTTCAAAAACCAATATTTAGGTCTTATGCTTGAGTTACCACCTCACAGCCACACATTCTGAATTTGGATTGAATTATTCTTTATGTTGTGAGAAATTTAGATAATCTTATATGTACTTTGCAAGGTAATAAAATTTATTTTAATAACATTACTTTTTTTCCGTAACTAAAAAGCTTAAAAAATATAGGGGTCAGATGCATGACTCTTTTGTATTAGCTAAAAGAAGGCAATACAACAATTTTTATCAATTAAAACACGTCTTTTATATTATGTTCACTACAAACATAAAACCACAAAAAATAAGTAAAATTTGTGATGCATAAAAAATATGTCAGTCTCAAATAAAATTTTATAATATATAATATAAATCAGTCTTAATTAAAAATCTGTACCTTTTATTAATAGCTTTCATAACAAAATTTTTTTTGATTGATACATTTTGTCTTCTTATGAATACAACTTTACATAATTTTCTTTTATACAAACACGTAATTGATATAGTTTCAAAAGTAAAAGTGTAATTGTGTAAAGATAAAAAAACAAATTAAAAAAAGTAATATTTATTTACATTGTAGAATTTCAATGTTTGTGTAATAAATGGATTTCAAAACTGTAAAAAATTATTTATCATGATCATATTATGATCTGGTACATAAATATTTACTGTAAAAAAAAACAATGTTTTGTTGAATGTGCAACAGTTATGAGTTTTTTTGTCAACTGTATTCCAATATAAAGTCTTATGTCTAAACTAAAACTATAGATGTTGACATACATACTATGATCTGGTATAAGAATATTTACCGCATCAGAGAAGCCCTTGTTTTGTTGCATATGCATTCATTAAGACTGTTTTTGGTTTTTTTGTTTATTGTTATACAGGGTACCATATCATAATAAATATAGATGTTAATATCCATTTATAATTTATATTGGGGCAAAAACCCTTTTTGTTAGATTTACAATAGTTAAGTCTTTAAGTTTCTGTCAAGTATTTTCCATGATAAAAGTTGGATTGGAATAGTTAGGATAGTAATATACCAAAAGTCGTTTTTAAATTTTAGGTAGTTTAAGGATAATGTTTTTTCTTGGTATTTTGTTAAAAAAATTCAAATTATTTTCCAGTACCTAAAGTTTGTTAGAGAGTGTTTCTAACTTTTGAGTCGCATACTTTAAAATATTAAAAACTTGTCGTATATGGGCAACTCCACGATAGTTTGGACAAACGTTCCCACATCGACATATCCGATTTTGCTCAAATTTTGTACACATGTTTGAGGTACTAAAATATGACAATTCCTACAATTTTAGATTTCTAGATGCAATATAGTGTAAATCTCCTTTTAGTTTTTGTGCTGTATATAAGCAAAAAATAATCAAAAATCATATTCAACAAGTGTATCTTATAGAAATTTTGCCGTAGAACAAAAACCCGCCGTTGGTTTTTAAAAAAATTTTGTGAAAAATAGAAAAATTACCATTTTATTAAAATTTTGATATCTTTGATTCCGCTACACCTGGAGACTTGAATTTGAATATAATACTCCAAACATAGTATTTTTGATTGCTAAAATTAAAAAAATTGAATTTGCTTGCCTTAAGATAAAATACAATATATAATTGCTAAAAATAAGTTACGTTTAAGAAATTTTTATCGGATTTTCCGTAATTTTACTAATTTTTCGGCTTTTTTAAAGAAAGTTTTGAAAAACAAACATAAAGATCGCGTTTAGACATAACCCCATAAATAAAAGTTAGAAGTTTTTTTTATATTTATTATAAGACATTATATCATTGTAAAAATAATTAAAAAAAATCCATAACTTTATGGTCTACTTTTCGCAAGTTATAAATATCTTAGTGCAAAAAAAAATTGTTAAAAAAGTGACCCCCACCGATTTTAAGGCAAAAATTGCTGGTTTATGCTGATTATCAAAAAAATATAAGAATAACAATTTGTATTACAAGATATTAAGCCCGTGCTAAAGTTAATTAAAGTGGCACACTCTCAAAAAATCAAAAAAAAAATTTCTAAAAAACTAAAATTAAAAAAAGTTGAAATAGCGGTCACAAGTTAAAAATTAAAAGTTAATTTTTTTATATATATTTTGATACATTGTATTATTGTAAAAATAATTAAAAAAATGCAAAATCTCTATGGTTTACTGTTCACAAGTTATAATTTTTTTAATGCAAAAAAAAATTTGTTAAAAAAGTTTGTCGGCAATTTTAGATTGTTTATTTAACACCCACCGATTTTTATAAGAATAAAAATGTGTAATACAAAAAACTCTTGTGCCTAGGTTAACCAGTGGCACAATCTCAAAACATGACAAAAAACAATAATTTTGAAACGCCTCTGCTAAAAAACAAAAGCCTAAATATTGATTCAGTTAAGCTGGCCGGATTAAAAAAGATGAAGACTTTTGATCAATAAGTATTCATTTTTTTCAAACACGAAAAAAAACTTTTTAAAAAAATTGGTTCATATTTCACCTTCTCGGACTACTTTAGTTGTTGCAAATCTACCTTTTTTTTTTTTAAAACAATTTAAAACAATCCGTACTTGGTTGCAAACTTCAGTTGCCCCATCGCAAAACATAGCTTCAAACATGGTTAATTTTGAAGGTACCTTGGGATGAGTTTATAAAAAAGTTAATAAAAAATAAATAAATACATAATAAGGTGTATCCAAATTGAAAAAAATATTTAAAAAATCGCATTAATTAATTTTTTTTTTGCAAAACAGTTCTTGCAAAAATCGCACGCATTTTTATTTATAAAGGGTAGTATTTGAAAAATTATTACTTAAAAAATAAGATAAAAATAGAAAAAAAAATCCCTAAAATTAAAAAATTTCATAAATAATATAAAAAATATTTATTGCAATTTTTATAAAAAAATTACGTTCTACGCCCATATAAAAAAAAATCGGAAAATTTAAAATGTTTTACGTTTTTCTGGAAAAAATGCCAATATTTTATAAAACAAAAAAAATGGCAACCTCTTAAAAATTTTTTTTTTTTTTTAAATATTTTTTGAGTTCTGTCGCAGTATTTGGTAAAGACCTTTTCCAATGCAATAATACTATATTAAATAGATCGTTTAAACTTTTGAAAACATTTTAAATCAAATGGTTAAAAATTGATAAAACTGCAACATTTTATCGTGTTTTTTGGATAGGTGTAGATGCCTCTTAAATTAGGGTTAAGTTTAATTTATGGTCGGCCTAAAAGTTTTGCCCAACTTAAATTTGAAGCTATCGTCCTAAATTAAAAGTAACTAGAAAACAAAAATCAAAAAAATTATAAAACATATTTTTATTTGAACAAATATTTACTTGTAGTAGTAGTTAATAATTTACTTTAAGCATAAGGTTGTAACAGATATCTTCTTAAATTGAATACTAGAAAGACGTTAGGTATAAATAAAGAACATTTTTAAAACATATTGAAATAAATAAGATCCCATTCTAATTAATTTTTTTGCTTTATTATATAAAAAAACACATTCATAAATTGTTGAAAAAATTGTAAATGATTAACCTATACCTAAAAAAGAAAACAAATCTATTTCTGTAAATTATAGACTTATTGCATCAAGTCAGTCTCAAAAATTTTAAAAATATATTAACTTCCACATTAAGTTCTTAGAACAACATAATTTAATCTCAAATATTCAATAAGGATTTTAATTAAAACGTTTTAAATTCTACTTTACAAAGACATAAACAAAAATTGCAGTAGATCTTGACATTTAAAAAGAAAGCATTTAGTAGGATATTAAATACTAATTTTATCAGCAAGCTTCATTGTATAGGTTTTGATTATAAATTTGCAAATTTTATCAATAGCTTTCTTGACAAATTATAGTTAAAATTTATGGTTTTAACACATTTTAAAATCATAAATTCTAATTTGATTTTAATTAAATTATCAAATCTAAAAAACTAGATTTTCTAAATAAATGTTAACATTTTTTTACTTCTGTACAACTTTTGCACATATAAAAAACTTATACAAGCAATTGTGTTAAACATTATTGCAAAATATAGAAAAAATCTTCTAAAATTACACTTTTTCTTTTAAATTTTTCTAATGACCAAGATACAACACCGGCGCAATGTTACAGATCTTGCATTTTATATAAACATTTTTATGTTAAAAATATACAAGACATATTACTACATAAATATAATATTTACTCGTAATACAAACGTTTGATAAAAAATGTTCACTGACAGTTCAATATAATAGTTTTAACAAGTGTGGTATTGGGTTTTACTCGTTAAAATTAAAAGGTATTTTTATGTCGTTGTAACATATTAAGTAATTCATAAACAAAAAATTTATATTTGTGCATTGCTATGTTTTATTTAGGTTCCTAAATTAAAAAAAAAAGGTTTTTTGACAGATAACTTCTTTATAACTTAAGTATTTTCGGACTATTTAGTATTATATGTAGATATATTTGTCACTTGAAAACCAATTCAAAATTCCGTACGTAGTTTCAAGTCAAAACACTTAATTTGTTATATCTAAAATAATAGTTGACACGTAATATGTTTTAAGATCCAGTGCTTTTTTTGTCAAATTTAAAAATATCGGACTAAGGAAGAGTATGCTATTTCATAGATTCCGACAACATATACATCTGTCAAATTATGACATTTAATAAACAATTGTTTTTAGTTATAAGAGTATGCAACTCGCATAAAGTACATGCCGAGGCTCGTGTGCAACGTTTTTATTGGAAAATGGGCATCAAACTGTGCTTGTTGTACAATATACTATTCCAAGCTGTATTATTCAATTCTAAATCTAAAAAACGTATTACATATTCTCAAGTGAATCGTAAAAATGGTGCATTTAAAACGACTGAACTTGCATTTTGCATATAACATAAAAGAGAATAACTAATTAGTAAAAGTAGCGGATAGACATGCTATGCCTGTGCAAACTTAAAATTCAGATAAACATTGTATATTTATCTACTAATAAAATTAAGTATGTATATATTTTATGTTATTGTTTCATAAGTTCAAAATAAATTCAGTAAACTATCGTATTTTATTTACTTTAATTACAATTAATTTCAATATTTTAATATCATTTTCAATTAGTATTACAAATTTGATTAAATAATTATTTTTTTCTAAATTAATTTATTTAAAATATTATTTTGAAACTAGTAAATAAAAAGTATAAAATGCAATAATTTTCTGAATTCATTTTAAACTTATGAAATAATAACATAAACTACAAAATATAATAAAGTTTCATAGAATTGATAAAGAAAATATAGAACATATTTTATACCATTTAAACCATTAGAAGTACTGAAAGAAATTCTATACGATTAAATAAACATAAATTTAGTAAAATTAATTAAGATAATACAGTTTTTAACAGCAATTTTGTGATCAAAATAAATTAAATTACATTTTAGTAGTAGAAAAATAATATTAATTTTCTTTTTCAGATTGAATGTAAAAAACACTTTACTCACCTATTAAATATTAATGACTGAAAAATGTATCCCATTTATAGTATTACTGTCACAGATTCACCTTAAAAAAATATCATACTTGTATATTAAAAGCAATAAGTAGTAACAGAATTAACGTAAACATAAGTTTAGGCGCATCAATGTCACATCGCGCACTTGGTGTCATACTGATATAAATTCTTGAAACTACGACGATATAAAGCGAGATGTCTTATTCGGTATTTATCAAGTGCGCAGTGCACCACACAAACATTATTTGAAATTTTAAGAACAAATCTATTTTTACAAAGCCAAAAAACAAATATATTATGTGATTATAATAAAAAGTATATATTGTATTAGGTTAATTACACATTGCTTATGAAACAATCCACTTGTGGCATGTATATAATATTGATTATTTTGTATGTGCGCATTTTGCACATGCCTGAATCCGATACGACAAGAAAAGAATACAAAAAAGTACCTAGTTTCTGTTTATAAGACAAACAAATAACTAAATAAATAAAATCATTATTTATATATTCAATTTTAGAAACATGTCACCACCAAAACTGAATATATAAATTATAAAACTGTTGCTCCTTATAACAGAGTGTATAATATATTTATTAATGTTTCAGTTTAGAATATAACTAATTAAATAAATAAGCTTATTCAACCTAAAACGGGTACCATCAATTCTGAAAATAGTAAAAATGAATATAAAAATGATCTATTATTAATCTATTCCAACCTACGGTTTGAACAGTTTGCAAACCGTTCAAACTATGCACACAAACAAATTACTGTGTATAAAAAATTGCCTAAAGATTACAAATATTTGTTTGTGTGCACAGTTTGGACGGTTTGCAAACTGTCCAAACCTTAGGTTGGAACAAACCTATTAATATAAATTAATATGATAAACGAAGTTAGATTTAATAAATAGTTAGCAGAAGCACAATCCTTTTTCTTTTTTCTGCTGTTTCATTTCATTTCTCTTTATTAATTTTCAATTCTTTAACATTTTATTTGCATAACCGCAACCTTCACATGTGACATGGTTTATATTTAAATTACGGTTTAGGTATTTAAGGATCAATTTTCATCTTTATTATACAACTTAAATAAAGACATTACGGCGTACTGCGTCTTATTACTTTTCCACCCACACGCTGGTCTTATCCACATCCCTAAAACCCGACAAGCACCTGGAGGTTTTGTCACAATATATAGTAGATTTTTGTATCTACTGAACTTTATAGCAAGCCTTATGATAAAACAACAAATTCTAAAACAAATATTTTAAAGACTAATACTATTTAAATCAACTTTATAAATGGGTAATTCTATTATTTTTCTACATTACTTAAAAATTGAGTATCTTTACATTAGCTCAAAATTGAATATATAATAGTAGATATCAAAAAAACATATTTTTCAAATTTTCAATTTCTGGGAGGTTTAATCTCAACCTTCTAAAAGTTCAGAAAAACACCTAAAAATACATTTGAGTAATTTTTAACATTAGAAAAAGATTTACAAGCACTCAGTAGGCCGTTTTAAAAATAATCCAAAAATCACAATTACAAGAAACAATATCATAACAAACTCAAATTTCAACAAAATTAGATCTAATATGCCTAGTTTTTTTAATTGCTCAAACGTATCAATTAAAAAATAAGACTTCTCAACGATTAGTATTTTGTCAAAAATGTTAGTTTTTGTATACAGTGTGGCCGTTAAAACTTGGTTTATTTTTTGATAAAATGTGTAGAAAACATTTCATGCCAAAAAGTTTAATTCTTAAGAATACTGATAAGCTCAAGCTACAACACTTAGAAAACGTACATTTTATTGCATATGATTAACATATTTTTTTTTTTTAAATGTGTTAATTCTCAATATGAAAAAATTTTAATAAAACTGTTATATGCAAAAAAACTTTTTCACATTTTTTCTTCATTTCTGTTCAACATATTGTTATTAAATTTTGGGTATGACAATATAATAAAGTTATAATAAATGTTAATTTTTAAAAGATGTGTAATTCTATTACTTTTCGGCTAAATTTAAAAACTGAGTATCTTCAAATTGGTTTAAAATTAAATATGTGATAACAAGTACAAAAAACATGTTTTTTTCATTTTCAGCATGGTCTCAATTTTTGGGAGTTTTTTGAAGTTTAGAAAAACGCCTAAAAATCACATATTTAAAATTTTTTTCTCAATATAAGAACATCGAAAGAAAGTACTCATTTTTTTTTGTAATCTCTCGTACTTATACTAAATTTTTGTTAAAAGTAGTAACGTAATTCTCCCCATTAGGAAAAACGTTAAGCTGTTTACGTGTGAAGAAAAGCTGTAAAACAGTTTGGCGCGTTTTATTTAAATCAGATAACCAAAACAAATTTATTATTTAAAATTAATAAATAATGTATTTATTAAGAGAAACGTTGAACTGTTTGTGTGTGAAAGAAAGCTGTAACACAGTTAAATCCTAAAATTCTTAAAACACGCCAAAAATGCAATTGCCAGTTCATATGCATTGAGAAAAATGCATATTTTTTTAATCGCAATATAACTATCTCATTTGACTAAGTATTTTTTATAATCTAAATTTGCATTTGACGTTCGAATATTTTAAATCAATAGGAACATGCGTTTTTTTTCTCTCTATACAAAGTTTTTATTCAGTTCATACTTTTTTTTAAACTGGTTGTTACATTAAAAAAATAAATCATTTGACAAAATATTGTTTATATAAAAGTCTTTAAACAAAGGCAAAATTCCTTTTTGCCAAGTAGTAATATAGATTTTTTAAGTTGACAACAAGCCAGACTTTCCAAGATACTTGTTAGTTAGAAGGTGAGACATTCACTTAAAATAGGAATCATAATTCTTAAAACATGCAATTATAAGCACTCAAAAAGAACAAGTTTTTAAAAGATTTTTTTCCAGTCCAAACGGACTGGAAACCGGTTGACTGGAGAAAACTACTTGCACTTTTTGAAAATCAATTTACTCGTTTTACTTAAGAATATGCCCCTGCTCACTTCTTTCGTAAAATGCAATGCCACTTAAATACCAAATTTACCCATGCGTTTTTTTGTGCGGTTACATAAAACATTTGGTTTATCAAAATAAAAAAATAAAACAATAGAGAAACTACTACTAAGCTGATTGTGGCCACATTTGAACATTTTCTCTAAAGTAGTTGTACGTATCTTCACTTAACTTTACGTTGATAATTTTTAAATCTAATTGAGTTTTACTTTTATGATTCTTAAACAGATTGCAATAAAAAAATTATTTATTGTTTATTACAACCAGTAATTTAATTTTTTTAATTGCTTAATTCTTTTAGATTTAACTTTATTTAATTTTTTGTCTATATATATATATATATATATATATTTAAAATAAGTGATTTTGTTTTTGATTAAATTTTCTATATCAGAATCTTTAATTTAAAGTTGACATATGAGCAGACCGCAATCAGTTTTTTAAGCAGTGATGAGCCTGCAACTACAACTTACAAAAAACCACAAAAAATCATGGTTTTGTGTTATTTCTATATGTATCGTATATATGATTTGCTTATTCAGAATATCGTCACAAAATCAAGGTTTTTGTATTGATTAACAATATAATAAAATTTATGTTTTTTGTAAGCGCAATGTTTGCTCTCAAAATTTCTATTTAATAGTGAACAAACTTTAACAATTTTTTTTTTTTAGATTTTTGTCAAACGTGAATTAAAATTAAAACATGCAATTAGATTTTGTTATTAAAATATTAAAAAAAATCTTTCTTTCGTAATTAAGAACCAGATATATTAACGTTTTTATGCTTGGACTTAATATTATTTCTAAAAAAACAATCTTTCAGAGACGTTTTAACTATATATGTATGTATATATGTTCTCTCAAAACTTCAGAAAAATATTTAAATTAAACAAAGTTACAGCAAGTCTTTTTTACCAAAATACTAATCTATGTTGTCATATTTTAAAATTTATACATAAAAAAAAACAATTTAAAACAAAAGAAATATACCAAACTAGACCTAATTTTGATAAAATTTGACAAGAATTGTAATTTATTATTTTTAAGCTAGTTTCAAAACATTCACATTAAAGCTAAAAAAAAAATTAAAAATATTACTCAACAAATGTAATTTTTAGTTGTTTTTCTGTTTCAAAACATCTAAAAATTGAATGACTTCAAGAAGCATGCAATTTGAAAAATATGTTTTTTGGTACTTTTTATCATATATTTAATTTTGAGCAAACTTAGTAGAAGTAGAATTCCATTTGTGACTAATAAAAGTCAAAAGATCTGTTGTCGAACGTTTTGATCTAAATCCATATTGAGTATATGAGATAAAGTTAATTTGTTCTAAGAACTTGACAATGTAAAAATCAAAATACTTTTCAAAACTTTTTGACAAATTAAGCAATAATGCAATCGGTTTATAATTTAAAGAATCAGACTTGTCTCCTTTTTTAAGTATATGTTAAACATTTGCAATTTTTTAACAATTTGGAAATGTTTAATTTTTGTATAATAAAACAAACATTAATCAAAATGGAAGCTAATTTATTTGCAAATGTTTTAAGAAGAATATTTAGAATTTCATCTATACCTGATGCCTTTCTGGTATTTAATTTAAGAAGATATCAATTGCTAACCCGTTGTCTAAAATGAATTAGACCCATTATTTTTCTAAAGATTTATAACAACAGAATTAGATGCAAATTGATTTGCAAAAATATCTGATTTCTTTAGGTTAGTAACTGACTGTTTTGATCATATCAAAAAAAAAGTATTAAAAAAGTTTTATAAAAAAATTTGTTGTTTATGAAAAGTTGAGAAATTCGATTAGCTTTGTTACTGTCAATTCTATTTTTTTCAGATTGTATTAGATTATTACAATAATTTCGAGCTAACTTATAATCCTGTTTAATCTGTTCATAGTAATTACTGATGTGTTTTTTAAATGCTTTGAGTTCCTTATTAACTGCCTGTTTTGTCTAAATTAAAAAGCAAGTACTTTTGTTTTGGTTTAATAACAGAACAAATTTTTCCATGACAGTTTGATTAGTTTTTGTGAGATTTCTTTAAAATGTTATAACAAAATTATTTCAGCTTTTTTATGATTACCTTAAAGAAGCTTGTCAAAACTTTTAGAAAAGTTATCAAACAAATTTAGAACTGCTTTATTTGGAAAAACGGTAAATGCCAATTACAAAAATAGTCTCACCAGGAAAATTTTGTTTGAGAAATATAATCTTTAAATTTTGTACGTTGTCAGCATGCTTGTTGTTTGTGGATGTAGGCACAAACATTTTGCTTTTCTGCAAATAAATGTTCAAGATAATTCTATAGTATTATCTCCAAGATTGGTGCCAATCGCAAACATATGTTAATTTGTTATTATAAAAAAAAAACTAAAACACAAAAACGACATAAAATTTTTAACAAAAAAAGACAGTATCCCAAATAATATTTATTGGTAAAAAAACCCTGTTTTATTTTCATGTCAAATATTAGTGCAAGCAGATCAATTAAAACAGAAAATATATTTATGACAACCTTATGTGTGGAAAAACTCTGGAAGCACAAACTAACAAAATCATTAACGTTGTTAAATAATTAAAACATTTAGTTATTGCTAGAAAATAATTAAATTACTTCAGTTTAGTGAGCAAATTTTTCCCTAGATTTTCCTAGTTTATTTATCTTTTTTTTATTGTTTTGTGCAATAGTTTTTACTTGTGGTTAATGTAATTACTATATATTATATCTCTAAACCAATTATAAGTGATTATATTAAATGCAATGGTACTAATAATAATAATACTCGTATTAACAAATGATTGATTTAAAAGTGTCTACAGGCTAAACAACTCAACGGTTTTTCTTTTCCAAATTTTTGCAAAACTTGAATGCTCCCTTTAACCATTAACTACTAAAGTTCTAAAAAAGTAAAATGTTAAACTAAAAACAAAAGTAACAGCGGTCAAAACAGATTTAGACAATAATACTTTACTAAGCCACAATGATGTGAAATTAATGCAATGGTAATTAATATGCAAGAATCTATAGCTGTTTTAGTTTCTGATAGAATAAAAGATAATACAAAAAATTGTACTAAATTCACATTTGCCACTAGATACTTTTTCTGTGCCATAAAAATTAATAAATCAGCTGCTGTTAAATTAAACAAAAAAAAGTTTTTTGAAAACTCATCTAAACAACAAGATAATTAAAACAAAACTCTACAGCTTCTATTAGTTTGTCAGTCATCATAAAAACTAATTTAACTGTTAACCAAAGTAACCATCTAAAATATGTAAATCAAAAACTCAATAAAAGCAAGACTAACAGTCAAAATAATATCAGCTACAAGACTTACACTATGTTACATGTTCTTACTAGTGTATATAATGTTTTGAAAATAATTATATTTAGATTTCCATTTTATTGATAAATCGTTAAAATTGGCTGTTGTAGATTCTTCGTTAAACATCAATTTTCATCATATACTATATTTATTTAAACTATTACTATCTTTTAATAAAAAAATTAAATATGTTAATTGAGCTTAAAAAATGAAATAGTAAGTTATTTTCCATAAAGATATGGATTGTTTTGTTCCCATTAAACGTTTTCGTCTTTCTACATTTCCAAAATTATTTAAAAAAACAGCTAAACAAGCTGACTACTAAAAAAAAGTAACACAAAATTAATACTTTTGTAAAAAATGCAAAAAAATTGCATGATTATCAAACGATTCAAAAACTTCAGGTTAAATTAAATATTTTAACCCAAATTTGTTATAAAAATTATGTTTCTAACATTGAAACTAATGTTTCCTGCAATAGTTTTAGTTCAGATAGTATTCCAACTTTTTTTTAAGCATTTTTTTTATTACCTCTGGCAAAATGCTCTCTTTCACAACTCTATTAATAAGAGTGTGTATTCCTCAGCTATAAACACAAAGTTAAAAATAGTTGATGGAGTTATATCAGGCCATTACAAATATTTGGGAACAAAAAAAATAGTACTACAAAAATCGGTTAATACTTTTATTTGGATTTGGTCTATTTCTGCTTTCAGAGCTAATCATTGAAGCCAAAAATTAAGACTACTACATCTGAGAATTAATAATTATGCAAGAATCAATAGCTGTTTTAATTTCTGATAAAATGAATGAATAAAAAATAATACAAAAAGTGTACTAAATTCACTTTTGCCACTAGTTACTTTTCCAGTGCTATAAAAACAGATAAATCAGCTACTATTAAAATAAAGCTAAATAAGAAAATAAAAAATCACACGGAACCTATTAACATTTTTCTTCTTATCTGAATGAACACACAACACAACACATTTTTTCTTAACTGTAAAAAGTGTTCCTCTAGATAGAGGACTCAAACTCCCCTAGTGTAGCAGTACACTAACCACTACACCAAATGGAAGGTAACTACAAAAGAAGTTTTGTACAATCTGCTATTTGATAAACTTAGTTTAATACAAATAAAATAGTATAATAGTTTTCTTTCTCCATGCATGCAGATTAAGAGTAATAATAATGCTAACCTCTGTAAAAATTGATTTGTTAATTAAACAAATACTTTCAATAAAATATAAATCATTGGTAGTACTGTTAAACAACGTAATGGCATATCACTGTCATGTAAAACTTGTACTTTTTAAGGTCTAAACAAGCAGATTTTTTTTTTTTAAACACATGTTAATTGTATTTACCTGAAAATAAGTTTGGCCTCATATAATTCAAAGCTTGTATATGCATCCACTTCACTAATAGCAAAAACTTTTTCTTCTTGTTCGAAATTTAGAATATTGGGACGTTCCGTTTTTTCGCGGATTAATGTTTTCAATAATTGTTGTTCTGGAAGCCTTCTCGCATATGCCCTCGCCGCTGCACTGGCAATATCATTACATGCACCTAATACTTTCAGTATATCAACATAATAAACAAGAATAAGCAAACTACATTATTTTAAGTTAATGACCAACAGTATTACTAACTCAAAAGCTTTTATTATATTATTTCGTACGTTCTTGTATTTGTATTGTTTTAAAGTTAATTGTTTTCATATTTTCTTAGTTTTTGGTAAAGTAAGTAAAAAAAATGTTTACTGTTAATTTTCAATTTGTTTTGACCTACTGAATCGTATTTTAAAAGCACTTTTGAGACATTAGTAAATGCATAATTAGTGAATAATACTTATTTTAGTTTAAATTTGTTATTTTATATAACTAGGTATAATAATAAAAAAATAAATCTCAAAACTTTTATAATAATATTTATTATAATCTGTAACACTTATGTTAAAATAACAATTAGCCAAATTAATAAAACTTTTGTTGTTGAATACTCTCCGCTAAATTGTCTATTTGCACTTCAATTGCGTTAGTAAATGCTATTCGCATGCACGAGTCTATCGACTCTATTCGAAGTTAATAACGTTGCATTATTTTAATATTGACTATTGTGAAAAAATTCTTTTCACACAGATATGTGTTAGCAAAAGCCAATAAATGTTGTATGGCATTGATGAAAAATCATAAGTGGAAACTTTGAAAACAATAATCTCCTAATAGATAATTAGATTGTCTGACTAACACGTATATTTAATAAAATTTAAATACGCGGGGACACAAAACTATAAAGAAATAATTAAAATTACATTTTTTTTCATATATCTTTTCTGGGTCGATTATTACTTCACATTGTATTTATTCACACAAATTTAAGTTATTATTTTATAAGTACATACTACAAAGAGGAAACTTTATCAATATAAAAATCAACTGAAATATACGTTTCATTGTTACATTGTATACAAATAATGCATATTTTATATAATAATTATAATTAACAAATTTGTATCTACATTGTTAAATAAAAATAGCCATTCGTGGTGTCCATAGTTTTTAATTGATTTTCCATGTCAAAATATCAAACTTCATTATTTTTGATAGAAGAATAGCGACGCGGTAATAAATCATGCTTTAAGCATTGTATTGCAAAAAAATTATATTTTTGTTATATATTTTTGTTTAAAACTGCCATTTAAATGCTTTTAGTTCTCAATTGTTAGTGAAATAATTATAAATTACAATTGAAATCTTTCAAATATATACATATCAAAAAGTATGACATAAGTATTTCTTTTAGTTGTTTTCTCTAAATGTTATAATGATTGTTTTATAAATAACTTATCTATAAAAAGAATTCTTTTCCAATAATTTGTTATAAGTATTAAGAAAATATTTACATTAAACGTAAGCAATATTTGGCTAGGAGAGTGAAACCGTCCCTGCTGCGTAAACCGATATTCAATACTACAATTTACAATCAAAATTCGAAATCACAGAGGATGGTTCCGGTTACGACGCTCCCTTGTTTGCTTACACCTGTGGCCGAATCGACGTCGCTCCATGCTTGATATTCAGTTTAATCTTACAAATAGCGTCAATCAGTATAGGGTTCAGCTCTGGGACTTAAAGTGGATGACCCACGTACTACCTCCACTATACAGATCCGTTTATACTTATGGCGGAGCAACTGGAACTTTACGGCCTGCCATTAACTTACAACCTAATGACATAAAAAAGAGAAAAAAAAAAGTTTTTCTTCCCTTTATGGAAACCGACGTTCCCTCCCCACTTGCGTAACAAATCTATGTTTAATGCTCGGTGCATTCAAAATGGGGCAGTAAATCTTAACTTTTAATCATTTTCACATGGCATATTGAAAATGAAAATGTGTGGGTAAATTTTAATAATAAATTTATTAGAAATATAAAGTTTTGTAATATAATTAAACAGAAAACTTATTTATGAATTTGTTATTTTACTAACTGCACTAATTAAACACACACAATTATTTTTATATTATTTAATTAATTATTAATTTAGTAAGATTATTAATTAATTTTATTGAAAAATAAAAGATACATGTATAACATATTCTATTCACAGTAGAGTGACATGTATAAGGGTAATTCCATTACTTTTCGACTAATTTGAAAAAGTCGACCAAATTTTTAGGGATCAAAATATAGATGAAAAAAATGAGATTCCAAAGTTTTGGACCATAGAATATTGCCTGTTCAAAATGACACACATTTGAAGGTCAGAATTTTCACTATAAAACTCTCTCTTTTAGCTTATTTTGTATCTCAATTTTTGGGCTTCTGGAAAAAGATAAGAAGGTCCACAATAGCTCAAATTATTCCTAATTACATGTACTTTAAAACCCATATTTTTATGTTTAATACCGAGACAGTCATTTTGATATATTAAGCTTCAAACATTATTCTAAAAAAACCCGTAAATTAAGCTGAATCGCAAAACTTTGCTTTCTTTAAACCGTTCTACCTTTGTCAAATCTTAACAAAATTTGATCTACAAGGTCTAGATTTCTTTGTGTTTAACCTCTTTTTATAGTGATCACATAAAACTTGTAGAATCAATACGTATACACCACTATATTGATGCAGGAAGTTGCACATATTTTTGCGATCTTCAAAACTTGTAATTTTCTGGTCCCGAAAAAGCGCTGTCACTCTATGTCGATATAAGTCAAAATTTCAGTAAATACTCTTTAGAGCACAAGAAAAAAGGTTATCCATATGAGAAATGGTATATCGGGCATTATCAGGAATTTTTTAATATTCAAAATTGTCAAAATTGGAGAACCGCACATTTTTGTATCTTAATTTTTGGGCCTTTAAAAAAAGATAAAATGTCCACAATAGCTCAAAATCTTCTTTATTACATGTACTTTAAAACCCATTATTGTTTATTTAATGTTGAAGCAGTCATTTTGATTCAAACATTATTTAAAAAAAAAAAGTAAATTTAGCAAAACTGCAAAATTATGCTTTGCTTAAACCGTTCTAACTTTGTCAAATTAAAAAAAAAAAATGATTCACAAGGTTTAGATTTTTTTGTGTTCAATCTTTCTTTAAAGTGATTTCACAAGACTTATAGAATTAATACATATTTACCACTATTTGGATGCAGGAAGTTGCACATGTTTTTGCAATCTTCAAAACTTGTAATGTTAGGTTCCAAAAAAACATATACAATATTTCATATAAATAACCTTTTTTCTTGTGGTCTGAAGAATATTTACTGAAATTTTGACTAAAATCTACATAGGGTGACAGCGTTTTTTTAGGACCTGAAAATTACAAGTTTTGAAGACCGCAAAAACATGTGCAACTTCCTGCATCAAAATAGTGGTGAATATGAATTGATTTTATAAGTCTAGTGTGATTACTTTAAAGATGATTGAACACAAAAAAATCTAGACCTTGTGGATCAAATTTCTTTAAGATTTGACAAAGTTAGATCGGTTTAAACAAAGCATAACTTTGCAATTTTTCAAATATTACGTTTTTTTTTTTAAATAATGTTTAAAGCTTGATAGATCAAAATGACTGCCTTAACATTAAATATACAATAATGGGTTTTAAAGTACATGCAATAAGGAGTATTTTGACCTACCGTAGATTTTCTTATCTTTTTCCAGAAGACCAAAAATTAAAATACAAAAATGTGCTGTTTGCCGATTTTGACAATTTTTGAATATTAAAAAATTCCTGATAATGCCCGATATACCATTTCTCATATAGATAACTTTTTTTCTTGTGTTCTAAAGAGTATTTACTAAGATTTTGACTAAAATCGACATAGGGTGACAGAGCATTTTCGGGACCTGAAAACTACAAGTTTTGAAAATCGCAAAAACATGTGCAACTTCCTGCATCAAAATAATGGTGTATACGTATTGATTCTATAAGTATTGAGTAATCACTTTAAAAAGAGATTAAGCACAAGGAAATCTAGACTTTGCGGATCAAAGTTTGTTAATGTTTAAAGAAAGCAAAATTTTGCGATTTTGCTAAATTTACGGTTTTTTTTGGAATAATGTTTGAAGCTTAATATATCAAAATCACTGCCACAATTTTAAACATAAAAATATGGGTTTTAAACTTACATGTAATAAGGAATAATTTAAGCCATCGTAGACCTTTTTATCTTTTTAGAAGCCTAAAAATTGAGATACAAAATAAGCTAAAAAAGACGTTTTATTGTGAAATTTTTGACCATTAAATGTGTGTCATTTTGAACAGGCAATATTCTAAGATTCAAAATTTTGTGAATCTCATTTTTTTCATCCATATTTTGATCCCTGAAAGTTTGAGCAGAATCAAAATGGTCGACATTTTCAAATTAGTCGAAAAGTAATGGAATTACCCATAAATAATTAAATTCTTACTATCATTGTTAATAGAGTTAATATAACACTCTGTTTATATTCAAATGGTGCTTTATGCTAGATTGACCAATATATTTAAACCATCTTGACCCATCGTTGCCATAATTAAAAAAGTTTTTTTCCTTTGTACAAAAGTTAAATAATATTAAATACCGATTTCTAGAATGATAAACTAACGGGTACATGTCGCATTTGAACATCAAATGTGTTGAAGTAGAGTAGTGTTTGTAGAATTCTGTTAGTCAATCAACAATAAATATGTTAGATATAAATTGCTGTTTTTATTAGTAGTTTATGTTTATAGTAATTTCTATGACACAAATATTATTAGGTAATAACTGGTAATTAGTAAGAGGTGCTACGTTAAAAAATAGCATATCACATTATTAGTGCTCATGTAACCAACATTACATTTAATAGGATAGTGTAAAGTGGACCAGGAACGAACTTACTACTTGTCACTATCTACAGCGCCTACATTTTCTCCACTAACGAGTGGGATAGTGCATATTGCGTAAATAATTTACAGCAGCTGTAAGGTGGCTATCAAGTATCCGCTTATTCCAAATCTCAAAGACAATTTTAAGATCCCGAGATGCTGGATAGTGATTAGCTTATGTGTAAGCAAAACAGATAATTTATAGAAGCAGCATACATATGTAAGTATGCATAAAATTATTAGCACTGCCTTTCTTACTAATATTTAAAAATAAATTTAAAACAATTGACCCGTGATTGTAAACAAAATCTGAGCACATTGTCTAGCATTGACTAAGATGTTTAATAGAAAACTGTTCATTTACTTTGCACATGTACACAACTCATAATAACTAATGCAAATAACACTATTTACTGCATCTAATACCGCTTATAGAGCTATACCAAAAGTAAGGCAAGGTAAATTTGAGTGTAATAATAAAAATTTTAATATTAATATGTCTACTACTAACAATCCACCTAAGTTAATTAAATCAACAAAATATTGTAAAGTAAATAATAGCAATAATTGTAATCTTAGATGTGTAACAAAACCTAATTTAAATAATAAAATGTTTTTGGATGCTTGTAAAATAGTACCAACGTGAAATTAATATAAACCCAGTGATATTCATAATTAAATTAGACATAGATGCTATTTTATAACATACCTAAAAACTTGTAACATTTCTGAGGCACAAGTTGATTGAGAATGAGACAAAAGTTTAGGTAAAAACAATAGCAGATTGGTACCCATATTTTGCAAATTTTAAGGTAGTTTTTGAATGATTTTTGGAGCATAATAAAACAAAATGAAATTAAAATTTTGGCCTCAAAGAACAAATACTTGCAATCGCCGTATTCAAAACCCTTGCTTATAAACGTAATATCAAGACATTTTGAAAGATTTCCGATGTCTCCAGTACAAGTAATTTGTATAACCGGGTTTAAATGCAAACATAAAACAACATCTAATTAACTACACCATTCCAATTAGAAAAGTTTAAAACAGAGTTTTAGTTATTGGTTGTTTCCGGTTTAGTATATCCGCTTATTTTTGAAATAGACTTTTTGCAAACATTTTGAATAAATATATCGCTTGTTTGAAAGAAAAACGACACAACTAAAAAAACCTGTTTTTGGAATTTATGGCACCATTATTGTAAAAAGAGCTTACACTTTTTGCTTATAAAGTGTCAGAAATATGGTTTATTTTATTTCTAGTTTATTTTACCAAGCTCTACAAAAATGATAGAAATATCTGAAAAAACGTTACAACTCAATACACAATTTAATTAAAATTGCTTTTTTTAGAATAACTCTTAAGATTAGTCAAAAAAATTGTGCATGGAGAACAGCCTGATAATTATCGATAATTATAGTATTGTAAAACATATCGTTAATACACCAACCAGCTGTGAACTTCTAAAAATACTTCAGACAAACAAAAGACATGTTGTTTAAAAATATATAGAATTTATTCATTGCCAATTGCTAAAAATTAATGCCATTGTTTGCTATAGAATCTGTTTAAGAAAAAATAAGTTTGTGTCTAAGACAGATAAATACCGTTAACTATTTTTTTTATATGAAGTAATCTTTGTACAATTAGAGAAAAAAATGGAAAGTTTGGTAATAAAAAGATTGAACTATTTTGCATGATATGATGGTAGTAAAGCCCGATGGGTCTGTTAGGGTATGTTTAGATGTTTGAACAGAGAGACAGTATCAGTAGTGAGAGAATGAGGTGGCTGGTGACCTTGGACAATAAACTACCAAGGCAGATCAATAAACTTTAAGAAGTTTATTTTAAATCGTGTCTATATTTAACTTGTTTCAATACCAACACCAAGAACATCAAAACTATCTTATTCCAGGAAATTCTTTTGTACCACCTTCAATCAGATGGAAGTAATGTTGATACGAAGGCAGTGTTGTTCCAATATCAAAATGACAAATAACAAATTATTAGTTATTATTGCAAACAACTATTAGACATAAAAAACGCTATTTTACAAAAAAAAACTTTTAAGTATTGTCGCCGCGTTATGCAAATAGCAAATATATTTTTTGGGTAAGCTTTTCACCGTTTTAACTGATCACAAGTCTTTGATGTATCTTAATTACCGTCTTTTGTCTTTGCATATACATTACAGGAGCACTAATACTTATTCAACATATCAATAAATCCAATTACATTACGGTTGATGTACTTGCTCAATTTTTTGCAACTCGTTTGCCAACTCACGTTGTTCAGAATAATGCGTTTAAAAGCAAACCTATTTTTCAAGTTAATACAAAATCTTTATAAACATTAAATAAAATTAAAAAAATTCATTGTTTATAATCAGCTATTATAGACTCGGTCTGATGATAAATTACCTTATTGATTATGTGTTCCCAAAACTCAAATTGAATTTTTTGTTATTGCTTATCATTATCATGAGCACTTTGAAAATTATAGCATTTACAAAACATGGTGTACCAACAAGAAACTACATTTGCTTGGTACAAATAGGTCAATCAACCAGATATTAAATTTATGTAAAATACACTAAAAAAACCAAACATTTAATTTTACCTACATTCAAATAGGAGGCTGTAACCGCTTCGTGTCTGTAGACTTTTATGTCCCGTTGTCAAGTGCCACATCGCCTATATATTTGTGGTAGTAGATTTTTTTTTTAAATTATTAAGTTTGTATCCGCTAAAGCATGCTATACGGCTTCTATCATAAATAGAGTATAAAACCAGTACTTTATTAAGGTGAAAAAAACTATTCCAAATGATAAAAGACCACAAAACCCAATTAATTTCCTTAACATAGAAACAATTTCTAAAAGGTCAAAGAGTAACACCTGTATTTTGCTTTGTACGTCATCCCCAAAGCAACCTTGTTGAAAAAGTTATGCGCAAGTTAAAAAGTTGTTTCAAACATATTGTACAAAAAACATTCAACTTAGAGCCAACATATTCCTAAATTAGTTACCGTTATATAAAATAACCCATAAGTCTAAAGTACAAAACACGCCCAAAATCTCTAATTTACCTTGTCAAAAAATTGTTGCAAGGATAATGGATGTGGGACGCACGTAATTAATAAATCATTTTTTGCACTAAAGTGTTTCTTAGTTCTACGTTGTGCCTAATAAAGTAAAGTAGGGTAGAAGGGGTATCAACTTGCACAAAACTGCTAGACATAGACGTTGTCATTTTACCAATTTTTTAGTCATTGTTTACATTATATACACTCATGAACAAAACTATCAAATATTTTTTGTAATCACGATTTTTTAAAAATAATTTTAAATTGTATTAAAATAATTTTGACGATTAATTGACATTAATGGAGTTTATTATTAACTCTTGCAAATTTTATCATAAACAATTAATTACATATTTTAAGAACTAAAGTGAATTACGTCATTGTAGTGTAATTAACTAAATTATAGTAAATAGTGTTTGTGTTTTCCTCAATTAAAAACATCAGTATGCCACTAGCCAGACACTGCAATGAAGTTCAAGGGGCTCAAATTGTGACTCTACATAATGAAGGATATAAACAAAAAGAAATCGTCTCAAAAGAGGTCAATCTACCGTATCAAATATTTTAAAAAATATCAAAAGACTGGAAATATCCAGGCAAGAGTGCAAGAAATTTACAACAGCAATTGATGATCAATTTTCTTCTTCTTTATTTCGCGTTTTACAGCTATTTTCCATCGCCCCAGAAGTCTTACGACTTGTATAAAGGGGGTTGATGGGACGAACGGCTTATTAGGTGACTTCCAAATCACCCCGGTCGATAAAAAGCAAAGTTATTATTTTAGCCATACTCGAGGATCAAACCCCAAACTGTTAGCGTGCTACGCTAACGCTCTATAACTAAGCTATCTCACCGTTTTTGATACTTAATTCTACACAAAATTGCACATTGACATTGACGCATCTCAAAAATTATCTCCTAAATGTAAGGCAAATTAATGAGAGTTTAAAAACAGTCAAGCAATAATTAAAAGAAGATAGCCTAAAACCAAGACGTCCGGCTAAAGTAGACTTAGTCTTCTTCAAAATCACAATACTCGTCAATTAGAATTTGCCAGAACACATATTCAGTAGAATATTGAAAATTAGATAAATGTATGTATGGAAGCCAGACGGGCAAAACCACGTCTACAGAAAAGTTTTAAAACAATACGACAGCTGACCGTTAGTTTTAGAAGAGGCGGTATAATGCTTTAAGCAAGTATTAGTTGGAAAAGACGCACCAAATTTGTGGAAGTGATTGGACAAATGAGTAGCCACTCATATGTCAAAAATGTACTGAAAGATTATGCTGTGCCATATTGGAAACAAACAAATCATAGTAATGCACTATAACACTCAACCGCATGCAGCTGGCACAGTGACTAATTACCTCGATGCAGTCCAGATTCAAAAATTAGATTGGATTAAAACAATACGACTGCTGACCGTTAGTTTTAGAAGAGGCGGTATAATGCTTTAAACAAGTATTAGTTGGAAAGACGCACCAAATTTGTAGAAGTGATTGGACAAATGAGTAGCCACTCATGTGTCAAAAATGTACTGAAAGATCATGCTGTGCCATATTGGATACAAACAAATCATAGTAATGCACTATAACACTCAACCGCATGCAGCTGGCACAGTGACTAATTACCTCGATGCAGTCCAGATTCAAAAATTAGATTGGCCACCCCAGACTTAAATCCAATCAAACATGAGTGGGATTATCTTAAACGCCGCATATTATAAAGAAATCCTGTTCCAACTGCACAAAATGAGTGGATCGCAATTCCTCAAAAATATATTCAAACTCTACTTGGCAGTTTTCCGAGAAGAATGCAAGCTGTAATTAGAGCTCGAGAAAAAAATACTTGTTACTAACTATGCACTTACTTTAATCAAAAGACTTGTCTTTGCTATCTAGCGGCATTTAAGTATAAAGTAAATACTCTTAATTGATAACATTTAGCATAATTTTCTTCTTATAGAAACTTAAGATTGTATATCTAATTTTGCAATATACAGCAGACATTATTTTGATTAAAAGAAATATGCTTCAGGTATATCTTATATAGTGTATAGTTAATTTACTCAAATTTATTTTATTAAATTGCTTTATTTTCAGTTTTCCAATTGTGATTTTTTTGTTTTACGTATGTGTTTCAAGGTATTTATTTTAGGTATATTTCTTGCATACATTTGGATTCACTGAACTTTATTTTTTAATTTTAGGTTGTTTCAAACAATATAATCTAATTTTTGTTTAATTGTAATAGTGTGACTAAATAAGTGATCCAGTTTGATATAATTGATATAATATGACAAAAAAGAAGTAAAACTTTTATACAAAAGATCAAGCAAGCATGTATAACAAACATTAAAAAACAAATGAAGTATTTTTACAATAACTTTAATGTTAATTACATGATATATAGTAACTTATTGCCAATAAAATTCATCTTACTTAACAATAGACAAAAATAAAAACTCATAGATATTCAATTGCTGAATTGACAGATATTCATAATATAAGACTGCGGTTATTAGTAAAGCTGGGATTTTATGCATTTGCATATTCAATAATATTTATATGACAATTATACAACTGATATAATCCAATATTTTTTTGCATATTTTGCATATTTTTGAGTTTTTGAGCATATTTAGATAAAATAAGCATATCGGTGCATATTTGATGCATTTTTGGTGCATATTTGATGCATTTTTGGTGCATATTTGCATACTCGATGTATATTTGTATAATTCGACTAGTACAAATTGCAATAATTTTAAATTATATTTAAGTGAGCGTTGAACTTGTAAAAATATATTGGTTTTATATGTAACACACCACACGTGCAAATGTTTTTGTTCTCTGTGAGACAAAAAAAAAACGACAAAAACATACGTAAACAACACAAGAATGCGTGTGTATTTCGTACACTGTGGAGTAACGATTTTTTGCGCAAAAAATAATTCTATGAAACAAGCACTGCCTTTTTGTATTAGTAAAATATTTAGTATATTAATACGCAGCTCACAAGAGAATGTACTCACTTTTGTGGAAGTTACCGTAGAAATTACAATATTAAAAATGCCAAAAACCAATGCTTTAGTGTCGATCTGAATAAAGGATTATCCAGAATTTGGATAGCGGAAGCGTGTTTTGCAAATATTGCAGTAAAATTATAAGTTTAATTTTTTTTTTCATCTTATTATATACTAAACAAAATTAAATATTTTAGGTTGCATGTGATAAAAAATTTCAAATAGCACAGCATGTTAGCACAAATAAGCATAAAAGCAATTCCATAAAATTTAAAAACTTAACACAAGTCACTTTGACTGAATCTTTTGCTTCAACATCTAAAAATAAAGAACAAGAATCTTTTCGGTTTGATTTATGCAATACATTACTCAGGGCAAATATACCTCTAGCCAAACTAGACAATCCAGAATTTAATTTTTTTTTTAAATATACAAAACAATCAGTACCCTATTGCAGTACTATTAGAAAAAAATACATAAATTTAGTATATCTGGAAACAATAACTAAAATTAAAAAAGGTAGGTAGGTAACAATTACATTTACTTTGTAGTGTTTGAAATGACAGGTACTCGTGGGCGATATATTGCAAACTTGTTAATTGGCATTTTAAATGAAAATTGTGTTGGAAAATCTTATTTAATTGGCTCACAAGAGTTGGAGCGAACAAATAATGTCACAATCTCAAGGTTTGTAAATGATTGTTTAACAAAGTTCTATCTGCCTTATTCTTCCAAGTGAAAAAGTGTTGTTGATGTTGTCGGACGCTGCAGCATACATATATGGTAAAATCAGCAACAAATTTAAATTTTTTTTATAAAAATTTGATTCATGTCACATGTTTGGCACATGGAGTTAACAGAATAGCAGAAGCGATACGTATGAAATTTTCAGATATAAATAGTTTGGTTAATTCTGTAAAAAAAATATTTATCAAAGCCCTACTTCAAATCCAATTTTATAAAGAAAAACTGCCTGGTATACCTTTTTTGCCTCAATCCGTTAATACAAGGTAGGGAAAAGCCTTGATGCAGTTATATTTTATACGGAGCATTTTGAAGCAATAAAAGAGTTAGTGCTTTCTTTATCAAACGATTCGGTAGCTAATATGATTGCAAAAATATATTAAATAAACCGCAGCTGAACCTAGAGTTAGCTTTTATTACTGCTAATTATGATTGTATAAGCGAAACCTTAACAAAACTAGAAAAACGGGGTCTTGAACTCACTGAATCTGTAGCATTAATCCAAAGTTTTAAACACAAAATCAACAAGGTCAATAATTCTGTTGGAGAGCGCATAAAAATCAAACTAAAAAATATTAAAAAAAAAATAAAAGCTTTGAATTACTACAAAAAACTCTTCAAATAAACCCTTTAATTGCCTGCAAGTTTAAATATGCTCCTATTACATCTGTTGATGTAGAAAGAAGCTTTTCTGCATATTGTCGGACCGCAGGCAATCATTTTTAATAGATAATTTAGAAAAACATTTAACTGTTGGTGTTTACAGTTAAGTAACAAAATATAGACAAATTTAGTTTAATTAATGTTGGGTTTCTACTGTAACTTTTATAATTATGTCTTGTTTTTGTGCGTAAAGCATTTATTTTTCTTATATTTTATTTTATGTTATTAAAATATTTTGGTTCTACAAATATACTTAGTTGATTTTTTTTTCTTTTTTCTTGCTTGTTTTAAGAGTTTTTTTTAATTAAAAAACATTAAAAAAACATGCACATACTGCACCTTTTTACGTATATTATATTAATAATATGTCTGCATATTTTTTTTATATTTAGCATATTTAGTGCATATTTTGGGAAAATTACGTACATATATACGCGCATATGTTTAACCTTTTGAGTGCATATAATTCCCAGCTATAGTTATTAGTTTACTTTATTAAACTTGCTTAAAAAGAAATTAAAAACAGCTAAAATGAATTGTAATGGTTTTAACAATATAGCTTTAATAAAGAACAATTAATATTTAAATTATTTTTACATTCTAATATCTACATTTTATACACAGTTTAAAAACTGCAACGCTTTTCTAGAAATATGTAGACAGGCATATTTGTTCAAGCCACTAGCGGTCGATGCAGGATCAATTTTGTAATAAATCTAAATTTAAAATGTCACAAAATTCGTAAACATCAATTCCACGTGTTTAAACCATAATTCATAAATTATTTTACATTTCTTCAATAGTTTATAACCACAAATAAGTAGTAATAATATTTTATATTCTCGATTTAACCTGTGTTTATTAAACTTTAAAGTTTATTTAATAATTCAAGTTCAAAAGTGTTCATAGTTTACACTGATATTTAGTAGTATAAAAATGCGATAAAATCAAATTTATTATAACACATTTTAACAGGATTTATAGTACATATAGTACATAAAATATAAGCAAATAAAGTAAAACACGTTAGTAAGTTTAAAGTTATTGAATGATACAATGTTTTGCAGTTTAAATTTAAGTTATAAAACGCACTATAAATATTCTGTAATTAATCCAAGATTTCATCTTTACTAGAAAATGATTAAATAATTTTATTGATATATAGGTAAAACTTTTTTGTAATCAAGTCATGTCTATGGTAAGAAAATGTATTTGATCTTGTCTAAAGTTCATGATTATTTAGATTATTTTCAAATTTGAATTTATTTTTGAATAAAAGTGATTCATATATCAATATTGTTTTGCTTGAAAGTGTTTCTTAGTGGTATATTGAATATAACTCTAATAACACTAGAACCACATAAAATAATTCTATACGACATAACTGACTGAAAGGACGAATAGTATAGTGTTGTAAATCAATTTGAATGTAACAAGTTTTACCTTAAAACTAAGATAACTATAACTAAATAAATATTATTTTATTAAGTCAATAAACATATAATGTAATTTTTTAGTCTTTTTCTAATTCAGTTCTCAAGAAAAAAACAATGTACTACAAGATAAACCACAGCACTAATATGAATGTTTTTCAGAATATCTATTATTTATGTAAAATATTCAATGTTATTTAATAATAATTTAAACTCGCCACAGTAAAGTGATAACTAATAGTAAAGACTGAGCCCTAAAAAGTAGTTTAAATTAACTGTTAGTAAAACAACAATAAATAAAAATGATTAAAATTTATTGTTAGTTTTTAAATTAAAAATTAAAATTAAAAAAATTATTTTAAATTATTAACTTTTAATGTACACAATATTACCTCTAATCAATAAAACCGTTTTTAAAAAATATTTTTTTATTTTACTTACTTAAAACTGAAACAATTACGATTGGTACACTTACCTGAAATAGAAAAAAAAACTTTATTACAGATAAAACATCAAATTCTATGCACATTTATAAAAATCATATTCGTTTTAAACCAAAAACGCGCTATTTTGAAAATACTGGACATATTAATCTATAAAAATTACTACTAACCCTTAAGCGCCGATTGATTTCAAATAAATAAATAAATTAAACTGATAACATTCACATGATGTATATTTTTATGTGAATCTTACCAGAAGCTATAGTGGCTTAACTTAAATAAGAATAACTTAGACTATGCAAACAAAATATTAAAGTTAAACTATAAATGCATTTAGATTTTGTTTAACGTAAATTTTTATTTAATTTTTATTTAAAAACTATTTTTATTACTAATGATACATATAGTGTAATACTGTATTGATTATTATTTTTAATTCTTTTGCACTTTGTTGAAAGTCTCTTAAAACGTAATATGATAATAAAACTACAATTTTATTACTCATGTACTGCATCAGTTTCTTTATATTATTAATCTTCTTCACAATGATTGCTAATGAGATCTTGTACGCTGGTTTATTAAAAAATGTTGGGCTCATGTTAAGCTTTAGCAGTTTAAAAATATTTGTCAAAAGTTCTCTTATATAACTAGTTAAAATTCAACCTAGCGTAGAGCTGTTCTAGATTATTTAATTGTACGTAAAAATGCTAAAAATAGTAAGTCATTGGATAACAGATTTACAGGTGTTTTTATAATATTTTTGCCACCAATTTTTGAGGTTAATGATAATAGTGCAGTTTATTGTTGATACAGTAATTGATTAGCTTTTTCTTTGTGAATCAGTAATTCAACAGCAGTAGCACGTTTTGTATTTTTATTAAAACTGATTTCTTAGCTTTGTATCAATATGTTTGCACTAATTGCATACATCAACATGAGACCTGCCAAATCATAAAAAAATGTCTATAAAAAACTTTAAAATTATACTCGTATTTGTAGTATTTCTTAGTAAACACTTTCAAATTTGCGTTATCAACAAGTAATTTGCGTTATCAACAAGTAATGCAACGCATTTTGAAATTTCTAAGTTAGAATTTGTAGCGTCTATAAACAAAAAATTCTAAACAATATCTGAATAAAGCATTCTCAACATGGCCAATATAAACTCTAAAAATTTCAATTTCTTCTGTTTCAAAATCCAAATCCGTGGTATCATTAGTACCAAATATTAAACTAAACAACAAGTCCATATTTAAATCTTTATTAGTATTATAATATAACAATCTTCTCTGGAACAACCATGTTGTTAACATAGCTTCAAAAGTATCTAAAAAACTAAGATTTCTTAATAGACGTAAAAAGATTTTTACTTTTGTTCAACTTTTGCATAGATACTTACTAAAACTTATATTTGTCTTTGTATTGAATATTGTTCTTAAGTATGAAGAAGAGCATTGAAAACTACACTACCTCTTCTAAACTTTATTCAGAAACGAGCTATTATAGATCACAGCCAATCCAAAATTGACCAATGACTTAAATATTTTACAACACAAGCGTAATGTTGCAAATCTTTGCATTTTCTATAGATATTTTAATGGACATTGTTAAAACAAAATACAAGACTTTTTATCATCTAAGTGAACATTTACTTGTAGAATTTTGACAAATATTTATTGACAGTTCAGTAAAATAGGACCAAAACTTTTAAGAAAGATTTCTTTAACTGTCCTATTGACAAATAAAATAAACTTCCAAATTTAGTATTTCCTGAGTTTTATTAACCACAAATATTCAAAGTCAATTTAACTGACTGCTTAAATCTAGTATTTAACGTGATAGTTTCAGCGAGTGTAATTTCATCGGTTGAAATTCAAATTTATTTTTATGTTGTTTTGGCATATTATGTAATTCTTAAGTAAGTATAAAAAAATTGACATAAAAAACATATAGTAATATTAATTTTATTTAATGACTAATCTATGCAAAAATAAAAGATCTGATCTCTTGCACCAAAATTTTACTGACAGTCAACTGTATAATAAAGCAGTGTAATTCTTGTGGATACGTTCAATACTCTGACTATAAATTTTGTAAACATTTTTATAGCACAATTACACATGCAGCTAATATAGCTACCAACGTAAATTTATAATTTAAAAAAACATCCAAGTCTATAATTTGTGTCACCTTGTTTTTAATAATACAATTGTACAATATTTTGCTTAACGTTCTATTAAAACTGATTGCAAAACATTTATTAACATTAAACAAAAAGTTATTAACAAAACACCAAGCATTTCCATAGAGTCTAAACTTTGTTGTAAAAGAGTACAATCATCGATAGATAAAATTTTTCTATAATTTTTTTAATTACCTGCAAATAATAAAAATGATACAGTCAACACCATCATTAAACTAAAATTGATCTGCAGTGAGATCACTGAAGACCACCTGAACAAGAAAGGGTTATGAAAGAAAGTTATTAGTTTTTAGAAACTGCGTTCAATTTTTCAAAAAGTAAGATATCCAAAAAACTACAGCATTATGAAAACCCAAAGCACAACGCTTAGCAATTAAAATATTGTGCCTCACACAATCAAAAGCATTTAAAAACTCTGTGTATATAATAGAGTCAACTTAAGCTCTTCATTCAAAAGTGTTTAACAAAGTAGATTAGTACGTGTAGATCGACGCTCATAAAATCTATGTTCATCCACTAAAATATTTTTGCACATCCAATAATTTAGTAATAGCAGATTGAATGCAAATGCTTTTATAGTTTGTAATATTTTCTTAAACCCAAATTTATGCAAAAGCATAATATAACTTTGTTTCTTTACCGCAAGAAATTTTCATTTCATTTAATAAAGTGCAAATGTAAAGGTTTAGAAACTGAATAAATACAATTCTTTAAAAGCATAGAACAAATATCGTCAACTCAAGTGCCACATTAGATTTGAGACTTTTAATTCCATTAAAAATATCCAGTAAACAAAAAAATTGTATAAATTAAATTTTTAATTGAGGCAAAACAATGATGTTGAATAAATTTGAAAATTATAAACAGAAAAAGAAAAGTCTGCAAATTTATTTACAAGGTCGTCACTTTCATAACAAGTTTGATCACCATATTGCATTTTAAATGGAAAGCATGAGTTTTCCTAGATTTGTTGACAAATTTCCAAAAATGTTTTGGATTTGAATAAATGTTATTTTCGGTACGTAAAATGTTCTGTTTGTAAAAACGTGCTTTAAGATTTTTACATAAAATCCAAATAGAATCAACTTATTGTAATCAAAATGAAATTTTGAAAAATTAAAACGTTTATATGCTATTTTTTTTAAATTGATAAATAAAATTAATTCCTTGCTAAACCAAATAGAAAAGTTGTTGATATGCACTCTTTGAGATACATAACAATCAATTGTATAATACAAAACAAAATAAAATAAATGAACACATTCATTATTATCACAGTTATTAAAAAAACAGACCAATCAAAGTTTAACAAAAATATATTCAAAACGTAATCACAATTTAAAATACTACAAGAAGTATCACATTTAACGTCTATCATATAAACGTTATGATAATAATTTCTATCTAACAAAACATCATATTATCTCAATCTTTACTAAACCATAAATTTAAAATCACACCTTTAGTAGTATGGTCATACATTGAATGCAGTTTAAAAATTAGCAACTAAGTGTGCAAAATAAATTTTTTACAAGTTATTCCAATTTCAAATTCATCATTTAACCACAATGTTGCAGATAAATTGTAATCTCCTAGTAAAAGAATAATAATAATAATAATAACAATAATAGTTTATTACCCAACAGGTAAAACCTTATTACAGAACAACATATTAAAAACTACAGTAAATACAGGTACATTAAAATTACAAATAAATAATTAAAGTAAAAAAAACATACTTTTCAATAAAAAAAATTACGAATACACTTTAAAAAAACACTTGAATTAGCATAAAAAATATCACATTTATTTGAAACTCTATTGAACGTTGAGCACATTGAAAAAGACAAAGATTTCACCATTGCCAACGTCTTTGCAGGTAGATTATAAAAGCAGTTTGTGGTCCTGAAATTGACACGTAGTACTAAAAAAATTAAATTGTAAAACAGATCAGGAGAATCAACTGTGTTGTGTATAATTTTATGCAAAAAAGAAAGAATTGAAACCGATCTTCTTGCTTCCAGTAGAACTACATCAAATTTCTTAAGGAGCTCACCATGGTCAAATCCTTGAGGCGGATAAAAGTTAAAAAAATTATACCATATACTTAAAAAAATTCCGTTGAACCGCTTCAAGAGAATTAATATTGCAGCTGTTAATTGAGTTCCATATCACTAAGCCATACTGAAGAACGCTCCTGACTAGGGAGTAGTTTAACATAATTATTGCTTCAATGTTGTTAAATTCTTTAGTGTTGCGTAAAATAAAGCTTACTCGCGCTCTAAATATTACTGACGTTAAATGATCAGAAAAAGTTAGTTTAGCATCAAATATAATGCCTAAGTCTGTAGTTTGATTAACACGCGCAAAAGCCACTCCATCCAATAAATATTGGGCTGGGACTGGAATAAGTTTCTTGGTGTATGTTACAAGTTTGCTTTTACTTACATTAAGAAAGAGGCAATTAGTACACCAATTATTAACTAAACTAATATTGTATTAAAGATTAACACAGTTTTCAACAGAATTAATTGCGGAAAAAAATTTGAGATCGTCAGCAAAAAGTAAATGTTTACAAGTTAAAATATTTGACAGATCGTTAAGTAAAAACAGTAATGGATCTAGGTTAGATCCATGAGGTACGCCTGACGTTGGGCAGTATTCAGAAGAGTTGCGTTTATTGTAAGAAACATATTCGCTACGGTTATCTAAATATGATTTAAATAATATTAAAAGATTGTTACTAAAACCAATTTTATCGAACTTATGTAATATAACGGAATGGTCTATTGTGTTAAATGCCTTTTTAAAATAAAAGTATATACAATCAACTTGACCTTTGTTATCCACTATCTTTGATGTAAAGTCAACAAAATTGCACATATTAGTAGTAGTAGAGCGTTTTTCCATAAAGCCATGCTGATTTGGTGATAACAAGTGTTTGACTTTAGGATAAATGTTAGAATGTAGAATCATTTAAAAAACTTTTGCAAAATTAGAAATAATGGCAATAGGTCTATTATTGATAATGTCAGCACTAGTACCAGATTTTAAAACCAGGCAAATTTTTTCCAAACATCAGAAAAACTATGATGGTTGAAAATAATACTAAAACGTTTGCACAATGGAACGCAAAAGATATCAGCACAGTCTTTAATAATGAAGCTGGGTATGCTATCATGTCCGCTTGTTATTAAATTCTTTAATTTTTTGAGTGATGTCAAAACATCAGATTCGCTTAAGTTTGACACATCTATAATAGGAAATTTATTGCAACTGTAATGGACCGGATTAAGCAAAGTAAATAGTTGAGTATAAGTACTCTTAAAATAATTAGTAAAAGCGTCTATAATACTAAAAGAAGAGTCAAAGCATTCACCATCAAGTTTCATTAAACCAGGAATACGAGTTTGATAGTTTTTTGAGCGGACAAACGACCAAAACTGTTTAGGATTAGATTTAATATTATTTGCTGTTAACAAAATATAATTATTGTATTCAACTGATATTTATTTCTTTAGTTAATATCTAGTTTTTTTAAAGTTGTTATATGATTCAGTAGATTGAACACGCTTATAAACAGAGTGTAATAAATAATATTTTTAGTGAACCAAATAGAATATCTTTTAGAAATAGGTATACAAAGAAGAATAGGTTTATTAAAATAACTAAAAATTAAAGAAAAAAAAAGAGAAAGTGCTATGTCAGGATCAGTAAAATTATTAAACTCAGACCAGTCATGGTTGCATAAATCTTCATAAAGAAAAGGGAAGTTAGCTTTTCTAAAATTGTAGGTTTTGGTTAAACTAGTTTGAAATGCAAAGTTATTAATCGGAGACGATAAAAAGCTTATCAAAATATCTAAAGTAAGATGTAATTTATCTTTTTTAACAAATGGATTAGGGTCTCAAATAACTTTATAAAAACAATTAGAAAACACCAAATCTAAAAATCTATTATTGGAATTCACGGTAGCATTATACTGCTCCACATTAAGCATATTATAAAAATTTGACATAACTGAAAAAATATTGCTGGAATTATTAATGATATCTTGTTTAAAACTATTAGACTAAAGTCACCCATAATTAAATAATTATCAGCATTGACGCAAAGTTGCTCAATATTATCTAAAACGCAAGTAAGTTTTTGATTAGTGGGAGTAGATGATATATAGAATAAAATAATAACAAAACTTTTTAGTTTGAAAGAACAGTTACATGCTAAAATGTCAACGTCACAAAATTTAAAAGTTATATGCGATACTTCATGCAAATGATTCTTAAAGGCATTCTTAAAAGCTAAGAAAACAGTACCTCCACGTGTTTGCATGGTGGCCTCAAAATTGCGGTCACTACTAAAGACTGAGTATTTCGTTTGTAAAAACAATTTAGATGTTATAATATCTGATGACAGCCATGTTTCGGTTAAACCAATAACATCAAATTCCATGTCAGCTATGGCGGCATAATAAGCTGGTTTCAATCGATCAATTAAAACCGAGTCTTGTTTGACATTAAGTCATTAAACGGGTCAATTTTATTTTTAATACTACGTACGTTCTGGTAATAACAAGAAAAGCTGTTGGGTACTAAAAGTTTAAATCAGAATTTGGCAAATCATTTATGTTACTAACATTTATAATAGGTACATCATCATTTATAGAAGAAGTATTTACATCACTAGCATTTAGAATAGGTACATTAACATTGGTAGACAAAGCGTTTAAGGTACTAACGTTTAAAATAGGCGCAATTACATTGTCAGGCAAAGAAGTTGCATGACTAACGTTTAAGATAGTATCATTAGCACATTCAGTCAAAATTTGCATAATGTTGTTACACAACTTTATTTTACCGATTCTGTTTAAGTAAAACCCATGTCGCATATAGTCCTTTCTAAATAAGTTACAATTAAAGTTTAGTACTTTGATTCTATTGTCAATATTAAATTTATTGATAAATAATTAAAGTTCTTCGTTAAAACAATACGTATTATAAAAAGACGATGAAGTAATATTATCAAAGCGATAGGGCAAAGTTGATATAATTGAGTTAGTGTTACGTGAGAAATCTATTAGCCTGTCTACTAAAACTTTGTCCCGAGTCCAATTAATTTAAGTACCGCAAATAATTAAAAGTAAGTCATGTAGTTTAGCGTTAGGTTTACAAATACATTCAACAGTAAAATTACAATTATAAGATAAAATAGAGGCCAAGTCTTTGCCATGACCATCAGAGAGTATAACCAACTGTTTCCTAACAACAGAACGTTTAGCCGTCAAAGTGTTACTAGGAATTAACTTTGAATCACAATAAGCATTTGACAAACTTAAATAAGGTGCCAAAATGTTGGAATTTAAATTATAGGAGAAACTATCTCCAATTCAGAACTCAAAAACTCAATTTGATTACTTAAATCACGGTTTACACTCAATAAAGTTTCATTTTGATTAAGCTGTCTGTTGAAACAAATTAATAATCATGATTTTTAATCTAATTCAGACGATTATTCCTGATACGTAATCGTAAGGTTTTCAAATTTTTCAAGCATATTTGAATAATCACTATTTAATTTACCCAAATTTCCACGTAGTACATTATTTTTTGAGTTATAATTTAAAGTTAAAGTAGCAGTAGATGGTATGTCATCATTAATATTTGACTTCTTAAAATCAGCAAGTTCAGTAGATACGGAGCCGTTAGAATTAGTTGATAATGATTTTTGAGACAAAATAAGTTTAGATGTTTTATTTCTTGTTTGAGGGCCGGGTGGATCATTTTCAAAGATTCTATTCAATAAACTAGTAAATAGTAAAATAAAAAACAAATAATAAAAGATAGTTTAAAAACGGGAAACACATACACCCAGGGGCCGATCAGGGTGATTAACTAACTACGTGCACAGGTAGGCTACTGAAAAGAAATTACAAAATAAAACAAAGGTTACAAAAAAAATTAAGTAATATGAAAATAACAATTAAATTATTATATAAATTCAATACAAATAAAAGGCGGAGGTAGAACGGTTTAGCAAAAAATTATGAAAATTAAATAAAGTTAAAGCGTTTTTGTTGAACAAAATGTGAAATAAATTCTTTCAAGCAAAAAATTGTACATTTAATAAAATAATACATTTAATAATAATAAAACTAATTAAAAATAACATAATTATGACAATAATTTTTGCATATTTCTGCAGCATAAAAAATAAACAGAAAACCTGCCAAATTTCAAAATAAACAAACAACTGCAACACAGATAAAAACACAAAACACTAATCATTACACAATGCCTATCCTAATAAGTTAATTATTAGGAAAAACTTTGAAAACAATTTCGACGACATTTTAAATGTTTTTTAATTGCAATTAATACGCTGCTTCCACCTAACTTAGGACTAGTTAAATTAGACCAATTACATCTAAGTAAGTTATATCCAGTTAATTTCAGTTCTAAATCAGCAATGTCTTCAAAAAGCCAGGTTTCAGTGAAAACAATAATATCATATTTTGGCAAAGCTATAACTAATAAAAATTTAATTATTTTAGATTTTATTCCCCCATTGTTCTGGTAGTAAATTAAAAAACTCTTTGTAATCTTAGAAAAAAATCTAAACCGATAAGTAGATTTTAAAATCCGAAAATCCGTGTAGCTGATAAATTTTGAGGTCGGCCATAATTAATATTTTTTTACAGCAATAATTGCAAGCCAAAAAATCTTAAAGAAAACAAATCCAAATTGATCAGCTAATTTGAAACTGCTGTAGTTTCTTGATTTCATTACTAACTCAACAATATCAACCAATACAAATGGTAGTTTAGATTTGACAAAGTTTACTATATCAAGTTTGTTTGTTCCACGCTTAAATTTAGACACATAAATGTATAATAAGAAAACTAGTAGTGATAGAAGTACTAAGTTAAAGTAAAATTGTTTTTACCGAAAGCAATTAGTATTAATGTTTTTGATGTTAATTTATTTGTTTAATTTTATTGATCAGTTTTTGTTGTTAAATCGTTTGAAACACCTTAGTCCTTGACAACTTTGGTACAATCTGTACTATTTGGTTTAATTAATTTATAGGGTCTGGCATTAAAGCTTTGGTGTCATCTGTAATATTAAATTAAGTTGTGATATTAGGTTTATTAAATTTTAGAGTCTGGCACTAAAACAGTTTACAGTTTCGGTGTCATCTGTGATATTAGGTTAGGTTATGATATTAGTTTAGATAGTTTGTAAGGTATAACATCAAAGCTTTGTATAGCTTCGGTATCAGCTGTGATAGTAGGTTAGACTAAGTTAGTAGGTTCTGTAATATTAATTTTTAGTTCTAACAACTATAATACTAGGTTCAGTATTTATATATTTATTCAAAAACTTTAATGTGTTGTAAAGTTTTTAAATAAAAAAAATAATTAAAATATGTGATCAACTAATAGCAGGTTCAGGTAGACGGCAAAATTTTAAATCTTTTTTTTAACTAAGTATTGTTTTTTTCAAATAAGAAATTTTATTGTTAGAAACAAATTTTACACTGGTACGGTCTCTTACCAGGTGACTAACTTCAAAACAATCACGAACACACCACAAAAAAGTTACAGTAGAGACAAAAAGGTTATTTAAAACAAATTTTAAAATTAAATTACAATTTATAATTAAAAATAAAAGTTGCGTGTTACGCCAATGGTACGAACAGTAAATAAATATGCCAGAAACAGCGTAAATGTTGCAATAACAATTGAAGGTTAATTATTAACAACAATGCACATCAAGAATATTGCTACTATAAGAAGTTAATAATTAGCTTATTTAACTACTTACACAATTAACACAAAATGTCCCAAGAAGTTTTTAATTAAATAAACTTAATAAGACACAAATTCACAAGAGCACCAAAATAATAACAACACAGACACAGTGGCGTAACTAAAAAGTTTGTTATAATGTAATATAAATTATTTATTATGTACGACATAATTTACCAAATAGAATAGAATAGAATAGAACAGTTATTAAACCATTACAGTATAGATTCTACATTAACTCTGTGGCTTGGTTCTATAAGAACCAATGTTATTTTTTATGTCATTTAAACATAATTGTAAATTTTTTAATAACAATATGTAAATTAATATCTACTTACAATAAAAAGTTATAGGTGCGCTTAGATTTGATATTTTTTTGCCACAGAATGTACGTTCCTTAATAATAACAAATTCAAATATTTCAAGTCTGTAACTGTAAACAGAATACAATTTTAGAGTAATGCATTCTATTGTCACAACGTCAGCATTAACTTTGTTTGCTAAATGTTAATATTTATATTATATGTAATTTTTTAATACACTTTATAAGCCTTAATACATTTAAAAACGCACTTTCCAAAAGCAATTTAAATATATTCATCATTTTCTCAATAGATATATAATGATAATTGAAACAATTTTCTTCTAATTCCATACCCCATACGTATGCAGCTGCATAATCCTCAGCATTTCGTTCTTTACTGTCGAATCCTTCGGTAATATAATCCAGATTCGCCGCTCCTTGGTGACGTCACGCCCTCTAATCTACATCATTGTCATTTCCGTTAGCCAAGTACAAGTTCCGGTCGAACGGCTTCTTCATTCAAACCTGTATAAATCACGTCCAACACGAGTACAGCGTATAAACACGTCCTGAATTTATGGGGATTATTATATCTGATGTCCTAGTTATGCTTATTTAATGAAGGCTTTAGTAATATTATATCCTTCCCGGCTGCTAGGTTTTACTGGAATTAAACTGCACTCATAACAAATGTTATATAAGAAGAGAGACCCCGCCGTTGAGGAAGAAAGAACGTCTTTATGCGAGGAAGCTCTCCCGGTTCTGGCCCCGCGCTGTTTATCCCATTTCAAGGATTTAAATATTTTATTAAGCTGAACCAATCTTCTTTTTTTTATTTTTGCTGAGAATTAACTCGTTTAGTCTAGGCATTAATATAATCTAGTCATAAGTAGAGCTCCCTCTTTATGTACCGTTTATTTCCTGCAAATTGTATTTTTTAGATTATACTGCAGCGGATTATCAAATAGTAAGCTGAGAATATACGGTGTTATTTCTACAAAATTAATTTTAATTTAGAAATGTAAGTCTAGCTTATTTATTTAAACTGCAAAATTACAGGATTAAGATTTTAACTAGCGTAATACATCGAGACACTAATTTAACATATATGAAACTCTCTTATAACTCTTATGTCTTGTGTGATTATATGTTATGGTTATAATTTTTATTTTAATTTATTTATACCAAGATGAATTTAATGTGTAAATGAACTTCTTAAAAAAAATCAGTACTAAATTAAATAATTTAATTTTTATATTATAAAATGTTCTTAATTATTCACATATAATTAAAATGAAGATTTTATGCGTAATTAGGTAATTAAAACTGATTGTTTTAATTTTACATTAAAATCCCAGGTGGGTCTCCTTTTTTTACATTTGGGCAGGCAAATGTTCACTTTTCCCTTAAAAAATTAATTCGGATTTAGTGAACGGTGTATGAAACTCCCTTTACCTCTTGATAATAGCGTCTTATAATTAACTTTTTTTCTCAAATGAAGCAACAGTTTGCTATAATCCATATTTTTCTTTTGATTTGATTTACCTGCTAAATATGCTTTGTGATAAATTTAATTATAGCCCTGGGTTGTTATTCTAATAAAACAATAAAATAGAGAATATATTCAAATATATTTTGTAAAGTGGTAAATGGTTTAATGTTTTAATATACTGCTAAAAATTTTATGTTAAATAATTGTTTTAAATTAATAATGATATGAAAACATTAAAATTATATACAAATATTATTAATAAATAAATGTAAACATTATTAATAAAAACCCAATTTTTGAAATTTATCTACAGTTAAAAAAGTTTATTGTTATGTCTAATTAATAATTTATTTAGTAAGAAACACTACGCAAATAGCAGTAAATATAATAATAAACAAACTTTGAATGTTAATGAGCAACAGCTCCTAAAAACCATTTAAAAAAAAATCTGATTTTTTTATTTTTATTATAAAAGTTTCAAACCCCCTTACTAAGATTCATTAAAAAAAAGTTTGATAACTCTAAAGCACTCATAGCATTTCACTTACTTTTTTCAAATATCTATATTTAAAATAATTAAAAAAAATATAGAATGGAACTATTTGAGTTGATTTTCTTACTTTGCATTACATACAATTTTCATGTATTTTTTAGTTATTATTTAATAAAATAGTCAATTATTTTTAATAAAAAAGAGGAATTTGGGATAATGTTTGTGTTGGCGTAAGTATATTTTACCCACAATATAAATTTAACATTATTTTTAGATATTGAAGTTAAAAAAAAAACAATGTACGTAATAAAAATCACAAAACACACAGAGATTGCGTAAATTCTGACAAAATTGGCGGCAATTTAGTACGTATTAATAATTATTATTAAATTTTATGCAAACAAAAAAATTCTAAAATTTATACTGAAATTGAAAGTGTTAGACATAAAATAAGATATAGCAATATGATAATATTTTAGCTATTTTTAATTATAAACGTGTTTCACGTTTTTTACTTAGTTTGTTCCAAAATAACAAGGTTAATTATATTTTTTTAGTCAAATACATAATAAATCCATTTGCTATTAGTTTTTAAAAGAACTTAAAATCTTTGCAAAACTCTTAAAACGTTTTAACCAATAAAAGTACCCTGCCTTTAATTATTATATAAAAGTTCACAAAAGCTTAATATTGTTGAGAGAGTATGTACAGGCTTTGTTTTAAGTTGGTTCTAGTAGATTACGTTTTTGCACAAACTTTAGGTATTTTAAAGTATCGATCCATATTGATTAGTAATGGTCTGGCATTTGTTTGGTAAAAAAATTAAGTTTGTTGATAGCGTTTACTAAAACTTTATATAAATTGCACCGTATAAGAATTCTTTACTATAAAATAATTTGATTCAAAAACTACACACATCCTAAAACTTTTCATGCAAGTTTGTACCAAAACGTAATTTTAAACAAAAAAAATTGTAACATAACAAAAGTATGTAGATTCTGGTTGAGCAAAAAATCCAACTCGCATAGGTAATACAACGTCATTTCACAGTTACTGCATATATGTTTTCCATGTTAATTTTAAAGATTAGAAAAAAAAACAAATTTTATCACTTTCAAACGCTTTATTAAAAATTAATAAAAGTTAATACCAACTCCATTATCAGTAATAGTTTTGTAAAACGTATCCAAATTAATACAATCAATTTTACGTAACCTCACTTTAACTCAATTTTGTTAAACTTACGGTTGGGAGACAATTTAAACTTTATATTTTCTAAACACTTAATTGGAAATTGATGAAAACATGTTAAGGTTTACATTGATTTGCATAAAACTAACTACAATCTATGTAATGTCAGTGTATATCAGTCAGTTAAGTTAGAGCATTCAAACATTTTTTACAAACAATTACAAATCTGACGTTTAAAAATTTGATAAAAAATTACTTCATCTGTTTTTTGTCTGGTAAAAAATGTGATAAATCGGGTTTAGAGCAGTCATCTAATTGTAAATTGATAAAAATTATATACCCAGAATACCTACTCAATGTAAAATTTTTCGTATAATCCGAATTTTTGTACTTTAAAAACTATAAATGCTTTGCGAAGTCACAAAAGCAAAAAAGAACAGTATAAATGGCAAAAAAGGAAAAAAAAGCGGTTTTTAATAGTAAAAAATTTGAAAAAATCATGGATGTAAATTTTTTAATTACTTATAAAATTAAAAATTAAAATGACATGCAATTGGAGGTTTAGATATTCAAAAATAAATTTTAACCCATCTAGAATTTTTTTATGGATTGTATACAGGTTTTGAGTAGTTGAACAAAATTGTGTTTAAAGACCAACCAAAACCCTACTTACATATTTTTTTTTAGAAATTTTCTTTCAATATGTGAGCAGAAAAAAACAAATTAACAAGATAATAATTTTTAAGGTAATTAGGATATTTGTGACCCATGCCCCCCAGGGCATTTTACCTATGTTAACCGGTGGTACCCTTTAAGAACAACGTAAAAGATTATCAGACAAATTAAAATTAATTCGGATTTTAAAATTTAACAATTACAATACTGTTTAGTATAGTAATGCAAAAGATTTTTTGTACAATCAATACATTAATGTCATCGTAAAAGTTAGAAAAAAATATTTTTATTTAAAGAAAATAAAACTAACAAAGGTTTAAAACTGATAATTGAAAAAGATAGTTGCAAAATAATTGACATATTGAATAGTAGTTGATGTTGGTAAGCGTTATAAAATAAATTAACCTAATTTTAATTTTTGTCTACGCATAAATAAATATGCAACTGTTGCTGCTGTTTCACATTCGTACTGGCATTGTCGTTTAGATCACAAGAAGCAATAAAAATGCAGTAAATATTTTCCATTAATCAACAACAAAGCAACAAGTTTTTGGTTTGTGTATTTATTCAAATTGAAAGAAAAAGTTTACAATTGTCTACGTTAGTTTATTCTATTGGTTTACAATATAAATAGTGCACGTATCAAATCTTTTCAATGTGACAACGGTCGCGAGTTTGTGAATAAAAGATAAAAACAATTGTCAAAAGCGCTAAAACAATGTTAATTGCAAATGATCTACCAAAGCGTTTATAGTTAAAAGCTGTTTGTACAACAGCGTACATTATAATCCGCTCTACAAACAACAATTGTGCTAGTTGTTCACCGCAAAGTAATTTGGATGTAAGCCAAGTTAGGGTCATATTAAAATTTTTGAAACAAAATGTTATGTGCAAATACCAAAACGTATGTTTTGGTTGTAAAAAGTAGGATAAAAAGACGTACTTTTAATTAAATACAAGCCCACAATCAAAAATTTTTGTTTGTATCATACAGAAGCAAATTAAGTTATCGTCAGTTGTGATTGTTATTTTTATTAATCAGAATCGAAATCATTTGTAATTTAAGACAAAGATAAAAAAGTAAAAACATTTATGAAGATGCTAAAAATGATAAAACAATTGTCTATAAAAATAATTTAGGTCAATCGCATCAAAACAAAGCTGCACGCAGCAATAAATTTCATAATCACCAAAAAAACTAAAAAAATATTGACCGTTTTATTAAATTAGAATATTCAGCCATGGTTGTCAAACCAAACACATCAAACATAATCACATTACAAAAAAATATTGAATCAACCAAAGTCATTAAAACTGTAAAAGATAACCTAATACCATTACTCGCAAAACAAACCAACACCACAATACAACAAGGTATATATCCAGAATGTCTGAAACCAACAATTATCATACCCATATTTAAAAAAGAAAATAAACATCTGCCAAAAAACTATAGACCAATAGCATTTCTGTCTTTTATAGCTAAGATAGTTGATAAAATTATTTATTAACGGATACTCAAGCATGTGAAATCACATAATATTGTAATTACTCAACAATATGCATTTCAAAAACAAACTGGTACAAGTTCTGCACTTACGGACTTAATCCACAGCATCAACAACTCTCTCGACTCAAAAAAGAATGTCTTACAGTATTTATAGACATGCAGAAACCATTTGATACTGATGTGAACAAAAGTTATTACAAAAACTAGAAAAAAAAGGGAATTTGTGGAAAAAAACTAGATCTAATCAAAAGTTTTCTAAAATACAGACCTTTACAAACAAAGATTAAAAACACACTAAGTTCAATAAAATATACTTGCACCACTTCTATATTTCTTATATATTAACGATATATTTGAATTGAAACTAAATAGAAAGCTATACTTATACGCAGATGATACACTTCTGATACATACAGAAATAAACAAAACAAAATTGCAACACATAGTACATAAAAACTTAAATAAAATTAATGACTGGTACAATAACAATCTTCTAACAATTAATAAATACAAAACAAACTTTATGTTAATATCACAAAAAAAAGAATCAACATTACGCTATTTATTATATAATTATTATCAAAAACGTCAAAAATGTCAAGTTGACTAATATTTTCTTTAATACAAATTTATGGTGTAATTGCGGTATTTACATTAGAAGATTAATATGAAATACATGGGAACAATCTAATACAAGATGCATCTTCAATATGGCTATACTGCAGAAGGTTTATATTTATAAATTAATAAAATTATTGTAAAATTTAAATGGTTATGTGGAAGAGCAGCAATTTGCTGAACATCGCCTTTTTCTGATATGTAATAAATATATCTAAAAAATAAAGTTTAATACAATACAATACAATACAATACAATATAAATAGAAAACAATTAAGTAAAGTTTCACATAATGACTATCTTGGAATTACAATTACCAATAATCTAAAATGGGATAAACACATACAGAACCTTATGAAAAAAACACAATAGTTCTAGTAGCCCTATACAAGCTTACCAACTTAACTACAAAAAAAACAAGAAACTTGATTTATAATGCAGTTTTTTTCTTGCAAACCAACTACATGATGACCATATAGTCACAAACCAATATAAGAAACATAGAAAAGTTACAACAACAACAAAATAAGGCAACAAAAACTCTATATCAAATGAACAAATTAACACCTACAATTGAAGTTCATAAAAAAAATCAACTAACAATAAAAAACAAAACTTTACAACAATCTATTAATTTAATAAAAAAAATACAACTTGGGCTAACTAAAACAAAACTAAAATTAACAACTAGAAAAAAAATTCATACACATAACACACAAAAAAAAGAACACCTTAACATAGAAGTTACCCGAACAACTTCAAAAAATCAAAGCATAACAGCATACCGGAAGAAATCAAAAGTATATGCACTATAAACAAATTTAAAATAAAATTAAAACAATATTTAATAAAAAAATAAATATAAAAATTAAAATATAAAACCAATGCACATCACAACATCACAGGATAATGAAATAAATTTCTAATACCAGGCCCCAAACATCTTTACGGATAGATGGCTGTACTGCTGAAATATTACAAAATATATATATTTTTTTATAAAATAAAATGTATATGTGTGTTAAACTAGTTCTTAACAAGAAAATTGTGCAACCTTCGTGTGTGCACCCTCAGAAAGTGATCTTTATGCAAAAAAAGTAAACCATGCTAAATTATATATTTTATTATATATATAATAAGTATGATAGCTTCCAGATTTGAGTCAGATGCATACTCTGGGTCCCTATAAAAGCAATTGAGTACTTGCCTATTAGGTTCAACATAAAACTTTACATCAAAACACTCTGTTTAATTTTTTTTTAATCTACATATTTTTATTATATTTTAAATTTTGAACATAAAATTTGACTGGTAATCAAAAATTATTAAAATTTGAGGTTTAGGTCTATAATTTTTTTTAATATTTAGAAAACCTTTCATTTTGTCAAACTTCTAACATTGTAATAATGTTTTTTTAAGTAAGGCAATTGGTTTACTTTTAAAACTTCAAAAGCAGTGGGACACGAGATTTTTTTATTCTTTTAAAGAGCTAAAATTTAGCATGGCTTACTTTTTTTGCATAAAGATCAGATAGTGATCATTATGCAAAAGAAGAGGCAACTAAAGAAATTCAACATTTAGGAACCAGTCTAATGTATGTATATTAAGTATAAATAAATGTATTAAAATTAAATAAAAAAAAAAACGATATTGACTATAATTGACTATAAAATCATTTCTCGAGATGAATACAATGCTAAAATGCATTTGAAACAATTTGACATTAAAACCGAATTTTAGTAAGGTGATTTGAATAAAAATATTTACAAAAAACAATCAACTGGTTACAACAATAACCGTACACGTGTTTGTAAACTAATTAAATGTTTGTATCAACTGAAGCAAACCTCTTATTATTGAAACCAAAATATTATTTTGTTTATTTGTCGATTTAATTATAAAACAACTCAATCAAATCCATGTCTTTTTATTTGTCATATTTTTATATGAACAAAACTATCATTGTAGCCATCTAGGTTAATGATAGATTTGTCGTTTTAGAGGATACACATGAAACCAATTCAGTGATTTAATATTTGAAGAAGCATTTTAAAATTAAAGTTTTTAAAACAAACTGTTACCTGGGTCTACATAAATCAAATAGTAAGGTGTAGTTAGCCGATATATAGAAGGGCCAAGCACAGCACACGTAAATGCAGTCAAATACATCAAAAACACAGTCAACATGAATATTCTTTACAAAAATAACAATAATCTTAATTTCATCGTTTATGATGGTGACAGTAAATCAAAAAGATCAACCAACAACAGAGTCCAAATATGTTGTAGTCAAGAATCCAGTGTTCATAAGAAAACACGTGCAGTACCATTTCATCCGTAAAAAGTTTGAAAAGGGTCAACTCTAATTGAAATATTATTTAAAACATATTTCATTAAAATTTGATTCCAACATACTTCAATAACAGTAGTAAAAGTAATCTAAATTAAATTAATTAATTTTACAAACCTCAATTATTTAACCCACTTTGGTAACATAACAAAATGTTATATTTGAAAAAAGATAAAAAATAATACTAAAATACTTCATTATGAACATATTGTACAGAATTCACATAAATTATTATAACCAATTTTATATTAACTCCACTTTGGCCTACTGATAACGTTAAAATAAAATTTGATAAAAAATAATACTAACACATTAAATTAGCAGTAGTAAAAGTTTTGCAAAATTTATCTAAATTATTGGTGTACATTTTACATAACATCAAATTAATCCAGATTGATAACTTTAGACACTTAATTAGATATTAATTAAAAAAATAATAGAGACATACTTCATTATCAGTAAAGTTAATCAATAATCTCAATTTAACTTTACTAATATGAATGCCAATATAATTCATAATCAATAGTACAAGTTTTGCAAAATTCAAATAAATACGACCATTTTACCAAATCTCAATTTAATCCATTTTACTAACTTTAAAGTTAACGTAACAAATTAAAAATTGATAAAAAATAACAAATTTTTTATTGTCAATAGTACAAGTTAAGATAATTAATACAATTTAAATATTATTACTTTTACTTTATTAGAAATTAATAAAAATTGATATTAACATATTTCATTATTTAAACGTATGATTTAGAAAATCATTTAAATTGTTTCTAAACACTTAATTGAAAATTGATCAAAACTGATATCAATACATTTTATTATCCGCAACACAAGTTGTGCTAAATTCACTCAAATTTTATCGGCCAATTTTACATAACTTCAATTTAAACCACTTTGCTAACTTTAGGCTTGAGATTTGGAAGAGAACTTGAATATTAACCAAACTGTTAATTAGATATTTATGAAAATTGATAACAATATACTTCATTATCCGTAACCCACGTTGGAGAAAATTTATCTAAATTAATACAGCCAATTTTACGTAATCTCAACCTTTTAAATATATAACTTCAAAATTATTTATATATAAATAAATAAAAATAAATAAATATCAAATAATAGTTGAATCCTTTCTAAATGTACTGGTTAAAAAAAAATTGATTTTTTTTGTCTCTAAAATCAAGGTAGCAATCGGAATGGTCTTAAGTTACATAAAAACGAGTAAAATACATTTTCTAAAAATAAATGTAAATTAAAGTAAACTGACAATAAGTAAAATGTAATGTCGTTCACTTGAAAAGACTTTAAATATATTGCTCTATGTAAAGTCTGTTTTAAACATGGATATACATGACCATGCATCAGTCAAATGTACGGAATGAATTATTTTTTAGCTAAAAACAATGAAAATTCATCCTGATTATGAAATTTTTTTTATCAGAGAGCAATTTCCGAGCAATGAACATTAAAATTTAAATTTAAAAAAGTTTGTAACTTTTCAAGGTTGCATTTTAAAAAAAATGTAAAAAACTTTTGTCTTTAAAATTGTTAAAAAAATAAAAAAATTTAGTATTTGTTTTATTTGAATTTTAAAATTTTCCCATAACTTTAAAAAACAGAAAAAATTACGTGTTTTTATTTTACTTACAAATATGAATAAAAACCTGCTTTAATATGGGCAAAAGATGCCCTAAAGTGATGTGCACTACGTTCTGAAAAAATTTACATTGTATCCACAGAAATACTTAAAAATAGCAAGAAAAGCTTAAATTTTAAATATTTCTGTAGATACATTATAAGATATCTCGGAGCGTAGTGCACTTTCTGAAATTTTTATTTTTTGCACATTTAAAAGCTTGTTTTTATCTTTTGTTGAGAAAAAATAAAAATAGCCGTTAAAAAAACTGTTTTTTAATGGGAAATTTTCAAAATTCAAAGAAAAAAAATTTTGGCTGTAGAATATTATTTTTTCTAAGTTCTCTAAAATTAAAAAAAGTACCTATCTTACAATTTTTTCTTAAAAATGCAATCCTGAAAAGTTACAAACAATAAAAAATATGAAAAATTGGAAAAATCATTTTTTTAAATTTTAATTGCTTATTACTCGGAAAAGGCTAACTGAACAAATCTGAAAAAAATCACATGATCAGGATTTATGTAAAAAAACATTTTCAGTAGTTTCAGCAAAAAAATCTTTCATTCTGTACACTCATTTATACATGGCAATATATATATGGGTAATTCCATTACTTTTCGACCAATTTGAAAAAGTCGACCTCTTTGGTTTTGCTCAAATTTTCAGGGTTCAAAATATAGATGAAAAAAATGAGATTTCCAAAATTTTGGACCTTAGAATATTGCCTGTTTAAAATGACACACATTTGAAGGTCAGAAATTTTACAATAAAACGTCATTTTTAGCTTAATTTGTATCTCAATTTTTGGGCTTCTGGAAAATGATAAAAAGGTCTACGATAGCTCAAATTATTCCTTATTACATGTACTTTAAAACCCATATTATTATGTTTAATATCGTGGCAGTCATTTTAATATATTGATCTTTAAACATTATTCCAAAAAAACCCGTAAATTTAGCAAAATCGCAAAACTTTGCTTTCTTTAAACCGTTCTAACTTTGTCATATCTTAACAAAATTTGATTCGCAAGGTCTAGATTTCCTCGTGCTTAATCTCTTTTTGAAGTGATCACACAATACTTATAGAATCAATACGTATACACCATTATTTTGATGCAGGAAATTGCACATGTTTTTGCGATCTTCAAAACTTGTAATTTTCAGGTCCCGAAAAAGCGCTGTCACCCTATGTCGATTTTTGTCAAAATTTCAGTAAATACTCTTTAAAACACAAGAAAAAAGGTTATTCATATGAGAAATGGTATATCGGGCATTATCAAGAAATATTTAATATTCAAAAATTGTCAAAATCGGCAAACCGCACATTTTTGAATCTCAATTTTTGGGCCTCTGGAAAAAGATAAGAAGGTCTACTTTGGCTTAAAATATTCCTTATTGCATGTACTTTAAAATCCATATTTGTATATTTAATGTTGGGGCAGTCATTTTGATATTTCTAGCTTTAACCATTAATTAAAAAAGAATCGTAAATTTTGAAAAATTGCTAAATTATGCTTTGTTTAAACCGTTCTAACTTTGTCAAATCTTAAAGAAAGTTGATCCACGAGGTCTAAATTTCTTTGTGTTCAATCTTTCTTTAAAGTAATTACACTAGACTTACACTACACTAGAATCAATTTATATTCACCACTATTTTGATGCAAGAAGTTGCACATGTATTCGCTATTTTCAAAACTTGTAATTTTCAGGCCCCGAAAAAACGCTGTCACCCTATGTCGATTTTAGTCAAAATTTTCCGGACACCCTGTATATATATATACAGGGTGTCCGGAAAATACGTGTACAACGTTTGACGACAGACTCCTGACGTCAAAATAGGTCGATCTAAGCCGACTAAGTTATATCCAAAATTGTCTCGTTTAGCCGGTAGAGGGCGTCAAAAAATTTTAAATATTAAAAAGAAATTACCTGTAACAATAATTTTTTAAGTGACATTGTTGCTATGGCGTTTAATAATTTGACAATTATTGACAAATTGTCACCAGTCTATGAAATTTACTCAAGTATACGATCAACATTCTTGAATTACAAGTTCATTTTACCATTAAAAATGGAAAATTATACAAACTCTCAGAAAGTTGACATGCTCCTGGTATACGGGTTTTGTCAAGAAAATGGGCGTCAGAGTGTTAGGGTTTACATGGAGAGGTTTCTTAACCGTCGAATACCAAACCACCAAACATTTGCCAATATTGAGCGTCATCTTCGGGAAACGGGCAGTTTTAAGAAAAAGTTTGAAGGCAGGGGTCGTATGCGAACAACTCGAACTGTGGAAACAGAAGAGATGATTCTGGAAAGAGTTGAAGAAGAACCAAGTACCAGTACCCGTCTCTTAGAACGTGAGTTAAATGTTCCTAAAACGATTGTCAATGAGGTTTTAAGAGAACAGTTGTTACATCCTTACCACATACAAAAAGTCCAGGAACTTTTACCGACTGATCCCCCCATGCGGCTTACATTTTGTCAATTTATTAGAAACAAAAGAATCCTTGTTCCAAATTTTTGTAGAAAAATTATGTTTACTGACGAGGCATGCTTTACAAGATCTGGGGTAACCAATCTGCACAACGAACATATTTATTCCGATGAAAATCCACATGCCATTAAAGTTGCACATCATCAGCATCAATTTAAAATTAATATTTGGGCAGGTATTATTGATCACTACCTTATTGGTCCCATTGTTATTCCAGACAGGTTAGATGGAAATATTTATTTAAATTTTTTGCAAGACACATTACCAATTCTTCTGGAAAAATGTGGTATATGCATGATGGTGCCCCGCCCCATTTTTCCGTTGCCGTTCGGCAATACTTACATCATCAATATCCCAACAGATGAATTGGATGAGGCAATGATGCACCAGTAAAATGGCCACCACGTTCTCCTGAGTTAAATATGTGTGACTTCTTTTTGTGGGGCGCTATTAAAACAGAAGTTTACAAGACTCCGGTAAACACACGCGATGATTTATTGCAGCAGATTTTAAATGCAGGCAACCATTTTAATAATCCCGAGACATTAGATAGGGTCCAATATCATTTTTTAAAGAGTGTTAATAAGTGTATTCAGCAAGATGGCGGTCATTTTACACATTTGCTTAAGTAATGTTTTTGTTTTACTTAGTTTCTTACAATAGATACTTTCAACTTTGTTATACTTTTGTTTTTTTTGACGCCCTCTACCGGCTAAACGAGACAATTTTGGATATAACTAAGTCGGCTTAGATCGACCTATTTTGACGTCAGGAGTCTGTCGTCAAACGTTGTACACGTATTTTCCGGACACCCTGTATATATATATATATATATATATATATATATATATATATATAACTAGATACTTGACTCTCTATATTGATAAAAGCAAATTATTTTTTAAAGAGACCGTTTTGTCTGTGAGTTAGTGATACAAAATAAATATTAAAAACAAATTACATTTTGTTATTGCACGGTTTTAAACAATTAAAACATACATTCGGGGCTATTCTCTATGTACATTGCTAGAATGTAAGCAAAATATATTGCTAACTAACAATATGAACTGTCATTTTAACAAATCTTGCTTGCTAACAAAATGACCTGTCATTTTAACAAATTATGATTACTAACAATATGAACTGTCACTTCAACAAAATTAATTTTTAATTACATTATTATTATTTTACCTAGAGATTTGCCACGCTTCCTGATGTGATGACCATTTATATTGTTAGTAAACAAGATTTGTTAACATGACAGTTTGTATTGTTAGCTAGTAAGATTTGTTAAAATGACATTTCATATTGGTAGTTAACAATATATCTTGCTTACATTCTGGCAATATGCATAGAGAATAGCCCCGATTGTATGTCATTAATAATAAAAAAAAAACTATTTAAATAATCCAAAAATGTGTTTTTAATAAACAATTGATATCTTTTAAACCGACGTAGCAACTTAACCCAAACTTGTGAACAACATTATTACACGTATTACTAACGTGTTACTATTTACAATAATTTGAAAACAAAAAACTTGAAAATTTCTAAAGAAAGGTAAACTTGCGCAACTTTTTTTTACAATCAATAGTACAAAAATTGGAAACAATTATAAAGCAGCACAAATATAAGCCATTTACATGGTGATTAAATTTTTATTTGTAGACTTTCTATGGTTGCCACCTGCAATAGAAGTATATTTTTATCTTTGCAGCATACTGAATTAATTCCTACACATTATATGCAATAGGTAAATGGTAGCAATGTTGACATTCTATACAAATTGTTTTGTAAATATAACAGTAGCGTGCAAACAACCAAAAACTGTTATACTAAATTACAAACTGATTTTCTTAAAACATTTACACACTTACATAACTTCAAAGTTATTATCACATACATAACGCATGTAATGTATACAATCATTGTCAACTTAGTTTGTAATTACACTGGAAAAATTTATTAATCACTGCAATCTAGATGGCTCGCACATAAATATTACAAATCAAAATCTAAATGCACTACGTAAACGGCTTATGTTCTGTGACGCTTTACGATTTTTGTATTGTTTTTTGTAAAAAATGTTATATGAATTTAATTTAAATTTACTATGATAATAAAACGTTAACAATACGTGTAATAATGTTGACTTAAAATTGTTTCAAGTTATTACGTCCGTTTAGAAGATGTTAATTGTTTATCTCAATTGCATTTTTAATTTTATAATGGTTTATTTACAATGTTAATAGCATACATTGCATGTTTTAAATAGTTAAAAAACTAAAATGATAAAACTAAATTAATACATGTTTAGTATTATCGTTATATAAAAAATGATCGCCATAATAGAAATTGCGTCATTTTATAAACGTGAGTCACGTATCCAGTATTTCCATAGTTTTAAAGTGCAATTAATTAGTTATTTAGTGTTAAAAACATTTACGTTTTACTTTAATAAATCCCTAAAGTATTTAAAACCCTATTATTATTAGTGGTAAAATTTTTCTATTCTATACTTTATTTTAGTTCACAGTCATATTCCGTGGCAATCTACGTACTCTGAAATAGTATCTTTATAACTTGACATAATATAATATATTAATAATAATAATGTCCTGTATTAATCTGCCTTGTTAAAATCATTTACGATTATAACCGTGACCCTCTTGTTTGTCAATTGTTGGTCATATTGAAAAAACAATATTTTTATAATATATTATTATCTTATTTTAAATAAACATATCTGCAAAAAACAAAACTTTAACGGTTTCTGACATAAAAAGTCAACTAAAAAAACGTGGCCAAGTAGTTAAAATAAAAGACGAAGCAGACTTGGTAAGTAAACTAAAAAATGTAAAATTAAGTTATTTTCCAGATGAAGAAATTGAAAATAATCTAAATGAATCCGCCACAAGCACATATAGCTGTGAAACTGCTTATTGTTCTAAATTAAAAAAAGGCAAATAAAGAAAAATCTATAAAAGCAGAAAAACTTTGATCAATAGCCTTTTTCATTGTCATACTAATTTCTACTTTACTTTTAAATATGTTTGTTTTTTTTATAAAATTTTGTATGTATGAATATAAAATAAATTTGTTTACTACTTCAATAAAACTGTAGACAAACTTAAACTGCAACTACGTTTTCTTGAAAATTAAGTATTTAAACTAACCAAAAAATTGAAAGATAATAACAAAAACATGAAAAAACCTATTAATAACAGCAATATAAATAAACTCTTAAAAATATTAATTCTAGCAGATAACATTAGACCCAGCAAACTATAAAGTTAAATCATTTTTTAAGATTGGTGCATTATATAATCAAATAAAAAAAAATTAATAGTACAATAAAAAAATATTTAGATATGCTTATGTAGTTATAATTTCAAGCTGCGGAGATGCTCATAATGAACAACAAATTAATTTCAGCTAACTTATAAATGCATGCAAAACCAGTCCTGCAATATTGTTTTAACTGCAAGTACGTACTGGAACAACAATTGAAATTTTATAAAAATAATAAATTACTCAGTAATATTTCCTAACTTAAAAACTGTACTTTTATACCAACAAACTCAATTCTAACATCTAATAATAGTTTCAACCAGAAAGGAAACAAATTGTCAAAATTTAAAAAAAATAAAGTTAATGAAACATATTAAACAAAAAATCAAAAATTTTATTAACAAAATTACATTGACATTAAAGCACCAAACAAATTATGGTATTGAAGCAAAAAGTAATAATCAACATAATTTCTAAAAATAATAAGCACCAATAAACTAAACGTAATTAGAACCAATAATATTTTAAATTTCCAAAGAAAGCAAAGCAATACTGTAGTTGTTCCAAACCATTCTCTAAAGTTCAAAAACCGCAATGTTTTTATACGCATTATATTATTTATTTTTTGAATTTTTTCTTTCATAATGACTAGTTTGTATTTCTTTCCTCTCATAAAATGTCTAAAGTATTTGCACTTTTTCTTTTTGATGGTTAGTGTAAGTTTTTTTTTATTCTTTCAAAAACATTTGAAATATGTTTTCCCAAAAAAATGTTTAGCATTCTCTTATAACACCATTTTACAAACGCTTAATTTGTTTTAATTCTGCTTGCTTTGTTGTCCAAGCTTCTTCTTCTTCCATATAATAACGTCAAGAAAACGTAGACCGCAACTCAGTTTTAAGTTTGGGTTCTTCTAACTAAAGCTGGGATTTTATAAACTTGCATATTCTATAATATTTATATGCCAATTAAATAATTTTGTGTCTACACAAATTAGAAGAAAACAAAACCCAATATTTTTTTTTGCAAATTTTGCATATTTTTCAGTTTCTGAGCATATTTCTATAAAAGTTGCATATCAGTGCATATTTGGTAGTTATTTGCATATTTAATGCATATTTGGCGCATTTGAATAACTTTACCAGTTTAAATTGCAATCCTTTTTTTTAATTTTTAAGTGAGCGCCAAGATTACCTTTTGTAAAAATATATTGATTTTATATGTAAACAACACATGCAAATGCAATTTTGGACCTACAACTTAGTTGAGCGTTTTTTCAACATTTTCTTCTTTGTTCTAAGAATTTTTTTCTAAATAAATTAATAATTTAAAAAACATTTTACTGTACACAGCACATATTTACATATATTAATCATGTGTCTGCATGTTTTTTCAATATCTGCATTTGTTTACCAAATTTAGTGCACATTTTGGCAAAGTTGCGTGCATATATATGCGCATATTTTTAACCTTTTGAGTGCATATAATTCCCAGCTTTACTTATAACATAGAAACTCTTTTAATTGCATAAGAACATTTTTTTATATTTTAATGCGTGCTATTTTATTTGTTTGATTTGAATTAATTGTAATTCATGTACTTATTTTTTTTTTTTCTACTTTCTATTTTTATGTTATTTATGATTAACTTTTCATTTGTCTGTGGTTTTGTAGATATTGCAATAAATTTTGTTTTTTTGTGTTTATTTTTGTACCATATTCTTTACATTTATTGTTACATCTTTAGGGCATTTAGTTCAATTGTTATCATAAACCGTTCTGTCATTGGCAAACCTCAAGTTGTTTACAATATTTCTACTTATCACCACTGTATACATTAAATACCAGTGGTGATTAAACGAATCCCTGTCGTACTCCACTGAAAATTTGTATTTTTTTTGTCAACTCATCTTCATGCTGTCTGGCCCAATATAAGATGCTTATTTTCTGTTGTCGTTTTCATTGTTGTGTTTTATTTTTAAAACATTTATTAGTTTCTCGTATCAAACTTGGTCGAATGCTGGTTGAAATTCAATTCGTATCCAGACATGTTTGATTCGGTACATAGGCAATCTATCAACCAATAATAACAAAAAACTTCTTATGGATCTATTAAATAAACCTACTCGAGTATGTCATTATAAGAATGAAAAAACATCTCACACGAATCAAAAACCTATTCACATGCTTTGTGATAAATAATAATGTCGTACCTTCAGTCAAATATATGCAATTTTAAAATTTTATTATTCTTTTTAAACACTTTTAATAACGCGTGGTCAATTAAAATAACCAAGTAACAACTTAAAGAATCTTTTTATAAATCTTTGTCAAAATTTCAACAATTAAAAAAGCCTTATTTATAAAGAATCTAAAAGAGCTCATTAAAATTTAATCAACAATGCAAAATTTTGATACCACAAATTACAACTGAAAGCGTCTAACAATTGGACAAAAGATGTTTAGAGAATTGTAAATAAAGATCTTCATAAGGTGAAAGGAAAAAGAAATATTATGCATATTCTCATATCGTATATAACATAATTATCTGAAGAAAATCTTCAAAATCAATAAAAATACAAATAGCGCAAAAGAGAATATTACGACTAATTTTTGGTCTAAAGCGCACTGAATCATATAAAGAATGATTTAGAACTAACAAGACATTAACTTTTACATCAATGTATATCAACAAACGTGCTACTTTATTTGTAACTCAATCAACCAATATGGTACTAGGCATGGGCAGCAACTACTTTCCGACATCATATGTTAACGTACAAAAAATCTTCAACGTCAAAACGTCGAATTCATTTAAATGTAAATTAAAATCATTTTTTATTGACAAGTGTTTTTATAGTCTCGATAAATATTTTAAAATATAATAATTTCTTTTAGTAACTATATATCAAATATTATTAATGTATTTAAGTCTTATAGAATACCTTGTTGTATTGGAATGTACTTGATTGTATTGTACTTAATTTTAATTTATTGTAGTTTATAGCTTTTTAATTGTACTTTTATGTACAAACATTTGACTTGACATATCGTGTATACAATTATTTTTAATGTTTAATAAAGATAATTATTATTATTAGAGTATATTTCAATAAACTTCAAGGATAATAAATTTGTTATAAATTAATTATTGTTTTAAAGTGAATAAAAGCAAAAATACATGATTTTCATTGCTAAAATATTTATTTTTTAAACCATTTTTTTTAATTACATGCTTTATAATAAATTATAAATTTCTACAAGAAAAATTTCAACAATAAAAATGTATTTCTAATAGGTTGAATATATGTATACATATGTGTATTATATTGAAAAGAGAAAGATTGAAGTTTGCATATACAACATAATTGATAAAATGAATGTATAGAAAATTTATTGAATATGTGAAAAGAAGATCGAGCACATTTACACAATAGTGTATATTACGTTCAGACATGAGGTGTGGATATCTCGTTGTCGGCGTGGCCTTTTAAAAGATCTATTATATTATATTATTTATTTTAAAATAGTGAGATATGCAAATGCAGGTCTGATGTATTTGTAACGTCCAACGACACAAAGCGCATTAAATAGTACTCTGGTGTAGTAATGTGGCTTTCCATTTCCTTGAGATATAACATAACTGTCGTGCAGTATCATTTACAAATCATATGAAATAGGGAACACAGGAAAACCACGAAACCTCCACACGAATAAGAGCTTAAGTAATTTAGGGGTTGTTTTGAAGTTGGCGCGCGTTTGGTCACAACATGCGGCATTGCATGAGGGATTTAATTGTTCCGGTCCGGTTCCGTTGACAATAAGTCGACAGTATCAAGATCAAATAATGCTATCTTAAAAACTTTTACCGGAAAGTTTTACCAACCAACGGGGATAATCGAGGCGGCTTTAAATGTATCAAAACACGCGTTCTTGTGAAGGTCTTGGTAGGTGAAAGCACCGTCTCGAATGCTTAATATAACCCAATCCGTTCTTTCGTTACTTTTCAATATTTGATGATATATCTTATCATCGGCGGGGGAAATACGGCCTAACAGGATAACAACTCACCGCACCATATAGTCAGACCGGACTAGAAATCTCCACTTTCCTGCAGTCGCCATGAAATCCTATTTACCGCCCTTCGATTTCGTCAGCCGTTTATTATCTTTTGTTGACCGGAATTTCGTTTGCAATCGGAATGTAGTCTATAATATAACGCGTTTTCTTAAAGAATTACAAAAAAACGTGTTCCAATATTCACGGCAGACAACGCGGAAAATCAATCAGGCTCCGTTTGAAATCTTTCGCCCGCTAAATCGGAAAACTTAATCCAAACGCTCTGACTTGTCGTGATATATGTGTAACCGCATACAGTTTATTTCGTACATGTCAGATAACTCAGAGAGCCCATAAACTACCCAACTTTGATATACACAGTAAAGTTGAGACGATCAGATTCATCTATATACTTTGATAGCACAACCCTAACTTTATGCGTCGCACTTTATATTCGTGCGCTATATTACAATTATTTAGTCGATACACATACGTAACTTCCTTCGTATATGTAGTACAGCCAATGCAACAACGAAACGGAACGGTAAGGATACTGATTTACAGGGGGCGCTAGTCAAGTGGAACAACAACATCCGCTTTGATGAGGATCTATGCGGATTTATGGAATACGTGTCTTGACATCTTCCTAACTGAATCAAGTATATATGCTCGCGATTAAATGCATCGCCCCGTTATACCTATCTGACATTTACAATATCAACGGTAATACATTATAAATGACACATTTCATTTATTAATAATTCTCCACTTGCAAGAGAATCAATGTTATGGAATTCTCTCTATTTTATGTAAGTTATATATAAATTTGCTTCAAAACGTTGTATTCATTTATTAGTTTTATCATCTAATAATTATTTATTAAATATAAAATTGTGTATAATGAAAACGTAACCACTAATATTAATAACAAACAAACAACAAATTTTTGTGTTAATTTCAGAATTTAATAAAGAAACATACCTGCAAGTTATTTAACAAGAGTTTTTGAGTTTTTACGTGAATATTTATGTAGAAATCTATTCGAGAATTTTTGAACAAAAAAATATAATTTTATTATATTTATCATTTTTATAACACTATTGATGATTTAAAAAAAATGTTTTGGTTATACAATTTGTTAACACTAATTGTCAATATAAAGAATATCAAATAAAAATTGAAATGTTTAACATTTTAAATGTCATTCAGAAGTAGTAAATAATGTAAAGGTAAAATACTTATTTGGACAAGGCAATATTTTTCATATAAACTTATCAGACATTCTTTACAAAAATGCAGCGCGCAGTAGACTATTTAATTAAAACATGTATAATAAATAAAGTTAAAGAACTTATTAAAATCGATGATTCTCTTATTAATTGTGTATAAAAACTTAAGCAAGTAAGTAGCAGCACGACTGGATTAATTATAGAAATAGAGCAATAACCAACCAATTTTAACATTATTCTTTATGCGATACGCAATATATTAATGATCAAACATTACATTTTTATAAACAATTAAATTTATAGTAAAAAATAGTAAATCCAGTAATTTAATCATATTTTTATTGTTAATTAATACTACATTGTAAATGGTTAACAAAATGTATAAAATTTTAAAATAATTTAATAATATTGAAATTTGACATAAATACATAACAAACTAAATCAAACCAATTTACAACTAAACATTATGCAGTTTTTTCACAAAAAAGCAGTTCAGCAACCTGCTGATCACTCCAATACTGCTCAACAATACAAAAATTTATATTTTGGATAAAATCACCTCAAACGTACCATATCAAACTTTCAACAAATATTAAAATAAAATTCAAAAAAATATTAAATTGGGGGATTCCAAATTCAACAAATTGATGCAACTGAATCTTCTCATTATGCATAGGACAAAAATGTACCACAAACAATAATGTGTTGTTTTAAAAAACATTGCTTGGATAGAACATATCAAGAACCACACCATAACATAATGTAAAATGCCACATAAGCAATGTAAAGTTGAAGAATCGAATATAAACATTTTGGAAAATGGAAGATCTTCCGCTAAAAAAGCTACGCTTACATAAAACAAATTTGCAAAATTGAATTCAATAACACCCATTAGCGTACACCAGGTGGTCGGTTTGTTGTAATATTTTTATAAAAAAGCAATCAGTGTTGGGCAATTTATCAATTAGCTTTAAAAATTATGAATACTACAAACAAATCCTAAGCGCTTTAAATTGTTTTGAAAAATACTCTTTATTCATCAGGCTTGTCAAAATCACGGCGTAGTGCCTAAGATTTGTTAACGCATGCCGATCAAAAATCAAACTTAAAAATATTGTAGTATCAACTGATGAGCTACAAAAAGCTAAGATTTAATAATTTAAAATAACACAACAAATTAAGTTCGCCAAAGAGTTACAATTGCAAGAAGAAAAGGATATTAATAAACAAAGTAAGCTGTTATATTTAAATCCGCTTATTAATGACTGCTATATTATACAGTGTGTCCGGAAAATACGTGTACAACGTTTGACGACAGACTCCTGACGTCAAAATAGGTCGATCTAAGCCGACTTAATTATATCCAAAATTGTCTCGTTTAGCCGGTAGATGGCGTCAAAAAAAACAAAAGTATAACAAAGTTGAAAGTATCTATTGTAAGAAACTAAGTAAAACAAAAACATTACTTAAGCAAATGTGTAAAATGACCGCCAACTTGCTGAATACACTTATTAACACTCTTTAAAAAATGATATTGGACCCTATCTAATGTCTCGGGATTATTAAAATGGTTGCCTGCATTTAAAATCCGCTGCAATAAATCATCGCGTGTGTTTACCGGAGTCTTGTAAACTTCTGTTTTAATAGCGCCCCACAAAAAAAAGTCACACATATTTAACTCAGGAGAACGTGGTGGCCATTTTACTGGTGCATCATTGCCTCTTCCAATCCATCGGTTGGGATATTGATGATGTAAGTATTGCCGAACGGCAACGGAAAAATGGGGCGGGGCACCATCATGCATATACCACATTTCCCTCCGAAGTAAAAGGGGCAAATTCTCCAGAAGAATTGGTAATGTGTCTTGCATAAAATTTAAATAAATATTTCCATCTAACCTGTCTGGAATAACAATGGGACCAATAAGGTAGTGATCAATAATACCTGCCCAAATATTAATTTTACATTGATGCTGATGATGTGCAACTTTAATGGCATGTGGATTTTCATTGGAATAAATATGTTCGTTGTGCAGATTGGTTACCCCAGATCTTGTAAAGCATGCCTCGTCAGTAAACATAATTTTTCTACAAAAATTTGGAACAAGGATTCTTTTGTTTCTAATAAATTGACAAAATGTAAGCCGCATGGGGGGATCAGTCGGTAAAAGTTCCAGGACTTTTTGTATGTGGTAAGGATGTAACAACTGTTCTCTTAAAACCTCATTGACAATCGTTTTAGGAACATTTAACTCACGTTCTAAGAGACGGGTACTGGTACTTGGTTCTTCTTCAACTCTTTCCAGAATTATCTCTTCTGTTTCCACAGTTCGAGTTGTTCGCATACGACCCCTGCCTTCAAACTTTTTCTCAAAACTGCCCGTTTCCCGAAGATGACGCTCAATATTGGCAAATGTTTGGTGGTTTGGTATTCGACGGTTAGGAAACCTCTCCATGTAAACCCTAACACTCTGACGCCCATTTCCTTGACAAAACCCATATACCAGGAGCATGTCAACTTTCTGAGAGTTTGTATAATTTTCCATTTTTAATGGTAAAATGAACTTGTAATTCAAGAATGTTGATCGTATACTTGAGTAAATTTCATAGACTGGTGACAATTTGTCAATAATTGTCAAATTATTAAACGTTATAGCAACAAGGTCACTTAAAAAATTATTGTTACAGGTAATTTCTTTTTAATATTTACAAATTTTTGACGCCCTCTACCGGCTAAACGAGACAATTTTGGATATAACTAAGTCGGCTTAGATCGACCTATTTTGACGTCAGGAGTCTGTCGTCAAACGTTGTACACGTATTTTCCGGACACCCTGTATAGTAAGCAATTTCCAATAATTATAACATCAAAGCATCATTTTACAAAATAGTCCTACAATACGAGCATAAAAGAAACTTTCCTTCTGGGCCCTAAGAAACACTTGCTGCAATCAAAAATCAATACTGCCAGAAGCACAGTAAGAAGCATACTGCAAAAATGTACCAGGTGTTTTAGATTCAAACCCACGAGAAATAAGCCTATGATAAGAGATTTGCCAAGACTAGTGTGGACCAATTCCAAATCGTAAAACGTTATGTGGTGATATCCATTTGCATAATCACCATATAATTAGCAACCAACCTAACCACCAAAACATTCTTAAGAGTCCTGAAAAGTGTTAAAAAAAAATAAACAAAAAAATATTTTCTGTCAACGCTACTAATTTTGTAGGTGCCAATAACAAATTAGATGAATTGCATCGTTTATATTGAGTTAATAATTTGTGGCTAAAAAACAAATTGGTAGAAGAAGATTTAAACTGGCAATTTATTTCTTCCTTAGTACTTTATTTTAAAAGACTTAGGGAAGCTGCACTTAAATTAGCCAAGCAATTTCTAAAGACAACAATCCAAGCAGTTGACTCCTCTCTTAACAGATTTAACAATCTAAATGGTGTAGCAGGACCTGATCTGCAAGAGATAAAATTGATACAATTATTTTGATAGCAATAAAGATTGGAGCAACACTTTTGGAATCGCTGAAAAGAAAAATATTTATCAAAATTACAAAAGAGGACAAAGTGGATAGTAATCAATGGTATAATCCTAAAATTGGGCCAAATAGCAGTCATCCAAAAAGACTGCAGTTAACTACTACGATAAAAATAGACCAAGATTTAGAAATTGCATCAGGGAATGAAGTTACCAAAACGACATTAAAAACTTTAGATACAGTAATAAAATGAGCTATTCGTAAAATCTGCATCCTGCTTAATGACCCATAATCTGTACGTTTGTAAGGTATATGAAATAAGTAGTCATTGCGTAAAACTCGAGCTGGGACATGAATACCAATTGAACCGAGCAAGTCAGGACAGCCAATATCCCATGAAGCACTTTAAGAACTAGTGTCACGTCAAAATTAAAACGTCTCGTTTCAAAACTGGTCATGTTAAATGTAAAGAGCATTTCCATGTAGCTGCCTGCAATGTTGCAGTTGTAAGGCAAAAAACAAACAAACATTTTTTGAATCTGTTCGATTTTTCTTTTACTGACGGCTACTCAAGAGGGGGGCGTGTTAGAGCGATGTAAAGATAATAAGAGTACAAGAGTCACAAAACTCTTTGAGTTATGCTTAACAAATCCTAAAAGTTGATAAGCTTTAGCTACAACAGTATCGATACCTAGTGTAAATGAAAAATTTAAATCAAACGTAACGCCTAAATCACTAATAGAGTTAACTCTCAACAACATTTCATTCATAAGAGAATAACCATACATCACCGTAGACTGACGTCTAGAAAATGTCATCACTTTGCACTTATTTAAATTAAGTAGTAAGTTATTAGGCTGACACCAACTAGAAAAAAAACTGTACTTCTTTATTAAGTAGAACAGCATAATCCAAAGTCTAAATTTTTGTAAAGATTTTTATGTTGTCAACAAATAATAAACAACGCGGATTAGAAAAACAGTGTACCACATCATAGATAAAAATATTGAAGAATTGAGGCCCAAGATGTGACCCTTGTGGAACACCCAACGTAACATCAATATTACGAGAAACGCACTGACCAGTGCAGTAACTAGCTTATAATGCGCCCGGTGCAAGAGTGTTTTTTACGTCTTTTTCCCTCTGTTCACAGTGGGAGCGTGAAGTGGGCCGTTGCGTTTTCTTCAAATTTTTGCTAGCAAATTCATATTTCTTTTCTTTGAATCTCATGAAATTGAAAGTGGTTATCAGCGTCCCAATAATGCTGCGCCCAGTTCACCAACGGCACCGCCCTAGTTACAGCACTAACACTGACTGATGCGCACATAATAAAGATTGTAAAAATAAGAATAAATCCACAGTAACAAGGTGCCATTAACTCTAATACCACGTAGTTTCATAATTAGTATTTTGTAGTCAAGGATATCAAAAGCTTTGAAAAAGTCAGTGTAAACTAAATTTAACTGGACTCTGTTTTCAAGCGCGTCTGTTATATAAGATTCATACAACAAAAAGTTGAAAGATGTTGATTTGACAGTACAAAAATTTCAAATTGCAGAACGGCAGTCAATTGACAGGTAACTAATTTTTTAAAAACTTTTGAAATGATTGATAAAATAGATAAAGGTCTATAATTTGTTACATCATTTTTAGAACCAGACTTATAAATTGGAGCTTGTTTCCAGCAAGTAAAAAAAGTACCCATGATCAGAGATATTGAATAAAAGCCACAAAAGCCGACAACAGACACACCCTCATTTGTTGAGAAAGAAAGCAGTTAATCTATTAGGCCCTGAACAGTTGTTGAGTTTTAATACTAATAGTTTGTTGACAACATCAGATATCTTTAAAACATAACGCAATTCATTTATGTGGTTAGAAATAAATGATGGAGAATATGTGCAGTGTGAATTCATAGATGACGTCAGCAGACTGTAAACTGGCCCAAAAAAATCAGCAAAAAGATTTACAATGCCATCAGTAGTGTCAATTTATCTCATACTCTGTTCACTCGATCATATGCCTTATCTAACTCAACAAACGCACAATACACTTTCATCTTTACTTCCTTGAAATAAAACTATACTGCACTCCCTTAATTGTTTCAGTCGTTATTTCACGCACTGTTTCAATCAATATAATACTCTTCCAAACACTACTACTACTATACTTTAAAACTTTACATGTTATCTTAGTTACACCTGCAGCGTTTCCATTTTTTAATAATTTTATGGCTTTTATTACTTTGTTTTTGGTTAGACTATCTGCCATTTCCCCAGTTTCTATTTTGTCTGCAATAAGAAACACTCTGTCGCTATACAAAGGCTTAAAATATTTTCTACCGCGCTCTCTAATACCGTCCTTATTGCAAACTATTTCTGCACAATTATTCTAAATGCCACAAACTTTTTCTTGCACTTGTTGTTTTCAATTACTCAGTTGTCAACATACTTTCCTAAAACAACTCTTTAGGTACCCACTCAATTATTTAAATCTCATAAAATCTCTTAAAATAATAAAATTGTCTTACCAGGTATAATAGCACTAAAAATTTCATTTAAATTCTACAAATGTATTCTCATCCTCACCGTTGACAGGCGCATACGCTGCCATTCTAATGTTTTTTGCCAAATACTTCTTTCTCATTTCAAGTACCAATAGTCCATGTCTTTGTCAAATTGTCAACAAGAAGACCTGTCTTTTTGACTTCAACTGACCATTATAGCTTAGGTTACCCAAAGTTATTGCACATGTAATTTTGTAGTCCTCAACTAATAGAGTAGACCAGGGTACTAACCTGATCATATTTGCTCTTCCTCAGTCTTATCGTGTAGAGCAAGCTATTTTAAACAAGCCAGTATCCTTAATATTATTAACAAATTTTGCCTTGAAAGCCAGTATACCGTTGCCCGTATGAGTAACACTAAGAGATAACGCGATTGACCGGAACACCAAGACATATTCATCGAAATACTAGAATATCAGCCTTATATAAAGAAAAAAGGGTTTGTTATTGAAAGTATGGCAAAATGTAACTCAAAATAAAGAAGAAAAAACTTAAAATGACGTATAAAAAAAAACAAAGATATAATGAGATATATTAAACTTGTGATAAACAAAACTGATGATGCTAACGTCTCAATTAAGTTACATACAAGTTATTTATTAAACTTTTGTGTTTTTGATAGGGTTAGATTAATTTTGCATAGCAAACTTTCCTATTATGTTTCACATAAAACTAATGATATGAATTATAATGTGGACAATTAATTTATATAAAAAAATACTTACGGTATAATTAGATTCTAAAATTATATTTATTGCAAAAAGCATTTCTCGTTAAGACAGGTGAAGTTTGTGTTTTGATCTATTTTTTCAGTATACTAATTTCTTCAAAGTAAGTATTATTTAGGTATACAAAACAATAACTAATTAAATTAATTAAAAAGAAATACAATTCAATCAATAATTACAAGTATTATTAAATATGATATGATAATACTCAATATGTAACTCAGTTTATTTGATTAATGTATGCGTTTATATACGTTACGTTTTGAAAAATGCTAATTATGTCAACAATCCTTTATTCAATCATGAAAATCATTGTTCACGGCCCGATGGCGTTAATGTTGTTTTAGTTAGTAGCCTCATGATTTTAGATAGCCCCACGAGATTGGCTTCTATAAATTAAGTTAGAATAGCTCAAAATATCTTTACCCTGACCGATATTCTCGATATAAATGAGTTTTGATTTTATTAAATATTTTATTTGATTTATGATAAGGTTAATCAATCAATCAGTTTTTTTTTATATCTTAGAGTAAAATATTTTAAATTACAATTTTAATAATAATTTTATTAAGTATTATTTTTTATAAAAATTATAGTTGACGTATTTAAGATAATTATTATATCTAATACAATAAAAAGTTGTTACTAGGTAAATATTGCAGATATATTGACTTTTTTTTTAATACGGTATTAATAAATATAAGATATTAAAAAGTCATGTCAGCTTACGTGCTTTTAGATATTACAGTAAATGTTGTTCAGTGCTACAATATTTTTATTTATTTATTGCCAATTTTTATTATTAAAATTGTTAACCAGAGTTTAGAACAAGTGCATATAGAATTTCATCACAAACATGTCAACCATTTAGTAATTTACAGAAAGCTAAAAATCAAAAAGACTGCAGAGATGCATTAAAAAACATTTCAGTTTGATTTTGTCATGTTTATTTATTTTAGAATAAATTGACAAAACTTACTACAAGTACATTATTCAAATGAAATTAGAATTGGAGATTAAAGACACTTTCAATTCTTTCGCACCAAAATTTTATAACACACAGCCACTTCATACATTACTAAATGTTTTTATTAACAAGATTAAAACATTTTTAGTCTGTAGATTGTGTTAAAATATAAACAATTTTTTTAATTTAGGTTAGGCAACATCCAATATTCATTATTGTATGCTTCATTTATGTAAAAAAAATGTTTTTTAATAGGTGTAATTCCTATTTAATCGGCATGAATAAATTTATTACTATCTGGTTTGTCCACGTGGAAATAATTGAATTTACGTCCTTACGCGGTCTAAGTAGATTGGGTAGGTTTTTATAATAAACGCTGCCTTCTTACTCTATGTATTTATTGCTGCTCGATTGCAAGTTCAATAATAACTAACTCTATTTTACATAAAATACAATATATATACAATTTATTAATGGGAAAAAGTGTACAGGTGAAAAAAGGGTGCAATGATTAGTTTTTAACAACGAGTAATAAAATTCATATTTCTGGGAATTTAAGAGTTAATCAGTTATACAGGTTAAATTTTTTTATTTAAGTTTTCAGGCAAAACTGTAGTAAGTAGTGTAAATTTACTCGAGTTTCTTAAAGGTAAACCCACTTTATTTGCTTACTAAAAAAGCTCGTACTATATGTGAAGTGCAAGAAGGACTGCTTTCTACATTGTTATAATGTTTGATTTTTCATAAGTTGAACATATCGATTATTTTTATTTATTTAATACTCCATTTGCAAATATTACTATTGGAATTAATTTAAGATTTTTTGTTTCATGTTTTTTTTTTAGTTTGTATTTAAAATTTAACATTTTTTTATAGCTTTTTTCTATCCGGTATAGTAAATCAATATATGATTTAATTAGTACTTGCTTTTTATAATTTAGTCTTAAATTGCTATTAAAAATTCTTCAATTTTTAAATTTATTTCTTCTTTATTTATTTGATAAAAGTGTTTTCTATGTAGATGTTTCGTCTTCCATTATTTACATATTTCTACTATACGTTTATTGTTTAATGGGTTCTTCTTTAAGAGTTAGAGCTGTGTTGTTATCATATGTATTTTATTTTTATTAAGTAAAACTTTATTAATAGATTATTCCTCGTCCCCCCTGCTTTCTAGATAGGTTTACAGACTCTTTTAAAACAATGTCAATAGTGCACATTATGTTTGGTTTGGTTAGTTCTTATTTTTTATCCAACTCCAAAAAAATAAACTAATGTTGGGATTACTAACTTAATTTAACTCAATTTAAGTTAATTTATCTAATTTAGATTTATGTTTAAGTCTAAAGTAAAGCCATACTGATGAGAATTAAATTTCAAAACGTGTATATGGATGATTTTAGACCATTTTAATATTTACATTTTGTAATTTCTAGACTGTTCGATATTGTTGGAGGCTACATTTAGTAAACTTGAGACACTGTGTGTACATTTATACTCACATGTTTTACTTGTTCTAGTGTTGCATAGTCTAGATATTAATTAATTTCCAATTCATTTTTCCTTATATCTATAATTTATTTTCAATTTTTTTTTTTTTTTTTTTTTAATTTTAACCACATTTTTCAATGTTGCAGTATTAGTACTAACTGTGATGTGCAAGTTACTTTTATTTTCTAAGTAACTTGTTTTCGTCTTTGTTAGACGCCTATGCACAAGCCCAACGATTAATTCGTTTTTTAAGATTAATATTTTAATATTTAATAACTTGTGTCATGTATTAATGGACATTTGTTCTAATGTTTAAATAACATTGCACTTATTTATTTCATATGGTTATCTTTGCTGATACTTTCTAATGTTGTCAATGCATATAGTTTTTATGTACAAACAGAGATTGTTAAAGCAGCTTTAGACGGAAACGAGATAGGAATAACTCAAATAATCAATCAATCAGCAATAGATAGATAGATAGATAGATAGGTTTATTCGTGCTAATAAAATTTTTTTACAAATGTCATAAAATTACAAATACAAAATATCAAATGCACAAATACAGAAAATACAATTTTGGTAAGCTATTGTTAAGTTGGCAAATTAGAAACACAGATTTACATAACTTAGTTGTGACAATATCACCATGCTCTTGCCAATTTAACTTATTATCTAATCGCATTCCTAAGAAAGTGGTGCTGTATACATTATCGCCATTTATTCTTAATATAAACGTAATGCTTATTGTTTTGTTTTGATTTAATGTTAGTTTGTTGGCTGTAAACCATGTACAAATATTGAGCATACAGATATTATTATAATCTATTGCTGTTGAAAGGTTATCAGACTCATTGATAAACGTGGTATCATCGGCAAAAAGAAAAAAAGTGTATCTTTAGATATTTGTCATTTATATAAAGTAAAAAAAGCAGTGGACCGAGGACAGAACCCTGGGGTACACCGTGACATAAATATATCTCATCAGAGACTATTTTATTAACAAAAACTAATTGTTGTCTTTCGTGTAAATACGACGTTATTAAACGGCAACTACTAGGATGGAAGTTGTAGTAATAACGTTTTCGAATAAGTATATCATAAAATATACAATCAAAAGCCTTGCCGAGATCAAAGAACGATGCCACAGTATGCTCACCCATTTCAAAGCCCTCAATAATTGCTTCTGTAAGATCTACAACAGCATCTTTTGTAGATTTTCCCAAACGAAAACCATATTGAGAAGATGTTAACAGATTTTCATCTTCAATAAACTTGATCATTTGATTGTAAAGTATTTTTTCAAAAACTTTTGATATTACAGGTAATATAGATATGGGTCTGTAGTTATTAACGTCCTCACTATTGCCTTTCTTTAATATTGGTATAACACGTGTTCTTTTTAATGAACTGGAAAACACAATACATCTAATACATATATTTATTAGTTTAGTCAGAAAATAAATAATGACGTCAACTACCCCTTTAATTAGACTAGATGTTAATTCATAAATATCTTTGCAAGTTGAGTTTTTAATGCTATGTAAAATATCTTTAACTTCGATAAATGTCGCTTCACTAAACTTAAAGTAGTTAGAAGAATTTACAGAGCCAGTATTAAACATATAATCCATAGGATTATTACTTGATGCAGGTAGATTATCAATTAGATTTTTGGCTAAATTACCAAACAAGTGCTTAAAAGTGTTAGGGGAGTTATTAGATACGTGGTTAGGTTTTGATTTTTTGCAAGTATTCACAAGTGACCACATTGCTTTTGGCTTATTAATAAAATGTTTAATAAAATAAAATTAAAGTTTGCATCTATTTTTGCAGATTTTAAAACCTTGTGGTACTCATTTTTATACTTGTAAAAAAACCTTTTAGTTGCGGATTATGATCACTGGTTTCTCTAATTAATAATAGTGTTTCCCGCATTTCCTGTAAATTGTTGATAAACCATTTAATAGATTTGCCATTTGCTATTGTAAAAGTTCTCTCTGGAAAAGACTTTAAATATGACTCTTGTAAAATGTCTATAAAAAGATTTAGTTTAAGCTCTGGGCTATAGTTGTTAATATCTAAGAAATTCCAATTTGTTGCCTGTAATAAAGAATAAAATTTAGATCTTCCTTGTTTGGTAATAGGTTTGATAACTTGTTGAATACTGTTATCAACGTTACAATTAATGTTAATTGTAGTATGAATGCCAATGTGGTCTGAAAATCCTGGATCACATGGTTTGACTGATATATCATGTATGTTCGAGAAAACATTGTCAATACAGTTTAACTTGCGTGTACTAAAATTAACTTTTATTATCAGCCCATGAGTTGCTAAAAGATCACATAGATGTCGAGCATTATTGTCATTAGAATTAAATCTTACATTAAAATCCCCACCATAGAAAAAATGAAAGCAATAGCAAAAGAAGCAAACAGCGGAACGCAGAAGAAAAGACAACACTGTGTAATGATAGCGTTTAATAGCGTATCATGGGCAGAAATCATAGAGGCAACAAAGAAGAAAAAACTGAACAGAAAAACAATCAAGATCATATGGAGTTACTTACAGGACAGAAACCTAGTGACCAAAAAGAGAAGATTCAAACTTACCAGAAAGGTACCGCAGGGATCAGCACTAGAACCAAAACTGTGGAACCTTGTCTATAACAAGTTAATTTTAATAAAGATGCCGGAAGGCGTGTCAATAACAGCACTTGCGGACGACATAGCAGTAATAGGTAGAGACGTAGAAATAGAAGTACTAAAAGGAAGATTAGAGCTGGCAATTGATATGATACAAATATGGATGAGAAGTAAGGGTTTAAAACTAGCAACACAAAAAACTGTGGCAGAATGGCTATCAACTAAAAGGAATAATAAAGAAAAAAGTAAGATACATGTGGGAGATCAAGAGATAACTATAGGAAAAAAAATCAAATACCTCGGAGTGACACTCGAAGCAAAAGAATGGAATGAACAGGTTAAGGAAGCGATCATTGGAACAAAGGAAATAGAAAGAAAGCTTGGTAGACTTATGTCAAACAACGGAGGTAAAGGAGAAGAAAGCAGAAGGCTAATAGCAACAGCAAAAAGAAGCAAATTGCTGTATGCCGTAGAAACACGAGGGGAAGCCATGAAAACAATTTTTTGTTTTCATGGCTCAACAGAAATGAAGTAAGAAGAGCCCCAAGAGCAAGCTCGCTAAGGATTTGTAGAGCTTCCAGAACAGTGTCACAAGAGGCAGTAGAGGTAATTGCGGAAACACCTCTCGCGGATATAATGGTGGAGAAAAGAATAGAAATTAAAAAAAATTGTAAAAGAAAGAACAAGTAAAAAAGAAGCAAAGGTAAGAGCAAAAGAGAAAACTATGGAAATTTGGCAGAGAAAATGAGATACAGGAGAAAAAATTTAATAAAATGTACAAATAATGGAATAGTTTGAGTTAATTGATTTTATCCCTAATTTGTTTTTTGAAAGTTTTAAAAGTTGAGCACAAATCGAAACAAAACCCACTTTTAATAAATTTTCTTAAAAAATAACTTAATATTTAAGAACAAATCTGTATTTTATTCAAACAGTTGCCTAATCTGAATAACTTATTTTAAAATTAATTTTGTAAATTTTATGAACTCTTGTTATCTAGTTGTTTGAGAACAAATCAAAAGCTTTTTGGTAACCCATATATATTTTGTGCTTAATTAGTTATTAAAATAGCTATAAATATTTGTTCCAAAGCATTTCCAGGTTCCTTTTTTGTTTTGGTGTTAAGATGTTATGTTCTTTTAAATTAGATAAACAACAACTTTAGCATTAAATAAATTTTTAAATAATTTATAATAAATTCTACTTTTGATAAAGAACAAAAAATATAGGCATTTTTGTTGATCTTTATAAGAAGTCGATCATGAACGGTTAATTTTAAAACTAATCAGATATAGTGTACAAAAAGTTATTTTAGATTGAGTCCGGAGCAATTTGACGTACACTAAACTAATTTTTCATACTCATCCGGAAAATGTGATTGCAAATGCCATTCGGATGTACAAAGATTAGAATGGTTGCTAATAATAAAAACAATAAGCACAACTCTTACAGCAACTATGAATACACTGCTCTTACTACCACTACTGCATTTAGTTGTAGTGATGGCAAGACAAACAGCGTACCAATTACAGATAAATGATCACACTTAAAATCAGATCAGACTTTATAAAAGGTTATAGAATACAAAAGTGTTTAATTTGATAATGCCGTTGCAAAACAATTGAATTGATGAGTCCAAAAATTTAGTTTTGAGATTATTAATAAAAACTGAATAGAATAATAACTAATAAACAAATAGGGTGTGCTTTGTGCCATAACAATAGCTTTTAGCTAGTTTCTTTATCAAATGAGCATAGGGTCAGTCATTCGATAAAGAAACGAATTTTATGTATTTTGCTATCTCAACTACACCGCTACTTTGTAACTCATACTGTTCTTGGGCTCACCGATTCAATTAGATAAATAAAAAAATAACCTGGAACAATCAAAGAAACCATCCAGTACACAGATATAGCTAAAAATTTTAAATAAACAAAAACTTTAATACTTTATTCTGAAACATAATTGAATTAAGGCAACACACCAATAATCGTCATATTAAACAACTAAACAGCACTACGAGCAATACACTTGCCAGTAATAAAATCCAATCTAATGTCAATCTAAAAACATTAACCATAAACAACAAGACACGCCTTATCTAGACTTCAAACTATCATTGTATAGAAGTTAACTTTAAAGCGGACCAGTTCAACAACAAAAAAAAAACACAAAGACATTTATTATATCTAAACTTGCTTTTAAAATTTCATACAAAACCAGTAAACAAATCAACTCTACAGCAATTTGTTAAAAAACTGTCAAGAAATAAAGCACACAAAGCTATTTCTAACAGAACCATTACCCAAACTTTAGTAATGCAAATAAGCAAAACAAAACTGAAAAAGCTTACAAGACTTATAACTGAACATTGTAGCCTAACCAAACATAAAATAAAAATTTAGACAAATCCTCTATGCTGCAGATGTGTTGATGTTAAAAACAAAGATATTCCGTTACATCTGTTAAGCCACAAGCTAACCAAAAAAAGACCAAATTAGCCTTTTGGCAAAAATGTTTAAACTAATAGAAAAGTAACAATCAGAAGTTGTTTTTAAAAAAACTTTGAATTTAGTTAAAAAAAGTGCAATTACTTATGGTTTTTAGATTATTAAGCTTAGTTGTAGTTTTCCAATTTCAATTTTTTTTCGTAAAATCCTGATTCTGTTATATGTATTTCCTCCATGTCATTAATACACTTAGAATGGTATTTTTTTTAGTAATTCATGTTTATTATGTGTTTTTGGTTTAGGGTTCAGAGTCTATTGAAATGTTCACAGATAGTGTACCTTTTTAATTCATTTATTTTTTTGCAATAATCCTATGTTTTCCATAATAAGACACTTTAAAACACAAACATTAATGCAATTACTATAAAAATTGCATTACTTATAAAAAAACTTTTTCTTTTCTAAATTATTACTAGCTCCGGACTATTAGAATATCAGACTTACATATATTATTGACAATAATATCCAATTCTCTAAATTAACTTAAGTTAAAATATTGCTACAAAAAATAACATAAATAACCGTACTTACTAACTATGTACTTGTCAAATATATATAAATTAAAAGTTGATTAAGTAAACTTGAAAGTGTGTAAGCTTATTTTGCGCAAATTCCGTTATTTACATGCTAACTTACCATTTGTGTCTTATGTTAAGTAGCAACAACATTACCAACCAAGTTTTATATACCTAAAAGCTATTTAAGTTTAACATTTCTGTATTCAAAGGTGAAAATATTATTTAAATATTTACATAATATTTTCAATAGCTTCCCTAAAGCAGTTGGTTATAAAATAATCCGCTAAGATAATTCAAGCTTAATTCATAAGGACACTAAATCTATAGCTATACTACACATATAACATTTTTTATTGTTTGTTATTTATTGTTTTTGCATAAATGCAACAGAAATAAACTTCAGTTATTAGTCCGTGTTCAAAAATTTCAAAACACTATGCTTTTTACAATTTTGAACTTATCTGTGATATTGAGTTAGTAATTTATTTTTGTTTATGTATAATTTGATTTAATTATTTTTGTCATGTTAACCTAATATGTTAAGTTTACTTTTAGAGTCTGATTTCAAAGCGTTTTACGACTTCATAATCATCTGTGCTGTATTAATAATTATATATACGACACAAAAGCATAATTTCTTTTAAACTTTAAAATACTGCACTAGCTGGTAATTATATCTAATCAAACTTAACCAATTTATTAAAACTTTTTACTAATAAATTTTACAAAAATATCAGCAATGCTAGTTTGACCAAGTAACGCTATAAATTTGCAAAAAAATTATACGAATTGTCTACTGTCCTATTCTAGCCTATTTGTAGATACAGTTGGCAAATTTGGATTAGTCATAAACTTAAATTTGCATTTTAAAATGCATATTAGTAAACTGGTTGAATATGTTCAATCGACACGTTTTAATTTGCTGTATGCTTTAGTATAAAACTATACAGTTAATCAGCGGTTTTTAACCTTTTTGGCTGGCGACTCAAAGTACAAATATACTTAAACTCGCAATTCTACCTGTTTTATTTTATAGTATAATAATAATACAGATAAATCTAGTCTATTTCAATACTTATTTATCATGACAGCAAAACAAGAACCCCTTCTTTTCACAAATACATAGTTTTTCAGATAGTTCTGCCCAAAATTTTGTGGATTAGCTAGTATTTCTAAATTTCACCGCAAAATGTTGAGAAGGTCCGCTTCGCGGTCTTGAAATAAAACGTTTATTAAATAAACTATTAAAAAGTTACACTATTTATAAAAAGTAAAAAATAACAAAATCCGGTTCTAAAATAATAAAATATTTTTAGAAAAAGCCAAAACGTAAAAAAACCGGTTTAAAAAGTGCAAAACTTTATTTATAAAACGCCAAAAAAAAAATTTTTATTGTCAGAAAGCACCAATATCGGGCCAAAAACTGTTAAATACTACAAAATTATATTAAATCTGTTCATAAAATGTCAAAATATTGTAAAATTGTACATTTGTAGCAAAATCCGACCAAAATCAGTTAAAACAAACTCCGTCCGGTCATAAATTGTTAAAAATGCAAATTTCTATTTATAGAAAGTCAAAAATAGCTAAATCCGATCATAAAACAACAAAATATTGTTAGACAAAATTAAAATCCGGCCTAAACGATTTAAGAATAGCAAATTTTATTCATAAAATGTCAAATATAGCAATATCCAGTCTTTAAACATCAAAATATTGTTGTTATAAAACACCAAAAGTTGGCCATAAACTCTTGAAAATGTAAAAAAGCAAAACTCAAAAATTAGCAAAAACCGGCTATAAAACATCAAAATATTGTTAAACATTTGGTCATAAACTAATAAAAAAAATTTGTTATAAAATGTCAAAAATAACAAAACCCGGTTATAGAATATTAAAATTATATCAAAAATAACCCAAATTTGGCCAAAAACAGTTGATAAGTGCAAAATTCTATTAATAAAAATCAAAAATAGCAAAAACCAACCTTAAAACATTAAAGTTATGTCAAAAGGCACCAAAACTCAACCATAAACAGTCAAAAAAAAAAAAAGTTTGGCCACAAACAATTGAATACTGCAAAAATAAAGTGTTTATAAAATGTCACAGCAAAATTTGGCCCTGAATTTTTAAACAATTGTCAAAGAGCATCAAAATCCGGCAATAAACTTGAAAAAAAAGAAAGTGTAAAAATCTAAAATTAAAACAAAAAACACAAAAACAAACTTTAAAAGATGAAAAAAAAAATATATATAAACATTTAAAAAATTTAAAGATCTATTCACAAAATGTCAAAAAAACCAATAGTCTACTTAAGTTTTTTTTGTAAATTAACTGAAACACTTTCAAAGACCATTTCTACTTTAAATAAGTTTTCAACCCATTTATAATGTTCAAATTAAAAATTTTGTAGAATAAATTTTTTCATTTCAATTATAATATTCTAAAAAACAGGCATAGTTTTTACAAGAATATTATTGTCATTAAGATTTTTCAAAAACAAGTTCAACATTGAAAATGCTTATATCTACTACAATGCGTTTTTGACCTTGCATTTCTATGCAACCAATTTAAGTCGTAGAAAATATTATCCAAATATGACAATGTTGCCGTTCACTTGTTGACATTGAACCAATAAGCACTTTGTCAAAAATATGGTTATTTCAGTGTTAAGAGAAACAGCTCTAAATTTGCAAACTGGCAATAAATAGTAGTGATAAGTCAGTACTTTCATACATATATATGGTCATGCATGAGTCAAGTGTACGGAATAAAATTGCTCAAATCATTAAAAATGCTTTTCTTTACATAAATGCTGATCATATTTTTTTTCAGATTTTTTCAGTGAGACATTTCCGAGTAATAAGCAATAATGATGACGGGATTTACTTTTTTTTCAGATATAAATAAAAACGTGCTTTTATATGTGCAAGAGATACTCTAAAAATTTCAAGAAGTATCCACAGAAATACTTAAAAAATAGCAAAAAAGGCTTAAAATTTAAATTTTTTGTGGTTACATTCTAAGATACCTTGAAGCGTAGTCCACAAAACTTCCTGAAATTTCTTGCACATATAAAAGCACGTTTTTATCTATATTAGAGAAAAAAAATAGCCGTCATCTTATTTTTAAGAAAAACTGTCTTTTAAATTTCAGCAAAATTTTCAAAATTTAAGGAAAAAAGTTACAAACAATCAAAAAAAGTTAAAAAAAAACGTAAAAAACTCGGTTTTTTCAAATGTTGATTGCATATTATTCGTAAATGGCTTACTGAAAAATCTGAAAAATTTCACATAATAAGGATTTACGCAAAAAAAGCATTTTTAGAAGTTTAAGCAAAAAAAAATTAATCCGTACACTTGACTTATTCATGGCCATATATACATTTTATCATCTTAGAAATAAGAAAAAAGTTATTGATGGGTTTTCCGCAACCTATCCAAATACCTCCCGCAATCCAAATTTGAGTCGCAATCTAAGGTTAAGAATCACTGCATCACTGCGTCAAGATGCACAAAATCAATTAATACAAATTCATTTTACGTCATAACTACTGCGTAACTTAGCTACTATTACAATATTATAATTTAACTTTGTTATTTTTTAAAAGTTACAAAAAAGTTCTGCAAAAAATTAAAGCCAAGCTCAAATTTGTATTAGATCTTCAACAACAAAACGACGACTAAGATTTTTTCAAATAATTATTTGTGGTAAAAATTTAGACATTCATTATTATGAATTACCATTATAGCAAAGGTCTTAACCATTCATTATATTAAATCAATACGACTATATAACTAATTACTTTATAAAATACTTTAATTTATTATGATATTATTCTTAGTTATTTTTATTGCACATATTGAACTTTAGTGAAATCACAATTATATTATATATTTAAAATAGTTAGCAAATAACAATTTGTTTTCAGAAACAATTAACATCAAATAAAAGTTTGTGGACTAATAAATTTAGAGAATACAGAAACAACAAATTATTTAAAACAATTTAATATTATGCTTAGAAGTAAATTATAATCAATAATTTGTATGTTCCTAATTTTAAATTCAGGAAATTAATGTATTTTATAAAACCTAATCGATACCGTAAGACATAATCTCATATACTTATTTCACCAATGTACTTAATCGAAACTAGTTACAAAACTAAAGCAAAGTAATCCTGATTGTTATAAATATGTTATTATTATATTGTGTTGAAACTTATATTTTAGTTGTATTATAAAGCAATCAACATAAACAAGGTAGAAAAATAGAACACATAGCAAAACAAAAAAAATATATAGTTCTAACATGAATATGAATGAATAATAAATTATGTAATCAAGAACTGTGCTAATAATATATTCACAATACATTTACTTACTATTGTAATTAAATGTCCGACTTATTCGAATCAAGTCTAATGTATCACAGTTTACGATAGTGTTAGTACGGTAACATTATTTAATAGACTTTCAAAGCATGTATTATTCATATTAAAATGTCATGTTTTTATTCCATACAATTGTGTAAGATAAGATATTATCATTAATTTAAATTGCAAAGTGTGTAGTTTTTATACCTACTTTCTTTTTATAATTAAAACATTTTGTACTAATACATTAAATTGTTTTCAATAAATTAGTGTATCTTGCGATGCAAGGACTTAAGCAATAAATTAATATAACTAAATATTATCAAATTAATTTAAAATCTAATTCGTAAGTTTATAACCTTTTGGTTAAAATGCCATATTGAGAAAAGCGAATCGTGGCCAAATACATTCATGTAGAAACTATATAAAACCCTCATGTTTGGAAAGCCCTCAAAGTTCTATGGAGCCGCAACAGGTGGAGTTCAGCGACACTTTTTACGTTGATCCTTCAGCAACATGTTCAATCTCGGTAACCCTAGGAACTGAACCGCTGGAAAATTCAATCAAACCTAATCTAAATCTCCGGATTTTCTATATATGCGACAGTAGAAAAGAAGTTAAAAAATATATATTGCAATTAAGGCGGGGTGGCATGTCTATCGGCTGTATATCAGGGTAATCAACGAATAACTGTAATTATTACAACGTTGCCCGCCATAATTGCAATTGATGGCGTGATTCTTACGATTTGTAAGATGTGCCCGCAATTGTGTTTATTACATTTTCATGCATAGAGATTACGCCGAATGTTTCATTAGGGAAATAGAAGTAGTAAAAATTTTATGGATTTAGAATTTCTGCTTTTGTAGAACACGTTTCTGGTCAATTAGTAAAGTACTAATAATATGAAAATGATATACTGGCAATCATTGATAAGGATTTATGTTATATTAATTTCGTACATTTTAAATTTTAAATTAACTGTTACACGAATCTATTATAATCCATGAGCTTATTGTTTCTTTTCTCTATAATAAATTTACTTAGTTTAATAAATTCACTTATCACTAATATGTACAACAAAATAGGATACTAAAAAATTATTACACGAGTTAATTGGATGTAAAGTGTATTTAAATCATTTTATGTTACTTAGAATTATGAAAAAAACCAACGCTTAAGACAACATTGGTTTATGCCAATAAGTATGCAATTATAATATAATAATATATTGTTACTTTCAGATTATAATAAAAATTTAAAAACAATATATTTTTTGTTTAAATGACAATATTTCTTGTATTTTTTTTTTAACAATGTCTATAAAAATATCTATTGAAAATGTAAGAGATTTGCAATAATAAGCTAATTTTGCAAAGTATTTAGATCATTGTTTTGTGTTGATAATTAAACAAATAGCTTGTTTAAAAAAAAAAAAAAAAAAAAAAATAACAGTAGTTTTACAAGCTTCTCCCTACATTTACGAACAACATAGTATAAATGTGGCCCGTCTTTATGAGTAGCGGAAGTCTTTGTTATGCAAAGTTGCGTGTATCTGTAGGGTGAATTTCATTATCAAAGTGTAAATGTATTTATATGCATTTACTTCTCAAACATAAAATAAATAATAAATTAATGGTAGTAGCCGTTACTACGTGATAGTTCATTATAGAAAACAAATAAAACACATTTACTATGTGATATACCACAAATATATTTAAAACTAGTTTCAAGTATACTTGTTTCAAAAAAACAATTTAAATAAATAAATATTAATTTGATGTTTAGTTTAACATTTGATACGGTCACTAACCTAAATATTTGAAGTTTGATTTAACCATCAATTTTGTTGTCATAAAAACTTTATATATGGCTTACAAACTTGTAATTAAGACCTATACAATAATACTTAATAATAAAATGCCACAACTTATCATTGCTTTTAAATTTTGAATGTCCAAAGATTTATTGTCAGATGTTTTGATCAAAATCCATAATTTACTATTAACTAGCATTGTATAACAATAATAGGATTTAGGATATTGTTTTGTTTAATAATTTTTGCACATCTTAAATCTGTATTAATAATAATAATTATTTGCTTTTTTATTTTTATGTTTTACACATCAACTGGTTTCAAGTGATTAGTTACTTTATAGTCAAGAATTAGGCTTATCAAATACAGTGCAAAAAATAATGAGGTTTTTCAAATATTGCTGGGAAAACTTTTAGTAATTTTAGTGTTTACCAATTTCTTAACCTGTTTCCACTAAACAAAATAACCCTAAAAATTACTAAAAATACGTCAATTTTCATAAACGTTTGCCATATAATGTTTATTAAAGGTTAATTTACTTTGATAAAATGTGAATTGTAAAGTACTGAATGCATTCTAGTAGTGTGAAGTGTGTTATGCATAAACTATGATTAAACAGAAGTATTAATTGAATATTTAAATTATATAATAGTCATTGTTTAAAGTTAATATTTATTAAAAATAATGTAAAATAATAAAGTGTGAATTGTAAAGTATTGAATGCATTTTAAATATTGTGAAGTGTGTTACGCACAAACTGTGATTGAACAGTGTTATTTAAGTATTTAAACTATATAATAGTCATTGTTTAAAGTTAATGTTTATTAAAAATATGTTTGAGTCAATTTAATAATAAGTTATAAACTGTAAAGTGCAGTGTAAATTTGAATTAATATCAATTATGTGTTATGAAAATTGTGAATTAGATGTTTAAGTTATATATATATATACAATAATGTTTATACAAGAACAGAGTTTTTGTTTTGTTTTTTGTTTTGTAGAACGTAGTGAGATGTTAGCCTCAACAAGTAGCACTTGAGAATGACTAGCGCATGGCAATACCTTTCGGTTTTTTCTCTGTGCTGGTCCTGCTCTTAATTTGTCTTTGTAATTATCATTAATGTGGTACTAGTTTGAAGTGGGCTGATTTTGACCTTGCAAAATTTACATAGTTTGTGGCAACATATGCTATTCTCGGCCCATCTCTCCTATACTTTTTTGTCTGTCCTACTTCTTACACTGACATCTATCTCTCCGTTTTCCCATTCTTGCTTTATTCAGTTTAGATGTTTGCTTAATTCTTATTTTTTTTTTATATCTTCAATAACTTCTTCCTTGTCGTTTTTCTTTTTTAATAAATATTTTGTATAGCTCCTATAAATGTATTCTTCTTGGTAGTCCTAAGTTTGCCAGTTTTACTTATAGTGAGATTCTAGAATATTCGTTTGGAATTAGTTTTTTGTATTTTCTGGTTGACAGATATACTCCAACCATTTTGAATGCTGCAACCTCAAAATAACGTATCTGCCATATGGAAATTGCTTAGTTAATTCATTCAATTTGCTTTCCTTGAGCATTTTGTTTTTCTTTTCCTTATCTCTGCAATTTTGGTTGATATTAATGTTTCAGTAAATGTTTTCAAGGTTTTAATCTTCTCTATTTTTTCCTCGTACTGTCGGTGCATAGTTTCTTAGTGCAATATATTTCTTTTTGTCACTAAAGCATATATTTATAATTGTGGATTTGTTGATTTTGTTTTCTAATACTTTTTCTAATTTTTTCCTTCCATGCTAGCGTATGTTCTGCGTCGTCATGCGTGTCTTCTTGACAGAATATACATCTTTCTTCTTTCTTCATCATATTTATTGTTTGTAAATATTTACCAAAAGCTCCATGTTCAGTGAGTAGTTGTATTGTATTGTAATATGTCTTGTTCAATCTCCGCTTTTTCCTTTTTTCTACTGGCTTTGCTATCTTTCTATCGTATTCTTTTTGCTTCATTTACCAATTTCTTTACGTCAATTTTTTTTTTTCTACCATTACATCTGCGTGTAGTGTTGCCAAAATTACTTTTAGTGCTGGCACCGTCCTGTAAGCCCTGTAAATCCTTAACAAGATTGCTCGCGTGGCTCCTCTTATTTCCTTTTTCTGTCTTCAAGGCGTCCCTATAATTTTTTTTTGTTTTTTTTTACCGCTTGCTTAACTTGTTTGTTCTATCGCTTTGATTTAAGTGTAACTCCAAGTTATTTAATTTTCTTTCTTATAGTTATTATTTGTTTCCCTACCTATATTTTTACATTTCAACTATTAGTCCTCTTTGCCGATAGCCATGCCACCTCAGTTTTCTGCACAACCAGGTTTTATTCTTTATTTCTTATCCAGCTCTTTATTATATCTATTGTTAACTCCAACTTTTCCTTTAGTACTTCTATGTCTATACTCCTAGCTACCACGTCGTTTGCAAATGCCGATATTGTCACTGCTTCCGGCAACCGCATCCTGAAAAATTTATTATAAACTAAATTATACAGTTTAAGTCTAAGTGCAAAACCCTGTGGTACTTCTATGATTATATTCCTACGTCATCCGCAAATGCCGTTATTGTCACTGCTTCCGATAGCCGCATCTTGAGTAACTCATTATAGACTCGATTCCACAGATTAAGTCTAAGTGCAGAACCCTGTGGTAATTCTCTAGTCAGCTTAAATTTTCTATTCTTAATCAGTAGATTTTTCACCAAAGGGTAACTTTATATGATCTTGATAGTTTTTTGTTTGTAATTTTTTTCTTCTTTATATAGAATGCTATTGAAAGCATTTTGTTTATCTAGAGCTATTATGACACAGTGTTGTCTTTTTCTGTGTCTTCTACTGTTTGCTTTTTTTGCTATGTCTTTTACCTTTTCAAAGGCTCCTTGAGTCAATCTTCCCTCTGTTCCCCTCCTCCTTTTTCTTCTATTTTTCACAATAACTTTTTCCATAATTTTTGCTAATGTGTTAATCAGGCCTATCGGTCTATATGCCTTTGATTTGCCTGCTTCCTTTTTTTTCAATCAATACTAGGTATGCCTTTTTTCAACAGGCCGGAAATGTTCCTTTCTTTAGACATCAGTTTATTATTTGAGTTATCTCTATCTCATTTCCTTTTAACGCTGCTTTCACTATCTCCGTTAATGTTTTGTCCGGTCCTGGTGCCTAGTTATTAAGTAGTTCTCTTATAATCCGTTTTATCTCCTTCATTGTTGCAGAGACTGCTTCGGTTTTGTCAGCTATTTCTGTTGGTTTTTCTACTATTCTTCTAGTGAGAAACAATTTCTCAAATATTACTTCTTCTTTTTCATTTAAGCAAACTGCTTCATTCCTGCTAATTTATTCATGACTATTTTGTACATTTTTTTCCAGCATCCTTTTCTTACTGTCCCTGATTGCTTCTTTCTAAACCTTTCGGTTATTTTTTAATTCTTCTTTAGCTTCAGAATCTTCTCCCCTTTTTCTCTGTCTTTTGACTATCCTTGCTGTTTGTTATGCTTTTTTCTTATTTTCCTTTTGCTATGTCCTTTACTTTAATTAGAATAAAATATCCTGTAATTTAAAAACTTGTAAAACTTAAGTAATAACTATTTAATTTTTTTACAAATAAATTTACTAAACATACTATATATTTCTTGACATAAACAAAGAATTTTATTCTGACTGCTTAAAGAACTTCTTGTACAAACTCAGAATCTTTTATTTTAGGTTTCATCTTACTTACTTTTTGTTTGCAACATTAACAATATACTTCAAAATTTTCTATTCCAAACAAAGTATTTTGCAAAAACCCTCCTTATGAAATATTGATTGTAGTTATATTATACCATACAAAAGAGGAGAAGGAGTGTTTTTTTAATAGTAAAAATATTTTTTTAGTATGACATTTAATATTTTTCTTTCCATGTTTGGTTCCATTTGCTTAATATTTGTCATTTTTATAGAAATGAGCAATTTGCAACTTAAACACACATACATATTTTTATTAAAAAAGACAATACCGCAAAAAATATTCGAAAGATAATGACAGCAGCTATAAAAATGATATGCTATTGTAAAAATTTGTTTTTGTGTTATATATTATAGTGTTTGGTTCCATTTGCTTAATATTTGTCATGTTTATAGAAATAAACAATTTGCAACTTAAACATAATAAATGTGGCTTTAAGGAACTACTGTTTTATTTATTGCAAGTTTTAAAAAAAGTTGATACTTTGCTTTATCATGTTTATAGTTATTTGAGTTTATTGCCTGCTTATTTATTAAATTTTTAATTCAATATTTTCTATTAGAAACATATCATCCTCTCTCAATTTGACATAATTCTAGAGCTTGCTTTCAGCTTTCTACGTGTTTGTGCTCATGTTAGTAAGCGCTTATAATAAGCAACTTATAACATAAGCTAATAAAAGCTATTTGTCAGCATTTTACGTGTTGTAACTATTATTTTTTCAAAAAATCAAAAATCATTTCAAAACACATCGTTTTTTATTAATTGACAATTTGGAAAACACTATAAACATACCCAAACTTGTGTCAATATAAAAAAACTTTATTCTAATTCCAAATCTCATTTTACTTTACACTATTAACTGACATTTTAACCTTGAAACAACTTAACCAACTCCAACACATGTTTAGGGTTGCTTATTGATAACAAACTTTAATATTAACCTCATTCATATTTTTTATTATTGAAAAAAAAATTAAAAACAGATTCATTGGTTAAAAATAAACAAAAAATATCCGAATGTTTAGTTAACGTTTTCAAGGAAAACAAAATAACATTTGCTTTGCACTGTTTTATTCTGGTTATTAAAACACATCTGTGAACCAATATAATAAGTTATAAAAATAAGTTAATTAACTAAATTGGTAAAATTAATCAAAGCCACCAAATAAATAAAATTATAAAAGTTGATGGAAGTAGCCACATTTTATGTCAATGCACCCTCAATTTTTTGACGCTTTAAATGCCGAACACATTCAAAAATATTTGCAAAATGCCCAATTGTTTTACATAATAAAACAAACCATTTCAACAAATTCTACAATATGAGAAAACTTCATTCAAATATTGACGCGTAATTAAACTAAAATGTGGTAGAGCCCCATTGTACACAAAGTACATTTAGCGTCCTAATTAAAATGAAACATCTTCTGTTAGTATTTGCAACTTATTTTGTAGAAAGTTGTGATAGGCTCACCAGTTAGTTTTTCCGGTAAAAAAAAATGAATCAACCAAGTGACTGACATTGACATTGATTTTTTATATTCGAAATACTATTGATTGACTAATATTCAGATTTGCAGTAATCTTCCTTGTACTTGTTGCCTTAGGAGATAGAACGTTCGTTTCTAATGGTAAGTAACTAGCAAACTTTAAATGATGTGGTATTTTAGGATTAGGATATCTTTGCTTATCAATTTAGTTTGCTGCCAATCCGTTATTATTGAAAAAACCATACACAATACTTTAACACATATCGCTCATTTCACTATTTGTGTAGTTCATTAAAAAAAAACTATTAATTTCAAAGCACAAAACTAAGTGATATTTTTACACAATTTTAACGAAAAACAAACAAATGCAGAGCAAATGCTAATTTTATCTCTAAATTGTAGCAATACTTCGATAAGTTACTATTATCGGATTTAAACAGTGTCGTTTTGTTTATTATTAATAAATAATGCACCCAGAAACACATTCAATTACCTATGATCAATTAATTCAATCAAAAGATTTTTGAAATATTAATTATTATCATTTAATATTTCTGAACACAGGTTTTTTTTTGTTTATTTTTAATTAAAAAATCTGTTTTTAAATTTTTTATATAATAAATTTCCTGACAAAAACAATGAAAATTGCTAAAATATTTAAAAATTAGAAATATTATATTAAACCATGTATATTTTGTATAATTTAGAAAATTATTATTCAAAAAATTGTATGAAAATATTGTCATGTCATGTGTCATCTTTTCAAAAAGATCACTAATGCTCAGTATAAACTAATCACAGATAATAAAACAATAATATTCTATAAACTTCATTTATTTATGTTTTAACAACTTTTGCAGAATTTTATAATTTAATTATAATATCTAATAAATTAAAAAACACATTACAAAGTACAAAGTACATTTTATTATATTCTTTTCTCTTTTAACCCTTCCACAATTCTCTTATTAGTCACATTACAAAAAGTACACATTAAGTATTAATGAGTTAGTTAAAAAAGAATTTGAAAATATTTTATTTCATCAATAATCCTGCTTTGCATATTTAAAAATGTAGATTCATGATTAAATAAATTGGCTCAATCGACATAACTCTATTACGTCACGTTTTATAAATGCAGTAATGCAATTATTATATTATTTATTTCAATTAATCCACCCTCTTATTCAAATGTACATCTGAATGATAAATAAAATTCCCCTTTTCTTAAAAGACATCCTTTATTGATACAATTATTTCCATTGGGTTTCCAGCATTCCCATTTTAAGACGTCACAACAGATTTTCGGTTGATACCCAATCCAATTGAAAAATTCAATTCTTCTCCGTTGATCTCCAACAAATTGCTTTGGTAATATGAATCTTCTTATAAGTAAATGGATGCTTCCAAAATTGGACATTAATTATAAGCTATATTCAAATTAAATAAATATTCTTATGCTACTATTAAAAAAATAAATTATTTTCAATAAAATATTCTATTTTCATAACTCTTGTTCATTTTTTTCTATTGTACTTTATTTAAAAGGATGTATTATATAGTTGAGGATATCAGTGCGTACAATCCAGCCATATTATATGGTAAATGTTTTTAAAAATTTCTTAAACAAGTAGTGAATTATTAAAAAATAAATAAATTTGTTAAATACAATTTTATTTTGTGATTTAATTACTAGTGTAGGTATTCAATTAAAAAAAATGTATTTTGATTAATTTTGTGGTTTTATTGCTACAAATGATAGAAAGCTTAATATAATTAACAATTTATTAATAAATTAACACTCTAACCTATGCAAAACCCCGAACCATCAAGGGACCATTACTTTGAATAATAATTATGTTGTTTTTAAAACCTTTATTATAATCTAACAAATTTGAAGGTTGTAAGTGCTTCTAAATTCAAAACAGTCTCAAAAGTTTGCAGGGCATGTTTTATAATTATATAGTATGTAAAGTAGAAGTTTCGTTGATCTATATACATTTTATTAAGATTAATATATTACTGATCTTTTAAATATTATCACTAATAAAAAAAAGCATAACGTTTTATAATAACAAAACATTAAACACTTATAAGCCTCATACACAAACAAACAATTTTGAACAAACATGTTAATTCTGTGTGTGGCTGATTGAAGTGTGCCTCAACAGTTTAAACCAATTGAAATAATTTAAGCAACAGTTTTTGTTTGCAACCGTTTGGACCGTCTATAGATATGTTTTAAAGCTTAATTATATAGAATAACGGTTCCTAAAAGTAACAAAAATATATGATACAATAACTACGTGTACATAAAGTAACATTGAAGGTCTCTACACACCGATGAAATCAATTATTATTATTCGAGGAAAAATAAAACAGAACTTGTTTCAGTTTTATTGACTCGCTCATCATTAAATTAGGAAACGAACAAACAAAAGAGCTGTCAAAAAAAACTAGTGTTTGATCGCTGGGTACTCTCATAGAACTAATGTTAAACCCATCATATTCAACATCTCATAATATAAAATGCAATTGTTACTAGCATGTGTTTTTTTTCTGTGTTTAGCTTTTATTCCTTACTAATTTATCGTACAGCCTAAAAACCATGATGACTTTTGCGCATGTATCTAGGAATACATAATTTATTTTTTTTAATATTTGGAGTCTCATCTTCTTTTACCATCTTTTCTTAAACAAATAAATATATTTTTAAATTAATTGAATTGATGAGATCCGAGTTGCGGCCACAGCAGCGATCTAAATGAAGCCAATTTACACCAATAAAAAAATATCCAAACACCATAAATATATATAAGCAGATGTCAACTGTGTGCTATGTGTATTACGTAAGATTGCGGTAGTAAACCTTAATACTCTTTTTTATCTAATACTTTGAACGCAGAAATAAACATGTTGCCCACTGTAGGCTAAATGTATTCTACAAAAAAAACTTTACAGTTTTTTTTTTTTTTTAAAAGGTTTAAATCCATACCAACAATGTAGATATTACTTGTAAAACAACGTTGGCAGACTACCTGCATGTTATTTCCAATGAGACAAGATAAAATTTTAAATAAATATCATAAACATCAGCAATATTACTATAACAACAAGTTAAAATCTGCAATAGAAAAGCAAAGTTTTATCTATAAAATCCACTTTTTTAAAAGTTTGCATGTAAAATCAAACATTTAAAAAAATACTCTGACAATTAACACCAATGTAACAAAAGCATACTTGATAATATCATACACGGATTAACAAAAAACACCAAAATATTGTTTAACATCAAGTTAACTGTCAAGGGTTTTGACAGTTTCTCTTTGAAAGCGTCCCACGCAAATAAAAAAAAAGCATAAACAGCAAAGGGACCTTAAAGAAGATTTTTAGGGACACTCTTAAAAGCATTGCACTAACAATAATCACAAACAAATTTTCCTCCAAAAAAACGAAAACAGTAAAGTCAACTATTCTGACAAAATAGAAATAAATAGGCATCACCCCGTTTTTAGGAATGTTTCTTTAAGAAGAAACCTAAACTAAAAAGGATAATGATTTGAGTACCAAAACCACAGTTGGAACCAGCAACCTTTCTAAAAAAGTTGGCAGTGCAACACACCTTAAACACCAAGACATGGTAAGTGATCAACTCCAAACTGGAATTCAAAAGAACTCAACACATTCTGTGTATAGATCAAATATAGCTAACCTAGAGGGTAAATTCTTTTTAGGTTTATCTAAAATAACGCTTCGGAATTTGGCTTGCTTCAAAACAGACTAAAATAAACCAAAAAAAAAAAACAAAAACTATCGAGAAGGTCGTCGATCAAAATTTATTACCGGTTATCGAGGAACAATAACGGTAAGTTTTGCAAAGCACCTTCTGCAGCCCTCATTGCTTATATTGTCAAACACAATATTGACATCGCCTTTATCTAAGAACCTTAAATCTATAAAAAAAAAATAAGGTTAGGCATACCGGCCAGATGGCTACTAGCAGCACAACCCAAATGCAAGCCTTGTACATGCATCATAGCAAAGCATGTACTTAATCTAATGGGCTAATCATTATGGGTTCTATGTTTCAGAGACCTTATAAAAGCCAAAATAATATTAGTAAGAAAGAAGAAAATCAACAAAAAATAAATTTATAAATTAAGATATTTTTCGTACAATCAACAGGAACCTCCACCAACTGCAAAGCTATTGCAACAGAAAAACAACTAAAATAATTCATCTGATCTTTGAATGCAACGCCAACGCCCACCACATAGCTAGGTAAAAATAAAATACTCCTAGAATTTATAGTAGAAACTTAATACCATAAGCAAAAGTAACGCGCCAACGTTTTACAATGCGTCGCGTAGCAAAGTTATTAACCTAACATTGGGAAACTATATAACAAGTAAAGTGATTAAAATGGTACGTGTCAGAAGAGCCTTCATTGTCAGATTATGCATATATCCGATTCAATATCAAATCTAAAAAAAAATGTTTTTTTTTAGAATACAAAAACCCGAGAAAAACTAACTAAGATCTATACTATAAAATACAAGTTAACCAAATCGAGGTCTGTCCAAAGGCAGCAACAACATTACAAAAACTAAAGATAATGACAGATATATGTATTTGTCAATCTCAGTAACTCTGCTTTTGAAAAAAGCAAACATAACACTGTCAAGCACACCTTTAACAAAATTACTTAGTGAAACAAGAAGGTTGAAATCTGTTCAACAAAACCAAAAAAAAAACAATAACTGGCTACATATAGAAACCAGTTTTACGGAATATAATAAAGCTATAAAAAATCAAAAGAGAATTGACACAATTACGGGTAAAATAACCTTAAACAAATACCGTACTGGAAACAATGAATCCTTGCAAACAAAAAACTGAAAATACGCAAAGTTGGTTGCCAAGAGCGGATAGAGTTTATCCCATCATGCTACAGAAAAAGGTTGCAGAGCTAAAAAAACTTGTATGCAAGATTCTCAAATCCAACTTTCACAAATACTAAGCAGCTAGACAACGGTCAATGTGGTATTTATACCAAAGCCAGAGAGACCCATGTGTAAGGCATACTTGACTAACTCCTACAAACCAATCAGCTTGACATCTGGCAATAAAAGCCCAATCACCGCACTAGCATCAGCATGCCACTACCAAACAAGAAAATCCAGTCAGTCAAGTGTAAAAACATTATCCAGTGCCAACAATAACTTTCCGTTCTTTTCTGGATATTGAAGAAAATTTAACTTTCTGGTCAAGAACCGAACTATAACCATAACTTTATATAGAAAAACTGTAGGAACCAAAGTTGCCAGCGGGTGCTCAGAAAGTGGAGTACTTTTACAAGCAAAAGAACTATCTGGTATACAAATATAATGACCAAAAAGCAAAGATAAATACCAAAAAAAAAAAACAATTTTGTTACCTTTGAGCAAATAAGCTAATACCTGACAGACTAATAACTATCATGTCAAATATTCAAGCGGTATTGTTGCAGGCCCTGCAATTTCCAGTAGTAAAATGCAAATTAGATATAACTTGCATAATCTAGAAGCAATAGCCACAACCTGCAAAGGTCGCCTGGTATAGATACCAAGTAGGAAACAAAAGAAAACCTGATGGCAAATCAGCTTGCTAAACTAAAAGCAAATAAGACATTTACTAAACCAAAACCTGCTATCGGAATTTTATACAAAACTAAAAAAAGAAATAATCCACAGCAGACTTGAGGCAAAACACAACAACTTGTAGAAAAACTGCATGGGATTGACACATTGATAAATGTTTTTAACAAGACCATCGCATAATATTATGATTATATTTATTTATGCTTTTTACGGCTATTTTACATCGCCACAGTAAGACTACGACTTGTTTAAAGTGGTTTGATGGGACCAACAGCTTAAAACGTGACTTCCGAACCACGCTGGTAGATAAAGAGCAAGTTATCATTTCAGTCATATTTCGGGGATCGAACCCCGGACTGCTCGCATGATATGCAAGTGCTCTACCATTGAGCTATCACACAAATAAATTGTTTTAAACTGCAAAGGCTGACAAAACTGATAACCGGTCATTGTGTTCTAAACTAGCACTTGCATAAAATGGAAATAAAAACAGACCCTCTATGCCGCAGGAGTATAGAAAAAGATAAAACTCCAATACACTTGTTAAGTGAAAACAAAGCTGTTTATAAACATTACACAGCCATCGTTAGCAAACACAACCTAACCAAAGCTGTGCTGAAATCAATTCATTGGCCAAAAATACTAAAATTTATTAAAAAGAGCTGCTAATAGAGTAAAACATTAAAGGTGTACAATAGGTTCAATAAAATCGCAGTGCAAGGGGCAGCAAGCAAATTAACTCAATGTAAAGAAGATTACTCAGAACATCCTAGTACAAAACAATGGTAACAGAAATCCTAATAGTTTGCCACTAGATAGAAAAAAGCCTTAAATTATATTTTTTTAAAAATGTATCTGATCTATTTAGCAACTTAGGTTTTTTCATGGTGAATATGATAGTTTCCTATTGTTACTATTATTATATCAGCAAAAACGGAAATAAGTTTAACAAATAAATACTGAAAAATGTGATCCTATTCTTAAAAAACCGCAGAATTACTGTTTCAAAGTCCTTTATTAAATAAGATACAAAGACCACTATTCTAAAATATCAAGTTTAGCAAACAAAAAGGTGACGCTAGATAGAGATAAAATACCCTTAAGAACGCAAACAAACTCTAGTGTTCACAACTGGTAAAACCTAAAATGAATATTTAATTACCTACAAAACAAAATTGTTATTGTTTTATAAAATTATCTTTTTACAAATGTATACACGTAGAAATTCTAAAAAAAACTTTTAACAAACGTTATTCTTTAGAAATTGTTACGGCCGCAAAAACATAACTAAACAACTATAATTTCTTTATTTAAAACTTATTACCTATCGGACAACCGTTTACCAAAAAAGATAACACTGCTTAAAAAACTAAAAATTATTCTCAAGGTAAGTTTGGTTATTAACTTTAGTATCATTTTTCTTATTTAATATAATAATATTAATTTTAAACCTTTTTGATTCCATCTATTCCAAAAGACAATAAAGGTTTCTATTGAGAATGCTAATTTACTTGATAGTATTATTGTTTTCATATTTATTTATTTATTTATTTATTAGTCAACGGAAGCCAATACAAATAAATATATATCTACGACGTAAAAAATATATAAATTAACATAAACATAAACATAAAACAAGTAACACTAAACTAATTACAAAATACTTGAAAAATTACGTATATATAAATGCACAACACACGGTATTTAAAGAATCCTTAAAAAAATCCATTTTAACTTTGTTGGCATGCTACAAAATACGTGTAGAAAAAGAGTACTGCGCATAATTGGTACGTTTATACGATATATGAAATAAATTGTCATTGCGTAAGCTGGGACAATAATACCAATTGAACTGAGTAAGTCATGGCAATTATAATCCCACAAAATACTTTAAAAGTTATTGTTACATTAAAATTAAAACGCTTTACTCAAGACTGGTTATATTAAATGTAGAAATCAGTTCCGTGTAGCTGCCAGCAAAATTAAATTTATACGCCAAAAAGCCAACAAACAAATCATTCTTAACTTTCTTTAACCAATTGATTACACTTTCACTTATAGCACTAAATTTGTAGTAGTCAAGTAACTGCAGATCGAAATAGCACATATGCTTTGTGTTTTTAGTTAACACTGGCTCTTTTAGCTTTGGTAAACCATATAAAAAAAATATAAGTTTGTTTATAACACGTATATTATTTATTTTGGGCACATTGGTCAATTGTGTCAAAAACTAAAAAATAAAAACAATGCCATAATTCATCAATTTTACAATTGTCAAACATACTTTTTCTTGTAATTGTACTTTGTATTAAAAAAGCATCCATTAAGGAAACGTAATCAGTATCTTTAAATCACGTTATCTCTACCACATCACACGTTGTCTAGTGAATCATGTAAAAAATCAAGTTTTAAAACTAGATCTAAAGCAAGATATTGAAAATCGCATGGTACAATATGCCGAAGACGAAAACAATAATCTAACAAAACTAAATTTATGTTTAGTATGCAGTTCAATTGATAAAAATTAATACACCCAAACGTATTAACAACTAAAGTACCTTTAGAGCAAATCGACTTTGTTCTTACACCAAAATCATCATTAATCCACAACGTTTGTGGCAAGTTGTAGTCGCCACTAATGAAAACAGTGTTGCATTCACTAATTAATTCTACATTTTCACAGTGACGTTAGTAAGTAGAGTAGTTTAGATCAGGTGAAATGTAAACAATACTAAAGACTATTTTAACACAGCAAATATCAACACAGACATACCATTATTCATAGATAAAGCAATGACTGTCGGACACGGCAATAAGTACGCCTCCGCCACGTAATTTTAATAATGATCGTCACCAATGCAACACTAAAATCAACCTTCTCCAAGCTTACTTAATTTTGTATAGAATTTGTGCAAATGAGGCAACTGTGTCCGCGCTACATCATTTTTTTAAATAAATTAGTAATAGTTTTAGTATTCATATGCTTATCTTAGTAATTGTAACATTTAGAGTAGTTAATATAGAACGTGATCTAGTATAAATTTTTTATGAAATACTTTTAAATTTAGTGGATTTAAATTATAAAATATCTATTTAAAACAAACATAACACTTTAACCCATCAACAAAATATTTAAACAAAACAGTATAATTAATATAATAATTAATTACATTATCAAACTGAGAAAACAATTATTATATTATCTAGAATTGGAAATTAAATAATAAAAACTCTAATTTTATATTATATAATTCAATACAATAAAATTAATAAACATGACCTATAGAATGTAATAATGTAAAATTGTGATATTAATCATCGACCACACAAACATGTTTTCTACAATTACATTTTTAAATTTATTACATCTCGTTTATGGCGTATTAATCAAAAATCTACCTTAGTAATAATACACTTATTGTTGTTTTCAAACGATAGCTGCAACGATGCATGTGCACGCGTTTTGCAGGTACTTTCAGGAAGAAAAGAAGGCTTAGGAAAAGTGTAATGTATGTAAATGGGCAGCGGAAATTTATATAAGACACTAAATAATTTCAAGTAGCAATTTTTTTCCTCTTTGCCAAAATTTATATAACGCCTTATGAATTATTCATGGAAATGTGTAGGTATGCGGGACATACGAGACTAATATATAAATGTTTCATTTTAATGCATATTTTTATGTATTTTAAAGTTCATTCAAGGTTAAATACCTCATGTGTGAATATAATGTTTTTTTACATAGATATAATTAAAATCAAAGTTTTCAGTGTAAAATTATTAGTTCTTCAACATTTAGTTATTGTAATATTTGGTAAAAATCATTTTCAGGTGGTATATAAGTACTTTTTTTATAAATATAGTTTATTTCACTTGTAAATCTGAAATTTCTATTTGACAATAACATTTCAAATGGATGAATTCAATATAGATTTTATTGAACATTTCCGTCTTAAACGGTAATCACAAAACGATATCTCCGATAAGCCAAAGGGTAAGTCGGGATAACCCGACCCCTCTATCGAAAAACCTAACAGAATTCCACATTATTGAAATTTATTTGCAACCCAATTTGCACGACCTATATATTATTTAGTAACACACATAGAAGCGTTGTATAAAAGCAAGGTCATAACATCTATTTTATTTATCAATTAAATGTCGGGAAATATTCATTATCGCTTTCATTTACAAAATACACGTGAGGATCCGAATCGCACTCGACGGGGTTGTTATTACAACTAATATTGCACATAAACGTTTATAAATGGCATATTTCTGCCATTTAAATGCACTATTAATGGCGACGAGCCTTCACTTTTGTATAATAAACCTATTGAAATAGTCTTTCATTTGTTTGTAAAGATCACGACATACGTTACAGAAAGGTTAGTAAACCTAACAATACATCCTTATATATACACAGACAAATATTATTGTGTTTGAAAATGGCTGCTGTGGCTTGATATAAATGCCAAACGATTACCCGACTGTCTCCGTTTTCCCAGAGCTCAAAGAAGTACATGCCACATAAACTAGCTTCCATATGCTTCTAGCCAGACCCGATATCTTGCCTTCTCTTCTACACAAAGTAATAACATTTACTTAGACTATTATACTTGTAAGTAGCTGGGGAATATTTAAATTCTCTTTGATGTTGAAAGCACCATTTAGTTGCAGTCTTATACTTAAAAAGAAAAACTTTGAGACGCATTACACCAATGATTTTAGAAAAATACTGATTTACATAAAAATTCTAAATAAGTATAATATTAACAACAATTATTCTAAAAGATTCAGTATGATGCAAAGCAAAAAAATCCTTTTAAAGAAATAACATTATTATGAAACTCCCCCCCAAAGTAAGGATATACTTTACTCATAAATTACGGTTATTTAGATATGATTCTGACGTATGCTAGGAAATATCTTGCGCTTCTCATTCATAAATTTTGGTAAAATGTTTCAGATTTATTAAGGATGCGCAAATGCATTGGTATTGAATTTGTATTAAAAATATTTTGCGCGTTATACTTAACTGTAAATATAATTTATAAAATAATTTTTTTTTTATTACTATTATTATCACAGTACTATTTATAAAAAAATTACGTTAATTAATTAAAAGATTGCATAAATTATGAAACTGTTAAATAAGCGTTAAAAATATTTTAATTACCACAATTAATGATTTTATTAAATTAAAAAAAAATATATTTAGTTTTTTTGTATTTTAGCGCCCAGGAATTAAAATATCACTACAATAAAACTAAAATGACATTATAATGATCACATAAATGAAATAATAGTAGCAACAACGTATTACTGTATAAAATTATAATAATAACAAATAATATTTTTTTTAGAAAACAAATCCGTCTGCATTGTTATTTAACAATCCTAAAAAAATACACTTTACAAATAGTTTTTACGTTTTAGACTATAAAAGATCCATCTTCTTTCCTGGCTTAATTTAAAAAATGGTGTAACAATTTAAATCAGTCAAAACTACATTAGAAAATTGTTCTATATCCATTAATGAAATAAATGATGTAAAACTATAATTTGCGCTAATCTATTAAATAATTAACTAAGTATTTATTAATTATTTATCATTAATAAAATTATAAAGTTGCCAGTAAATATAATTTAAAAAAAAAATCTAATAATTTAAAGCTAAAGTCAATTTTATTAAATAAGAAACTAATGTAAAGTTTAGTAAGACTCGCACAATAGTTTAAAATTAAGTTTTAATTTATTTTTGTTAGTTCATCTAAAGTATAATAATTTTGAGTAAAAACTCTATGTGTAACATCAACATCTGTGCTAAGTAGTATTAAACCAAAAATTAAACAAGCATGACCATGCAACAAACTCTTTAAAACGTTTCACCAATATACATACAAATATAATAATAAATATGTCAACGTAATTACCATGTCTTTTTATTTAAATAAATCAAAATTTGGACAAATAAATATTCAGTTAGTAAAAAGCAAAGATACAATAAATGCAATATTAACAATAAAAAACTTTTTTTTAAATTTAGTTCCACAAACAAATACATACTAGAAAAACTTCTAACAACTTGTGAAAACATAAAATTAGTCAAGTAGAAACCCTATTTGCCATTCAGTTAATCTGCAAGTAGTTCTACTTGTTGTTCATAAGGTTATAATTAAAATTAAAAATAATAAAACAGAAAATAATATCAAGTTATTGCATCAGATCAGAGGTAAGCAAACTTTTTTTGGAAATGGACAGATCTAAAAAATGTTAAGCTTTTCGGGCCATGTATGCACCCATGCTAAGTTGATGCAATCTGCAGTTGTAATTTTAATGTCAGAATTTTCCAACTTTCAAAAAAATTTGCCGGTTTTAGTCACCGAGTCCGCTTGTAGTATTGTTAGGAAAAAATATTATTAACAAACATTACGAAGTAAAATCCTATCAAATCTACAAGAATATCGGTAAACCGTTTCTTCCAAAAATATATTGACACGTACAGCGCTGTATTTAAATTAAAACTGGTACAAATTGAATAAAACGCCAACCGACTCAATATCCAAACAATAAGATTTTAGTCATCACTTATTTTATATGTTAAATTATATACAATATTCTATATCTTCATGTTTTTGGTTAAAGATTTGTAGTTATATTTAACGAGTAAAAAATTAATGAAGCATTTAATAAAAACTTTACTTTTTAAAAATTAATTGCGGAGAAACAACTTATAGAATAATTTTTTTAAGTTAAATAACACAGATTGGACTTTTTTATATAATGTGTAAAATTTTTATTCAATTATATTTAGAGGTTTTTTTGCTGCGATTTATTCTGTAAACCCTTATAATAGCGTAACTATTCTCTTCCCTTAAAGTCTGTCAAAAAAAAATTAATTGTACACTCAAATAGATTTTAAAATATAATTTTTTTTGTTGCACTTGCATCAAGATCCAAAAACGTTGTTGTAACTGTAGTTTAAATTCAGAAAATAAATCCGCTACATTTTTTTTAAATGGGGATTTTGCAAGCCGGAGTTTGTTTACCATTTTTTGTTTCTTTGTTTTATAAACTAATATTTTGTCTGAGTATGTATTTATAAATACAAAAATTAGGGTTTTCCAATGAGAGGATTCATTTTAATATTAAAAAAAAAAAACGGGTAATTTAAAAAAAAATTAATAAATGTTTATTTCAATGTAAAGATTAAGGTATGCCATTAACATTTGAAAACGATATCAGTCAAATGGCCGCCACGGTTACGGTTGCAGTACCACATTCTTTTCAAGAAATTTTCCATGACCAATTCGCACATTTGCGGCAGTATGTCCTCGATAACTTCACAAATTCCATTTTTAAAGTCTTGAATCAATTGTCAGAAAACTGTTTTTGCAAAATTGCGGTTGTTTCGTTGCATGTGTGGCACGTACCGCCGTCTTGCTAAATATAAACGTCGTCCACATCATTATCTTCCTATTCCGGCCATAAAAAATCAATAATCATAGCTCGGTAGCGCCATTCTTTTACCGTAACAATTGCACCAGCCTAATTTTCAACAATCATTCTTGGATTTTCTAAGCCCCAAATATGACAATTCTGCTTATTAACGTAGCGTCCGAGGTAAAAATAGGCCTCATCACTGAAGATGATTTTTTGATCAAATCATTTTGATGCATTTAAAGGACCCAATCAGCAAAGATACAAAGTTTATGGTGATCGACCAGCTTGAGTTCTTGTGTTAGTTGAACTTTAAAAGCCTTATGACTTAAGTCTTTATGCAAAATACAATGTAATGTCATTTGTGAATTGTCTAATTCCAAAGATCGACGATAAATCGACAAACCTGGATTTTCTTCAACACTACGGGCTACATCAGCAATATTCTCATGTGTTCTTGAGCGATGCACACGGTTTCGATTCTTTACATCATAACTTTGTCCCAACAGCTCAAATTTTCCACCGGGTTTACTATTGCCGGCCGAAAAGGTGCTTTACGACGACCAAAAAGTGCTTTAGTTTTTCGAACTGTGACTGAAAAATGTTTACCATTTTTGTAGTAAATTTTTTTAATTTCAATGCGTTGTTCAAGCGTGTATCGTTTTATTTTTAATATTGGCGTAGTTTTTACTTGTCAAATGTCAACAGATACTAGCTTCACAATTGACAGCTGCCCAAATTGGAAAACCATTTACAATAAAAGCCGTTAGTGAAGAGATTAGAAGCGATGTAGATACTAGCAAAGCCTATTACTAAATCCATTCACACTCCTATTATTGTTTAATAAACACTAATCATGTGTTATACAAATGTCCTGTTAATTGATATAGAAAAAGTAAACACAATAACAATAGAAATAAACAGCAGAACGCAAAGAAAAAGACGCACACTGCGTCATAATAGCGTCAGACATACAAAACGCGTTTGACAGTGTGTTATAAAAAACAATTATAGATGGCACAAAAAAAAAACCAAAAAACAATCAAAATAGTTACTGGCCTTGGGGATATCCCAGGACTCAGCAACACAACCCAAAAACGTGACAATAATGGCATTTGCAGACAACGTAGCATTAGTAGGTAAAAACGTAGACGTTGACAATTGTTAAAAAAAAACTAGAGCTTTCTTAAAGAATCAGAAATCTCTTGCCGGAAGAAATCGGAAAAATAAAATACCCGGCGTAAAACAAAAACTGACCAAACTACAGCTGCAATGACAACAAATGCCTGATGCCTGCCAAGAGATTAAAAATGAGTAAACAAAATTGGAATAACTATACATGAAAAGTAAATTAACATACCTTAAAGAGATTCCGTTAACAGGCAATATTCCACTACTTCTTAGATTCTGGGGTAAACAACCCAATGACAAAAAAATGACAACGACAAACATAAAAACAATTAAAGGCTCATTTGAAAAAGTTTGGCAAACAAAACCAAAGTCAAAACCGCTTTTAAGAGCGACCAAGCAAGCTCCAAAGACAAAAAATGCAAATGAGCCAACTAAGGCATCCGGTAATGTAACAAAAACACAATTCTACACAACCTTCACCAAACATTGCGGGTACATTAGAGATGCAAAAACAAAACTTGTCCAGTAGCAACACATTAAAATTGCAAAAACAACCGGCAAAAAAAGCAAAGATTCGTAGATTTTCAAAATTGCTTCTTTAAAGAAAGATTATTTAAAATTATATGTATAGACTAGCTAACAAAAAAATAGCTTACCAGCACATCGGCAAAAAAAATCCTATTAGAAGGAATAAAACTTTAAATCATAGATCTGAAGGACTTACCAAAACCAAAAATATCGTTTACATCGTATATGACAATAGTAAAACACAATATTGGCATCGCTATTATCCAAAAATAGATTGTTAAAAGTAAAATAAAAAGGTTAAGCAAATCCCCGGATCACAGTTGAAACCCCCAAACCTTCCAAAAAGGTTGGGTGTACAAAACACCTTCAACACCAAGACTTGGCTAGTGGTCAACTGTAAACCAGAAACAAACTAAAAAGACGCAACACATCCTGCTTATGGATAATGGCGCTTGTAAAAAATGAAACTTTAGATAGGTTTTTCCAAAAAACCTTTTGGGCTCTAGTCCCCTTAAAAAAAAAATAAAGACAAACCGGAAGCAACAAAAACAAAAACATTTACGTTTGGAACCTAACATATACGTTTGAAACCGTTAAATGACAAAGACCAACTTGGATAACATTCAAATTAAAACTTGAACTACATTAATTAAATTTCAAGCTCACCATCTAAAGGCCGCGACTAAAAAAATAACTCTACTACGACACAAAGGAGGCCGTGGCCTAATAGATGTAAATAAACTTTATCAAAACCAGGTTCAAAACTTACAACGCTACTTTCTTAGCAAGGGAACATCAGTCTATAAAGCCGTTTGCTTGGTTGATAACAATTATACTCCTTTGAATTTTTTGCACACTAATGAAACTTCAAACCTAGCTAGCAAGAAAAAATACAAACGTGGAAAAGAAAAGCCTTACACGGCCGACACCCAAATGATCTCAATCACACTTTTGTCAATTAAGAAGCGTCAAACAAGTGGTTGACTCAAGCAAATTTGTTTCTTGAAACTGAAGGTTTTTTGATTGCAATTCAAGATCAAGTCATTGCAACCCAAAACTACCGTAAATTTATATAAAAAAAACAAATATTAACAATATTTGCAGAAGATGTAACGAAGCGACCAAAACTATTCAACATATAACTTCAGCTTGCAGAGTTTTAGCGCCCACCAGCTATCTACACAGACATGACCAAGTAAGCAGTATAATACATCATAAGTTAGCCAAACTGCATAAACTAACAACAGATACGTCCCTATATCACAACTATGCGCCCGCCAATGTACTAGAAAATAACACTCACAAACTATAGTGAAACCTGAGCATTATAACAGACAAAATCATCAATTGTAACAAGACGTCAGACACGACGTACATAATAGACATAACCATTTCCAAATCACACAACTTTCAGACTTCATAGAACGAAAAACTAACTAAATACAAACCATTGGCTGACAAAATTAAAAATATGTAGCAACAAAAGAATGTATTTATAATACCAATTATTATATAGACAACTGGTAGTATTCCACAGAAAGTCTTCTTAAATTACAGCTCCATCCTCTGACTTACATCCAGCTTCAAAAAACAGTTATTTTTATCACAACATCAATAGTCCGGTTACATCTCAACCTTGATGAAATGTATTAATAGAATTGTAGGCAACTTGATTGAAAAAAACCGTACCTACTAATTACCGTCAGGAATGACGTGCAAAACCGGAATAATAATAATAATAATAATAATAACACAACTAGAACGGTCACTAATAACTTAGCCGCAAATATATCAAAAATTAGAGGAAAACATAACATACAGCAATTACAAACAACTACAATACTAGGAACAGCCTACATAATAAGGAGAGGAGGAGAGATAGTGAAAAACTTGAGTATTTCCGGTTTCACATTAAAAACCAGCGTGTGAAGTATAATATCCTAACCTACATACTGTGCATATCCAACAAAGTAATAATAAAAATAACAATAATAATAATAATATCAATATATTGATGTTAGAATACATAGGTATTTACATAAGTCATGTATAGTAAGTAATATAATCTAAAAGTCCAGTAAAAAATTATAACTTAAAAATTCTTTGTAATTATAAAATGATTTCTTGAAGAAAAACTTTTTCAATTTACGTTTGAACTGTGGCAAGTACTCTAAACTTTTAATATTATTTAATAATCTGTTATAAAATGTGACATCATAGTATCGAGTGCTCGTTACTTTTCTCAAGCCTATTAAAACAGTTTCTCAAATTGTTGTTGCGCCTTGTATTGCATAAGTGAACATCCTTGTTTAATATACTTTTTTTTAATTTATGCATTAACATACATAGTAATGTTAATATTTTCAAGTTTTAAAAATGTGCTCCGTATTCCACTCCAGCGACAATTCTGACTGCACCCTTTTGTAACAAAAATAATCTATGTTTAAATCAAAGAATGACCCCAAGCCAGAATGCCATACATTAATATTCTTAATATATAGATGAAAGCACAGTTAGCAAGACTTATATATTTTTGTTCAGTTTATTTGCAACCTGTTCCCCATGTTTCTCCCAAAATTTGTGGTTTTTTGACCATTTAAACAAAGTGAATTAATTTGAAACCACTCTACTGCAGTTTGTAGTGCTGTTTGTTTAAAACAGTACCCCTACAGTTGTTTTGCTGCAATTACTAATGGTAGTGTCATTGGCATATTGTACAATTTGGCACCCCTACATACTAGACATAACAGTTGCTGATAATACATGATTATGATTTATATATTGTTTTTTTCTACATAAGTACAAAGACTGTACCTTAATGCTATTTGAACATATATTATACGAGTACAATTTACGAATAAGAGTATTGTAAGAGACATAATCAAAGGCTTTGTTTAGGTCTAAGAATGTACTAGGCAGACTCGCCCTTTTCAAAAGCATCTATGATGTTATCTGTTAACGTTAGTATCGCCAAAGTAGTTAATTTTTCAACTCTAAAACCATGCTGACTAGTATAAAAAATATCATGTTCTTCCATGTAATGAAATCATTGTTGATTGTTGTTTCAATAATTATTCAAAAAATTTAGAAATTATTGGTAGTAAAGCTATCAGCCGATAATAGACAATTTTTTTTATCACTTTTTTTTTAAATGGGCACTATTTTTGGTGTTTTTAAAGTATTCGGAAATATTCCAGCTTTTAAACAATTTGCTAGAAGTTCAATGATGAGCCATTTGATGTTTTGAATTATTTCTACGGACAGTCCATAATAATCTATAAATTTACTATTGTTTAAGATATCAATTGTATCTCTCACATCCATATTAGTTATGTTTTTAAAACCAAAATAAGAAGTAAAAGCTGATGAAGATGATTGACACATTACATTTACAGGGTCCTTATTGGTTGACACATTTATTGTTTATTAATATTTTTAGCAACATTTACAAAATACTCATTAACATCACAGTTTGTATCACTATCATTATATATTATTATGCAATTTAAACAAGTTCCACATTGCTTAGGTATTATTTGGTTGTTTTGCAATATAGTTATTTGCTTTCATTTTTGCATTTTTTTAAAGCCTGTTTATACTTTTTCTTGAAATTATTGTATTCATGTTTTAATCTAATGTGACCTTGTTCATTATTATTTGTATAGAGAAGATGTAGATTAGATCTCATTTTTTTTAAATCATCTGTAAATCAAGTCACATTTATTGCTTTCTTGTCTACGTATTGCTTAATTAGAAAACAATCTTTAGTAGCCTCTACAATAATTACAACAAAAAAAAAAGTTTAATTTTCGGATTTAAATCACTATAAATGAACTTCCAATTTGTTTTTTGTATGTTTTGATACATATGTATACCAGCGTTAGTAATTGAGCTAGAGTAAAATTTCTCTGCCTCTTTATTTACGTACTTACATGGACTAGACAAAGCAATATGTATACCCATATGATCAGCTAATTCTATATCCATTGGTTTTGTTTTTAATTTGTTAAAGTTGCTGAAAACATTATCTATGCAGTTATTTTTTCTAGTTGGAAATTTGACGAGTGTTAATAAACCATAACTTTTTATTAAATCTTTCAATGCAGTAGTACGTGTGTCATTACCTAAGAATTGCACGTTAAAATCTCCAACAACAAGAATATTATTATGTGTGTTTCTATTACTTAAAAAAATAGTTAAAATTAATTAAAATTCATTAAAATTTCCACTTAGGGTACGATAAACACAAATTAAGAAGGTATTAAAACTTCAAATGTCAGTTTCTTGAACTTGTATAAGTTGTTGAGTTTATAAAGTTGTTTAACTGCCATATTTCGTTTTGCGAAAAATTACGAAGATTAGATTTTGAAAAACACAAAGCAAAAAAATAATTATTAATAATTAAGATTGTCTGATCATGCATGCATACAATTCAATATCAAATGTTCAGAAACAATCCTTTTGCTATTCAGAAACTCGAGAAAAACTAAAAAAAAACTAAAAAAAACTAACAAGGATCTAATATAATAAACTAGTTAGCAAAATTGTAATCTGCCCAAAAGCAGCAAAAACATCACAAAAACAAAAGATAATACTAGATTATTTGTGAACTAGCACTGTTAATCACACCTCTAACAAGATTATTTGGTAAAACAAAAAACTTGACAAGACATAAACAAACACTAAAAAACTGTCTGACAAAACAAAACAAAAAACACTAATTAAGTCATAATTTGCAACTTATTAAATTAAATGCCCGGCGCATGCACCAGAATTCTAATAGGCTGATACTTTGAATGATGATTATTTGAAATACATACTACAAAAATTGATTAAACAATTTATATTTTTTGTGACAACACAAAAAAATACAAAATTGTAACCCAAATAACGTCACGCGCAAATGTATAATGTACGTAACGTGCACTTAAAAATAGTATACATTTGTTTTGGGTTTTTGTTGCATAAAGTTGCTTTTTCTACTTTGAGTTCGTTACCATGTCATCATGACAAGCTCTTCAAAATCTTAATATAATTTAAAAATAAACGGAATTTTACTAATTAATGTGTATTGTCATGTTATTACAAAATTTGATTTAAAAAAGTTTGTAACAAAAAACCAATTAAATTAATTGATATAATTGTCAAATATAATATTTTTATTATAAAATTATGTTCTGACAAGTAAAACAACTAATCAATATAACGTTTGTATTAAGATTTAATAAATTATAAATGCAGCATGGTAAATCAGTATAAATAATTTGTTTAATTTGTTACCTTTTTTATTTGTCCTTTACAAAATTTTGTTTTTTAAATTTAATAATAAAAAGATTTCTTATAAAAGGTTTTTTAATATACTATTATGTGTGTTTAGTTTTGTGGTTTTGTGGTTTTCCCAAAATATAATACCATATGATAATTGAAACTGACAATATAAATTGTATAATACTGATGTTTTTTAATGTTTGATATAAGATAAGCATATTTAGCTATTTTCGAAAACAATAGTTGTGTATGGATATCCTATTTAAAGTTCAGTCATTTTTCACCACTTATGTTTACATTAGTTAAGTCCAGTTTGATCCAAAAGTTGATGTATTTGGTATAAGGTTATTTATATTTAATCATGCACAGACCTCATTTACCGTGTTATTTGCTACCATGTTAGATGGTTCTATGCTAGGAGTGGTATTATCTGCAAACATTGTCATATGTGCATTTATTGTAAATAGAGTATCATTAGCAAAAAATACAAACAACAATTGCCCTAGGATACTATAATATTAAATTTATTAATTAACAAAAACTATTTTTTTTTGCTTGTTTCTAAATAATATTTAAAAATACATTTATTGTAAGAAATATTTTACAAATATTTAGACAAAATCATACAATAACAATAAATTCACCAAGTTATTAAGAATAATATAATTATAACTTCAATCCCGTGATTAAAAAAATAGAAAAACATCATTATAAATAACAATTTCTAAATAATCACAAATTAAAAATTATCCAAATATAGAATCAATATACCTGTTGTGGGTCATTCTTAATTAATTTGTGATTATCTGTTATAAACCATTTTTATAGTAATGTATATGTTTTTTTTATTGTTTTGTCAAAAAATGTCTTACGTGCTATCAACTAATTATGTAACATGTTTAATTTTCATTTGCTATTCTGTCTTTTATAATGTTATAAACAGTATTAGTATACATTAATTAATCAATATTATGTTATTGGCAATTTTACAGGAAACCTAGTTTGTATGCAATAATCGCATTATGTTTTAATGTAAAGTGATAAATCGTCCCTGAAACTTATGATATATGGTGCCGTCGAAAATATTCTTATATTCCGAAATATATCACACGAATTCTCTACGGCCAGAAATACTCCTTCTAGGCATAAATCTTTCAGTAGAAAAAAGTAAAGAGTGCAAATCCATAGTTCCGATGTAACAATGTTCATTTGTAAAATACGATTTTAACACGTTTATAAAGTTGTCTCTGAACAATATGCAGTAAATTGAATTTTCTCCGTCGAAGTGTATATGTGAATATATACATAAAGACACGCCATCAAGTGCTTTGTATCAAAACCTAACTAGCTATATGTCTATATATAGGCGTGTTTGTATAAAGCATTTTATACATTCAGCGCTTTTTTTGCGATGTCATAATCGAAGGCTGTTTTGAAGATGAATAAGGGACAATTTACGGAAAGGAAGTCGTCCGTCTGTTATATTAATGTTTCTTTGATTGATGCGCTCTTTGGCATTACTTGGATGCATAAAAAGTCCCGGTGACGTTCGCAAAAGTCGATTTTATTTTATTTTTTGATTAATGGTCACAGCAAATTACTTCAAATAGGGAGTATCGCTGCTTATATTAAAGCGGCGTTTTATTTCGATTACTTCCTTTCCATTTAATTGTGCTGACCATTCACGAAACGTCACCTCCATTCATGTGAACGTGTGAATGATTAATATCATATTACTTTCATTATACGTTTATATACCTTATAGATAGATAATTTATAATTATTACATTAAAACCCTTAATTTATAAATGAACAAAAGCTTAATAAAATAATTTAAATTATTAAAATATTATTATAATTTGACAAACTAAATTATAAATATGACGTAAGTATAACAATCTATTGCATTAAATTTTTAATATAAAATTAATATATACTTGTTTACAAAAAATTATAAAATACCCCATAAAATATATGACCGGGTATAAATTTACTATATAAAACTCCTAAAATCATTACAGATTTCCTTGGATATAAAATATGCAAAGTAGCAACATATTAGTTATTCTACAGCAGAAACACATCCATATTCGTGTTCGGCCAAAATATAATATATTTACTACATGATATAAAAAATCGGTATTTTACAGATTGATGTAGTATAATGAAAAACAGAGGAAATTAGTTACGTGCGCGGATTTTCATGTAATCTACCGGCCTGTGAAAAAACTCTTAACAATATTTTATTTTTTAACATAACTATTTTCTTAATTTATTGCCTTATTCAATAAGTGAATAAAACACATGTTGTTATCGAAAATTAATTTTAATGAAGTAATAATATTAGGTAACAGCATTTGTGATAATTTTGATATAATTAATGTATTGTCTGCTGTAAACGCAATACATTAAAAATAATAATACAACCTTTGACTCGTTGGTAACGCTTATAATTTTTACAATACCGGTAGAATACATTACAGCAATAAATCAACATTTATTTTTTAAGCATTCAAAAAACATTAAAACTGTGTTGTTAGTTATAGTGTTTTTGTTTAAAATAAGTAAATAACAAACTAACCAATATTTAACAAGAAAGTATAAAATGGAAACTGTAATAAAAAGTTGTGTATTGTCATTAAAGTGTATAATAGTAATTTAACTAATTTAACATCACTATTTAGATAAAAGAAATTATAGTAAATAAGCTGGCCAGAGTCGAAAACGTGTAATAACCCTTTAACAAGACTTCTGCGCGTTTATACGTTTAAACAAAAGACATCAATAGCTAGACCTGCAAAACGGAGTAGTGAAATTCAAATCGCTTTAGCAAAAAGTTTAGATTTTGGTTGACACGTTGTATTGGTTGTCTTAAAGTTTAGGAAAGCATAAGTGAACGTCAATGTGAAATACTAGTATAAAAGAAAATCTAACTTAGTATAGGTTGGCATTTCTTTTAATACTCAAATCTTGTTTTTATTTCTAAACATAAAAGATGTTTTCACAAACCATGTATGTAATACCTGCTAGAGCCTTTATAAGTTTAAAATTTTGGTTTCAACATGATAATGCTAGACCACACGTAGCAAATCAGACAAGACATTTCTTGGACTGGCCAGCCTTTAGTTTAAATCTTAATCATATTGAGCACTTATTGAATCACCTAAATAAGAAAAAAAACATCTTGTAACCCCAAAAGACTTTAACAGTTTTTGTTACTTCTATACGTCCATATGAGTTTTTCCACACATATGTCATAAGTACCCTATTCCAACTTATAGTTTTACAAATTTTACTCCAAAATTACAAATAAAAGTAAAAACTGTTTATTATATATTTATAAAAAAAAAACACTAAAATTAACAACGTAACTAAGTTTCACTATTTCTTGAATTCTTAAAAAGTAAATACAACCATTTTACTTAGTACTCCACTAATTTATTTGCGCGGGGTAGCTACATACTCTAAATCAATGTTTTTCTTTTCAAAAAATAAATCTAAATTATTTTTATAATATGTATTTATAAAAAAAAACATAATAATTACCTTACCAAATGATCAATTCAACGCTAAAAAAACAGTATATGTTAAAAGTAAGTTAATTGAATTTTACATTATAGACACAATGTTTCTTTTCTAATAACCTAAGATTAATTCCATTTCAAACGGATCAGCTAGAGGGGGGTGCGTCAAAAAACTTGCATTAATTTTTTTTTTTCTATATTTTATTAGTAGTTTATTTACCTATAAATAAAAAAAAAAACTTTAAATTTTTTTTTTTTTTTAATTTTTTGGTTTTTTTTAACTAAAAAGTTGTATTTTTCGTTTAAAAATCGCAATTTTAACGCAACAAAAATTTTGAGTTTTGTAATTCATTTTAATGTACCAAAAAGAACAGTTACTTAACGTCGCTGCTTTTCACTCTGCTTTTCTAAAAAAAATAATTTAATTTGATTAAAAAAAGCTTTAAAAAAATGGAAAACAACACTTCCGTCTTTGGACTATGTTGTCTTTGCAAAACTAAAGTCTACTTGCAAGTCAAAAAACATTCTTATGTGTTATAGAAAAAATTTGGACACTATTGAACAATCAATACCTGGTAACATAAAAGCATTTTGGTCTTTTATTTGTAATATACCTATATCCTATAGTATTTCTTCTCCAATAAATGAAACGACTACTACTAAAGAGATAATTGCTAATCTTTTTGCTGGTTATTTGTCTATAGTTTATATAAAGCCACTACATAAATTCAATCATTTTTTGCATCAAATGCTACTGTCAACTTATCAAATATAATATTTACGTAAGTTTGTGTCTTATAAGCATTGATAAAATCAAAAATATATAAATGCCCTGACCTAGTTATCTACTAATAGTCCAGTCAAATGTGCTCAAATATTAATCTCACCTCTAAAAATTTTAAAAGTTTTAAAACTTTGTACACTGATTTATAGGTACCTAATAAAGATTATACTAAAAGTCCTGACAAATACAACACTAGCTTTAGCGGCAATGACCGAAAACAGGGCACTTTTTTCGGTTTTTTTTAATACCTCAAGAACTGTAGGTATGAGGTAAAACTATATTTGACTATAAACATATTCATTATAAAATTTGCAATTAAAATGATCATATACATTTCTTTGTTTTCACAGCGGTTACTGAGTTATAAGGTGCTAAAAACAGAAGAAAAAAGTTTTTTGTATTGTTACAAACCAAGAAGCCGGTCTCTTTTGTTTGGTCCTCCGTTCGTTTTGACAGTCCTCTCCCTCTCCTTCAACTACCTGCCTTTCCTTCCACATAACGTTCACGATACGCGTAGTGTTAGTGCGGTCTCTTTTTTACCTTCTTTGTTCATGGAGAAAGGTGGTAATCAACCTGTTAACGATGTTTTTAAAAATAGCTATCAACAAGCAGAGTAATAAGGATTTAAACAACTACTTATAACATAAGATTGCTCTTTACCCTTTGTTTTTATTTGAGGAAACTGGAAACAAACAAATCCGCCTCATACGATACTTTTCCTGTACTACAAAAAAAAGCCAATCTTTTTGATTTTGACATTGTTTTGGATGAAAAATTACTGGTACACAAAGTAATGTGGCCCAAAAATCCCCAATCTCAACAATTTGCCAATGTTATGTCGCCTATGTTCTCAAGCATTATGTCGGCAAAAACTGTACCGTTGCGTTTGATGGCTATTTAGCGGCACCATCCTGTACGTAGACAGCTGAATAGAATCAAAGTACAAGCTAAAGAGGTCAGTTGACATAAACTTTGAACACTAAACACAAATCACAGTCAAACAAAATAGTTTTTTTCTAATGAACACAATAAATCTTGACTTATTTCATTCTTCTTAACTGCTCTTCACAACCATAGAATTAAAACAAAATAAAAATCTAGTAATGCTAGTAAATTGATCAACCGCACAGAAGTCATAAAATCTTAAACTAGTGACAAAGTAGCAACAGTTGGCAAAGATTGTTAATCTTATTGTCCTCCTCATGGCTTTAACCCCATCTGAAAGACTAATATTATTTGTTATACCAAGCCACGGCAGAGTAGAAAGGAAGGTATATTTGAGTCAGCAATTGCAAACTATAAAAATAAAAAACTGCATACTTCTTGTGCATGCGTTCAGCGGATGTGATACGACTTCCGCTGCATATCGAAAATGGAAACTTGTCTGTTTCAATTTGTTCAAGAAGCAAGCTATACTGCAATGTATTACTGATGTAATAAAGCTGAAGCTAAAACAAAATATTTCTGGCACCTAACAAGCAAACTTTCCTTAACATGCATTGTTACAAAGCTTTTACCAAATCAGTTTTGAATGCTAAACCAGACCTCTCTGCGCTGTCGCCCACGGTAGAAACAGCAATGTAGCATGCTTTTTGTGTATACAACCAAATCAAAGTTGAGCTAAGAAATGAATTTCCTCTAGAACAGGGGGTTGGAAGTTTGAGCCAGCCGGTTGATCCCAGTAACTACAAAAGACGCAGCAGAACCTGAAGCAGTCCTAAATTTCTTTTTTCGCAAATGTATAACCCCCCTCCCACAATGATCCATCGCATTCAAAACATTGTCAAATGTCAATTTAAAAATATCTAACAAATGATAAATTACATATTGTGTCGTGCTAACTTATTTTTGAAAAAAAAACGCAATCATTAGGTCTCTATAACTTTGTAACCGCTAAAACTTATAGAATTTTTTACAGGTGAAAAGCTACTTTGACTGAACTATTGTTTTTACAAAACTGTTGCCAAACGTATAAATTTGATAAAGTAGGTATGAACCATATATTTGCTAAAAGTGAAGTGCTATAAGAAACATAATTTTATGTATCTTATCTTATACGTCTGTTTATACAATTGACCAAATACCCAACTAATGTAAGGTTTTAATGTTGGTTTTGTTAAATTATTTTCTGAATATTTTATAGTTACACAAAATGTTATAAAAATTACACCCGTGCCCTTAAAATTTGATTCAGCAAGCCAAAACAAATCAAAAGTTAAAAGAGAACATTTTTCCAATTGTCACATTGAAGCCAAGATTTAAACAGTCTCTAAACATTAATTTTTGTCGATTAGTTTACTATTTGGCACTGATAACATCTGTAATTTTTATTTTAAAACAGTCAAAAATTGAGTTTTTTAGAGTTGAAAAAATTGGTAGTATCCTATTCAGATATTGTTTCAAGGTCTTTGTTTATAAATGCAACAGATTTTAACCTAGATTTTGAACTTCAAAACCATCTGACATATTTGTCTATATGGTCTCAGAAAAATATAAAGTATAAAGGATGCTATCATCTGACGTTAATAGTTTTAAGGCTAGATAGATGTCAGCATCTATCCGGATACATTATGCATTTCAGTTGTGAAGTAGTTTTTTTCTTCCACAGCGTTCAGTTTCTTTATAAGGTACTTTGCATTGTCAGCTTATTTTATAGTAAAAATATAGTCGGCAGAAAGGAACCTTAAGGAAAATTTATAATTTCTTTGTACCTCCATTAGCAATGACATTACAAGCCTGCTAACTTTCACTATTGGCATCTTTTCTTCAATTCGATTATGCCAACCAAATTTCTGTTAGCTGTGACGAACGCTTAATTGACAACAATCATTGAGAATAATAAATTGATTTTTAGTAAAAAAATTTCGACAAGTTAAAACAATGCTAGATCACCGTAACATGTTGCAGAGTTTACTGGTAAAGACATTTGATTTTCAAGAAAAAGAAATTCTTGCCTAGTTGAAGTGAATGCACATACAAGCGTTTAATAAAATGTTTTAGGCCAAACTATTAAAAAATGTACAATTTACAGACAAAATGGCTTCTACCCTTCCAAAACTCAAAAAGTCCAAGCTTTACATGACAGTGATGTGCCGAGTGACGTTTATTCGTAAAAAAAAAATTATTAAATAATTTATCAAAGATAACACCTTTTAAAATAATTACTATATCTTTCTATATACTCTGTTTTAAATATATACTTAATTGTCCTGGTTTTTATTGATTTCATTATTATGATGACTACTATCTTAAAACTCTATTTTATAATACACTGCAAAACATAAAATTAAGATAACTTTGTAATTTGACTTTTTTTTAGAAAATTTTAGTTTTTTAAATGTTTATTTTGGTTGTAACAGTTTACTAACTGATTGCTTGAATAAAAAAAAAAAGTTTTTATTGTTTAAAGTTTATTGAAAGTAATGAAAATAAACAATTTCAACTTGATATGCTAAGTAATAAAAATGAACAAGTTTACTTTCATATGCTTTCGTTGAAACAAAAAAAGTTTAAAGACTTCAGTAAAGAGTATTCCCTTTTCTGGCAGTGATAACAGCTTGCAAATGACAAGGCATGCTTTAGATCAGATTTTGGATCACATTCTGCGGAAGATTGTCCCATTCCTGCACCAGTACGTTGCAAAACTTTCTAGTACTTCTGGAGACCGGCACATGTCTCTGTAAACGTTTTCCCATCTCATCTCAAACATGCTCAATTGAATTTAAATCTGAACTGCAACCAGGCCAAATAAATCGCGTGATTTGACACTCGTCAAGATACTCAGTAACTATCCGAGCAGTCTGGGGCCGTGCGTAATCATGCATATATGTTGCGTCGTCACCAAAAATAACCACAAACAGTAAAACTGTCTTCTAAAACCTTTGTCAGATACCTATGCACAGTCAACGCCCCATTCTTGACAAAGATTAACCTACCCATGACATATCTGATCCTCCACCAAATAAAAGTCGCTTGACAAAACATGCTTGAGCATATCTCTCGCATTGTCGTTGCCACACTTTTACATGTTGTTTTTATAGAAAAACAATACGCCAATACTCCAATCCGCTATTGTCTAAGCCAAGTGTTCTTGCATCCAGCTCTAGTTCAAAAAAATAATCCAGCAACATAAAGTCGGCTCCTAACTGTCTACTCACTTATGTTTACATTTCTTACTTCTAGCAGATAATTTTGAAGGGAAACTGACGTAACCGTTCCGTTTCTCAAAGCACTAGAAACAAGAAAGCGGTCATCTCTAGCTGTTGTAGTGTTACTTCGCCCTAAACCAGGTCTTTGAGTGAACCGACCAGTTTCTTCGTACCGCCGCCATACTCGTTGCACACTCGTGTGTGAGACTTACATCAACGTTTCTCGCAGTTTCGCGCTGACCGCTGCCGTCTTCTATCTAAAGCTGCCACAATTCGTGTCGCAAAAACTGGATTTATGCTCATTGCATAACAATGACAAAAACACAAGTAATTTGCAACAGACAGATATCATCACAGAAACAAAAACTATGCTTGTTTGTTTTAACAAAAGCATATAAAAGTACTTGATCATTTCCATTACTTAGCACATCAAATAGAAATTGTTTGTTTTCATTACTTTCAATAAACAACAAAATCTTTTTTTATTCAAGCAATCAGTTAGTACACTGTTACAATCGAAAAAACATGTAAAAAATTTCTAAAAAAAAAATCAAATTACGAAGTGACCCTAATTTTATGCTCGGCAGTGTATTAATATGTAAAGTTAGAGTAACATAAACTTAAACAACATAAAATATGTTAGTTAGTTTTAAGACGTATGTATACTATTACAAAAATAGGACTTGAAAATGGAAGATAATTACAAATACCAAAATTACTCACCATTAATTATTAATACTAAAATATATGTTTAAAACAATTTCCCAAAGTGGTATGTAAATACATATTACATTATTATTTGTTTAAATTTTTAATTTTGTATTTCTATGCAATTATCAAAATTACATTTATAGGCAAAAATAAAATCATTAGTTACAGCTGAATACACTTGCAAATAATAAAATTGTAATAATTTAAAATAAATATTTATAATATTATATATGTAACACATTAATTATAAATGATTGCTTTAACCGTTTAATGTGATGTAACAAAAATATGTTTTGTAATAAATAATGCATAATAACTGCTTATATAATACAATGAAAAAGTAATCATAAAACAAAAAACAACATATTAATTCTAATAAAAAGTTATAGTGTTTCTCATTAAATGAATATAAAGTTGTAGGAAAAAGACGCGTATTAAAATTCATTTTAAAAATGAACACTGCCATTCGGTCGCAAAAACTCTTCTTGTAAATATTCAAGTTTTAATTAAATGGAATTTCGCGGGTAGGGTCTACATATCTCATTTTCGACCACTGGATGTTAATTGAATTGTTCCCTTAAGCATTAAAGGTAAGGGAAGCTCATAATGAAAACAACAATGTTGTAACACGAGTTTATACAAATTTTAAACAACGCCAAGCATTAATGCCGCATAATATGTTACACTTGTGGCATGTTGTTATAAATACATAGTGTTTTATCGCTTTGTAATTTTAGTGCATGTTACGCACCGAGGATTTACATAAATTAATATTTTACCGGTAAATATTAATTTTAAAGAATAATTATTGATCTAATACTAATATTTTTTGTAAATACTGATTTGATTATTACCATTATTATTATAATTATTGTTTTTTTTTATATAACATTAATTATTACTTATATACATATTGTAAGATATTTTATTTTAAATTAAATCTAAATGATAATTGAAGTCTGATCAAATAGCAAAAGTTTGAGAACAAAAGCAATTTGCTAATAATTTTATTTGATGAATAAAAAGTAATTTATTTAAAGTAGTTTGTATACAAAATTAATCCGGAGAAGAACGCCATTAAAATCTAAAAGTAAGATATCCACATCAGACAAAAGTTTTGTGGGTCACAATAAATGTAAGGCAATTAGATTAATTCCTTTTTTGCACAGGCTGCAGGCAAGTCGAAATCGCAAGTGAACATTAGCCTCAAGTTTGGCAATCCGCAAGATAAGTTTAACCGAATTCCCAAGACAATATTTACTAATGACCCAACCATGTAAATGTTTTGTTGCTGGAATTTAAACTCATCTACAACTTGACGTTATCCCACAATATAAAAGAGCGCTTTAAGTTTTTGATAGGCCCTTTTCAAAACTTCTTTTTCATATAATAAGCGCATCGAAACTTTTTCTTTTTAAAATTTATTGCTTTAAGGTGTTTCTTAATAAATTTCAATCCATCATCAGCCATAACACTGTCACAATTCATTTTAAGTTTGTTTTTCGTTTGGTGCAAACAATCGTTATTTATTTTTAATATACTTTTGATATCGAATATTTTGTTATAAAAAATAGATACGTTTGAATATTATATGGATGTGACCTGCCATTCATATAAGAATAGGGGTGGCTGTAAAGCTCGAGATTAGGGTTGGAAATCTCGGCAAGGTTTTCATCCGACTGAAAATATTACAATATGTAGTTGTGGCATGCTTCTATGGACATAGTTTCATCGACCCAGTGAACTCATACAGGTTGGCACTACCTGATTTCTTGGCGAAAACGTGAACGCAATTTTTATATAATTTACAAAACGAGTCCATTCATTCACACAGAATGTTAAGAATAAGACTGGAATTTAATTTAAATAAAATGACCAAAAAATTTAACAGCTTTTATATTTTATAAAATATGAGCATAGTTCATAAAAATATATTGAACTAGTTTCTATAAACCATTTGATGTATACCTGTATTTACTAAATCATTATATAAAAATATAATAATTACAATATATTACAAAGTAATCAAATCTGCTTAATCATGTGTATAAATTTGCGAGCATGTAATGTAGAGTATTTCACATATTATACAACATAATATGTAAGTGCGTACTTGGCTCAATATAACCTTTGCACAAATAATGTATTTGTAGTTCTTTTAAATAATTAAGACCACAAGTACAAGTATATGCGTGCATTAATTTAATATGCATTATAGATATTCATATTTGATTCCAAACTGTGTTAATTAAAAATTAATTGTAATAATTATCTAAAAAATCATAATAATAATAATAAATGCTTTTTCGACAATAAACTAAATATATTTTTAGAGTTGTCTTGCGTTTGTTGAATATTATTTTTTCTTAAAGTTTGCCAACTGTATGGCTATCTTTTAAATTTTTTTTCATAGTAGCCTCAAAGCATCACCTTTCTTGTTAAAATTGTTTGATATTTTTTCAATTTTAAAGATTGTTTTTAAGTTATATTTTTTTAAAATTCATTAATTTTTGTGTGTGGTTCTTTTCACAAATGGTAAATAAACAAACTTTAAAATCTTATTTTTTTGTTTTTTGTTGTTTTTGTCAGTAGACAAGTGTGTTAATAATAGTTTATTATAATATTTTTATATAAAAGCATCTTTTAAGTAAAAATTCTATAGTTTCAAGGTTTTGCAACAAAATTAATTTGAGCTGGTAGTTGCTATTCTATAAAAGTGTGTTGTCCTAAAGTACTACCATTAAATAAAATTGAAAAACAAACAAAATAATTTTTTTAATTTTCAACATAAAGACTACTAACATTAACACACTTATTTGTTTTTACTACAAATCCAGTATTTGAAATAAAAACTTAGTTATTATTTTAGTTAATCATTATTATGAATTACTACATAAAAAAGTCGTAACCATTTTTTATATCATTTGTTAACTTTGCATTTACAAAAATATGATAAAAAAACGATGCCCTTTCAAGTGTTTTTAAATTTTCAAAAGAGATAATAATCACAAGAAATAAGGTCAGGACTGTAAATTGTATGTAATCATTCTTAAAAACCGCATTCATTAACTACTTCTTGAACAATTTATGCTTTATGCACCCTGCAATTGTTGTGCAAAAAACATAGACATGGACGCTGTCAAATTCTTAATTGTGTCTTTAAATACGATTCCCGTTGTTTTATTCCTTTTTGGCATTAAGAGAAAACTGTGGCCATCACAATTTGCGCAGAAAAATCTTTTGGGTGGTGGAGAAACCTTATAAACCTATTACACAACTGTTGTTTTGTGGAAAGATCCCAGTAGTATACAAATTTGCAAAAAGTATTTGATAAAGCAATCAAATACTTTTTGCAAATTTGTTGCCTACACAGTTTTTTTGTTAGATTGATTAGCTTAGCATAGACCGACATTTTGTTCAATTGCCAATCTTCATGTAGAATTTTAAAACAACGTTTTTTCTGATATTCTTATTTCAAATCTTTTACTTTGTTAATAATTTTGTTAGTTTGTGCTTTTAAAGGTCCTCTAAACTTTGAGTCATCATGAATAAATATCATTATCTTATTTAAACTGCTAATCTCAATATTTGACTTAAAAATAGGATGGGCTATTTTATCGATAGTGAAAATACCATTCTCTAATAAATATTTTTGGTTTAGTTTAGTTAATTTTATAATTTTTAACTTATAGATCAATATTGTACATAGATAGGAGTATCAGACAAGTAAAAATACACACAAATTAGCATTGATATCATTTACAAAAATTAATATAAAATTAACACATAGTCCAGTCAAAGTAGCTTTTCACCTCTAAAAAATTCCAAAAGTTTTAAAAGACTTTGTACACTGATTTATAGTTACCTAGTGAAAGATATACTAGAAGTCCTGCCAAATATGACACAAGTTCTAGCGGCAATCACAAAAAAACAAGGCACTTTTCTTGGTTTTTTGTTATTATCTCAAGAGTTGTATGTCGGAGGTAAAAGTTAACTATATACACAATGAAAGCTGATAAAATTTGCAATAAAAATGATCATATACATTTTTCTAGTATTCTTAGCGGTTACAGAGTTATAGAACACTAATGATTGAGTTAAAAAAAAAAGTTAGCACGGCACAAATTATAATTTACTGAAGATGCCAAAGCAAGAAAAAATAAGTGTACTTTTTACCATCATTTGTTAGATACTTGTAAATCAATATTAGACAATGTTTTTCCTACACTTTTGGATACGTTGGATCATTGTGGAAGAGGGGTTATACATTTGCAAACAATAAGATTTAATGAACTCATCATATCCCCCAAGTTACTAGAAAGACTTCATTTAAATATACCAGCCAGAAACACAAGAAATTATAATCTGTTGCGTATTCAGTTTCACCGCACAAACTATGGCACCAACCATCCAATCACTCGTATGGCAACTAACTCAAATCATATTATAAACAAAACAAATGTTGACATATTTAATTGCAGTATTGATTATCTAAAAAAAATACTAATTCAAAGAAGTGTTGATTGATTAAACCATTGATCTTTTGTTAAAAGTTTTTTTTTTTTTTTTTTATAAATTGGTTGTTATTATTTTTTAAACTGTTAGGTAATATATGTAAGTATGTATATATACATAATTTAGTAAATGTATATCACTTTGTCATTACCACTTATATATTTATATTATTTTTAATTTTAAGGAATTTGTAATTGGGTAATATCCCGTTGATAAATAAATAAATAAATAAATAAATAAAGATTGAGGACTGCCTCAGGTTCTGTTGCGTCTTCTGTAGTTACTAGGATCAACCGGCTGGATTAAACTTTCAACCCCACTGTTCTGGAGGAAGTTGATTTCCTAGTCCAATTTGGATTTGGTAGTATACACAAAAAAACATGCTGCATTGCTACTTCTTCTGTAGACAACAGAGCAGAGTGGTCTGGTTTAGCATTCAAAACTGATTTGGTAAAAGTTTTGTAACATGCCAGAGTTTTTTTGTTTCCAGCTTCAACTTTATTACATCAGTAATACATTGCAGAGTAGTTCGCTTTTTGAACAAATTGAAACAGACAAGTTTCCATTTTCGATATATACTGGAAGTCGTATCACATCCGCTGAATGCATGCAGAAAAAGTATGCAGTTTTTTATTCTCATAGTTTGCAGTTGCTGACTCAAATATACCTTTCTTTCTACTATGCCGTGGCTTGGTTTTACAAATAATATCTTTTAGATAGGGTTAAAGCCATGAGGAAGACAAGATCAACATCTTTGCCAACTTTTGCTACTTTGTCACTAGTTTAGAATTTTATGACTCTTGTGCGGATGATCAATTTACCAGCGTCACTAGATTCTTGTTTTGTTTTAAGTTTATGATCGTGAAGAGCAGTTAAGAGAAATTAAATAAGTCGGGATTTATTGTGTTTTTTAGAAAGAAAACTATTTTGTTTGACTGTGATTTGTGTTTTGTGTTCAAAAGTTATGTCAACTGGATGGTGCCGCTGAATAGCCATCGAACGCAACGGTACATCTCTTGCCGGCATAATGCTTGAGAACATAGACGACAAAACATTGGCAAATTGTTGAAATTGAGAATTTTTAGGAAACACCACCTTGTGTGACTGTAATCTTCCATCCAAAACAATGTTAAAATCAAAAAAATTGGCATTTTGTTGTAGTAGAGAAAAAGTATAGTATAAGGCAGATTTGTTTGTTTTCAGCATTCCAGTTTCTTCAAATAAAGATAAAGGGTAAGGAGCAAGCTTATGTTATAAGTAATTGTTTAAGTCTATATTACTCTGCTTTTTGATAACTATCTTTAGAAACATCGTTAAAGGGTTAATTAGCACCTGTCTCCATAAAAATATAAAATAAAAAAGAGACCGCACTAAGACTACAATTTGACGCGTATCGTAAACGATATGTGGAAGGAAGGGCAGGTAGTTGGGAATGAGGGGAGGAAAAATAAACGGAAAACCTATTAAAAGAGACCGGCTTCTTGGCTAGTAACAATACAAAATACTTTTTTTCTATTCTTTAGCGCCCTATAACTTAGTAACCGCAGTGAATAAAAAAAAAATGTATATGAACATTTTTGCAATTTTATTAGCTTTCATTATGTATATAATCAACTTTTACCTCCTATCTACAGTTCTTGAAATATTAACAAAAAACCAAAAAAGGTGCCCTGTTTTCGATCTTTACTCATCAATATTTGATCATATTTGACTGGACTAACACACACATTTTAAAAAAGACATATAAAATTAAAAATGTTAACGACAAATTTTTTCAAACTGCCGCCTTCTTTTGATAAAAAATAAGCATTATTATCCAAATAGGCAATGTATATAAAAAAAACAATAATATATAGTAAGTATTCGTTTATTTTGTGCAAAGTTATTGCGCAATGTAAGTCGTTCTATTGTTTAAAAATGCTTCATCAATTTATAGTGTATAAAATTACTTTGTCACCGCAATATAACGCTGCAATAAATTGACCTAAACATGCCTGTTGGATTTTATATGATTGGATCATTTTACTCTTTACCGATAAGCTTACAACCCGAGAACAATTAGTAAAGTGTACTTTTAAGCATCCTGTTAGTCAATGAAGTGGTTCAATTATGGCGTGGGCAGGTATGTCTGTGAATGCTCACACAAAATTAGTAATTTTTTTTTTTATTTTCAAATGTTATATTTAAGAATTACATAATATGCCACAACAACATAAAAATATCTTTGAGTTTCAACATATGAAACCACAACCGCTGAAACTATCACATTAAAGACTAGAAAAAATCGGTCTGTGAACATTGACTTTAAATATTTGTGGCTTATTAGTCTAAAAAAATACTGAATTTAGACGTTTATTCCATTTGTCAATAGTACGGTTAAAGAAATTTCTCTTAAAAGTTTTGGTCCAACTTCTCTGATGTGTTATGAATATTTGTTAGATTTCCTAATAAGCTTTGTACTACAAGTAAATAAGATCTGAAACGTTACGCATTACGCATTAATTTCCGATGCTCCTCCCCATACTTGAGAACAATATTTAATACAAGGACATTTATAAGTTTTTTATATATGCAAAAGTTAAACAGAAGTAAAAAAAAATTGTTCCAGAAAAGATTATGTAAGATTGTAACATCTATAAAACAAATTGAAGATTTAAATATAGATTCGTTGTTTAGTTTAATATTTGGTACCTCGAGTTTGGATTTTAAAATAGTAAAAAGTTGAGTTTTTTAGAGTAAAAATTGACCATGTTGAAACTGCCGCATTTAGATATTGTTTTGAAGTCTATGTTTATTGATGCTACAGATTCTAACCTAGGCATTTTAAGACGCTCTACTATATTTGTCAATATTATCTTTGAAAATGATAAAATATAAAAAGTGCTATCATCTGTAAAGCTATAAGTAAAACTTTTAGTTATTTGAAGAAGTTCATTAATTTTTATCAAACACAAAATTGACAAAAGGGCAGATCCTTGAGAAACACCAGCATTTATAATTTTGTGGTCAGAGTTAAAACCATCAATTCAAACTATAACCTATCTATTGTCAAGTAAACTATTAATAAAATTTACAGATTTTTTATCAAAACCTATTCAATAAAGCTTGTTGACAAGATTTAAATGCCATATTCTATCAAACGATTTGGAAATGTCTAGAGCTACTACAAAATTTTCTTCTTGTTTGTCTAAAGTATAATTCCATTTGTAACTAACATAACAGTTTTTCAAATTTTTTTGACAGATTGGACAATAATGTAATTGGTCTATAATTTAAAGTACTTTAAACAAGGTTTTTTGACGGCGTCACAATTGTATGTTGCAGAAGTTATAAAAAATGTGTGGTGCTATTTAAAAATATCTGTTTTGATAAAAAATAATACAAAACCGCAAGGTACATCACTGAATACTTAGATACAGTTGAATATGAAAAATAAACTAGCCATCCTGATGTACCAACGTTAATCTAATGAAACAAATTAAAACATGTTAGACAGACGTTTAATTTTTTTAATACATTTTTACTACGCCTGTTTGCTTTAATATTTATTTAGCCATCTTGCATTTTATGTATGATTGTGCTGATACGAACTCCAGAGAAATGCAACGTCTTTATGTTGACGCTTATTCCATTTGTCAGATCTTTTCAGTTAGTGTTTTTGTAAGGCTGCACCTAATATTAAATAATAACGGTTCAGTTAAAAAACAATTATATCAAACTACCAAAGTCGGTGTCAAAGAAACAAAAGAAGCATGTTTTGCACAATTTAACACAAATTTGCGGAAAATACCAGCCAAAATAGGAGCTATTGCTCCTTTTGATAAAAAACGCTCTACAAGCAGAATACGTACAGCAAGTGCAAAACCTAAACCTACCTAATTAACAAACACGTTTGCTTGCTTACCATTAAGTTTTACTCAATAATACCACTTCTGCTGTCAATATTCTATTCACTGATTTACACAACAGTTAATCATTTAGATAATTCTTTTAAGTAGAAAGCAACAAATGTAGATTCAACGCTAAGATCTTTTGGCGCATTTTCCCATTACATTCGTATTATGACCTACAAGATTGCTTAATTGCATTGATTTTATCAAGTCATAGATATTTGAGAAAAATAGTGTATGCTACATTATTAAATGATTTAAAGTAACTGTAACAACAAGTATATTAAGAACGTCTCCAAATCCAAGCCAACGCGGGAGTTAAAAAAAAGATGTTCCATGTGACGGAGAACATTTTCTCATTTGTTTTTGTATATTAATATTGTTAGTTTGGTGTAAAAGTCAAATACGTTGTATCTTACTTTATTTACCTGCATATTTTTGGCCATATTACTTTCCGCAAGGTTATAATTATTTTATATTTATTATGTGAGTTTTTTCAGATTTTTTCAGTAAGCCATTTTCGAGTAATATGAATCAAACTTGAAAAATCAAGTTTTTTATTGTTTTTTAACAATCCCAGATTAGATTTTTAAGAAAAACTTATAAGAATTTTTTTTCTTAAAGTTTGAAAATTTTGCAAAATTTAGTAGTTTTTTTTTTTTAAAGATAACGAGTATTTTTTTTTCAAATATGTTAATGTTTATATTATATGTGCAAAAGATACTCTAAAAATGTCAGTAAATTCCGTGCACTACGCTCCGAGGTATCTAAAAATGTATCCACCAAAAATTGTGGAATTTAAGTATTCTTTGCTGTTTTAAAATATTTCTGTAGATACATTATAAGATATTTTGGAGCGTAGCACACGGCACTTCCTGAAATTTTTAGAGTACCTTTTGCTTTTGCACATAAAAGCATTATAATTAAAAAAAAAAAAAAAATACCCGTCATCTTTTTTGAAGAAAAAATTTTGGCTATGAAAACTTATTCTTTAAATAATTAAAAAAAAAGTTTTTTATATTTTTTCCTAAAAATGCAATTTTGAAAAGTTACAAACGATCAAAAAATGTAAAAAACTTATTTTTTTTTTTTTTAATTTTTAGCTCACTGAAAAAAATTGAAAAAAATAACATAATCAGGAAAATTTTTATTTCGTACACTTGACTCATGCAATAATTATAACGCATTTATAGTGCACTGCTTATTTTTTTGTTCTTTTAGCAAGCGCTTTATTACGTGTTTTTCCAATTTGTGATATATAAGTTCTTAATAAAAATTGTGCATTTTTTTTTAATTTATCCAATTTGTTTGTGACTAACTAATAGTCTTCTGCAAATTTTAATAAAAAATGCAGACATCAATATTGTTTTAAATTGTGCTGTAAACAGAATTGATATCATTTTTAATTTACAAAAAAAATTTAATAGTTATTTTGTATTAAATAAAAACTTTTTATTACTTAATTTCAAAATGCAAAATTATGCGTACAGATAAACTTACTTTTTTTACCATCCACTGGTCGATACAAAAGAGTCACGCATCCAACCACGATATTTTTTCAAGGTGTTGCTAATAGATAATTTTTGATTCCACTCACAAATGTCTTTCGTTTAATAACAAAAAATTAATATAATGTGAAAAATATAAATCATAGTATGTAAAACAATTCAATCTCAGAAGATTCACGGTTTTAAAACGTTGAATCAAAGTTTTTGTTTTGGTAATATAATTGCAGCAAATTCAGTTTACTATAACCTTTTTATTATTACCGGGTTGATTTTAAGCAAACATAAACAAAATTTAAAAATATCATAAAATTTGTATATAACAATCTCAAGAGACTGCCGTGAGAGTAAAATAAATCAATATTACAGCAAATCGCAAATAATTCCTCTATTGTTTACTAGTCTGTTTCTTTTTATTAAATTAGCAAATTTAACACAAAACCACAAAAGATTTTCAAAAATATAAACTTTATATTAATTACAGTTATTAACTACAAATTATTATTTGCATTTGTAGATTCTTCTTCTTCTTCTTTATATGGCATTTCTTTTCAGGAGGTTTGCAATCATCATTGCTATCTTCACCTTGGAAGCGGCAGCTTAAAATAACTCTTAAGATGTGTAATCATACCATTCCCTCAGATTACGCAGCCATAAACATCTGCGTCTACCGATGTTTGCCTATTACTTTTCCTTGCATTATCAGTTAAAGTAGTTCATACTTCTCCCCTCTAGATATATGGCCTAGATATTATAGCGTCCTTCTTTTTGCTCATGCATTCTATTACTGTAATGTTTGTCATTTTGTCCGTCCACGATATTTTTAGCATTCGTCTATAACAGCACATCTCAATGGCTTCTAGCTTTTTTTTAATTTTTGTTTGCTTTAAAGTCTATGCTTCCATTCCATATAGTAGAATAGAGAACACGTAGCCTCTTGGCATTCTTGTACGCAAATCAAGTTTTAGTTGTCTATCACAAAGAAACACACCCATTTTAAGAAATGTGCTTCTGGCCTCACATTTCAATTCTGGTTTTATTTTCTAGTGTTTGGTCTATGGTATTGATTATCCATGTTTCAAGATATTTATATTTTTTGCCTTTAGTCTTGATTTTGTGTTCTGCTTTTTGTTATGACCATGTACTTCGTCTTTTTCAAATTCATCTTGAGACCGTATTGTAAACCGACATTGTTCAGCTTGTTTGTTAAACTCTGAAAATCTGCAAGATTATTTGTTATAATAACAGTATCATTGGCATACCTTAAGTTGTTAACCGTCTGACCGTTTATTGTGATTCCAGTATTTGTAGATTATGTTCGTTAGCTCAAATTAAACTCAATATACTATAGATGAGTTGAAAATATCATATCTTTGTAACCAACTGCAACGTTTCAAATATTTTAATTAATCATTATAAAATTTATAATTTTTTATAATTTTTTTGTTTAAATAAGCACTAAAAAACTCATATTGCAAAGTCAATATCTCCGATTTTGCTTAAATTTTGTACACATGTTTATATTGATTTTTATTGTTTAATAAGTTTTAGGTCTGGCATTCTATTAAAACTTATAATTAATTTTTAATAACAAAATTGATATAGCTAATCAACAAAATTTAAACTCAGCTGAAAACATTTTGTACAAAAAATATCACATAAAAATTAAATAATTTGCAGGCATTAATTAATAAATTTAATAATATCTAGTTTGCATATAGATTTCTAAGTTTTGAGAAAGAATGCTATAAGTAAAGTATTTTAGTTAAACATGTAAATAAATAGAGAAACCAAAACCAATAAAAAACATATTTAGTATAATAAATACAGTTTTTATTATGTATATGACTGATAATTATTACAGCAATTTTTTTAATATATAATTACATACTGGACAACTTTTATAATTAATGGCTCAGACCCTGGCATCATTACTAACGTTGTACAAGTCATAATTACACTTTATTTGTATTTCCATACTAAGTTAAATTTAATTTAAATATTTTTGGAGTAGCATTGTTTTAGTATTTTGATTTATTTCACATAGTTTTTATTTAAAAAGAAAATAAAATCAGCGTTGATTACTCGAGATGTAGACCTCGTACCAAGCACGCTAATTAATATCATCAACTATGTTTAGATTTATGAGTTAAAACTGATGTAAATTTTACTTTAGGAAACTTAATAAGAGCGAAACAATAAATCGGCACGGTAGTTGTGTGCTATCTTAGATATATTAAATACTTCCTCGGTTTAAAGGCGTGAAAATTTATCATTGGTAGAATTTAGATGAATATAATGAGGAAATTAAGTAAATTTAATGTTCCCCATTTGAATAAAGCGATAAACTTTCTGGCGGCCCCAGCTAAAACAGCCGCGATATATCCGCAATAAATACAATTTTTGAAAGTAGAATATTATTTAGAATTATTGCAGTAAAAATGTAGCGATAAATATTATTTACACAGGATATTATTCTTTCCGACACCGAAATTCTCACGAATCTCACACCACCTCCCTCGGAATAACTGCAACTTACCAAATGGGAAATCGATACTTCAAATTACACCTGCAGATGCAAACATATAAATGCACATCACGTATTCTCCAAACATATTGCGTACGTATTTTCATTTAGAGTTTAAGGAAAATACTACCTCGCATATTTGAATCATATTAACGGACATTTTATGTTGTAATTAATTGATAGCATTGCAAGCTAGGAATGGTAATTTTGAACAAACTATATTATCATATTTAATATAATAAATTGTTAAGCACACAGATCGATATGGCAACGAAATTCAAATAAAATTAATTCTCGTTGTATTAATCAACGAAATCTCAAATTAAAATTCATTACAATATTTAAATTTCCTTTTAGTTCAATCTTTATCATACATATAATGTCTCTTTGAGTAGATATTTACCTACCACTTTATAATCAATAAGTTTAATCAAACAGAATTTTTAAGTTGTTAAAGTATTATTGCATATGACTATATCTGTTTGCGATGTTCTCAAAGGAATTGGATGACAAAATATTCATCGTAAGTTTAGAAAACTTGAAAAAGTCTATTTCATTTAATGTAACTGGTTGTAAGTTTAAATTGGTAGTTGAACATCTAATACGTATATAACAAATAAGATACAAATAAACTATATTGTTTTGTTTTTAATTATTATTTTTTAATAAATAATTAAATTTAATCTTTTTTAGTTAAATCTGGTTTCGTATGTAGATAACACTGCTTTATATAATATTAATATTAATATGTAAAAATACTAGTACATAGTAGATGTAAAGTTTGTTTTTGTCCAGTTTCAGAGTAGACTAATAAATAATTAACTAATAAATTATATGTTTAATTAATGTTATTATAAGTAGAAATCATTTAACTGATGCTCAATTAAACCCTGCCTTTGAAGTACATTCAAGCAATTCTGATTTATTAAAAAAATGAAGTAATTATATTTTTAGTAATCAGTCAGAAAATAAGTTTACGTCTAAACCTAAAAAAAAAAATTAGGTTAATATTTGCAAGATCAAGAGTGATATTATTGTATTATTTTCCTTATTTAAGTATAAATAATGATAAAAAAAACAATTAAATAAATCAATTACTAAGCTTTATTTAATGTTTAATACAAATTATCACGTAGTAACAATCAACTATACAAAGACAAAGTAGTTTGGACCAAGATTGCTTGCTGCACTTATCCACTCCAAATACTGCTTTTAAGTAGATAATCTGATTTATTACGACAATTTGTTTTGTTAGCCTCAAACGCACAATTTTTTACCTAAGTCACTCAAAAGCAAAAGTTAACTAACAAAGCTCTACTTGACACAATTACAAAAAAAAACTAGATTTAAATTAAAAAATTTAAAATAAACTAATCGAATATTTTCGTTGAACTACTAACCAACTAAAATAAGCTAACAGCCAATTTCACAAACAAGAACCTTGTCAAGAATTAGCTAGCATTAAACTAATGTCTAAACTAATATTCTACCTATATAAAGGTTATTAACGCTAAAACGTTTTAATAAAAGTTAGACAATATAATATATATTAATTTATTTATTTATTTAGTTTTTTAATTACTGTAGAATGCAGTGTTTTATATTATATTAATCAATTATAGTGTTTTTGAATGCAATGGATTAACTTTTCGTGCTATTTCTTCTATTTGATCAATTGTCACTGCATTGTGGGTTTGGCATAAATTGTTCTAAATAAACCCTAACAAAATCAGTAAAAACTAAAGTTCATTAACTTTGAATGCGTTGATATGTTGTTAGTTTATGGAGAACAACTTTAAAACTCTATTACTAAATTGTACGCTAAGCAGTTTCCAAAGAAACTAACGCGTATTTCACAAAATATACCGCCTTTGTACTTTGTGCATAACAAATTGGTGTACTGCAACCACGTCAAAAGCGTTGTGGTGACCTGGCCGACTCTAACAAATTTTAATTGATATTTAAAATTTGTTAATAAAGTCTTAAACCTTGTTGAAGAAAATTCTTCTAGTAGTACAAAATATATCACCAAGTAAGTGTCTCAAATCGGATTGTTTAGCAAACACTGCGCAATAAATCAATTGACTAAAAATGATTATCTTTTATTTTTAACATCATTTGGAGAAACTCCCAGAAAATGTTTCTTTGAATGTTTATCAACAAATGTGATTTTTGCAAATTAAACAAAAATGAACTTATTTCTAAATCTGGAAGAACACTCTCATTAATTTTTTAGAACCACTTCATAAGAAACATATTTTAGTGGTCATTAATGCTCACACAAAGTGGATCAAAGCTGTTTGTATGTTTAGTATAAAAAGTTCTCATGTAATTGAGGTTTTAATAAATTTATTTGCGCAATATAAAATGCAATTAATAAAACTGCAAAAAATGTCTTAAAACAATTTAAAAAATTTAAGGCTTAAGGGAAAAGCGGAGTAAAAAATATAAATTTATAAACTAATTGAATTCTATTTGATTATCGTAATACTACACATTGTACCACTACAAAAAGTCTCGCTACATTAAACTTTGGTAGAGATTAATGTACCAGGTTTGATTTGCTGAAACCAAAACATGCCTTGGTAACGATATTAAGAAAAAAAAACAAAATCATTGAGATTAACGATGAAGCCCAGTAACTGTCAATATGTTATGTGATCTAAACACACCTCTACAGCTGTCATTATATTTAAGACCACTCATTAATCGTAAAATACGTTTTTGTGTTTTAAAAAAATCAATAATGTGTGGACTGCTACCAAAAAAAATAAGGCCATATCTAAGATGGGATTCAAAATTGGCGTAGTAAATAGTTCTTGGATCCAATATTAATTTTAATATTTTTATCAGGTAACACGTTCTTTTTAGTTTATTATTAACATAGTCCCAATGAGATAACCAAGTTAATTTCTTGTCTATTTGCATGCCTAGAGTTTTGACAGAATCTATCTCTAAGTAATATTTCTTTTAGCGTTTCTGTTTTAGAGTGGTTAGGATTAAACCAGATTATTTGTGTTTTCTCAGCATTTAAAATTAATTTATTTTCTACAAACCATGATTCTGCTTTGTTGAACGTGTTGGTTGCAGAGAAAATAGATTGTTCAATAGACTTTTCGGCAACAATAAAACTAGTATCGTCTGCATAGTTTTGTGTAATAACATTGTTGTTGTCTATTCTGCATACTAAGTCATTTTATATAAATGATAAATAACGTTGGTCCTAAAATGCTTCCTTAGAGTACCCTTGTTTTTATGTCTAACAATTCTGATTCTACATCTTTTAATGTAACTTTTTGTTTTCTGTTACTCAAATAAGATTTTATTAATTGTAAACCTACACCTCTGACTCCATAGATATATAACTTGTCTAACAATATTTGGTGGTTTATACTGTCAAAAGCTTTTGACAAATCTAATGCCTAGTAGGTAAATTTTTTGTTCAAAAAATTTTAAAATCTGGTTGATATATTCAAAGTTTGCCGTTGTTGTTGATTTGTTTTTAATAAAAGTGTGTTGCAATGAGTTGATGATATCATATTGCTTTAAAAATTTTACCAATCTGTTAATGATTAATTTTTCAAAAAAATTTAAGAATGATGTTAGCAAACTGATTGGTCTGTAATTTGAAGAAAGGTTTGGATCACCTTTTTTAAATATAGGTTTTACCACAGCTATTTTTAGGTTATCCCAAAACATTCCGCTACTTATGCACAAATTGAAAAGAAATGTGAGTGGGCGTAACATTACTTCTGTACAAAATTTTAGTAATTTTGTACTAATTTCATCATAGCCTGTGCTATTTTTGTTTTTAAGTCCTGTGATAATATTATATATTTTGCTTTTAGTAGTAGGATTAAGGTATAACGTATTATTGATAAATTGTAATTCTGTTCTGGTGTTTATATTTGGCATAGTCGATATTAATTTTTGTATTAATTCAATGAAAAATACATTTATATCATTAGCAGTACCGTCTGGTTATTAATGGTGTATCGTTTCTTCCAGTATATTCTGAGATAATTTTCCAAGACATTTAATTAATATTATCAGATGCTCTGATTCCATTACTTATTATTTGTTTATTAGTTTCTTAGAGTAAGAGTCTAGACTTGCTGTTAGCTTCTTTGTACAGCTCGGCACAAGTGTCAATGTAATGTCTCAAAACCCATAGTACATTTAAGGTATTTTTGGAATTTTGGGAAAACATTCATTAAAATGTAGTGTTACTATATTCATAAAAATGTTCCAATTTATGTTTATGTCATGGTACTCTTAAAATGTGGGAGCCCAGTCCATTTGATGTAACATGTCAATAAAGTGTTTTGTATTGTGCTTGCAGTAGATGCGAGTATAAAATATTTGTTTAGGTATATTTGTTTTGTTCAAATTTAATGTTATTTTATGTGCAAGGTGGTTTGCTAAATATGATGGAAAGACTTCAGTATTGTAACTATCTACCATGTTTGTAATAACGTTATCAATTAACGTTTTGCTAGTTTTTGTTATCCGTGTTGCTTGCTTGATAGTAAGTTTAGCATTATATGTGTCTAGAATATTTACAAACTCATATATATGTTGCAGTTTACATCTAATGCATTACTATTGAAATTTCCTAATATAAAAAATATTTTATTTTCTGAAGTCAGTTTATCTAGCAGGGAATCTAGGTGTTGAAAGAATGTATTAGTATCTGACTGTGGTGATCTATATACAACTACACATAAATAATTTCTTCCTGCATGTGCCCATTCTATTGCCGCCATTTCAAAGCAATATTTACATGATAAGATTTGTAAGTCATTGCGTGGAGTACATAACAAGTTATTTCGTACATATATAGCTGATCTGCCATAAGCTACATCTTTAGCGTGCATTTTTTTTCTAGCAAAAAAAACAATTAATTTAAAAATTTAATTACAAACATTTTTGAATTATCCTCAGTCTGCCAGTGCTCTGTTAACGTTAACACCTGCCAGTCAGGATGGTCTTCTATCATAACTTCAATTTTAAATTTATTTGAGTCAATTGAACGTATATTATTAAGAATGAGACTTACAGTTAAATTAGACTCCTTTTTGTTCGTTGAAGGTCTCTTAACATTTTTTTTTTTGGAAAATAATATCTAGCGTATGCTACACCTTCTGGCCAAAAGTCATTAGAATAGACGTTTTTTATATATTCGAGTTTGACACCCACTTTAAAGCAATTGTTGTTTTCCTTAGTAAATTTAATTTCAATCGGTGAAACAACTACTTTGTCGGATAAACAGTTTAGTTTGTTTAAAATATATTTTATTATTATATTATACGTTATTGTTTATCTTAGATAAACATAACCATATTTTTTTCATTGTAGAATTATTCTTCCGACCTGCAAAAACAAAAGTATCTCCGCTGGATATTGCAGTTACTGCACCTGTGCCTATTTCTTTTTTTAAATTACTTCTTTTGCGCTGTCTCGGCATTATAAAAACCACCTCGACGTTCGATTGTTTTTTTGAATCAGCTGTTTCAGTTTTTATAAATGTTGTAGTTTTCAATAAAATATTTTCATTGTCACTTTTTGTAGCTTCATGTGTTGTTCGTGTATCTTTCTCTTTTAGTGTATTGGCGTCCTTCTTTTGTAGCGGTTTATTGACTCCAATTTCTTTTGTGACTTTGTCGTTCATGTTTATTTTATTTGGTATAGATTTCTTTTCTACCACTGGTTGCACATTGTCGACAATAGATGTCGGGGTTGTTTGTTAATTTAATGTTTAATAATTGTGTAACATTTAATTTGTTCTTTTAGTCCGTTTATGATTTCGTCCTTGCAAGAAATTACTCCATTTAAACGAGCAATTTCTATTTCTTGAGTGATGAGTTGTTGAGTATTATCATCGGGTATGTTTATAACCTCAATTTGATCATTTCCATTAATTTCACATTTATTATTTTTAACACATCCTGGATGTAGTAGATTTTCAAAGGTATTACACTTATTAGTTTCACTAACAGCTTTACCGCAAGTGCCACCGCAATCGTGCATTTTATTGATGTTTTATTAGATTGTTTGGTTTGTTTATGTTGTGCGTGTCACAATGATATATCTATACTATTATATACTCATTTAAGATCTGGACCAAACACAAATCTGTTTTTACATAACTAAACAAAAAAATAAATAAAATGAAAATATTATAGATTATTCAAACTTTGTTTCTTTTGCGCCACCTTGTATACGCATAAAGTAAAAAACGCCCAATTCTACGCAATTCTCAGTTTTAGTTGTCAACGACATTAATTAGAAACGGATATAAGTTACTTGCTGCCGCAAAAAATAATAAGTCAAAAACTAACATAAAACGTATATTTTAATAACCGACGAACAGTAGAACTTATTTGACAAGCTAGAAGTATATTTCACCAAAACACAATCAAACAACATAAAATTTAATTAAGAGACTGGTTTAAAACGCCGTTGTTCTGCTATTTTTAAACTCTCGTAAAATTGTTTACATATTTGACAATCTACTGCACATTTACAAGTAAATTAAAATTTAAATATATATAATCACCCAAAAACTAATAACAAAGTTGAGTGTTGTAGTTTATTAAAAAAAACATAATAATTTGCAAACATTGCTAAGAGCAAAATATTTGTTTGGCTAAGAAGATTCTTTTTTAACATATATTTTGTATTATAATAATAAGTATGTGAACTTAGTATGTTTATCACAATTACCAATTATTAACAGTTTTTTCAATTTATGTTTACTACTGACAAAAGGCTCAAAAACATTGTTTAGACACTTCTTATAATACAAATGTGTCATATTTACAGTAAAATCATAGTCCAAACGCTTCAGTGTTATTTTACACTTTTTATGAGCTCTTTTTAGATATATTTAAATTATTTAAGTTCCTGAAAACTTAAAGTAAAAGACGTTTAGCAACTATGGTTCTAGGTACACAATGACTAGATTGAATCTAATTAATACAAAGTTCTGTCTCCTAAATTAAAGCAAATCTTTCACAAAGTTAAATATGGCATAATACAATGGCAAAGTGAAAAGTCTGGTAAAAATAAAACAATGAATAAAACTTTCAACAAAAAAACAATTTATTTTTTAATGTAGTCGCCTTTTAGCTCAACACACTTAGTACTTAGTCCAACGTTTTTTTTAATTTTTCAATCCCTTCCAATAGTACAATATTTCCAAACCTTTAAAATAAACGTTTGATCATTGGTGCGATCTTTTCATTAGAGTCAAACCTTTTTTAGAGATTGAACATCGCCAAACCTGCCTGTAAAGTTCTCAGACGTGTACGTTTTTGATCAATTGTAAGCAAACGAGGCACTTATTGCGCAGATAGTATTTTTCATATTAAAATGTTTGGGTAATATATTGCGCACACGTTTATCTAAGGTGCCACCAGTTATCTTGCGCACTTTCACTTGGCGGTCTTGCAATGCCGTATCATAGATTTTGTCAACCATTTTTGGTGTGGTGACTTCATTTCGGCGTCCCCAAAGTTCGGCATCAGTTATGCTTGTAAGACCACAACAAAAACCAGTAAACCACTTGTGAATCATTTTAATCGATGGAAAAGAGTCCTCATAATATTTATCAAGTTTTGTTTTGGTTTGCATAATGATTTTTCTACGCAAAAAATAAGGTTTAATTAATACACAAAATTCACTTTTTTTCAAGTTTGCAAAAATACGATAAGTTGTCTGGTTTCAATGGCAGTCAAACCTGAACTAAATTATCTGTCTAAATATTTTAATTTGGCCTATTGACAGATGGTATTAACAAATAATATCTGGCGCCCTCTGTGCTTTGTAAAAATTTTACCAGACTTCTCTAGAATTAAATTGGCGGTACAAGGCGGATACGCACTGCAAGACCGCAACTTAGCCAATTTGATAATGATCATACTTGTTCAAAAATTCATTGAACATGAAAAACCCATATTCACTTTTTAACTTAAAACAAAATAAACAATAAAAATCTAGATTGCTTCAATTAAATAGATTTTGATTATTATCTCAAACATATATTTGTTATGTGTGCCTACATTTAGAAACAGCACATTATACACTATTTGGCTTACAAAATTAATAAATATTAGTTATAATGATGTATTGCTAAATCTTTTTAATAAATTCCCATTTTTGTAATAAAGTATATATTGCTTCCAAAAACAAACAAAAAATACGTTTCTTAACGTTAACTCCAAAAAACTGAAAGTCGGTTATAAACAAAAGCATTTAACAATTTGAGTATTGCATATTATTTTTTGCACATTTAAATAATTTGGTAATTAAGATTCAAGCATTGCAAATATGCTATACGAGTACACTTGATTATTATTTTCAGAAAACTTTGGTTAGATTAAGAGTAATTTCCATTAATAATATTATGGATAATTCAGAAAAATATTATAAATTCCTGCACAATTCTGTAAACAAATAAACAAATAAATTTCAGATATATTTTAGCACTTTTCTAATAGAGAGTGTTGATCATGTGTAATACGAGGGGACATCATACCTGGCTCTGTGCGTTTTTACCTTTTTAGCGTACATATAAAAATGATGATGACATTTTGAATAATTTTTGTAATAAAAACAATAAGTATCAAAATCAAAATTTAAAAAAAAATGTTTAATTTTTACTATGATCGTCTTAGATAACGATACATGAAGCTTAGTTTAGATTTAGTAGTAATAGAAAAAGAAGTTTCAGCAATAGAAGTAATAAGTAAATAATCCAAATTTCATAAAACTAAATAGTTAAAAGATACAGATCTTATAATCTTGACCCATCCCGACAAAAATAGGTAGGTTGCTAAATATGTTGAATAGGATTGTGTAAAGCAGCAAAAATCATAGGTTATTGTCCGGATAGTGTTGTAAAAAATGAGTGACTTAACCATTTAGTATTTTGTACATTAAAATTTTGCAACAAAATTATTTTTAGTTTATCTATAATTACCTTGGAAAAGCTTGTCAAATTTTTTTGAAAGATCATCAAAAAAGTTTGGAGTTGCCTTATTTAGTCTTATCGGAAAAATTTTGTTTAAAAAATATGCTATTATAATCAAGCCCTGAATTTTGTACGTCGTCAGATGACCTTGTTGGTCAGCAAATAGAAAGTTCTAGATAATAATCAAAATCTACTGGGTTATAGCAACCTAGATCTTTAATGTTTACTTTGGTTTCAGGTAAACAAATATATGTTCAAGATGCTGATTAACAGAATTTAAATTCTTTTTAGATCACAATATTAGAGAAATTAATTTTTGAGCCACAAACTAAATTGGTTAGAAAAACAGGCCTTGTTCCGCCAATTTAATCGTATCAATTATGTCTGAGTCGTCTACAAATGGGCCCTGCATTTTCAACCTTAGTTGCCCACCATCGCTTCGGACATCTGAAGCTATTGCATATGTATTTTTTGTAGTAATCAAATAGGTGCTAACCTGATTGTACCCGCCCTTATACAGTATTTGTTGCTAACGGGAAGGCTTCAAATACCATCCGATGTTAGCCAATTTAGCCAATACACCACAAATGCAACCATTACTACGTTCTATCGTGTCGAACAAGCTTGCACTATTCCAAAGAACCCAGTATCACTAATAGTATTAGCAACTTTTGCTTTGTAGGCCAGAATACCGTTGCCCGTTGCCCGTTTCACTACCACTAGGAAGTAAGGCAATTCATCAGAAAACATGTTGGTGTCTGTATTAGTGGTAATTATTATTATTATTATTATTTTTTTAGGTATACTTTTACAAAGAATTAGCAACCTCAAAGTGATTGTTAATTAGATCTAATACATGTAACATATATCACCAAATTCGATGTTTTAAGAGCTGTTTTTTTTTGATAATTATGAAAGATCGAATGGATTTTTAATCAACCTAGGTTTGTTGATGTTTTCAGATCGGTTATGTTTTATATAAAAATAAAATACTTGTATTTATATTTATTTATCTAGAGAACTTTTTGTATTTAAAGACTAGAAAATATACTCAACAAAACTAAATAAATAAATCTTTTATTTTTTATTTTAAACTCAATTCAACGATCTTTGATTCGACGAAGAAGTAAATAGTAATAAATAAATTTACCAAAAACCACTTTTTATTAGATACAGATTAGTATCAAATAAACTTTAAACTTTAAAGTTTTTAACACACAATTACGAGTGAATTAAAGTGCTATTAAGTTTGCAATATTTATTTAAAACTATTAATGCTTAACTTCTTTATCAGAAGTATACGTTCTATCAATTTTAATTAATTCATCATTCTATTAATCACACATAATAGAAGCAAATAAATAACTTATTATTTTAATGTTTATTTATTCTATTTAACATATTTTATATTCAAATAATAGAAAAAACACGCAAATGTAATGTAATGTAAACAACAAAAATAACACACAATAAAAACGTAGTTAAAATACTGAACACTTTATATTTAAATATTCTTTTATAAGGCACAGGACAGCAACTTACTTTTATTGAAAAGGTATGTCCTGGCCTTAATATCAAAATTTTATTAATAAAAAACACAAAGATTTGGAAGTAACATTTGTTTCAACTCTTAACTCAAGATTTTTAAGTACTTAGTATTTGTAAAACAAGCATGCAATTAGTTTTTTAAATTTATTTTTAATTTGTGTGTTTATTTTATTTTACTTTAGTTTGCAGTAAACTTGCTGCGTTAATATAAGATAAGATATTACTAGATATTAATTCAATTAAAAATATTCAACTTTCAAAGTTTTGATCAAATTTAGTTTATTCAATTTTATTCCGCCGAAAATCTCAACACAATTATTTATATAAAAATTAATGCATAATTTGATTGATTGTTTATGTTTAATGTTTCTCAATTATTCTTATTCTTGTCTTATATAACAATATTGCTTATAGCTCGCCTATATACTGAATATCTTATAAGTATAACCGTTTGTGTAGTCATTTGGATATCAATTTTATACACTCACTTAAAATATTTAAGTCCAAGCTACTGTCCCTGTTGCAATTAACACTATGTTGTATTGTAAGTAGTTTGCTACTTCATTATTATTTTATTAGCATTTTATTTGTAATATGTATTTAACTTATTTATGTTTTTTTAAACAACTATTTAGATTCTTTTATTATTTTAAACATTGTTTATATTTTCTTGTATTTTTGTTTGCTTAGTATATTATATTTTATGTACCTGAGTTTATCTTAAATAATTTCTGTTATTTTTTTTTTAAATGGTTGCAATAATTTTGTAATAATTGTGCCGTGACCAAACGTAAGAGGTTCAATTTGAATAATTTTGAAAATAATAAAAATTACTAAAAAACATTTCTGAAATAAAAATTATTTTTTCGACATTAGCAAAAACGTACAAAATCCGTTGAAATGTCAATATATTACAATTTTTTAAATTTTATTTTCTTAAGTAACATCCTTGGCTAATATTTGCAAAATTTAATTAAAATCTCTTAACCAGTTTTCGTTTTATAACAGATTACGCATTTTTTTTTCTTAACTAAACACAAAAACCAATTTGATTTTATTGCCATAAGCAACATCTTGTGCTAAACATTATGTGGTACCAATTACAAAATTTGATTAAAATAGCCTAAGAATGTTACCGTTTTTTTAATTAAAAAGATACAAAAACCGTTTAGTTGTCAATTTAAAAATGTATGTGATTTAAAGTTTTGTAATTGTAATTGTGTATTGGGTAATTAGGTAATTGTGTAATTGTGTAATAGTGTAAAAGTAAAAAAAAAAAGTAAAAGTAGCAATACTTTTTACGTGATGTAACACCGATGCTTGTGTTATAATGAGTATCAGAAATTGTAAAAATGTATGTGATTTAAAGTTATGTAATTGTCTAAGGTGTAATTGTGTAGTTGTGTAGTTGTGTAATAGTGTAAAAATTAAAAGAAAAAATATTAATGTAAGAGAGATAATACTTATTACATGATGCTTGAGTGATAAAGGGTATCTAAAACAGTGAAAAATAATTTGTATTTTGTAAAATTGTTGGGACAATGTCGGGTCCTATATCAAAACCAAAAATATTGATGTATTCATATAGATTTTAAGTTGGTACATAAAATTTATCGCATCAGAAAAGCCCTTGTTTTGTTAGATGCGCAATACTTGAGATAGTTTTTGGGATTTATGTTAAGTGTGTTTCAATACAGGAATCTTAATATTGAACAAGTAAATTTTGACATCTATACTATTATCCAGTACATAAATAAATATCAAGACAGAAAAACCCTTGTTTTAATTGATGTCCAATAGTTGAGACAGTTTTTAAGATTTCTGTCAAGTATATTCTATTAAATAAATCTTTAAATGAAAAAAATAAATAAATTTTGATATCTATACTATTACCTAATATAGGAATCAATATTGGAGCAAAGAAACCCTTGTTTTATTTGATGCGCAATAGTTGAGACGGTTTTTTAGATTTCTGTCAAGTGTGTTGTTTTAATATAAAAACTAATATAAAAAACCATAAATTTTGGTATCTATACTATTGCCCAGTATAGGAATCAATATCAGGACAAAGAAACCCTTGTTTTATTAGATGTGCAATGGCTGGAAAAGGTTTCGGATTTCTGTCAAGTGTTTTCTAATACAGGGTTGAGTACCAAAAGTTTGTTGGAGATTAAAAAAATAAAGAATGGATTTAAATAGTTTCGACGGTACAGGGGTTGAGGTAAAGGTAATATACACTAAAAGACGTGTCCAGTTGATTATAGTATCAATAGTTGAGACAGTATTCAGATTTTATGTCAAGTGTTTTCCAATATAGGATCACATATGGATAGTGTTTTTTCCCTGTTCCTGCGGGGCTAGTTTGTTTGGGGTTAGCAGAAGCAATGCAAGCGTTTCTAAATATTTGATCAGTACCTGAAGATTGTTGAGGACTGTTTTTAAATTATATACATTATCTGTAAGGTTGTTGAAGTATTTTCCAGTAACTGAAAGTTTGTCGGTGAGTGTTTCTAATTTTGAGTAGCAATAGATGGTGTTTTTTGCCAGTTCCTATGGAGCAGGGTGTGTTTGTTTGGAGTAAGAAAGGTAAAGAACGTGTTTCTAAATAATTGTCAAGTACCTGAAATTTGTTGAGGAGTGGTAAAATTTTGTGGGAAAATGTTTTCTAATTTCTGGTTGCAAACATCTCGCTTTTTCTTAACCCTATGGGGCTGGTTTTTTGAAGAATGTGATAATATTTTTGCATGTCCCTGCTGAGCTAATTTGTTGGGAAGGAAGCCGCACATGAATAATACCTACCCTATTTTATCTAAAAGTGTTTTCCAATTATTTTATAACACCTAAAAGTTTGTCAAGGAGTGTTTTTCCAATTATTTTATAATACCGGAAGGTTTGTCGGAGAGTGTTTTCTAATTATTTTATAACACTGGAAAGTTTGTCGGGGAGTGTTTCCGCACATGAATAGTGTATTTTGACTGTGTCTGCGGGGCTAGATTGTTGGGAAGAAGGTCGTATGTGAATAGTGTTTTTTTAATGTTCCAGCGGAGCTAATTTGTCTGGGAGAAAGGATTTGTTAAGTGATATTTTAAAACTTTGGGCGGCAAACTTTAAAGTAATAAAAGTTTGTCTCAAAATGTATTTTTACATGTTATTGTGAAGCTAGATTCAATTTAATTCTTTTGTGTCAAATTAAAAAAAAAAAAAATTCAGCAATTTTTTGCTATAAATTAGTTTTAAAAATTGTTGAAAAAAAAAAAAATTTTTAACAGGTCAAAATAGCCCACAAGACCAACTTATTATACATCGTTTAAAACCTCTTGACACACCCTATCTAACAAAAATTTTTTTGAAAAAAGTTGAACCGTTTAAAGATGGCGGCCAAGATTGTCAATTATTGTTTTTACCCTAAAAGTAAGGGTTAACAATTTATGAAAAATACTTTAAAATTTTAATCTAATACCTTGTATTATTTTAAAAGTAATAAAATTTACCATAAGTCTCTACTATCAACCGTTCTCAAGTTAAGAATTTTTTAATGCAGAAAGTTGACAATTTTTTAAAAAAATTTATCGGCAATTTTGGGGGCATTTTTACCCTCGCCGATTTAAATTATAAATCTGACTAATTTGGGTATGAGAAACACGAATTTGGTATTTAAAAATCTAAAAAAAAATTTCTTCTTAATTAAAAAAAAAAAAAAATTGTCTGTTTTAAAAATTCATAAAAAGGGTTTTAAGCAAAAAATCAAAAAATCCATACAAAAATCTCTTCAAAAACTCATTATCTTTCGATTAAAACTATGCGCAGCCTTCTGCATTAAACTCCTGGACACTTCTATTCTTTCGCGTAAGGCCACTTATGGGCAAAAATTGAGTTTTGTCAAAGTGACGGTGGTTTATTTTTACAGATATCAAAACATTGTAAGTATGATAATTAGTAGGGAATAACGAAGTCTTCCAATTAAGACTACGCAAAATTTTTTGCTTGGCCGGGTTAATCAGCAGCGCAATCTCAAAAAAACATTGTTTTCACCCTAATTTAGCACGCCACTGTTCAAAAACGAACACAGCAATCAGAACGCGACCCGGCCTATTGCACTTTCGCATCTTTTATCTTTTGAAAAGTCCTTTAACGTTTTTAGATCAGATGGTCCAAAGTAGTACAAAAAGTGAGCCCCGATTTTTACTTTTAGAAAAACACAATTTTTGACTTTGAGATGAAAAAAAATTGACAAAAAAATTGGAGGTCAGATATAAGAAAGAACTACTCAAAATAAACTTTTTGGTTTATATCCCACCCTACTTGCATTAAAACTACTCTTGTTATTGCAAATCTACGTTGTTTGGGAAAAAAATTCTCATGCCGCTACTGATTTTTTTGAAAAAATTGCGGTTAGTTTCAAATTAAAGTTTAATAGTCAATAAATCCAAAAATCTATATGCCCCATCTCGACCGTTTTTAAAAAATGGCTTTAAACATGGGTAATTTTGGAGGTACCTGGATGTGAGATTTTGAAAAAATTTTAGGGTAGTTTTTGAAAAAGTGATTGCATAGCAGGGTGTAAGGTAAGTCAAGAAACCCAAAAAAAATTATTAAAAAAATATTTACTCACAACATTTGGTGGCAATCAATTAAAAAGTGCGTTTTGGTAAAAACATCCCTTGCAAAAATCGCTGGGGTCGTATTTTTTAAGGGATAGTTTTAAAAAAATTATCCTAAGCGTAGAAAGTTGGAAGAAAACTAAAAAAAATTTAAATATAAATTATTCGCATAAATAACGAAATGAAAATTATTTGAAATTTGGGTAAAAAAAATAAAATTTACCATCTCCGCTCCTGCTTTTAGGGGCGGGATTGAAACTTATTTTTGAGGGTGGATTCTGAAAATTCATCATGTTTTACAGACCTTAAGGAAAAATTTTCAGAGCAATATTTCTACGAATAAAAAAGTTACCGCCGTTTCAAAATAAAAAAGTGATAAATTTTTTTTTTTTGTTTAAGGGGGCCCCATTTATTGAAGGGGGCCGAATCGGACCCCGACAAAAAAATTCCATGTAGAAAATCTATCGTTGGAGCTCGTGTAAAAATTTCAGATCGATCGGTTAAAAATTAACTATGTTGAAAGATGATAGTTGACAGTTTGTCATTTTTTTGATAAGAGAGGTAAAAACCCTTAAAATGAAGGTAAAGTTTGGTAGTAGTTTGGTGTAAAATAAAAAACTGCAAAATGTCAAGCTGTAAAATAGCAAAGAAAGTGTAAACTGTCAAACTGAAAATAATTAAACTGTAAACTATCTAACTATAAAATAATAAACTGTCAAACTATAAAATTGTCAACTAAAAACTGTCAATTGTGAACTGTGAACAGTCAAACTATAAAATGTAAAATAAAAAACTGTAAACCGTCAAACTGTAAAATAACAAAAAAGTATAAACTGTCTAACTTTAAATAATCAATTGTAAACTGTCAAGTCAAGCTATAAAATGTAAAATTAAAAAAACTGTAAACAAATACTAAAATAGCAAACTCTAATGACAAACTGTCAAAGTGTAATCTGTCAACCTGTAAACAGTCCAAATGTAAACTGCCAAACTGTAAATAATCAAATTGTAATATTGTCTACTATAAACTGTCAAATATGAACTATAAAGTGTAAAATAAAAAACTGTAAAATAGCAAATAGCCAAACCATAAAATAACAAACTGTCAAAATATAAAATGACAAACTATTACACCTTTTTGCATAGTCATATTTAGTAGCTACTAAGGTGCTACTAGCTGAATAATACTGTTGACCGTATGCATAGTGATATTTAAAAGACTACTAAGCGTAGTTTTCAACTAAAACGTTAGTAACCAGATTCCCTTGTATTGCATTTGATTAAATACATTGCAAATATAACCTACAACTGTCACTTGCAAATATTAAAATATTGATCTCATTTTATGACATATTGCGTTATTTATTGCAATAGATAATAACATTTAAATATTACCACCAAAATGTAGTAGTTGCTTTAAGTATTTTGACTCTAATTCTGACTAAACATAATGGTTAATTTTATTAATACTACATTTGTATATTTTTTTTCAATCAGTTTTGATATTTAAATTTTTATTTACAATCATTAAAAAATCTTTATTTTTGTGCAAATCCATTTCATTATTTGTTTTTACTGTGAAAATGCAAAATATATGCTTTAGAAAATCATAATTGTTTTAATCTCCCTGTGTGGACATTAAAATAATTAAGATCAACAGAATCATTTAGAACAACATGTTGAGTTTCAGTTTTGACCTGCTTTAATTTTCAATTTTATTTTATTTAGATACTGTAATCGCATTAATAAACTACGCAAATAAACATGACACAGTTGTTCTTTATATCAACTTATTCAATTGTTCCTTATTGTCTATTACGATATGCGTTTCCATTTTGTAATATGTTCCATGATGACACTTTTATATTTTTATATAAACTTTAAATTATTGTAAGATTGAATGTTAGTTTTGTGTTGCAGTTTAATAACACAGCAATAATTATTTTAATAAATTATTTAAAAATAACTTAAAAATAAAGTTTTTCAGGATATAGATTATACAATGTGTGCATTTTCTTGACCTGGAATATTCATAGAACAACTACATTGTACTATTTTTTGCATAATCATCATTTGTTAATGAAACAAACAAAAAATCAGTTTGAATTTAAATATAATATTAGTTAATTGAAATAAAAATATTTTAGTAACCCAAAAATGATGTTTTGAATTTTTATCTGACAAATAGTTTAAAATGTGAAAAATATATATTTTTTTTATATATTTTTTTAAATACTTTATATATAGGCTGGTTGCAAACAGTTCTTACTTGTAGCTAAATAATTAGATCAAGTTAATTTTGTTATATTATATATCATTGTAAAACTGGAAAAATCTTGTCAACATTGATAAATTGTCATCACAATAAAAACTCGATAATTTGGTAGTGATTTTATAGATTCGGTATTCTAAAGTACAGCTGTTAGAAATATAGATTTTAAAAACAATATTTCTGAAAAAGTTTACATATTATTTATTTCAAATATTAAAATGTTAATATATTTATTATTTTGTACTGAAGCAATAATCAATATAAATTTATTGTGTTATTGTAAATAATATATTATAATTTTATATTTTATTATACTATATACATAATTTAATAATGTTTAAACAAATATAATTTTATTAATTAAACAAAATGAAAACATAATTTAATTAAGTAAATAATCCTATCATATTTCAATTAATAAAAGATATAAACTAAAGTATTAAAAGGCCGGCGCCAGTACCATGAAAACACAAAGTTAAACAATTAATTCATTAGTTAAGTTTAGCGTATGTCTATTAATATGTTAAAAGGGTCCAAAGGCTATATTCGGTAAGCAATGTAATAAATACTATGGTAACTTTGTCATCAACCAATAATAAAACTTTAAATAGAATTTTACAGTTATAAGTTACTGAAAATTATAATTATAAGACTTATTAATTAAAAAGTTTAAAACATAGTAAGTTTGTAACTATTTAACTAAAGGTATACAGTTATTTCAATTAGAGGTTAGTGTAATAGTGCAAATGTATAAAAATATTTGTTTAGTTGTATTTATAATATTCACGGTATTAATATTAGAGTAAGTATTAGAAATTATTACAGTATTTAAAACCAATAAAATATAAAAATAAAGTCGTTTTGTCTCAAAAATAAAAACACTTATTTACTAAATAGTAGTGCAAGGTAATTTTAGCTTGTTGTATCAACCAATGATATCGATACATTATCTGTAAACGTTAGCATAACAACTGGCTACCAAACCGCAAAGCCTAAAGGCAAATCAAATATTGATCAATATTTTTTTCTTAAATTTATTCGATTTGCACAAATCAGTATCCCCACATTATTCAACTTTTTTTATTGATGTTTTATTTTATATTTAATAAATTGTTACACAAACTAGTTTCGCTATATGAATAGATTTTTCATTGTTAATATGTTGAATTGTGATTAATTAATATTAAAAAATATATATAATAGAAAAACATTTTGCTGTCATTTTTGAGAGGTCGTATTTATTTAATTGTTAATATTTTTATATATATTTTTGTTTATTATATTTATTTATTTCTAGTTGTGTAGTTAAAGCTTAGTCAAATTTATTTGTTTTTATTTGATTCATTTCTTTAATACATTAATTATACTATTTTTTGGTATACTTTTGTTTGCTTTTTTTAACTTTTTTTGTAAAACTACTCTAAGACACTATAATTTTTGTAGGTTTAGATGAAAGATAAGTTAGGTTGTTACCGCAATCTAAGTAAATTTGGCCTACTAAAAAGCAAATAAAAAGATGAGAAAAGCAAGTGAGCAATCGTTTTACAACAATAATAAAGTGCCTTTAAAATAATGTTCGAAAAGGTAATGCATCTATCCATAAATCAATTCCACGCGTCTTCGAGTCTAATAAAAATTTGACAAAAAAGTTGGTCTCTTGGCCAACCAATTAACAAATTTAAAATATATTTCATTGAGCTAGAAGATAGAATATCAACCTAACAACCTGTGGCAAACAAAACCAGAGTAAAAAAAAGTACACTTAAAAAGGGTGGAAAACCACCAAGAAAGAAATATATAATTACAAAGTATCACTGAAGGATATAATGGAAACCATATCAGATATACACTTACGCAAATTCGTGATAAGTATAAACAAAGCTATAAAATAATCATTCTATAAAAACAAGTTACTACAAATACTAGAAAAATTTACTATGGGATAAAAAATGAATACAAGAGTTCATGCATAAAAGTCAGGAAAAATAAAATCCAAAAAAATTGCTCTTAAAAGCTCAAAATATATAATGGTATTGAAAAAAAAAGTGCAAATATGAAATCCTAGAAGACAAAAAAAATCTTGAAAACACCTATGTTGAAAAGTAGATAAAGATGTCTGAGGAATAAGTTACAAGATTGTTACATAATAGTTTTCTGTAACTGACAAACAACAAATGAAGCTAGCTGGAGAGCTATTCCAAACACATCCAACCACCCCATGGGAAAACAATAAAATTATAAATGTCAAACCGTACACAATAGAGAATCTAAAAGTGGCACAGCGTAAACTAAAAATTAAGAAAACACCTAGATCAGACAAGATACCACTTAAGTTAACAAACAAAACAATAAATGTGGTAGTAAATTAAACAACAAAATAGAAAATCAACTATCACAAAACCAGCATGGATATAGGAAGGGTAGATCTACGGTAGGCGCAAATTAAAAAAAAGTAGACATAGTCAGTAAAGCAAAAAACAGAGATCAAAATCTCGTGTTAAAAACAATTTATGAGATAAATAAAAACAAAAAATTAAAAAAGGCGTACAATAGCCATAAATAAAACAAAAGTTATTCTAAACTGCCAAAAAACTGAAAAACAAAACTGAAAATAGGTGGGATGCGAATTAGATCCAGGTACTCAATCAATTATCTAAAAATATAGTTTAACCATAACTTAAAAATAAAATAGCACATATATAAGAAGATCTACGCACAAAACTAAAAAAAGTGATCACGGCACTTTGCACGCTAATGTTAGGCCTAAAACAAGTTCAAATAAAAAGAGAATACTGACATCGGAAAAACATGATATAAAATACAAGAATTATAGCGTTTGCTTTTAAAACAACAAAATAGACTATCTATAAAAACAGCAAGTGAGCATAAGACAGTAATAGCAGACGCTATCATGGTTATATCCTCTGTCATGCCCATTGAATACGTAGAGTGTCACAAAAAAAAATCTACAAAAAAAAAATTATGATAAAGTACAGAACCGTTGGCAGAACAATTAAAATCAAAATGAACCACAACTCTTATACATGACATAAAAACATTTATTAAAAAAAAAACACGGCAAAGTCAATTACCAGATAACCTAGTTTTTGAGTAAGCACAGATGTTTCAAAAACTACTTAACAAAGTTTAAACAATGGCAACAGCAACAACAACAAAATCTTGTAACGAAACTAGAAAAGACAATAACACCTAAAAACACTAAGATTTTAATAAAATGCAATAGGTACTTATTCTAAAAAAACAAAAGCAAATTACAGAATAAATTTCACTAATTGCCAAGTAAAAATTAAGGTTTTAATGGGTAAAAGTTCTACACACAAGCTAGTAAAGCTTAAAAAAAATGTTAAAACTTGCCAATTCCTCATTCTAAAATTGGGGTTTCTTTTTGCTAAGTCCTTTTTGTTTGTTTTTCTATTACACTTGAAAGTAATCTTAATTAAAAAAAATTGCCAGCGTAGAGCCTAAGAAATGTGTCTGTAATAGGTCTATTTATTTTATTTTTGTGTATTATTTATTGCATAATTTTATTTGTTCATCTGTCTTTGTACTGGCTGGCTATAGCTTTTTACTATCTCGTAATACGTTCCATAATAATAATAATGTCTGTATATTATAATTCATATATTTGTACTTTCTGTTCTTTTTTGAATATCAGTATTTTTTGTGTAGCTTCTTACAGATATTCTTACTATTGCACTTTGTGCTATTCTTAGTCTTACTATAGTCTTTAGTGTTAGAACCATGATTATCAGTCCATAAGTAGACTCTGGTGCATTGGTTTTTTTGCCACTTTTAAATCTGTTTCCAAAATATGCAAACTCTTAAGTTGTGTTTGTGATAATAACAATGATGGTAGAAATAAAAAAAAACACAGAAGAAATAAAAATGGAAATGAAAAATATAAAGGAAGAAATGATAAAAAGAGAAGAAAAATGGGAAGTAGAGAAAAAAGAACTTAAAAGCAAAATAAGAGCAATTGAAAACAAGCTAGAACGAAAAGAAAGAGAAGAAAGAAGAAACAAGTTTGTAATAAAAGGAATAGAGGTACAGATAGGAAAAGAAAAAGAAACTGTAGAAGAAATGATACAAAAAAACTTAAAAATAGAGACTAAAATAATTTCCGCATATTCAGTGGGAAATGAAGAAAAACAAACAATAATAGCAGAAACAGAATTATGGGTACAAAAACAAGATATTATGAGAAACAAAAACAAACTGAGTGGCACAAACGTATACATTGAAAATGACTTGACATTGGAAGAAAGAAGAGTTCAGAAGGAATTAAGAGATATAGCGAGAGACGAAAAATCAAAGGGCAGAAAAGTATGGGTACGGTACAGAAAACTGGAAATAGATGGAGAGGTATACAACTGGAGTGATCTAGATCAAGAAGTTTCAAAAAAGAGCGAACGCAAAGCAAAAAAGTAATTAGTAGCGTAAGCACAAAAAAGTAGACAACGCATGCAAGGACAAAGGACATGACTTAGTTACACGAGATAGAAAAAAACAAAAAATAGTAAAAAACAAAGACAGTAAAAAAAAAACAGACAAGCAGAATTTTGTTTTGGAACGTAGCTGGGATCGACAACAAAGATCACGAGTTTTAGGAGTACATAAAAACCTTTGACATAATTGGAATGGTAGAGACGTGGATAGATGACAAGAAATGGGAAAAGTTAAAGCTTAACATGCCAGACGAATACATCTGGATATGCCAACCAGCTATCAAAGATAAAAAAAAGGAAGAGCTAAAGGAGGCATAATTACCGGAATAAAAAAAGAAATAAGTGATGAAGAAGATGAGGTTATTGAAAATGACGGTATACAAGAACAAAACTTTTTAAGGGGAAGAGAAAAATATAAAGCAATAACAGTATATAGCAGAGGCATGAAAAGCACTAGACAAAAGTTAGAAACGCTAATACCAGAAACTGAAAGAAGAAAATTGATTATAGGAGGGGACTTCAACGCAAGAATTGGAAAGAAGGGAGAAAAAATCAAACAAAATGACACAAGAAACAGAGAATCAAAGGATACCACAGAAAATAGACAAGGAAAGGAAATGATAGAAATGATAGAAGAGATGGGCTGGGACATTTTAAATGGAAACATCACTGGAGATGAAGAGGGAGAATTTACTTATATAGGGACAAACAGACAATCGGTAATAGACTACGTAGTTGTAAATGAGGAGGCGTGGGAAGAGATTGACAATTTTGGAGTAGGAATAAGAGTTGAATCAGACCACCAGCCTTTAGAACTCAGCTTAAATGGAGAAACTCTGAGGAGACAAAAAAATGAAAAAAAAAAAGTAAAAAGAGAATAATATGGACAGAAGAAAGTGTTATAATGTACAAACAAAATCTGAGAGAAATTAGAAAAAAACGGAAGCAATGTCGAAAAGATAATAAGCAATTTAGAGAAAACAGTCAGGAAAGCGGTAGTAAAGAAAACAAGTAAAAGAAAAGAAGAAAAAATGAAAAAGAGCAAATGGTGAAACAGCGAATGTACTAAGAAAAAACCAGAAAGAGGTTAAGGCACTGGAGAAACAACAAATGCACAAAAGACAAATATCTAAACGATCAGAAGGCATACAAAAATCAGTGTAAAAAAGCTAAAAGCGAATTTATAAAAAAAGAAGAAATAGAAATTAAAAAATAAAGTCAGAAGCAGAAGCATGGAAATACATAAACAAAGAACTAAGAAAAAAACAGGGAGATATTGAGGCAATACCAATGGAAGCGTGGAAAGAACACTTTTCGAGTTTGTTTGGAGGACAAAAGGAAATAGAAGAAAAACTACACAGACAAGAGCCAATCCTACAAGCGGAAAAAATTTCAAAAAAAGCAATATGGGAAAAAATAAAAAATTAAAGAAAAGAAAAGCGCCAGATATGGATGGGATATAGAATGAAGCGTGGTACGGAAGAGCTGATTGAGAGGTTGAGTGAGTTAATAAATAGAGTATGGAAGGGAGAAAGGTTTCCAAATCAATGGAGAGAAGGTCTTATATGCCCTATACACAAAAGTGGAACCAAAAAGCTAGCAAATAACTACAGGGGCATTACACTACTGGATACGGCATACAAGGTCTACGCCATGATATTGGAAGAAAAGTTGAATGAGGAACTGGGTATTAAAGAGATAATTCCAGACGGGCAAGCCGGCTTTAATAAGGGAAGGGGTACCATGGATAACGTATATATTTTACACCATATTGTGGAAAAAGAAATTGCAGAAAAAGGGGGAAAAGTCTATGCGTTATTCCTGGATCTAAAGACGGCATTTGATAGTGTGGGTAGAGAGAAACTGTGGAAGTGTATGAGAGAAAAAGAAATTAGCGAGCACCTGGTAAGAAGAATGGAATAAGTGTATGAGGAGACAGCAAGCAGAGTGTGGGTGAACGGGAAAATGAGAAAAAGATTTTGGACAACAAAAGAAGTAAGACAGGGATGTCCATTGAGTCCCACTTTGTTTGCAACCTACATAGCATATGTAGAAAAAAAATGAGGTTAGCTCAAGCAGGAGGGGTAGTAGTCGGCAGAGAAAAAGTGTGGTCGTTAGCATATGCAGACAATATGGTAATTATAGCAAAAGAAGCAAAAGAAATGAAAGAAATGAATAAAAATTTAGAAAAATATTTTAGTAAAAAAAGTTTAGAAGTTAATGTAGCTAAAACAAAAATTATGGTGTTCAGAAAAGGGGGTGGGAGAAAAAAAGTTGAGGACTGGAAATGGAATGGGCAAGGTATTACGGAAGTAAAATCTTTTAAATATTTGGGATATGTTTTTTGAACAAACAACACTGAGAGCGAACACATTAAAGAGATGGCTCGAAAAGCAAATAAAGTAGTGGGACATGTTTGGAGGATAAGTGAAAGAAGATTTAAATGTATGAGAATAAAAGAACTAATGTTTGTTAGTTTAGTTAAAAGTATGATATTGTATGGGTCAGAAATATGGGGATGGAAGGAACAAGAAAAATTAGAAGCAACACAGGTGAAATATTGGAGATGGGTGCTAGGTTTAAATAGGGAAACTCCAACATATATTGTGCTGGAAGAAGTCAAAAAAGATAAGTTAAGAGTAGAAGCAGAAAAAAGAGCAATGAAGTATGAAGAAAGAATGAGACAGAGACACGAATGTAAAATTTTACAAGAATGCATGAAAGAGAAAATGAAAGCAAAAAATGGAAAGATAGGAGAGATTAGGGAACATTATTACAATAGGAATGGGTATGCTAGCCAAAAAATTAAAAGAATGAGAGAATCTGGGAGGAAGACATGGTACAAAATTATGGAAAGAAATAGAGATATACAAAGGCAAAAAAAGGAGAATACGAGTGAAAGAGTCTAGGTACAACGCAAATTATGAACATATTTTAGAAAGCGAACTGCCAATGTACCTAGAGAGCAATAGATATAGTAAAAATGATAAAAAGATGATTGCAAGATTCAGGTGTGGTAATGAAGAGCAAGTGACAAAATTTTGGATGGAAAAAAATTTGAAAATGTGCAGAATGTGCGGAGAGACTAAAGAAACTATGAAACATATGTTGAAAGAGTGTAACGAAATGAAAAAAGAACAGATGGGAAAAAATGAGATATTGAAAGGGGACGGAAAAGGGATAGAATGGATGAGGGCAATTAAAAAACAAAGAAAAGAAGTAGATGAACAGAGAAGAAAATACTTTTAGTTGTATTAATTTTATAAGGATTAGGTTTTATAATTTTGGGAAGTTAAAAATGTATTTGTAAATGTAATTTTCAAGGCTGAAAGGCAAGAAATAAACGTATATAATAATAGTAACAATACTTTTATCTGTACTTATTATCAAAGTTTTAGTTAATTTAATAATTAAATCTCATTTTCTTAATTTTTTTGACTAGTTTCATTAGCATGAATGTTATTTTATAAATATCATAGTTTATCACTAATATTAATTTTTGCATTGCTGATAGAAAAGCATAGATTTTATGCTATTAAAGACTTTGTGATACTTTACAAATCCCAAATATATAGGTATGTTTTATTCTGTTTGCAAGTGATAAAAATACCAGTATTACTTTTGTATTTTTTTTTTTTCATAAGATATTTCCTAGTTTAACATTTATACTATTATACAGGGTAATTCTTAATCTAGGCGCATAAACTCGAAGAATTATAGTTTACAGTCAATATTATTGATAAATGTTAAAAAAATGTAGTAAAAGTTTTATAATAAGTAAGATAATGAATTATAAAGTTTCTAGAAAATTAAATTTATTACTTGAAAAAAATCGGTATGCCATGCCAAAATTAAAAAAATGCACGCTGAAGTCCCGGCGGTTGTTGCCGAAAAATAAAATAAAAAACTAGGTGGCGCCTGTCAGTGTGTAATAAAATTAAATTATGGCGCAACATAACATGACTAATGCAGAATTTGTCAATATGATATTGGTGTATGGAGAAGTTCATCAAAATTTAGTGGCTGCAGCTCGCCTTTATTCCGAGAGATTCCCTCAAAGATGGCAAAGAGTGACAAACATGGTCTACCTTTGTCTCCCATAATTAACAGTATTAATAAAGATAGAAAAAAATGTGCGAGTTTGTGTGGTAACACAGTCGCCAGAAATGAGGTGTGTGATAGGTGTAAAAAGCCATGTCATCGAGAGTGTCTTAAGCAACATGTGTGCCCATCTGATTTCAACACAGAGGTTATACACGTGCGCGGCACTCCCACTGAAATCCCAAGAAATAATGTGTCTAAAAAAAATGTAAGTCATCTAAAGTGTTGCATCAAAACCCAAACTAAAACATCAGTTTGTGTAAAATGCGGAAACGTATTTCATACCAGCTGTGCATAAAATAGAAGTTTAAAACAAATTGATGCTACAAGACTTGTGTGCTGTGCAAATAAAGATAACATTGAGGTTAACCATTACTTTTCTGCTAAGGAAATTATAATGCTCAAGCGCGAAGTAAATTTACTCAATATAATTATAGATGAATTGAAAAACAAAAATTGTCTACTAAAAGAATCATGCGGCTTACTAAAACAGAAGATATCTATTATAGAAGCCGTTAGTAATAAATCAAGTGCCAACAGTGAAGTGTTATCTGTAAACACTAATTTACTAGAAACTATTTCACATTCTAAAATAAACAAAAATTAAGTAAGAACTTTATCAACTAGTGCAGTACAAACAGTGCAAACTGCATGTCTGGACTTGAAAACCAAAACATTACTTAATGTAACTAGCAACAAGCATGCGGACACATCTAAGCCGCAGAGTAAATGCGCGATGGTCAGCGCAATCGCAGTCCGGCACGACGACCAGCTGACTACAAATGCAAACAAACAACCATCACCGGTGTAACAAACCTATACTGAAGTTGTAACTCAAATAATGGCTTTAAAGCTGTGACTTACAAACGCAGTGTACAGAAACATAAGAAAAACATCTTAGTTGGGACAGTCGCCTGCATGACATCCAAGTTGAAAGCCAAACCTAAAAAAACATGGTTGTTTATCAAACGTGTCAAAAAACATGTTACTGTGACTGACGTTCAGGAGCTCATTCAGCAAATAATTGGAAACAACAATTTCTCGTGTGAAAAGGTCAACATAGCTTATCCAGCATTTAAGGTTAATGCCGACTACAAGAATCATCAGATACTGGCCGGAAGGTATTATTGTTGAACAGTCTATTTTTCGAAAAACAGGCAAAAAACCGGGTAATAAATAACAATATTTTTTGTAAAAATTATAATATACAACTGCATATACTATTTTACAATATGTTCTCTTTAAAAAATAAAACTTCTTTTTTAGAAACAGTTTTGCATGAAAATTTATCTTTGATGCTGTATGTTTAGGAGAACACTGGCTGAAACCATATGGAACTGTATCTCTTAAAATAGAACACTACCAAGTGTCTTCTCATTTCTCACGTACTATTTATATTCACGGTGGTGTATTGCAGTTAAGTAAACTAAATCATTCATTTACAGCGTTAGTCAATCTTAATAACTTATTTAAAGAAAAAGACTGTGAAATAGCTGCAGCATATCTCTTTGCAATTTATCGTTCACCAAAAGAAAACTTTGATGAATTCATGCTTATATTTAACGAGTTACTTGATAAAATAAATCTCAACTATCTCACTGTTATTGGTGATGATTTTAATATTCATTTTAACTTTAATGATCGCAAATCATCTAAGTTTTGTAATTTATTAAACACATATGGGCTGAGCCGAAAAGTAAGCTTTAATACTAGAAATAATAATTGTATCAACAACGTTCACAAATATTGATTCAAATAACTTCCATACTACTTCTGTTGATTATGATTTTTGCAATCACACTGGTATTTTGGCAATGATTAAATTACTCAAAATTTCTAACCAGCCTTTAAAACAAAAGGTAAGGCCGTACACAAAAATGGAAAATTCTTACTATTTTCTGCGTTAGATAATATTAACTGGAGTTTTGTTGATGATTTTAGTTTGGATTTAGAGTATAAATTTAAGTTTATTGAAAGCATTAAAAAGCATACACTTCAATCGTTTCCACTAAAAAATTTAAATGAACAGCCTAATCGTTGTCAGTCTAATTGATTCACTAATAACTTGCGGAAAATTCGTAAAACTCTTCATCTTCTAAAAGATGCTAGTAGTAAATATACAGATTTAAAATCCAACTACGTAAACTACAAAAATAAATATATGCAAGCTATAATTGACGCCAGAGTTGCATACAATGCTAAGTATTTAAAAGATTCGGGCAATCAACCTAGTGTGCTTTGGTCATTAATCAAGTCACCTAAATCAAACTGTAATATCCAATGCAATATAGATGTCAATACTTTCATTCAGTACTTCAGTACTGTTGCTGAAAACCGTGTTAATTCTTTACCCGCAACTAATCATGATCCAATTGATATTTTAAATAAAGCACATTTACATTCTTCTAGTAATTATTTCAAATTCGAAATAGTTAGCATGATAGAAGTTAGGGACGTTATTAAAAATTTGAACCTTTTCATAGTCGAGATACATATAGCATGAGCACAAATTTGTCAACAAATATTAATAACACTTTAATTAATCCTTTGACTAAATTAATAAACTACTAACTCATTTCCAGAATTTTTACACAAAGCCTGCATTATTCCAGTTTATAAAAAATGAAAGTTCCAATCATTCACAAGGTAACTCAAGGATCAATCTTAAGCCCACTTCTATTCATTTTATACATTAACAATCTTCCTAAATTCAACTGTGAAGTAAATACTACTTTATTTGCAGACGACAAATTGTTTTTCTTAAAAAAGGGGTTTTATAGTATAGAAAAATGCCTGACAAATAAATTTTGCAGAATAGTTTGTGTTCGTAATTTGCATCTGGTCTGTGAAATTTAATTCTGAATCATAAAATAAACTTTAGTTTTTTGTGTTGCATTCATTAATTTTTAAAATTTACAATAATTTTAACTTGTTTGTCTTAGTAGTTATTAACTTCAACTTTATATATACGATTTATTCTACAAGTCTAAAAACTTTGATTCATGTTTTATGAATTTTATATTGTTCATGATTTTAAATATTTTTGTTTGACTTATGTAAACTTTTAGTATTGCATCAATAACGATTATTATTATTATTATTATTATTATTATTATCAAAGGTATCATCCGGCTCGTGGATCGTTTGTATGTTTAGTACAGCGTGCAAGAGAAACTGGGCACTTGCAGCTCAGACCTGGACAATATCGGGGACGTTCTAAATCAAAACATATTTTTAATCTCAAGGAGGATATTGTCGATATTGCTGAAGAACGTCTTGACATTAGTACCCGGATAATTGCCGATCAAACTGGGGTATCGCAGTCAACTGTATGGCGCATATTAAAGCATGAATTATTGTACCCCTACCATGTGCATCGTGTACATGCCCTGTTATCAACAGATTTTTCTCTTAGGGTAGTATTTTGCAAATGGCTGTTGCGTCAGCATGATGTGAACCCAAATTTTTCAGATTTTCGGTGATTGTATAAGCTGGACTTGTAAACGGCCATCTTATTGGACCGTTTTTGTTGCCAAATCGTGTAACGGGCGCTGTTTAATTAATTTTTTTACAAGAGACCCTACCAGCACTACTGGAAGAAGTTCCAATTAATGTTAGACAGCGCATGTGGTATTTTCACAACGGAGTTCCACCACATTTTGCAATAGATGTGCAATAACATTTGAACAATGTGTGAAGTAGATTGGTCGAGGAGGGCCAACTGCCTGGCCTCCTAGATCACCTGACCTAAATCCCCTAGACTTTTATGTTTGAGGGCATATGAAACATCTGGTATACGCTACCAAAATTCACAGTGTTGAAGTGTTGCAACATCGCATACTAGCTGCCGCTGACACAATTCGGCAACCACCAAGACTTCAACGTGCATGTAGCGCAACATGACTTCGGCGGGCGCAGATTTGCTTGGAAAATAGAGGAAATAATTTTTAGCATTTATTATGATATTAAGTGTTCTAATAATTTTGCATTTTTGTTATTTGTTTATTATTTTGATAATTAGTTGATTAAAAGCTTTACTACATTTTTATTATTTTTATTTTGACATGGCACACCGATTTTTTTCAAATAATAAATTTTAATTTTCCAGAAACTTTATAATTCATTATCTCGCTTATTATAAATCTTTTAATACATTTTTTTTAATATTTATCAATAATATTGATTGTAAACTATAATTCCTCAAGTTTATGCGCATAGATTAAGAACCTCCCTGTATAGTCTTTGTGTTTTTTTCATTTGTAGAAGACATTCTGGTCAATGTCCATTAAAGCTTTATAATCAATTTTTTTTTAATGAATGAGTAGATGCTCGTTCTGTCTTAATTTTAAAGATTTATATAGTTTTCATCTAGTTCAAAATTTTTAAATTTTTGTGTAGCATTTGATTTGTTTTGTGTTTTCTTTTTCGTATTGTTTAACTAAAAACTGGGTTGTTTATAGTTTTGTTTAATAGTATGTAGGCAATTTCATTTCAAACGGACCTGAGCAGGGGTGAGGGTGCATTGAGAAATTTGCTCTATTATTTTTTTTTAGTTTCTATAACTTATTAGTAGTCTTTTGATTGGTTCATGCGGGTATAAAACTCAGTCTACATTTTTTTTTTAAATTTTGTGTTGTTTTTAACTTTGCATTTTTGTATAAAATTCGCAAAAAAAACAGTAAAATTAATCAGATAATATTTTTAGAATCTAAATCTGGCGCCATTTCCAGTCTATACCCTGTCTATAAGCCGCAAAAGCCATAAAACCATGTTTTTGTTTTCAGTGAGCTGGGCAACAAATTATATTTTTAATTTAACTGCCAAAGTTGACGTATTTTGTTGTAAAGTAATTAGAAAATATAAATTTGCTTTGTGTATTTGGGTTTTAAAGGTCTAAAGCTCAAAAAACTGCAAAAGTAGGCATATTTTTAACTTAAACTCTTACAAATACACGTTTAGCAGCGTTCAGAGGAACTATACACCAAATATTATTAAAAAGTTGAATTTTGTAAACAGTTCTACAAGAAAACTAGCCAGTGTCGTGCTTGTCTGGCGTAGAAAAGCCCATATAAAAAAAAAATTTTGTACAACATTTTCTCTTTACTTAAAATTTTTATTTTTTTATTTTTTCAAAAAATTAATTAACTTATATTTTTTTAAGTTCATTTCAAAAGTTTAACAAAGACATTTTTGTCGCTTGAACCAGTTTTGAGCAATTTTACTTTTTGTTTGTTTCTACGCTTACGGCACAAATTTAGACTCGTACTATTGGCGCCAAAAATTGAGAATATTATTGTTTTTAGCATTCAAACATAAATCCACCCGGCACTTATCAAAATTTGATAAAAAAATGTTTTAAACTACAGTTTAGTGTGTTTATAATATCTTTTGATGGACTTTTCTACGTTTGATGAGTACTACACTAATTATTTTCCAAGTAAAATTATCCCCAGAATTCAAATTTTTAATAATATTTATAATATTGTTCCTCTGAGCGCGTCTAAACGTGTATTTGTAAAAGTTTATGTTGATGAAGACCTACTTTGCAGACTTTTTAAGTTTTAAACCCTTAAAACCCAAAAACACAGAACAAATTTATATTTTCTAATTATTTTACATTAAAATACATCAACTTTGGAGGTTAAAAAAAAATTTAAAAATGCTCCTTTTTGCCCAGCTCATTAAGAACAAAAAAATAGTTTTATGGCTTTTGCGGCTTGTAGACAGAATATAGATTTAAAATGACGCTTGATTTGGATTCTACGGAACATTTCTGATTGGTTTCACGAGCAAAAATTGCAATTTCTAAACAAATAATGCGATTAAGTTAAATAACGACAAAAAAACTAAATAAAATCTTAATTTTTTTTTAAAGGTTTTAAACCATCCTGAACTTATCATAAGACTACTAATAAGTTATAAAAACGGAAAGAAATACTAAAGCAAGTTTCTTGACACCCCACCTACTCTGGTCCGTTTGAAATGGATTTGCCCATGTTCCAATCTTTCATAATTAGTATGTTATTTCGTTTTTTTAAGTTTGCTGATTTTTTTAATGTTCTGAAATTTGATCTAATTTTATGTTTTATGATCTATAAAGAGATTCTAGTTTTTTATTCTATTTTTTTTTAATTTTGTTTTGCTTGGGCTGGACGTTAAATTGCTTATATCAAAGTTCATAAAACTTTTAAATCCGTTAATCATAATTACACAAACTTTTAACTTTTGAATACATTTTGCAATAAGTTTTATAGACTTATTTAATTTTAATTTTAAAAACCATTTGTATATCTAATGGGGAATTACAGGACTAACAAAATTTTATTTTTATAGTTTACAAGATTCGTTATCTCAAAATGTAAACCGGCATGTAAAATTTTGTAATAGTATTCATTTTTTAATCATATGTAATATTATATAATATTTAAAAAAAATATATTAATAAATGTAAAATCCACCGTTATTCAACGTCAATAAAATATATATTGAGTTAACTCACAAAACATAATTAGTCTATAAACCTGAAGATGGTGCTAAACATAAAATTAACTTCAAATATAGTTTTTATTAATTTTGGGTAAAGGTTACTATAGATAACCCAATTATTTTAACTAATCTTTTCAATAAACATTTTTCAATAATATATCATTTTAATTATAAGATAGACACATTTTAATAAAAAGTTAATTCACAAACCGTTCGTATAAGTTGTATGTATAAAAAATACAAACTTTTCAATTTAATTGCACTTGGAAAACTACAAACATTAGTATAAGAGCTTCCTAGAACTTAAGTGAAAATTAGTTTTAGAATTTGTGTATATTTTCTATTACTTGAATTTGAATTCTCGGAAGTAAATTAACTTACATGTAAAATTACAAATATAGTAAATAATGTTAACAATTATTTTATTTCAATATAACTAAAATGTTCCATATACCTTTAATTAAATATGATAAAATAAATTATATTTAATGAAATGTATTATTATATACAGTTAGGTTTCTTTATATAAAAGTTAATTAGTAAGGTTTCATTTGATTATAACTGAATCCATGTAAAATATTGCAGACAAAAAATGTAAAATCAACACATCTAATTAATTCTACGATAAGCTTGTTAATATCATGTTATTAATTCCATAATTATAACAATATTTTCTCATCAATAAAGCAATTAACAACCATAATTAAAATTACCCATTGAGAAAAACATTTTAGTTACCATATATAGAATTTAGAATATTCTTTATTAAAATAAAGTAACGTTAATGATTATGTATTCTTTACTATTTCTTTTAAATAAAGTTCGGCTACCATATATCTTTACTGTCACAACTTTTAAAACTGTCGGGCAATGTTGATACTCCCATAATTACAAACTACTCGGCCGATTTAAATTTTAAAAATATTCTTGCAAATGTTGCCTCTTTAAAAGTATAATACGCGATTTCTGTCGGAGAAAAATATATATGATTCGTTGCTCAATAAATATTATATTTTCCTGTTGAAAATGTTGCTGTGCAGAACGATATAAATCACGCGATATTTATCTGACGTCTAGCTGGGATAAACATTTTGCAACATTTGACTTCTTATTAAAATACACCCCTCTTTTATTCATTTGCCATTTTACTTGCTAAATGTCGCGTTAAGGATTCGCGACGTTAAACAACACATAAATTTAATATGTTTTATATTGTTTTGGCTTTTATTATTATAATATTTAATATATGTATAAATAATACAATTTTATTTTATTAAAACTGTTTAAGCAAATTAGTTATTGTAATGTTAATAATGTTTACTAAGTAAATGCCTAGTGATGTTAATGCTTGTGAATTATTTTTTCTGCGTCAATTACATGTAAGCAGTAGTGGATTTAGACTAATCGAGGCTCCGACTAATTTTTTTTGCAAAATTCAAAATTTACAAAACATTTTGATACTTTTCCGGATGTAATACGTCACTTGCAAAAAAACATATTAAATAGTAATATTTTAGTAAGACACAATTCTTAATTGCAAAATAAATGAATACAATATTAAAGACTTGTTAAGTAAAATGACAAAACTGTTAATCGCCAAGAAGCATATAACAAATAAATTGATAATAATATAAACTATGCATACAGTGACACAAATTGCAATTTCTAATTTTACGTTAGGTTAAGTGTTAATTGCAAAACTATAGATAAAATGTCAATTTTTTTGAATCATATGCATATTATATCTATGCCTGAAAAAAGTTAAAAAATATTTTTTATTAAAAAAGCATATTTTTAATCAATTATTTAGCAATTTGATAAGATAGATTCTACAAATCTATTATATCTTACTTTGCCACAATACATTGTCCAAATAAAATTCTATAACTTCTTTTCTTTTTAAATAGATTTATATAAATGTATGATCTCAAACAATGTGACAATAATGAGCTCAAAAAGTTTTTGCTTTTAAATGTTTTTCATAATCAATTTAAGACTACATTAAACTATAACATCTGATTAAACCTTACCAAATTCATTCTTGCTAATGCAATGTATAACCTCTTTGATCAAATAAGCTTTAACTGATTGTCAACAAATTAACAAAAATTGAATTGACTGCACTATTGTAAACTACAGGATTTAAATCTTAAAAAAAAAAAAATTGTGAGAGCGTAATCCCGGATCAACTCTACCTTAAAATTCAGCTGAACCAAGAACCGTTGATATTTCAAAAGAAAAATGTGATTTACTAACTGGAATGCAACTTAAAACCTAAAAGTGCTATTGTTTTAAATTTAAGTGTACCTTTAGCAAGCAAAATTGAAGCTGTTAAACTGCATTTCTTGACTAAGCTCACTTGAAATGCCACAAGTAACTGTACGTACCTTTATATTTATACCTTCAAGTACTTTTAATGACCATAGGTTGCAACTGTACAAAATAACCTTCTCTCATTTTTAAATTCCGGTCTGGATATTATTTTCATTAATTTTTTTATTTGGTACCAAAATAAACAACGCACTGAACAAGTTGAGGACAGTTTATTTTTATTGTAAAAGCATTTAATTGTTTTCAGAGCCCAACTGTTTTTTTGTATTCTAAAAGTCTATATTAAAAATATAATGAAAACAAACAAAAAAACTAAAAGAAAAGATAACTAAAGTACTATACAAAAAAACTAAAATATAAATAATAAATCTTAAAAAAAGCATAAGTAAGAGATGAAAAGAGTCACATTGGAATTGCAATAAACAAAAAACTACTAGTAAAAATAAATTCTGTTTGTGCACAAAACAGTACGTGGTCACAAACGGAACTGCACAATTATTACCTTAAATAACAAAAATAAATACAGAATTCTTTACTTTAAAACCTCTACTACACCATACCTCCAAGAACCATTTAGTAAACGTCGTCTAAGAATTCCAACCGCTTTTTACTATTAATCTTGCTTACAGAGTTGCGTCTCTATTTCAGTAAACTCACCAAACCGCTTATCGACAATTCATGCAACCAAAACCTGCTAAATAAAAAAACAGGGAACGACCAAAAACTTGGTCCCGCAACTTATTAAATGCTTTCAGATGAAAAGCTTGATAAAGTTTACTTTTTATCATTGTATAGAGTTTTCCAATAAAAGGTTTCATTTTGATAATTAAAAAAAAAAACGGGTATTTTTTAAGAGAAATCAATAAAAGTTTATTTCGTTGTAAAGAGGAAGGTATGCCATGATCATTTGAAAACGATATCAGTCAAATGGCCGCCACGGTTACTGTTGCAGTACCGCATTCTTTTTATGAAATTTTCCATGACCAATTCGCACACTTGCGGCTGTATGTCCTTGATAACTTCACGAATTCCATTTTTAAGGCCTTGAATCAATTGTAAAGCATTGGCATAGACCTTATCTTTTACGTAGCCCCAAAGAAAAAAGTCTAAAGGTGTTAAATCACAAGATCTCGGTGGCCAATTGTGATCACCTCTTCGAGAAATAACACGGTCAGAAAACTTTTTTTTGCAAAACTGCGATTGTTTTGTTGCTTGTGTGGCACGTAGCGCCGTTTTGTTGAAAATAAACGTCGTTCACATCATTAAAAAAAGTAGGGTCCAATCACACCTGCAGCCCAAAAACCGCACCAAACAGTGACACGTTGAGGATGCAAAGACTTTTCAACAATCAACAATCAACAAAATTCCAGATCATTTTGATGCATTTAAAGGACCCAATCAGCAAAAATACGACGTTTATAGTAATCTACCGGCTTGAATTCTTGTGTTAACTAAAGTTTAAAAGCCTTAAGTCTTTATGCAAAATACAGTGTATTGTCGTTTGTGGAATGTCTAATTCCAAAGATCAACAAAGAATCAACTTACCTGGGATTTCTTCAACACTACGGGCTACATCAGCAACATTCAGATGTGTTCTTTTGAGCAAAGCACACGGTTTTGATTTGTCACATCACAAACTTGTTCCAACAGCTCAAATTTTGCACCAGGTTTACTATTGCCGGCCAAGAAGATGCTTTACGACGACCAAAAAATGCTTTAGTTTTGCAAACTGTGACTGAAAATTTTTCACCATTTTTGTTGTGAATTTTAATAATTTCAATGCGTTTTTGAAGCGTGTATCGTTCCATTTTTAATAATAGCGTAGTTTTCACTTGTCAAATGTCAAAAGAAAATAGCTTCAAAATTGACAGCTGCCCAAACAGCCTGCTATTCAAAATAAAACTTCTTATTGGAAAACCCTTTATAATTGCGACTAAGTATAATTAGCACAAGTAATTGATTTAAAAAATTACAAATACCAAATTTGATTGTGTACCGGGCTTTGGCTTTCATCCATATTTAGAAGTCATCTTTTTGATGGCATCGTTTGACTCAATCAGGTGTGTTTTGAGAAAAAGCATACAATAAGACGTAAAGATTCTGCTGCTCTGTCCCTTATTACTCGTATCTAAACAAAGCTTATAAATTAATTTGCTATACTTTTTAATAAATTTGTTTTACTGTGAATTTGTTAAGTAACGCAAGTTAGGCATTAGTTTAACCTTAAATAAACTTTTGTGAAAACGCCTAAAAAGCAAAAAAATAAAGTACAGATTACTTTTATTGCCTTGCTATATTTACATCCCAAGCACATGTTGTTCGATTCTTATGTGTCATAAGATTTGTTCCAACCTACACCAAACGCGGTTTAGAACCGTCAAAATTGTGCGCAGTTGAACTTTCGCGTTCCAACAGTACACAAACCATGACTCTGATTAGAAGTCTGTTGTTCCAATTTGACCCCAAATCAGCCGCAACCAAGTTGCAGACCGTCAAAAACAGTCAGCAATCAGAAGCATGTAATAAAAATCCGAAACCGCCACAGTCATGCGCAAAAAGTAAAAATGTTGCCGCTATCAAGTTACAAAAATTAAAATACCTCTTGCTGCATCTACTGCAATTTATTTAATTAGTAGAATTTAAATTTAATGATAATAACCGTAAAAAATAAATAGTTTTTTAAAGATAATAAACTATTTAATTATTTATTAATTTGTATTTTAGTTTATACGATTTGTTTACATCACATAACCTTACTTTTTAAAATTGTTTAAATTTAGTCAAAAACTTAGTTGTGGTGTGTTCCAACCGACAAAAAATTTGTAATCAGTCGAAGACCAATACATAATCGGCGCTGATGTAGTGATTCGGTTCAGTTGAAACAAACCTATAACGACGGACGTAAAAGCTAACATTATAACAGTTTGTAATCATGGAACCTTGGTTTAAACCAATCATGTAATAAGTGCAAAGGTCAAGTTGACTACTACCACCATTTTTTGTTTAGAAAAAGCAAAAATGATGAATATAAACTTAGATGTAACAGCTTTCAATATTCGACAAATAACAGCACATATCAACTTCAAACAATAAACATATCAATAAAGACTGCTTAAACGTAATTTATAATAAAACTAAATTAATGATGATCTCAAATTAACGATAGTTCTTTAGCTAATTAAGGTCAAGTTTACACTTATATCTACAAAATAGTATCAATAACTGAAACCTGTTTAAATAATAACATTCCTAGTAATGTAGTAACCTACAAAATTATCAATTCGTTAAAAAAAGCCAATAATAACAAAGTAGTAGTGTTATTATATAGTTATGTGTACTATAAGTAAAACGTGTTTATAAAAAACTTGTTCCAACATACAATTTGGACAATTTGCAAACCGTTCAAACTATGCACACAAACAAATTACATGATGACAACCATAATTTTTAATAAACGCATGGCCAACTAAGGTTGCTTTTTAAAAATAGACAAGTTTGGTTTATATCTCAAAAATCAAAAGTGCGATGACTTTCTAGTTAATTTATTTGAATTCTACATAAAAATAAATATATATATATTTTTAGTTTTGAACTAAACAAAAAGTAATTTAAATTTGAAAAAATCGACCGTTTTTAGTCTTTTAGATTAATAGAACAGTTAAAGAGCTAAATGAAATTTGAGTAGCATTACGTTTTTCTAGAAATTTTGCCCAATTGTAACCAACTCTCTAACATTAAATATAACAAAATTACTCATATAACACATGTAGATTATTGGCCTCCTGTATGAGATGACTTTTGACAAAAACTTTTAAATTACTAAAATCTAACATAAACCCAACATTGCTTAATGAGCCAACCTTCAACGTCCCATTATTAATTATTGTAAAAAAGATTAATGATATAAAATAAATGATTCAGTACATGAGTAGCAAAATCTTACAGTTTATTTACCATATTACGTTTTAAAAAACAACTAACAAAAAAAAATATTAAAAATAATAGTTAATATAGTGTTATACTACACTGCCAAGCAAAGCATAAAGGTCTTTTTAAAATTTTGATTTATTTTTGGAATTTTTTGTTTCAACTTTTTGTTTGCAAATTGTAAACCTAAGTAGGCGTTTAATAATTCATTTCCTGACAAATGTTATTTATCTGACAGTTATTATCATTTCGCTCTAATTTAAAACCTACATTTCGTTGTGTTTTTTTTACTTAATGTTGATTTTTCTCTGTAAATTAGTCATTCACACAGTGTACTTAAAAGGTCAAAATGTTTTTAAGCCCTATTGTTGTGGCAAAAAATATAGCGTCGATTAAAAATGGGCAAGGAAAACGTGAAACTGCAAGGATTGATGGTAAAAACCAAAGTGTATTAGCGTTACTTGGATACTGGCCTGATAACCAAATGATCAAGATCCGGACAGAAAAAAGTCACCACAAACAAAAATGACTGTTTTTTTATGTTTACAAGTTTGCGAAATAGAACAGCTTCTGCAGTTTATCTACAAAATTAATCCCATAAAGTTAGAGATGTATATATTAGTAAATGAACTGTTATGAAAAGGTTTTGGGCTGCTAACTTGTCTTGTAGAAATATAGCTACAGGTCCACCTTTACAACGCCGACAACGTGTTGCAAGATTGGTTTTTGCCTGAAATCACCGGACATGGAATAATAAGGACTGAAATAGGGTACTGTTTTCAGATGAGTCGCGCTTCTGTTTCAATGGATCAGACGGAAATTTCTACCAAAACACGCACAAAGTTAATCTTTATAGAGAATAGCTCCCCAGACAACTCACAGATACATTATAGAGGTTTTCGAAGATCATGTTATGCCCTTCATGACAACTATGGGCAAACGCGGCATTTTCATACAAGATAATGCTAGACCTTACGTAGCCAGAGTTGTCAAAGATTATCTGGATGAAGAGGAATTTTTGTAAAGTTTTATTTTACCGTAGGTGGCGGTACTTCCACGCTCCACTTTTATGCGTTTAATGTATTCCCCTAATACCGAAACTGCCAATAAGCGGGTAAGCTAGATGAGCGGGGTAGCACATGCATTGTATTATTGTCAAAGAGCATGGATATTATAAAAATAGGAAGTCGGAGTGGGGACTTGAAAAATATATTTTTATTAATCTAATGGCATGTTCATCTCCATTATTAATGCAAATTAAAAAAAAAAAACAAAAAATATATTTGTTTTCCTGATTTTTTTCTCTATATAGTGACATAAATTTAAAATCGGTAAAAAAATAACTTCCATTTATTTTGTAAAATATTGCAAAAAAAATATACAAAATATGTCAAGTTATAAACAATTATATCATTATTAATTCCTGAAAATTTCACATTTTTGCGTTCTGTAGTTTTCCTAATAAACAGCCTTAAAGTAATTTCTGGTAAATACTTTCTACTATAGTTTCAACAAAATCCAGTATTTTGACGCGACTTTAATTGTGAATGTGTTGGCAGGGCATAAGTTGATGTATGCAGCCAATCCAAATAACTAGGTACAAAACTAAGTAATCGGAGTATTATCGAAACTATAAAACGTGTTGCTGCTGCTGAATTGCTTGTTTACAAAAGAAATGCTAATCAATTTTACGCCAAGCTGAATAAAGTCACAGTTGTGACAATGTTAGAAGAATTGTTTTTTATCACATTGAGAATGTGCCTCTTCCTGTAATACTTGTTTAAAAACTGTTGTAATACAAACAACTGTGGCTGTACGGATTCGAAATTTATAACTTAAAAAATAATTCTTTTACATAGACAAGCCTTAAAGAGTCCAAATAAAGTTTGCAGTTTTATTTATGACTACATAAAAAAACATCTTCAAAAATACAAAAACTTTAGTAAAATTTATCAGTATTTCCCTTATTGCAGACAATGTTTCATAGCATTTAATCAAAATTTTAGAAATATAAAACAGATAATCAAAAAGCATAATTGCATTTATCTGTCAGAATAAAGAACCTGTAAGTCTGTTGTCCAAGGACATACTACCTGTACAATTTTTAAGTACAATCAGTTAATCTACGTTATATTTTAGTTATATTTTAACTAATAATCTATATGTGTTCTGTAAATAACTTCGGTATTTTAATTGTTAATTGAGTAATAATTGCTTAAATAAATTCAAAAAAATCATAAAATTTTGAAATTTAAAAAAAATAAGCATTTTAATAAAAGCATAGCAAACTAAGGTTGCTTCATAAAAATAGACAAGTTTAGTTTATTTCTCAAAAATTAAAATTGCAATAATTTTCTTGTCAATTTATTTGAAACCGCATAAAAATAAATAAATATGTTTTTAGTTTTGCTCTAGAGTATATAGACAAAATGACCGTTTTTAGTTTTTTTGGATAAATAAAAAAGTTAAAAAGTTATGTCACATTTTGCTCATCTTTGCTAATTTAACCAACTCTCTAACATTAAAAATAACAAAGTAACCCGTATAAGACATGTAGATTAATAACACCTTGTATAAGATAACTTTTGACAAATACTTTTAAACTACTGACATCTAACATTAACTCGACATTGCTTATTGAGCCAACCTTCAACCACCATTGTCAATTATTGTAAAAAAGATTTATATTATATAAAGAATAATGCAGTATTAAAATCTTACAGTTTTATTACCAAAAAGCAATAAAATTAAAAATAATAATTAATGCAGTACTATACTAGTACCCTCTTGTCCTGAGAGTAAGAAAGCGCCCCAAAAGCGGATAAACCACTTTACGTGGTCAACGGCATAAGATCAGGCAGGCAAAAGAAAATCACTTGATTATTTTCTCAAGAATACATCAACATGTCACAAATAGAAACCAATGTTGATTTGCCTTGCAACCGGCGCTTGGCTAAATCGGCCAGCGTAAAATTAGCTACCGGGCACGTAAACGTATTATGCAATCAAGCAACACGAGCAAAATTAACTACTCTGATTTAAAAATTGACTTGATACAACTGAGAGACAAAATCAACCTTGCGACATAGAACTTCCGCGGACTACAACAAACCGGAAAACTACATATAGTAGAAAACAAAATCAGTCAAAGAAATAATAACATATGCGAATTATCAGAGACACACTAAAAGGGTAAAAGCCACTTCCTAACAGCACAACACTTTATTTATAACAAGCGCAGACAAAATAGGCAGAGACGGCGTGGCCATACCATGTTAAAAGCAGATAGATTTGTCCAACAATACGAGCCCATCAACGATCTTATAATAAAAATCACTTCAACGCTAAACCAAATAAACTACATACTTTTTAAGTATACATGCTTATAAGCACAGCTAAAAACGTAGACTTAGAAAACTTTTACACAATATTAGAAACAAAAATAACAACTGTACCGATAAAAGAACACCTTATAACTATCGGAGATTACAACGCAAAAGATATAAAACAAAATGTAAGCAAATACGGCCTCAAAGACAGAAATGAGAGAAGTGAGCTACTTTTTCAATTTGAAATCGACAACGACTTGGCAATCACAAGCACCATGTTCCAGCATCACCCCAACGGCTCATAACATGGACCAGCCCAGGAGGGGCTTATAAGAACCAAATAGACTACATCATGAACAGAAACAAATGGGCATCATCATTTAAAAATGTGAAAGTAAGACCTAGCGTTATATTTGGCTCTGACCACAACCTACTATGAGGTAGATTTAGATTAAAGCTAAAAACTGTAAGAATAGTTACAAACAAGAAAAAATTAAAAATTTGTAATACCACCAAGTTTGTCAGAAACCTATAAGAATTGCAACCCTCCGAGATTAACCACAAAAACGTTAACAAGACCTGAAAAAATACCAAAAACTGGATAAAGAGCGCAATAACAAAATGCAACACAGTAAAAGAAAAAAAATTAAACACTGGATGACAAACCACACACTAGATCTTATAGAAGAACGCAAAAAAATCAAAAGCCAGTGTGACTCAGAAGACAAAAAAACAAACTCACCTTACTAAAAACACCAAACGTCTTTAACCACTATAAAAACAAACACATCGCCAATCGCAAGGAATCAGAAAAACTCTTCGACAATGTTTGCTTCTGTCAAAAAAATTTATACCACGTACACAGACAATAAAATATCAAACTGGGAACATAATAAATAACGCGGAAAGAATTGCAGATGTTTGGAGAAACTATTGCCTAGAACTTTATAAAGATAATTTATAGACACAACATCAACGCACTCCAAACACAGAAACGAAACCGACTATTATGCGATCAGAAGTGGAAAACGCAATAAACTCCTTCAAAAAAAAAAGCTCCAGGCGCAGACAAAATAACTAGAGAAATAATTAAACAAATGAGTAAGATTGAAATAACAATCATGCACAAACTCTGCAACTCAATATAAACAACACGTCAGTTGCCTAAAAACTGGCGTAAGTCAATCTTCATTCTATTATACAAAAAAAGCGTACCGACAGAATGTACCAATTACAGAATATCCCATGCGAGTAAAGTAATGTTGACTATTATCTACAAAAAACTAAAACCACTCCTCATGCCAAACATCGCAGAAGAACAAGCAGGTTTTGTCACTGAAAAAAGAACAAAGAAGCAAATCCTAAACGGCAGACAGTTTATTGAAAAAGCTAGAGAATATAACGTTCCCATGCTCTTCTGATTCGTAGACTACTTAAATGCGTTTGACACCGTCTAATAGAACTCGCTATGAAGCATACTTATTGAAATAGTTGTTCTAGGACATCTGGTTAACTTAATTGGCAATCTTTACACGTGCAACACAGCAAGAGTAAGAGTAAACAACACATACTTTAACCAATTGAACAATAAATCGAGAGTTTGACAAGCTGTATTCTCTTGCCTATACTGTTCAACATATACACCAAGTTCATAATAAAAAAGATCTTAGATGGTTGGAATGGCGGTGTGTCTGTGGGCGGGAAAAAAGTAAGCAAGCTAAGGTACGCCGACAACACATTGATAATTACCTCAAACGTAGAACAAATAAAGCAATTAATGCAGAAACTAGCTACGATTAGCGCGTAATATAATCTCCAACTAAACACTAACCAAAGTGATGATAATCAACAGAGCAATATGGCCATTCATAAAATAGCGGGTTTTAAAGTCGTAGACCTAACCTAACCTAACCTAACCAACAACGGAAGCAGCTAATCCAAACTCACAAAATTATAGAGAGACACCAACACCACAAAGAACACAATGCTAAAACCAGAGGAAACACTAATCTTTCCCATTGCAACATACGCCGCTGAAACATAGACCCTAATAAAAGCAGACGTAAACCGGATTGAAGCTTTCAAAATGTGAATATACGTGTTCTAAAAGTTTCCTGGACAGAACATCGCACCAAAAATGCGTTCCAAAAGAACAAAAAATAAAAATCCGCCTCACACGCAAGATAAATCGTGCATACCTCCAATACCTAGGCCAAATAACCAGACAAATTGGGAAAATAGAAAACTTTATAGTAGAAGGTAAAGTAAAAATGAAAAAACCAAGATACAGATCGCCAACTCGATGGGACTAGCCGGAATAGGACTACACAAAGCGGTCCAAAAAGCTCAAGATAAAATTAACTAGAGAACCGTTGTTGACTCTATTTAACCTGATCAATTGATGTCACCAACGGTAAATGGACAGATGAGGACTATGCATGTATCATTTCAAGAAAACATTAGCAAGATATGCAAAAACTGGCCCGTGCGTGGTATCATAACATGAGCAGTATTTAATTATTTAAAACAGAACATTGTAATTCTAATAAATAAAATTTATCAATTTATAAAAAATAAACCATGTGGAGGTCATAACTGGAACATATAAGTACAACTGTTATAAGTATTGATATATTTACCCACAATGCGTTGTGAGTATTAACAAAAATTGAAACGCGTTTTAAGTAAATATCAAATTTCAAAACGCGTTGTAGATATATATGTTGGCCACTGAGCAAATTCAGCAATTGAAAAGCATAAAATTGAAAAGGTCTGAGTGCCAAAAAATAGAATATTAACTTCTTTATAAATAAATGTGTTTAAATGCAATCCCTTGATGTAAAAAATGAAATGATGATTATATGTTATTTTTATATTTCTATGTAAAACCATTCATCTTCAGAAAGATGAAAGTACAGACTTGACTTAAAAAAGTTGTATTCGTCATTTGGCTTATACTATTTTTTGCTTTTACTTTTTATAAAAGATAAATATGTTCATATTTTGTAAATTTAAAAACGCATTATTTAATATATAATACCAGAAGTTCTTATTAGAAAACCCCAAACTTGCAACAGTTTAAACTATTGTATACGTCGTCATGCGTTTTTGTTAAACGTTTTAAAAAACATCAAAATTTTGTTCATAAAGAAAACGATAAAATAATTATTGTTATGTGTTTATTATTTTTATTATAAGATATATTTCATTTTTTTTACGTTTTAGTTTTTATTATATTTTTCAGAGAATAATTTACTAATTATATTTGAGACATTATGTATATTGTATATAATTTAACATTCACATATTATATTTATTTATTAATATATAATTATAACAAACAGAATCTTTGTCGTTTATTTGTGAACCCGCTAGAATTATGAATGTATGTTGTGTATGTGCTTTAATTTAATCCGTATTTGGATTAATTTATCTATTGGATGTAATACGTGCCTTAGAGAATATAGTACAGCTCCAGTTATAGCGCATATATAACACTGCATTAATGTTTTCGCAAATTTTGCGCAAACTAAGTAAAGTTAGTGAAGCTATTCTGTTAACGCGGAAATGGCTGTAGGCAGGTCGCAAACTCTCCTAAATTAACAAGAGCAACTAACCGATAACAATCCAGGTCGCTATATAGATACACAAGGAAAAAATATATATTACAGAAAAGACGAAAACCTATTAAAGGATTAGATATTAGCCCCGAGACCAATAAGTAGATTAAAATGACCAAAAAGCTATTACCTAATCTATTAGATCTCCAGTAGACGGGTCGCGGTTGTTATTAAGATACTAAATAAATGAAAGCGGTATCATTTCGCCATAAAAAGGGGGATAATAATAGCGACGAATGGACTCGTTGAGCGATAACGTGATTAAAACCATAAGACACAACTTTATTAACTAGCCATTATAAAGGTTGATGTTATATATTGCTTCTGAATTATCTATAAACTAAATGAACACATAAATGCCCCACCTGTCTATTAAGAAAATTTATATTTCATTCTAGGCGATATAGCCGTTTCATAGTTTTCTTTTTTATATCTTCCCTTGGAATGAGTTACAATTTTATAAATGGATTCTTTAATTTGATGAAATAGTACATAAAACTGGCATTTATGGTGCTTGCATTTTTTATTTTTGAAGAGATTAAATGATTAAGTCAAGTATTACAAATTAATCGGGTTAGAGCTTGAAAGTAAATTTTAAGATTTCATACTAAATCAATATTACTACCAGTAAATTTAAAATAATATATGTATTAAATATAATATATAAATTATAAACTGATTTGTATATTAAAATTACAAAATAACCAGCAAATTTCACTAACTTTATTATTTGTAATTTATTAATTTTGGAAAACTTACATTTTAATCACACAATTTAATAAATTTAATAATACTTACTTATTAGCCAAAAATAATGAAATAGTTGAAAAACTCACCTAAAACAAAAAAAAATATAAATTATCATATAACATTACAATTATATTTATTTTTATAATAATAAAATTACAATAAATATGAATGTTCTTATATACATTTTTCAAGTTGTTAGAAAGAAATAAGTGACAGGTGTATTATATTCCATATAGGTGATGTAATTACACCGTGAACTGGAGAAATATCAGAAACTAGAAACCAATAATATATTGTATGAGCAACGTTGAGTTGAATATAATAAGAGAAATAAATAGCAATCTAATCTATATGTATTTATGCAAAAAAAATTATATTATGATTTAAATATATATGAATCGGCTTCCGTGCACAATTTTAAAGAACCTTACAATGGACTTCTCTAGCGTTGAAGGGGCTTTCGGAAAGAAAAATGTACATCGTCCTGTCCGACCCATATATCATGTAGGTAAAAAGACGGGACCCTTAAAACATTTTAATAGCTGGTTGATGGCTATGTGGTATATATATATATGCATCAAACACATTAAAAGATATGATTTTGCCATTGCTGCGTTATAATTTTATTTTACTAACTATTGAGTAAAAGTTAATTTTACGTCATTAATAATAGTATGCAGAGAATGCCAGTCTTTAGCAAACCGAATGGTTCTAAAATTAAAACCACGTAGGAAGCAATATAAATAAATTATAAATTGAATACCGTTAATAATTAAAATCATCCGAGCATCGCACATGTGGCTTATCTCATCAATAGATATGCAAGCGTACGACATCAGATACAATTTATATAAATTAATAAATAAAAGAAACATATTTTTAGATGCACTTTTCAACATTAACAAAATAATTTAAAATTTTAAAATTAAAATAGTTTATGAATTATTAACATTTTTTTTTAAACAATTTAATTTTTTTGATACAAATTTTTGTATCTTTATTGATAAATTATTATACATATTAATAGATAAATAATGAAAAAAAAATTGTTTGATTTATTAATCTGCACCAATGAACCCATATGCTTAACTTTGTGCAATAATTATGCAGTTCATTCTGAAAATCGTAATTTCTTGAATTTATTTTGTTGCATTTTTTTGATTTAAGCTTTTTGATTTAAATCATTTATGATTAATATCATTTTTATAATTATGCGTTTTAAATCAGATGACTTAAATCAAGTAATATTTAAAGTAAATATAAACAATTAAAAATTTAATGAATAATTTATGTTTTGCGTGTTCTCAACTCAATTAGTTCAAGTCCTTTATCTCATATAGATATAATACTGTATCTGAGATTTTGTATCTAGCATATAATTTATCTACAAAATCTGGGATACGCAATCACACAAAAAATACAACTTTGAAAATAGAATAAATAAACACATTTAAAACTGCGCGTGTCTCAGAACCGATAATGTTTTTTTTAGCTTTTGCAAAAATCAAAAACAATAAGTTTTGAAAAAAGCGTTGTATTTAAGACAATTTGTGGAGTAAACTTTAAAGACTGTGTTTTGTTTTTAAACCATTTTACTTTTTTTATGGAACTGTCAACCTCAGATTTGTATTATATTTTCATTAAAACATAAAACTTTAATAACGGTTTGTGAAATGCTTTTAAGCAATGTTTACTAATATGCGCTAATAATTAGCATTGTTTATAATAATTAATATACTGTAAATGATGTTATTTACGTAAAAGTAGTGTCTGATAATCGAGGCTATTCTCTACGTAGATTGCTAAAATGTAAGCAAGATATATTGCTAGCTAACAATATGAACTGTCATTTTAACAAATCTTGCTTGCTAACAAAGAGACCTGTCATTTTAACAAATCTTGATTACTAACAATATGAACCGTCAAATTTAACAAAATTAATTTTAATATGTATTATTGTTATTATTTTATCTAGAAGTTTTCCATACCTCCTAATGTGATGATCGTTTATATTGTTAGCAAACAAACTTTTTTAACATGACAGTTCATATTGTTAGCTAACTAGATTTGTTAAAATAACAGCTCATATTGTTAGCTAGTACATTGAAATTAGGGTCATAAAAGTATTTGATAGTTGTATAAAGTACGCTACTAGAGTTAGAGATAGATAGAGTACTAAACTGTGGAAAATTGTTATTCATAAATCATAACATAACCGTATTTGGCATTGAAGTCTTATATGCAACGACCGTTGAGATCATGCTTTATACACTAGCATTTGAACCTTTGGGATTGAATATTATTTGCAAAATATTGTCAAAGTTTCACTGGCCGGTTAAGCCTTAAAGTTGTGTGCAGGGCATATTATATTAAGTAGTTAGTAACACACTGGTATTAAAGTATACCTTGAGGATGTGTTAGTTAGGTAATTGGTAATACAGTATACCATGTATTGATGTAATTACAGAGACTATAACGATCAGTTAGTACTATAATAAAAAAACAAAAATATGATTATTTGGTTATTGAGACAAGTAATAATACAAATAGTAATAAATAGTATGTTTATTAAAATATTAATAATCAGCAATTAAAATCTAGTTTAGATACAAACGGAATGGCAAATGTAATGTGTATGGGTAATTAGAAAAAAATAGGAATTGATGTAAAAATGCTAAGCAAAACTGAAATGAAATTAACGACTTACACAAATAAACATTTGCTGGTTGTTAAAGAGATAAATCTTTCATGTGAGTACATAGGTCAATTTGATCAGTTAAAATTTTATACCCTCCAAATTTACTTTCCATATTAGGATTGGAGTCTTGCTTGCATTTTAATATAATCTTATATAAAACTAAATTATTAAAACAAATTGTGACTTATTTAATAGAATAGGTTCAATCAAGGGATTTCATAAAATTAAATTGAATAACAAAATAAATTCGGTAGTATTCGCATGCCGTAAAGTACCGTTTCAATTAATATCAAATTTAAAACAAATAAAAAAAAAATGTATTTTGTCATTTTAGTAGACAGTTTTCAGAATGGCTTAAGAGGCTGTTCTGCTTCAAAATGGAATACCATGTGCTCATGAATCTAAAACAATGACAGAGGTTTAGAGACGTTATGCTCAGATAGAAAAAGAACTTCTGGTCATTTTTTTTTATGTAAACGTTTTAGTCACTTTGTATATAAAAAACATTTTTCGGTGGAAACAGATCATAAACCATTAATAGCCATTTTCAACTAAAATTTAAACAATTGTCTTGCTCGGTTACAAAGAGTGCTTTATCACAAGCCTACTTGTCTGCTGAAAGTAATTTTGAATTAAAATTAGATAATGAAATTGAAGCGCAAGTTGGACTATTATAATCTCTAGTTGGGATAACAAAAAATACACTTATTGAAATACAAAAATTAACAAAAGAATATAAAATATTGCAAGAAGTGAGTTATTATATAAAATACAAATAGCCTCAATAAGTTAATGACAATTATAACCATTTTATCATATTTGACATAAATTATTATAACAAATTAATAATCTAGTAATACCGGAGCGTTTTAAGTATAAATTGAGTGTACATACAACTCTACTAGCAAAAAACTCGGTATCTTCGCTAAAAATGTATCATAATATATATAACGAAATAGATAAATGTTTAATATGTAAAAAGTATGCAAACACTAATTAGAAAGAACTTCTTCAACCACATAACTTTTCAATTAGTCATGGTCTAAAGAAAGGATTTATTTATTCACAATTTTTAGTAATAATTATTTAATAATTGTTAATTATTTTTCAAAATTTATTGATATACAATCTTTAAAAAAGAATATAAAATATGCTTTATAAATGTAAAGATAATTCTCAAAATATATATTTAGCATTCTTAAATTATGACAACATTCCAATACCAAATGTAAATAAAAGTCCTTATAAATAATTAATGACACAAGAAACAAGAAATTTGTTATCTGTTTAATAATGTTATGATAGAAATGCAAATCGTCCAAGTAGAAAATAAAGGAATACCTGAGATTATTATAACAAAAGCTAAAGATCGTATAAAATAATAAAAGATCAAATAAATAGAATGCATCGCAATAAAAAATATCTAGCAATTATTTCTTGAATTTCCTAGAATCAACTCTGATAGTGATAAACTGATAGAGCATACATTGTTTAACGAATCAACATACAAGTAGTGGCAGATTTGTAAAAACTCTTAAAAGATATAGCAATAATAAATTATTGTACTTTAAAACTAAAAAATATGTTTATCAGTTTGTGTTTAATAGTTTTAGTTGTTAGTTATTAATGCTATTTTTAATTTTTTTAAATGTTTATTTATATTAAATATTGACATTGAAAATGTCCTGTATTGTTTGATGTTGTTTTTATCAGAATGTATTTTATGAATTTTTGTGAGAAAATAAATCAGCATTAAAATCACAAATCACACTGACTTAACATTGCAAGTTATACCCCTGTAATACTCTAGATAACCTACTAAAACGTCAATGTTCATTTAAAAAATGACGTATAAGTTCTTTATACGTAAATTTGTTTTGCGCGTTAATTGGTTATTATACTAGAGATTACTATTACTCCAAACAATTTGTTTTGCGCGTTAATTAGTTATTATTAGACACCGGATTATATGCAACTTAAAAACGCTAAAATATGCATGCAAATATGCAATAAAAAAGCCCAAAATATGCATAAAAATAGCAAAAATATGCCAAAGTATGCAACTATATGCAACATAATATAAACCAATATAGTTTAATTAGTTTATCAAAGAAAACAAAATATATAACAAACTCTATTTTTTTTAATTTTTTATAAAGTTAAATAGTTAAAATGTGTCAAAATATACAAATTTATATATACAGGTGATAGACAAAAACCGTACGGCTAAATAACTCCATTTTGAATGGTTTTTTAAGTAACATAAGGAACTAAAGTTTTTCAAAAGGCAACATATATTTTTTTTTATCTCCAAGACATTTTAAATATAACCTAGTAAATTAAAAAAACAAATTTTATTTGTTTTCTATTTAAAACGATTACTTATACTCCAAACACCGGATAAGCTATTCTCGGTTTATTCCCCTCAAAAACCTAACTTTGCTTTGACTAGGATTTGTAAAAACGGATTTTCATATTTATTCAGCATATAGCGTTATTCCTGATTCAACACAGAAATCTAAAAACAGCCCTTAGTGTGAATAACTTACATTTTATCTTAAATTTTCATAAACATTAAGTTCAAGTTCTTAGTGCGTTTTACTTTAAGCAGGCAGTATAATTTAAAGTAAAGCTTTGACTTATGACTTAACTCATGTTGATAATAAAAAAAAATATGATTTAAGTGTTTATAAATCTAACTTTTATAGTCACTGCTTACAACAACACATATTTGATTAAAATTGAAAAAAAAATGCCAACCTTGTAACTGTCATAGTCGTGTTTTTGGCTATTTTTTTATAAAAATAAATTATCATTGTTGCTTAATTTTGTAAAAAACAAATCATGTTTGATGTCATGTTTCCAAAACTGGTTTTTAGGTAAAACCTTAACATTTTATTATTTCCTTTTTTTAAGCAACAGCAGAACATCTAAAACCAATCTCTGCTATACACAGTAGTACATATTTTAAAAATACTTCACCGGCAAAGAATCAACCTGCCAGGCGCACAATTCGACGGACCATCAAAAAGACCCAGTTTTCATTACTAGATAATATTTGACCAAATAGACTACATTTACTTAGCAAATAAAATATATCGGCGGTAGCTAAGACTGTACGCAATGAATCGATTCGGCGACATTCTCAAAGCTTGGATTGTCGTATAGAACAGTTTAACCTATTTTACGTAAAGATCTTGATGTAAAATTATACAAGATTCATTTTGTGCAAGAATTGAAACCGGCCATTTTCCAAATCTCCACAGTTTCAATTTTTATGCTGTGAAAAGCTTAAAAAAATCCACTGTTTTTGACAATAATTTTGTTCAGCAATAGAACCCATTTCTGGCTTAATGGACACGTCATTAAGCAAAATTACCGTACCATCGGTTCATATTTCTATAAAATGGTACATTCTGAAGTTTCAATTTTCAGCCACATTAAAACCATCATTTGAAAAAAATAATCGTTAAAAAATAAATGTAAAAATTTTGTTTGGATGATAATAAAAATTGCCCATTAAAATTAATTTTTTTAATTTTTTTTTTAAATTTTTGAATTTAGTACCTCTAAATAAATCACCCGTTCTTATTGATCTCGAGTTCTTAAGTTATTTAAAAAACTCCAAATAAAAGAAGAATCTTTTGATGTGTTTTTTGAAGGCATATAACCAAATTAAGCATTCCATTCTTATTATTAAAAAAAAAACACTCCTAAGCCTATTTAAACAGTTTAAAAAAATATTATTATCGATTTGTGCCTGCAGTTATCACTAGAACTAGGACTTAATTATAAGATTTTTTTTCAAATTTTTTATTAAAAAAAACCTTTTGTTAAAAAAGTCGGGCAATAATCGCATGAGTCATGACCATAAATTTATTTTAAAACGTTGGCATATATATCTTTTAAAAAAATATTTTATTAACCCTTAAATTTTTATGAAATTATAAATTGCTTAAAATAAGCATCAAATATGCACAAAAATGCCTAAATAGGCAAAATTAGTTATAATAAGGATAAAATATGCATACAAATTAAAAAAAACAATTACAAATTCTTAAAATATGCATTAAATATGCATAAAACCCAAAAATAGGCAAAATCAGCCAAAATAAGAAGGTTAATCTTGAAACACAAATTAATCGTTGGGCTTGTGCATAAACCTCTTAAAATAAGAAGGTGTCATTTGCTTTACTTTCTTATGATTTGTGAAGATATACATTCAAAGTTGAAATGCATATAATATTGGTAAAAATCATAACGCATATAAATCCTAGCTTTACATATAATATACAGTAAATTAAAGTTACTTTATAGATAAATCATATATGTATTATATATATATATATATATATATATATATATATATATTTAATTTATAATGTAAATTAGAATTTATGAATTAAAAATCAGATAACGCAGCACAAAAAAAATGATGTAAAATGTAAGTCTGTTTTTGACAAAAATGATCTGAAAAATATAAGATTCTATGACTTTGTATGTTAATATATATTAAAAAATTGTCCATACAAGTTGCAAATCTAGATTTTTTCCAGTTACTTCAAAATTGCAATTTTCATAATTCTTTTCTACAAATCACATATTAAACAAAGTTGTATAAAATTCATTAAAATTACAAAAAAAAATAAATAAAAATCATAACATTGTTCCATAATGGCAAATAAATTAAGCACATTTCCCCTTATATCTACAAAAGCCAAATTTATGATACATTTAATTCGGATATAAAATCGTTCTATTGAGCATTATTATTACCACTATTTTTCTTGTAATTTCTCGTACTTGGTTCTAAACTAAACAGAAGTAGTACTATAGAGTTATATTTAATACCAATAATGTTACAAACTTAATTAAATTTATTAAAAACCTTCTAAACCGTTGCAAGCACCAATATAGCAAAATGTTATGTAGTAAAACGTTTGGCTGTCAAACTAAATAAGTATTTACAATTATTTAAAAATATAATTTTTAATGTATACAAATATCTTTATTACATTGACAACCTAAAAGTTGTTTTCGCTGGCTAAGAAAGTTCAACTATTGCATTTTCTTATTTAAAATAAACGCAATATTAAAGTTAAAAATTAAAATATCCATATTTTTTGCTCTGTATTCAAATTTATTCAAAATCTCTATCATAGACTTAAGTCTACAACGGCATTTTAAAAGTTTTAGTATAAGAAAAGGTTTTTTTTTTTAAACATGTTTTGATAAAACTTCATTCTAACGTTAAACACTAATTAGTTAAAACAAACTATATTAATTTATACAAATCCTTATTTACTTATAATTTTGCCAACAGGTATAATGTTTGTAATATATGTATCTACAGATCTACTACAAAAATCTACAAAATTACTGCATTTCATATAAGTATTGCTGCACTAGCCTTTGGAAACTTTGCAATTTATTTGAGTGCAAAATGAACATTACGTGCAAATTGTAGACTATATTTTTTCTACAACTACAATAAATAAAAGAATAATTCATTATTTTGTAATGATATATTGTGTGACAAACACGGTTTAATACCTAGATTTCAAAATTTCACTAGAAAAAACATTGCATACAAACTCGAGAAAGTAAAGCAATGTATAACATTAAAACACGCAAGTTACACACCAAGCATTTTTTACGACTACAATACTTATAACCAAAAACTACTATGGGCACCCCTTGCAAATTTCTACCCATCTTATATTGTGTTAAAATCATAAATATTACTAAAAAAGTTATTACATTTTTTAGATTCATATTAGAACAGTAAATGTACCCACTGCGCGCTTCATCAAAGAAAACAAAAAAAACAGTCAAGATTACATATACAATATATAATAAGTTATGCAGTTACTTCATCATGTACTATACCTACGTATAAAGCTACACGTTAAACATCAAAATTGACCTGTCAACAAGATAGAAGCTCATCAGAGCTGCTATAGAAAAACAATTTTTCACTAGTCGGTGCAGTCATTTGACAACCTCAAACTTCAAAGCTCTTCTTCAATAACTGAAGATACTGACAGAATTTTAAATAAAATTAAATATTAATAATTAAAGCAATAATAGCCTACGTCAATATTGCTAATACAATTTTTACATCAGGTACTTTTCAAAAGTATGAAAAGGCTCTCACGTTATACAACATTTCAAAACCTAGAAAAAAACATAAGTTTTCTTAAAAACTACCAGAGAATCAGTCTTCTATGCACCTTAAGTAAAGTCTAAAAAAGAGTGATCTTGGACATAATCCCATAATCTGCCTGCGGCCCAGTAAAGTGAAGATGTGCCTGCAAAAAATCACACAAAAACGCCGCAAATATCTTTTAGCACACACAAATGAATTCAGAAGCATAGACTAGTGCAGATAACAAAATCAAGATTTAAGCAAAATTCTAACTAAACATTAAGATTGAATTGTGAAGTAACGGTCCAAGTCGTTAACACAACAATCAAACTAAATCACAAAAAGAACCCTTGCAATAGACTGGCTAACAAAAGTAATAAAAACTACTTGCACACCAACGAGTGACCCACTCTCATGCCAAAAGAGCGGTTTACCACCACCACCCTTAAAGTTGTAATTCAGGCGGCCACTTGGACAGACCTAACCTCAACTCCAATTCATCAAAAGTTGCTTATAAAAATCCATGAAACAAAAAACCACCACAACAGCCCCTAGGCTTGTCCACACTTGGAAAATATCTCCAAGAAATTGCTCAAGACCCGATAGACAACAAAACACAAAACATCCAAGAAGTCTCCGCGCATTAAAGCTGAAAACTTTTGGCCAAATTTGGTGTATCAACGGCACCATATCTGAGCTGCTTCCCACTTAGTGGGTCGTTATCAGCTCTCAATATTAGTGATAGTAATGTTATATTTTTTTAGATTAAAAAAAAAATTAACATCTTTTTTCTACAATAATTGCAGTAAGTTAAAGAAAAAAATTAAAAAAAAAAAATGTTTAAAATAATATAATTCAAATGTAATAACATAACTAGACGGATGTATATGTAATTGTAATTATATAAAAGTTGCGTGCGACAATAGGCATATTTTGCACGCATTGCGCCTCAGTAATAAAACAAGAAATACTGCTACCTGAAAGTCAAAGTGTTTATTTATTTTTATAAAATTGAAATTGTATGTTTTATATGTTTTAAATCATATATTTGCTTATTCGGTTTTAGAAGTTTTGCTTAGCACTTTGTTTATTATGTTAGCTTAAGATTTTTATGTTAAGTACCTCACAAACAAAAATTTACACAAAAATAAGTAAACTATTATCTGTGATAAAATTTTACAAAACTTACTGAGATAACAATATGTTTTAGAAATGGTAGTTTCATAACATTATATTAATTCAGGACATTATTGATTAATGTCCATGTAAACCATAATTACATTTAATATGAGAGTGTGGGTGGACCAAACAGTAAGTAGTAGAAACATGTGTTTCAAAACTTTTAAGAAATCAATTATTAAAAGTAGTGTCAAGTATTTATGTCTTTCAAATAATAGAAGAAAACAAAACATCATCTGTAACGTAGTTTAAACTTGAACGTATTCCTTAGCATTGAGATTCAACCAAATGCATTTCATTAAAATAATAATAATAATACGTGAGAGGCCAAAAAGGAACGCCATTATAAAGTTCATAAAACATTAATTAAAACATTATATAAATATTGAATCACCAATAAAAGACGATAATTAATACTCTGCCGTAACGGGACGATTTATGCAAAATTATTTTAGATATTGCAATCTGAATTGCAACGCATAAATTATTATTTTACATAATACTACGGCAATAATGCATCACTGTATAGTTTACCAGCGCTGTATTCCACCAAAACATTATTGTCAGTCTACAGCAATTCGCTTTCAATAAGTTATTACCTACTAAGAATATATGAACATAATTTCATTCAACTAAACAAGAATTAAAATGTTAATTAATATGTCTCGCAAGTTGAATGCAAGGTAAATATTATTTTTAAATTGTACTCGAACCGCTGTAATTTTAGCATAAGTTTATTTTCTTTTAATTAATTACTATGTCACATATATATCATTTATTACAACGCTTCCAGGACTATTAGGGATCTGCAAATATTACGTTGTGTAACTATATTAGAGTGTTACTACATCCGTAGTTTAACGCGAATTCGCGGGTGCTGAAGATAATTTGGAAGTTATATGGTGTAGTTAGTGTAGGGTATCATATAGAAGCGCAATTAATCTTTGCAAACCACACCATAATTAATGCACTCTTTTATAACTATAAATTTTGATTTTATTAATAATAATAAAAGCTTGAAATAATTGAGTTTTCAATAAATAATGTAGCTATTTGTGTTTCACGACAGAATAAATAATAAATGATTTACATACTTACTTCATAGCATTGGCATTTATTCTTTAAATAAATGTCAAAGAAATATTTATTATTTATTTTTGGCAAAACTAATAATAAATTCTTGACTTTGTTCTAAATTAATTTTCTAATTATGAAGTATTTTTTTTTATATTTATTAAAATAAATCTACATAATCCTAATTGAAGATAGTTTTTATAATCAGTTGTAATTTATTTAGTCAGCAAAAATATTCAATTCAACTAAGTTAAAAAAATCTATCACTATTTTGGAAAACTTAACTTACTATATTGAACTAGGTTAGTACATATAGTTCACGACTAGCACACAACTAAATATTTAAATTGATTATTGTTTTCTAAACACATTTAATTTTTAATACTTGCAAAATATAAATAAGTAACATGGTTGTTTATATTATTCAAACTCTAAATTTAATTTTAATGAAGTAATCGAATGATAGAATTAGTGACGTGTCTAATTCACTAAAGGGTTTACCAAATTAATTTTGCATTAATCCATTACGTCGTACAATAAACTATAATTGCTCAATTATAATCCAACGATATTCTTTGTTAAGTAAAAGATTAATTGTGTGCGCCCCGTACTCCCGCTTTTGTCTGTATCTTTAGACATTATGTAAACGTTTGCGGAGGGGAGCAAATAAAGTCCAATAAAATGCTTCGTGTTCCTGTATTTGCGGGCACACGATCGTGTAACCTAATAACTCTACTGATCGGCCACTGTTATAACTAAACCAACGTAAATATTGGTTTTCCTGAACGTGTGGAACAATAAAAGTGACGTGTGTGTTCTGTAATTTAATTGACACTTTTCATGTGGCCGCTTAAATACGTTTGGTATCCAATTTCCCGATAAAACTCTTTGACTAATTGAATAGTTAAGCTAATTTGTCCTAGTAATACAAATATCTACACATTGAAATTCGATTCAATGTTATTGTACACGTTTTATCATCATCAACTACAACACATTGTGTTGTTTTATTTGCAATAATATATGTTATACTAAAAAGTGCTTTAACTGTTTCTTAAGAACACTAATTATAAAATTGTTGTTATTTTTATTAATATTGAATTATGACCTTAGTAGTAGTAAAAACATAATACCATTGTAATAAGATATGCAACCTCCATCAGACATATCCATGTAAATTTGATTTATCGGGGATATTCTATTTTCAGAAAAGAGTGTTTTATTAAAAATTTAAACTTTATCACGGTTCCCTATAACGGGATTTACTTGTCACTATATTCTGCGCTATAATATTTCTCAGTTTTGAATATTGCGCTTATTGACAAAGGAATATTTCTCATATATATTTCGGGAATTATTAAAGATTACTTCCCAAATCCTAATGGATACATTAGTAATCCATCGAAACCATTAATTTTTTATATCTTTCAAATACACTTGCAGACGCATTCTTTGTGGAATTAGAAGCTTTCGATATACGTTTAAATCATTCTTTGCGACATATTATATCAACTAATTGTAGATTTATCAGGATTTTCTCGCGCCGCCTTTCGCCTCACCTTAAAACCAATAAGTATGATCAAATGTAGATTGATTGCTTTGCAATGGGTTACAAATTTATTGGATTTGAATAGATATTTATATGAGTTAGTATTTAAGAAAATTGTTGTAGTTAGCTATTTAACTAAATTATTATAAACTATTTCCTTTGACAAAAAAATATTTATTGTATCCAATACTTTTTGTCGACTTATTTTTGAAATATAAATTACAATTCTGAAGTACTTGGTACTGATAATTTCTATTGTTAAATTTACAATATAATTTGAAATGCAACAAATAAAACGCCTAAAATTATGTATCATAAATTGTAGTTTTAGCGGTTATTTGTTTTAATTGTATAGGTAGATGAATATACTCGTAGCCATATTATAAACTAATACAACGTATGCATAAAAATTATTTGGTTAGTATGCTATTAAAACAATACTACCTAGTAGGGTAATTTCACTGAAATTCGGACAATCGTTCCCACATTGATATCTCCGATTTTGCTCAAATTTTGTACACATGTTTAGGGTTTATGATGATTCCTGTAGATTTTAGATTTTTAAGTGCAATAGAGTGTAAATGACGACCTTTTTAATTTTTTAGAAATATTTTGTTTTTTTTTCAGTGTTTGCGCAGTAAATAAGCAAAAAATAGTCAATATTCATATTGCAAAAAATGTATCTTATAGGAAATTTTTCAGCCTATGTTTCTTAAAATTTTTCTTGAAAACTTGAAAAAATACTAATTTATGAAAAATTTGATATCTTCGATTCCGCTACACCTGAAAACTTAAGATTTAAATATGATACTCTTTAAATATAGTACTTTTGATCGCAAAAATTAAATAAAACTGGATTTGCTTGCCCTAGGGTAAAATACAATACATAATTGCTAAAAATGAGTTCTACGTGAAATTTTCTTTTGATTTTATCATACTTTTTCAAAGGTAGTGATAAAAAATAATTATTTTTTGGTCTTTCATAATATTGAAAAGTAAAACCAAACAAAAAAAAAATTAGTGTATGCAAAAGGAAATTTCCCAAAAACGCAATCTTTTCGTCTTTTTAAAAATCTCCTAAAAAGCCAAAAAATTAATATAAACAAAAAGAAAATCTCTTAAAAGTAACCCATTTTTTGCAATTATGTATTATATTTCACCCTAGGGCAAAATTTAAGTCTCCAGATGTAGCGGAATAAAAAAAAAAATTTCATAAAATGTTATTTTTTCAATTTTCCGCAAAATGCTTGGGCGGGATTGTGTTCTACGAAAAATTTCCTATAAGATACATCTTTTCCATTATGAGTATTGACTATTTTTTTTATTTGTAGCGCAAAAACTGAAAAAAAAAACAAAATTATAATAAAAAAAGTAAAATAGCAACCATTTACACTGTATTGTACCTAGAGATCTAAAATTTTAAGAATTGACAGATTTTGGTACCTCAAACATGTGTACAAAATTTGAGCAAAATCGGTAATATCGATGTAGGGACAATTGTCCGAATTTCAGTGAGCTATTTACACAATATACATCGTTAATTTTTATTATAAATAACAGTATAATCAACATAATAATCATCTTGAATTGATAATTATTTGTATTTATGAATGAGCATTTAAACTTTCTGGGTTTTCCCTTTTAACATTAACTAACTTTTGCATAAGTGTGTATTTGTGTCATTGCATTTCAGTAGTTTAACAACAAATTATTTGTAACACGTCAATGCAATTGCATTAAACTAAACATAAAATAATACACAATACAAAATTACCACACACATATTGCTGTGCTAATTCTAAAGTAAGACATTAAAAAAAGTAAATTGACATATTCGTTTCAAATGACGTTATAAAAATGAAATTTTTAAAATTTTATGTTGTAGTACAAATCTAAAACGATCTGCGTATATGTCTTGTTATTGATTGAGGTATTTTCTAAATGTGTTGTATGATTGTTTGTTGTCTTTAATAGAAGCTTTTCTTTTGCAGTCTGCTTATATATTATGTGGTGTTTCCACTGTGTCACATATTAAACAGTTAGGTAATTTTGCATGTTTAAATAGATATTTTTAGTCTGCCTTAAGCCCAGTTTTTTAATTAGTTATCTTCAGTGTTCAAAATATAGAATATATGTTGGCGTAGGTTGTATTTTCTTGTATTTTTCAGTTGTGTTGTTCAGTTGGTGTTGTTGCGTTCATTCTTGTAAAATCTCATCTAATCTAAAACATTGTGGTTTTAATTTGCTGTAATTTTTTTTTTGTTATTTCAGTAAGTTGGTTAGACCGACATTTGAAGTAGTGTAAAAAATACGTAAATATAATCTTTTGAGTTGATTTTGTGTTTTTTGTATGGCTTGCTGTTAAATTTTTTGTAGATCATTTGCATATATTGGTAGTGCATAGTATTTTTTTGGTTTTGTTAATGTTTCATATACAGGGTATTAGGTAAACAAGCGGAAAAAATTCAAGCGGTTATTCCTTAGTCTATTCTAGGAAAATTTTGTCTCATGTAGATTTCTGAAAAACTCCTTTGTTTCGAAGAATTAGGGTAAACAAACTTTGCGACAGTTACAAATTTTATTATCAAAATCTACATGTAAAGTTGCTGAATCTACAATAAATGTTTGTAATGACTCCCTCCAGCCAGGATACAAGCATTTAATCTTCTCATCAATGAGTGCCAAACTCTTTTAAACACACCAGGGTTGATTCTAATTGAGTTACACCCAGCAATTATCCAATTTTGCAAGTCGTCAAAATTTTCCAATAGAGTAGCGTAAATTAATGATTTCAGATAGCCCCCTAAGAAATAAACCAGGTAGTTTAAGTTTGAAGATCGAGCAAGCCATGCGTGTGGCCCACCTCGACCAATTCAGCTATCTCCGTATGATGCTGTTAAATAATTACAAGCAACCAAACTAAAATGTAGTGGTGCACCATCGTGCATAAACTACATTGCAATTCTTGTTGCCAATAAAACATCATCCAGAAACTTAAGTAGCATGTGTTCCAAAAAGTTGCAATACCCTCGTCTTCTTGGTAAAAATACTGGTCCAATTAGACAGTCGCCCTCAATTCTAACCCAAACATTCAAGAAGAACTGATGTTGAAATCAATATTCTTATACCTGATGCGGATTTTCATCTGCCCACACATGGTTATTATAAAAAATCATTATTGCATTTCTTGAGAAACAGGCTTCATTGGTAAAAGAATATGTCATGAATTAAGGGATTAACACTAATGTTTGCAAAAGCCAATGACATAACGCAAAATGTAAAGAAAAATCAGTAGGTACTAGTGCCTGAACACGCTGAATGTAGTATGGATCAACACATTGCCCTTACAAATTTTCCAAACGGTCCAATAACTTACATTCAAAGTATTGCCAATTTTTCGCGTAGAGTTACTTGGATTTTCCTTTATTATGCCCAGCACATTATAATCCAGTTGTACCGTACTTACTGACATTGATCTTCTTGGCTTTCCATTTCCAGCTTGTTATGAACTGCCATCAGCAAGTCCATACATAAAATGCATGTCAGCCAACTCGGCGTTCGTATGGTGATTCATGGTAGAGAAATTCACTAACTATTAAAGACACGTCAAATAGCCAAACGTCTTTCAATCTAAACAACTGCGACCGATACATTTGATGATCAATGACAAAACGTATTTAAATAAAATCCATTTGTACATTAATAGATAAAACAGCCGTTCCAAGTTATAGGTAACAATTTTTTGTACTTGATATACTCATTGACGTACGCCATACTTTTATTTACATTAATGATTTCAACAAATATTAATTATGGTTGTTACAAATTTTGTTCACCCTGTATCTTCAAAACAATGGAGTTTTTCACAAATCATCATAGGCAAAATATTCTTAGAATAGACCAAGAAATAAGCTTTTAAATTTTTGCCGCATGTTTATCAAACACCCTGAATAAGTGGCATGTGTTTTTGCTTAATTTTAGATTTTGCCAACGTTAGTGCTTTTAGTATGTTAGTATTGTTTTTAACTTTTGCTATTATTGTTTGTATTTGTTTAGATTTTTTTTACTTAGAAATTTGTGTTCTTATCTCCGTGTTGTATAGTTTTTGTTGTTCAGTTGTTTTTTAGTAAAGTGTATAATTGTACATTTTGTTGAATATATTTTTAGGTTAAACTTTATTATTGTTTGTTGTAATTTGTTAAAGTTGTTTTAAAATTTGCAATTGTTTTCTTAAATATTTTTGTTATTGGTGGATATAACAAAATCATTTGGATATAATATCATTTTAATGTTCAAAAAATGTGCGCTGGTATAAATATTAAATAGTATGGAGCTGTGGAGTGCCATTTCTTTAAATTGTTAATTTTTATTTCTTAGAAAAAAATGTATATACTGTATAAACAATGTGGTATATGTGTTTGTATCATTATATTGAAAAATGATGAAATATACAATATGATATTTGTTGGTAATAAAGTATTCCTACGGTAATATGTCGTTAGCTGTACTTTATGTTTTTACTTTAGAATAGCCAATATATATATATATATATATATATATATATATATATATATATATATACTGATTTCCATAAAAAACACAGAAAAATTGTTAATCAATTTTAATAATTTTTTTTACAAAATGCTTATTGTAATGAAACAAACAAACAATTAAAATTAAAAAACAAAAACATATTTTATTAATAATAAGTACGGCAAAGCATACTGTCAATGAAATGATCAATTCTTGGGGTATGTCATTTCAAGCTTTTTGAATCCGCAGCAAAAGATGATGCAAGCCGTTTAGTCAATCATATCTCAAACTTGCCCATTTAGTGACAAATCTGGCAACCAAACAAGCTTTTTTCAAAAATCGTGTTGTAACCTTTGCTGCATGAAGGCGTAGCTTGGTGAAAATTGGAATTTTCAACACCCTAAAAATAAAAATGCAACAGCAAGATTAAGGGTAACCTGCTGCTATAACATTTTGCACCCCATATCATGACTCCGTGTGCAGAGGCTGTCTTGCGTTCAACAAAAAATGTTAAATTAATACTTCATTGTAGTCTGCAATAAAGTCTATAAGATTTTATCCGACAATAAACAGATGACTTTAACATTCAGTGTCCTCCACCTTCCATAATCTATTGTAATTAAGCAAGTTGTTGAAAATATGTCTCTGGCGGCCAAAAATCTTTAACTGCATTCTTTACAACCTGAAGATACCCAAAAACGTCCAGATCCAAGGCCGTGTTAGTAAACCCTTTCATCAAACTATCTCTAAATTAAAGTCCGCCTTCTCATACCAATAATTCAACCACGTTTAAAATTATTTAGTTGTCAATAATTTACACGTTGGCAAACTCTTCTTTTTAAATTTTTACAAAACAATAGTGGACAAACTAATCAAAAAGTTGATAGTTATTATACATCAATTGTTTGTTTAATACACATAATTGATATTAAATGACAACAAAGAAATGACATAAAAACAAAACAAAAATGTTTTTATTTTATTTAAGTTGAAATCATTTGTTTGTTTTATAAAAAAAAGGCAAATTGTAATTTTTTTATTAAAATCCAACTTCTGTGCATTTTTTTATGAGAGTATTTTATTTACAAAATTTTAATATACTTGTACAAAATTAAACGCTTTAATTAAATGAAATTGTTTTTAAGATAATAGTTGTTACATTTTATTTGACAGTCACGTTTAGATTTTGAAAGTTTATAAAATGATTTAACACATTAAATAATACATAATTTGATAAAAAAAATTTAAATATTGTATATTCTAAAAAACTTCCTGCACGAAGTGTCTTGTTTATTATTTAATTGCGTTTCTTGCATTACATAAATCTATAAGCAAAATATGTAAACCAAAGAATTAACCAACAGCATTTTTCTGAAATATATCCATGAGTTTTTGACAAAAACTATATGAGTTAAACCATACGCTTTTTTATATATTTTGTACTTCATTCATAATAAAATAATTTTTTTAGACATAAAAAAAACTGAAAACTTTGTCATTTAACATCTGGTCAAATAATTGTCTATTTAAATTTTCATTTTAAATAGCTGAAAGCTGTTTCATTGTTGTTATTTTTTCATATTGTGATTGCCAATGTTTTTGTTCATTTGATGTCTGTAATTGTTTCGTGGTAATATTATATTTGCTGTTGGTTGTTTTACATTTTTGGTTGCTTTGTTTGCTCTTTCGTTGTCTGGTATTCTAATATGACTTGGTATAGATTGTATCTTTATTTTTAAGTCGCTTGTGTTAATATTATTGATTTCATTGCTTATTTCTTTCCACATATAGTTGGTTTTTGTGAAAGTATTAATTTACTGGAGTAAGGTCATTGATGTTTGAAAGTCTGTGAATATTGCGTAGCTTGTATTGTCTTTATTGGGATATTTGTTAATTAGGTAGCGCTAATTTAATAGTAGCTATCACACTTGTTACTATTGATGCAGTTTGTTGTATTTTTATGTCTGCTGTTTTTCTGATAAAAACCGATTTAAATCTATCGGTAAATATGTGGTTGTAGTTTTTATATTTTGTATTAATAATATTAAGTTAAAGCGTTTCCATTTTTATTGTGATGCAGTCTTGTGTTTTGGAAGTAATTTTAAGAATTTTTGTATGTATGAGTAATGCTTTTTTAATGAGTTGCTACATATTTTAGTATGAATGTGTTGGAACTACACATTTTATGATATTTTTGTTGCTTTCTAAAATAATCAAGTCAGTTGGTAGTAGTTTGTTTACATATTGCACATTTGTCTCTAATATGTTTTTAGTTTGTTGTAGTAATTGGATTGTGTTTTCTTTTTCAATTATTTTAATGTTTTGATATATTATTTGTTTTTTTTATTTGCTATATATTGCTGATTTACTCAAAATTGCAATTATTGGAGTATAGCAAATGATTCCAATGCTTTATTAAGGTTTTGTTAAGGTATATCTTGTTAGGCTCCTTCTTCTTTGTAATAGATCTAATCAAATTTATATCTTTTTTGATTTGTTTTTCTATTTCTTTAATATGTTTATTAAATTTTAATTTTCTGTCTATCCACACACCTATATATTTATGTATTTCCGTTTCCGGTATATCTTCTTTATGCAGTTTTATTTTGTTATGAAGTGGTATTTTATGTTAGTTAGTAAAATATACTGTTTTAGATTTGGTTATATTTATGTTTAAGTTTAATAATTGAAATTGTTATCCATTGTTTTAATTTTATCTTCCAGTATTTTTATTTTTATATTAACGTTTATATTTTTATTTGCAGTGCGATCAACAACGAATGAGGTTTTTAAAATATTTCTGAGATTTTTTTTAGTAATTTTAGTGTGTACCAGTTTCTCAACTTGTTTTCCCTGAACAAAATAAATCCTAAAAGTCACCAGAATTTTTATAGACGATTGTCGCTTTTTAAGTTAAGTTAATGTTTGATAAAAATAATTAAAGTTACTATTGTGTGACATCACACAATAGTAATTTCAACCACCAACTATGTAACCAGACTAACACCTTTCCACTATTCATAATATGCACATTATAACATCACAATATATGTAAACTAATTAAACCTTTTTATATATTTATATTATAATTTTTTTATTTTATAGTACACCGAAGATGGCCTAACAACCAAAATTGGTCTGTACATAATAACAAACATAGCATATAAATGTATATTTAATAAACACAACCTAACCTATCTTTTTAAGAAACGTCTAACTGGATAAGAAATACAGACAGAGTGAGAAACTGCCATAGTCATTAAAATATACAAAAAAGGTGATCCAACAAACTATATATAAGACTCTTATTGCAAATCAACTATGAGTAATAGTACAGTACTAAAAAAAGCAAAAATCAACCATTAATATACACAAGCAAACAAAAAATAAAAGTCACTTTAAAATTATGTCTTAGTTTTGGATTTTTTGTATTAACCTTATGTTAGCAAAATGTAAACAATTGTACTGTATTTTGCACACTAAATTAAAAATTCATTGTTGCATTGTAAAACATATTTATTGTTTTGATTGAGTATTTTGAAAATATCACAAACTTACAGTTCAGACAAAGTTCGAATTTTTGTTTAAAGGACTAATATAGAACAAAAAATATGAAATAAAACTTATCACTAATACCAAGCATTACCCCTCTGGCATTAATGACTGCTTGAAATCGACAAGAAACACATTGAATTAAATTAAAGATTACATTTTAGTCAATATTATTCCATTCCTGCACTAGCAACTGCCTTAGCTCCTAAGTAGTTTTTGAAGCAGAGGTATGTTTTCAGATACGTTGTCTCAGCTCATACCATACATGTTCTAAAGGGTTCATGTCCGAGCTGAGAGCTGGCCAGTTGAACCCCCAAAATTCCCACTTCATTCAGATAATCTCTGTCAACGTGAGGTCTAGCATTATTTTGCATAAAAATGCAGCGCTCGCCCATAGTTGTCATAAAAGGCATAACATAATCTTCGAGAACCTCCATAATGTATCTGTGAGCTGCCAGGGAGCCATTCTCTATAATGACCAATTCTTTCCGTGCTTCGGTAGAAATTCAATACAAACTAAAGCGTATCTTTTTCCGCGTTTTTTTCACACTTTCCAAGGTCCGTCTGATTCATTGAAGCATAAGTGCGACTCATCTGAAAACAGTACAATGCTCCAGTCCTCATTATTCCATGCCCGGTAATTAAAAAAAAAGTACATTACAGTACACCGTGTGAATGACTAAAAAATTATATATTATAAAATAATTAAAAAACAACAACAAAATGTAGGTTTTCAATTAGAGCAAAATGGCTGCTTCATAAAAGTATGCAATACGGTAATAATAACTGACAGATAGATAACATTTGTCAAGAAATAAATTATTAAACGCCTACTTAGATTTACAATTTGCAAACATAAAGTTAAAACAAAACATTCCAAAAATAAGTCTTATTTTTAAAGTGACCTCTAATAAAGTGAGAAATATAAAATGTGTAAAGCAAGACTACATAATATCACCAAAATTATTCACACTTGTTTTAGAAAACGTGTTTAAAAACCTCAAGTAAAAAAATGCGGAAATAAAAATAGTGTAGAAAGACTTAGCAATGTACAATACGCTGACAATAATGATGTATTTGCCAAGAGCAAAATAGAATTGAAAACCATGCTACAAAAGTTAGTAAACAGCAAATGACACTTTTGGTTTTTAAGATATAAACTTTGGTTTATTAAAAACCTTATTTTTAATGATTTCAAAAATGTATAGATTAGTTTTTATATTTGCAAAAAACAAAATTTAAAATTTAAAAACAATGTCACGTTTTCTTTTTTAGTTTATTAGAACCAATGGAAATTAATAACATATTTTAATAAAACAATAATATACACAATAACTTTGTTAACAATTTAATTAAATACTAATTAAAATTACCGAAATAATGAAAAATTATCACAAAATCACTATTACTAATACATTACTAGTTTTGGCTTGCTAGAGCCATCTACAGACGCAATACGTTATTAAAATTACAATTACTATAAATTAATTTAATAATTAATTTACAAAATAATTTTTATTTTTTTAAATTTTACTTGGTGTGTTTGTACCACAATTTTAATTTTTTGGTAACAAAATATCATATTATTTTCTTCTTTTGACAAATATGACATATTTTTGTAGTTACTGAGGTATCCAAAATAACAAAAATTATAAAATAACACTTAAAAACAATGAGTAGATAAGAAATAAATCAAAAGTCTAACCAACAGAATGCCAAGAATTCAACAAACTAGAGCGCTAAAATCTAGTCAGATCACGAATCATGCAAAGAAAAAAGAAGCATTGAAAGACTTCAACAATGCTGTTAAATAAGTTCCAAATCGGACAAAATAAAAAATTCGGAAAAAAAAATAAAAGATACACAAAGAGTAGATAACAACTAAAAAGTAGTTGTTTATTAGTTAGAAACTCAAACTATAAGACCTAGTGTCACACTAGCATAAATATCAACAACATAAAGTTGAAATTACAACTAAAAATAGATATACTGTCAAATATAAAATTTCCATATTTTAAATATAATCATATTCTTAAAAATGTTGGCAACATTTGTTCACGTTGGAACTTTTTATCTTCTTTTTAAATAACAGTTATGGCGCTTACTTAGTTTGTAGTCGTTTTGTTAAGATTTGTTTAAATAAATATTTTGAAATAAAAAAATATTTGTTTTATGACGTCATACATTCTATTATTATAAAATAATCTATATTTTTAACGTGATATATGTAAATGGCACAAAAAAATTATTAGTCATTTTTAATATTATTATATAAACTACAATTAATTGCAATAATCGTTTTTGGATCACTACACTATTTGCCTCCAATGCAATAGTATTCAAATAAATTATTTTTGATTTATAATACTAGTGCATTAATATCGATTTTAATAACGGTGAATAGAGATCAATGCAGATAACAAACATACATATAAAATGCATATTATGCAAGATAAGAAAATGTTATGAATAAAATATAAAAATACCTATTTTTATCGAGAACATGCAGTTTTAAATTTATAAATCGTAAATAGTTTCGTAAATGAAAAATATTTAAATTGCTTTAAAAAAACGACATTTGTTAATTTTAAATAGTTTATTTAAATAATAGCAAAAAGATGTAATTTAATTGTGCATATTTAATAATATGAATAACAGTATTATATTTAGTATAACAAGAAAAAATATTGTTTAGTCGACAATAACCTTTAGTAATTATAATAAAAATATTAAAAGCAATATATATCTAGATTAGCTGTAGAGCAATATGTTATAGTTAATCATAGAGTAAGCTAATGCATAATAAACACTCAAAGAGCTTTTATTTGTTTATTTTTTTAGACGGTCTAATATGCTTGTCGGATTTGCCCTTGTAAACATGTACAATGTGAGAAAACTACTGTAACAGTGTGGTCTTTATAGTAATGTTATTATACTTAAATTATCATTATCAAAGTTTTTTTTTTAATTTTCAAATATTCAAAACAAAGTATTTTTATGTGTAATTTTGTGTAAAAATACCTACGCTAACACTCGAGCTTAGAGAGGAACATTCACATATTCACGCATATGCGTAACTATAGTGTAATGCAAAAGTAAAAAGTTTGTTAAAAATAAATAACAAATTTAATGTTTTTTTTTTCATTTTTAAATATTCAAAATTAAGTATTTTACATGTATGATTTAGTGTAAAAACACATACCCCAGCACATATTCACGAACGTGCGTAACTATCGTATAATGCAGAAGTAGAAATTTAGCTAAAAACAAGATAATTTTGTGTATTTTATTACTATACTGAAAATCAAATCTATTATTTATCAAACTAATTTATAACTAGTTTAATAATATTTGAAAAAAAAATCTTATCTTCATAAGATATAACATCTAATGTATCGTCAGCATTTCAAAGTTTATTAATTACGGTGGACCAAGTACGCTACCTTAACAAACGTTGGCAATTATCATTGCTATTGAGACTTAGTTGACGGCAACTCAAAAGAGTTTGACTGATGTTTTTCAGTACCATTTTTGTAGATTCTTAAATAAACCTAGAGATATATGTGTAAGTTTACAGTTTAGAGATGAAATTCATCAATTAAAAAATATTTAAATAACTTTAAGAAAAAAATAATTAGTCATTACTAGCATTATAATTTAGGTTTGAGTAAACTTGTGTAGTATTATTGGAAAGCTGACAATTAAGTTTAAAATCATTTTTGACATAAACTGAAAAATTAAAATTAACTAATTAAAAAATAAAAAAAATATCTGCAAATATAGGTTATGTTTGGATAGAATTAAGAATAGAATATGTTGTATTGTATGTTATGATTTATGATTATAAACATTTTTTTATAAATAATGTGTTACCGTTATATTAGAACAATTTTCCAAGAAAAACTCACTAATAATTTTGCATTTAATTTAATTTAAGAAAATATTTAAAATCAAATAACTTTTTTGCTAATATCAAATTAACAAAAAAACTTTTGCTTCTAAACTAAAAAAAATAGACTTCAAGAAATACCATTTTATGATCGTAAACTCACCGTTTGCGCACGTGCGGAATTTTAATATTTTGAATCTTAAAACCATATTTTGTCGATTACTATTAAATCTAAAACTTTTAATCATGAAACTATGTTTAAAACCGGAATTACGTCGACTTAGGCAAAACTAAGTACAGCGGCAAGCTCAAATTGTTCAAAGTTTTCTGGTCACTTGATTTCAAGTTTAATAGTCCAAATTTAACCAATTTGACGGTTCCTGGTTTCATTCTTTAAAAAATTTTAAAGCAAAAGGTCTATGAGAAACGTCTTCGAACAATACAAAAAATGCGCATTTTGGAAGAAATGAAGAGTATTAGATCAAATTGTTGAAAAAAATAATTAAAAACTTTAGACAAATATTGCAGAAACCTTTTAATTCATTACTTTTTATTCTCAAAACAGGTTTTGGAAAATAAGTCAAACCAGCTGCCAAACCTTCTGTAAGTAAGTTCAATTAAATTTGTAAACAATTTCCGCAATAGTGCTAATTAATAACAATATGAGTTTTATTTACTGTATATACAGTGTGTCCACAAAAAAACTTTACTACACGTATTACATTTTTATTGAACATTTAAAAAAAAAGTGATTTTTCATAATGTCTCCTGTTTATCATAATAATATAAACTACGTTGAGAAACTTCAATTTTTTTTACAGAGTGCTTAAAATATATAAAAATGCTATATTAAAAAACTAAAGTTTTGTAAATCCAAATCTTTAGTATTGTAAGAAAGAGAAGGAGATATCGATAAGTATTTTTTTTTTCATGGGAGTTATTGTTGTCACCTATTTTCACCTATTTTCTCCGTCCGTGGTCTAGTCGGTTTGTCTCTTATATAAGTCGCCACGATAGACCCGTTGGCGTAAAGTGTGTCTCCCTGTTTATTGCATTCATCCTACGTAGTTTTATACAGCTTTATCTTTATTTTTATATTACATTTTCGTGATTTATACATTCTTTTTATATTTTAATTAATTAATTTTTTAATTAATTTTTTTAACTAATAACATGTCTGCTACAAACTGTGATAAATGTGATAAATGCCAACAACTGGTAGAAAATTACCATCTTTGTTGCAACGTTTGTCTACATTTTTATCATGGCAATAAATGTGTAGGTTTAACAAAAACTATTGTTAAAGCTATATCTCATAACCAATCAATCTCATGGAAATGCGATAATTGTATTAATTCAGTTTGTGTTAATAACGATGTGCTTGAAAATATATTAAGCACGTTAAAACAACACTCAGAACTAATTAACAAATTAGTTTTAATACCAAATAACTTAAGTAAAAAAAAACAAACTTGAAATTAAACCTAAATGCTGCATTAATTGATTTTATTGATCCAACAACTCCTCATGCAACATCCATGCAAGGCATGTCAATGTTAACAAAAACGTCAATTAACAATGATGCTGGACATCGTCCTTCTTTTGCTAATACATTGCAAAACCATGCAAACACTACTTTGACACTTGGAGTAGGTTCAAAGTTAGCTAAACGTAAAACACCATTAATCATAGAAAGTTTGACGTCTGATGCATCCACTTTTCAATCTGCTAAAAGAAGACATTGGCTTTCTTTAGGCAGAGTTATGCATGGAACTAAAGATGTTGATATTCTCAAATATCTAAAAGATTCCCTTGGCATCAATGATGCGAAATGTTTTCCACTTACCACAATGATGATACCTGTTCACTTTAAATAGGTATAAAAGAATCTCTGATTCCTAGTCTACTAGACAACAAACAATGGCCAGTTGGAATTGCTGTAAAAGAATTTTTTCATACAAGTCAGAACTCAAAACGTCTTATCCATCCGAACAACATTCACCAAAAATCTCAACAAATATAAACAATTTAAAATCCATAAGCACTCTCACAGTGTACTATCAAAATGTGAGAGGATTACGTACTAAATTATTAGATTTTTTTTTGTTCCTGTTTGACGGAAGATTATCATGTACTGACTCTTACTGAAACAGGGCTTCATTTGTCAATAATTGATAGTAAATTTATTGATGACCGATGCATTGTTTATTGTATGGACAGGACTGAAAATAACAGTTCCAAGTGCAGTGGCAGTGGAGTTTTAGTTGCCGTCAGAAAAAAACATAAAATCTACCATTTTACCTTCAAAAGATAATCTTGAAATGGTCATAGTCAAAATTAACTTAAAACAAACAGATTTAATTGTATGCTGCAGTTATATACTTCCCAGGTCTCCGATGGATTTATATGCTGGTCATGTTAAAGCGCTCAAAGATATCTTGAAGTTTCCAGATAGCAAAGTAGTGGTTACCGGGGATTTTAATCTGCCTAATATCAATTGGATACCTGATGAAAACTCAGCTGGCTTAACTCCATCTAACGTTTCATCTATGGTAGAAACGTTTTATTGTGATAGTGTCGGTGCTTTAGGTTTAAACCAATTCAATTCTAATCCTAATGACTTTAATACTATTTTAAATTTATGTTTAACTAACAGTGATAATATGCTAGTCTCTAAACGTGCTTGCATCATTCCTTGCGATAGATATCCTGCTCTTTCTATTAGTCTTGTCATTGAAGAATGTGATGTTCTTAATAATGGTAATTACCTTATGTTTGATTATAAACGTGTTAACTACGTAGAAATTAATCATTTTTTAGTGCGTATTGATTGGTCTATTTTTACTATTTGTGAATCTGTAAATACTGCGGTTGAAATATTTTATGATATTGTGTATTTTGTAATTGATCTATATGTACCAAAAAGGACAGTCACTAAACGTCGCTGCTTTCCACTCTGGGTTCCAGAAAGTTAATTGACATAATTTTATCAAAAAAAGAAGTTTATAAGAAATGGAAAACAACACAGCAGACTTCAGACTATGTTGCCTTTACAAACTTGAGATCTACTTGCAAGTCTAAAACATTGTTATGTTATAGAAGATACCTGGACATAATATTGAACAGTCAATACCTGGGAACTTAAAAGCATTCTGGTCTTTGTTCGTAGTAAAAATAAATCATACGGCATTCCTTCTTCGATGAGTTTACAAAATGCAACAGCTACTACTGGTGATGATATTGCCAATCTTTTTGCTGATTATTTTTCCTCCGATTATAAGCCCACTACGTATATTCAATCATTTTTTACATCAAATAATACTGTTAATTTATATAATATATCAATTACTTTAGAATGCGTCTTAGTAGCTTTGACAAAATTAAAAATAGATAGTTGCCCTGGTCCAGATAACTTACCATCATTGTTTTTACGCAACTGTTGCCAACCGTTATCATATCCACTCCATCAAATTTATTCTCTATCATTGTCATCAGGAATATTTCCTACGTCATGGAAACAATCATACGTTATACCAATCTTTAAATCTGGTTCCAAATCAAACGTGACTAATTATAAACCAATATCAATTTTATCAGTTTTGCCTAAAATGTTTAAAAAGTAAATATATCACCACTTTTTTAATGCATTTGAAAATATTATTATTAATCAACAACACGGTTTTTTTTCCAAAAAAGTCAACACAAACAAATCTGTTTATCTTTACTAATTACATAATCAAAGCTTTGGAAAGTGGAACTGAAGTCCATGCTATTTATATGGACTTTAGTAAAGCATTTGATTCAGTTAATCATACTTTGTTAATTAACAAATTGAGTGCGTACGGTGTCAATAATCCACTGCTTAAATGGTTAACTTAACGTATTTGAGTGAACAAATTCAGCAAGTTAAAATAGATACTCACATTGCAAAGTCATTTAAAGCGACATCAGGGGTTCCGCAAGGATCCCACTTAGGACCTATTTTGTTTTCAATTTTTATTAATGATATATCTAACGTATTAAACTGTCCCCATATGTTATTTGCAGATGATGTTAAATCTTTTTTTAAAATTAATACACTTCATGATTGTTTGGCAATGCAGAATGATTTATCTGCGGTAAATGATTGGTGTGTAGCAAACGGAATGGAAATTAATCTTAAAAAATGTCAGTTTGTTGCATTTTCAAAAAACAGGTCTCCTGTAAAGTTTGATTATACTTTAAACAATACGTACTTACAAAAAATTGATTCAATTCGTGATTTAGGAGTATTGCTTAATTCAAAATTATTATTTAATTTGAATATTGATTTTATAATCAATAAAGCTAATAAAATGCTTGGTTTTCTTAAGAAATCCACCGCTGATTTTAGCAACATTCGGGTTCTACTAATTTTGTTCAATTCCTTAGTAAGGTCATATTTTAAGTACTGTAGCGTAATATGGTCCCCATCTTACCAAACTCATATCAACAGATGAGAATCAATTCAAAATAGAAAATTTAAATTTGTTTCATTCAAATTAAGTCAAACAGGTGTTCACTTATTACCTGAATGTACTGGCGTTTATTTGGGATTAGATGCGTTAGATAAACAAAGAAATGACATTGATAAGAAATTTGTGTTTAAAATATTAAATGGTTTAATTTGTTTTGAGCAAATACTAGGTATGATGGATATCCATGTGTCTCCACGTGTAGTTAGGAACTGTACTTTATTACACGTCCCATACAGCAGAACTAACTACGGTATGCACAGCCCACTTACACAAATTGAGCGACTTGCTAATTATGTGTCAATCCGTCTTGATTTTGTAGGCATCTCATCTCGTATGAAACCTTTAAAAGTAACTTAAGACGGTTACCATTCTGATTTTTTTTTTTTTAATTTTTAACATATTATTTGTAATAGTATGTATATGTTGTTTTATTTTTATCATAGATGTAATTTTTTACTATAGTTCTTGTTTTTATAAAAAATTATGTACATTTTTTTCTTGTAAATGCTAATGCGTAAATAAATTATTATTATTATTATTATTATTAAGAAGTAATATTTAATATTAAAAATAAAATTTTATTTTGTAATTGATAATCAAGATTGTTGATGTCAAGTAATGCTTATGTAACATTACCTCAATTATTTGGTAATATTTAAACTAATATTTCCAGAAAGATGATTTTCCTTACAGCAGAGCATTTACTTGATCAAATGTTACTGTATTAAAGAAGTGTCCTATAAACACGCAAATAAAGTGTTCTACCGGAAATTCCCGGTGTGCAAGTATCTGTAGATGCTTTATGAAATTTAGTACATAAATTCAATGTTTATGGTAATGTTAAAAACGTAAAAAAAAACAAAAAAGTCTTGTGAATTTTGGTGTTATGATAAGTTAACAATAATTACCGACACCGACTTTCTTTGAGAGCAATAGCAAATCAGCTGGGTGGTATATCTAAAAATCAAGCATTCTGTCTACAAATAAATCACGCATTTAAAACAACCTTTATTCATAAACTTCAAAAAAGCAATTATTCATACCGACAAATTTTTTTTTTATTAATGGGTAAACGCATATTTAAACGCCGTAATTTTCATATCATATTCAATGACAAATCTACTTTCACAACAAATGGGATACCCTCTAGTCAAAACTGTCGCTTTTGAGCAAAAGAAAATCCACTCTTTAGTATTTGTACAAACAGTCAGTAATTTAAGAAAGTTATGTATGGTGTGCGTTAACCTAAAATAAAGTAATTAGTCCATTTTTCATGAAAAGAATTTTCTTTTAACTTCAATTGGATGAAAAAATTTAGAATTTAAAACAAATATGAAATTCCAACAAAATTGCTACCCAGCGCATAGTGCCTTGATTGTTACAAATTGGTTTAATAAACATTTTTCAAATTAGATGGGTCGCTATTACACTGGCCAGCTCGATCTCCAGACCTAAACGCAATAGATTATTTTTTGTTTATTTTAAAAGAAAATGTAAAACTGTGTTGAAGTAAGTTTTATGTTAAATAAAATTTTGCTGGTTGTTATTTAGCCTACATATTTAAGTTAAATAAATACGATTTTGTTCTCAGGACATTCAATTAAAAAAAAAACTTTTTAAATTTTATCTTATTATTTATGAATAACTCCCATAATTTTTTTTTTAGATTTTCGATTTTTTACTATACGCTCATAATGTTGACGCTTAACAATATTATTATTTATAAAATTTTTGTTTTGCAAAATTTCATTTTTATATTTTTTGATCGTATTTATACAACAAGCAGAAAAAATGTTCAATAAAAATATTTACTTGTATAGTTAATTCCATCCGAAGTCATACTGTATTGACAATAACTGATTATTGTATTGTAAATATTTTTTTAAATTATTTTAGATAATGATTAAAAATAACTTTCCTTAATGTACAAGATTTAATTGTACCTATTTGAAAAAGTTAATACAATAAAACAATAAAAAATACTTGAAACTAATAATAATATTGAATATCTTGTAACAATATTCAATATTATTATCGCCTTATTACCTTATGATGTTTTGTTATGCATAATTTACAAATATAAATAAAAACAAACTTTCCACTGAATAGAAGATTTCATACACTTTTCCTACTAAACGAGAACATAATCTGGTACAAAAGTATTAATTATTTTAATCTAAATTATTATTTATATACGCATTATTGCAGCTTCAGTATTGCTATTACACATTGTATAGCTACCGCTTTTGAAACGAACCTTATCTGCACAGCAGATGTGTTTCTTTTCAGGTATTGTGTACCCATGTAAATTGTAACGGATTCCATTTTTCGGCGATAAGATTGTTAGGTATGCATACGTGAAAAAAATATAATTCGAAAAAATAAACTAAAAATAAAATGGTTTAATTAATGCAAAAGTATAGCTGGTGCTTTAAACAAAAGAGCACGAACAAAGAACTATGAACACGTTCAAAATTGAAAACGTTGAAATAATGAAAAGCTCTCGTAAAATTTGCGTATAGGTACATATACATGATAAATCTTGTTTTGCTTTTTTCATGTACTTAAAATAAAAACAATATTAATGTTATGATTATATTTTTCGATACTTATTTTTATTATTATGCAAATAAGGTTAAAATAGTTTGTATTGTGTAAACTATATAAATTGTACATATATAGATGCAATAACATAACACATTACAGAAAATTTTAGTATTGTATGCAGATTACTAAAATAAACGTCTTACTTGATTGTAGTTATTATAACCAAATACATTTTAATGTAAAGGTAAACTCTTGTATCTGGTTACCTTTAGTCTGTATAATTTCTTGACAAAATTATCTCGTAAACATATTTTTATTCATATGCATAAAATTATGTAATAATAAATAACACATAGTTATGACAAAACTATATTACGCTAAGCAAAATGGTAGTAGTGTCTGTTTCAATAATAATAATTATTATTGATTCACCTACAACAAAAATAATTTAAATAAATTCAAATCATTTATATATTTATTTAGTTAATTTTAAAATAATTGAAGTGCTGTTGGCTAAATTACAAAATAGTTTCATCGAAACGCATTTCAAACAATATATCAAATTAAAATTTATTACAGATCGAGTTAAAAAAAATCAAATCAAATTAAAATATATTTACATGCAGTAGATTAAAATTCTATTAAATTGTATTTATTAAACAAGCTATCTGCAGCTACCTACCGAATTTAAATATTATATTAAATTTGCATGAGTTAACTTTCCTTACACGTACCGGCCTTAAGCGTGACACAATTCTGAAACGATTTAGTATTACCAACGCCTCTTTCACACCAAACAAATATTTTCTTATTTTATTTCAAATTCATTTAATAAATAAAAACAGTCGTGATTGATGTTAAGTCTTGCAATAAATATAAACATTCATGTAATTTGTTTGATGTGCAATGCCACGCGATAGATTTTTATTATAAATATTCGTAGTTTCAATGTTTCGTTACCTTGATCACCAAAAGATCTTTTGCTAATCGCTTTTTTTTAGTTATGGGATGCAATAGTTTATTTTGCTAGTGGCATATATTAAAAAAACTACTAAGTTTAAAAATATTATTTTATTATAACATAAAAAAATGTTTCAAACTAGTTACTATTCAATTCCAGATTAGAGCACAGGAACTGAAATATATGCAATTTACACATAACTAGTTACAATAAACGGTATTATTTAGCATTCATGCATTGTGCACAAATTATGCAATATTGTGTAATAGTAGATGTAAACTTGATCTAGTACAAATTCTGCGCTAATGTTTGTTTTCCTTGTTTGCTCTACCGTAGAACTGAATAAAGTATAGTATTCTAAAAATAATTTAAAAACTGTTTAATTTTATAATTCATAATATCTTATATTATGTTTTTATTTAGATAATGGGGAGACATTTGCTTGTTATACAATACTTGTGTAGCTAACCAAAATATTTTCATTGGTATTATAACAGTCACATTACAAATCATATTTAACGTATAAATACACTAATATAAAATCTACATATTATGTAGATATCTACATATTTATAGCTTGTTGCAAACATGTTGACTATTATTCAAATGAGTGTGATAACGAATTGATTTGAAAAGTTGGTAATTACGACTTAATTTTATATATTTATTATGCATTATAGTTTATATTTAATATTGCATTATTGCGTTTATAATAATAAAATATTAGTTGCTATATTTTCTTTCTAAAATATTTAAGATTAGTTTTGTAACACACACTTATTATAATACTGTAAATTACTGTCTATTTTCATTTCTCATTTTTCATCAATTAAAGTGGAGCGAACGTTTCGGATGCAAAATTATTTTCTTTATCAGCGCTAGAAAAATTAACCATATTACATTAAAACTAGATAAAAAAATTGCATAATTAAAAAGTGTAGTAGTGCGTCTAGTTTTTTGTGCAAGGGGCTGCAGTCAATTCTATTACTGCTACCTCTTGCGCAAAGAATTTTAGCCGTAGTATTAAAATTGCTTGCGCAAAGGGTAGCAGTCACTATGTAATTTTATATAACAATTGCATAATCAATCAATTTTGGGTAATACTTTCAATAAATAGGACTTTTACAACTACTTAAATAACATCTAAAATTATTTGGAAATGTTTTATTTACAAATACAAAAATGTATAATTTAGTATGGTTTGAGGACTGAATATTTGCAAAATTTGTTTGCTTCCAGTTAATAAAATTAATATTTCTTTTGTCTATTTTTAATAAATCAATGTTACAAGCCATACAGCACAAGCAAACATATATTTCTACACAAAATTTCCAAATTTCTAAAATAGTAATACCACTTGGCCGCGAGAATCTTTTAAGCATTGCTTTTATACACATATTACTAAAAGTAAAGTCTATGTCAACAAACATATAGCATCCAAAGCTGCAAAACAAAGATTAATGTCCAAATAATAAAAAAATACTTGTAACGTTATAATAATATAAAATCGCAAAGTAGTACAACACAAGAACGCAAAAAAAAGAAGAAACAAGCAACAAATCTCTAATATACTAAATGTAGAGTCAAACCTTCCAGAGATTAACAATGCAAAAATAAGACAATATAACATCCAAAAAACAATAAAACAGCAAGAGAAGATGGCAGAAATGCTCAAAAACAAAGAGAAAATACTACTACAAAATCTAAAACAACTATACAATAAATGTATAGACAAAAGTAAAAAAAACAACTAAAATAATGCTGAAATGACAATTATATAACAGGTTTGGCTTACTAACGTTTGAAATTTGAACTACTGTTTATTTTATTTTTAAAGTTACAACGACATTCATAAGTTGACAGAAATTTAGTTGTTTGACATTTACAAAATGAGACGCTGTACACTTTAACAAAGTAGGAAAATAATAAAAACTTACTTTCAAAGTAGTGAGTCTTCTATTCAAACGGTAAAAAAATTACGAAACAAATTTGATATAAAAGAAGTGCCTTCAACGCAGTTTTTGGTCCAATTTGTAAAGCAAATTTGCACAACTGGATCGTTAGTGGATAAAACAACACGTTCAATTTCTCATCCAGTATGCTCAACCAAAAAAAAAATAATGCTGTTGCTCAGAGTGTGCGTGAACATGCATCAACATCAACTCGTTATCGTTCTCTGAAACTGAACATTTCTTGCATTTCTCTGAAAAAAAATTTGCATAAAGACCTCAGTTTGAAGGCATACAAAGTTTAATTAGTCCAAAAAATAAAGCCTCAATAAACTAAAAATTGTTTGGCCAAAGAGCATTTTGATAAAAAAATTGTGTTTTCCTATTGAGCTCATTTACATCTCGAATGTTATGTCAATAAACAAAATTGTTGCATTTAGGGATCAGAGAATCTACAATTAATTATTGAACAGGTTATGCATCCACAACAAGTAACCGTTTGGTGTGGTTTTTGGTCAGACAGCGTTATTGGGCCAATTTTTCAAAAATATGCAAAGAGCCGCCGTTACCGTCAATAGCAACCGTTACTGTGCCTTGCTAAACAAATTTTTGTTTCCAAAAATTAAAAATTTTAAAATGCATAACATTTGGTTTAACAGGACGGGGCTACTTGCCATACAGCAAACGTAACCATCAATCTTTAATGCACTGTTTTTGAAAATCAAATAATCAGCCAAAATGCTGATGTCAATCGGCCGCTTAGAAGCTGTGAATTGACCGCGTTAGATTTTTTTTTGTGGGGAGACCTTAAGGATAAGTGTTACGCTAACCATCCAGAGACAATTCATGCTTTGAAACACAAAATCAAAATTACCATTCGTGCGATTAGAGCCCAAACAATCAGAAATGTACTAAGAAAATAAGTTAATCTGATGAGTTACTGTCAAGCCAGCCGTAGCAGCCATTTGAATAATGTTGTGCTTCATTCTTAAATAAAAAAATCCAATTTTTCTAATAAACTCATAATTTAAAAAAAATATTTAATAGTTTTTTATTTATAACTGATTCAAATTCCAAAAGTTAGATGGCCCACTCTTTACAAAAAAAGTGATAAATCAAACGTAGAAAACTACAGACCAATATCCTTCTTATTACAAGTATATAAAATTTTTACAAAAATTATTACAACCAAAATAACAAAAAAACTAGAAGAATATCAACCAATCAAACAGGCAAAATACAGAAAAAAGCATAGCACTTCAGACAAGCTATCAGCTTTAAAAATTCTTAGCAAGAAAATAAATGAGTATAACTTAGACACCTGCTTAGCGTTCATAGACATTTGATAAGCATTTGACTCCATGAAGCACTAAGTAAGTATTGGAATTATACAACATATACCAAAACGTGAATACCTATAAAAATCAAAAGAAGAATAAAACAAGAAGACACACTATCCCCTAAATTATTCACATTAACCCTTGAAAACCTTTTCAAACAACTACAATGGCAGAACAAAAAAATAACAGTAAATTTAAATAAATTTAACAACTTAAGATACGCCGACAACATCGTTTTGATGGCAGAAAACTCAAAAAATCTAAGAAACATGCTAGAAGAAGTAAGTGAAAAAGCCACTCAAGTTGGGATGCATATAAATTACAAAAAAAATAACAAAAAAGGTGTAAAAAGGAGCAGAATATAGTAATATAGAACAAAACAACAGAAATTGTCTCCAACTACACCTACTTAAAGCATACCATAAAATTAAGAAAAGAAAAAACAGTTTACCGTGAGTCGCCTTCAGTAAATAGAATAACCTTGCAAACAAGAACCAATGCATCTTTAAAGCCGTCTATATAACTAATGTGTGCTACCAGTAATGACCTATAGCGCAAAAACCATGGTCAGAAAAGTTAATAGAATTCCTCAGAACAACACAAAAAGCAAATGTAACACAGATATTAAGAGCATAACTAAACTAAAAGATTTGGAAAATGCAATGGCCAGAAGAAAAAGACAAATGAGCAAAATTGCTAATCTATTGAAGATCATATCATGGCAAAAGATTAAGAGGAAGACCACAACTACGCTAGACCAACGACATTAAGAACACAGCAAGATTTGCATGGATAAAAACGGCACAAAACAGACAAAAAAATATTAAGGAGACTTATGTCCAAATATGAATCAAATAAAGCTAATAATAAAAAAACCTTTTACTTTTATTTATCAAATTATATTTATGTTAATATTGAAAAGCATGCAAGAGCGGAGCTACTTGTAATCAACGGTGTGTAATGCGGAAAAGCCCACTAGCACAAGGGGCCCCTGACCCAATTTTATTACACAGAACGTTTTAAAATAAATTAAAAATGTAGATTCTTGTAAATATTAATTTGTATGCGTTATAAATATTTTTATTGCATTATTCTATATTATACAGGGTCCAGCTGCTGATATCAGTTATTAAGACTTGCCTCAAGAATATAAAGAAATGAATTAAACCAAATTTGAAATCAATCTCAACTTTATAATGTGCAATTATAGTTTCTAAAAAGTACTTTATTTGAATGGCTCCCTTGAGCCCCGATGCAGTACTGCAATCTTTGTCTAAAGTTTTGCATCACATTTTTCAACAATTTTGGTTAATTAGGATCTTGTAATGTTTAAAGACGCATCTCAATTCTAAATATTGATATACCTTAACAAACGACAATTTAATGATCATGAAGTAATTTTTCTTGATGCTAAATTAAAAATAATTTAATTTTAATCATTTTCCAAAAAAACGCAAAAATGCAAAATTTATAAATAACTTTTTTTAGAATTTTGCAATATAATTTAATACCTAGTTGTTAATTGTTTTGGATTTCTTCCTACAACTTTATATATTTAAATGCTTTGTTAATTTTAAGACAACATTTTCTATAATTTCAAAGTTTTGCAAGCACCTACCTCATTATTGTTTAATGTGTTGGAAATCGTCTGTGTCTTCCAACATTTAACTTGCCTTTAAGTGTTCACAAACAACTAACTTTGTATAAAGCTTTTTACTACATATATGCGTTCATCAATTATAAACTTATCCATGATCTATAAAACTGCATAAATTAACGCACACAAATATAACAATATAATTGTCAGTAACAAAATATTGATTTCCTAACAGCCTACTAAAAATAAGTGATACCAGTTGCCAAACACAAAATTTTAGTAATTTTTGAATAAATGTTTATTTTTGTGACAGATTTGCTACATTTTGTTGTTATATATTGCAGCAGTAGGTTTATGAAAAAATAGTTGCAATTGGGAGATTTAAGTTTTTGTGAACAACCTTATTTACTAACTATTATTTTTATATAAATCTTCATAACAACATTAATTGATACTAACTAGATCATACAAACATTACATATTTCAACACTCTCACTTAACATTTTATAAAAAAAAAACTAAACACTACATTTTGTAATACCTAACATATGCCTTAATTTCTAAAAAGTATTTAGTTAATGATTTTGAAAAAATATCTGCTATCTGATCATTTGTATTAACGTAATTCAAATTAAATAAACCATCTTCAAATCTTTCACGAATAAAATGATATTTAATATCAATGTGCTTTGTTCTTTTGTAAAACTCTGGATTATTGCACTTTAATTGTCTAAATATATTACTAGTGTTTCTCTTTTATCAATTATTTAATTGCTTGACTAGCCGCCACATACTCAGATTCCGTAGTTGATAGAGCAACGCATCGTTGCTTCTGTAAACTCCATGACACAGGTCCACTTCCTCAAAGAAAAACGATACCACTTGTCAATCGTCTTAAAATTCTATCGCCTGCAAAATCTGCATCACTATAGCATGTAAGTTTTTGAATTCCTTCTAATTCATAGAACACACTATACATAATAGTTCCTTTCAAATATTTCAATACTCTTATCACAGCATTGTAATGTACTTGCTTTAGATTTGTCAAATATTGACTCAAAGTACTTACAGCATATGCAATGTCTTGTCTTGTTGCAACTGAAACATACATCAAACCACCATTTATTTCTCAATATGTTGATTCTCTCACTCTTTTCTACTCATATTATCAGAGTGTACTTCTTTATTTAAAATTATATTTTTATCCATTGGTATTGATACAGAATGACAATTTATAATATTAAATTTTTTAAGAAGTTTCTTGGTATATGCACTTTGATGAACAAATATTGATCCATCAATTTTTTTATAAATTTGAAAACCTATGTATACTTCCAAATTACTCGTCTTTATTTCAAACTCATTTTTCATATGTAAAATAATTTTTTGCTTCAGCCTGACTTGAAACTGCAATTAATCCATTGTTTACATAATTTGCTAATACAAGAATATTTTCTCCATCCTTTTAATAATATACACAATTATCTGATGAGCTTTCTTTAATGTTATATTTCATCAAAACCATTTTAAGTTTTATATTCCAGTTCCTTGAAGCTGGTTTGAGGCCATAAAAACTTCTTTGAAGTTTACACACTTTTGTTTTGTCATGTTCAAATCCTTTGTGCTGTTCCATAAATATCTCCTTATCTAAAGATCCATACAAATATGCTGTTTTAACATTGAATTGAAATAAACTTAATTGCTTTTGAGCAGCAATTGATTTGATTTTTCTACCCTTCATGGGCTCTTCCACCTCCGTCGTAGTGCTCTTTTAGTAGCTTCAACCCCTGACGATCAACCCCTAATATGTAAGAGTGGTATTTTTGACCCCTTCTAAAAAAAAAGACTTGTCTGAAGTGACCCAATACCTACCTAGACAATCATTCTTATTAAATCAAATTTTACCACTGCGCTAAACGTTTCTTTATAATCTGTACCATATTCCTGAGAATATCCCTTAATTAATACTCTTGCTTTATATCGTTCTATTTCACCTCTTGCATTAGTCTTTATTCTAAAGACCCATTTATTAGGTAAAACCTTCCTATCTTTTGAAATATATACTAAAATCCAAGTATTATTTTTCTTTAATAAACCAATTTCTTCTTTCATAGCTTTATGTTAATTTGTAGCTTTTTTTGATTCAATTGCTTTTTCATAGCTTATTAGCTCTTAGTTATCTGATATTAGTGCATAAATACCTGATTCTGATTGTGCTAAATCTACAAAACTGTCAGGTTTCCTTAATACACTATTTCTTAATACAAAAAAATTTGGCACAATCTCGGTTTGGTCTTCAGTTTTCTGATTCTTCAAGTTATTTTTGACCCTAACATCTGGCATATTTGTTACAATATCAACTGCATCATTTATGACATGACTATCTAATGTATTTGTCAGAGTATCAGCTGTTTTATTCCGATCATAAGCATCTAACACATGGATTGTCACACTATCAGCTAGTTTATCCCTTTGACAAACATCTATCAGCTTATCGACATTCCTGTCACAAACATCTGCTTCTGAATGAAAAATTACATCTCTTTCTACTTTGATCTTAATTTCACATTCACACCAGATTCTGTACCCTTTCTGACACTCTCCATATCCTACAAATACTCCTGGTTTACTCTTTTTATCCCATTTTGTTCGTAACTGTTTTGGAATATGTACATACACCTGTGCACCAAACACTCTCAAATGATTTATTGAAGGAATCCTTTTGAACCATAATTTAAAGGGAGATTGATCTTTAACAGACAAAATCCCTGTTCTGTTGAGAACATAAATTGTTGCAGCAACAGCTTCAGCCTACAATTTTACGTTGAGTTTTCTCGTATAAACTAAAATCCTGACAGCTTCAACAATTGTTCTCATGTCTCGTTCTGCACTTCCATTCTGCTGCGGATTATATGGAATACTTGTTTCATGCCTAATATTATTGTCTGCTAAAATCTTCTTTACACTTTCATTAATGTTTTCAGTACCATTGTCTGATCTTAGTACTTTTATTTTAAAATCGGTTTCTCTTTCAACAAAATCTAAATATTCTTGTAACTTCTTATGAACTTCATTCTTGTTTTAAAAAAAGTAGACAGTTCTGAAGTGTAAATATCCATCCTTAAATAGTAGAATATACTTAGAATCACCACTACAAATATTATGCATTGGACCACTTAAATCAGTGTGAATAACCTTAACAGGATTCAATGTTCTACTATCACTTGGTTTAAAACGCATTCTGTGTTGCTCGCCAAGCATGCAACCATCACAAAAAAATGTACCTTGACTTTTGTTCACTAAGATGTCTCTCTCTTTCAAAACTTTTAACACATGATTTACATTTTGATGTCCCAAGCGTCCATGCCATAGCCTCCAGCTATCTATGTTATAACATTCCGCATTTTCTTAACAATCACGTTTAAAATTTATTTTGTAAAGTTTTCTGGAACGTTGACCTGTTGCAACTATTTTTCCTTTGTTACTATGAATGGTACACAGCATATTATTATAATTTAACTTGAATACTTTATCCAAAATTGATCCAAAAGAGAAAAAAATTAACTTTAATTGTGAAACATATAAAACTTCTTTCAAAACTTTTGGTTTCCATTGTTCTTTGTCATATTCCAAAATAGACACATCACCTATTCTAAGTGCTAACTTTATCTATAATTTGCAGAGAATCAGCATATTCCTTATAGTTTTCAAACCAATCTATGGATTTACACATGTAATCACTAGCTCCTGAATCCAAGTACTAATTATCATCTGATATTTCAGTTATATATGCTTCACTAACAAATGCTTCTCTTTTTTGTACATTTGCAACATTTGTTTTCTTATATGACCTTGTTTCTTGCAGAAATGACATTTACCAAACTTTTTTGCATTACCAGGTGATTTAAACCTTTTTAATCTTGCTGCCAATGCACCACTAGTATCTGATTGCTCTAGTTTATTTGCAATTTGTATTTGTAATCTTGATTCCTTAATAAGTAGTCTATTTGTTAAGTTTGACAAAGTTCTCTTGTCTTCTGCTACCGATTCCCATGCGTTATGAAAATGATTATACATATCTGGTAAAGTCGTTAGAATTTTTGTTATAATCATTAATTCCAAAACTGGTTCTCCAAGCTGGTTCAACCGCTAATTAATTTTTTCTTACTTAGATATATGAGACGCAATATCATGGTTAGGATCTATTGTAAACTTGTAAAAACTCTGTTGCATCAAATGTATACTGATTTTTGCTCAAAAATTGTGTGCAGCTTGTCCTAAATTTTTTTTGCAATTTCACAATTCATAATATATAAAAGCACTTTCTGACTTACAGTAGTTGCAATTATTCTTTGTGCTTTAGCATCAGCTTTTAACCATTTTGAGTTCTCAACTTCTGTGTCAAAACTATGCAGCTCTCCAGTGACAACACCATATAGTTCACTGGCACAAAGATGTACCTTTATCAAAAAGTTTCACTGTCCCCAACCAGTAGTATCATGCAATTTATCAATTTTAAGTTCACCTTCCATAGTAAATGTAAATTTATATTTGCAGATACTCTTTCCTTCTGTAATCGCTACTCTGGGCCGATAACCTGTTGTTATATATTGCAGCAGTTGGTTTATGAAAAAAATAGTTGCAATTGGGAGATTGAAGTTTTTGTGTACAACTTTATTTACTAACTATTATTTTCATATAAATCTCTATAACAACATTAATTAATACTAACTAGATTATACAAAGATTACATATTTCAACACATTTGGTACATTTTTGCCAACTTTAGATGTCAATATGTATACATAAAACAATTAAATTATTTGACAGTTTTAGTAACTTTTTGACAGATGTCATAAGTTTCTGACAGTTTAAATTACAAGTTTACAAATCATGCACAGATTTTGTAATGTTTTCATTCGTTACTACAAACAGTTTGACATTTAGATTCAACAAATACATATATTTATTTGTTAGGTTATGTTACGTTAGAAAAAATTACGTTAGTACAGATAAATACTTACCATTTTTAAATCTGATGTTACTACAAGACATTGTTTGTATTATTCATCATTGTTTATGTGCAAGATGATGTAGATGTAAATGTTTTTTTTTATATGCCATTAATAAAGAATTATTATTATTATTAAGACTCTATAGAATATTTACCATTTGTACAAAAAACCTAAATCTCAAAAAAAAATACGAACCAATAATAATATTACTTGTTGCAAATTAAATGTATTTAGTAACGGATTCTGGTCATCTCTAAGAAATAATTAAAGTCCAAACAGCTGATTAAGGTGTTTATTAAATATAACAATAATAAATAGACGTTTATTTATTAGCAAAAGAAACATACATTTTATAAAATTATTTCTATCAATTAGCAATATAGACAAAACTAGTCGCTTCTTAAATAATATTATTAAAATTTGTTTCGTTTTGTTTATTTTATTGCAATTATGAATGGCTAACTTTAAATTACCTTTGATATTCTTCAAACTGTCTAAAATTGCATTAATTTTGTTAATCACTTCAAGAAAATAGTCAACATAATAGATTTTTTTTATATTATTAAAAACAATAAAGCAAAAGAATCATATGAGGACATAGTAATGATACATGGTACATGGTACATTAGTCTCCAATGACTTCATGCAAAAATTAGACAAAAGTTAGCAAAAGATTTTAAATATGTTAGACTTATGGTCTTGGATTAAATATTTTTAAACTACTTAAAAAATGAAAACATATACGGCATAAATACTTTCTTCAACAAACTTCTACACAGAAAATAGACTTGAAAAAAAACCAAAACTAAGTGTATTAAATAAAATCTACTATATCTTCTCTTAAGCCAATTTGGCACAGACATCAACTATGTTAGGGCTACAGTTTGTATAAAAACCAGACAAAAAAAAATTATTAGAAAAAAAAAAAAAATAAAAATAAAGATCTAAACAGAAGCATAAAAAAACAAATCCAAAAATATATAAGAGATTACAAGACCAAACTTTTATTTAAATATCAGATTTGATTTAGAAATGATAGAGTACTCTATAATAATAATTTTTTATTTACGGTATAAGTAAAACTATTTACATCTACATAAAAAATACAATGAATATAAACAATATAATACATATATAAAATAATCAATATATAAAAAACAGAAAGAAAAGATTGGCATAAAAAACATAATATAATATAAAATACATAACATTTATTCAATATGACTTAATTGAAGAAGGAGATAGATCAGCTGACATCCTATACACAAACCCCAGCTTTTTTATAGCACAATACGGGGCATTAATAGTGACGTCACACGACAGTGGCTCCATTGGCGCGAATGTGGATTATCATAACATCTATTTTATACATAGGTGGAAATACTTGTTGGATTTAATTGTGGCTTTATAAGATATTTTTCAGCAATTCAGTGTTTGTGCAGTGATTATTTGTTCAACAAGGTAATATTTTATGTATAATATGTAGATAATTAATAACACAATTTTAAATTAACACATATTAAAACATTCACTACAATATAACCTCACAAAATGTTTTAATTAAATTTTAAAATACATTTCTTAAATTGAAGTTAATTACTATATTTTTTATTATATCTATAGTATTGTATATTCAGTAAAACTAATTTATGATAATAGGTAGTATTTTACTCAAGAATTGACTCAAAGAATTGCCTCGATTATCCAAGATAATATTTTTGTTATTTGTTTATTAATTAATTGTATATATATATAACAGTTTATATTTTTTTAGTTATTGACTTTATTAATGAAATTATAATAAACAGCTAAACTTTTTATTAAATCAAATAAGATTTTAGTAGAGTAAATTTTGATTATTTAAGTTTCGGATTGTATTATTGGAGGATCAAAAGCAATTATCTATAATATATTTGTAAAATAAAACATAATTTATAAAATTTATTGTTAATACACAAACAAAAGCATTATCAAATAAAATATAATTGCAAAAACAATATATGCATAGTATCGTTACACATAATCGGAACATAGATAATCAAAATTAATTATTACTCGATTAAATTCTTAAGACAATTTAATTAATTGATTATGTTTGTTTTCATTATGTAAAATAATATAATTGTATATATATTATATACATATATGTATATATATATATTAAATATTTTAAATAGCAAAAAAATCTCAGCCGATAAGCTTTTTCAAATCGCTTACTTATTGATTTTAACAAATGTAACGTATTAAATTTAAAAACATAAATATATGTTATTATAAAATTATAAAAACTGTTTGATGGTTCATTATTTAATATTATGTTTAATATTATCATATTTACATATTTAGTTACTTAGTTAATAATTTTTCTAAATTTATGAAATATTAAAATTTGCTAAATAAATATTTAAACTTAAACTTTAATAATAATTTGTTGCAGTTGATTAAATTTACAGTATAATTAACATTGAATTCAAAAAGTATTTATTAAATATTTACAATGTTTGTGAGGTTATGTTGTATTTCCGAATTTCAATATGTGTTTATTTAAAATTTTATCATCTAATATATACAAATTGTACATCAAAATATGTCTTAATATAATATTAATTCATTTTGGTGCATTAGATTGCTGAAAAATATCTTATAACGACACAATTAAATCCAACAAGTATTTCCACCTATGTATAAAATAGATGTTATGATAATCCACATTCGCGCCAATAGCGCCACTGTCGTGTGACGTCACACTAATGCCCCGTATTACACATGTAGCTGATATGCTCAACAAACGTAAGTTTAAAATCAAAAATTACACCCAAGTCTTTAATTTGTGTCACATGTTGTAGCACCTTGTTATCAATAATATTATCGTACAATATTTTGCTTAGCGTTCTATTAAAACTGATTGCAAAACATTGATTAACATTAAACAAAAAGTTATTAATAAAACACAAAGCATTAACAGAGTTTAAACCACAGCATTATAAAAACGCAAGGCACAATGCTTAGCAATTAAAATATTGTAGCTCACACAATTAAAAACTTTGAAAAATCGATTCAAATGCGTTTAAAATGTAATTTTCGTAAGAAAGTAGATTGGTGTAGATCGACCCTCACAAAACCCATGCTGTTCTTCTACTAAAATACTTTTGCACATCCAATGTATTTGACCAGTTATAGTTTGATCAAATAATTTCTGGATAGCAGATTCAATTCAAATGCCTATATAGTTTGTAATAATTTCTTTAACATCAGATTAATGAAATGAAATAATATAAGTTTGTTTCCATACATCAGGAAATTTAGTTTCATTTAATAAAATGTTGAAGAGTAAATGTAATGATTTTAAAGTTAAATAAAAACAATTCTTTAAGAACTTAGAAGAAATGCCGTCAGATCCAGTGCTAAGATAAGATTTAAGGATTGTAATTTTATTAAAAATATTTAGTAAACTGACTGAAAAAAACTCAAACAATGAAGTTGAACAAATTTGAAAATTATAAACAAAAGTGAAAAAATCTGCAAATTTGTTTATAAGATTGCCACCAATAATGCAGGTTTGATTATAATACATTGTAGCTGGAAAAACATTAGATTTACTAGCTTCATTTACAAATCTCCAAAATTTTTTTCGATTAGACCAAATGTTATTCTCGGTGCGTAAAATATGATGCTTGTAAAGACGTGCGTTAAAATTTTTACATAAAGTCCAAAAAGAATCAAATTCATTGTAATTAGAAAGAAGTTCTGATGATTTAAATTGCTTATGTGCTATTTATTTAAATTTAGTAAGTGTAATTAATTCCTTGCTAAACCAAATAAGAAAGTTGTTGTCATGCCACACTCTTTTAGGCACATAACAATCAATTGCATAATACAAAACAGAATAAAATAAATCAACACATTCATTAATATTTGTTAAAAAAAACAGACCAATCAATGTTCAACAAAAAATCATTGATTGTGTTAAAGTTGGCACGTTTAAAATCATTAAAAACGTAGTTACAATTTAAAATATCACAAGAAGTATCACATTTTACATCTATTACATAAGCATTATGATGTTGACTTATATCTAATAAAACATCTACAGCATTTATCTCAGTAATATTATCACGATAATTTTTTTAAAACCCAAAGAAGTTAGCAACTAAGTGTACAGGATAATTTTTGTTACAAGTAACTCCAATTTCAAACTCATTATTTAACCTCGATGTTTCAGGTAAATGGCAATCTCCTAGTAAAATAAATTTACTGTTAGGAAAAACGTCAGCAAAAGATTCGACAAAGCGGCAATGGTCGGCATATTTATCGATAACTAAACAAAGAGGTATATAAACTGCATCAATTATATACGACACAAACATAAAGTTAACAATTACAAACACATCTTCAACACTTAAATATTGTAGGAGTAATAATATACATTTTAGATGTATTTTAATCGCAAATAATACGCCGCCTCCACCAAATTTAGGGCTAGTTGATCTAGACCAATCACACGTTCTGGTAGTAAACTGAGAGACCGCTTGTATTCCTAGAAAAGGGTCCGAAAATCTTCTGCAAGTGTAGCTGGTAAGCGTTAAAATCGGCCATAATTAATAAAAAAATGTACAGCAATGTTTGCGGGCCAAAAGTTTTTAGAAGGAACTAATTAAGATTAATTAGCTAGATTGGACAATTTTGAAACTGCTGTTGTTTCCTGATTTTATTACCAACTAGACAACATCAACCAAGTCAAATGATAGTTTGTTCTTGACAAAATCTACTATGTCAGTTTTGTTTGTTCCACGTTCCAAGTTTAGACACATGAATGTATGCTGAGAGAACGTAAGTTTGAAGCTAGTCATTGGCTAGACCACAGCTAAAAATTGATAAAGTTGTATGCTGTAATCTAGGTTTAGTTATTTGTACACTACTAGAAGTAGTAGAAGTACTGGGTCAAAACGGAATTGCTTTGACCGGAAACAGTTGAATTAAATTAGCATTAATAAGGGACCAATTAGTAGAAGGCTCAGGTAAACAATAAGATTTTAAATCTAAAATTTCCTTATATTTTAGATGTATTTTTTTTTCCAAATAAGAAATTTTATCAGATAGAAGTTTGTTGCTAGAATAAACTTTATCTAACAATACCTGATTAGTGTGATGTTTTCTTTATACAGTTTACTTAGTTCTGATTCAAATTTAAAAGCAAATAAAGCACAACAATGGCATTTCTTGTAGCAATGAGCACAATTATTGTGGAAAATATACCACTACAAGTAATACCTGATTGTGCTGCACTGTTACCAGTAATAGTGACAGATGCAAATGTAAATATAAAAAAAATATGTAGGAAAACGTTAAAAACAAACAGACAATTTTCATACCGGTATGGTCTATCACCAAGTGACTAACTTTAAAACAAACACGGACAGGCCACGAAAAGGTTACAGTAGATACAAAAAAATTATTAAAAATTAATTTTAAAATAAAATCACAATTTAAAATCAAAACTTTAAAAATTATAAATTTAAAATTGCATGTTACGCCACTGGTACAAATAGTAAATAAATATGCAACGGGTGGATGTTGCATTGACAATTGTAGGTTAATTATTAACAACAACCCACAACAAGAATATTGCTACTATAAGAAGTTAATAATTCGCTTATTTAACTACTTACACAATTAATACAAAACGTACAAAAAAGTTTATAATTAAATAAACTTAATAAAAAAATCACAAGCGCACCAAATTAATAACAACGCAGACACAGTGGCGTGTACATTTTTGTCTTCTTTCTTCTTCGTCAGCCATTCAAACGCCACTCTTACCGTCATAGCCTCTTCTCTGCTTGTAATGCTGGCAACTTACATTACAAGGGACTTACAGTTTTATGTGGATTCCGAACCACTGAAGAAAATTCATCATTCCATCAGAGTTGTACATTTATATCTACATCAATATATTATATAATACAAATAAGGACAGTTTTGAAACAAATGAAAAGCAGAAATTATGCTGTAGAAAATCGCATAACAGCAGATAAGAAGAACATTAAAAAAAACTTCAAACATTTCTAAATAAATGCATGCATAAAGAAATAGTACCTGAAGACTAGCTAAAAACATAAATAATCATACCTTCCGTCACTGGAACAAGTTTGAGACTCCACACGCCTGTTTTTCCGCGGTATTGTAAAAATTAGATTCTTGTGTGACTATTAACTTGTTCCAAAACTTAAAAAACATTTTAAAGAGCGTCACTTTTTATGGTATGGCAACTTGGAAAAAGCTGTGTTTATTTTTAGAAGAAATAATAGTAATAGAAACGCTTTGTAATAAGTGTGTTAGTGTTAATGATTTTTACGGTAAAAAATAAAATTTTGTTTGTTTTGTAACTATAAAATAAAATTTACATTAATCATTTGATTCTTAAGCATTTTGTTTTAATTTTATTAAATCAATCAATTTCTACAACATCGTATGAGCAATGGCCTAAGAACAAACACTGATTTATAAAATTAACACTGTTTAAAACCTAAATTTCTTAATAACAGCAATAAACAATTGATATAATATTTAAACTACCATTTTTGTTTGCTTGAAATAATAAAATAAAACACTCTAATGAAATACGGCACTTTGTTTAGCTATCAAATCCAGCCTTATTAATTGTGGAGTGTTGGAAAATGGCGTATGAGTAAAATAGTCATTGATGTTATATAATCCTATTCATGTTTATTAAAAAAAAAATATGTGTTACAAGAAGATTATTTATTTAAAATATTGAAAAACATTTTTTTTTTGTTCCAATAGTTTAGGTAATTACTTAAAACAATATAATTTTAAAACAAATTTTAGTTTTAATAAGAAAAAATTAAATTAAAAAAATGTATGAGTAATTTTAATTACTTTGAAACGCATCTTCTGAATGTGTTTCCTAAATTAACTACAAATTTATTTTTAAATAGAACACTTATTTCAACATTTTGAATATTTTAAACATTTACAATTTGTGTAACATATTTTATTCTGTTTGTACATAGCGTATGGCATATATCGATCGAATACCGTTTGCAGAAATCTGCCGGCCGGTGTTTGTGAATGCTAACCTACATGCCCTCCACCGTAAACATGCATGCACCATATTTTCGACATAAATTGATCTTGTTTTAAGAATAAGAAACGTACTTTAAGCGGATAGGAAAAGCGGCAAGATGAATTTTTCGAGAAGATATTTTTATAGCTGCACCCCAAACCAAATCAGATTAATAGACAAGAAATGTTGCGCGATTTTATGGCGACATAAGAAAATCTTTTTGGGATTATGACATTTTTACAGCAACGTTACTGATATTCTATTACGTTGTATCAGGGGATCACAAAACGAACAAAAAAGTTAATACTGTAAAGTGCTATAGATTAATTTTATATAAATAAGTTTTTTTTATTCAAATAAATTATAAGATTTTTTTTTTATATTTCCTTCATTTTTTTGTAAAATCTTGAAATAGTATTTAATTTTTAATAAAATATAATTGATTTTACTGTCTATTTATTACTTTCAGTGCTTTTTATATACTAGTTTTGATATCTTAATATCATTGTGATTAATTAATCAATTTATGTTACATTGATATTAAAATATCAAAACTAGTATGTAATGTATATTTTGTAAGAAAATAAATATAATGAATCAGTCAAATCTAATTAATACTTTTTAGAGCTCATGAAGATGGTTGCTACATATTACCCTCAAAACTAGCGGTATAAAAAATAATCGACAACATATGTAATTTATTTAAATTATGTTAATAAGATCTAATTGCCCTTCCAAAGAGTTTTCTGTAAATTCTATATATAAAGCATCTAATAAATTAATTTTTTTATATAAAAAAAACCAAAATTAATTTCTAAAAAATATGCTTTTACAATGCTTAGTTCAATTTAATGGCAATAGAAGCAAGTTCCCGCTTAGTATGTGTCACATTGCCACAGTTAAAGTGATAAAGTAGATTGTAAATTTAATATATAGCAAACATATGTATACACAAAAGTTTATTGTAGATTTAATTCTAGAATTGCTTCAAAACAAAAAAAAAACAATTATTACTTAATTTATAGAATCTTTTAACTATTGCTTTTATACCTACAATTTTATTTAATATATAGCTGCTTTTAGGTAAGTTTTTAAATTAATTACTATAAATATCAAAATATCAACTATAGTAAATTTTCATTCTTAGAAATGGCAGCATAATTTTAGAAGTTATTATACTTTGTATCAAACTAATTATTAATTAACTAATCTACTATCTAATTAAAATGTTAATTATATAATTACCATTCAGTCTAGTTAGTTGGGTCCATTAATTAATAAGAATCGCACGTACACTACACCTATAATCAACTGTGCAAACAGTATCCACTGAAGATGTTTGCTTAGTCACGTTACATAAATCACAAACATATTAGAGCTATTTACCTTTAACGCCACTATATCAACATGGGGTTTAAACGCTGTACCAACGGAAACAATGAGGTTCCCAATATTAATTCTAATAAGACGATTAAAGATTTACGCAAAACGTTTTGCAATTTAGAATATTAGTAATTCATATCAAATAAAATACTTATGGTCGTAGGATGTATAGTTATCATAATAATGATGTATAAATAAAACGTGTAAATATTTTTATATCGTTAGTGACAATGGCAGCTTTACAACTAAGTTAAACATGTTGTTACTTTTCTTTCAACAAGTTCATATTGATTTGTTCATTTAGACCATGTATTTATACTAGGTGAATTAGAACATACTCTCCAGCGATTGCATATGTAATTTACGTTTAAACTTAAAAATTAAGTGATTTGTAGTGAAATTTTAAAATATCCATATTTATTCATTTTCAAAAATATAATAATATTTTATCTAAAACGTATCATTCAACTCATCTGTGTATGACAATTATAATAAAACTAAAAACGTAAACGTTAGTGTCAGTAGATAAGTTATGTCAGTTACCAAGTTAATTTATCTATTTATTTAATTTATAATTAGCCATTTGAAAACAAGAAAAAGTTCAGAAAATAAAAATAAGTGCTACTACAGCTAAAGTTATTTAGCATCTCTAAAGTAATTAAAAAGTTATTGTTTAAGCAAATCTGCGGTGATTTAGACACATATTATACAATTGACAACCATCAATATGGTTTACATAGAACATATTTCTTAATCAAAAATTCTATTTCTATAACTTTTACCCGCAAACTTGACGTTTGTTAAACTCCTATCTGAGTGATAAGCAGCAAAAAGTATTAGTTAATAATATTTTATCAACTACTAAAACCAATATTACCCATAAAGTACTTCAGGATTCAATTCTTGGCTAAGTGCTTTTGATTCTATATGTGAATGATCTACGTCAACAAGCAAATTATTTAAACAGCATCTTATATGCTGATGACACTACTCTATACATTAGTCCAACAATATGTCAACAAAAACTAAAAGTTAAAGTTTCAACCAGTTGTCTAACACTAAATGATAGCAAAAGCAATACTTTGAGTTTTTCCCTAAGAACTAAAAATTTGTTTAATGTGCCTTATATAATAATAATACGTTTATTTCTTGCCTTTCGGCCTTGAAAATTACATTTACAAATACATTTACAACTTCCCAAAATAATAAAACTTTATCCTTATAAAATTAACACAATTAAGAATATTTTTGTTCTCTGTTCGTCTATTCCTTCGTTTTTTAACTGCCCTCATCCATTCTACCCCTCTTCCGTCCCCTTTCAATATTTCATTTTTTCCCATCTGTTCTTTTCACATTTCGTTACACTCTTTCAACATATGTTCTATAGTTTCCTTAGTCTCTCCGCACATTCTGCACATTTTCAAATCCTCTTCCATCCAAAATCTTGTCACTTGTTTTTCATTACTACATCTGAATCTTGCAATCATCTTTTTGTCATCTTTACTATATCTATTGCTCTCTAAGTACATTGGCAATTCACTTTCTATAATATGTTCATAATTTGCGTTGTACCTAGACTCTTTCACTCGCATTCTCTTTTGTTGCCTTTCTATATCTCTATCTCTTTCCATAATTTCGTACCATGTCTCTCTCCCAGATTCTCTCATTTCTATTGTAATAATTTTCCCTGATCCCCCCTTGCTTTTCATTTTTTGCTCTCATTTTCTCTTTCATGCATTCTTGTAATATTTTGCATTCGTGTCTCTGTCTCATTCTTTCTTCATACTTCATTGCTCTTTTTCCTGCTCCTACTTTTAACTTATCTTGTTTGACTTCTTCCAGCACAATATATACTAGAGTTTTTCTATTTAAACCTAGCACCCATCTCCAATATTTTACATGTATTGCTTATAATTTTTCTTGTTCCTTCCATCCCCATATTTCTGACCCATACAATATTATACTCCTAACTAAACTATCAAACATAAGCCCTTTTATTCTCATACATTTAAATTTTCTTTCACGTATTCCCCAAACTTGTCCCACTACTTAATTTGCTTTTTGAGCCATTTCTTTAATGTGCTCGTTCTCGGTGTAACTCGTACAAAAAACATATCCCAAATATTTAAAAGATTTTACTTCCATAATACCTTGCCCATTCCATTTCCAGTCTTCCATCTTTTTTCTCCCACCCCCCTTTCTGAACATTATATTTTTTGTTTTTTCTACATTAACTTCTAAACTTTTTTTTCTAAAATATTTTTCTAAACTTTTCATCATCTCTTTCATTTCCTTCGCTTCTTTTGCTAGTATTACCATGTCGTCTGCATATGCTAGCGACCACACTTTTTCTCTACCAACTATTACCCCTCCTGCTTGAACCAACCTCAATTTTTTTTTCTACATCTGTTATGTAGGTTGCAAATAAAGTAGGACTCAATAGACAGCCCTGTCTTACTCCTTTTGTTGTTCAAAATCTTTCACTCATTTTTCTGTTAACACTTACCCTACTTGCTGTCTCCTCATACACGTCTTCCATTCTTCTTACCAGGTGCTCGCTAATTCCTTTCTCTCTCATACACTTCCACAGTTTCTCTCTATCCACACTATCAAATGCCGCCTTTAGATCTACAAATAACGCATATACTTTCCCCCCTTTCTCTGCTATTTCCTTTTCCACAATATGATGTAAAATATATACGTTAATGTGCCTTATAAATTTTTAGGCTTAAATCTTGACACCAAATATTAATTTAGTACTCTCTAATGTAAGCTTATTATGGATGTTTTCAATCTATTATTAAAATCCACTTATCAACTCTGGATATACTTTTTTGTATTCAGAAGTAGTACTGATCAATCACACAGAAACATATATCGTTAATCCGTGCTATTAATATGTCACTAGTTGTGTATTTTCATCAAAATTGAAAACTGGTAGAATAATACCAATTTTTTAAAAATAGGGATCTATATGAGATGAGCAATTATAAGCCAATTTCAATATTATAAAAATAGCAAAATATGCGTATCTCATATATGGATCAAGAGATGACGTTTATAAAAAAACCGCCAGAACTGTATACATCTTATATTGTTAGTCTCAAAAAACTAAACATTAGCTGCCGTGAACTATTTGAAACTTAAAACTTATGCCTATAGTAAGTCTTTATTTATACGAGTCATTAAAGTTTATTAAAAACAATATTAATCTTTTTAATATACATCAGCTACAACATACGAAACTAATTATTAAAAATATATACACGCATACTACCAAAGTTTACGTTTGAATCAATGTATTCACTTATACAATAAGCTACCTATTAATATTAAAGACTTGCCTACAAGATTATTTAAAAAAAAAACACAACTTTTAGAACAACATTCCTTCGACACTATACTATTCGGCTATACTTAAAAACTAAGTATTTTCAAATTAGCTCATTAAATATGTAAAAGTAAGTAGCAAAAAACATATTTCTCAATTTTTTAGCTTTTTAAGACATGATCTCAATTTTTAAGTTTATAAGTTTAAAAAAAAAAAATTAAAAAAAGTCTTTTTTGTAAATTCTCGTACTCTAACTGTTATTTTAATTTAGAAAATAGCCTAAAATATCAAAAATTAAATTTTACTAAAATTCGGTTTAATTTAGATTGATTTGACTGTCCAAAAACATACATATTTGTCAACTCCATCAAAACCGCTTTTAAAGGAAGCTGCCCTAACACAGTCAAACACACCTCCAAAAAGATTACTTGATGGAACAAGAGGCTGGGCAAAGCAATAAGAATACTAGAAAATTTTTTGACAAAGATAAAAAACTAAGCTAACGGAAATACGTAATAAAAAAAACCTGCAATTGCCAAATAAAACGGCAAGCAAAAGGGACTGGAAAAAAGCAAAGACTATAATAAATCAGTTCAACTTGAAAAAGTCACTAGGAGCCGATGAAATTTATCCCATCTTGCTACAGAAAGGGTTTGCAGTGCTAAAAAAGCGTCTATGCAAGATCCTCAGAGCAAGCCTAGCACTTTCAAAAATACCAAGCAACTAGAGAGTAGTCAAAGTAATATTTATACCACAGCCGAGAAAACCCAAGTATGCTCTAGCTAAACTCTACAAACCAATCAGCATGACATTCTTTATGCAAAAACAATTAGACAAAATAGCCGATAGACACATACGGGGCGGGGTGCTAAAAATCCGACCATTGCTGAAATCATGCAAACTAGTCAGCAAATGCAAAAACACTATCCAAAACAGAACAATAGCTATGGGTGCTTTTATGGATATTGAAGGAGCATTTGACAATACTACCTATAAATCCATTGCAAAGACAATAAAAAAACCAAGAAATAGACTCTCTCGTCCAACAATAGGTCAATTCCTTGCTCAAAAACCAGACTGTAATCATAACGTTATATGGAAAAACTATATGAGCTGAATTGTCGGCGGGTGCCCACAGAGAGGCGTACTCTCACCCCTACTGTGGTGCTTAGTCATAGACAACATAGGCATCTTTGCCCTAGGCTATGCAGATAATCTCACAATCCTTGTATGAGGAAAAATAACCACTCTCAAGTGCACAACCAAAAAATTATACAAAGTTCAGAGGTTAACATGTCTGCTGTTAACGGGAGCAATACGAACAACGCCCACAGCGGCTATGGAAGTACTATTATCATTACCGCTACTTCACTTGATGGTAATGACAGAAGCAAAACAAGAAACATACAGACTGCGGATAAACAAACACAATGTAAACCTCGGGACCCACAGACCTAATATAACAAAAATGTTGCTTACGGAAGAAATTCTAACAATGAAGTCGGACTTTATAAAAAACCACTGCATCAGCAAAAAAATTGACGTGATAATACCACAGCAAAACGAATGGATACAGAACAGATATTTAAGAACGGTCAAAAACTATCTTGTACACAAATGGAACAAAATACCAAAAAAGCACCAGGGCTGAAATTTACAAAAACAAAACCCAAAGAAAGCAAACTTTGCTACCTCTGACAGACCAATAAACTCAGCAATCGCCAGTAATAAAACCCAAACTAGTTATAACATGCATACATAGTCAAGAAACAGTCGCCACAACTTGAAAAAGTTTACCTGGTATGGATACTCAAAAACCAAAAGATAAAAAAAATATCTTAAGGCAAATGAACTTGCCAAACAAGGAAGACAAAAGACATTTATTGGACCAGAACCCGCTGTTAGGATCCCATACAAGACCAGAAAAGCAATATTACCCAGCAAACTTAAACACAACAACCTGTGGAAAAACAGTAAAGAATTGACACAGTCAAGAATATTCTTAGCAGGACCATTGTATGATACCAAAACAATGGTAACACAAATGAGTCGTATTAGACTCCAAAAGCTCAGATCATTGATAACCGAACACTGTAGACTTAACAAACAATTGATAAGAATGAAAATAGAAACCGGTCTTCTATGGCGCGGATGTATGAAAAAAGATGAGACTTTGACTTGACACTTGCTGAATGAATGCAATGCAAAGCTAACAAATAGCAACGTATAGCCATTCTTGGCAAACACAACCTAAACAAAAACTTGCTAAAAGCAACCAACTGCCTAAAGATATTGGACGTCATCAAAAAGACGGAGCTGCTCAAGGAGTAAAACACCAGAAGTGTACAACAGTGCAAAGGGCGTCAAGCAAACGACCTCAAAGTAAAGAAAGTAAAAGATGGGTTTTTTAGTCAGTAAAAATCTGAAACTACTGGAAAGTACAAGTTGCCCAGTGTCTTTTGAAGATTATTTCCTTTCTACGCAAAAAAAAACCGCTGTAACATTTTACTCTAAAAATATTTTGCAAAAGTTTTCAGAAATCATTCATTTTTACAGAAGTTATTTAGGTGTTTATAACCTAAAAAACTTCTAAAAATTGGTTATTGGAAGTATTAGACTCCGAGCTATAGACAGCACTTTCAAAACCCATAGAAAATTGTAAATAGAAAGTTTTTTTACGTTAATATACCGGTTAATAATTACAATTTTTTTTACCAAAAAACCTGTTTCTCACATTTTTGCTGATAAACTCATAATTTCAAGTTTTTAAAAGTTCAAGACACGCATAAAAATCACACTTTTTTCTCATTGTATATACACTCATTTTGTAGTTTATTATACTTTAAAGAATTTTTTTATTAAACCTTTTAAATTCTCTAAAGCGTGAGTCGTTTTTAAAATAGCTTAAAAATAACAAAAGCAGTCTTATATCAAAAATGTTTTGACAAGGTCAAACTTCAACAAAATTAAGTTTAATTTGGTTTAATATTTTTGTCATTGTCTTTAAAAAGTTGTTAATTTTTTTTTTTATCAAATGTACAGATTGTGAGATATCACTTATCAAAGACTAGTACTTTGGTCAAAAATGCTTATTTTTTAAAAATTCCAAAACTTAAAATTATAATTTAATGAAAAACAAAGTTTAAAATCAATTACCCAAACCCAATCCAACTTCAAAGCAGCCAACCAAATACAGACAATTGTTTCGGTTTTCCCAAATCTTCATCAGTGCATCTTTGTGGTACGGCATCGCTTGATGGTGAAGTTTAAATTCAAATAATTGATTTATGTGCTTTTAAACACAAGTTAAATCTAATTTGGTTGCCAGTTGTGATACTGAAGTTTTAGCGCTGATTTCGATTCTTTGGTTAAAGCAACATGATGGAACTACAATTACATTGCACCACCAATTGAATTTATAAGTTCAGAGCTGAAAATATAGAAAACATGTTTTTTGGTAGTAAAAACTGTAATTATTACCCGGTATAATAACGTTGTTTTTACAAATTTGTATAGAATTTTAAGTAGTTCGAACTCAATATTATTCCCAAAAACCAAACTTTCAAAGGTTTCAAAATTCAGCAAAAATATTTGTATAAAAAAAGTTACAGCAATATCATCAACAAAAATGAACATTTTTAACTAATACAGGGTCCCCAATTAACTAGTCATAAAATGAATGCCAGAAACTACAAGCAAGTTAAGTAATAGATTGACCTAATAAAGTAGTATATTATTTTTAATAAATTTGGAGTTATAGCTTTTTAAGATTTACAAAAAAAATTGATTTTTTTAATTAACAGCTTTAATTTTAAATATTTTGCAAAAGTTTTTTGTTTACATTAGTTTATTTCTAATTTACACAAACTGTTAAAGTTTGAATAAAAAATCTTCAGAAAGAAAGTTTTTTAAAATTTGTTAGATGATTAATTAACCTTCTAAAATTTCGTAATTTTTAGATAAATTTATTTTTTTGTTATTTTTTCTTGGAAAATTTTATTTAAGTTTTTAAATAAAATTCTGTCTCTTGATTAATTTTGATCAGATACACGGTTTTTGAGAAAATCAAGTAAAACCAAAGGTCCTTATTTCTTAAAAATAATAAAAAATGTAAAAAAAAATCATTAGCCATATACGTCAAATTAAATTTTATAAACGTCACAAATTGTTTGATTGAAATTGTGCTTTCTTAATTAACTTTTTTTTTTCTTAAAATGTATCGGTACAGTAACACGAAGATGAGTGAAATACATCTAGAGAACTTTAGAGACTGGTTCAGGTGTACCTCAAAAGACCTGTTTAGAGCAGCAGTATCAAAAGTAAAATTAGCCATGTTAATTGCTAACCTTCGTGTAGAAGATGGCACATGAAGAAAAAGAAGAAGAAGAAGAAATTGACAATCTATTTGAAGTTAAATAATTTTTATTACATGGTCATGTAGTATTTGACGTATAATTTAGCAAAAAAGACACAAACTTTAAAGCAGTTAAATTGTTACCAACAGTCATAGATGACGTAAACCATACTTTATAAATATTTCTTAATTAATATAAATTGAATTTACTGAATCTGGCATTATTCATCAGTAGCATTTATTTATAATAAGATAATATATAATAATATAATAAGAAAAATGTTATAAATTAGTAATAAATATTCTGTTTGTTATAATTAATGGCATAAAAATAAGTTGATTGATTAAAATATATATTTAACAATTAAAAAAAATTAAAACCAAATATGATTAAAAATTATTTTATTAAGATATGCAATTTTGTTTATTTTGAAATCTAGTTTAATACAAAAAAAAATATGAAAAAATGATAATTGTATTGTTAAATATTTTCTAATCAAAATTTAAACCATCATTTAATTAATATTAAAAAGCTGAACAGCTATAAAAAATAAATGAGAGAATTTACTGCTATCATTTAAAATGTCAATTTCCAGTTACACAATTTACTATTTAAAATTTCAAAAAAATGGCTATAACTTAAAACGTATAAATTATTGTATAATTTGACAAACTAAATAAATTCTATTGTCATTTGTCTATGTTTCTTATAAAGTCAGGAAGTTTCATGAAAAGGCTTCTTTCAACTTAGTGACCCAGTTGGCAGTTGAGATCACGGAACTAAACAGCCAACATTCGTAAGCTAAACTTGTTTGCTTTATAATTAAACGTCATTTTGTTTTTATGTTAACAAAATTCATATTATCTGACAAGCGTTATGGGGAAGGAAGATTCACATGTAGAATCTGTTATATAATGCATGCAAAAAAACTAGTAGCTTAAAATTAGAATCATTCTCAAATATTTAAGTTATTGATGTTTAACAAATAACTGATTTTCACTATATAAGTACCAATAAACTATTTTATTAGTTTTAATTTTATTGTATTTAGACCACTATAAGCAAAACAGTCAGTAGTTTAATAATAATTTGTAAACTTCAAGCAACTATTAGACGATTTATTACCTGTTTGTCATTATAGAATATAATAGCATTCGGTAACCTTGTAACTGTTTTGCGGTTTTGTGATTTTATGCATTCATGCAATAATGTATGTCGGCAACGTTTGTAAATGTTTGTCGAGTTAATATTTCATTGAAACTACATATTTTACTAATTATGTTTTAACATTTAAATTTGTTAACAGAAAGCATTTAAGTGTAGGCGAGTCTGCATCATACGCATACAAAAGTGTATTAAATTGCACTGCAGTTTGAAGGATTAATAAATCCCTTTGTGAATCTATTAAATAATTTAAAATCCGCCGTAAGATATTTTATGTGAAAATTAATTACAAAACGTTTGAGCTTAGATGATTTCTAATGTTTTAATATAAAGTATAAATTTTTAGTCTTATAATTTCTATTATACTAATTAATAAAATTAAATATTATATTTGTTATTGCATACAATATATATTATACAATGTGATTGCAAATTGTATGGCAAAGTTTTAAAAATTTATTAATTTAATTTTAATTAAAGCAGAAAAAATATACTTATAGGGAACAATTACGAATTAAAAACCTCACTGTACAAATTGTCGATTGTAGTGTTTTGTCAATAAATTTTCAAACCGTCTAACTCTATTTTCTCTAATACTCAATTAATAAAGACGTTGCTTTTTAATTACCATCACAATTTAAACTAGCTGCACACTTTTCACATCACTACGTTTATTATTAAGTTGATTCCTTAAAAAATATGTCGTATTGTGGTATACACACAAAGTCTATACCAAGCATCCAAGAAACTTGATGTTTGAAGTACTTATTATGTTTTTTCCTATAAATGTAATGTCATAGCCCAGTCAATGTTATCCATAAAATAAGCAAATAAATGCAAATAAATCGAAAGTCCTATTTTTTTTCATATCGGAGCTTAGAAAAACATAATTAAATAATTAATGAAATAAGATTGTACATTGATAGTTCACGCAATAATAACAGTTGTACGTTTTAATTTCATTTTTTTCCCGCTACAGATAAGTATTAAAGTTTTCCATTATAAAATTACTGGTCCAAAAAACTTTATCAACATTTTATTAACTATGGGGTTCTGTGTACCGTACAAAAATTAACACTTTTTAAAAATTTGTAAAAAAATCGAGCTATAACTTTAACAATAACACCCTCAACGGTTAAATACATTTCACGCAATAAAAGAAAAATTATGCTTAACTCTAAACTAAATCAGGCCGATTGCACAATTTAGCATGTCTTCAATACTTTTCTTACAAAAAACATAAATCCGCAGGTTTACAGTCTATAAACTTTGCCAATCTCATTTTGTTTGTCATTTTTCACAAAACATTTTTTTACCATCCCAAATTTTATTTGATTTTACAAAAATTAAAGTTGCTCTGCTTGAATTAAGACATAGAATGGTTATATAAAAAAAATAACAACGCTCAAAAGTTATCTGCCTTTCATTTATCAATGGTCCAAACTCGTTAATAGAAAGAATGAGGCGCTGTTGATACTGACGTAGCCTAATATCTGGTTTACTATGTTTTTATCACAAATTAATTCTTACAAATACATTATTAATTTCGGCTTTACTAAAGCCTTCTATAGATGAAATAAGTTATATAACTTTGTAATAAAAAACATAGTAAATCATCGTAGTAAAGGTCACAACCATCAATTATATTGTGATACTATCTGTTTAAATTTATTATTTGTTATTAGTCTTTTTAATGGAGGCATTGTTAAAACTAAATAATATTTTAATATATTTTTAAATACCTCCCTTTTTTATTTACATTTTTAGTGTTGTATTTATATGACTATTTTTTTAAGTGGTTTTTTAACATTATTTTTGTAAATAAGTGTTAAAAATTACAAAACTTTAAATTATTGTATAATATTTGTGCCGTGTAGTCAACTATGTAACAAAAAAAAATTACTTTTAGCTGTTAATCTTGTTGGTTTCTTTATCGTAGATACGAGGGCAGAGTGAGAAGTCTGGTAAAAATGAAACAAAGAATATAATTTTTGGCAAATAAATATTTTTAACGTAGTTGCCTTTTAGCTCGATACACTTATTCCAAAGTTTTTCTAAATTTTCGATCCCTTTTAAATAATACGATTTCTCAACTTTTCAAAATAGACGTTTGTTGCATCGATGAATTTCTCATTGAAGCCGAATCTCTTTTCGCCGAGCCATTTCATCAAGTTTAAAAACAGGAAATAGTCGGAGGGAGCTATATCTAAAAAATATAGCGGATGTGAAAGCAATTTGAAGCGTAATTAATTGAATTTGGCCATAGCAGCTACACACGTGTGCACCCGTGCATTGTCTTGACAAAACAGAACTTTTTTCCGCCAAATGCGGTCGTGTTTCTTTCAAAACGTCGTTGAAACGGTTCAATAAGTTGCAGTATAATTTGCCGTTTACTGTTTTTCCTTTTTAAAGGTAATCGATGTAGATTATGTCGCGTAATTCCCAAAAAGTTGTGGCCATAACCTTGTTGACCAATAAAACCGCCTTAGCTTTCTTTGGCGCAAATTTGCCAGTAGAAATCCACTGTTTAGACTGTTCCTTGGTCTCCGGTGTATAGTAATAGATCCATGTTTTATCCACAATTATGAAATGACACAAAACATTATTTTTATTGCACCCTAACTCAGCTATCTTGCGCACTTTTATTCTGCAGTCTTGCTATACCGTGTCATAAATTTTGTCAACCATTTCTGATGTAGTGACTTCATTTGGGCGTCCTAAACGTTCGGCATCAGTTGTGTTTGTACGACTACAACAAAAATCAGTAAACCACTTGTAAATCATTTTAATTGATGGTGAAGAGTAAAAAATAAAGTATAATTAACTCACTTAATTTACTTTTTTTCATGTTTGCAAAACTACAATGAGTTGTTTGAATTCATTAGCAGTTAAAACTGAACTAAATAACAGATCTGACTTAAAATTTTAACTTGGCTTAGTGACAGATGGTATTGACAAATGACATCAGGAATTTGCGATAGTAACGCTTTCTGTGGCAATTTTACCAGACTTCTCATTCTGCCATCGTATACATTAAAAGATAACAGAAGAGATTCAATGTCTTTTTTATTTTATCAATGTATTTATGTTGCAACAATACAACAATAAAATTATCAATTTTATTAAATAAAATATGTATAAGATATACTCTAGTGTAATAAAAAATCAATGTTTCTTAAAGGATCTCTATAGATTGCTATAATTAGTAAATCTTTATTAAACTTAAAAGAAGTTATTTCAATATTATTCCGTTTTACATTTTAAATTTACATTTGACTAAATTGTTGCTCCTATATTTTTTTTAATTTCTAGTCTACAAAAATAAGATATCAAGTGCATGTTGATTAGTTTTGTTAACTTTTATTTAAAAAACTAAAGTTTTGACAAAAAATTTAAAACATACCAACATATAAATCTTTAATGGTGATTAATTGAGGCACAAACTTTGAAACATTTTTGTTGGTTTTCTTCTGTTAGTAAGTTCATCCAAAGAAAAAAAATTGTTTTACGGTTTTTGTTTTGTAAATTAAATATTTTTCAGCAGTAATATTTCTTCTGACTTATGATAGATAAATCAATTTTTTTCTTCTCTAGTACATCCAAACCCTTTATCCTGTTTTTTATTAAATAATTAATTGATCTCTATATGTGTTCGATAATTCAGCTTTATTATTATTTATTCTGTTGGTCGTTTTGTTTTGTTATTTTTTATTGTTGCAGCATAACTGAGTTTTAAAATCAATTGAGTAATATGTTTGCCGGATTGTTACCTTATTTACATACAATCTCCCTTTTTTTTAAGAAAATGTTTATTACTTTTGCTTTGTTTATTTTAAGTAACATATTTTAATCAATATTAGTATTAAGTTTTAATAAATAGCTATACACCTAAAGGCTTTATCTTTTATTTCAATTAAATTTTTATTCATTAATTAGATTTCTGTATTGGTATTGGTGCAAAAAAAATCGTTTAGACATTCGTCACAGATCCAATTATAGTTTTTCTTGTCTGCAATTAAATCTTTTTTATTTACTCTACAGAACAAATAAAACTTACATTTGCATTTAAAACATAAAATTGCTTCTTTACTTCCCCCCTTCTTGTTATTTTTAATAAGAAGGTTTTTTTTAACTGATCCAAAAACGTTTACAATAAGCGTAGGCGTCATGTATTAATTAGTTTAAAAATAAGTTTTATTTTAACAGCCAATGCCATGTCTTTTTCCCGCAACTTCTAGCTAGCTCCTCTGCTTTGTGTTAAAGTTGGTCCGATACATCTAATAATCTAATTCATTATATTTTGGGATTTAGCTAAAGATCTAGAGTTTAGGCAAATGTTAAAATTGTGTCTAGTAATATGACTATGAACATCATTATGCCCATGGTACAAAAAAAAAATAATAAAAAAAAAATAGGCATTCTAATACGTATAATAAAGGTAGGCAGCGTCAGAATTAAAAAAAAAATGTGGTAAATGCTTGATGGTCCACTTGCAAGAATTCAAAAATGCAATTTGAGTGAACACTACACCACAAAGAAAGATTACTGTTCTTTAGCATTAGCAATTTTAGCAAAAACTACGACTATGACTATGTTATTTTATCTCTTATTCCATCTATTAATGTCGTTTATCAGTCAGTCAGTAGAATTGATCTCCTCAAAACATTATAAAAACAAAATTCTTTTTAGTAATGTAAAAACTCTACGTCCTCATATTAAATCACATGTTTCATAAAAAAATTGCGTTAAGCTTTACCTCCATGGTGATGTGAATGAATGTTTGTTTTTTTCTTACTCATTATCTCAACAACAATAACTAAAAAAAAAAAGTACAACCAAAATGATTATAGATCATAAAAAAACAACAAAAAATAATTTGGTTGCAGTTTTTGAATTATGTTGGAAAGCAAAGTTTTGATATAGCTTTTTTTCTGTTTTTATCAATATAACGGTATAATCTCATATAAAATCTTGGTTGACAATTTGATGTTAAGTTTTTCTAAACACTCTTTTGAGATTACAATCATTTGCATTATTTATAAAATGACTGTATTAGCCACTCTGTTGTGAAATCTAACAAATCCCATGCCATAAGCTAATTTGTCTAAAGCCAATGCATAGAGCCTATTTGTTGTTCTATTTTAATTTTATTCAAATAATTTATTTTTAAAATCCTGTCACTTTAAATTACAAAAATTTCTGCATACTTATCTCAATTTTGTAACAGAGATTAATCTAACTTTGTCGCTACGTAATCACTCATCAATTAATCCAAGTTGTAACAGATCATTTTAATACCGCTGATCCGCTTATTCAGCTTCAAGTTCAGTGTTTTTGTGTCTAACTGCATTACTTGTATTTTACTTATCATATTTTACCTAGATCTATTATCTTGTTCCAAACTAATAAATTGATAAATTTTACACACAATCCACAAAACAATTTTACAAATCCACCGATTAATTTGTTCAAATCTAAATTTTTTATTCTCACTTTACTTTAACAATTTGCTTTGTCATTCCCCGCATTTTTTCATTTTTTCTTACTGCTCTTCGTTTAAGTCGGTCCGGTACATTTTGTATTCTCGCATCAGCGTGTTATTGCTATAGCTTGCCAGAATTCCAGCGTGCTTTTATTGAACTAAATCAGCATGTAATTATTAATTATAACTTAATTAATAATTTTAGTATCTTTTTCTAGCATAAAATCGATAGATTCTGAAGCCAAAGTCCTCCATCAAAACAACAGTACATAGTAGTGTACCATAAAACCTAATTAAATAACTCTAGCTTATTACTATTGTAGTGTGTTCTGCATACAACCTTAAGACTTTACCAACCATCCAAATGTCAGTCATCAGTATGCTTTCAACGGCTGTTACCTAAACGCCATTATTAACATCAACTTGGGTAACATACTCAGCATGTTACAGCTATCAAGTACTTTAACAATCTCAATAACAATGCACTTTGTTACAGCTATCAAGTACCTTAACAATCTCAATAACAATGCACTTTGTTGTACACATCTTCAAAATCTTCTTAGTTTATGTGAGAATAAACTTAGACAATTGTAAAGTACCTCAATAAAATAACTCTCACTGACAATGTTCTTGGCCACACTCTATGTGCTAATAACTTTAACACACTGTTAAACACTTTTTGTACATAAATAACAATGTATATAGTACTTTAAAAGCCGGTTAATTTATCTGTCCAGTAAAGTATTAATTAGTTGAGTGTTTAGTAAACTTTTACGTTTTTATAAAATAAATAAAACACATTTACTATGTACTATATTTCAAATATATTTAAAAAACCTTAACTAGTTTTAACCTTTACAAAGCCATCATCGGACAATGATAATAAATATCAAAAAAAATACAAAGCATATGAACTACATTAAAACATACAATGTACAGAGAAGTAGAAAATTACTTTAAAATTATTATGACTTACATACAATAAAACAAAAATACCAGAAGAAATTTAAAATATATGCAACATAAATAATTTTAAAATGAATATCTGACAAAAAAAAAATATAAAAGTTAACTAAAACTAACACACAATATAACACCACACGATAAGAAAAAAAACAAATAATTGTCAATACCAGGCCCCAGGATTCCTTACGAATAAATGGCGGTACTGCAGGAATGTTATATGAATTTATATGAAAACTTTTTTTTTTACATTTTTGTATATCTATATGTGTGTATAAATAATTTTAATAAATATATTAAGAAAGAAAAAAAAAAAAAAATTAAGCAGGTAGTGAAAAGATTAATAAATTGCGGTTTTTACTTAACAGTAATTAGGACAAAGAACGGGAGAAAAATTAAATTATTTTATACAAAAGGGATTTATACAAGTTGGTTTGATAACTATGCAAGTTTACAAAAAGATAATTTTTTTATTTAGTAATTTCAAGAGCTTCTAACAAATTTAGTTTTCTGCTTTTTTTTAAATTTAACTATCACATTGATGACTAGATTTAAGCAGTCCGTAAACATTGACCTTAAATATTTGTAGCTTATAAGTCCCAAGAAATTCGGAATTTGGAAGTTTATTTCAGGTGTTGATAGTAGGGTTCAAAAAATCTCTCTTAAAAGTTTCAGTAAATATTTGTTAGAACTCTTAGCAAGCCTTGTATTACGTGTAAATATTTGTATGTCCATAAAAAAATCTATAAAAAATCTAAGATCTGCAACATACGCCATTGTTAAAAGTATCTAAGTTATTGGTTAATTTTGGGTCAGCAATAATCGGAATAGGTTGTTTTTGAATAGAATTTAAAAGAAATTGTGTAGGTTTAGATGCTCCTCTCTATACTTGAGAACATTATTCAATACAGGGACAAATTTAAGTTTTATATATATGCAAAAGCTGAACAAAAGTGAAAAACTGTTTACAACTATTTAGAAATTTTTGTTTATTAGATACTTTTGAAGCAATGTCAACAACATGTTCTTTCCAAAAAAGATCATGTGAGATTGTAACTCCCAGAAGACAAATAAAAAAAGATTTAGATATAGATTTGCTATATTATTTAGTACTGATAATACCTACATCAAATTTTGATTTTGAAACAGCAAAAAGTTAAGTTTTTTTTTTAATTGACTATGTTGGGATTACCTTATTTAAACATTGTTTTGAGAGCTTATAGATGCTACAGATTCTAACTAAAAATTTTAAGACGTTCTGCTACATTTATGAAAATTGTTGTAACATCTGCAAGTTTATCAATAGAATTAGTAATCATTTGAAAAAAATTATTTATGTAAATCAAAAATAAAGTTAGTAAAAAAGCAAAACCTTGAAGAACACCAGCATTTATGATTTTGAAATCAAAGTTCAAACCATGAATCCTAACTATAATTTTTCTATTGTTAAGAAAAGTATTGATAAGATTTACAGATTCATTAGTTAGTTAGTTAAGATTTTTGGCATATCAGCCTAAGAAGACTATTATTGCCAATTATTTCCTTTTTTACAGATTTATGATCAAACCTAAACAATGGAACTTGTTAACCAAATAAGGATGCTATACCCAAAGATTGGCAAACAGAACAGCTAAAAATTTAAAAAAACTGCCAATTTTAAATACTAACTACCATTAAGTCATTTTGACTCAAAATTAAAAATAATAACCTCACTTTCACTAAATCTGACAAATCAAATGCTATAGTAATTCTTCCGCAGTTCGAATATTAGTCAAAAGTTCAATGATTTATTAATTATACCATTTGGACCCAACTATGAAATCTAAAACTGAACTCCGATTTCTAAATTATTATTTTACTTTTGTTTAAAATAAATTGAAATAATAAATACCTATTGTATCACTATGCAGCCACATTCCAAAGCTCCAAAAAATTCAAAGGCGCTTTCTGAAATATATCTGTTAAACCGTTGTAGTAAGCTTGTTCGCGGAGTTGTGGATTGTCTGATCTTACTAAGAAGATTGAACATCAGTCAGTGAAGGTCTCCAGAAACCAAGCAACATTTATATCTTTAAGGTTGTACAGTAATATATATCAAAAACGCATATTAAGAGGCCTCTATACCACCGGCCAGTATAGGCTTCAAAAAAAGTAATGCATCCGTTAACATAATTACAATCCGAGACCGAATTCAGAAAATATTTATCCACAATTGGATCGATTTCTTAAAAATTATATAATTAAGAAAGTATGCAAGCTTTATCGATCCTAACAAATTAATAACAACATTATTCTTAAAACCCTTAGATAAATGTTTAAGTTTCCTGAATCCGGTCTCGGATTGTAATTATGTTAACCTATGCATTAGTTATCTTGGCGCCTTTATACATGTATTTCCTTATACTGGCCGGGGGTATATCAATTGTTTTATTAACAATTTCTTTTATTTCTGATTATTATATCGTGTAATCAAACCATAATAATCATACTTTTACATTGTATCTTTGCAGTATCAGTGTATTATATGTTAGAAGAAGTTATTAGTTTTATTAGAATAATATTTTAAGATAATAAATAAATTTACAATTAATATTATTTTTAACAAAATAAAAATAATATATATTTTATATTCATTACATTGTAGTACGCAGCGATAGAGTTTGACTAACAATTTCATGGTTTTCCTCAAGAGAAATTTTAATAGCTTTCCTAGGTGAGCCAGATTTGAAAGTAGCGGAAATTATAATGCCTGGGGCTTCAATACGAGAATATTATAGATTTACTACTACCACAAAAATCAGAAGGTAATAATTTAATAATAATCTAAGAATTTATAATCATAATCCGATACAAAGTTAGATATCCTTTAGAAAATCCAACTATTAAGTTAGTAAACCCATAATAGATGAAAAGAAATAGGGTATAAGCTATTAAAATATTGAAAACCTCTGGCTATAGAAGGGCAATGAAAGGCATCTACGGAGATAGCGGCGGTATAGACATTCGATATCTGAAAGGGGAAATCCCGCGGGCCACGTCGCGTTTACATCGACTTCGCACACACACATACATATAACCAGCCAGTCTCCCTTATTTACTACAACTGAGTGTGAGCCAGGTTGGGCATTATATTATGCGGCTATATCTCGGCGGACATACAGAATATTACGTTTAATGTAGCCGCCCTTATCAAGTGGCGGGGCGCGATTTGCGGGCCGCTTTATGGGACGGTTGGCGTGCAACTTGGCCGGCAACTTTTGCCAGATTGCATCAGTCACGAAATCTAATCTCAAAAACCGACGTTCAACACAAAACAATAATCTTCGATGTGTATGCAATTAGTTTTTTTTGTTTTTTAAGGTATTAAAGGTGCTGCCATTGATTACACGTCATTACTGTGTAAATTTGACCGACGTAATATGGCTTTATTACAAGAAGAACTAAAACAGGAAATTAATTTTAACTTATGAATAAGTTAGAAATTAAATTCAGAAAGAAATTTAATTAATTTGAATATGAATTTATTAAATAATAATAATAACACAGAATAATTGTTACAAGCGCGTTTTATGTATACTTTGTAACATTGTTTTAAAAATTTAAAAATTTCACAAAGCCATTTATAAGTTTTACTTTGTCACACGTTTCTATTAGCAACGTGCTAAAATAATAATGCTATAAAATAAATTCTTTTGAAGATAATAGTTCAATTTAGCCCTTGTAATACACATTAACTATATAATGTTTACAGTAGTAAGTTAGATACTACGTTATATTGGAACCATCCACATAAAGTTGTAGTATATCTCAATTTTAAACATTATTAAATATAATGGGTTTAAAAGAGAAAGCACCCTGATAGGGTTGACAAACAATTTATTAAAATTAGTTAGTGCAGTTGATGTACAATTAATTAACACATTTAGCTATAAATATGTAATTTAAGAGAAAAAATTATAATATTACTAAGAAAAAAAAATTATAATTCTAAATGTGCAAGAAATCAAATGGTCTAATGAATCTTAAGGCAGCTATCCAAAGCTTACAAACGCAATATTCTATCCATCATATTTAGAAATATATACTGTCATCTGTTATTTGAAGATGACAAAGATTATAAAATAGATAATATATAAATAGCGTACCAATGTTGTTCAATAATAATAATCGTAATTAACTTTTTCAATTTGTTATTAAAATAAACTGAGACGCTAAAAGTATATGATACAAAAAACTGGAAAAATACAGATTGCTTACTTTTCGCTTAAGCACAACTATCAGGTTGTTAGGTATAACAGGTAAGCAAGCGTGCGCGCACCACTTTATGCAACAGACAGGAATGCAGTGAGTTGTATTGACTCATTTTCTTGAATTTATAAATTATTAATAAAAGCAATGAATAGAAAAATACAATTATGAAATAAAAAAATGTCCTGTTAAGAGCATATCGATCGCTACCTTGATTTTCAGTATTTTAGTGAAAACAGCCACTTTGGCGGTATTCTTATTTTCACATATAATTTTATAATCAATTTATTTTTTCACCAGTACATTCAGAAAGGATTCATTTATATTGGGTCAGAGTATTTTAGTCAAATAATAATTGGAAATAGTCGAAAAATGAATTCAAATATTGAATTAAATGCGTTTTTAGCTACTTTTAAATGCATTTTAATGGTACTTGCAAATATAAGTTGTGGTAAAAAAATTAATTAATTATCAAATTATATGTCAAATTAGAAATGACGCCAAAGTAGCTGTTCTCACTACAATACGGAAAATCAAAGCACCTGTTGGTATGCTTTAAAAAAATGTATATTGTTCCGATCAAGTAAGCGCAATCCATTGAATAAATCTTAGATTTAAATCAGATTATATCTTACATAATGATATCAATATTTTTTTACTTACACATTCAGTTATCAATAGCAAAATATTTTACTAAAACATTTTTATACAAGAAACTTATTCTGATTCTGACAAGTTAAAAATGCTTTTATTAAAATCTTATTCTAATTCTTTATAATTTTCTTTCTTGTTAGATTTGCTAAGTATATCGTCAACTTGTATGGCTACAAGCTACGCTATTTCTGCTTAAGTGAGATGATTAATCTTTTTTTTATAAATTACTTTTTGTCTTTTTTTGTTCTACATTTTTTTAATAATGCAATATTTAATGTCATTCACACTTATGCAATGGTTGATTCTATAAATAAGGACAGTAAACTTGTAAACATATTAAATTTTCTTCAACGACAGACCCAAGTATAAAGTGCACCCAACTTCATAGCCAGCTTGTACAATTAATGCAATTCAGATCTTTTTTATCTTTTTTTTATAGATATTGGCCAATAAAATTTTCAAAACAACATTATTCGCCTTAACCAATATTTTTGGGCTTAGTGGCGCTGTAGATATATGGTGTATCAAACTCCAGTCTACTTACGTAATATTATCCGCGTATCTTCCTATTCATGTTAAAATAAATATTTTCTACACAAGTTACGTTTTTCGACTGTATGATAAAAAAGTGTTCTCCAACTGTTATTAAATTTTCAATAAGGTAATTTTTAAAACTCCCTAAAAAATCGCAAGGTCTTGTTTGAAAATGTTTTTACATTGCATACGGTGTATCAAACTCCAGTCTACTTTGACGTTCACAATCTTTGATTGTGAAACATTATGTGTACTTCAGTGCGTTAGTTGCCCAAAATTTTATTAATATTAATTCAGTAATTTTGGCAAATGTATGCGACATTAAGTACAAGTACTAAAAACAGTCAATTATTTTAATATCTTTTTCCGTAAGCTCAACTGTTATAACATTTTAGGTCAATATGTTGGCTAGCTTAGATTTATCAATCTTCAACAGTTCACCAATACACAAAAACACACGCATTGATGTCTGTATCAATACTGATTCCGAGTAATCAGTCAACAACGTTCTACTTTAAGAAAAAACTTTGTATTTTTATCTCTGTTCCGAAAATGGAATTAAATTCAAATATTAAATTCAGTTTTTGCTAACTTCTAACAGACTTAACGTTTATTAAAAAAATATTAATTTTAGTAGATGCTGCTTTACCAGTCAAAATGTTAAACAAAACATTTTTATCAATGCTTTAACAACATGGATTCAGTGTATTTCTTATCGCCCTAATTATATTATAGAAACTTTGATAGATTTTTTAATTTAACTCTTTTGTAGATCATAAGAAGTATCATCTTTTTGCGATAAACTACCATGCTCTTTGATATTAGACAAAATTTTAGTTCTTATACTGTGACTAAATACTCATCTTTGATACGCCAATATAAAGTTTGCGGAAAGATGATTAGTTAATTGATTAAAGGCATCAGCATTGATGCTCGAAAAACAAAATTTGGAAGATTTATGGGCTATTTCACATAATTTAGTTAGTTCAATAAAAAAAACAAATAAGACATGTTATAAATAAAGTCTATGTAAAACTCTAAATCACTGCTTTTTGAAAACTTAAGAAACAAATTGGTTAACTCACAATACTACCTTTTAATTTTTTTTTACAATAAGTCAATTTGGTTCCCAACAAAAGCTAAAATTTGATCCTTGAATATATCTAAAAGTTTATCCAACATCTCAGAATTTGACTAGTGCATAGATGTATACTGTTCAAAGTAAAGTATTTGTAACGTAGCAACGGATGTAGTCGCTTGCAACAATTAAAGTGTTTTTTATCTAAAAAACTGTTTATTCAGGCTCATGCTAAAACCTCTGCTTAAACCAAAATGTCCACTAACAACTGTTTTGAAATCTGCGTGTAAAACGCTTTCAAATTGATGAAAATATTATCAAATTTTGGTCTTTCATTTTGTTGAATTTACATTGCTATTTTTGCTATGGCTAGGTCTTACCTGACGTATGTCAGTTTTTTATCACATTATTTAGCAAGTTTATTTGCTATAATAAACGTTTCATTTACTATTGCATATGACGTTGGCATAAAATTAATTAAAGGCAAATAATCAACTGTTTGAGTTTTCCTACAATTGTTGATTACCATGCGGTTGTAGCCTAACAACAGGGGCACTGAACCTAGACGTGCTAGTGTGTTATATACTCACATCATGTTTATTGCAAAACTGTGCGTACTTTTAATTATATCATCAGTTGTGTTTTTAAACACAGAAATATTTATTTAAATTTGTCATTTGCTATCATGCAATGGCGTGGTCATACAACGCATACTGACGAGGTTTGTAGAACCAAAACAATTGTCTATGCTTGACCGTTGGCTGCCGTAATCGTCAGATTCAGTTTTAATAAATTATTAGGTAATTTTGTAACTTACATTGACAACATTTTTTAAAGAATTTATTATGAAAATCAGTAATAGAATCCTTTTCACCACACACAAAACACTTCTTCATTTTTAACTTGATGTACTTTTTTGTCAAGACCAAAATTTTCACAAGTGAATACGCAAAAGCACGCTTTCTTACTAGACCAGTAAGCAAACGTGCTCGTTTTTGTTAATCACACGTAGTAAAAAGCATGTCCCCGGTCTGGCTTCTCTGTCACTTTAAACGCTCACACTAAAAACTTATTTTCTAAAACATAGGCAACCACAAATATGACAAACTTTTGCTTAGGCAACTTCATACTATCGGGTATTATTTTCTACCCTCTATTACTTTTTATTTGGTATAAAATTTAATTAAATAAAAGGTGCAAGAAATTAGAAATTATGTTTTAATCTATATTTTTCCAATTTCTTGATCATGTACTTTCAGATAGTTCTTACTTTATATAAATAACAAATCAAAAAAATTAATTAAAAAAAAATAATTACAATTACTACTATTGAACGACATTGGTACGCAATTTAGCTAGTCAACCTATTTGTAATTTATCGATGTATATAGTATCATCATAACAATCTGTGTCATCTACAAATAACATAAGCCTAATCTTGCCTGTTTTAATAGAACATAATTGCCTAAAAATTATGCTTATAAAAACTCAATCACCAATTACTCTTACCTAATTCAATGCAATAGCTCGTGTTGTTTCTACCAAATCTCAGTTTTTTTCACCACACAAAAAACAGTACTGTTATATTTTGTTGTAGATAGTAACACAAGGAATACTATATTACAACTAAAAAAAGTTTTTATTATATTTAACAATGTATATTATCTTAAAAATGAGTAGTAGAATATACTATAGAAAAATACTCTAGTCAGCTGGTTTCTATTTGATATAATTAAATTAAATTAACTAATTGAAAACTATCATTCCTAGCCGAACAGATCACTAAGTAACAATATAAAAACTTAGTCCAACTTTGCTACTAAGCTTCCATAACTTAAAATAAATTTTAAAATTAGTTGTTTTTACACTTTTTTATAAACAACCAAAAAGTTTATCCTACCAGTCTGTATCTGTAACTATCCAAAACTGGTGCAAAAACAATTAAGACACCGTCTGTCCTGGCGCTAATCAAACAAATAGCAAAATTAGTCATAGTAAAAGATTTAGTAAAAGGCTGACCAACTCATTTACAAATAAAGCAATAATTATCTTATGCTAATATAAGCATCCTCCCACAATAACAAGGTATACTATTGCAATACCAAAATTTATTAGTTTAAAACCACAGTATTTTTGGCAAAACCGCAGCTACAAAAACCGTAGAAATAGCGAGAATTAAACAAACAAAAAACACCTATTCCAAAATTACAAAGACAATTATACATTAATAAAATTGACAAAAATTTCAGCATATATGATACATGTGTCGTCTGGTTGCTGCAGCAATACCGTTTTTTCAGCAACAATACATGTTAACGAAAATTTTATTTTAATCTTACAAATAAAAAAAATAATTTGGTAATACTGTATTATTAAATAAGTTTTCATTTTTAATCGGATACAAATTTTATTAATACTATTATCGGCACCAGAGCAATCGTTAATAAAAGTTTAGATATTTCATTCAATAAAACTTGCGTCGTAAACACTTCTCAACTTGCCAACTAACAGTTTTGTTGCTTTTTTGTAACATTACGTTACGTCATCTTGTAGTTCAACAACCGTAAAATCTTATATTCTTTTTAACATGATGATAAAAAGTTATCCACTTAGAAGTAAAACAATATAAAGAACGTCAATAATCAATTGCGCCTATTAGTTACAACGCATTGTGTAGTTAGTTATCCAAAAAACTAATATTAATTAAATAAAAAATATGGCTAGGTGCAGCCAAAAGTTGTTCTCAAAATTGAGCGTGCCTCAGATCCGATAACGCCTTCCTTGCCACTTACCATTACTTAAGACGTAGCTTGTTCAAGCTTAGCTTAAAATCAAGCCCAGCTTATGGCAAGTTTGTGTTGTACTATACACTTAGAAATGTCGCCAATATTTATTATAAAATATGAATGTCAAAAATAGTTACATTAAAGTTATCCATATGTCACAAAAATATAATTAAAAAAATCAAAAGTATATGATTATGCTATAGTGAACTTGTGTTTTAAGACGCAAATTAAGATCTAGCAAGGTCTCTAGACATGCTGGTAAAACCTAGCGTTAGACAATTTATTCAGTGAACCTTAAAACCTGTGTTTTGTTTTTTTAAATCGTACTAAATTTTACTTTATTATTCTGAAGTTATTTATCATATTTTTAGATTTTTTTTGATATTCATAACACAAAAAAAAACTTTCGATGTTTTTAGAAGTTCTGGATCAAATAAAATCGAATATTAATTCATTTATTTAACAAATCAAATTCAATGTTGTAATTGTAATTAGTAAATACAGTAATTGGTTAAATATTTTGTTTACATGCTGAAAGCTTTTCGAATTAAAATTGGGAAGAAGTTACTTAAAAAATAATGAACAAACATAGCCAAACAAAAACGGAATGTTGCAAGATTTTAATTAAAAATTTTGATTTTCACCAGCTTTAAACCATATTTCTTACAAAAAAAAATAGTATCGTAAATTTTTTTGTTATTTGTAGGTCAAATCTAAAGTTTCAAAACTTTACTCGGCCATTTTTACGTCAACCTCCTAAAAACTACTCCAATTTATTAAAAGTGTTTTAAAAATTTCAGATTTTTTTTTATACAAATGTGCGACTATTCTGCGTACAAAATTTACAATGTGTTTTTTTTTTATTTTATTTACCCGTAGTCGGTACATTGTTTGTCTGGTTTTCATTATTACAGCAAAGTGCAGTGGTGTAGTTAGAGCATTGTTTTCATGGATGCTGTCGAAGTTGTTCTCATTGTTCCCGTTATCAAACATAATAATCTTACTGCTTTGTACTTAGTTTAGTTGCCATTTTCTTAAAAAAGTTTTTTTTTTAGCACATACAAACGATCCATAAATGGTCCAATCACAACAATATAATATTAAATAATAAGGTAACTTATTAAATAGTACACTTTTAGTTAAAGTTTTATGACAGATCAAACGTGTACTGAGTCAAACTATCATGATATTTTTGTTCAACTGTATTACAAAAATCATCTGTAAGAAATATGTTTCGTACTTTTATAGCAATTTATGGTCTACATATTAAGCCTACCAAACAAACAATTTTCTATTCTATCAAAAAAATTTAGACCTAATTTTCATTACCAAATAATACCCGGCCAAATAGACCACAGCACGTAGTAAAGAAAATATAAAAGCGGTAGTTAAAAGTGTACGCGATGACAGTAATAAATCGGTTTGGCGCCGTTTCTTAACAGATTGTTTGGTCGTATAGAACAACTTGGCGTATTTTACGTAAGAATCTTGGTTTAAAAGCATACAAAATTCAACTCGTGCAAGAAATAAACCGGCCGATCTTCCGAATCATCACCGTTTCAATCTTTAGATTCTTGTAAAGCTTAAAGAAAATCTACTGTTTTTTACCAAAAGAGGTTCAAGCTGCTATTTCATCCAGATAAAACAACGGTTAGGTATGGTTTATGGACTGCTAAAACCATTAATCCATATTTATTTAAAAATGAAGCTGGCCGGAACTATAAATAGAGCACAATACTCGTAATTTTGACAGCATTTGGTTCCAAAAGACAGAGGTATTTGCCACCCAGCTACTGAAATCATGCAAAATTTTGTAAACAGTTAATTTCACGTTTTAGACTGGTAAATTAACCGCCAAGATCATGGAATATTACACTTCTATACTTTTTCTTTCGAACTACGTCAAGTACATGGATAAACCGCTTACAATTGAAAAATTAGAAACTAACAATGTCATTTGCCAAATACCACTTAAAATGCTCAAACACATCAAATTGAAACTTCAGAATAGACCATGTTAACCGCAGTTATAGCCAATTAAAAAAATAATCTTAAAAAATTAATAGAAAATGTTTTTATGTATGATAATAAAAATTACTCAATAAAAATTTTTTGTTAAATAAATCATCCGGTATAACTATCTGTTTTAATTAGTTGTCAACCCCAATGATTGTCCGACTATAGATTTTGTTGCAAAAAATACACAAATGGCCTTAGTAGTTCACTAATAATTTTGCAGTGTTTAGTGCATTCTGCATCATGTTAGATACAGTTGCCTCAAACTTTCAGCTTACCAGGACAGAAAGTTCATTGGCATAGCCTAGAGCAGGGGTCTCCAAACTTTTTCTAACAAGGGCCACACTGATCCTTTTGCAAAATTTCGCGGGCCGGACTTTGAATGTGAATATAAAATTATGTACATACACAGGTTCACACAGCGGAAAATCCTCGATAACACACTCCATTTCTGGGAATTCACCAATACCGGTTTTGGATTTCCCAAGATTTAAGTGTAGTAACGAGGACTTGCATATTGCATCTAACATCTATAGCAGTTAAGTAAGCAGTTGAGGCCATATTTCCTTAAAGACAACGTGCAGGAGCAATGGGGAAAGTTCAAAACTTTATAATTGAATCAAATAATAAAACCTTATGCATTAATTGCAACAAAGTTATATCGGTTTTAAAAGAATACAACATGAAACGCCACTATAACACTAAACATTCAAGCAATTATAATAAATATACGAGAACCCTACGTTCCAAAAAATATGAAGCAATAAAACGTGGATTGAAATTGCAACAAATCATGTTTAAATGAGTAAATCACAAGCAAGAGACAGCAACTCGGGTAATTTTGTTTGGCCAAATATGAAAAGCAATTTACCGATGGTGCATTAATTAAAGACTGCTTAATTGCAGCGGAAATATTCAAATCAGTTAGTTTGTTAGCAAACACTATCGCGCAAAGAGTCGATGATATTGCAAAAAATATCCAATCGCAATTATCAGAAAAAAATCGACAGTGGTTTTGTACAAATCAACGGATATTGCTCAGGTATTAATTAATTTTTATTTGAACAATAAATAAAAATGCAAAAGTGCAATTTTACAAAACCATTTTTGGTAAAAGAACATCATAACTGACGGCGGCAATAAAATGGTCGGAAAAAATAAAGTTGTAGTCGCTACGGTTTCAAGGGCGGTAGAAAATGATGAGTAATCAGCACTATTAATTTTACATTCCATAATTCACCAACAATTGTTGTGCGGAAAATGTGTGGATATGTCACAAATTTTGAAACCCGTTGTATCAACAGTAATTGCCAATTTTGCAAGCTCTTGGAAGAAATCAAAGAAAATGACCTTATAATACTGTACGCTGGCTTAGCTGTGGAAAAATTAATATGAAATTTTTTAAGTTCCGGGAGATTATAGATATTTTCCTGATAGACAAGAACTGTCTGTTATCTGAGCTACATTGCAATAATTGGTTATGGAAATTAGCTTTTTATTCCAATGTAACAAAGCACATAAACGATCTCAATTTGAAGTTTGAAGAAGAATACCAGATTTTAGTAGATTTATATACTCATGTTAAGTCTTTTTAACAAAATTCTACTTTCAACTAAAGAAAGGATGTTTTGACCTTTTTAATACTTGTCAAGCTTTCAGTCAACAAAACAAAACATATTTTTTTATGAATGTTGCAGTTGAAGTTTTGAAAGCTTTAAAACATAACTTTGATGCTCGTTCTTTTGATTTTGATAAAATTGCAAACAACATCAAGTTATATCAAAATCCTTTCAAAGCAACAATCTTTTTCAAGAAGAATATGCAACTTCATCTTTGTTGAACTTTTCTAAGAGTCTTTCTACACTTCAAAAACCTTCAATAATTTGTTGGATTTGAATTTAAGCAAATAATTTATAAAATATTTTACAGCAATCCGTATGCCTAGACTTTCCAGTCCGTAGTTTGGAAACCCCTGGCCTAGAGTAAAAACCTCTATGTTATTTACTACCTGCAGTAATACACCGCCCTGTGTGTGTGTTTTTTTTGTGATAGCTTTGGTATAAAATATGTAGTATGTCAGACTGAAAGTGAATTTGATATAAATGCCACCTTTACTGCTTATCAGCTATTTAGTATATATAAAAGGTTAGATTAACTCTAAAAATTTTAGATGTCTTTTTAGAATATCATCCTCTTTCTGTAATATGATCGGATAAATCTTCTCCAATCCTGGCAACTTGAATAGTTTGAACGTGCCCATTCCTCATTCTAAAATATGTTCACTATATACTAATACTACCTTCGCACCAAATCACTTATTCTCGTTGCATCACCAACTCTAAAATTTAAAAAAAACAAATAACTAAAATATTTTTTTAATAATTAATTTTGGTTTTTATTTTATTTTTTTAGTTTTATATTAAAATTTATAATGAAAAGTAAAAAAATTGTGCATTTCTTTAGATAACATAACTTCAATGTAATTTTTAAAATATCCAATTTTGATTTAGAGCATTATAAACAGTGCTAAAGACAATATAAACATATGCAGCAAGTTTCAATGATTTAAAGTTATTTAGTTCTAACTTTCTCTTCTTTGGTACTCGGTTACATAATTTAAAAAGATAATAAGTTATCTAAAATTTAAACTCAAACTGAAGTTTGTTTTTTTTTAAATACGCATCAACCAAAAATAAGTTTATATAATTCCCATAAAAATAAACAAATAGTTTTGCAAATGTAAGTAAGATCAAAATTAGTGTAATCATGTGTTAGTTATTTTAAATAATACCCGTGTGACAATATCTATAATTCTCTAATGAAATATATATATAATTTTGGATGAAACTTTAAAAGTCATGTTTAAGTTGTTAACTTAAAACAATAAAACTGATGACCATGTGTGCATTTTACTCACTTTTAAAGTTTTATCTATAACCATATATATAATTCAAGATACAATTATTGCCAGTGTCATACAGGCATTATTGCCAATACATAATTGTACAATGTGTTAAAAGTTTGACAAAATACAACTTTGTTATTTGTAATTAAGCATGTTTGTGTCACATGCTAATAAACAATAAACAAATGTTGCATTATTAAACAAAATTAAGTTTCCAATTAATTAAAAAAATTGTGATCATAATCTTTTCCCGAATGTGATAAAAGCTTTACGGCTCCGATGTAGAATGAACTTAAAGCCTTAAAAAAACTTCTTTGTCGGACAGAGTTGAAAACCTTATTTATAATAAATAACTCCCAATTAGATGTGAGATGTTTCAATGTAGTTATTATTAAAAATAGTAAGAAAAAATGCTTGATTTGTTTTGCAAGAAATAAGTTAGAATATGGTTGTTATGAGTATTGTGATTTAAGTTAAACTCTGCATGTAAAAACAATTTAGTTTGTAGCAATTATTTAGCACACGGTTATTAAAAAACAAAATAATTATATATTTATAAAAAGTTAATAAGATTTCCTTAAAGAACGTAAAGTTGAAATAAGTGGTATCATTACTGTATTTGATTAAATATTAGTTTTACGAATGCAGTTTTGCTTTTTAATGAAACAAATAAATTTTACTAAAATTAACTTAATGTATATTTATTTCTTTGTATTCTATGGAAATAGGTACATACAAGTGCTCAATTACAGCGCATGATTAAATTCTATAGAGAATATACCCATCCACTCGACTCGACTTGAACTAATTAGAAACAAATGTTTAGATACGTTTTTATTTTTATTTAAAACGTTATATTCCCAAATTAAACACATAATTAAAACTGCAGTCGCAAAGCAGACTACGTTATCAATAAATCACATCAACTGTTTTGCAATAATTATAACAGCAACAATAACTTATCGGCATGAAACTGCATATATATTTCTATTTATTAATAATTTGAACAAATGCATGAGGGACTTGTAAATCCATACCCATGCAATTGGCTAATGGATTCCCCTGTATATTCATGGCGCACAAAGGAAGCGAAACTGGATCATAACTTCATTACTGGAACGTATAGTCAAAAATATAAATACAGTTTATTTATTCAACTGCTTCGGGCACTTGAAGGTAACATTACAAACGTTGTATTTAACAAATCACAATTTACCAACGATTGGATGTGATATTTTTGTTTAATTGTGAACAAGAGAAAAATACTTCCAGTGCTGATATTGCAATATAAAATGTTATATGAACACAATAAATTCAGTTTTATTATAGTTAATTTTCTATTTTAATTAAAACTTCCACATTTAGTGCCATAAAATGTTTGCAGATATAATTCCAACTAAAAAATATTGCAGATTGCTTTAAAACTATCCTTGACTGAAAACATTGAGAGCATGTTGTATATTTATTCAATATTAAATCGATAAGTATATTAATTGTTTTAATATTTTAAAAGCATATAAAAGATTTCAAAGGAAAAGAAAAATCACAGAGAAAAATACAAAGCTATAAGATGGAAAGAATATCAAGAAGAGCTGTATAAAGAGTATAAGTAGTGAATGGAATAGTACAAATACAGTAGATATCGAGACTACAACATTATTATATTTGTTTGTTTTTATATCAATTTAATAAAGTACTAATAGATTCAAAGAACAATAAAATGACAAGAATAAATTTGATGATACTGTCTGAAATTATAAGACATGCAAAAACAAAAATAAAAATAAATTATACAGACTAGTTAACCAAATATATAAAAAAGTTTTTCTTACAATTTAAAAAAAAAATTAATCTTTCGCATAAATTTAAAATACTTTGTAAGAGAATTGAGAAATAACAATCAATACCAATTCGGATTTTTAAAAAATTAAGAAACTAGAAAAGATACAACATGCATAACCTATATCAATTTAAAAAAGTTTTTTCAATAGAGCTTAGAATAAATGTTTACACGTTAAATTATAATAAGTAACAAATTGCAATAACTAGAATTAAAAAAGAAAAAAAGAAGCAAAAGTAGAAAATTAGGTGTAAGCTAACAATGTTACTACTTAACTTATATCATGGAGTACAATTAGATATGCTAAGGTTTGTGAACAATGCAATTGGTTTGTTTTTGATTTGTCTTAACTTTGATGTAGTAGACGTAGATTTTATCTAACGTAAATTGCATGCTTTAGGCATTAAAAAGACAATTTTAAAATGGGTTAAATGTTATTGTATCGTAGAGCGCAAATTAGTTGTAAAAATGAACAAGTTAACTAAAAAACATAAAATCCAACTAGATGTGCCTGTTCTGGGTTCTTTAATTTTTTTTTTTAATTAGTGGTTTGCTCATTTTCATATCGCAAGGAAAAGTTAATATGTTTGCGGCACTTTTATTGTCATTTCAGCTAAAAGTGTAAAATGTATGAAAAGTAAAACCTTAGTTGACCTTGATAATTTTTTATAATTGATGTAGCAACAACCGTCTAATAGCTAATTTTGAGAAAACCGTCTTAATAAACTTTTACCTTAAAAAAACATGTATAGAACTACTTAGTCTTCTACTATGATGTAGAATACAAACTTGGTTGCTCCGTAATTTCCTTGTACAATCCAAGATATGAAATTCTTATATTTTAATAAATAATTCTAAGATTAATTTTTAATAAAAAACCTTATAACACTTGTAAAACTATTTATTTAAATAAAAATTTGTCAATTGTCCATTTGTCTATTTATATCTACATATCTGTAAATTATGTAAAAAAAACATTCAAATGTTTACTAAATTTAAAGATGTTCATTATATAATATAAGAAATAAAAATATTATACCTATCATATAAAAATATTAAAAATCCCCCAAATATACATGATTATCATTTATATATTACCAAAATATTTAGAATTTAGAAGAAATAACACGTTCACTGCGGATACTGTTTTAGAGTAACTTCCTATCTGGCGGTACGGGTCACATATGCCCCTTGCATGTCTTTCTTATTTGGCGGTAGGCTCATGCTGCACGGGACATATATGCCCCGTAACGCAGTAAACGTGATAATGTAATCTTGGCAGCTCCTCCCCATACTTACGAACAATATTCAATTCATAAACAAATTTAAGTTTTATATATATTATGCAAAAACTGAACAGAAAAACTGTTAAAAATCATAGTTTTCTAGATACTTTTAAAGCTATGTACAACAAAATAGTTTATAAGAAGATAATCTGAGATTGTAAGCCCTAAAAAATAAATTTAAGACAATTTAGATATGGATATTGTTTAGTTTAATATTTAGTACTGTTAATTCCTTAAGTATTGTTTATCGAGTGAAAGATTTTGAACAACGAAAGGAGTAAGACAGGGTTGCCCATTGAGTCCTACTTTGTTTGCAACCTAAAGAGCTGATGTAGAAAAAAATTGAGGTTGGCTCAAGCAGGAGGATTAGTAGTTGGTAAAGATAAAGTATAGTCGCTAGCATATGCAGACGACATGGTAATACTAGCAAAAGAAGCAAAGGAAATGAAAGATATAATTAAAAGTTTAGAAAAACATTTTAGAAGTTAATGTAGAAAAAACAAAAAATATAGTGTTCAGAAAGGGGGGTGAAAGAAAAAAGGTAAAGGACTGGAAATGGAATAGACAAGGGATTACGGAAGTAAAATCTTTTAAATATTTAGGATATGTTTTTTGTACGAGTAATACCAAGAGCGAGCACATTAAAGAGATGGCTCAAAAAGCAAACAAAGTAGTAAGACAAGTTTGGGGAATAAATGAAAAAAAATTTGAATGTATGAAAATAAAAAGACTTATGTTTGATAGTTTAGTTAGGAGTATGATATTGTATGGATCAAAAATATGGGGATAGAAGAAACAAGACAAATTAGAAGCAATACATGTAAAATATTGAAAATGGGTGCTAGGTTTAAATAAAGAAAAAAGAAAAAAAAGATAAATTAAGAGTAGTAGCAGGAAAAAAAGCAATAAAGTATGAAAAAAGAATGAGACAGAGACAGAGACACGAATACAAAATCTTACAAGAATGCATAAAAAAGAAAATGAAAGCAAAAAATGAAAAACTAGGAAAAATCAGGAAAAATTATTACAATAGAAATGGGTATGCAAGCCAAGAAAATGAAAGAATGAAAGCATCTGGGAGAGAGACATGGTACAAAATTATGGAAAGAGATAGAGATATACAAAGGCAAGAAAAGATAAAGGCAGTTAAAAAACAAAAAAAAAATAGACAAACAGAAAAGAAAATATTTTTAATTGTGTTAATTTTATAAGGATCAAGTTTTATTATTTTGGGTAGTTGTAAATGTATTTGTAAATGTAATTTTCAACGCCGAAAGGCAAGAAATAAACGTATTTTTATTATTATTTTTAATATTATTATTAATTCCTTAGATATTGATTTTAAAATAGTAAAAAGTAAAGAGTTATTTTTCCAACAACAGTTTAGAATATTTTTTTTGTATGATAAAGCAAATATTTTAGTCAACATGGGAGCTTAATATGTCGATTTTCATCTAGACCTGATGTAAAAAATATTTGCCTAAAAAAAATTGGACCCATTATTTTACCACTAACCGGTATTGTAGGTGCAACAATAAGAAATAGTAGAATTAGATGTAAACTGGTTTACAAAATATCTGCTTTTTCTTTTGGATCAGTAACTAAATTATTTTGAATTAAAAAAAAAAAAATAAGATTTTGTGTATATAAGCAATAAGCATCAAAAGCAAAATTGGAAGCGTTATTATTTTTTTCTTTATCGCATTCTATCTCATATTAATTTTTTATGTCTGTTGGTTTTAGCTGTGATCTTTCTAAGCCTGTTATCACGTTTAGCTTCAACTTCTTCAACTTAATAATTCATTTTCATTAAATTATCTATACATCTATACTCCACTAGCTTTTTCTTTTCTATTACATATTTTTGATATTTGTAGATACATTTTAAATAATCATTTTAATAACATTAATTAATTAAATCTGAAAACAAACAATTGTTTAAAACCCGTTTGCACCATAGTGACTTAAATCTGCGCTTAATTAAACCATAGTTAACTTTAAGGGTAGTTTTAATTTGCATTGCGTTGCAAAAACAAATTTTAAAAGTAGTTTAGCAAACAAAAATTTAAAATAGAATACTTATAGCACACATTGCATATTTCTCGTAATTTTACAGAAACTGTTGGTATTTGTGCCTGTTTATTTAATAAAAACGCAAAAATAACATTAAATCTAACCTTTAAAAGCGTGTGTCAGTCCAGATCATATTAAATTTGTACGTTGTAATTAATATTGTTGTTTAGTAACAAAAATAAAGCCAGAATATCACTGCAAAAAAGATAAACCTAAACGTTGAATTATATTTTAAGGTTAAGTTTTTACTAAGCCGACAATATTAACCGCTTAAGTTAAAAGGCCTTTAAAGCCATAAACTCCTTTCAAAATATGTTATGCAACGAATTAAACCACCTTTAACGTTTTAAGAACAGTTTAAGATTTAAGCAATGTTGGTGCAAACGAGCCTATAGTAATTTATGTAGAAAGAAGTCAAAAACTAATATAATTTTAGGCGTGACTGCTATTTGCTTGAATCAAGTAAGTAGCATAATGCGTGTGTATTACTGTTCTTTTGGTAGTAATTCTTAAATCATAATTTTATAATCAGAATTTAACTATAAATTAAAAGAACAGAATTTTTTTATTTAATTACAGAAACTAAAAAATATCAAAAATTATCATTAAAAAAACATAGAATCCATTGTTTATCAAATAACAACCGTTTCTTAGTTATTATTAGCATTATGGACAAAACTTGTTTCAAAAAAATTTAAAAAGTATTAAACGCAATGCCTCAATTTTTCAAGCAGATGTGGTTGCCATTAAGTGGTGCGCCAGGGACATGATCGAGAAAAGACTAAAGCCAGATAGACTAATAAACAGTCAAGCGGCATTGCAAACCCTGCAATCGCCAGTAATAAAATCCAAACTGGTTATGATCTGTATATACAGTCTGGAAGCAGTGGCCACAACCTGCCTGGTATAGATACCAAAAGACCAGGAGACAAAAGGAAGCCTCATAGCAAATCAGCTTGCCAAACAAGAAGTAAAGAAGACATTCTTTAAACCAGAGACCGCTTTTGGTACAAGACCGGTAAAAAAATAAACCGTAGCAAAGTTGAAGCAAAACACAGCAAACCTGTAGAATATCTGTAAACAATTGACACATTCAAGAATATTCCTAACAGGACCATCGCATGATATTAAAACAGTAGTAACACAAATGAGTCGCATCAAACTGCAAAGGCTTAGATAACCGAACATTGTAAACTCAATAAGCACTTGCATAAAATAGAAATAGGAAAAAAACCTCTATGCCGCATATGTCTGAAAGAAAACGAGACTCCAATACACTTACTGGTTGAATGCAAAACTTTCAAATAGCAACGCACAGCCATTTTTAGCAAATAAAACCTAACAGCAGATATGTTAAAAACAACCCATTGGCTAAAGATACTAGACTTTATTGACTAGGCAGAGCTGCTAAAAAAGTAGAACAGCAGAGATGTACAACAGGCCCAATAAAACTGCAGTGCAAGGGACGTCAGGCAAACCACCTCCAGGTAAGAAAAAGTAGGTTTTTTACTCAGTAAAAATCTGATACTACTGAAAAATTCGGGCTGCCCAGTGCCTTTTAAAGATTTTTTTTATTTCTACGCAAAAAAAACGCAACGCTAATATATTTTTTACAAAAGTTTGTCAGGTTTTTGAATTAATAATAAACATAAAAAGCAAACTTTTGAAATACTATCTAAAACTAGCGTCTTTTCCAATAAATCCGTTTTTTCAAATAAGCATCCACACATGTCTTCTGTGTGGTTCGGTGTGCCCGACACCTCGCATCTAACGTTAAAGATTATTATTATTATTATTTATATCTAAAACTATTGCAAATAAAATTTTTAAGTACTATTGCACCAGAAATTAATAGGTACACATTATTTCATAAATGTAAAGATAATAATATTTATATGTACATTTATAAGTTATTTTTATAAATATAGTAAACAAACTGTTTTTTATTTTATGTTGTTATAAGTATTTATATATTTTTATAAAGTATAGTAATACTAGTATTTAATTAAAAATAATTTAGACAGTCTACAATCTAAAATATTTTTTAATAATTATTTAATTAAATATTGAAATAAAAAAAGCTCAAAAAACGTTAAAAACTTTTTTAGAAAAAACAACAGGTGCAAAAATGCCTTATTAAAAATACGTATGATAAAACACAACGTGTTCTAAGCTTCATACTTAATTTTAAAGCACACGTTCAGATATATCATTGTATATACCTGCAAAACATAAATGTATCTAACTTGTTTACATACAAGCTAGCTTGGAAATTGCAATTAGTTGCAATTGTGCGCAAAACATAAACATTTATTAAAGCGACATTCACAAATATTCAAAAATATATAAACGTGACGCCTCAGGGTAGGCAGTAACACTGTACAATAGCCTACTTTGGTTCTTAAACCTTACTTTAAACAATTTGTCTCTACGTATTTATATTCTTATATACTTTCTTTGCTTTAGCAATATCCATACAACCATATGATCATCTAGTCTAATGGTCGTATGCATGCTCTCTTATTTTTTCCACTTTTAACTTTTCTTTTTTGCACGCATTTATCTACAACATTCAAATAACTTTTACGTAGTCTACCTTTGCTTATTGATCCAAATACATTTTCATCATAGATTTGCATTGTAATTCTATCCTTTCATATTTTCTCAACATAGCCATACCAAAGCAAAATACTACGTTCATACTAGTCTACTTTCAAACCATATTTATTCATTTCTAACTCTGTTTATACAATTTTTAAAAGTACCTTACTCCAATAGCATTTACTTTGTTTTTGTGTTTTTCTTGTTATACCTATGCTTCAGATCTTCGCCTCTTCAGACAATACTTTATTCTTTGCAATTATACACATACTTCCAACTATTTTTTTACCATTCTTATTAAAAGTTTATTCCAGATACGCAAAAACATCCACCTGCTTAAAGCTTTCACCGTTTAAGACCATACCAACCGCTACCTTGAGTTGTAATATTTTAACAAAAACGGCAACATTAGCGTCATTGCTATTTTTTCATATAATTTAATAGTTAATTTATTTTTTAATTTAGTTAATTTTTTTTTGTCAAATGATTTTTGCAAGTAGCAACAAAATGAATTAAAAAGCACATTTTTGTTTAGATTTGATTGATTGAATTTTTCTCGATTATTTTTTTACTATTATTTAAATAAAATACTTTTCATATTACAGTTTGATCCTTTCTAAGCGTACTATTGACAAAATAAATCAATTATCAAATTATATGTAGAAACAGTAATGACGCCAAAGTTGCCGTTTTTTTTTTAAATAGTACAAATCAATTCTACAATTACTGTTAACGTCGTTTTTATCAAAAACCATAATTTTAGTTTCTGCAATATTTATACGGATTCCAGTTTTATTTGCTGCAACTTTAAGTTGGTTTAGTGCATTTTGTAGGTCATTTTAATTCTTACACACTATTGCAGCAGTGTCAGTACACAACAGCACACTTATATTTTCATTATCCATCCGTACATATTTAACAAAGTCACATGCATTTCTTACGCATTTATCCATAAATATATTAACAACCACGGAAACATAAAACATCTCTGTTTGAAACCTTGTTCTATGTTGAATCCATCCTAACGCATGCTATACTACTATCATACATAGCAATAATAATATTTACTAAACAATCATTTACCCCATACTCTTTTAAAACGTTTCATGACAGCGTCTGATACTACTAAATAAAATGTACACTTTCTTCTTTACTGCTACACATTTCTCAATCACTTGTTGAAGTGTAAAAATTTGGCTTATACAACACCTACCTGGCATAAAACCACACTGAACTCCCCAAATCTTTTCAATTCTTATTTCACGCACTTTTTCAATCAATACTGTTCCAAACACTTTTCCTGAGAGACTCAAGAAACTAATAGCACAATATTTTTTACATTCATTCTTACTGCCGTTACGTTTGTACAAAAAAACAATCACAGAATTCTTGCATTTGTTCAACACAAACTAAAAAATCAATCAATCTATCTATCTTCTCCTTCTACTTTAACATTTCACCCGTAATCTCATGTACACCTGTGGCTTTACTATTATTTAATTTTTTTTCTGTAATCTATTTTTTATGTTTATGTTATGTTTCTTTCTTTTTATCCACTGTTAATTTTACTTGTCACATTCTACTCATTTCTTTCTCTCGTCAAACAAATTTTTCTTCAAACGTTTTTTCTTATTTTATCAAGTACTGTCATTTTAATTTTTTTTACTATTACTCTTTACTGTTTTCTAGGTTTCATTAGCTCTTTCCTAATAAATTTACGACGAAGGAGAACTTTTGATATGACAAGATAATGATCAGTTCCATATTCAGCGCAACGTACTACTCAAGTATCTTTAATTAAACTTTTCAATCTTTTATCAAACGCCACAAAATCAATCATTTTTTTAGACTCACCCCTTTGCCATGCACACACGTAGATAAGTTTATGTTTAAACCATGTGTGTGATGCAAATAATCCCGTTTGTATTTACTTACATGTTGCTTTGCAGTAGGGCTTAAAATTACGCCTATATCATAAGAAACACTCATCCAATTACCTACATCAAACCACAAAATCAGAGAACCGCCATTCATAACACTCACATTTTTCCTTTTCGTTTCACAGACACACAAAATACCAAATTTTCTTTCATTCATTTCTTTCAACAACTCATTTTCCTTGCCAAATACTTCTCTCACGCTCCAAGTACCATTAGTCCACGTATTTGTGAAGTCACCAACATGGGCCCTGTTCTTGTAACCTCAGCTGCCCATCATAGATTGGTCACTCAAACGTTACACCTTTTCTTATTACTCCTTCACTCAACAGTTTAAGGCTGGTAATCTTTGTTTGATAACAGCACTATATCATAACCAAACCAAATTCTTTTAATTTAAGCAGAATGTTATACCTCGTAATGCAATGCTGTTCATACCAACGCCTTAAAAACTAAACAAAAATATTTGCAATGCAGTAAGTGCTAACAACAAACGTTTTGTGATTGGATATCTATCTATACGGCAATGATATTCTCTTGACTTAACGTTTTAAATTTAAATTCACAGCATTTATTCACGATCATAGTAAGTGCTTTCCTTTTGCCACTGTAGGAATTTTACTTTCTCCTTGCTTATGGCGTCATGTCATGGGATGGAAATTAATTAAGTAATATTTTAAAATCATTTAAAAATGTAAAAACTTGGAAACAACAACAAGTGAATTTTAATTAAAAAAAGAACAAATATGTATGAGGTTAAGTGAGTATTTTGGCTTACTTTGGCTTACCGCACTTGGCAAAAAGAAAGCATAAATTTGAAACATCAAACATCAAACATCATACATTTTCAATGTATTAAGGTCTAAATTATTTAAGCTATTAAACCCTAATTTAAATACAAAACATCTTAATCTTAAGTGAGCATTCATATGTTCTATATGAAATAAAATTGCAGACTTTCCAAAAATATTTATGTAGTATTTATCTAGACTATTAAAATCTAAGAGAGCAATAAAGAAAACAATCAAACTTTTCAGATATTTGAAAGCATTTTATTAATCTTAAAATACATTATTAAAGATTTGTAAAATTAAAATGTCAACAAAATTATTATTATTAGATAAACTTTGACCTAATTATCTATTACTTGATAACATGTATTAGTTGCAAACGCAATAAAATAAGCATATAATAAATATAATGTTAAAAAAATAAAAGTGGACATACAAGTCTTGCAACTTTGTCTCATTTACTAATAACATTATATTATTTTTTTATGCTCAATCGTCTGGTAACGAAACTGATAAATATCAATTGTCTAGCGCATGTTAATCATATTTATAAAAATAATAAAAACATATATTAATTACCTTAGATATGAATTCTATTCAAAATATTCTCATTTTTAACAATGATAAATTCAAGTTTTAAACACGTCGTAAATATCCATTATATTTACCCTATGACTTTATCGTGGACGTAGCTGCGGTTTTCCCACCAAATAAAAATAGGATATAATTTTTCCTATTCGAAAACTTTTCTCCTTAAAGAATTCTTTGGAAGCCAGAACATTTTTAATGGAAAGCAAACGGTTATCGCGTAGAATTACATCGTGTAATACTTCTTTTATATTTTTTCGTCGCGTTTTAAAAAATCATTCTCGTGTTTGCGTAAAAAATAAACGGACGCGCGTTATGAAACGTGTAAAATTCTCGACAATTACATTCAAAATAAATTATAACATCGTTTAAGTTATCTGGAAAGAGATCGCTAGCGCACACAAATACACTTCCATATTATGTCGCATAAATGTGGTGGCTTCTCGCATTTCGAGTCTGATAAAATTCCTGGATTACAATTACTTGCAACTTTTAAGGTCCCCAGATATGATCCCTATCCAATTTTTAATATTGCTCCCCGAAAAACTTTTCCCGCTTCATATTGAACTTTTCAACTTGTTTTATTTTTTTCAGAGAACTTATACCATATTTGCATTGTTCTTCCTATACTTGTTACAAGTATTTATTCGCATTATTAAACTAGTACATTGCAACTATATTAATATATTTTCAAGTGCAGCAATTACAGTTATTATTAGTATCAATTTTAACTAACCCAATTCATTATTAATTTCCGATGCGGGATAGTAGATTATATAATAAATTGATATGTAGATGTAATCAATTTTCAATCATTATTGATAATTTACTGGACAGGTTCAAGTGTATTATTAATTCGAATAAACAAGATGAGCATTAACTGGCTTGCGTCTGAAGTCAATTAGCATCTAAATACAGTACTAATCTATCTGTGTGATGTCTACCACCATAAACCTACTAATTATTGCAACTAACCACTGCGACTAATATATCACACAATAGTCTACGCACCCCCATCGCATGTGCATCTACCAGCCTAGATCACTACATCCACAGCATGAATGCAATGACCCAGAGAGTACAACGCATCACATTTATCATGCGCTTGTTACCTCGACATTTTGTATCTAGAACTTAATTGCACGAACCCACATGACTATGTAATGCACTTTACATACATATAGTGTATTTACTGCAGATTAACAATTCTAGATAAATATCTTATTATTAGTATACAAATTACAAATTAAAAAAACAGCTCTAATTTGTTTTACTTAAATTTAACTTCAACTTTACTATTTATGATAATAAAAATTTTAAATTAATGTAAATTAAATCTTATAAGTTAACTTAAATTAAATCTTCATAAAATGACAAAGTAACTGTAATTTGATTGTGTTGACATTTGAGATATAAACAAATCAAATATTATAATAGACCATACACATGTTTTTTTTTTCATAAATTTGCTCATTAGTTCTATCAAAAAAACAACAGTGCACTGTTAAATGTTCATGTTGTTTAGATAGACTTTAAAACAAATCAACACTCATTAAGAAGGTAAACTATTGCAATAAATTGATAGTTCGCAATGCTGTAAAGTGTAGTGTGGAATAATGCGGATAACTACAACATAAGTGTAATCAAGAAGAAGACTTTAAAACAAATCAACACTCATTGAGAAGGTAAACTATTGCAATAGATTGATAGTTTGCAATGCTGTAAAATGTAGTGTGGAATAATGCGGATAACTACAACAAAAGTATAATCATGAAAAAGAAGAATAAATTTCTTATTAATAAAAACTACAGTGGTTGGATTAACAGCTTAAGCTTTAAAATTAATTACCTTTTTGATGTAAACTATCAAACTACGTGGCAAATCTTTGAAAAAAGATTTAATAATAATATATAAAAATATAATCACACAAAAGCACTTTTTAACCTACCTATTCTTCAAGTGGAAAATAGGCAGAGCTAAAAGTAATTGTTAGTTTTGTAACTTTTTTATAATGTATATTATTAGTCAAAAATTAGCCAAAAATACAGCTTGAGAATAGAAAAACTTTAAGAATCAGAATGATTCTATAACTTTGGACAATATGTATTAATTTCTAACAAACAAAGTCAATTTATTAGAAACATTAAAAGAACAAGAATTAAGCTCTTCAAGCAAAAAGCAGGTTTTAAAAAACAATAAGCTACAAGATAAGTTTAAAATTATTACAGCCTCTCAATTTTTGTATTACAATTGCAAGGGCAATTATTAAAATGATCAATAATAAATAAAAAAGGCAAAGGTCTTTGCAGAGTGTGCAATGCCAAACATAATTCTTTAATACATACAAATTCTCAAAATCCAACATTACTAAAAACTCAAACCAAACGGAAATTATTAACAAAAATAAAATTGAAGAACACGGCACAGATGATTATATTAAAGTGATATCAAAAAGATCTAAGAACAAGAAACGGGATCTACTACCAACAGTTCAAGGAAGTTCTAGTAAAAAAATAGACATCAAAAGTGCACCTTGACTTGCACATATGTATATCTTTAGACCCTCACCAACAATAACTGAAGTGGATATTGAAAAGCACCTTAAATGTAAAAATATTTCATATTATATATGTAAAAAAATAAAATCTAAACACCCAAAACAATATGCTTTATTTAAAGTTGCCGTACCGTTAGAGCAGCTAAATCAATTTCAAGACCCCAACATCTGGCCTTTGTGTGTATCTGTAAATCGTTTTTTATTCAGCCGAACAAGGAATCCTGTAAAACAACAATAATCCACCAAAATGTTCAATCGTTGAGTACCAGTGCGACACAGATTGATCACCTTATTGAACTAACAAATTGTGACATACTAACTTAATGTAAACATTGGCAGTGCAACAAAAAACTTAAAAGCTTATTAGCTTGAAACTGGTATCTTCATTTTGCAGACCTCAAGGAGAACACGGTGGCAGTAATGTATTTGAATGTGCGGCAGCAGATATCGACAATAATAATAAAACAATCACTGTTATTAACATTTATCGTCCCCCGTCTAGTAACATAAAGGTTTTTATTGAAAGACTTGACTGCCTGCTACAACGGTTACACAACCAAAATTGTAAATTTGTAATTACCAGCGACACAAATATAGATACTTTAATTAAATCAAATAATACAATACAGTTCATAAATATTTTGAATTTTTACAATTTAACTCCTTCTGTAAATAATCCTACCAGAATAACACCAACAAGTGCTACGTGCATAGACAATATTATTTCTAATGTACATCTTGAAAACGTTGAAATATTGCATACTGGTTTATCGGACCATAGTGCACAAAAATGCTGTCTTGGTCATGATATAAAACAAGAATGCAAAAAACAAAAAGGCCGTATTTACAATGATTTAAATAAACCAAAGTTTTTACAGTCACTCGCAAAAGAAAACTGGTTATCAATTCACAATATTAAAGACCATAAGGTCAACAAACAATGGAATTTATTCATATTATTTTTTTTTTTAAGTTAATATCTATTTTCCAGTAAAAAACTTTAACAATAATAAACTAAAAAACGACTTAAAATTAAAAACCGCGGAAGTTCAAAATAAGAAACAGCAACTAGATGTTTTATTTACACTTATGTCATATGATGCTACCTACAGGCAGCAGTACAAAAAAGCAAAACTATAATACGATGCCGTAATAAATGCCAAAAAAAATAAATTGGTGGCTTAATTAATGCATCGCAAAACAAAATAAAAACAAAGTGGAACATTATAAAAAACAAAAGTAACTTAATAATAAAAATACAAGCACAAACTTTTACAATAATGATTATAACATACAAAAACTAGTTGAAGATTTTATCAATTATTTTACATACATCTATTGCTTCTAAACTAACGTCGAACTTAAAATCTTAAGAATATATATCAAATATTTCTTATGTAGAATAAAATATATATATATTGATAAAATAAATGAACTGGAAATTGTAGAAATAGTGAATAATTTCAAAAATAACATGAGCGCTGGTTTAGATGAAGTGGTATCTTTATATAATAAAACTGTGCCACCATTAACACGTATTGTCTACAACTCTTTTAAGAATGGTATTTTTCCTCAACAACTCAATGAACCAAAATTTATACTAATTTACAAAAACATTAGCCAACTATAGACCAATTAGCACCTTAAATTCATTTTCCATGGTCTTTGAAAAAATTATATAACAAAATAACTTATTTTTTATCAAACTTAAATTTATTTAAAAGCAACCAACCAACACGGTTTCTTAAAAAACAGAAATGTAGAAACTGCTATGCAAGAGCTATGTCAATACGTGTCGAATGCCTTGAAGAGGGAAGATATTCCATGCGGTATATTTCTAGATCTCTCCAAGGCTTTTGATTGCGTATGCCATAACATACTTACTAAAAAATTAAGTAGATATGGAGTTCGCAATTCCACGCTAAACTGGATATCATACCTGACAAATCAAAACCAATGTGTTCAAGTAAAGACAGCTTTAGAAAAGTTTAAAAAAAGTAGAAATGGAAGGTAGTATTTTTGGGCCGCTATTATTTGTTATCTACATTAACGATCTACCAGATACGCTAAATCATAGTGATCATGTTTGTATGAATTATGCCGACAATACTACCTTATTAATTAATGGGTGCAATATAAAGATAATATCCAAAGAAAACGTTTACTTGGCTAAAACAGAGCAATGGTTAAAACCAAACAAATTAATCCTAAATTCTGAAAAAACTAACTGCACTATTTTTAAAACAAATCGAACAAAAATAATAACACCAGATCATATTTTACTCATTAACAATACACTGTTAAATCAAATAAGTGTTTTAGTGTAATATTAGACAAAACTCTAAACTCGGGCAAACACATTAACTACACCATTTCAAAACTACAATCAATAATATATGGTTTGAGAATTCTAAAAAAACAAATTAATCAACAAGATCTTAAAACAATTTACTACTCTTGTTTTCAATCTATTATGTCTTTTGGTATTATTGTTTGAAAAACTAGTATGTATACAAACAAACTGTTTGTACAACAGAAAAGTTATGATTAGTAAGCAGCATCTAAATGCTTGCAGAACAGTGTTTAAATTCAACAATATGCTTACCGTGTATGGACTGTACATATATCAAACACTTTTGTTTCACCAAAAAAATTAAATTAAATTCAAGGACAACTCAAAAAAGCATAGCCATTAAACTAGGCCAAATATTTATTTCTATTCCAAACACAGACTTGATGTTACTGAAAAAAATACTATATACACCGTAATTAAATTATATAATCAATTACCTGATACTATCAAAAACATCACTAGCTTTAAACCTTTCAAGCGCAAACAACATGCATGAAAAAGTTCTTTAATATCTGCCCAAACACTATTCAATAACTTTACCTACTATTATATTAATTATGTGACGCGTTTTACTTTATTTACATGTATTGTATATTGTATATGTATATTTTATGTGTAAATCTTGTTAAATTAAACTTTAAATTAGACTCAACAAATAGTCTGTTATCATTGTGCGATAACGGCCGCTTTTAACAGTTACGTTATGGCCGGATTTATTTTTAAAGAAATGTTGTACCAGCCCATAAACCGCATTAAAACGGTGTTTTGTTTGAATGTAATGGCAGCTCTAAAATCTCTTCTAGTTGGTCTTCAGCTCACATACGGCAGTTTAGCCTATTGACGTAGCCATTAAACCAGAAATAAGCCTCATTGCTGAACAAAATTTTAGTCAACAATAGTAAATCTTCTTGAAGCTTTTCAAGAGCCCAAACCCTAAAACAGTGACAAAGTAGATCGGCTTCAATTCTTGCATGAGTTAAATTTTGTATGCTTTTAAACCAAGATTCTTACGTAAAATACGCCAGGTTCTTCCATACAATAAGCCAAACTGTTGTAAATCGCGTCAAATCGATTCATCACGGTCATCGCGTACACTCTCACCTACCACCTCTATATTTTCTTTACTACGTGCTAGATGTAGTCTATTTAGTCGCGTATTATTTAATAAAAATAGTGATTTTCAAGTTTTTCAGTGGTACAACAAATTGTGCGTTTGGTTGACCATTTATGTAAACCATAAGTTGCTCTAAGCGTACAAAACAATTTTCTCATAGAGCGCTAATTTTTGTAATACAGCTAATAATTTGTAGACGCTGAGCCAGGCTAATTCTTTACATGATGAAATGTCAAACATTACTAATTTGTTTTTGCAGATTTGTAAATATTCTACAAAAAAGTCCAATTTAATATCTAAATCAAAATCACTAACCGCTGGGCCACGAAACAAACGCGCCGCTTGTAGCGTCAAGACGCTGGAAGCGTATTTTAGCAGCGTCAAAAACACGAGGCCACGAGCCTGTCAATTTTTGTTGGAGCGTTTATTTTGACATTTCTATTTAGGGTTATGATACATTTATATTTGTTTATTTAGACTATTTAACACTTTTTTTAAATTTAAATATTTATTCTGCCAATATATTCATTAAAGATAAATTATATTAATGTTACTTTTCAAAATATACAAAATTTTAAAAATGTAAATTATTTACATAAACAAAAAATCATAGAATGCGGAAAAAAAACATAAATAATCTTACCGCTTATAGCGTCTAAACACAGTAGCGTCAATTCCGTATTACCGCTGGGCCACGAAACAAACGCGCCGCTTGTAGCGTCAAGACGCTGGAAGCGTATTTTAGCAGCGTCAAAAACACGAGGCCACGAGCCTGTCACTTTTTGTTGGAGCGTTTATTTTGACATTTCTATTTAGGGTTATGATTCATTTATATTTGTTTATTTAGACTTTTTAACACTTTTTTTTTAATTTAAATATTTATTCTGCCAATATATTCATTAAAGATAAATTATATTAATGTTACTTTTCAAAATATACAACATTTTAAAAAAGAAAATGATTTACATAAACAAAAAATCATAGAATGCGGAAAAAAACAAAAATAATCTTGCCGCTTATAGCGTCTAAACACAAGTAGCGTCAATTCCGTATTATATTTGACATTTCTATTTAAGGTTATGATACCTTTATATTTGTTTATATAAAAATTTAATATTTTTTTTAATTCAATTTTTATTCATTCTACTAATAAATCTTTTAAGGGTAAATTATATTAATCTTACTTTTCAATATAAGATGTATGTACAAAATTTTTAATACATAAAAAGTATATTTACAAACAGGAAACTACGAAACGCGGGAAAACTAAATTTATTTTAAAAACTAAATTAATTAACTTTTAAAATAATTTTATTTACTTATTTGTCATTTAGAATATGACATGTAAAACACTGTGATTTTTGTTATTCAAAGCTTTCTAGCTTTGTTCTTCTAGCTTTCACGTTAATGATAAAAAATAAATAAATTTTATTTCTTCAAATTTAATAATTAAAAACCCAAAATCTTGGCGGAATTGGCTTTGGCAAACTAAACTTGATAAAAGAATATAATCTGTCAAACAATGTAGGTTTCATCCTTTCTAAAATTATGCCAGTAAATTTTGAAAACTGACAAAATGTGTTTTATATGTATAGTGCAAAACCTATACAAACATATCATAAAATTATACATTATTCTTCTTACTTAACTAATAATTTTACAAAAAAAAATTAATAATAATTTATTTAATTCAATATAGTTAAATATGTTAAATCATAATATTGATAAATTACAAATTTCATTTTTTTATAATTACAATTTAGACAAAATAATTAATTAAAAAAAAAAACGTTCTGGCGTCCATATTTAGGAGCGTTTGGAACAAACCGATTTGTTTCAGACGCTGATGCTCAAATAATACGCTCCAACTGTATAAACAGTCAAATATTTTTGTGTACGTACTTGATTATTTGCTTTTAAGAGGCATATAAGATGAGCGTCAAGCGTAACGAACGCTCGTGTTTGTTTCGCTAGAAGCCAACGACGCTGCATCTTGCAGCGCTATTTCGTGGCCTGGCACGTATAAACTAATGTATTTGAATTGGACGCTTGACGCTACTTTTTGCAGCGCCGAGCGTTTACGCTCATAGCGTCATGGCTCGTGGCCCAGCGGTTATGGGACAAAACGCTAACCAACTCAATATCTAAACGATAAGAGTTTAATTATCAGTTTTTTGATATGTTGAACTACATACAATACACTATTTCTTTATGTTTTTGGATAAAGATTTAAAGTTATATTTAACTAGTAAAAAATTAACAAAGAACTGATTAAAAATGCCACGTTTTAAAAATTAATTGCGGAGAAACGACTTATCGCATCAAATTTCTACAAATTTGAGGACACAGATTGAACTTACTTCTACAATTTATAAAAAAATTATTCAGTTGTATTCATGCGTTATCTTGCTGAGTTTGATTCTGTAAACCCTTATGATAGCAACTATTTTCCCCCCCTTAATAGATGTAAAGAGTTTTTTACTTCTTATTGTTTAACTTTTGCATACAAATAAAACTGTTATACGTCCTTGTTTTAAATATTGTACCCAAGTATAGAGAGAAACATCTAAAACTACATTATCTTTTCTAAATTCTATTTTAAAACATGCTATTTAGATCATTTTTAATCCAACTAACAAATTTGATACTACATTGTTTAAATAAAATACAAAACATATTTACATCTAAACATATATTTACTCGTAATACAAAGTTAGTCAACAGGTATTGACAATTTTTAAGGTAGGATTGTAAGCTTATTAATTGAAACACAAAAATGAGCGTAATATACAGGGTGTCCGGAAAATACGTGTACAACGTTTGACGACAGACTCCTGACGTCAAAATAGGTCGATCTAAGCCGACTTAGTTATATCCAAAATTGTCTCGTTTAGCCGGTGGAGGGCGTCAAAAAAAACAAAAGTATAACAAAAAAAAAAAAAAAAAAAAACACGTATACCAGGAGCATGTCAACTTTCTGAGAGTTTGTATAATTTTCCATTTTTAATGGTAAAATGAACTTGTTCAAGAATGTTGATCGTATACTTGAGTAAATTTCATAGACTGGTGACAATTTGTCAATAATTGTCAAATTATTAAACGCCATAGCAACAAGGTCACTTAAAAAAATATTGTTACAGGTAATTTCTTTTTAATATTTCCAAATTTTTGACGCCCTCTTAGATCGACCTATTTTGACGTCAGGAGTCTGTCGTCAAACGTTGTACACGTATTTTCCGGACACCCTGTATATTAATTACAGACATAATGTTTTTATTGGTATGTAAGTTTTAAGCAGTACGTTTGGCAAATGAGTTCTATTCAATCTTTTGCACTCTTAGAGCCGATTGCAAAATGATTGCAAGACACGGTGCAACATATCCGGACTAATGGCTTTTATTTCTCGTCTAATGTTTTGTCTTAACTATTCTAATGTATTGGGTTTGTTGAAGTACACTTTCAACTTCAAATATCCCCATAAGAAGAAATCACAGTGAGTTATATCCGGAGATCTTGCAAGCCAATTAAAATCGCCGTTTCGTAAAATCAATTTTGATTGTTAAAACCATTATTCTCATATATCTCCTTTCCTAACCTCTGAAATTCTGCAAAAAAAGTTTTTTCTAGCATTGTTAAATACCGTTGAAAATCTACAGTAACCGTCTGACCATTTTGTTAAAAAAAAATAAGACCTAAGTATTCCGAAGACAGAGACGCCACATCACACTGTGACTTTTGCAGAATGTAAAAGTAGTGCTTTAACTGTAAAGGGTTATTCAGACAACTAGTACCGCATGTTTTGTTTGTTAACAAAACACAAAAATAAAAATGTGTGCAAAATCTACTGTTTTAATCTTGTTCACCGTTTGAATTTTATTGGGATAGAATCTTTGTCGTCGTGTTAAGTTCGCCTGAGGCTAGTATTGGAAATGTTCAATGTTCTTGCTTGTCAAACTGCCAAACGTTGTGGACTTTGTTCTTCCGCTTGTCGCACTCTTTCCATGTTATTTGGGGTACGTACCAATTTTTAGAGGCAGATATAAACGTTGTTGACATTTCCAGTTTCCATAAAACGTTGGTGCCATTGCAGTATGGTGTTTCTTGAAGGATTCATACCCTGCCAAGAAACGATATATTGTCGTACAGATTGCCTCTAAACTCAATTATGGGTTCGGTTCTAACAAATACTGTTACACAAAAAATAAGCTGCTGCACCGGCCACAAATCCATGGTTACTTAATCTACATTATATTCTAAACAAGTTACCCACTTGAACTTTTCTACTTATTAGGAGTTTTAACAATTATTCACTCAAAGTTCAGAGATGTAAGACCAAACTTAAAAAAAATATATTGCACTTTCAACATATAAAATAATCTTTTAAATTCAGTATTTTTAAGACTTATAAACCGCAAATATTCAAAGTCAAAGTTCGTAGACTGCTTAAATCTAGTTTTCAATGTGATAAAGTTAGTTACTGTCCACTGTCATGGATAATGTTGTTTAGAATAGGTACTAAAAAGGTATTTCAAAAACACATTTGAAGTATTTACTGGTGCACTAAGTACGGACCAACCGATCTAATTCTCGCATTTTTTTTTCAGAATTAGCTTTGAGCTGACGTATTGAACAAAACCTAGACTCGACACCAAACTTTTTCAACAAGGTTGACCATGCGGATAATCGTTTATTAAGGCCTTAAGGACTCCGTAACTTACAAATTAATTATGAGTTAAATGTCTCAAAATGTGTTTTAGGACGTTTTAACTAGTAAAACGCCACATATTTTGAAAAAAGCCGAGGTTCATACAAATCCAAGAATAAAAGCTTTCCCGGAGTTTCAAGAATTATAAGTTGCATTTCTGGTTGCGGTTAAGGAACGCTAAATGCGACATGTCAAACAAAACTATATAACCCGTTCTACATGAGTTTGCATATTAATTACTCAACACTCTCGTTTTAACGTCTTCGATACTCCAAAATGACCAATGGCCTTGTGGAATGCCATTACTAAAAAATCTATCAATTGTTGAGGATCCGACAGCAACGCAACCTTGTTATGTAAAGATAGTTGAGCGAATATTTTAGAAAATAATTTAATTGTTTTAAATAAAGTAAATATCTTATCAATTGGAGTGTTAAGACGTATAGGTGCACTGCAATATCCAATTTAGTATCACGTTAACTTGTCTTTAAATATACTTTATAACAAAACAAAACTCTTTGATTGCTAAAACCCACTTAGTTATCTTAAGAGATAAAAGACGACAAGTACTTAAATATGACAATGCGCGATGGTCGGTGCAAATTGTAAATGAACGGCTTAATAAGTATAATCTTTTTCTAGCACATTTCAATTACGTACGCTGTCAAGTAATAATTGACTAACAAATGCTACAACTTAATTTTGGCCCACTATTATGTGATAGAGGCTTGCCCCCAATTTAACATCACTGTGGTCTAGATGATATAATAGAGATTCATTAGTTGTTACTTAGATCAACAAATTTAATTATTCACGCCACCAAAGCCCATTTAATTGATTTTCAGTCAGTCAGTCTGGTTAGAAATTTGTATAGTGTTAAAAAACCTTCGCAAAAAACCGGTCAAAATTACATAATTCGAGAAACGGTTGAAGTTGTTTATTTTCTTTAATGGCGTAAAATTTCTAATTGCCTGAACTCGTTCGTTCTGAATTAAGAACATAATCCACAAAAAATCAATTCCTTACAAAATAATTTATATTCGTTAACCTGATACCGGCAAAAAGCAAGCGATTAAGTACTTTATCTAAACAATTTAGAATCTTCAAAAAACTCTGAGCAAATCATTAGATTTGAGTATGGAACAAAAATTAGAGAATCGTAGATTGAGATTTGTATATGAATACCATCCTTAATCATCAATAAACAACACTAAAAATAAATAAAATTGTGCACCAAAAATAAAACTAAAAACTGCAGTTTTTAAACCAAAACATTAAACTGATAGAATTTATTGTTATGAAGAAATCCTGTATACTTTATATCAACAACAATCTACAAGACCTCAAAATTTTTTGCCAACATGCGTATGTAAGATCTAAGGAAGACAGAAACTTATATCGTCCATAGGACAATATTGTTTGGTATCTGGCTTTATTATTTGATTAAGGTGCATAGCGTCTAAGCACAATCAAACCAAACCATCCTTTTCAACAAGCAAAATATTCATAACATCCTGTCAATTTGCTATCTTTCAATGTGCAAATGAAACCGAAAATGGTATTTAAATAAAAAAGTTTGTCGTTAAGTAAAAAATATTGTGAGATCATACTCAAACCAAGCGTATAAAAAAAATTTCAAGCAGTAAGAAAATATTAATAGGGTTTAATGTATTATTTTTTTGCCATTTATCATAATTTCAAATGTTTATTACATTTAAAAGATTTAAAATCGATACGTGCACTAAAAAAAAACTGTACCATTTATAACTGGGTAGTTTAAATCATTTATCATCAACAATTTGTTTTCAAATTTATTTTCACCAATTTGAAAAGTTACTAGTAATTTTACTGAACATTTTTTGACTTGACTTGAATGTGAATCTAATGAAACAAAAAAAAACTGGGAAATCCTTATCTACTGCCCGTATCCAAGAATGCCATAAAACTAAATTTGGCAACTTTTGATAATACCGTAATACATATTACGATGGGTGTCAAGTTCATGTCGATAAGAGCATTCGTGCAATAGATCGTCTTTAGGATTACTATTTAACCTTTTATTACTCTTTGTGATAAATTTGTTTGATGTAGTGGTTAACCTACATGCTCATTAATCAAAATATTCATAGCGGATACGTTTCAATCATTTTTGATTTGAAAAATTTGAAAAATAAATTTCCACATTGTTATGTTCTTATTACAAATTTGTGTGTGTAACGATGATTGGAGTAAAATGGTTTTATGGTTCCTGAGTTAGTTGGTTTTCTATAAATCTTGTATTCAAATTTATTTTAATTTTTATAGACTGATAAAAAAATAGAGGTCACTTTAAAATCAAGTCTTACTTTTGGAACTTTGTTTGCTGTTTTAACTTTATGTTTGCAATTGTAAACCAAAGTAAACGTTTAATAAATCATTTACTTACAAATTTTATCTATCTGTCAGTTATTATCACCGCGTTATAGACTTTAATGAAACAGCATCCATTTCGCTCTAATTGAAAACCTACATTTAGTTGTGGTTTTTTTACTTAGTGTTGATTTTTCTTTACAAAACTTGTATCTTTATTTATCTTTAAGTGCTGTGATTGTGTCTTTTATTAGTACGTTTGAGTATAGATTTACAATATCAAAAGATATTCATTTGTAGTTACCTTCTAATTTAACTTTTTTAAATTATTTGTTGTGTGTTTGTAAGTGATTTGTAAATGTTTTGTTAGTATATGTGTTAAAAGTTTGTCTAATTTATTTGTAGGTGATTCTGTAGTTGATATTATTGGTTTTATGGGTATTTGTGGTTTATGGAGTTTTAAGTACATTTATAATTTTTATAATTTTTAAATTTAATGACTATAATTCTGTGGTTTATCTTGATAACAATATTATAATAATAACATCAATTAATAAGCTACTAAATAACAAGTATATAAGAAGTTTTTGTGTTTTTATAAATTATGTTTTTAGTTTATTATTATATTTTAATTTTTTTATAGTTTTTTATAGTTTTATAATAAATATATAAAGTATAAATATATATATCAAATCTAAAAATAATATTTTTATAACACTTCTGAACTGTCTAATGTCTATATTAATTTACACACATCATAAACAACACCATATTGTATATAAAATTGTAACAACACAACAACTATATAAAAATAATTCCTGATGACAAGGTAAATGATACCTTAAAACCGGTAGAAAAATATAATAAACAATTAAGGACATAAGAATTACTGAATAATTTATTTACATAACCTATAATTAAAATTAAATATTTATTTTTTACGTGGCAATTACGCCACTCTCAATGTGGTACAGTGACATGACACAAGCTTAGGGGCATCGCACATCAGTTGAGTGTGTATAGAACTAACTGACATGTTATCCCAACACACACACACACACACACACACACACACACACACTACATTTACAATTAATTGTTCATTTCTAATTCAAAGTGTATTATTCATTAAAGGCAATGTTCTAGTTGATTGTCAATAGTACAATTGTAATCAGCATCCGAAACACACAAAATCCAATGTGCAAATAATGTGATGCTTATCTGACAAAATTGTGGAAATGCTTCAATAATAAAAAAAATAATTAAATGATTTCACTATTAAATAATTCCGTTAGATAAATTTTGCAACATCAAAGCTGCAACGGCAATAATGAATATATCAATCATGAAAAGCACTCAGGGGCGTATTTATTTGACCGCCAACAAATAAATCAAAATGGATGTGTCTTCTGTCAATTAGCATTTATCAGTAACTTACCGATAAACAAACCGGTCATAAATTTCAATCACACAACTGATTTGTGATGGTTAATTATCGATCTGAACAAAATGTATTCGAAATTGAATTAGTAGATCGACTGGGCACGAAACCATCATGAAGAGTAATATTTCACCAATACATTGACATTGCCAGATTAACAAGTTAATATGCAACTGCTCATAAAACTGACCGGCAATACAGAGTTTATGCTAAGCGCACTTTTATTTCGATTTTTTCAGTCAGAATAAGAAAAAAATCACGAGAGTTCGTATGTATCCATTTTAAATGAAAATGTCAATCGAAATGTCTGCCACACACATAAATATTCATTCACTAACATACCCAATTATCGATTGCGATTTTCACGCTGGATTTTTTAAACTTTATTTTGACATTTAAAATGTGATGCCATAGATATTCAACTGAAATAACGAATTTAATTTGATCTCATCATGTCCATTTATTAATGGCCATTAATCTCTCTCACAAAAACTTCCAATTCGTGTATAAATAATTTCCATGTTTTAGTAACAAAAAGGCTAATTAAAAACTAAACGCTTCCTATATTTCACCCCTTTATTAGTTTACTTAATTTCGTCACGGAATATTTACAATAAAGACGTCGACTGTGTAATTTAAGTTTGTACTTAATTAATTACCTGTGCGAGGAATCGATACCAAAATTGAATTAAGTGTTACCGGGGTTGGGAAAAAGAAAAACATCACTCCCGTTTTGTTTTATAAAAGTTACTAACCGCTTTTTCCTATTTAACTCCACCCTAAATTAATTGCAAATGGTGATTTTTTAGAGAAGACAATTTATTAAGCATGATAAAGCGGATACTTTATTTATAATTACTTACGCATACAGTTGAGCTGGTTATTAGTTGCGAACACTTACCTAAAACAAAACAAAACATTAAAAATACAACAAAACAAATGTTTTTGTTCTAGATGATATATATGTAATATGTCTTGAGTACACAATTTCAAGACAGAAACTACTCTCATCTATTTACACAATGTAGAAATATACGGGATGCATAAAAATTGATTAAAACTTGCACATTTCATCCAGACCAATTTTTAAAACAAGACAAATTTTATTAGTCTCTTTATGGTCTGAATAATAAAGCTATAAAGCATTTCACCCCCCAAAATTTTTTTCCAAGAACATATTTCTTCTTTATTATATTATACATTTTATGTTACTTTAAATGTTAGTTTTTAAATGAAAATTGTGACCATTAGCAAACAATTACATTAAGTTTGAGGAAGAGCCGGAAAGTTATGCAGAGTCTTATCCGAAAGTTGTAAACGCGTACTGCGCGCTAAACACGAGATTAAAACTTCCAGTTTACCGACCAGGAGTAACATTCAAAGATAATCAGCTCACGTACTGAATATTAACATATTTGTAGACAGATTATTACCTTACGCGTGTTTAGAAATTTAGTAACGACGTGAGGAAACGGTGGGGTAGTGTGCAAAGGGGGTTCTGTGCGGAAGAGCGAGTGGCTGAGAAAACGTTTAGTGTCACTCGAGGGTCGTTCAAATGATTTGCGAATATCAGGGGTTGGCTCGAGTGACTTTATTAAAAATATGACTTGCTCCCGAGGACTTTATTTCTCGTTTAGCTCGAAATAATCACTTAGAAGCTCCACTATTTTTCCAACACGTTCCGGATAAATTATTTATCTAGTAACTACGTCGTAAATTTTAAACTCATCTTATTTGTTCTTTTATTGCTTTTTATTATCTATTAACATTACTTTTATTTATTTTCAAAGAATTATTATTTTGGCAATATACTTGTTAAACAGCAACATACATGGTCTGGAAAATAGTATTGATTATTTTATTCTTTTAATAGAAAAACATTAAACCAATTATATACTTTTGTAAAAATAGACGTCAAGTAAAAAATACAACTCTACAAAGCCTTATGATTTCACAAAAAAAGACTTTTACAAATCAACAAACAAAATGATAAATTTTTAGATGCATTCCACATCACGCTCAACATCCAAAAAATATTAACAAAAATATTATAGCCCATACAAATCAAAATCTGAAGAAGGCATTGGCTGCCAATATGAAACATACTATATTAAGAATTGTGTGATGTTTGTACGCTTACTTGAATGTATATATACTAAATATATATTTATTTAATCACTAGGTAGTTTTAAATGATTTTACTTAAAAACGGTTGTGTATAGACTGGTGCTGGTTCTTACGAAATTTTGGGCACTCAAACGTATTTGCGCTTTTGTAATAGCGCGTTAGGCACATCTTTATTTACAGTTCAATACAAGTTTAACAAGTCAAGAATAATGTTTTATTATTTCAGATGATGGCCTCTTTGCCTATCCATTTCTTTACTTTAAAAGATAATACAAGTCTGTACCTGAAACAAAAGCCTTTTGAAATAGACATTGTCATATGCTATGTTTGTCAACAATAGACTTAATGTAGCAGCCAACCAACAAATAAAAAAAGTACAAGCTTGTAAAAAGTTAAATTTGCCAAATCCAATTTGTACAAATTCCCTCACTATCTAACCTGGTTTTCTACTTAACCTGCACATTTAAAAATACAAATGAATAAAAACAAAAACAAATCTTTTTGACAATAACAATTTATAAATCATCATAAAAAACATAAACAAACATTAACACAACTATGTGCTTAATTGTATGCCAACAACACATGATTTTCTAGAAGATATTTCTTATAAGCATTCTTAAATTTTAAAATAAGTAATACTTAAATTAATTGATGTGTTTGCCATACCATTAGAAACAATAATAAGAAAACAATCTTTTATAGTTGTTTTACGAGCTGATATGGCAGAGAAGATATGTCAGTTCTATAGAAACCAGTTAAGTATTTGTTAAAAAAAATTTTTAGTTTTTTTGTCAATTCACGTACTATAGACTAGAATAATTTTGCGCTTGACAGCATATTAAAAAACACCGAAAAAGAACCATTTTATTACCCTGAAAAAGCAAACCCGTAATAAGTTAAGTTAATAATTAATTAATTCAGCTTTCCAACATGAACCTCCTACGTAGAATTTTCAAAAACCCTAGCATTATATATATTATTATTTTATATATTATTATTATTTTATATATTATATCTAGCTGCTGCAGCAATGCTACAGCTTACCAAACTCCAGCCGCCCCGGGCTAGATCTCCCTCAAGAGGCTTGCCAAAAACCCGGTCAAACTCAGCCCATCCAAGAACAAAAAACCAAAGTAAGTCGAACAGTCAAGTGGCCACCCACAAAAAATCCCCGTCACAAGAAAAAGAATTAGCCATTAAGCAAAAAGTCTAAAGAACAGATGAAGACATTGGGTGAGTTTTCTTCAGTTTCTGCTCCTATTAGACCTATCAGACAGTAGATCAAATTAGGTGTTTTCAGCGCCATCTAGACCGTCACTCAACAAAGCCAAAAAGTTTACAACACGGCCGGCTACTAAAACCAAGGCAACCAATAAGTTCCTAGGCCCTCCAACAAACTCTTCAATTTAACTCACTACGTATTTTAAAGATTGTCGGTATTCAAAGATATGCATGCATCCAAAATCGGATTCAGATTTTTGAGTTGCAATTGCTTGCAAAAACAAAGACGTTTCAAAACCCAAGTCCAAATAAACCCTAAAATACGTTATCAGAAACATACCCGCCCGCATTAAAACTGATGCGGCGCAGGTAAAGTTAGCAGCTCTAAGGTATGATCAATTATCAGTCAAACGCATAGATTGACATGAGAAACCCTTTCTAAGGTTATGCCTTAGAAAGCACAAAGTCAGAAATGTCCCTCATCAAACTTTTCTAAATTAGATTCATTAATATCAGTTTTTTAACATTTTTCCGAAAAGTTTCCAGTATAGACCAAACCCAAAAACAATATATCAAGATAATAATAATCTTTTATTTGATTTTTTTTTGTGAACCAACATTTATAGACTCAAACATTCCGTTTAATTCTGTACACCTTAACAGTCACAAATTTGCAGCCTACAATAGTCCATACAGCCTTCATCCTACCATTAACACCAAATTTTTGGCAAATAAAATTTAATGAAATCATATCAAAAAAGTCATAACAATAAATTTCCAAAAAACATAGTTAAAAATATTATTACTAAGAAAAAATATAGCCTCACTATACAGTTAATCTATCCTAAGATAAAAGTCATGGAACCCATAAAATACATTTCAATAATGTATTTTGGTAACATGTCCAGAAAAATTTAAAATATTCTTAGTAATTTTAATTATAAAGTAGCATTTAAAAGTCAAAACACTTTATTAAAGGCTAAAGAGTGTATGAGTTAAGTTGTCGTTGCTGTATGTAATTCTTTATTATTTTAATCACAATAATTTCAATGTAACTTTCTACCTCTCTGTACATTTTATGTTTTACTGAATGAATGAATGAACTATCACATAATATGTCCCCACCATTTAATTATTAATATCAATTGCTAATATATTGGTCTACCATAGTAATGAAAAATTTTCTACATATTGCTGATTAATATACAATTATTATTTTTGGTAGTAAGAAATGTAAATGGAAATGAAATTTTTAACAAGTTAATGTTAAAGTACGTATTTTAGTAAATGTTCAAAGTATAGAGTATGGGCAAAAGCCCACCCAAATAACAACTTCTCCTGCTGGCGGTGTACCCTGCTGGAAAACTGACAAAGATATGTTGACCAAACATCTGCCGGAAAAAGCAGACCCCTCTTGTTAGCCAACAAGTAATCAACGGCATAAGGATGCAGAAATAAACAAGAAACCACTGCATTAAAGATCCATAAGGATATCTCTAGTCAAACCAACAAAAATCTAGACATAAAAAAACTCTTCAAAGATACCAGAGGCTCCCAAAGTAACACACAATAAAAGATAACTAGCACCTCAATAACAAAGAAGGAACAAGCCATCAAAAACATAAAAGGCAACAAAACGGTTTTGGGCCAACCGCTTAAAAATAAAGTACCAACAGAGCTGTTAGAACTAGAGAAAAACAAACAAATTAATGTCATTACAAACCTGTACAACATCATATACAGGGTGTCCGGAAAATACGTGTACAACGTTTGACGACAGACTCCTGACGTCAAAATAGGTCAATCTAAGCCGACTTAGTTATATCCAAAATAGTCTTGTTTAGCCGGTAGAGGGCGTCAAAAATTTGTAAATAATAAAAAAAATTACCTGTAACAATAATTTTGTAAGTGACCTTGTTGCTATGGCGTTTAATAATTTGACAATTATTGACAAATTGTCACCAGTCTATGAAACTTACTCAAGTATACGATCAACATTCTTGAATTACAAGTTCATTTTATCATTAAAAATGGAAAATTATACAAACTCTCAGAATGTTGACATGCTCCTGGTATACGGGTTTTGTCAAGGAAATGGGCGTCAGAGTGTTAGGGTTTACATGGAGAGGTTTCCTAACCGTCGAATACCAAACCACCAAACATTTGCCAATATTGAGCGTCATCTTAGGGAAACGGGCAGTTTTGAGAAAAAGTTTGAAGGCAGGGGTCGTATGCAAACAACTCGAACTGTGGAAACAGAAGAGATGATTCTGGAAAGAGTTGAAGAAGAACCAAGTACCAGTACCCGTCTCTTAGAACGTGAGTTAAATGTTCCTAAAACGATTGTCAATGAGGTTTTAAGAGAACAGTTGTTACATCCTTACCACATACAAAAAGTCCAGGAACTTTTACCGACTGATCCCCCCATGCGGCTTACATTTTGTCAATTTATTAGAAACAAAAGAAACCTTGTTCCAAATTTTTGTAGAAAAATTATGTTTACTGACGAGGCATGCTTTACAAGATCTGGGGTAACCAATCTGCACAACGAACATATTTATTCCGATAAAAATCCACATGCCATTAAAGTTGCACATCATCAGCATCAATTTAAAATTAATATTTGGGCAGGTATTATTGATCACTACCTTATTGGTCCCATTGTTATTCCAGACAGGTTAGATGAAAATATTTATTTAAATTTTTTGCAAGACACATTACCAATTCTTCTGGAGAATTTGCCCCTTTTACTTCGGAGGGAAATGTGGTATATGCATGATGGTGCCCCGCCCCATTTTTCCGTTGCCGTTCGGCAATACTTACATCATCAATATCCCAACCGATGGATTGGAAGAGGCAATGATGCACCAGTAAAATGGCCACCACGTTCTCCTGAGTTAAATATGTGTGACTTCTTTTTGTGGGGAGCTATTAAAACAGAAGTTTACAAGACTCCGGTAAACACACACGATGATTTATTGCAGCGGATTTTAAATGCAGGCAACCATTTTAATAATCCCGAGACATTAGATAGGGTCCAATATCATTTTTTAAAGAGTGTTAATAAGTGTATTCAGCAAGATGGCGGTCATTTTACACATTTGCTTAAGTAATGTTTTTGTTTTACTTAGTTTCTTACAATAGATACTTTCAACTTTGTTATACTTTTGTTTTTTTTGACGCCCTCTACTGGCTAAACGAGACAATTTTGGATATAACTAAGTCGGCTTAGATCGACCTATTTTGACGTCAGGAGTCTGTCGTCAAACGTTGTACACGTATTTTCCGGACACCCTGTATAAAACAGGACTATTGCCAGACAGTACCAAAAAACCAAATGCCAGAGACTGTAGCGACTACCAAACTATAAGCCTCATAAACCACGCCCTAAAAATATTTCTTAAAATAATACACAAAAAAACTATATACAACAAATTGAAAAAAGGTATTAGTGATACGTAGTTCGGATTCAAAAACATTGACACAAAAATGTATGAATGTGAACCTGCTTAACGCAGCGGAAAAACAAATCATTGAAACTCCGTATTAGAATCAAACGGCAAAGATAAATTCTACAGAAAACATCAATGTCAAGAGACAATCCCTAAATAAGAACAAACAACGTTGATTTTAAACGGAAGACCAATCAACAAAATAAGATACGCAAATGACATAGTAATACTGGCAGATAATATAAAAGACCTGCAAAAAATGGTAAATAAAAATAAATGTCATTAGCTTGCAAAGCAGGTTAAAATTCAATTTTTAAAAAACGAAACTATGATCATTTCAAAATCAGCAACTCTTAATAATAACCTTATCATTAACAATATCCGCATCAAAAAGGTAACCAAATACAAGTACCTTGGTACCTCGATAACAAGCAATAACGTTCAGACAAAAGAAACAGTTTACAAATATATAGTATAGAAAAATCCTAGAAAAGAGCTACAATTTAAAGAAACAATTAAATGTAGGAAACTAGAATATATGAGACAACTATGAAAAGAAAAAGGTATAAATTACTATAGCTTATCATACAGGAGAAGTAGAAGTGCGGGAAGGTAGCAATATTTCTGGTTAAAAAAATCTTAAAAATTGGTTATAGTGCATTTCAACAAAACTGTTTAAAGCAATAGTCTCAAAAGATAAGATTGTTTTGTTAGTAGCTAACCTCCAAGCAATAGACGGCACATAAAAAAAGCAATATTATTATTATAATTTTAAGTTTTTTTACTTCTTTTTTTCTTACCATACCTTTTTATAGGTTTGATTTTTAATGACTGTTTGTTTGATACTTCAAATAGCTTTTTTAAGTTTTTATTATTTATGTCATTTTCATTTCAATTTAAATAAACATAATAACTGCGTATCATCGGCGTATAAATTTTAATAAAAAATTCCAAGTTTGCCAATCATAAAAATTAATTGCTGAATCTATTAAGAAAACCTTGTGGTGCTGTAACAACAGTTTTTATATCACAGTTATCTATCACTATATTTTGTTTTCTGATTTCAATACCGGTTTTGATTAACTAAAATATACATGTACACACAACAAGAACAGAAAAAACAAAAAAAAAACATTACTAGGTAATGGACTAACCTCATACAATCAACTACCTGAAAATACTAAAAAAAAACAAAAACGTATAAAGAATTTAAAACAAAAATTAAAGTACACCATATAATAACAAAACCAAAACAAACAAATAAATTTAAAAAAAACATAATAATACACACAAAATAAGATAAATAAAAATAAAAAATAAAAATGGAGCCCCGAATACAAAACTCTGCAGCCAAACAAATATGGAGACCTTGTAAAGCTGCAAGTAGGGAGAAAAAATTAAATTAAAAGAAAAACAATGATGTAAATATGTAAGTATATTATAATAATAAAAAAAAAAAAAATTAAAATTAAAAAAAAATCTGATTAGAACTTATGTGATAGAAAGTTGCAATTTAATTGCTGTAACTAATAGTGTCAAAAAACTTTAATAAGGTCAATATCACCAGTAAGCTTAAAAACCTTGGCCGATAAATTAAAATATACTGTCTGTAATATACAACAAAGCAGTTGAACAACTATAATTAGCATTTTTTTAATTCAATTATTCAACGTCGGTCTATTTCTGCTGCCAAGGCTAATCACTAACGCCAGAGGTTAAGACTACCACATCTGAAAATTTTGCCGCAAATTCAGAAATTTCAACCTAAATTATTAGGTTTTTTAAAGTGCACGCAACAACAAAAACCAAACGTGCCTTATGATGAGTTAAATTTAAGGCTTGTACTCGTTGTACATAGTATGGATAGAGCAGCTGCTCGTAAAGAGTTCTCCTAACAAAAGTTGCACCAATTCCTACCTCGTCTGATATTCTCCGCATACTCCATCTTGGTCTGCCGAAAAGATAGCACTCTTTTAGAAGTAAACCGGTATCTCTCAATCTTTGGTAAATTCTTCCAAACATACGATGTGAAGAAATCTTGCAATTTGGCTAAACTTCTACATAAAGACGTCGCGCTTTGATGGCAATCTCATTAGCACGACCACACATGGAACGCATGTCGCCTAATTCTGCATTAGAGTAATCAGCCATAGCAATGAAAACTTGAGCATTAACAACAGCTGTCAAATACTGAACGTATATTTCACACAACATCAGCCAACTATGATAAAAAAATGTACGTTTTTGCAAAATAAAAAATAAAAGGAAAACAAATAATAAAAATAAATAAATAAAATAAAATCTCCAAAACCATTGCTATGACAACCATGTCTATTAAGACTTTTTTGTTTGTTGTGATTTGTACTAATATTTAACATTCTTTTTTGGAAAATAAAAAATAAAGGAAAAAAGATTAATAAAAATATATAATGTTCCATATCTCCAAAACCATTGCTATGACAACCCATGTTTATTAAAAAAAATTTGTTTGTTGTGGTTCGTACTACCACCCCCTTAAATATTTTTTTTTCTTTTTTGAACACTCTGTATATCTTTAGTTTTACTAGATTTTAGTGAGTTTATAGTTTTCCTCACTTCATTTGGAAGAACCTTACAAAATTAAAAGTAACTACTGTTAATAGTAGCCTTATAGTGCGTAAAATTATTTGGATCACAGTTAGCGGGTTGCAAATTATTGACTAGATTTTTTGCTATATTTTAAAAATAGTTATTATTAAATATCACAGTGAAAATTACAAGTTTGATCACAGTTTGCTTTTTTGTTATTCAAAATAAATACCACATGGTTTTTTTTTTTAATTTGTAAATAAGTTAAAATAACCATACAATGCTTTCAGATCTATATTTTTGTGTGATGCTTCTTTAAGCAAATAAAGCGTATCCTTCATGTTTCTTAAATTATTGTTAAAGCAATGGATTTTTGGTTTATAATTGCTTTGAGATCTGCCAAGTTTTGTAAGAAATTATTAAATTGAATAAATTTATTGCAGATAAGTCTAAATCATTATTAAAATTCCAGATTGTGTTTTGTGATAAAACATGTTGTAGTGTTATTGGAGTATATGTATATACTTGCAATTTATTATTTGACTTAAAACACTCAATATTTAAAAATATTCTTATATGATCAAGGAATCCAAACTTGGCAAGACTTATCATTTCCCTAAGTAGATTTCTAAATATATGGTGCCGGTTTATAATTAGCTTAGAATCCTAATTGTGTTGTAGGTAAAATTTAAAAATCATTTAATTAGTGTCTGATCTAAATGCTTATTATTTCATTTTGAAAAAAGCATTGTACACTAATTGGTCTAAACTGCTGAAAACTATCAGGGTTTTTAAATGTTTTTCTCGTTGACAATAGAATTTACTATATAACGCATAGATTTATAAGTTTTATTGGTACTTGCAACGCCACATTTCCTAGAAAACGAATACACATTAACATATCTTTTTAATTAAAAAAAACGTAATTATAATCAAATCAGTTATAAACTTATTATATAATGAACCTCCCAATCATTTTAGTGTAAACAACAAAAACACTTACTATGCCCGCAGAATGACATATTGCAAGAAAATAGATAAAAAACGTCTTGTGACTAACAATATTCTAATAAAAGATGCAATTATCAAGCCAAAAAAAAAAATAATAAACTTTAATAGAAAAAAAAAAAAAAAACACAAAATATTAAAATTAAAATTATAAAAAATTGAACTAATGAAGAAGTGAAGTCAAATTCAAAAGAAAAATCTGATGGATATTTTGAAAGTAAAACGAGTAGATTGAGAAGGTAAAAGACTAATAAGTAGTTTGTTTATAAGACAACAAGTAACAATAAAGTTAAATAACAAAAAAACCAAGTGATTTAAAAATGGAAGAGGAATAAGACAGATCTATTGTTTATCATCAACGTTATTCAATATGCATACCAAAGTAATGATAGCGGAGTGCTGGAAAGGGTAAGCATAGAAAAAATAATAGAATCAGAAAATAAATAAAACACATTTACTATGTTCTACATCACAAAAATATTTAAACCGTGACTAGTTTCAACTTATTTACAAGGCCATCATCTGACGGTAATACAAACAAGTATGAATATAAAAAAAATTACAGAGCATATATACAACAGTAAAATATAAAGTGTATAGAGAAGTGAAAAATTACAATAAAATTATTATGATTAAAATAATAAAATCTATCTGATTTGTCGATGATATGATTGTGTTTCCAGAGTGCACAAAAACTGAAAATCTTAAATAAAAAACTAAGGAAATAGATTCAGTATACTGAGTATAATCAAAAACAAGACAAAAGTTATAAAAATTGGAGATAAATTTGAGCAAGTAAAAAAGAAAAGATGCAAAATTACTAAAATTTTAAGAACCTCAAGTACAACAAAATTAAAAAAATTAAAAAAACTAGAGGTAAGTCATGTAAAACCTGCAAAAAACAGAACACAAATGATAATGAACTACAAAAAATTTTAAAAACTATTTTGAAAATATACCATTTAAAATAAACTCAAAAAATATTTCAACAACTTTTGATGATTATATGGCATTTATAAATAAAACTATTAGTTCTAAATCTATGTTTACCACATTTATTTCTTTTTACATTGTACAAGATACTGTAAGCTCTTTAAGAAATAAAGAAACAACGATAAATGGGCAATTCTATTGAGAATTTTGCTTTACTATTTTTTTAAATTTTTATAACTTATTAGTAGTATTTTGATCGGTTTATAAGAGTATGATATCTTTAAAAAAAATTCTCCAATTTTTTTCAGTTTGTTTGTCATTTTTTAACTTAATCGCGTTTTTTGTTTAAAAATCGCAATTTTAATCCAAAAAAAAAACTACTAGTAAAATCAATCAGAAATTTACGCTATTTCAAGGCTAGAAGAAAAAAACTGGTACAACATTTATTCTTTACTTAAAAAATATAATTTTTTTAAGACTTACATTTTTTTAAACTCATTTCATAAGTTTAACAAAAACATGATTTGTCGCTTAAACAATTTGTGGGCAATTTTACTCTTTGTTTGATAGTTTTTGCGCTTGCGACACAAACTTAAACTCGATCTATTGATGCCCGGTGCTTATCAAAATTTGATAAAAAAGTTGTAAACTACACGCTAGTGTGTTTATTTTTTTTGTAATAGTAAATAAATGATTAATATTTAACAAATATTTTGTCTAAAAATGTTGTAAAAATTTCTTTCTAGTTAGATTTTTCTACGGCCAATCAGTACTACACTGACTATTTTCCATGTAAAATTGTACCCAAAATTCAAATTTTTAATAATATTTAGTGTATTGTTCCTCTGAACGCGGCTAAACGTGTATTTGTAAGAGTTTATGTTGAAGAATATACCTACTTTTGCAGATTTTTTGAGTTTTAAACCATGAAAATCCAAATACACAAAACCAATTTAAATTTTCCAACAAGTTTACATCAAAATACTTTGGCGGTTAAAAAAATTTAAGATTTGGATGGATTCTACAAAAAAAGTTCTTTTTTTAGTTCAAATTGCAATTTTTAAACAAAAAATGCGATTAAGTTAAAAAACGACAAAAAAATAAATAAAATTCTAGAATTTTTTTCATACCCTCATAAACCCATCAAAAAACAACTAACAAGTTATAAAAACAAAAACAAAATACTAAAGCTAGTTTCTCGACATACTCTCTGCTCTGGTGCGTTTGAAATATAATTGCTCATATATGGAATGATGTAATGTAAGTCTACAATCACCAATAACCAAATTAATTAAATTGTGTTTAAAGTAACATATTTATCCAAGAATATTTAAAGTTCTTAAAATAGTTTTGTTTTATAAAAAAAATTCAGTTAATAAACTATAGAATTATAACTTATGTCGATAATACTCGTATCAACAACAGAAAAAAACATTTAAGATTTAGGTTATTTCATCAATAACAAATTTACACACCAAGAAAATAAATCTACTACATAGGCAACAAATAAAGCATCAATAAAATAGAAAAAAAAAAAAGAAATATATATATATATATATATATATATATATATATATATATATATATATAAAAGAGCAAACTTACTTAATTGCAATATTAAAATATTACAATTTTTCAAAAAATGATAACCATTTAATATATCAAAAAGTTTAAATCAAAACCATACACATTATCCATTTGAGGCACAACATAACTTGCCAAAATCAATTGCTAACTCTAAGGTTTTATTCTGCATATTGCTAGATAGCAAATCTTGTTATCAAGCAAGGCGAAGGGAAGTAGGCAGATTATATGCTAATAATACGATTATATTATATAACGAAAAACAAGTAGTTAAAATATAAAGCATTAGATTATTACATTTGAAAAAATGGGTTTGATTTAAATATACGTGCACCAAATGTCTTTCATTGAAATTTGTTAGAATAAAATTACTATTAGCTAACTTAATTATATATTAATTATTATATAATTAAGAATTAGATCATAATTTATGTATGGCAAAATATTGTTATAGAAGTATATAATTAATTTACACGAATGGGTTCAAAATATCATAAAAAAATAAAAATAAATCTGATTTAAAATAGTTTCTAAATCATTTAAATCGATTTAAAAATAACAATGTTATTTAGACGTACGTTTTTTTGTCTAACACCCTATATAATATTTATTTAAAAAACAAGTTCATACTAAATAAAAATTATTTTTTTTATGTTAAAATGTTATCAATTTTCCATTAAAAATGCACCAATAGATTACAATTAATTCCCTATTTAAGCGTTCTTGGTTTCATTATAAACTTGAAAAAAAAAAACACTTAAGAATCATTTTCCAAAATTTGTTGGTATAATTTTGTAACCTGTAGATAAAGACCGCTAAATTCAACAATAATATAAAAATTCTTTGCTCTCAATACTTTGTCTTGGCCAAGGGGCTGAGTATTTTTTGCTCAAACCATAACGGCGGGAGTATAAACTCCTGGGCGGGCCAAAAACAAATAAACCCAAAACAATTCCTGGCTTTTTTTCTCTATTTTTCTTGTAATTTATATTATTCACTCCAGACCTTCATTTCCTTTATTTCCCAATCTAGAGGTAGGTAAAACGTTTGTACCAATGGATCACGGTTGCAGTCTTACAATATATCACGCAAAAATTATTTTGCGTAATAATAGTGGCAGTAATGAGAAAGCTAGACCTGTCTTTTGGTTTATCTTGGTCAATAAAAAAAATAACAATTGGTTATACTAAATCTATTAAAAAGGTTAGAATGGTCTTTGTGTGAAAGCTGTGTCAGTCGGTCAATTAAATTCTTAAATCGTAGATATGCATGTAAAAGATTCAACCCATAAGACGTTATTCAAAGCATTGTTTATTGTAGAAACACGTTGGATTTTTTTTTTCAAAAACCTGAGCGGTCAATCGAGACAAAAAAGAGCTTTTCATAACCTTGTAGTCAGGCCATATATTTCGGCGTCAAAGCTTTAAATGTTAGAGGTCTGGTCACACAGATGCTCGTTGCTCCAAGGAATAGATTTACAAGTACGTGTAAAAAATCTTTACATATAAGTGGCAAATGCAAACTGCCAATTACAAACATCAATTCTGAAGAAAAATCACGTAATTGTCTAAATATAAAAAAAATTGCTATTTAAAAATTATGATAAAAAACAAAATTAGTATCAATCTCTACACCATTGGCTAAAATATTTTACGCTAAAGCTGCAACTGTATCAAAAAAACCAGTAGACTTAAATAAATTAGTAAACAAGCTTTTACTGCCTCTTGTTGCTGCACCAAGCGGGCTCAGTTTAAAAAGACCATAAAGATCTATTATACCTTTGCCAAATCTTCCGCAACAATAACAAGTTAAGAGAGCTTCATCCTCTTTAACCAAAAACATGTGACAAAACCTGTTTTGCAATTACGCCAAAACACAATACGTCAATCAGTCTGATCCAGGTAAACGAAAACGGAATGGCCCTTTGTCCAGCAACAACTTTGATGTCGTATCCAGTTTGGCATAAAATTAACATTAATAAAGAAACGCAAAACTTTACAACTGCTTTGTCATTTGTTTTGTGTTGTATTGTGGAGTTTAATTAGACTTATTTTGCAGTTTTCACAATTCTCCTAGTAGGCAATTTTAACACCCACAATCCGTTTTGAAGTTTCCTGAAAAAAAAGCGAGGTCATTTGACAGAGAATCTTTTTTCAAACCAATTGCACGCTGCAAAATTCTTGAAAAAAGAAAATACCTCTTACGTGTCAACAAACACAAACACTTTGGTCAATAAAGTGTGGAAAAAAAGTATAGAAAGTTGTGGCTTCTTTCCTAATCGTCGATGGCTCAAAATCACCCTTCTGTCCAAAATTACAAACAAACTAGCAACTCAATGTTATTAAAATTATATTGAAGATTTCCTGTGTCAAAAAAATAGATAAAAAATTCCGTTATATTTTTTCCCTGGAGTTTTTAACCTATAACTTCTTTTTAAATTAAATAATTGCATTGGAACCAGACAAATGCTTTATCGGGTTATTCAACAGCTTCCCTCTAGTATAATAAAGCGGTTGCTGAAAATCTACAACCTGATATAAGAAAACGGCGTCTACTCGGAACATTAGAAAAAGGTTATTATTTTACCTTATAAAAATTGTATCCTAGTATCCTCTTGTCAAGAAAACACCTTGTAGCGGTGTTTTTTAACCTAAAAAAACCGTATAATAAAACTTATGTGGAATTTTGCAAAAGCTGCACGCATAAGGATTCAGGGCTAGTATGCTTCTTTTTTATTTAGGCAAGATTAAAGTTTAAAATAACCGATAACTCAAAAACATGTTTAGAGAACAGTGTTCCCTAAAAGTCGACAATTAACGTCGCATTTTTTTTTACACAACCTTGGTTTTGTACAAAATCGACTAAGGCTGCGCGGTGTACTCATCCGCAAAAAAATTTTGTTTAACAACCCTAAACGCAGTCCACATCGCAGGCCTCAGCTTTGTACTCTTAAAGGGGCCACAACAATTATGTGTTAACTAGTTAATGGTATTATAGCATGTTTCCACCCTGATCGATGTCGAGACGATTCTCAAAGCAAACAAAAAACTTGCAACGTTGTGATGAACAAATTTCTTAAAATTGTTGCCAAATACCCAGACTCACTGCGGCTGTAAACGGACAGTTTGAGAACAAACTGAAAAACAAGATATGTCTTTGTCTTAGACGGTACACCCCGCACGTTCATAGTTTCTCTAAATTACATAAAATCCTGGTAAACTGTAAGACGTCATCTTGCAGCTAGTTTCTCTTATGTTCCGACTTGATGTCGTGCCATCGTAAGTATAAAGCTTATCTACTTGGTCAATCCGCAAGCCCACCTCGTACAAGTATCAGTATTCCGCCTGGCCAAGTTTAATTTTGACGTATATATTTATTTGTTTTTATTAATCAGTTTGTGTTGTTAAGTCGTTTACAACTCATTAGTGCTTTACAACTTAGGTGTAATATGTGTTATTAAGTTTAGTGAGTTTTTTTGATATTAGGTTTAGTATTTATTTTTTTAAATGTAACTTGAAGTTATAATTATTTTATGTTTAGCTAATGACCTTATTAGCCAACGCTATAAAATTTTAAAAACATAATAAAATCAGATAAAAAAGTGCTAGCTATCAGCAACTTAATCCAAAGCTGTATAAATTTTACTAATGAGACAAAGCCTAAATCTATTTAGCTTTAGCTTAGTTTAAACATTACTACATCAAAAACTAGACAATGGTTATTAATTTTTGGGGCAACACTAACACTAACAACGTAAGCCAATAAACCAACCAAACTCAACTTAAATCTTATTTCTGATTAATTATAATTAAAAAAAAAACGTGGGCAGTTGTTTCAAAATTTGCTATAACATTAGTTGTTAATTGCTTTAAATATCTGCCATTAAGATAATCATTTCTAAGTTTATAAAAAACCAAATTTGACTTTACATTTGATTTAAAAATAAATAAATAAATGAATGGGAAAATAATAATATATTATACTTGTATGCTTTGTTCTTTTATATAGCATACAAGTATAATATATTATTTCCCTACATTATATAACCTCAAAGTATGCATCTCTGAAAAACAAACAATAATTAAGTAATTGTTAAAATAAGAGATTATTTATAAAGTAAGTATTAGTATGTTAAGTTATTTTTCAATTTTTAATTTTAATTAATTTAAAAATAAGCAATATCAATCATATAAACTACTCTATAGTTGTTACGCATCTACAAATAAAAACATCAAATAATTTAAAAAAAACAATATGCTTTTATTACTAAAAGCGTCTAAAAGTCAGGATTGATAGCAAATTAAAAATGAAACAAAACACGTACAGTATAAAATAATGATATAATTACAATCTACATGTTTACTTTATGAAATATAAACGCAATTCCTATTGTGTAGAACATTACAATAGTAATATCATAAAGACATATCAAACATAACTTTAATGTGACCATAATACTGTAATTAAACGAACTCGATAATTAAGTGGTTGCTAGAAAACATGACGATGTAATTGAACCCATTATCATTATAACTTTTTGAAAGCACATTATATCAACAAACTGTTGTTTGTTTCAATTATATAGACTATGGGTATAAAGTTATATAAAAATATAATTTTCAGTTCCTCGAACATTGCAGCGGCGTTTAATAAGCACGATTTATTATGCAATCATCTTTTCAAAATTTAATGTAATCAGGCAGCTAGCTAATCAAGAGAATAGGAAGGGGGTTGCAAACTTGCTGTAAAGTCTATTGATGTCTTCGCACTTTAATATTCACTGCAAATCTTACTAAATCTCTATTCCTACGTGTTGTAAAGATAGTTACAGTGCAAAACGAATATAATACATGCACCCTGTATGAGTATGTTAAAAGTAGAATTTAACTTTTCTAAATCTGTAGTTTACTTAAATTCATAATACTGTTATCATACAGCAATAAAAAAGTTAATCTAAATTTTATGTTAACGCAAAGTAATGAAATAAATATATAACGACATATTATTTTTAGAACTATATTGCATTGAAGATTGCATGTTAAATTTATCATCACAAAAATGCATAATTCTAAAATAAAATAAGAAAACAGAAGTAAAGAATAAAAATGTACAAAACTTAATTCAAAGCAGCTCTTTAAAATTCTCTTTTAATGTGTTTTTTGTTAATCATGGCAATAAGATTATAATAAAAAGAACAAATAAAAGTATTTTTAATGTATTTGCAGAGATAACTTTGCTAAGGGTTATTTATTTGGAATGCATCCAGTTGGGAAGAGACTGAAGCGTTATTTTATTTAAATACCCCACAAATTTCCCAGTGGTTTGTCTACATCTGCAAGATGCTCCCCTGCTGCTTCGATCTTACATCACTAAAGCAATATTCATTATTTAGAAGTGGCTGGCTATTCCCTGACCCTTTCACCATTTATGCCATTGTGTCTGGGTTTTCACTTTTAATATTACATTTGGGGCAGGACATAGACCTAGATTTCATTTTATGTGTCTTTTATGATGCTACAACAAGGACTTTTATTTTAATAACAATTTTAATATAGTTGTTCAAATTTTATTTAATCCCGTAATTCAATAAAGTTTTTATAACAACAAAAAATAATCATGTTATGTTTGTTGAAGCGGTATAATACCATGCAGTAATTATCGTCTCGAATTTCCTGCTAGTGTGTAAATATTAAATTTATGAGACCCGAACGCATTATTCTAAACAATGTAAAGGTAATTTCGAACGTTACGAAAATTATACATTAGGCAAAATATCACAATGCAGCCCGACCACCAGGGAATCCTATCAAAAGCAGACTTGACAAATACACGAACCAGCGCCAGCAAAGTACAATACCCATGCCTAGTTTCAATATAACTAACCTGACCTAAGTGCTATTAATAGACCAGCAATGGTTGTTTACATAACTTCAATTATAAGCGGAAAGTTAGATATGTAAATTTGATATGTAATTAGATGATTTTGAAATGTTACAAAAACATTATATTACAAGTACTGACATTTAATTATAAAACTATAAAAGTGGTCTGATTATTAACAAAAATTACGATAAATTTTATTTCTATCGACAAAATAACGGCAATCGCAAAAAAAATCTGTCATTACCTCATTTAACAAATTAATAGAAATGATACTCCAATTTAATTATAGAATCTGGAAACTGCTTCTTTGGAATTGTATTAATTATATATAAATTAAATAAAATCCTTTAATTTCAATTAAAATTTGTATATTGCTTGAGAAAGACAGCAGCACACTTGTTATTGAAATTGAAACTACATATTTGAAATTAAATTGAAAATGTGTAGTACAAATTTTATTTATATCAAATATATACATTGAAAATGTTCTGTATTATTTTATGTTGTTTTTATCCAAAAGTATTGTATGTATTTTATTTTATGTATGTAAAAAAATAAATTAGTATTAAAATCACAACCAATGACTCTACGTTGAAACGCCAGCTCAAAAACAGTATTGATTTTTTAGGGCTTTTTCAAATGAACATCACATAGCGCAGTCGGTAAAAGAAGTTATAGTGCAGGCAGTAATAGAAGAATTAATTAAATATTCGTGACAATAAGTGACTTAAGAAGGATTTAGTCAATGAATATAGATAACAACTTATTAGAAAACTGGAAATTTTAGCGGACGGTGTTTGAAAAACATGAGAGCTGTGGAATATGTAAAAAAGGAAAAAAACGCAGTGCGCTCAATATCAACATTATACAGGGAGTTTATAAATGAATGGGATTTTGTAATCACTTTAAATGTGCCGTTTTTTTTTAAATTGTTCACTAAACTATTTGTTTTGACAGATCAACTTTGACAGCTGTCAAGCAAACATATGTAGTATAGTGGACGATTTAAAAAAGGCGGCATATTTAAAGTGATTACATAATCCCATTCATTTATAAACTCCCTGTATAAGAAAATATGCATTCCGAGTGTGTAACACTTTCACATTTGAGGCAGATGAATAAAATAGCTGCTTTATCAATCAAATTAAAAAACAAAAAATAAAAAAAAAAAACTGGAATTGAAATTCTTTACAAAAAAACAATTACCATTATAAAACAATATGCAGCAATTTTAAAAAACTTATCATTATCATGCAAATTTGGTGATCTCAAAGACGGTTAACCAGAAGCATTTTAACATGCGGAGGAGTGAAACGATATAGCAGACGGTATTGAAAACAGAAAAAATATTATTGGAAAAGGTGAAGATTGTGTCGTGCGATATAAGATTCAAAATTGATATCAAATAAACTTTCAGGTCAAACTGATATTTAAGCGAAACAAAATGTAAAATATAAAAAAACGCAAATGTACCATTGCTATTGTTACAGCAAGAAGGGTACCCATTGCAAAAAGTAAACGGGCTCGTTTCTAGACCCAGAGCGTGCCAAGCGTGTGGATTTAAATACCAACCAAGGATGTGTCCGGCGTGTTTTGTAGTTTTTGTGAAATGCAAAAACATTTTAATAAAATTTGCAGACAACAATTGAATTTAATACATGATCGTCAAGTGACAGAACAAGATAACAAAAATCAAAATAATTATTTGATTATATGAACAATTAATAATAAAAATAGTAAGAATGGTATTTTTATTTAAATATCAATAATAAAAAATTAAAATTTAAAATGGATACAGAAGCAATGGCAAATGTATATACTTGAAAAATTAGAAACTGATGTGAAAATGCTAAGCAAAACTGAAACAGTTAAAATTTTATATAATAAATTTTCCAAATTCACCTTCTAAATTGAGATTAGAGTCTTGCTTTCAATTTTATATGATTAAATGTATAAATGAAGTTATTAAAACAAATTATGACTTATCCATTAAATAAGTAGGTTTAACCAAGAGGTCTTATAAAATTAAATTAAAAGACAAAATAAATCCTGTGGTACACGCATGCCGTAAAATACCGCATATGTCAAATTTAAAAAAATTGAAAATAAAAAAATTATTAAAAAAAATTATGAACCAACAGATTGGGTAAATTAAATGGTGATTGTGAGAAAACCAAACGGTACTTTAGTAATAGGTTTTGGAAAATTATGTTGAACAAAATAAGCTCAAAACTGTGTACGTTTAACACTCCTTTTGACAGACTTAAGATTTAAGATTTTCATACGGGATTAAATCAGCTCCAAAAATATTCCATAAAAAAAAAATATTTAGTATTGATGGTAAAGAACTATTTATTGACTATGTAATTGTGTGAGGCTCCAATGAACAAAAGCACGACAAAAAACTAAAACTACAAAAAGTTTTGCAAATTGCAAGAATAAAAAATATAAAGTTTTATAAATATAATTTAATTGTAATTTGGTTAAAAAAAAAATACATGGAAAATAATATTACAGATAAAGGTATAGTTTCAGTTAACAAAAAAATTAAAGCAGTATTAGACATCACAATTCCAATTGACAAAAAAATCGATTTTTAGGTATTGATAATTATGTAAGCAAATTCATCCTTAACGTCTCAAAAATTACAGCACTTTTAAAAGATTTGCTCAAACAAAAAGTATTGTAGAATTGGCATCCTTTTTATGATAAAGAAATAAGCAATTTAAAAAATTGCATAACAAAACATCCTGTTTTGCAATACTTTAAACATAAAAAACAACTGTCCTATCAGTAGCCAGTTCTCAAAATAGCTTAAGAATTGTTCTGCTTTAAGATAAAAAAAAACCATTTGTTTAAAGACGTGATGCCCATATAGAGAAGAAACTTCTTTAGATGTGAACGTTTTAGTAACTATGTATATGGAAAACATTTTGCAGTTGTTGAACAGATTATAAATTGATTGATAACCATTTTCAACAAACATTTAAAAAAATTGTTCTGTCCGGTTGCGTATTTCCGTTTGCGTGCTCAATTGAGGACCGCATCATTTTGAAATAAGTACGGTTTTGTAATGTAATTTTCCGTTAGAAAATCAGTGTTCATTTCAGCGCCGCTTGCTCTTAAATCATGCGTTCTAAACGCAAACGAAATTAAATATCACAAAACCATGTTTAATCTACATGTTTTTATTAATCTATCATACCGTCAACTTAATAAAATACTACATCTATATTAAGAAGCTTTGCTTATGTCATTTTATTAAGACTATTCTAAAGTTGTAAAGTTTAAATGGCAATCGCCGGACAACTTAAACTGCAAACTTATGTGCTCATTGCCAGGCAAAGGCACACTTGATGAAAAGTGCAATAAATTTATCAATAAATTTTCCAGAATCATAAAAACAAATTGGATTATAAAAAAAACGTTTTTCACGACTAGTACGGTATGTTTTTAGAAAGATATACGTTTGTCAACTTCCAGAAAGTAATAAAGTTAAAAATAAATGTAAATGGGTGAATAGAAATTTTAATTATAATTTTTGAGATTAATCATGGTTTTGTAATATTTAACATAGTATCGTTTGCGTTTGTAACGTATGATTTAAAAGCAAGCGGCGCCAAAATGAACACTGGTTTGGAAGGGAAAATTACATTACAAAACCGTTTCATTTCAAGATGGTGCGGTCCCCAATTGAGCACGCAAACAAAAATACGCTGCCCGGTAACAAAAAAAAATACAAAAATTAACAAAAAAACATAGAATATTGCAAGAAGTGAGTTATTACATAAAAAACATATAACCTCAAAAAAATTATGATAATGATGATAAATTAAAACCATATTATCATATTTGACATGAATTATCTGAGTGTAATGAATCATTATACAAAGTTAATCAACTAGTGATACGAAGCGTTTTAAGTATAAAATTTGAACACGTTTACATTACTCACATGAAAGCATTGAGTGTCCATACAACTCAAAAAACTCGGTATATTGACCAAAAATATTTTGTATAACAAAACAGATAAATGTTTAATATGTAAAAAGTATGCGAACATTAAACAGAGCATCTTCAATTACAAAACATTATGCCACAGTCTAAATTAAAAATTGATTTAATTAAAATTTTTGATGCAAATTATTTAACGATTGAAAGTTTATAGAAATACGATCTTTAAATCATCAACTAATGTTATAATTTATTTAAAATTTGTATTTTCTCTTTTTGGTATACCTAATCAAGTTTGTTCTGATAATGGACCCCAATTTAATTCTAAATTATTTAATGAAACTAAACTAGGACTTTTTACATGTAACTTCAATTCCACATTATCCACAGTCTAATGGTATGATGAGACAATACAGACTGTTAAAAATATACTTTATAAATTTAAGAATAATTCTCGACGATACTAAATGTAAGCAAAAGTCCTTGTGAATTATTAATGTCACGAAAAACAAGAAACAAATATTTAAAATGAGGGTACCAAAATCTAACGAGCGCTTGTAAGACAATAACACGAAGAGAGAACAAACGAACAATGGGAGGGGTTCTAGATTAGACGAGGAGTCGCATTGGCATGTTCCGATGTTGCATTTGGATGCGTGTTTTGAAGTGTTCGTACCATTTCTGGTACTAATACTTAATTTAACAATATTATTTACGTGTGCAATAAAAACAATTATTAATTTTAATAAAATAATAAGTATGTATAATGCATATAATACATATAATTATAATCTGATAATTTAATTTATTAGATATTTTGTTGAATTCTCTATAGGTATTGCTTGATGGTAATATCTTGATATCAAGATAGATATGTAACAAAAACAACAATTTTTTTATTTTTGAATTTTTTTGTTTGTTTTTTTTTTCAATAAAACAAGATAAAAATAGATTTTTTTTAATTTTGAAGTTTTTTACAATTTTGAAATTTGTTTTTTTTTTTAAATTTAACTAAATAAAAAATCTGTTGCTTTTTTGGCGTTTTCTTTTAGTCTTCAAAAACTTAATCGGAGTTTTTATTAAAGATTTAGTACAGTATAAGTTGCCACTAAATATTTTCAAATTTGCATGCCTTATTAAAAGTTGAGAGAATCGTATCATCTATTTAAAAAAATATGTTGTCAGACCAAAAACTTTATAATTACAAGTATAGAAAAATATATTATCGTTAATTGCATCAGCATCTTAAATAATCTTTAATTATTATAATATGACCATGACAATGCTTTGTCCATGCAAACACAAAAATACGCACCAAATAAATTCACACGTGGTAAACTAAATTTCAACGTGCTCATCCAATTATTAGTAAAAGTTAATTTCGCAAATAACTTCAATAGTTATCAACATAGAGATTTGAGTTTCGGAATTGATACTCAAGTAATTGTTTTCTAGAGCATAAAACCAAAATAAATTTTTATAGTCAATTCATTCATTTAGAAACAATATTAAAATTTTAAATAATTTTTACTTTCAGAAATAACATGTTGATGCCTTTTATTGTTCATTTTTACATATAAATTTTGTTTTTTGAATTTGTTATGAATAATACTTAAAAAAAAATTGCAAATTACGAACTAGTGTGAAAATTCCCTGTTCTTAAAAACAATCAAAAAATTGTAGAACAAGTAGAAATTAAATGGATACCTGAGACTATTATAACTAAAGCTAAAGGTGATACAAAAACTTATTTGTTTAACAAATCAACTGAGATATATAATACACCTACCCTTGCAAGTAGTAGCAGACTTGCAAAAAGTTTCTGAAAGATATGGCAATAATAAATTTTTGGTTTGTCAGTTTCTGTTTAATAATTTAAGTTATTAGTTGTTAGTGCTGTATTTAGTTTTTAAAAGAAAAGATGTAGCATACATGTCTATTTATCTATACCAACTATTGACATTGGAAATGTTCTGTATTATTTTATGTTGTTTTCATCAGAATGAATTATATGTATTTTATATTATGAATGTATAAAAATAAATCAATATTAAAATCACAACCAATGACTTAACATCACCTGCACTTTTTGTTGAAACGCCAGCTCAAAATAGTATTGATTCATTAACGTTTCTTCAAAGATTTTGGCAAAATTAAAAATAACTGCAATAGGCTTAAAGTTCTGCATGCAGGTTATTAGACCAGATTTGTATATTAGAGAAACTATAGCTTTTTTAAGTAATTTTGTTATAGTACCGGTTGTGAAGCAAGGATTTATAAGAAAAATTATAAGTTTAAGTATGTTTTAAAGAATAATTTTATAATAATAACAGATATGCCGTCTGGCTTTACAGAACTGTTTAATTTAAGTGAGTAAATCAGTTAAATAATTCCGTTTTCTGTTGTCGGGCTTAGAAAATGTAAATTTGGATTTTGATAGACGTCTATGTAATAGTTTTCAATTTGGCTAATTTTGTTATTTTAAATGCGTACAACATGTAAAAAATATAAGTTGTAGAGATTTGCAACGGTAGGTTATTAGTAATTATTTCATTGTTATGTTCTAATTGGGTAACATTTCTTGTTATTTTCAAATTTGCATTGGTTATTTCTTTGATTTCCAGATTTTTGCATTGGTGCTTCCCGAATATCTTTTTTTTGTAAAATTCTGTTTTGGTTTTACGTTATAGTTTATTAAAGAAGTTTCTGTACTTGTCTGTTTTAATTTTATAACATCGAGTAGTATCACGTTTTTTTATTGAAATAACTAATTCTTCTGTAATCCAAGGTTTTAACTTCTTATGCAACTAAACAGTGTTTCTTTTAGAAGCAAAAAACATTAAAATAAAACACAGAAAAATGTTCTAAATATTCATAAAATTGGTTTAATTTGACAGATAATTTTATGGAATTAATGTTTGAATATAATTTTGGGCATGTGACCGCCGCGGCTGGAGCGAACATAGCGTAATCTAAAGTTTCAATTTTCACACACTGTTTGCAGTAATTCAAGCTGTATTTTGGCAATAATGCGTCAAATGTTGGCTTCCAAGTGCTCAATTGTTTCTGGTTTATCAATGTAGACATGGGACTTTACGTATCCCCAGAAAAAATAACCTAATGGCATCAAATTACACAAACGAGGTGGCCAGTTAACAGGTCCATTTTGTGAAATTAATCGTTCTTGAAATGTTTTTTTCAGAAAATGAATTGTATCGCTCGCTGTGTGGCATGTAGCGTCCTGCTGAAACCACATGTCTGCAACATTAATGCTGTCCAATTAAGGCACGAAAAAGTTCCCAATCATGTTTCTAAGCCGCTCACAATTTACTGTAAAGTTCCGACCATATTTGAAGACATATGAACCAATGATTCCACCGGCTCATAAACGGTAATTTTTTCTGGATGCAATGGTGTTTCGACAATAGTTTGTAGATTATTATTGCTTCAAATGCAACAATTGTGTTTGTTAAAATAGCCATTTAACCAAAAGTGTGCTTCACCATTGAACAAAATTTTCAAATAAAATTGTAGATCAATAGCAATCTTTTCCTTGACCTATTTATTAAATGTACGGCACGAACAATGATCATGTGGCTTAAATTCCTGCACAAGTTAAATCTTGTAAAATAAGATCTTTTCGGATATTTTTTCATAAAATGAATGGACACAAGATTAATTGTTGAGCACAATAAGAAATTGACACATTTGGATCATCATTAACACTACGCTGAACACTATCAATTGCTTCTTGTGTGCGCACTGTTTGACGTCGTCGTACTGGATGTTTATTATAGTTAATATTAAACGTATTTCAAAAACGATGCGTTTGTCGAATTAATCGCTCTAATGGACCATTATGAGCATCATACAATGCACGTAATGCCCGATAAGTTTCTCAAACTAAACCATGTTTATCAAAATAAATTTGAACAATTTGCAAACGTTGCTCCGGCGAGAATTTATTCATTAACCAAAAACTGTCAAATCAACTATCTCAGATAAAAGTGTTGCCAATTTTAAGTTTGCTTAAAAAAAATCTCTCTTTATATACTATTATTTATTTATAATAATGTTTTGAAGACTAATTTGTTGTAGCAGGGCGTACACCGGCAGTTGTATATATATTTTTCTAATCTTTTGATTTTAGCGTTTCAAGTTTTTATAATTTATGTATTGAATTATATTTTGCACTTTTATGTTTACTTGTGAAAATGTTAACAAGTATTAGATAATGATCAGTAAGCGGTTTCAATTATTGCAGTATTAAAATTATGAACTGTATTTGGTAATGTTTTAATAAAAAGATAGTCAATACATGTTAAACTATTTTTTGTAACACAAATTAGAGAGTTAATGAATAAAAAATAACATTTTTCGTTAAGGTTATTTAGATAAACTTTTGCAAAATAGTTAGCATTATCCAGTATGTTAATTAATATATAACTAATTCATTTTTGAAGTTACATAAAATAAGTATATAGATTTTAAATAAATTAATCAATATTAGTAGATAATGGCCTATAAATTGCAGATATAGCCAATTTTGTTTTGTTTATTTTACATACCAATCTTAGTACTGATGTCTAAATCATAAACACAAAAAAACAAAAAACTGCTGTCAAAATTCCATGTTTCTGAAAATACTATAACATGAATATCAGAATAGGACTTTTTTGTACATTTTTTATAAGCTCCAGACAAAATTATGTTTGAATACCAAAAAAATTACAATAAAAATTAAAACTACCAAACAAGAGATAAAATCGACATTTTTAAAATAAACTTTTTTTTGTTATACAATATTGCTTTCTTAAAGATTTTATAGTTTTAAATCAATTGTCATCAACTAGAAGGTTATGCAATGCACAGATAAAAATATTTCAAATAATTAAAAAATTAAAAATAAATTCAACCGATAAAAAATAATCATTTTCTAAAAGCGTAATTTTTAAGATTTCAAGCAACAAGACGGATAGTACTTATTTTAGTTGTAAATTTTGTGCTGAAAATCATACCAGTTTATTTTTTTTCCAAAATAAATAAATTTAAACTGCATATTTTTGAATAAAGTTTTTAATTCTTTTTTTTGTTTTGACAAATATTTTTTTATCTTTTGGACATGTATTCTTGACTCTAAATGTATTTGGTTCTTTCAGTAATTCCATTTTCTTTTTTTGTTTTTTTTTTGTAAATAATAAAAAAAAAAATTAAGTAAAATTTGCCTGCATTTTTCTTCTTCTTTTTACTGATCTATTTGATAAGTCAAAATTCCTAATCATTTTCTTAAAGGTGTCTTCTAGATTTTTGGTTTAAAACGTATTGGAAAATATGTAAAATCTTTTATAATTGATGTCACAAGAAGTACGCACTCTATAAATATGGCAAACAAATTTCTTCAAGGTAGCAAAAGCACGCTCTACAGTGTCCTTATTATCAGCAACAAGATTTTTAAATGCCAATTTATAGTCTTCCAATTTCGTAAACAATTTGAAAGATCAAAACTTACCTTTCCGAAAAACAACAAGTGTGTAATTACATTCTGTCATTGCAGAGAAAGCCGGAAAAGCTTTACATATGTTACCGCCAAGTACCACCAATTATGATATTGCTGGTGATTTCCACTGCCAATATGTATCCACAGTTTTAAAGAAGCGTTCAGATGCTCCATGTTTCCAAAAAGTATAATTATTATATCCAAGTCATCTTAACACAACTTCAGCGTCAAAATCATTTTGGTAAATATAGTATAACTTCAGCGTTAGAATTGTTCTCTTGCTTCATGCTCTTCACGGGATAATGATTCTTCTTCGGTATAATTAACCTTGTTGTATTTAACTCGTCAGAAAAAGTATTTATTCCAACTGACGTAAATAGTTTTGTTGCCAATGAAAGATGCCATATAGTCAGTAGGTAGACCAATTTTAATTTTTGTATTAATTAAACTGTGTCGGGCACAATGTTAACAATAACAAAACTGTCTGGCAAGACAGATTTATAATAGTAAAGTGATATAAAAAAATTATTAAAAAAATTGTTTGTTTTAAAATGTTTTGAAAATGTCCAATTTTCACCTTTTCATGGAGGGCTGCGCACAGGTATACGCAACCGCTCCCAGCTGCCAGACCTATTTTCAATAAGAATAAAAATAATCCACAAACTAGTCAAACAAAAATGCTTTCTCAAAAACGTTGTTAGCTCTTGTACTATGAATTTATAATTTTTTTATCTAATTCATTATTGGGTAATTCCACGTTAGTTCTAAAATTTTAGATCTCTAGGTGCAATATAGTATTAAAAACCAAAAAAAAAAAAAATCTTTTTTGTCATAATTTTTTTGGGAAATGTATGATATATATACAAAGTAAAAAAAAAAAATTGAATTAGTATAGTAGAAAAAAAAATTGTCGTAGAACGCGATTTTCATGTCTGTTTTTTAAAATTCACTTAAAAAAATCCGAAAAATTACGAAAAATCGGAGAAAAATTCCTTAACAGTAACCCATTTTTAGCAATTATGTGTTTATATTTAACCCCTTGTCAAGCAAATGTAGTTTTTTATTTTTACGATCAAAAGTAATATGCTTTAGGAGTATCATGTTCTAATTGCAAGTCTCCAAGTGTAGCAAAATCAAAGATATTAAATGTTCAATAAATTAATATTTTTTCCATTTTTTGCAGGAAAATTTGAAGAACCAAGGACGGAATCGTGTTCTACAAAAAGTTTCCTATAAGATACACCTTTTTAAATATGATTTTGAACTATTTTTTGCTTTTTTGCTTTTTTACAGCACAAAAACTGAAAAGAGACAAAATATTCCTAATAAAATAATATGGCCGCCATTCACACTGTATTGCACCTAGAGATTTAAAGTTTTAGGAATCGTCATATTTTGGTACCCCAAAATTGTGTACAAAGTTTGAGCGAAATCGGAGATATCGATGTAGGGACGTTTGTCCGAACTATCATACAATTATTTTAAATTCAAAGACCTATTATTTTTGTAATTTCATCAAAAGCATTAATTAGTGTACTTTCAAGGTCTTTTATTTACCCTTTTGTTAGAACAATTGTACTTTGTTAATTATTTACTACTTTTAACTTACAATAACTATAACACACGTATACTGCTACAAAGCCTAGTATTTATTTCTACTCAGCTGAACAAATGCCGAGTCAATGCAAAACTAGATAATTGTTATTTTTTCTTGTTTAATAATAATAAATTTTTATTTAACTACGTCTGGCCGTCAATAATTGTATTTATTTTATCTTACAGTTGAAAAATTGAGTTAACGTTTACAATAATGTTAGTATCTTAAATGCATGTTAATATAAATTGTCTCTTTACTTGATGTAATATTATTACTATGTTTTATGTTAGTATCAGGTAAATAATTACATATATTTATTACAAAAATGTAAAAAGATAATTTGTTTTAAAAATTATTTTCCTTAAATGTCGTACCTGCGGCTGGCGTGCTGCATTCTAAAGTTCCAGTTTTCAATGACGCGTTCGAGCATTTCGAGTAGTATTTGGCAAATAATAAGAGTACTGTTGGTTGCAAGCCTCCTCAATCGTAGGCGGCTAATAACACATAACACATGAATAATTTAGACTTTGAATTTAAGTAACCTCAAAGAAAACAGTTTAGAAGTGTTATATTACATGATCTAGACTGAATTGTTCTTGCAAAAAACCATGGTTTTATGGGCAAGTCAAGACTACAAGCTTTAGTATCAAGCAGCAAATAATCCGTTACTATGGCGTAGTAATGGGCTCTATTCACAGATACGTTCCGTTCAACCTCATGTTTAAAGAAATATAGACCGATGGTTTCATCAGCTCATAAACCACACCAAACCGTTGTTTTATCTGCATGTAATGGCAGCTTTTAAACTTTTTTTGGTTGCTTTTTAGCGCAAATATGGCAATTTTGTCTATTGACAATTTTATTAATAAAAGTTGAAAATAAATTTCAAACTTTAATTAACAAAATTGTGTCGGCCGTTTGTCGAACTTATTTATATCAAATCATGTAAGCTGGTTTAAGCTCGTTTCACACGTAAGCGATTCCATTTGGATTGTTTTCGACTTGCCTTTGTTTTTTTATTTTTCGTTTTTTTTTTCGGTTTTTATTTGGTTCCTAAGGCTCGTTTTACACGTATACGGTTCTATTCGGTTTGGTTCGTTTTTGGTTGCAACCAAACACAAATGAAACTTTTTCACACATACACGGTTTATATCAAGTTTTGCGTTTTTTTTGTACACAGGCTCAGTAGTAATCATAATAGAGAGAAGTCAAGTTGTTGCCGTGTTGTTTCTTTATAAAAAAATTAAAAAAACAAATGAGGAATTTATTTGGAACACCTCTCATTACTTTACGAGGAAGTATTCCGTGCTATACAATTTCTATTAGGTGCCGAAAACAAACCAAAAACGAACCGAACCGAATAGAATCGTATACGTGTAAACAAGCCTAATAAAAACAGTATATACAGGGTGTCCGGAAAATACGTGTACAACGTTTGACGACAGACTCCTGACGTCAAATTAGGTCGATCTAAGCCGACTTAGTTATATCCAAAATTGTCTCGTTTAGCCGGTAGAGGGCGTCAAAAATTTGTAAATATTAAAAAGAAATTACCTGTAACAATATTTTTTTAAGTGACCTTGTTGCTATGGCGTTTAATAATTTGACAATTATTGACAAATTGTCACCAGTCTATGAAATTTACTCAAGTATACGATCAACATTCTTGAATTACAAGTTCATTTTACCATTAAAAATGGAAAATTATACAAACTCTCAGAAAGTTGACATGCTCCTGGTATACGGGTTTTGTCAAGGAAATGGGCGTCAGAGTGTTAGGGTTTACATGGAGAGGTTTCCTAACCGTCGAATACCAAACCACCAAACATTTGCCAATATTGAGCGTCATCTTCGGGAAACGGGCAGTTTTGAGAAAAAGTTTGAAGGCAGGGGTCGTATGCGAACAACTCGAACTGTGGAAACAGAAGAGATGATTCTGGAAAGAGTTGAAGAAGAACCAAGTACCAGTACCCGTCTCTTAGAACGTGAGTTAAATGTTCCTAAAACGATTGTCAATGAGGTTTTAAGAGAACAGTTGTTACATCCTTACCACATACAAAAAGTCCAGGAACTTTTACCGACTGATCCCCCCATGCGGCTTACATTTTGTCAATTTATTAGAAACAAAAGAATCCTTGTTCCAAATTTTTGTAGAAAAATTATGTTTACTGACAAGGCATGCTTTACAAGATCTGTGGTAACCAATCTGCACAACGAACATATTTATTCCAATGAAAATCCACATGCCATTAAAGTTGCACATCATCAGCATCAATTTAAAATTAATATTTGGGCAGGTATTATTGATCACTACCTTATTGGTCCCATTGTTATTCCAGACAGGTTAGATGGAAATATTTATTTAAATTTTTTGCAAGACACATTACCAATTCTTCTGGAGAATTTTCCCTTTTTACTTCGGAGGGAAATGTGGTATATGCATGATGGTGCCCCGCCCCATTTTTCCGTTGCCGTTCGGCAATACTTACATCATCAATATCCCAACCGATGGATTGGAAGAGGCAATGATGCACCAGTAAAATGGCCACCACGTTCTCCTGAGTTAAATATGTGTGACTTCTTTTTGTGGGGCGCTATTAAAACAGAAGTTTACAAGACTCCGGTAAACACACGCGATGATTTATTGCAGCGGATTTTAAATGCAGGCAACCATTTTAATAATCCCGAGACATTAGATAGGGTCCAATATCATTATTTAAAGAGTGTTAATAAGTGTATTCAGCAAGATGGCGGTCATTTTACACATTTGCTTAAGTAATGTTTTTGTTTTACTTAGTTTCTTACAATAGATACTTTGTTATACTTATGTTTTTTTTGACGCCCTCTACCGGCTAACCGAGACAATTTTGCTTAGATCGACCTATTTTGACGTCAGGAGTCTGTCGTCAAACGTTGTACACGTATTTTCCGGACACCCTGTATATACCAAATACTTCCTCGTAAAGTGATGAGAGAGTGCTCGCAATGAGTTTTAGTATTCCTCCTTTGTTTTCTTATTCTTCTATAGAAAAACAAAAAGAAAACACAAAACCAAATATGAACCGTGTATTTGTGAAAAAGTTTCATTCGTTTTCGGTTGCAACCGAATGAAACGGCATACGTGTGAACGAAGCCTTAATCATTTACAATTCTTGACAGAATGTAATAATTATTCAACATGTAGTCACACCTTTTGGTTTTTTGAGTCCGGAATCAGAATTCCATTAAAAACTCAACACAAATCTAATGCGCCACACTCATACGGAATTTATTCCGTCTGAAAGTAAAACGAAACCTGTTTAATTTATTCCGTACTGGCAAATTATAAATAATATGTTTTTTGTGTGCTCCTGAACGCGTGTATTTCAATGATGAGTAATACCAAATTTACAAACTTTTTATTAAATTATTATAATACAAACACAAATATCCTAATTATAAGGATTTCTTAACACAATAATTTTATAAAAATATACATTTTATTTATTAGACAATATTGTTATCTAATACTTACATCAATATCACTATATTTGTCAATTTAATGCGGCAATACTACATCAAACTACAATAAATATTTTATAAAACGGTCCATTTTTCTAAAGCGTGTGAAGCATGTTTGCCAAAAATTTTGCATAACAACAATATTTTAAGTGCATCTTAGTATGGTTTTAGCTACAACGTTAATACATCTATGGCAATTACAAAACTTACAAATGTAATACAAATGGGTTTTGACCAAAAGCATCTGAATGTGTGTTTCATCAAATATTAATCAGTAAACTTAAATCTGTGACAGTTTGAGTTATATACTTAAATCGAATATCATCTACAAATTCTCATTCACATAATCATTACTCTTTATATACATTCCTCAATCCCCTCCGGTGCTGGTCTTACTTGCTTCCATTGAAAATAATTTTTTTCAAATTCCGTTAATCTAGTGTTGCTTATACATACGTTTAACTTGTTTTTTTTTTTCTATATTAAAATATAAGAAATACTAAAATCTCAATACTATTTAAGATCAAACAAATAATTGAAAACATTACAATTATAAAATTTAAAAAAAATGTAAATTGTCATGTTTTTATAGTTCAGATAATATTTAAAGTATAGACATAGCTATGGCAGAATTAAAAAACCCTTACCTAAAAACTTAAGCAAAATCAATAACAAATATCAATAATTACCGATTAGAAAAGTATTAAATACATAATAATAATATATTGCATATAGTTTCCTAGTTATCATTTATATTTAATTATAATTAAAATTATAATTAATTTCATTGAGACTAGTTTTTATTGTTTTCCAAATCCTGTAATAGAACATCTCTATTTATATTTATTGTAGATATGTTGCTATCGATGCGTACGTGACGCCAATTATTTGATAATACTTTCCATTTTGATAGGAGAGACATGAGGGTAGTAACCTGAAGAAATATAATCTGCATGAAGAGCGATAAGGTAGATGTAACAATAAACAAGGGTATGTGTATCTGACCGAGATTATGGAGTCAAATGAGGTCCTGGAATATGCATGAAACCTTCCGCCGGGACGGCCACGACGCATACCTGAGCTTATGTGACAGTTTTGCCTCATCCGCGACACCCGGCTTACTACTAATCTTATTAGATTAATATTGAATTTGTAATGTGCCATCAAACTATGTGAGACTCTGATAATATGCTCGGCATAACCTCCTTGGACTGCGACTAGGTGTAAGTGTGTATGGATTACCTGACTAATTTAATATGTCTTATTGCAGTAATTCTAAGGCTAAGCTTATTTAATTGCACATATTTAATCTTTACTGTCGCACAAGGCGAACACCATATAATTTATTAAACCTAATTAAAGCAAGGATGTAATTGCTTTACTTAATTGTACCATTTTAAATTGTAATTGACTACATACCCATTGCGGAAACATCATGAATTATATACATAAAAAGTTGGGGAACATTTACGCACATTTATGGTACTACATCAAACTAACCGACATTATATTCCCCATAAATATTATTAACAGATACATTTTTCCTTATTATAATAAATGCTATAATTCAAAGTTAACGTATAAAATATGTTCCACGCAATAAAATTAAATTTTGATTCATCTTTGAATTACATGATTATATTATATTGCAACTCAAATATAATTAAATTTCAAATAATAAAAGTTACGTATGACAAATTGAAAATGGTTAAAGGGCTTTTTATTTTCATTTGAAATAAAAATAAAAGTACATTTATTAAAAATGTTCGTGGTTATCAAATACAGACGTCATGATTAACCCGGGAGGCAATTCCCACCGGAAGAACCCTTATTGTAAAGGACATTTCAAGTATAGCCTAACAGGATCATACTGATGAAATAACCTTTGTCATTTTATTGTCACCCGATAAGAATATTACTACATCATTTTCCAACTGGAAGTAATAATAAAAAATCAATTAAAATCGCAAATTGCGGGCGGCGTGTAAATAGAATTGACAATCCACGGGAGTGTATACAGAATCTAATCGAGAGTAGCGAATGAATGATATGTTTGCATGGACACCAATCATTACAAGAGCGTCATAAATTACTCGTGTGCCGCGATGTAATTTACGGTGGAGTATACCTGGAAATTATTACAATATAAAAGATTAATTTATCAGTATATTGATGGAGTATGTTGATGTATTAATTTTATAAATATTTTCAAAGCATTCAAAAAATATTTTTTTAAATCTATTTCAACCAAATTGATTACCTGTCATTGAATAACCATCAATTAAGTTTTAAAAGCCGTCCTTAGTTTCGTTGCAATACAATCATTGTTAATTTAGGTGAAAACGTCATAATGGGTTTGGTAACTTTTATTGAATATATAATATCTGTAATAAAATATCAATGTTCATTTTGTAATAAGTAATAATTTTATTCTTAAAAAGGATTATAATGTCAGATCCTTTCATCAATGAAAATATCAAACCAAACAACAAAACAGAATTAAAAAAAAAGTGTTATTAAAAATAAAACAAAAAATTCTGTTTTGAATCATACTTTGATAAACAAATATCATTTTTTTTTTGTAATTAAAACACAATTTTTTAATCATTGTTCAAAGGTATCAGCAAAATTTAAATAAAAATTCAAAACATAACAACAGTTTTTTTAACAATTAAAGAAAATATATTTTTGTTATTTATAATTGTCTATTAAATAAATAAGTAAATAAAAATAATAAAACTCGTAATTATATTTTATAAATTTTTATTTTTTTATTTATCATTTACTAGTTCTGACAAAAGTTATTAAAACCGGTGACCTGTATAATAGAATAATTGTTTAATTTGCATACTAAAGTCCAATCTGCCAACAAAACAATTTTATAACAAAATATATTGTCTTTCTTAAAATTAAATAATAAAAAATTTGAATTATTATGTAATGGTTTTTTCTAAAAATAAGACCAGCAAAAAATGTAGTTTCATTTTTTAAATACTCAATAATAACTTGGCATTATGCTTTGAGTTTAATTCATAAAAGTTAGTAATTATTTGTAAATTTGTTAGTTGTAGTATACACATTTTCATATATTTATCGTTTTATCATTACACTTCTTAAAACATTTATTTTGTCTGATTAAAAACAAATTTAATAAAGTCAATAGTATTTTTAATTTAATTTCTCTATTTTTATTATAAGCTTAAAAACACAAACTTTGATGTTTGTTTTGGAAAGTGTAAATATACAAAACATTTTATTAATAATTATAAATAATTAAATAATATTATCACAAAACATTTTAATAAAAATTGTATTTATAAATTCTAAGTATTTTAAAAAGTAATAACTCAAAATTGTCACTAAAAGTCGACGTTTTTCAATTTATTAAAACAACCAAAACCCAGCCCAAAATTATCCAAAAATAGGTTCAAAGCCCAGCCCAAAGCAAAGCCCAAAACTTGGCTTAGTCCGGCATAAAACCTGGCCCGGCCCGGCTAAATTCTCGAACCTTATTAAACGCAAATATATTCCAAATGCTCCTGCATCGTAAGCGTTTACATTGTGCTTACATATAATTAAAATTAATCGTTTGAATAGAACAGAGTTTCTTATATTATCTTCCTAGCTATGAAAAGTCAACTTTCTGCATAGATATACTGGATACCTGACTTGCGTTTATAAAGTGACTATTTCTTTTACGGCGGCTATTATGTGAATGACTTGATAATACTAAATATGTATTAAAAACATCTTAAATTTTATCATTTTAGTTTTTTAAAAATTTAAAACATGCATTATATGCAACTAACATTGTAAACTATTAAAACGTTCCGGACATCAATTGGTTAATTGGATCCAAAGTTGAGACCAATAATGCTTTTGTGATTAATATATTCTAAACGAGTCTACCAACTTGAATCAAATTTTAAATCAACAATACTACACGTATTGCTGACGTTTTACTATCATAGTAAGGGTTTTTAAAGTACAGTAATAAAATAAAAGTAAAAACTCTTTTGAAAATTTAAACCCGTATAACTTTTTTACGAAAAACAATCCAAAAATCGGCAACAATCGTAAAACATTACCAAACATAGGCATTTACGTAAAGCATTTAAATTTTTATTTGTAAACCTTATGTGCGTGCCATCTGCAATGGAAGTGATTTTTTATATGTTAAATAAACTAAATTAAGTTAAGCTCGGTGTGTCCGACACCTCGACACCTAACGGTATTAAGAGGTTATAGATTATATATATATATATATAAATAAACTGAATTAATTTTTCTTGCGTTATTACCAATTAAAATAAGTTTTAACATTGTATACATTATATGCATTATGTTTATGACAATAACGTTGAAGTTTTGCAAAAGTTTCAAGAAAATTGGTTTGTAAATAAATCGGTGGCACGTAAAAGATCAAAATAAGATTTAAATATCAGTTAACAATTTTTGTTCTTTTGCGCGTTACTATTTTATTTACAAAACAATTATTTTGAAATTTTCACAAAACTTCAATGTTATTACCATATACGTAATGCATATAATGTATACAGTGTTAAAACTTATTTCAGTTAATAAATTACACTATAAAAATTAATTCAGTATGCTGCGCATATAAAACATCATTTCCATTGCAGATGGCACGCGAAGATAGTCTACAAATAAAAATCTAATTACACTATGTAAATGGCTTTTACTTTTTGCTAATTTAGAATTGTTGCGCAGGTTTACATTATTTAAAAAATTTTAAGTGTTTTTTTTTCAAGATACTGTACTGCAAAAACCACTGCGTATACAAAGTTTGACTATGATAATAAAACGTCAGTAATACGTGTAATAATGTTGTCCGAAAATTTGGATTAAGTTGGTGAGTCAATTTAAAAGATATTAATTGGTTATTAAAAACAAATTTTTTGCCTTAACTTCGGATCCAATTAACCAATTTTTGTCCGGATCATTTAAATGGTTTCTTGTTACTGTTAGTGACATATAATGTATGTTTTAAATGTATAGAACCCTAAAATAATAAAATGTTAGCTGTTTTTAATATTTACTTTGTATTACTAAATGCCCGTAGTAATAGTTGGATATTAAATCTCAGATTGATCCTAGATTCATGAATCCAAGATTCATTTTGCTATGAGTTGATTAGCTCTAAGCTAATTCACGGATATCATTAGTCACAATCGACAAATGCATTGCTCGCTTCATTCTCGGATCGTTTGAAAACTTTGCAACCGTTAATATAATCCTAGATTCAAATAATCATGGGTCCACACATAAAATGGCCGCCGTAATATAATTTGCTTCACTATAGAAAAGTATCAACATAAAGAGTCAGGTATCCAGTTATATATATCCATGACTTTTTGTGACATTTGTGTAATTTCCAAATTTGATTTGCAAAAATTACTGATTTGAAACTTGAACACAGAAGTGAACAGTAGCAGTGTATAGAAAAAATAGCCCGTTCAATTGTTAAGTCCAATATTAAGACGTCAACAACAAAGTTATAGATTTAGTGTTAATTGATCGCCGAGTAAAGGTTTTAGTTATTGCTTGAAAATATAAACATTTTCAAAATTCTACATAAATATTTAGAAGTGTTAATATACTATAATAATATACATAAATATTTCCAAGTTGCTTAGTCCCAAACAAAATCTAGGTAGAGAACAGATTTGCAAAGAGAATTTGACTGCTTTCTCTCAAGATAAAAACTTTTTCTATAGAATTGTATATGGAGATGAGACTTAAGTAAACCACTTGAATCTTCCTACAAAACAAAAATCCATGAAATAGGTTCAGAAGGACTATTTACCACCAAAAAATGCAAAAACTCAGTTTTAATCGTAAAAAGTTGTCTAGAATATTAAAAAAGTTTTCTTGATTAAGTTAATGGCAAAAGCAATTGCAAAAACAGGAAATGTCAAGATCACAGCACATTCAACAATTTTATAGCAGCTATTTTTTTCTTTTTTTTAATTTTTAAATGTGATATCTAAGAATTACTTAATATGTCACAACAACATAAAAATACTTTTGAATTTCAACGAGTTAAACCACACTCGTTAAAAGATTTAAGCAGTCTTTGAACATTGACCTTAAACATTTAAAGCTTATAAGTCTCGGAAAATTCTGATTTTGGAAGTTTATTCCATGTGTCAATAGTATGGTTAAAAAAATCTTTTTTAAAAGTTTTGGTCTTACATCTCTGAACTGTCAGTAAATATTTGTTAAAATTCTTAGCAAGCTTTGTACAACGAGTAAATATTTGTTTAGATGGCAATATGTTTTATGAACAATGTCCATAGTAATATCTATTAAAAATGCAAAGATCTGCAACATTACGCTTGTGTTACAAAATATCTAAGTCATTAGTCAATTTTGGATCCGAGATGATCCAAATAGATTGTTTTTGAGTTTTAGTTTAGAAAAGATAGTGTAGTTTCTAATGTTCCTTCCAATACTTGGAAACAATATTCAGTACAAAAACAAATATAAATTCTATTTATATATGCAAAAGTTAAACAGAAGTTAAACAACATGGTCGTTCCAAAAAAGATTATTTTAGATTGTATCCCCAAATTGAAAAAGATTTAGATATAGATTTGTTGTTTAGTTTAATATTTGGTACTGATGATACCTCAGTTTTTGATTTTATAACAGTTAGAAGTTAAACTTTTTTAAAGTTAAAATATACCATGTTGAAAATGCCCCTTCAGATATTGTTTTAAAGTTTTTGTTTATAAATGCTACTGATTCTAACTTAAAAGATTCAAGACGCTTTGCCATATTTGTTAATATAGTTTTTAAAAAGTTTAAAGTATGAACGGTGCTATCATTTGCAAAACTATGAATAAGACTTTTAGTTATTTGAAAAAATTCATTAATGTAAATCAAATATTATCCAAGGTGCACTAATAAGGATTTGTGAAAACCAAAACAATTGTCTGTATTTGGTTGGCCGCTTTGGCTGGATTGGGTTTAAGTAATTGATTTTAAACTTTTGTTTGACATTAAACTATATTTGATTGTCTACCTTTTTAAACATTGCAATTTGGTTGCCAGTTGTGATACTAAAGTTTTATCGATGATATTTGGTTTTTTTTGGTAGGAGCAACATGATGGAGCTACAACTACTTTGCACCACCAAATATTAAAAATAAAATTGGCAAAAGAACAGAACCTAGAAAAACATTATTTATAATTTTGGAGTCAGAGTTAAAACCATCAATTCTAACTATAATTTTTTCTATTGTCTAGAAAACTATTAATAAGTTTAACAAACTTATGATCAAAACCTATACAATAGAGTTTGTTGATAAGATTTGGATGCCATATCTATCAAAAGTTTTGAAAATGACTAGAGCAACTGCAAAATTTTTTCTATGTTTGTCTAAAGTAGAATTACATTTGTGACTAACATAAGTCAGAAAATCTGTTAAACATATACACATAAAACTCAAAAATATGCTAAAAAAATGTTGCTCCTGCACAACAATTGCAAGATGCATAAAGCACAAATTGTTCAAAAAGTAATAATTCCATACATGGCTTTAAAACATTCTACTCTACTTTACAGTCCCGACTTTGTCCCCTGTGACTATTATATTCTTCCAAAATTTAAAGAACAACATTTTATCGAATGACGACTTAGAAAACGCTGTGGAGTTGTATTTTGCAAACTTACCAAATTTTTTTCTAAAAAAACGTGAAATAAGTGTGTATGTATTAATGGTTCTAACATTGAAAAAAAAATAAAATTTTGTTATTGGAACTACACTAATTACGCAAAAAAATAAACATTGCACAACGTTATATGTTTATCATCCGACATACAAAAGTGGTTTTTAAGACTCGTTCAACATAAAACTACATTTTGTTACGATTAGAACAATGCAAAACTAAAGTATTCAGCAAATCAGTAATAACTGCGGCTATTTTGGCCGTGTCTTAAAACTGTCTATCAAATATTAGAAAGATTTTACATTTCATCGTTTTAAGTTTTTAAACATTTAATATACAAATTGTATGTAATTAACAATGCAAAAAGATGATCCAAAAAATAAATGGTTAATTAGATTTGTAGTAAAAATCATAAAAGTGTTTTTAATAAACAATTAATAACTTTTATTAAGCAAAGCAATGTAAGTTTAAAACACTTTGCAACATTTTATTAGTCAAGTTTTACATTTTGCAAATTATAAATTTTTAAACTAACATACCAGAAGACCATTGAATCGTTATTGCTAAACACTAAAAAAATTGTTATTAAAAAACTTGCTTGGTATAATACTTTAAAAAAAATTCTACAATTTCTTTAGTTTTGTTGTCGTTTTTAGTCGGTGTTGTTCTCATCGGTCGTAGAAAAAATCATCTTAATAAAAACCTATCATTTTTTCATATTTACAAAAATACCCATTAGGAACAAAATCTTTAATATTCATTTTACAACCATAAATCATTTTTTATAAAAAGTTCTGCTTCTTAAGAAAATGAATTGACAGTAATAAAAATTCACATGTACAGAGTGTTAATAAATTAGAAAAGTATGAAAAAGTACCATTATTTATTATTTTTTACAAAAAAATTATAAAATAAAGTTGTTTATAACTAATGTAAAGTCTGAATACAAATTTTGAAATACAAATTCAATTTTTTTTAAATAAAATAATAAAAAGTTGGCGGAAAAGTGTGTAGAGTTGAAAGGAAGCTATGTAAAATAATTAAAAAAAAAACAAGTTGTTATTTCAAAATTTGTATTCAGACTTTACGTTAGTTTGTAATCTCCATCCGCAGACACACTGAATAAAAAATGGTTCTTAAAAAAGAATTTGTGCAATTTTTGTGTGTGCACCCTCAGAAAGTAATTTTTATGCAAAAAAAGTAAGCCATGCCAAATTTCAGTTCTTAAGATTCAAAAGGCGCACTACCTTTGAGTTCTCAAAATTAAAACACTTAATAAGTATCATAGCTTTCAGATTTGAGTCAGATGCATACCCTGGGTCCACTAGAAAGCAATTAAGTACTTGCTAATTAGGTTCCACATAAAACTTAAAATCAATATAGTTTGTTTATTTATTTTTTTAATAAACATGTTTTTATTATATTTTAAATTTTGAACATAAAATTAGACTAAAATTATTTTTTTTTTAATTTAGAAAACTTTTAAAATTACGTATTGTACGTATTTTTCTATTTTGTCAAGTTTGTAACATTCTAATAATGTTTTTTAAGTAAGGTAATGGGTTTACTTTTAAAATTTCAAAAGCAGTACGACACGTGATCTTTTGATTTTTAAGAGCTAAAATTTGGCATAAATCACTTTTTTTGCATAAAGATCATTTTCTGAGAGTGCACCCAAAAAAATTCCACAAAAAAAAATAAGAAGTCTAATATATACTCGAGAGTAAAGCTTTAATATTTTGTTGAGCGCCTGGCGGATTTATGTATGAATGCCAAAAATAAAAATATTATCAAATTTTGGCGCCGATAGATTGAGTCTAAATGGTGCCGCTAGCACAAAAACAAAGAGTAAAATTACCCAAAATTGGTTCAAGCAACAAAAAATGTTTTAGATAAAGTAACTTTTAAAATGAGTTAAAAAAAAATAAGCCAAATAATTTCATAAATAAAATTTTTTTTTGAAAGATTTTTTTTTGTTAAATTTGTTTTCATAGTTCAACTACGGCCGATGAGCACCTAACCTAACCTAATCTAACCTAACCTAACCTAACCTAATTTTTTTTTAATGTGGTTAAGAAAAGCTCTGCCAGCCATGTGTGTGAAGCTCACATCAACTATACCCCTAATCCACTTGACAATGTGTTTTACCCCTGCAATATTACTATCATCAGAGTAGATCGTCCAAATGAATTTGTTTAAGCCTAGTTGTTTATTAAGCTTGTATTGTCTTTTTTTTGTCATTTATTCGTCAGCCTAATTTGTTTTTAAAATCTCTTGTATATAACTATGTATGCTGTGCCATTTCATTTTGCTACTCAGCCTTGTCTCAATGATGTTGTACGTTAAAAGTTCTTCTATCTGTAACTCGTTGTACAACTGTTTTCTTTCCACTTGCCATCGATCGCAGATGAAAACTACGTGCTTCTCTCAACATTATTTATTAGTTTAAACCGTTTTAGGTCAGTTTTTTCTATATAGCTTTACCAATGTCCCTTTTCCACGTTTGTTCCCATTTACTTATAACTTGCTATTGCCAAAATAGCTTCTGTTGATATGGTACGGTATCCACTTGTAATTCTTAGCGCTAGTACTCTTTGTAGCGCTACGCACATATTCTGTACTTCAATCAAATCTCAGAAGTACTTTCCAGAACTGGGCCCCATATAACATGTTAGAGTGAGCCACCGTAGCTAAGATTTTCTTTTGACCGATGACAGTCCTTGTGTTCTTGGCATGATTTTTATCAGTGCAGATACTGTTTTTTCTGTTTTTGCAGTTATCTGTTTGACGTGCTTCTTCATACTCATGTTATGATCAAACCACTCACCGAGGTATTTAATGGCATTTACATTTTCCTAACCTAACCTAACCAAACCCAACCTAACAGAAACTGCTAGTTTAATGTCTGGTTGTAAGTCCATTAAATAATTTTTGATAACTTACAATATCGTTGCCCAAATTCACTATTTATTTTAATATAAATGGATAGTTCTAGATTCACAACCGTCTTTACATAGTTAAATCTCACAATTTTAAAACAAAATAATATTAAATAATTTATTTACTTAAAACTTGTATAAATCTATATATAAAACATTGTGTTATGGTTTATTATTTATACAATGTTTGCTAAATTTGTTTGATTTATCAGGCACAATTCAAATTTGTTAAAGTTACAAAATACGACTTTTAGAATTATAGTTAATGATTTCCATATATAAAAAATAATTAAACAGGTAATTAATTTAAAATTACTTTAGTTACACACATTTAAATCTAATACTGCATTTTTTTTATTTTGCGTTTATAAAATGTTTTAAAATAACTATGAAATTTTTGTTGAAGAGAAACAAAGGTTCATTATAGACGCTCATTACTAATTGAAGAAAAGTTATACATGGTTCGGGAAAATATATTCATATCATTCAATCATTTTAAATAATAATACATGTGCTTATGGCATGGTTGAGATCTTCGTAAAATTTTGCGTATCAATTTAAAATCATTTTTGTGAAAAAGCATTGATTTCATTAATGTTTTGCATTTTCAGTTAATCTCCACATTTTTAGGAAATACTTATGAATGCGGAGAATAACAAATGAGTTTACTTTTTAAATATTAAACTTCATTTTTCTGTAAAAATTTGGAAAATAAATTATGTTTACTATATAAAATCTATATTAAAAATTATTATTAATTAATTAATTTATTAAAAAATAAGAAAATAAATTTATAATTTTTGTTATTCCCCAACAATTAACTTAATTTGCATTTATTATCAGATTAAAATTGAACTTTGATCTACTATTCGCAACACATAGATTGATGTGCTTAAAGTATTAAAAAAAATTATAAAACCTCTATTTAGTAAAGAGCACATAATCAGCTTGTGTGTTATGAAATTAAAAGTTTTAAACATGTTTTTATTCCAGTTAAACTCAAAGCCACTTACTTATTGCGAATGTAGTATGAATGAATTGCATGTTTTATTTTTTTAAACACAAAAAGTTGAACTAGGACAGAATAAGCTCGATCAATAAGCTAGTTCATATTCATATTTACCTTTATTTTTCATAAAATTGAACTAATACCAATTATAAATTAGATTTATATTACTACTAGTTGCATCAGTTCAACTTATCATTAAGATAATTTAAAATTAGCTAAATTTATTAATCGCAAAATCAAATTTATAAAGATTAATGAAATAAAAACAAATCTATTTAGTATTCAACAATTTTATACTGTTGGCCAGTTTTTGCTTTTATGTAATTTAATCCACCACTATAATATATAGATAACTTCAACGTTCTTAATATAAAAAAGTTTTCATTTATAAATCTTCTCTGCAAACACTTAATTTCAATTCTTCTTTACCTAATCTATCTAATATTTAAATATAATAATGTTAAAGAAATTGTAATAAATTAACGTAAAGTTGACACTTAGATACTATATAGAATGTAGGATTAATAATTAGCTAGAAAATATTGCTATAAAAAATATAACCATGAATAATAATAATAATAATAATACTTGTTAGCATTGTTTATTATAGTTAATGTACTATAAACATTGTAAAAATATATATAAAATTATTGAATTAGTGCCATTAAGTGCGACTATTTTGTCAAATGGAAAACAGCTACTCTGTCGGTTAGCATGTGTAGTAGTTCTCATTAATACTCCACATTATAAAGTAAAAAGCTGCAAGTTTAGGTTTTTTTGTGCACAAATACGACTATACTACGATTGTAGACCAAACAAACTCTATATATTTCTTACGACAATTTTTTTATAAATTTATAGTTTTAAAAAACTACTTCTGAAAAGCGTACAATTTGTTTTTAATGCCCTTCTTCAAAATAAAAAAGAATACAATAAATTTTATAATAAACCTTATCTTAAATACTTTAACATTTTTATATATTTTATAAGAAAACTTCGAAAAGATAAATAATAAATTCCAAAAAACAAAACGGGAATGGGAACAACAAGCAAAAGAATGAAAGCAAGAGAGGAAAGTGTTAGAGAAGAGAGTAATGAACATAGAAGAGAAGTTAAAGAAACAAGAGAGAGAAAAAAAAAGAAACAACATAGTAATATCACAAATAGATATACATGAAGAAAATATAAAACAAGAAGTAAAACAACTGTTCAAAAACAAATCAGGTATAGAAAAGTTAAAGTAAAGGAAGGATACAAAATAAAAAATAACAAAGATAAAAACATAATAAGAATAGAAATAGAAGACAAAGCAAGTAAGAAAAAAAATGAAAAAAAAGAGCAGCTTAAAAAGATCTCGAGTGTACAATAATAATGACAAAAAAAGAAAAATCCAAAGCAAAAAAAAAATAACAAAAAGATAGAAAATAAAGATAGAGGGAATAAAGTATATATGGAACCCAAAAAACAAGATATTACTATGACAAAAAATTAATAGAAAAAGAAGAAAAAGCAGAAATGACACTGCAAACGAAAATGAATAGAGTATTAGATAAGAAAAACAAAAAAAAAACATAAAATGTGAAAAATAGGAACATGAAACACCAGAGCAAAAACTAAAAAAAACTGGAAGAAGAACTTGAGAAGATAAGAGTAAAACATCTAGCAATAACAAAAACAAAAAAAGGGTAAATAAATGTATACTACAGAAAAAGGCAGCGGTGTTGGCAAAAAAGAAAGAGCAGCTGAAGGAATAGGCTGTATAATACACAAGAACTTAAAAGACCAAATACAGAAATAGAAGGCAAAATCGAAAAAGATACTAAAAATAAAGATGAAAAAAGTAGAGAAGATAGAAAATAAAAGTAGTAATACTATATGGTCTAAATTAAGATAATAAGGCACAACAAAAAAAAATCTGATAAAAACTTACAAAGTCAATAGAAGAAACAAAGGGGTAATATACATAGCAGGAGATTTTAATTGTAAATTAGGAGTAAGAGATAAAGAATACAAAAAAGCAATAAGAAAGAGTAGAGAAAAGATAAGAAATAAAATTGAGAGAAAAATGCTGGAATTCAGTACAATAAATAACATAGTAATAACAAATTCATTCTTTGAGCACAAAAAATACACCAGTATACCAGAGAAGTAATAATTAGAAACAAAAAAATCCATAATTGACTATATACTAGTAGAACGTAACAATAGAAAAGTAGTAATGAATACAGTGGTAAAGAGAGAACCGGAAATAGGAAGTGACTACTATGCACTAGTGAGCTAAATAGAAAGAAAAATTATAAAAAAAGACAAGAAATGAAAGAAAAAAAAATTAAAGTTTGAGACAATAAAACATATCGGTTAAGAAACAGAGAAACAGCAGAAAAACTTATAGAGACATTAGAGCAAAAAATTGAGACTATTGAAAACAACAGAAAAAAAAAGGATATTAATAAATTATGAAAAATTTACAAAAAAGATCCAGCAATAAAAATATGTGAAATTTGCAAAAAAACTAGCAAGAAGAAACAAACAGCATGGTAGTCAAAGGAAGAAAAAAAGCAGATAAAAAAAATACTATTTGTAAACTATTTAATAGATAAAACAACACTGAAATATGAATAATAGGAATATCCAAGAAAGAAAAATAAAAAGAATAGAAATAATAGTAAAAATAACCAGAAGCTATTCTATAGAAGGAGAAGAAATATTGAACAACTAAAGAGAATATTTTCAAAATCTGCTTAGGAAGAAAGAAGAAGAAGAGAAGATACAAACAGTAAATTATAAAAATCATCAGGAAGAAAAATAAATTATAAACATGGATGAACTGATAGAAATGATCAAGAAAATAAAGAAAGGAAAAACAGCGGAAAGTGACAAAATAACAGAAGACATAATACAAAACATGGAACAAAAAGGAAGAGAGATGCTGTGCAGAATATTCAACAAGGCAAAGAAAAAAGTAAGAATACCGAAGAAATGAAAGACAGCTTTTATAATGCCAATTCACAAAGATGGTGATAAGAAAGAATGTGAACATTACAGCGGTATAAGCCTGGTACCACAATAAAAATGTACGAGCATAGAATTGATGAAAAAATTAAAAAAACATAGCAAATCAGTTGGAGGAGACGCAGAATAGATGGCTTTTAAAGCAATACAGAAAAAAAACGTTGGAGAAATAATTGGAACATGTTAAGGAAAGAAGGAATTGGAGAGAAACTGATAAAAGTGATAACAAAAATATATTAAAATAATATAAACTCTGTTGTATGTGGTAACAAAACAACAACAAAAATTCACAACATACAAAAGACTATGACAAAGAGGAGCACTCAGCCCAGGATTGTTTATTATATTTATGGACGAGATAATAAAGAAATGTAATCTACAAACAAAAAAATACAAAGTTGGCTACAAAGAAATGGAAAAAGTAGAAGTGTCAGAAAAAGCATTTGTAGATATAGTGATATATGCTAATAGTAAAGAAAAACTACAAAAAAATATAAAAATATGAAATAAAACACTACAAATATACCAAATAAAAATTAACAAAGAAAAAAAAAACTAATGGTGATAGAAGAAAAACAAAACAAAATGCCTTGAAGTATTTATAGAGGCAACAGAAAAACAAAAAATAGATATAAACAACGGGGTCAAAAAAGCAATAAAGTTGTTTTATGCAATATACAAATTTATAAACAATAAAAAAATTGGGAGAGATACAAAAATAAAAATATATAAGACCATAATGAAGCCAATACTAACGTTTGAATGTAAGACTTAGACATTAACCAATAGTTAAAAATGTAAAATAAAATTCATAAAAAAGCTAAAAGAGTGACAAAAAAAGAAAAAATGAGAAATATTGATATAAAAAAAAGCTACAAGTAACAAAGTACGTAGAACAAAGACAAATGGGATGGTGGGAACACATAATCAGGATAGCATGAAAAAAACCAGCAAAAGGGTATAGAAGGTAAAAATAAACAACAAGAGAAGAAGAAGACAAAACAAAAATGAAATTAAGTAATCAAAAAAATAGAAAAAAATAAATAAAATGAATCAAAAGATCTTGCAGGAAATAGAAAAGAATTAAAAAAAATCATTAAAGAGTAGAAATAGTTAAACCCTACATTATAAATATAGTAAAGTAGAAAAAATAATATATGGCCATGTATGAGTCAAGTGTATAAAATTAAAAAAAAATTTGTTCAAACCATTGAAAATGCTTTTTTCTACATAAATGCTGATCGAGAATTTTTTTAAAGATTTTTTCAGTGAGTCATTTCCAAATAATAAACAAACAAAATTTGAAAAAAATTGAGTTTTTTGCGTTTCGTTACATTTTTTGATGGTAAGTAACTTTTCAAGATTTCGTTTAAAAAAATTATCAAATACTTTTTTTTTAAACTCGGAAATGGCTCACTAAACAAATTAAAAAAAAAAATCAGTAGTTTGAGCAAAAAAAATTCATTCCGTACACTTGACTCATATATGGCCAAATGTATATGTATTCCTACTTTATAGAAAAACATTCAAAAGAAGTAAACTGATAATAATAAATATTCAACAAAAAATTTATAATTTAATTTATACAGGGTGTTATGTAAGCATGCAGCATAAATTCAAAAGGTTATTCCTTGGACTATTCTAAAAATATTTAGTTCTATTACGATTTCTATAAACCTTCTTTGTTTCACAGATAAAGAGTAAGCAAAATTTGTCATTTTATTATCAAAAAGTACATGTAAAATTGCTAAATCTACAATAAATGTTCAAAATGACTTCCTCCAGCCTAGATACAAGCATCAATCTTCCCGTCATTGAGTGCCAACCTTTTTCAAACACACCAGGGTTATTTCTAATTGAGTAACACCCAGCAAATATCCAAATTTGCAAGGCGTCCAAATTTTCCACAAGAATAGCGTAAACTAATGACTTCAGAAAGCCCCATAAAAATAATCCAGGGAGTTTTAGGTTAAATCAACCAAACTGAAATGTGGTGGTGCACCGTCATGCATAAACCACATTGTATTTTTTTTTGCCAATGGTACATCATCCAGAAACTGAGGTAGCATGTGTTCCAAAATGTTGCGATACACCTTGCCGACAAGTCTTCCTGGTAAAAATACTGGTCCAATTAGACAGTCGCCCACAATTCCAACCCAAAAATTCAAGAAAAACTGATGTTGAAAACAATCTTCACGTACCTAACGCGGGTTTTCATCTGCCCACACATGGTTGTTTTGAAAATTTCTTATTGCATTTCTTGAAAAACTGGCTTCATTGGTGAAAAAAATATGTGACAGGAATTGAGAGATTAGAACTAATAATTGCAAAAGCCATTGACATAAAGAAAAATCAGGAGGCAGTAGTGCCTAAACACGCTGAATGTGGTATGAATACAACAAATTGCCCTTAAGAACTTTTCCAATGTTTTGCGTAGAACTACTTAGATCTTCCTCTATTATGTCCAGCAGATTTTGTTCCATTTGTACTGTTTTTACTGTAATTGATCTTCTTGGCCCTCCAATTCGTTTAAATGTGCCTATTTCACAAATACGTCGATGAATGTTTTTGAAGATTTTTTGGTAGGAGATATTACGAGAAACAGTTCAATGTACAATCATCTAGCTTGTAATAAATTACCATCAGCAAGTCCATACATGAAATGCATGTCAGACATGTCGACATTCGTATAGTGAATCAAAGTAGAAACATTTACTAAATATTAAAGACACGTCAAACAGCCAAACGTCATTCAATCTAAACAACTGCAACCGATACATGTGATGATCAATGACAAGACGTATTCAAATAAAATCCACTTGTACATTATTAGATAAAACAGCCATTCCAAGTTATCGTTAACAATTTTTTGTACTTAATAAACTCATTAACTATTTGTACTTGATATACTCATTGGCGTACACCATACTTTTATGTACATTAACGATTTCAACAATTATCGAATATAGTTTTTGCAAATTTTGTTCACCCATCTTCAAAACAAAGAGATTTTCCAGAAATCATCATAGAACAAAATATTCTTATAATAAACCAAGGAATAACCCCTTGAGTTTTGCCGCATGTTTACCTTACACCCTGTATATGTTTATATATATAAAATGCTGTCAGGATCTTTATTTAAAAAGAGTAATTTGTTAATAAAAAATTTATTTAAATCATTTATTAAATTCTATCTTTGTTACTAATTTAAAGTTCTAAAGCAACTATGCCAATTAAGCATATTTGTAAAATTTATGTAAATAGGTATAATTAGGCTGATATTGTTCAGGTGGCTCAAACCGTATATATTCGTATATAAAAGGAATAAAGCAGTATGCACATTGTCGAGCACATATTTTTAAAAACTCCAGCATATTACTAGCAGATGCTTCCTCGCAGATAGCACTTGATATCATATTATTTATTAAAATGCAAATGTATTCGTTATATGATTTATACCATTTAAGATATTTTAGTACATCCAACTAAATGTTGTTTGAATGCATTTCTGGTATGCACAATATAAGAAATATTTTATTCATAAACTGCTTTACATATCTAATTAGTTACGTAATAATAACATACAAAAAATAAGTTACATTGTTAGATATGTTATTATAGAAAATTATGTTAATAATATATATCAAGATAATAAAATTATAAACTAAGCTCTCATAGTTTTTGTACATGCATATTTTATTATTATGCTTATTTTAATAAACAAAAAAAAATTGCACATATCTCGTATAAGAATATTTCTTTTGATATATGCACATCTACCGGAAAATTAAACAAGGTCCGCAGGCACAATTACAATACCGTAACGTGAAATTTTATAGCATAAAGAATTCTTGATATTGATTACAAAATACAAGTAAATAATTTATTAATAATACCATAAATAAAAAATGCACTACTTTTGTATTGAACTGCTTATTTTGTTAATTATGTTTAGTCAGCTTTTATGCTTTGTTGTGGTAAAATATTTTAATATTTAAAAACAAAAATCAAGAAATATATAGGAAGGACTAAATTTTACATTATGGTATACAATTTTTAAGTCTTGAAACATTGTGTTCCAAGCGACTTTAATATGCTGCGAAAAGAACATAATCTTCTTTCAGAGTTCATCGATAATGTGAAATTTCGAAAGACTTTAATAGATTTTACGTGAGGCTTTATTTACCATCCGCAGATATAGAATACATTATCTAAAAAAACTTTAATAATTCAATACATAGAGTGCGTAAGAAAAGTTTGTTTCGTAAATATTTAAACTCAACATACTTTCTAATTTTCCTTTCACAAAATGCTTATAATGTAAACAAAAGCTATATCTTAAATAAGTAATATTTTTTGCAGTGAGCATTGGATTAGTTTAGAATTTGTATCACTTTGTAATTTAATAATATTATACGTATATAATAAATTTACACTTAATTAATCTTTTATAGAAGATTGTTAAAAATATAATCAAGTGATTAGAAATATGAATGTCAGGTGTAGGATTTTATAAAAGAGCTGGCGCTTTTTATTTATAAAAGGCTTCCCGTTGCAGGAAACTTTATCGTCGTCTTTCACGAGTAAGATTAAACTTGTGCAATTATGGCTCCAATTAGTGTAATTATATAAATATATCAAAGCCGTTTATCAAGAAATAAATCATGCTAACACCTGGCTTAACGAAATTACTTGGAAACGTTTATGTATATAATCGGCGTCTGCACTAAATATAAAATGGGCTGGTAGGGGTCAACGCAATATTTATATGTCGACGTTATAACTATAATCAGTCTTTATATTCGCTTTTAATCATAATATTAAGTTTGAATTTCCCGATGCGATCCTTATCTGAACATTTAGAAAATTATTTTTTCGAATGGCCCATTTCGTGTCGCTGGTTTTATATGGCCTGTTATTATCATTTTAGTTTGAAATTAATAATAATTTTAATTTAATCTTTTATCTAGATTTGCAAGAACAAAATTAAGTAGTTTTTGTAGCACACAACATACGTTATTTTATCAGAATATCACAAGAAATAATTCATTGATGTAGTGTATTAATAAATTTATTTAGTACAGGGAGTTTATAAATGAATGGGATTATGTAATCACTTTAAATATGCCGCCTTTTTAAAATCGTCCACTATACTACAAATGTTTTCATATGTTTGCTTGACAGCTGTCAAAGTTGATCTGTCAAAACAAATAGTTTAATGAACAATTTACAAAAGAGGCACATTTAAAGTGATTACATAATCTCATTCATTTATGAAATTATCTGACAACATATATTAGAAGTCAACCTTTAATCTGAATCCAACTCTCAATTCACGTTAAAATTGTAGATTTATTAACTAAAAGCTAGAATATTTACTTCTTCACTTATGTATATGTTTTAATCCATTACCTCACAATAAATAAATTAAAACATTGAATAATGACATAAATAAGATTTGTAAGCACAATTACACGTAAGTTAAAACAATGCAATAACTTCATTCGATAAAAGTTTTGAACTGAATTTGATTATTAAAAGTTCTATACCTTAAATCGTTGAATCTGACATATAAAGTGTCTATTGGAATTGCAAGAAAAACAAATCAAATTATCTTACAATCTGAGCATACTCATAGTGTTTGAAAATATGTACCCCTTATCAGTGTATTTAGCATGTTATCAGCTATATAATTTGCATAAAACAACATTGACTATACGTTTTATTGCATTAAATAATACAAATTAATAAACAGTAACAGCAATAATTGCGTTGAATAAAATATACGGAAAAAAATTACTTCCAAGAATACGCATAATCTTTTCCCTCAGTTGATTATATTATTAATTATTAAAAAAACTAAATAAAAAGCTCATAATATACCAATAAATATATAGGTAACTATTTTAAAAATTGAAGTAGTGCGACAAAAAAATGGAGGCTTTGTTGTTTGCATAGTTTTTAAGCTGTTTGTCATCATAACAATAAATCAAGTTATATTTAAAAAATACATACATTTTAATCTGTGAGTTAAAATACCATTGTATTAAAATTTAAAAAAAGCATAAAATTCAAAATTCAAAATAATTCAACTAAATTTTGGTAATTTAGTATGCAAAAATATTTAAGGGCTTTGCCCAAGTAAACCAATATCTCCAGTATTATATGTAGTAATTTTAACAGTAATGTTTAATGATCACAATAAATTGTGGTAAAAACAATAAAAGTTATCCGAGAATATAATCAAGTTTCGAAAAACATTGGTAGATTAAAGATATTTCAAAATCTTGTATTTTTTTTTTTAGCTATTAGTAGACATTGGAAAAACTTTGGTAATGTATTGGACAACTAGAAACTATTGTAAGACATTGTAAAAACTTAAAAAACAATATAAAAACTTATTGGAGTATCTTTGAAAACAAAACAAAATTAATAAGTGCTTAAGCCCTCATATAATAGAGATATTTTGCTATTATTAGACCAAATTGAAAGTCCTCGTGAATTATTCAAACAATTTGAACAAATCTAGCCCAACATTAGAAAGAAGAATGATTTAGAAAAACATCGTCAAAAAAAATAAAACAAATTTAAAAAATCGTATTTTAAATTTATGGATGCTGTGAATGAATACAAGAGAAAAAAGCAGAACAAAGTGCAGTTGATCAGAAACCATTGCATCATGTGTCTACGGGCGCAATCAAAACATTTGCCAGTATTTACGAAAAGTTATGATGAATGGTTACCATACATTAAACTATTGACGGCAATGGTCAATAACAATGAAGGGTTAAACAAGATGCAGGTACAGTACCTACAATCCTTATTAAAAGATAAAGTTTAAAGTTTATAATACAAACGAAAAGAGTTGTTTCCTTCCCCACCATCCCGTCATAAAAGAAAGCAGCGTAACCACTAAATTACGAGTAGTTTTCAGTGCATCAGCAAAAACTCGTGCAAGTCTCTCAATAATCTTTTGATGGTATGCCCAGTTGTTCAAAAAGATCTCTTTTTCATTTTATTTTCGCACGCATCGATATGTAATATCGGCAGACATCACTAAAATGTATTGCCAAATAAACATAAATCTAAGTCAAACCAAGCTACAGTGTATATTGTGAAGAAACAACGTCAATAAAAATGTACAAACATACAAATTAAACAAGCTAACATACACCACCAGTGCCTCATGTTTGGCGACTCGATGTATACAACAGTTGGTTAAAAAAAGCGTAAAAAATGGCCTATAGCAAGCAAAATAGTAACTCGTAATTTTTATGTAAATAATCAGTAAACGGGTGCAGACAAAACAGTAAAGACAATTATCATCTAAAAACTGTTTGATAAATTATTACAAACAGGCGGATTTTACTTAAAAAAGTGGAAATCAAACAACAAAATAATTTTAAAGAACATGGCTCAATCCAATCCAGAACATTACATTTTGCCATTAATCAAAGATGAGACACAAAAAACCTAAAAAATTATTAGAACACTAACGACAATCTAATACAAAACATGACATCAAAATTTCCCAAAAAAAAAACAAACTGAACGGAGTAAATTGTCAGAGGTCGCAAAATTAATGGCGGCTGTAACCATAACCGCAAGAATGATCATTCAAAGATTTTGGAAATCAAAACTTAACTGGGACAAATTCGTAGATCAACAAACGAACACCAAATGACAACAGTATTGCAAAAAACAAAGAATTAAAATTATTGGACGGCAGAAATTTTATCAAAGATCTAAAAAAGTCAATAAAAATTTTTGGATGCCAATGAATCCGCATATGGCGCTGTCGTGTACATAAAAAAACAGACACAAAATTCCACACGTCCAACTAATTGCTACCAAGGCCAGAGTCGCACCTATCAAGCAAATATCACGCCAAGATTAGAGTTATGTGCAGCTGTAATGCTGACCAAGCTTGTAAGGATAAACAATATACATCTGTTTTCCGATTCAACCATTACGTTAAAGTGAATAAAGTCGGAGAGCAGAAAATAAAAAACGTTTGTGGCTGATAGAGTTGGAGAAACCCATTCTGTATCTAATCCAAATCAATGGTGGCATGTGCAAACACACAAAAACCCAGCAGATATATGCTCCAAAGGATTGTCGCCTAGTCAATTGGCCAACAATAAGTTATGGTGGCATGGTCCAAAATAGATACTTAATAAGCAACATCCGGAAGAACCTGAAAGCTTAAAATTGAAGATGATACCAGATGTCAAGGCCATGCCTACAATAAAGCTTCCCAAGTGCAAACTATTCTCAAAATATTACGCAAATAAACTACTTTGAGTTACAGCATAGATCATGCGTTTCTTCAATATCGCTCACAAAAACAACTGTATCAGTGGAACATTAAAATTTGAAGCAATAAGAAACGCCACAAAAGTGTTAGTTGCATCGGTATTGCTTAAAAACAAAAAGGAATCTACTACAACAAAACAAGCTCATCTGCCTAAACCCATTTTTTGACAAACAAGGAATAATACAAGTTGGAAACAGACTACAAAAATAAATATTGTCGGTAGATTAAAAATACCAAATTATATTACCCATCCGACACAACTTTACCAAACCAAAGATTAAACAAATCATTGCAAATGCATGCTGGAATGCAAATAACATCAGCATCAACAAGAGAAAAATACTGGATTCAAGCAGCCAGAAACACAATAAAAAGAAAATAATAGGAAAAGGCATAACATGCTACAATAAACAGTGCGATCCATCAAGGGGGTCTGCCTAAAAATAGAATCACACAATCACGCCTGCTTTTAGCAACAGCGGTTGATTATTGTGGACCATTTTTAATAAAAAAAAGTCAGCAGAAGAGCAAAAATAACAAAAGCATATGTTGCAATATTTGTTTGCTTTTGAACAAAAGTTGTGCACATAGAATTAGTGACAGATCTTATTTCGGAATCATATATTGCAGCATTAAAAAAATTTGTAGCGCAACAAGGAAAACCTCAAAACATGATGTCTGACAATGCTACTAATTTTGTAAGCGCCAACAAAGAGCCGCGTAGACTTTTATCATTAATAAATGAAAAACAAAAGCGTATAATAAATACCATGTCAAAAAATGACATCAAATAAACCTTTACACCACCCCAATCTCCTCGCTTATGGGAAACAACAGTAAAAAAAAATAAATATCATTTTAAGAGAATAGCCAGTGATGCAAATCTAACCTACGCCAAAATGAACACCTTGACTTGCCAAAACAAAGCCATATTAAATTCACAACCATTGACACTAATTTTTGGATAATCCAAATGATCTTCATTTTTTAACTATAAGACATTTTCTCATTAAGGATGCTATGACAGGCATTTCAAAACCCGGACTGTTGAACTTAAAAGTGAATCGACTATCACGGTGGCATCACATTCAACAAACTTAACAACATTTCTGGATGAGAAAATTTAAAAAATACTTATCTGAACTACAAATCAAAACTAAATGAAAGCAATTTACAAAAAATCTTAATTAAGCCATGAAACCAGGCAATATGGTTATTGTACGCAATGACAATTTACTTCCTTTTCAATAAAAGTTAAGACGTATTGTAGAAATATTTCCAGGAGTTCATGGAGTTCCCAGAGTTGCAGCAATACAAATGTCAACCAAAATTACAAAAAAAGCAATTAACACGTTGACTGCCGTAATATATATAAAAATTTGATTCCTTCTGGCCTAGTTTTTTTTGTTGGGAAAATAGGTTAACGATAACGGGACAACAATAAACATTTATTTTTTGTCAAAAAACATATTTTTTTTTATATTATGAGCTGAGAATCACCATAATAGTTGATCCTTTTATTAGTAACCGTCATCTGAGGATGAAACAGATTACGTGCACAGCTCAAACACAGCTACAGGGACAGAGACTAATTCCAATGGGATCTGGTTTGAGCAGTCAAGCCCTTGCTAAAGACCAATCGCATGCAGGCTTGCATATGTTCACGTGATCACCCGGTTTTGTTTACATATTTTTAGTGTATTTTGTATTTTATTAACACATATTATATACCCTGCATATAATATGTGTTAATAAAATTGAAATAAAACTACAAAAAAACAGTGTAAGTTTTCTAGTTTTTAAAAAATATGAGTTGTAAAAAAAAACAAGAAAGACTATTGCGTTTGTGGCAGGAAACTCTATCATCAGACAAAGATAAAGAACCGTTTGAAGATTCAAAAAATTAGTATGTTCCAGGCAGTTCAAGTAATTTTTCTGACAATAAACCCTTAAAAAAAAACTAAAAATTTTGCAGACAAGCCAAGTACCTCCGCCACATCTGAAGATACACATGATAGCGTATTGGACAGCATTAACAATGTTATTGAAGGACAAATGCAAAAAATAAAAACAAACAGTGTAATAATGGTGACAAATTAATGTAGAAGGTCGTAAGTAGACAAAAACTAAGTGTTCTATTTTACTGAAAATAATGCTGGCGTAAAAGACGAAATACATGAAGAATATTTTGATAAAAAACCTTACGAGTATTTTAAAATATTTATGAAATACTAGAACTGATGGTGATTGAAACAAATATATATGCAGTGTATAGCTTCTGTAAAATTGCCCAAAGTTAGAGATCACGAATGACATAAGACAGATTGCAAGGAATTTGAATGTTTTATTGGAATACTGATTTGGATGAGTCTATTTCCATTTCCTTCTATTAAATCATACTGATCTAAGAGTACGGCAACAATGTCAAAAAGCAAATGCCGCAAAATCGATTCCAGCTACTGCTCAAATTATGGCATTTTTATAACAATGAAGTAGTAACAGAAAACAAGTTGCAAAAAATATCTCCTCTGATAAATATGTTGATTACAAATTTTCGGACATTTAAGTTTTCGTCAGTATATAACAAATAAAAGACATAAATTTAGAATAAAGCTCTACAAATTATGTCTTGAGAAAGGTTACACATACATCTTCCAAGTTTATTGTAAAAAGAAGTGCCAAATAAATTATCCTATGAACAGATAGTACTCTCGTTGGCTGATAACATATTAGACAGTAGAAGTACTATCTATACTGACAAT